>OW804094.1:30111682-32611682 GCA_942159475.1 Sthenelais limicola | reverse complement strand
ATGAGAGCTCCATTGGAACCATAAAAAGTGCCCTCAGTCTATGAATAATTATCCGCTGGAAAAATAGTATAACTAATATTATTCATGAAGCTAGCGTTGGAACGTGCGTTGGCCTTGCTGCGTTAGCTGTCCAGTACATTCCTCTCCAGACACATCCTTCTTCTCCCGCACATCATTGCTGGAAGATCTGTGAGAACTCGACCTCTCAATCTGACATGTCTTCTTCCCAAGCCCTCACCAATCCATTGATACATATAATTCATTGCTCTAGGCCATGTGTCAACTTTTCACATTAGAATATTCTGAATTGAATTACTGGAAATAATACGAAATTAAGTTTGATATTTGTAATATTTGCCTCCGATAGTGTTGTGTTAAATTGGTCCCCTAAAATGCAGGGATATCAATTCTATATTGTCAATACACAATATAAGACATGACTTTTAATATATAGCTATATAATTTATATGGGGGTGGGGGTGCAGCGCTTAATCTTGAAACCAAGATGATTAATGGGGTATACCGTATCAAATCCTGTTAGAATCGCCTTTATGACTTGGCTTTTGCTAGAGGCATACAAAAAACTCAGCCGACCGACGCCTACCCGGATCATGGAAATAGGATTTCTCCTATACGTGTATTTTTAATCACACTTCCACACCTATATCTAATCATCATCGCTTGCCATGGTGACTGATTAAATTATATATCACCCTTATACTCAGTAAGCCTTATTATAGGTACATCGGTTATTGACCTGAGCAAATCTGGAATTAGCCTGTTGAGCTCTATATTTTTTCAGGCAGGTAATGTCGTCAGCAGAGATGTATGGAGGTGGTGCGTAGGTGCCTCGTGTTTTTGTGTGGCACTAAAAATATTATATCTATAGAATGGAACGAGATGCATCGCAAATTCTGTTTTCGCCAGCTTGATTCCATTTGTTATTAAACTGCTTCTGACGTTCTGCCCTCATAGATATCACTATAAGATGTAATAATATTATCAGCCTCTTTGTTACTAATTCCTTGTATTTGATCGTAGAATTGGCTTTTATTAGTTTGGGGCCAATGCGACCATACTCAGGATTTTTTAGAGGGCAGGTGGCTTCCAACGATTTGAGCGAGATCTTTCATATTTGATGCTCAACTATGGGTTTCTAACCCGCTACTGAGTAAACATAACATTTCCTTATAACATATAATGCATTTTCAACTGATAAATATTAGTTTCAAACCTAAAAAAGTATATATGGAATGAAAACTGGCATTGAAACGAATCCAATGATACATACCGATTAAAGATTCATAATGTATTAATTAGCACAAATGAAACAACCCATCCAATATAGTTCCTGGTATCTGCTGTATAGCAAACTGTTATAATAAAAGTCCAGCGAGCATGTTAATATTCACCATTACGGTAGGACACGACTAAGCGCCAACTAAGCATATTGTAAGACGATTATTTGGTCTGTACAGGAAATATCTCCCTATTCCCACCTTCCATATAAAACGGTGAAAACTCGCTTTTTATAGCAGAAGGAATATTTTTAGTCTCATCTGTGCCAATGCCGCCTGGGCATATATGTTCTTACTACCTGTAGTTCATTCCTTATTTACCATAGCATTCTCAGTTAGACATCATGAAAAAATTAACGCTCCCCAGGTTTTCTTATTTTGCCTTAGACGGCACTGATAATCCAGATATGCGTTAATACAACGTAAAGCTCTTATGATGAGATGAGAAATTGGATATATATTTTGTGTGTGATATATTGTGTCTGTGTAGCTCTGCAACTCTTTCCATATATAACTAATTAAGGCCTATCGTTGGTAGTCCGTTGAAAAACCTTTGGTCATGTCCATTTACCAGGACGGAACTAACTTGAATATCGAGTTTCTTTACTAATAATGTTTTCAAATTAAATCAGTCGCTCTTCATGTATCGCTCAGATTCAATAACTTTTCATCGCAAATGAACATTTCATTCGGGATTTGGTTATAACTGATACACAATAACGTGATAACAAACACCCACACCCACACATTTTCCACCATAACAAGACATAAATAGGCCTAGGCGGCTCTGACTGGTAAAATGGGCTGACGGGAAGTTCTTGTCAATATTTGAGGCATGAATGTCAATCCTCAGACCGGGCCACTTGAGAGGTTTCGGATTGCAGTAATATACAGCGCCTTTGCCTGTGGCCTTGACCAACAAACGGGCCAACAAATATCCATGTTTACGTCTTCAGAGCGGGTCAATGTGCGCGTGGGGAAAATCCTAGCCTGTGAGCCACTCACGAACGAAAGGATTGGCATTTATTTAAGAACGCGTGATTGTCGTCAATCTCTGAAAAGGATACACTCAAGCAATAATCACTTTCGTGTCTTCCTTCAGTAGCGGCTTAAAAGAAAGGGAGTTCCTCATTTGGAGAAGTAAAAAAAGGGGTTGAGCGCCCCTTCCCACTGAGTTTTTGTAATATGGAAATATTAAACCTGCCCCTGTCGTCAAAAGCTGACAAGAACAGGATGCTAGTAACCCGGATGTGCACATCCAGGGACGCAAGGTTTACTACATCCGGTAAAAGCGCCATCTATGAGATCCCTGTCAAAGGTTTGGGCCTCCTTTGACTTATGGGCGGGACCGTGTTTCAACCAATCCCTATAACCCTCCAATCGTTGCAGCCTAGGGTAAGGTCAAGGTTACCTTTGTCGCTTATCTCAGTCCAACTGGACTTTTTCGAATAGCTCATGCCCCAATAGCTCCCAATCACAACATAGTGATCATGATGTGAGCCTCTCCTTTTCCCCACATCCTCTTAAGTGTGCAATCATATTTGTGAGAATGTATTCTAGGTGGTCTATCACTCTGGGTGGATGGATGGAATAGGCCTACTGTCGCCGTAAAGAAAAAATAGTTATGTCCTACTTAACATATGGCATTTGTGGAAAATACAGAAAAAGAATCACCTTCATCTTGAAAACTGAGACTAAATTTACTCACTGACTTATGTTTACCGTCAGTCTTGGTGGACATCTTCCAAAGAAACGGGAAGGGTTAGGAAGAGTTACAGGATCACATATGTGTCAATTGTTTACTTGCCAATGTACCACCATATAGGTTTTACATCATTTACTTTTTCACTAATGTTCGTTTAATTTTTGCTATTTTGCAGGTGAAAAGTTCAATAAAGGTTTTGAAGGACCAAGATGGAGGCAAGGTTGAGGGCCTACTAAATGCTTTGAGGTTGGTATCATGAATTATCTATTTTGTTTGATTTGATTTCACCTGCATATCCATACTTCAAATCCATACTGTACTAGGGAAATTCAGCAAGCAAACCTATCTCAATTACATGAACTCTATCTTTTTTTGTCAATTACTGCAGTACTATTGTGTATTACCATAATGTGTTTTTAAAAAATTGTGAGATGGAGCATATTGCTTGATCCTTTTCACGCATGTGTGTATCCGACATCCGGATACGTTTACGTATCTATAGGTTAGAGCTGCTGAACCTCCTTACTGCGTCATTACACATTACAGATACGATATTACCCCTACTAATAACTTCTAGAATAATTGTCACTTGTCATAATACTCTAATCATACATACTAATCTCTTCATACATACTAATTTCTTCCTATCACAATCTTCCTTTCTTCAGAGTTTTTGTCGCTTTATACATCGCCGAAGTCCTGTTTTACGGGGACATATCAATGCTATCAAAAAGAAATGTTAAAAATATAGTTACAATAATGACATTCAACCAACTTTTTTATACCATTCAACTGGTTACACCGCTTGCGGTCTCGTTAACATCCAAAAACTATGTATTGAATTTGACATCGCATATATGTGAAGTAGTATAGGAAATGTTCGTTTGGAGCATTCTGTAACTAACTCTAGCTTCCCATGCAGATTGACAAATATCTTGCTCCCTGCTTTACTGTGTATAGACTACGGTATTTTATAGATGCAATATTCTATGTTTCATTTTGTATTCATTTTAAAGGTCCCTTTCCATTTGTATTTTGCAGGTATACAACGAAGCACCTTAATGACGAGGCGACACCAAAAGCAATTAAGAGTCTGCTTGCATGAGTCTTGACTTGGCTCACATATGCCTTATTGTACAGATTTATATATTTAGGAAATGTATATGAAGAATAAAAAGGTTTATACTTTTCATATGGTATTTGCGCAAATCCCGAACTCGGTTGTCTATAGCAAAAGGGAATGTTCCCATGATATTTGGCTTAGTTGCGCGGATGTTGCTGTTTGTAGCTTTTGAAAGTTCTCAACATAAAGACGATTGACTGTACATATTAAATATTCGTAGAATACACAGAGGAATGAACATGAATGAGCAAAATCCCTACCGAAGTTAGAAAGTCTTGTATAGGCGTATGGATTATTCATATCCAAAAGAAAAATAGTATGGCTTGCTAAACATATTTGTATTGTCTTTGTCTATTCTGAATGAAGTTAGCTCATGATCAAGTATGAGTGTGTAATAACAATTTTTTGCTACTTTGAATTATCATCTAACATTTAAATGAAGTGGACAGAAACCGTTGAAAATAGGCATGTCATAATTGTGACATATCCCAAGTCTTCCCATTCCTGTCAGAGAGCACAGTAATTTTGCAATATATACCATAATCAAAAAGAGGGTTTCTTAATTAAGAAAATCTGTATCAATATCGTTCTGCGTGTAAATAGATGAATTCCCCCGATATATTTCACTTTTTGTACTCATGATTGTTTCTTGCCATTTGTTCGTGGACTTTCATGAGTTTTTCTTCCATCAACACCGGTTTTGTTTTTGAGTAAACTAGAATATTGTAATTAAGTATGTATTACAGTGTACATAATTTATAGCTTTATTTAATGATTTATCAGATGTGAATTCTGCATGCAATTTGCATAGTTCATAGAGCACTGCAAGTCTTATGAATATTTTTTTAATTTGTTATGTAGCCGTATCTTCGACAGAGTCAATTGTTTGAATTGAGGATACGGTGACCTATGTAACTAATCGTTTCAATTTGGGGTGCAAAGCTCGAAGTTTACTTTATTTGGAATGGATCGAATAAGACCTCACCTTTTTGTATTTCAATTGCCCCATGTATTCGGCGGCATTACGCATTGCAACAATTACCGAAGCACTCCCTCACACAAGTCAATCACCAAGTATGAGAATAGCGGGTAGGATATATTTCACACTTTTGTAATATAATAATTATATAGTTGAGAGTCCGTGAATGTTATCTATATGTATTCATACGTAATTAATATAAGGTCGAAATATGGATCATGTTAAAAGGCTTTGCATTTGACTTCTGCTTTGATGAATAAGCGGGTGATCAATCAAGTTCCTATCACACAGCAAGTGCCTCTCATTATGAATCCCATATATATACACAGATTGGTGATTAAGGTAGCATGCAAGCTATACTTCATTATGGTCTGGTAGGTTAAGAATTTATTTCGGCATTCTCCATGACTGCAGATGAAGTTTCTCTGCTGGAATCTGGTCTCAGGGAATTATGCCTTGATGAGCCTTCAAAAAAGTTAATATCCAAACTTGACAGAATCAGCTGTGGTTTATTTTTTGTAATGGAAGAAAATCACTTTAATGACAATGTTGAAGTTGTTCCTGTTCTGAAATCGAAATATTTATCTCTTCTATGTTTTCTGTTAGGCTGCTATTGAGATTTCTATGTTTGGACATGAAAGATTGACCAAAGGATAGGGACGGCTTTTATCGATGATTGTGAAATATGTCTTTACTGTATACATGAACAATATTCTCAGCTTTAAATATTGCTTTAGTATAAGAGAATCTTCGTTACACTCGTCTTGTCGTCATCACATTTTCAAATGAACAGTGGAAATATAGGAAACTAACACTACAAAATATGAAAAGTTCAAGTCCCAGTTAATGAGAGTGGGCTATAGTCATATTATTTTTTATGTATATTCTCACTCCGTTTTCTACCTTTATTGGATCATGTTAAAAAATGAACATATTGTGAACTTTGTTGATTTTATTGTAATATTGAATAAAGATGCAACATTGACCAAAATACTTCTTTTGTCACTCTTCTTTTGTTAATTGCAATTACAAATTACAAACAAGCTTAGGCCCCATGATTGATTTTTAGACTGCATGCGCAAAAATGTAGTTTTCATTCCCGGGTTATTATTAAATGTGACCGTCATAAACCCTCACTCCACTAGCACATTAACAGGCCGTCATAAAACCCCGATTCCACTAGCACATTAACCCACTTCCACGTATTAACTTATCATGTCGCTAGAGGGTGTGGAGACGGGTCTAGATTGAGATTGTGCGGTGACATTATTAAGATCTCTAAAAGTTCAGGGATGCATCAGGGGCCTATATAAAGGTTATGAACCTAGCCTTGGGGTATGATGAACTGTGGTAGGGGTTGTCGAGGACCAGCGGGTATTTCATCTCTTCTGGCTTCCAATTCTGTCATTCACAACTAGTGGGAAGATTAATCACCTTCCTTTCCTCCTCGGTAGGCTTAGAGGGTGGCGGTGGTTCTTAGTACGTGTAAAGAGTGTAAGGGAACCTGAGATAGCTGCTATAACTAGGGTATAATAGGTGAGTGGAAAAGTTGGAGAGAAACAAACTGAGCAACCTGCCCCAGACAAGCTCTAGCTGCCCCCCTCCCTCCCTCCCACCCACCCACCACCCCAATGCCCTGGTCTATAGCGGGGCCACTTCAGCCGCATCATGGATTTCTGAAGGAATTTCTTACACAATTACCTCGTTCTGTTCCATCAATTCACCGTCTCCCGCCCTTTCAGCCTACCCTTTAATGATGATCCATGGCGATGTCCCAAGATCGTTTACGCTTCCCTGTGGAATATTAAATGATAATAAACACTTTGACGTGCACTGCTCGATCTCACGGTCCACGGAATGCCTGAGCTATTGAGTCTTTATTGCCTAGTATCGTCTGGCTATGCCGGCGTAATTACAGGTGTATTAAATTTGATATCCTGCTCAGTTGTCCTCAGTGGATAATATCATAGAAATGTTCCTAGACTTCAGCAGACGCAGTTGCTAAATGATACTAAATTGCATCTTAGAGAGATCTTGCAGACATAACATCGACTAATAAAGGTTAGTGCGCAACAGTCAGTCGCCAGACATCCTTTTATTTCATCATCCAGTTTGGTCCAGACTCCCCTTTAAGAAAAAACAACTCGAAAGCAAAACAAAAAGAAGGTAACTGTACCACTGGGTAAAAACGTGGTTTATGTTCGCCTGCATTAGTTCAGGCATGTATAAGATACTCCTTTTACCAGCCGATGGGGAGCAGACCCATTTGTCACTCTGCTTTCCTAGCAGACGACTTCTTAACTGCATAGCAACCACCTGGGCACGTGGGTTATGACGTAGCATAGACATTCCTCCCCGGGTATCTTTTGCTCTAGGCGTTTAGGTTACTGGGTATAGCCCCGCTAAAATGAGGTCCTGGATTCTTTTTCGGACTAATTTATATTGCGTAATCCAAATAATGAATTACGCCACTAGAATTGATAATTTAATCCCATCCAATTATTCGTATTCAATTAAATTCATTATTTTGTCTAGTCCAAACATGATTATTCAATTTCATATTAGTTATGACACCCGGTATTGACCACCGCATTTGAGGAACGTTTCCTTCACAGGTGCTTCAATCGGCTTTGTTACTCATAATTGACATAAACGCACCTCAAAAAAGCCATAATTGAGATCAAACACTTTAGTCAACCAGACATAAATTTGACTTTTTTGCAACGCTTTGCCTTGTAGCGTTATTTCAGAGCCTGTACAGGTAATTAGGGGAACGTTTTTCCCCATGTTTGATGGCCATTTATCATGAAATATAAACACAGGGTCGTTAATGGTATTAGCCCCTTGAGAGACGAATATTTATTAGTAAAACAGCATGGCGTTTTTGACAGATGGGATGCTAATATTTGCTCACAGGTATTTAGTAGCCCATCATATTACCTGGCCTTATATGTTTGTCATTTGTCTGATCGGAGTATCACAGGCGGTAAACGAGAGATGGACATCACCATAAGACAGGCCAGTGATCAAAGAACAACTTGAGGGGTTTTTTTCTCCGAGGAAATTTTTAAACATCCAGCTTGGCTAACGCCCCAGTAGAACACGGCATCCTCTCGGGACTCATCAGACTGTACTGTATAGATCTATAATAGTTTGTGAGCACCTGTCGAAATCAGGTGCGCCTGTCTGGGCTTTACACTATAGAAGAGGGTACAGGGCGAGGTGAGGATAGGAGGAAGGGCTGAGGAGTGCCCCGAACAGGTAACGATCAAGAAGATGCACGATGCGCTCGGGTAAGTGCTTGGCAGTAGCCGCAGGAGTCCAAGCTAGCGGCTAATAGGCAATCTGGGCACCGTCCGGGGTTCCATCTGCCCCTTGCTCTGCCTCACAAACCTGTATATAGAGAAGCTCAGAGTTAGAGCAACTCCCCAGGGTCGGCCTGACACGAATGGTTCTTTTAAGATGATATACATGTACGCAGGGATGGGGATGGGGGGGGGGGGGGGGGGGGGAGAGACAGAGAAGCCATTGCCAGTACTTGTGTGAACCCGGAGCCTCTAGCCTGGATGCTGTTAATATTGTATACATGTATATGATGTGCTGCAAGGAATCATTCTATGAAAACTCCTGATCTACAGTGGAACCTCGCATAAAGACCACCTCTCTATAAAGACCACCCCTCTATTAAGACCCGAATTGCTTTTCTCTTATTAGATTAGCCTCTCTAATGAGACCACCTCGCTATTAAGACCAGTTTCTCTCAGTCCCAAGAGTGGTCTCAATAGAGAGGTTCCACTTCTTAATTCTTGAGTACAGTTATGGACCCAAGCACTCAGATCAGATAAGAGATGCTTTCCCTCCGTTTGAAGGGACTCTCTCATCTGTGGGCCTAGACTGGAATGGAAGTTGTCTCATGGTGACACCAGATTGCTTGCATTTAAAAATCAAACCGATTTTGATTAAAGCTGCATTCTCAGCTGATTTCCGTGAAAAAATTGTTTAGTGGTCAATTCATTCAAGACCCATCCAAAGGTTACCCAGATAGAGTATTACAGGATTTTGACCTGTTCTTCTTGGTGTAAAATTTCATTATCTCCCAAAATAATTATTTAGGGGACTCGCCGAAATCTGGTCTGACTCTCTAGCATCTTCTTTTAACTTTGGGAATCCTTTGGGAATCCTTTGGGAATCGAAAATGTAAGTATAACACTGGCTAGATATATATTTGAAGAAGCCAACTAATTGCACTATTAATCCCATTTGATCCAGATTGCCGCTGTAGATAAGTAAACAACAAAATCATAAAGATATTCTAAATGGAAAGCCATGAATTCATGGAAAATTCGAGGAAATATATATTTCTCTTCATCGTCAAAAATCCCCCACTTATTCCTCCTCTTAAAGGAACCCAGAAATCACGTGTCAACTACTTCTCGGGCAGACTATAAGAATCTTCCATTCTACAGTACTCAGGAAAAAGGAAAGGGGAAAAACCGAAATTTTCTTGTTAATCTACCTCGTGGTATTCTGTCATATTGATATCACACCTGCATTCTACACACTACCTACACTCCCAGTGACGCATATATTGTATACTGAGACAAAAGTGAATCATCTGTCTACACGCCTCTTTTATCTTGCCTTCCAATACAAGGAAACCTTGCAAACTCTCTACATCATTAATCAGATATCGGATGTGTGGAAATACCTCCATGGGTCTGTGTAAGGGTGCATTGTCTCCTCATTATGCAAAATTCTATTGTATTCTATGCTATAAATCGTTAATCGGTTGTGTAGGCCTATATGTTTAGTTTATGGTGGTTGCATTCATATAGCACTACTAGTTTTTGTACAGCCTTGGTACCTTTTTGCTGCAGAGTGCGCATTGCTTTTTGAGCTCTTATGACCTCGTTTCCGACCAGACCCACCCTTCCCACTTGCCTACAAGTACAACCATTACTCCCATCGCTCATTCCCTGAACCAGACAACTTGTATAGTACCAACCGTAAGTCAGTAACGGCGGAGTTAGATCTATAGATGACCTCCTAGTACCTGTAAGTCAGGAATGGCGGATTGGATCTAAGACCTCAACAAAATGAAAGCAATGCATGCATCGGCTTCGTAACGAGCGTCGCTACTCCCTTAAATTAGAACAAATACGACGTTTAGAGTTGGGCACCCGGAAAGCTATGTGACACATAAATAGCCGATAGATTACTTCGAAGTTCTAGTTTTATTTTAATTTTAAACGTTCCCGGAACCAGTCACACCGATAGGCTTATTTATGTTCATGTTACAACTACCTGGATTGGAAATATAACGCACGTCTACAGTGAAAAGAACCCAGATGTTGAGGAGCGCATCTCATTTGAAATGGTTATTAAATTTAAATTTTAAATGCTCTCTCATTACAATGGAGGCGCCAGGACTTGGCCAAACCCCAAGGCTAACCTAGTCACGTCATTATCACTTTTATGACGTCATAATAGCATTGTTAACCATAGTGACTTCCCAGAACGTAGGGCCTACTCTTGTTTAAGGTCAATAGCATTGAAGTGACAATTACGAAGATGTTTGAATGATTCAAAAACAGATTTCAAGATCGAAACCGGAGATATTATGCCTATAATTTGCAAGTGAGACATGTATTCAGGCCAGCACAAACATGCAGAATTCAAGAGGGTGCTTGTCTAGAAACGTCTGAACTAACCTAATTTACAAACTATTCTAATTCGAACTCATAATTATGAGTCATAAAAAACAGATATAAGATTATGGTAGGAGATAATTCCTCGATAAGATGTATGGTCTCGGTGATATGGATATTTTGTTGACACAGGGGGCGATTAAAAGCGAGCATATTTGTGTTAAAGCTCTGACGTCAAAGTCTCTCGACGGCAACCTCTGGCTGGAGATAAAATAAATTGATGATGCAGAGCATCGTAGGTGCCCAGACATGGGGTCTCGACAGTAGATTCTATGCGCCAAGCTTTGCCCCATTTACGTCCCTTTATAAGTGTAAAATATGGCCTCGCCAACAGTAATGGGTGCTTGATTAGAAATCCCAGCGGATTATTATAACAAACATGAAAGCTTGAGTCACGCAGTTTCCTTGAGTTTATGGCAATCGCTGCTCGGAGCAGGTCGGCATTGACGGAAGGGAGTACAGGGACGAAACATGCACACTCAACCACACTATTATAAGAAGTGCGGCAGGGGTGCCATACACAAATCCCCCTTTCCCTGTACTACTATGCCTTCTTACCCACATATATAATAAATAACCTTATATCTAACCAGTGAGCCATTTCACGGCCTTCTTTCTCCCCTTCAACCTTGCAATAACAAGGGAACCGCGAAAAACAAATCAAGGACAAAGAAATGTAGGCCTAGATGAAGAAGAAAAGGAGAAGATGGAGCATCAAGAGATGCTCATGTTGTCATCCGGGGACTTTATTTTGCTACTCTCTCGCTGGCTGAGTTGGTGCAGCTGTTAACCTTTTGGTAGCGGTGAGCAACATGTTTACGTCTCTCCTCTGATCCGAACAATATTTTGAATAATTCTGCGGGACATTTAATCGACAGATCAAAATAAAGGCTTGGTGGGGTTTGTACAAACAAGATCGGGATATAATTCTCATAACGGGAAGTTTCCTCATAGCCTAGTTTAGTCATATAGTCACAAAACTACTCATTTATATAATCGCCTGGCACATGTATGGTAGCGATCATTTCGTAATTCGCAAGCAAAGAGAAGAGGCAAGCGCCTATAGTTCAACAACCTCGAGTCTCAAGGTTGTACGTATCATTCTTGATCCAAATGCGTTGCCTGGCTGCTGCTGCATTCTAATCACAACCATATCGACTGCATAAATTTGCGGCGGAATGAGGTTCCAGACGAAGGGTTTATTACGTTACAAATTGGATGCTATTTTGAGACAGAACTATTTGATGCCTTGCTGCACCTGGAGCGACTTTTCTCCTCGGGGTTCCTTCCCTCGGGTACCACCGAGCACCTCGTATATCATTCTGTCCGGGGAGATTTGTCTGGTGGTCAGTTTACAACTACAGTACACTGACCAACCACCCACTATCCACTAGCTTCCACTCCCACCGCCTTCACGACCCCCACCCTCTCACAAACTCTCTCCAACCACCACCACCCCTGACTCCCCAAACATACCTCACATCAACGGATAGCTCCAATATAATGTATTCCATATTATCTGATAATGGAGGTTGGACAAAAACAAAGCATCGGTGGGTGGAAGGGGTGGAATTATAGGAACAGGAGAGAGCAACTCCGCTTGCTTTACCAGCAAACTGGGGTACATATCGTCCCTGATATTCCACTCCAATATGCACCTACATGATTAGCTCTCAAGTCATTTGGAACTCATTCTAGCTGGCCAGCTGTAGTAGTCAGCCTTACTTTATGAACTGAGTAGGTGAGTCCTAGCTGGACATCGATCCCATAGATCACCGAGAACTAATCTTCCTCGCAGTTAACTTGATGTATGGGTGTGTCCATAGTCGTGGGAAGAGAAGATTTGACGGGTTTCCGTTATTCCAAACACTTTATTTTCACTCCCTGATACACACGGACATCAATCCATATATCCATACTCCATACTCCGTCAAGACAAAAGCAATCAAACATTTTACGACCTTTTATTGCTGCTTCGATAAATCTTACACATCGCAACATCGACGTCATCGCAATGTTTCCAAAGGAGGTGCAGGCATTCATTATGAAGTGACTTCTGAGAGTGCTTTCATTTGTACTTGCTTTCGCACTTTCTCATGCTTTTCAATGGGGAGGTCTTTCACCCAGCAATTCTATTAATTATTTGTCTTTACAGGCCATGCTATTTTATGAGTATGAAAATAAAACAACAACCGTCCCACCTGGGATAATCGGGAAACAATGCTGGTGGCAATTAATCATAACAACATAAAGGGTTCTATATGAATATATCAAGTGATTTATTTCTATTTTCCCCCGTAAGGGATTGTCGCACTTGTTTTTCATTGTGTATGAATAAAAACATTATGGCAAGTTCATGGGTGGCCCCGGGGTTTGTTTAGTAATAAACCATTTGAGGATTGATTAACTTCCAATGCCATGGACACAGACACCATCAGTCAGAAAAGGGGATTCAGCTATCCTAGTGCACCAAGGTCAATGGAGGGGGTGGGGGAGGGATCCGGATAACTAGTGCTCTGGGTTTTTTTATGAGATGATTAGTTTCTAGGCTTGTCTGAGAAACTGCCATTCAAGAACGGTATTTATTGTGCCTGTGCTCTGGTGATATTTTTATGGTGCTGAAATGAATTGTGATTAGATGTGAGTGGAAGGAAGGGGGATTAATTACACCACTTTCTGCGCTTTAAATAGTGATGCATCCCTTGTGTGTCAATGAAATTCTAGGCAAGTTATTAGGGTATAATTTATTCCCAGGCAACAAAGACTGATCACGGGCCGCTAGATGTAATGAGCAGAGTGGGGAATGTGAGGAGACCATGGAGGTTTTATCACGGTTTTGTGCTTAGTTTGACTTACCTTTCTCTAGACGATTGTAACACCCTGCTTGCACATTCACTAGTAACTGAATGTCATGTATCTTTTGTCTAGGTTCTCGCTCATCCCATTTGAAGGTAGTATATCATTTAGGTGCAGCGTACTTTTTGTGGATTCCATTTTTTCCATTATCAATCAAACGTATGCAAAAAGTGAGAAAGGAATGAAATGTGTCGATTTAAAAGATAAATGATATGCAACAGCATCGAATGATATAGGCATTATATTTGCATAGAAATCTACTTTCCATAGGTCACGTTGAATATAATTAACCCCCATTTCGTCATACCATTTTTTGTTATTAACAAAAAAACCCACATCGATACAGATACCGGGCGCATCAACTATAACTTACTAATCCTTATCGTAGTATCAGTCTTCTCCATTTTCATTACGGTGACTTTATTTATTCTCAAAAGGGAAGGTATTCATTTTACTTGAAAATGAGGGGGTAAATATCATGCTAATAATGCTCCTTTCTTTTCAAACGTCAAACAGGCCTGCGGTGTGGTATAACAGTTGTAATGACACGCACCCAAGTAAATCACACAGATGTACTGCCTAGGGGTTGATTCCTGATGAACTGGTGTTACATGTTAACAGGGTATTCCATTCGTTATCAGCACACCTAATGTGTACCCAGAAGTCATCAACCCTTCTCCTAAACCTAAATTAATTAACCCAGAGTCTCTAGACTGACCGAAATGGGGTAGCCAAACAAACCCTAATTATATTGGATATGGAGAGGATTGCTTTAAGGGAAACACATAATGTTTTCTATTGATATAAAGTTGCTCCCTGTATAGTTGTATTTCATGATTAATCACGTGTTTACTTTGGCGACCCGTTGCCTCTTAAATCTCAAGTTAATCAATTGATATTGTTTCATCACTCATTAATTGGTATGTTTTTTTCCCCTTTTCTTATTCATTAATTGTTTCTGATACACACATGTAGGCTCGTTAAGGCTGTTATTTATAGGCGCTAGTGCATGACTACTGCTCCCCATTCATTGATCTTATATTCCCCAGTTGAGACAGTTTTTTTTAAAAATCGGGTTGACTTACACAAGTGTATGATGTGACCAGAATTATCATGATATCATGTCTTGTATAAAAAAAAATGTCGTGTACGTCCGATATCATAATCATTAGCATTAAACACTTAGTTGTAGCTTAGAGTACTCTAAGGTTATGCACGGAAAGTTGCCAAACCCTAACTGATAGGTGGGCAGTCATTTCAAGATTTTGTACTGCCGATATTACATCAATATATTTAGTTCGGCAAGTATATCATAATGTGAAAGTTACTCGATTAAAAATATTATTCCCGCGTGGTGGGAAATGGCTGAAAAACAACAAACGTATTGCGTCGGCGAAATTTCTGTCAAATAAACATGTTGTTGAAAAAATAAGTTAATTTTTCTCAATTGTACACAAACTACGGTATATATACCGGTAGTCATGTTTAGAGTCAGTTCAACCTCTCAACGACCCCGACTCTACTTAAAGAGGTGATCAATTATGATACGGTAGTACACAGTTTAACATCTTTTTCTTCCTGCCAAATTCAGCTATTCTTGGAATTGTGTAACGTTAACAACGGGCAGTTAACGTTCTGGTAGTTTCCTAACACATCTAGAGCCAATTGTACCTATAATGGAGTGAATGAATGTTAATTAATTTAAATAATTTTGAAATAATCCGTCAATTGGTAACGGTTCGTTGTCCCAATGGCGATAATAATATGTGGTTCTAAGGCAATTCCCATAAATCCCTAGCTTGCGTTCCATAAATGATCCAGTAAAACATAAGGAGTTTTAGGGCTCTTGATGCCTTTAATCGACACGTTCTTAGATCGACAAATCGACAAAGGCAGCAAGTGACAATCGAAAAAACCCCACTTCTTTTAGCCTGACAAATCAAAATAGACCTAACTAGTCTTTAGTGACAAAAAATCGTTCAAATTACTAGAATTACGACAATTGCTGATTCTTGGTAGTGACACGAAAAATGATACGCCCCCCACCACCGAGCCCTAATTTTCTGTTTCGTATCCTTTGTTGCCAACTTGACTTATTAGTACCAGTAGCTAAGTACGCCACGTGTAAATTTACGTCGTGTTCATAACACCCTAGCGTATTTATAGCGTATTTATAGATAAGTGTACCAGGTAAAAAGAAAAGCAGTAATTTCACGGTTTAATTAATACAATTACAGTCACAAAGCTCGATTAATTTCAACTGTACAATGAAATAAGCATTGAGGAATTATTTGATAACAATTACCTACTTAGAATCCTAAATTAATTAAATAGAAAATTCTTAAATATTTGGCCATTACCATAATTAGTATACATCTGGAATTTAAAAACATCAAATGGCATAAAGTAACAATGAGATATTATCAATAGTCGTATGTATACGCAATAATACAACCGCAAGGTGGACATGCGTCTTTTGCTAACACTTGCAAAATATTACTTGGCTGATCAATTAAATAAAAAGAAAGTACCACGTGGAAATAACATGTAAATTAGTATTATGACATTACGAGACTGACGTTTCCATTTTTTCTGTGTTTCCATTGTTAAACCTGCATGTGCCAATGTAATTGATGAATACCTGCATGTGCCAATGTAATTGATGTGAATATTCATATCTCGTTGACCTTAGAGCGACCAATTACTCACAGACAAATCATCATTATTGATGACCAACCACCCGTATAAAAAAGGATATATATATACCTGTTTGACCCTATTATTTCATATAGGACCTATATAAAACCGACCTTTACAATGTCAGTCATACCGGGAAGTTGTACTAGATGATTTAGATCGCATGAAATGGTGAGGTAAATGATAAGTTTTCAATTTCTTAATCCTTTGGAACTGTATATTATATATGGCTAATGATTAAATAAATCACTCCAACATTATAATGGAAAAAAGGCTCAATCTTTACAGAATAAAATTTAAGGCCACATTAATAATTTAGCCTTAAATAAAAAATAATTTAGCCTTAAAACCCAAAAATATTTAACCTTTATTTGCCATTTGACTTCCAGCAATTGTACTTGTTATGGGCATAATGCCAAATCCTAAACGTCAAATCCAAAATGATGGACAGATATTTCAAGAATATTCATCTTATCCCAAAATATGAGAATAATATTATAAACTATTATACATACACGAGTGAAAGATATGTGTGAGTGTAATGCCGATCCTCTTAGTTTACATGCTACGTTACAATAGACATACCCCATGTACATTCAGATGGACATTTTTATATAAAAATGGCGCTATGCCAACACTGTTTATTTAGACAATTCCTGAGGCAAACTATTGTCTTCTACAAACTTCAGGCGTTGAAGAGTGGAGTGCCCCACAATACATCTATTCAGTCTGTTGCATACGCGTACTTGGGGGACAGGAGCGTTAAGTTCTGAGCAGTATGAAAAAGCATGAATTTCTCCCGCCACAAGTCGCCCTACCCATTCATAACTTGAATTCCAACCATATTTTGTCCCAAACACACACGTTCCCTACTCTGCGAATCAGGGGGAGTGGGTGTAACGTGTACAACAGTGAGGACCTGGCCATCTATCCATCTATACACATATGGCCTTGAAGTGAGTCAAGGGGCATCCCCTCTTTCTTGCCTTTTAACAATTATAACAATGAAAACTATAAGAATGTAGGTAATCTGTAATTAATTTTATTGATCAATGATGAAATAAATGAGAACATTTTGAGATATTTGCGTATGAATATAGATGTTTGTTTTTGTATGGATTAGGGTTTGGGTTAGGGTTAGATCTGGAAGGTAAAAGCAGAACAGGGGATGGAATGATTGTTAAGTTGCTCCATTCAGCCACATCAAGGTTCATTATATTATATATACGCATATTCAGCAGCTTCTTCGCCTAAACTAAATGTTCTTCGCCTGGATGAGAGCCTGTAGGTGGTGTATGTCGTAGTTTAGAGATCGTAGGTATAGGTATGTTGGTAGGTAGGTAGGAGAGTATACATGTTCAGGAAGATAAACTATTTTTGTTTCAACTTTTTCCCCGATCCCATTCTCAGGTTTCCGTTCACATAATACTCAGAGTGGTGCCACGAATACCATAGCCTGCTTGAGACCTCCTAAAATAAAAATAAATAAAATTAATGTATGCTTGGGTGTACTTTCCACGTATACACTGGGGTTTACCAGTGAAATGAATACACACCATCAGACAATTTTAGATAGGCTATTGGGTGTAATGAAATAATTGCAGTTACCTGTCATGCCAAAGAAGCATGATAATTATACTTCAAGATCCACAAATAAATACAGTGGAAATCCCCAAGTTCTCATCAATGGCCAACACCATATGTACTTTCTTTAATAGTAGGATTGGCTTTCGATAAAAAAAAGATAAATTTTACATGGACGAATTCAAGAAAATGTAAATGCTACATGTGTAGTTTGTAAAATAAGAGCGAATAACGAATGTTAAGTAGACTAGCTTATTGGTCTTAATCGGTTAAGATAAGAGGTAAGAAGGTAGAGAAGAGGAGAGGAGAGTAAGCCACGAAGAAAATAAATAAATACCAACAAAATAACAAAAGGTTTCTTTTGCCCACTTCATGCACCCCCGTAATAAATAGGCCATTCACCCTGTAATCCAAACCCATCCCAGAGGCTTAGTCTCTAAGTCCTCAGGTGTGAGCCAATGTACGTCACAAATGATATTTCAGTATACAGAAGCATCCAAGGTATTTAGAATATTCAAGCAATCGATTCTACCATTATTAGTGACATGTATGAGTAATTGAATATTGTTCTGTTATTGTATATATATACATAGATGGGAAAAGATGCGGAGTGTATAGGTACGTAAGACTCAGTGTACTCCTACTAACAAACGAAACTTGCATATTTTTTGTCTAGGGTATGAATGGGTACTGAAATAGGACCACTGGCCTACTGACCCGTTTCATGGCTTGTCGGCTGTGGAGTATAGGACCCTCACATGTATGATGATGCTGCCATGAATCCCACAGTGAAGGCCAACTCCGCTACTTTTTTCTCGTTTTTTTTCCCAGCCCGCCTTCGCCCCATGTGTTATTGTAGGGCGTACATAGGGGTGGGGGGTGGCATGAACCTCCCCCGCATGAATTAGAAACAGTGGGCTATCGGAGGATGAGTGGATGCCAAATGAATACATGTGGGGTTACTACCCAAGCAAATGTTGGGGAAGAGAAATAGCAATACGCCAATAGTAAAAATGCTTGAAATTTAAGGACATCATACCTTTTAAAACTCGAAACGTTGAAGTCTTTTTTTTTGTAGGGACCATGTGAAGCATTAGTTTCTGTAAATGTAAGCCACCCTGACCCACTCATTCACTCATGTAATTGGCCTTCACATGTCATGGATGAAAGGGTCTGAGAGAAAACATTCCTTGAAGGAGAACTCACCTAAGCCATTAGTCAGAGGAGTTGTTAGGTAATGTGATTCCCAAAGCTCACCAAACGCTACTTGAGATTTTTTTTAAATGAATCAACTCGGAGTGGTTTAGTTTTATCATTATACTTTTTTTTGTACAAGAGTAAGAAGGGTACCCCCCCCCCCCCCCACACACACACACCACCACCCGGCCCCCGCCCCCTGGCCCTATCTGTCCGACACTATCCTCACAGACAGATACAGACACCTCCCCGCTCCCAGGAAACGCTGCCATTGGAGGTTCCATGATGAAGTGATAGAAATACACCTGGGGCGGTGCCATGGCCTATTCCGGGGCTAATATGATGGGAATCCATCCCGCTTGCGTTGGATATACATGTAATAAATCATTATTCAAATTTCGCACCGAATAACCCTGTATTCTGGGTCCAACCATGGATACATACACCGCCCCTGAGCATGTAAAGATGGGTAGAGCAACTCAACAAAATTATCCTTAGTGCGTAATAAAACCAGCAGTATAAATATTTATAGTTTGAGTCAGACAAGCAACATGTGTGTTAAATGCTTCACAATGAGTTGCAGCGTATGATGTCCTAAATCGATATGTACTCATCAGTCATGTATACATGTATATTCACAGAGATTAGCTATCAACCATCCGCTGGTTAATTTGACATTTGAATGACGGAACAGGGATCAGAGATCAAGATGATGTTAGTACATGATGTATTACTATATGACACAAGGCGGTGAAACATATTTCTCCAATCAAATCTCTAGTCATGGACAGTCAGATCACGATATTTTTTAAAGTGTCAATATTCATATATTATTAATAACAATACAAGAATAGTTTATGATGCACCTACACTTATTACTGGTAAGGGGAAATCACAGCACGCAGAATCCTAATATATTGTATTGAATGATAGATACATGCATACATGCATGCAGTGGTCGGGAGATTTAATTAGCAATAACACGAGAGCTTTGTCTGGGCAAGGGCAGTCTTCTGCAACAATTGTACACCTAAATAGCCAGCAGGAAACCGAAAGAAATAGTATTTCTGAACAGTACCTGGACAATGTCCTAAAACAGGTTCACCTTGATCTGGGTTAACACCCCCAAAGGTGACTGAACGCTCATGATAATAATGAGAGTTTGGATATAGGTGTCGGGACGCGTGGACGGCGAGGTGAGGTGAGGAATCCATGTAAGATAGGGGCTTGGAAATAGTTGCAAGACGTTATGTCGTCTTCAAGGAAGACAGGTTTGGAAGGTTTCCAACTGGAAGAATGCCATTTAGGTCAGGTGTTTGATGGCCATAGACACCCACGAGGGCAACATATTCAACTGATATATAATCAGAAGGATTTACAGCATACCAGTCGGTTGTCAAATGGCGATGCGGTATCTTGATTAAACACCTCGCTGGTTATATCTATTCATTGTCCAGGATTTAATATATAAAATGAGGTCTATGCGATATCTTTGAAAAGGTGAAATTCAAGTGTGTTTCACGCTGCGTATATAGCAGTAGCGCGATGTTTGAATATTTTTAGATCAATATATGCCTTTACATATACTTCAAGTAATTGTTCTTGATATGCCATATTAAATTATATCTATTCCAATTAAATAGCATAGATTATTAAACGTATAGAGTTCTAATCTTGATCAGGGGCGGTGATTTATATGTATAACGTTAAGAGTAAAATAAGGTATATCTTCCCCTAACATACCCTGATTTGCCCGTGACTGCGACTAAACTTCAAGTAATAATTTTGTTTTTATCTAGTATGTTTAATTATGGAGATCTACACTTACATTACGTAAGATGCAATCCATGTTCCTACAAGAATTCTTCCTTGTCTCGCATACAGGTGAGAGTGGTTATCGTCCTACATATTTCTCCTATATACTCTCCCGGAGTGGACATGCTGATACGTAATAGGCCTTAGTGCAGACAGGTCCCAGCCGCTCAGCTCAGTTTCCCCGCCCTCCTTTCCCCTCCCATCCATCTCCATACCCCCGACCCCCCCCCCCCCACCCCCCACCCGGCCCAACCCCTCCTCCTTCTTCTTAGCTTTGTACCTGGAGTGAAGCAGTGCAAAGGAGCGAGCAGCCTGCTTAGGTAGGTAGGGCATGGTCTAAGCGTAGGCGAACACTTCTGGGGAGGATGACGGGGAGCCAGGATCTATTTTTATCCTTTATAGCTCCCTACCTGGAATTGTGAACGCAACGAGATAAACTTTACCTAGAAAAAAGATTTATGATGTTCACATGATGTTTATTTTAGACGGTGAACAACTTCATACAAGCAGCATCACTAACAAGGCTCTAGTTTATTGCTTACTTTTCAAGTCATACACGTTATTTTAATTCAGAAAATGCAAATGATATATACCAGGTAGACCCTTACAGAAGAACACATATAATACATGTAGGTAGGGCAAATTCCAGGACAGAAAGGGAGGGAAGGCGGATGACAATTTTTGTCCTGGCATAAATACCATCGTACCGACGAACTGCGAGCCCAGGCCAGACAAAAATATGTACTATACACATACACAGAACGAATGGGGATTGGATGAAAAAGGAGCTCAGAGTAAAAGCTCGAGGGCACTATTTTGTACTATATATTGTCCGCTGAGATTTAATCCGTTGTACAGTTATCAGACGCTCCATGTGTGTATTAGCATACGGCAGGGCGGTTTACTCGTTATTTTCCTTCGCGGGACTCATATCCCATTCTTTTTTTTTCGTCCAACATTGGATCTTTATTCATTAGAAACATACAAAAGATGAAGGTGAAAG
This sequence comes from Sthenelais limicola, assembly GCA_942159475.1. Classification (NCBI taxonomy): domain Eukaryota; kingdom Metazoa; phylum Annelida; class Polychaeta; order Phyllodocida; family Sigalionidae; genus Sthenelais; species Sthenelais limicola. The sequence goes on along the minus strand of OW804094.1, from coordinate 32,589,717 downwards.
AGAACATCGAGATGATTTTTGAGTATGTACCTGACCAAGGAAAATGAGGTCTTGTCTTGGCTTTTCTGAGTAGCCTTTCTTATTTTTTCCTTACTGGATTTTTGAAACACGAATTTTTATTTGGACATCTTCATTTTATATTTTTTTCTGGTATTTTCTGATTTTCTCTCGACACACTCATAACGTACACATATCCCATACTTAATCAACAACTGTGCGCGACCCTTTTATTACCAAATAACGTATAATTAAGTGATCTCCGCTTCGCATCCATTATTTGAAAGCTACTTATTCTTTAATCTTCCAACCCAGTTGCGCATTGGTAAGCACTCCCGAGAAATTGAATTAATTAGAACGTGATTGCCCGATCTCTGTTATGGCTCGATATATTTATCGCTCATTAGATGGCCCAGACAATGGTTAGACCAACGAGTAGAGCATGGAAGCGATATGGCATATGTTTTTTTCTGAATTGTGCTATTTAATTAATTACACCGGTATAATCATGAGATTTGACTTGATTTAGGAGTGTTGTCAAGTGGCTTACGTCGAGGGGCACTCGAGACAATCAATTCACAAAACCAAAAATCAGAATTCCCATGTTACCGTCCAAAATATTACAAACTAAACAAGAAACGCTCCCACCTTTTGACAGTATCAAAATCAATGCCCTCAACTATATAATGCAATCAACTTTCAAATGACAATTCCAACTCATATCAATATGGTATGATGGCAGACGTCTAATATGGTATATGGGTTTACGGAATAATTTGATAGATAATCAAAACTTACAACTTAACCTCTTCAGGTAGCTAATGAAATTGATATTGCTACTTTCAACTTTTCGATAGGTGCAGAAGAGTGTTATACCGAACATATAATTATAGCATGCCATGTCTATTAAATATATAGTTCCTAGATTCCTTTGGATTATGGATGCCCAGCTTCCGCACTTAAGTGGCCAGTTGAAACGCTGTTCCGAAGATAAGAAATGATAACAGAACATTGTCATTCTATCTAATCTTGTGGCTCACCTTGATTAAACGAATAATGCTCGAAACAATTATTGGACTTTGGCTACATTTCGTCCCACCAGAATGTGGCCGTTGATGATGTTTGATAGTGCGAAACTCTTAATGTCCATTCATACATTTTATGTTGGCGTGTCTCATGTCTCTTGTTATTTTTTAAGACGACAAATACTCTTCTTCTTTAGGTTGCGACTGAGTTTTGTTGATTGTTTGATTTATTCTGCCAATGACACACTCTTTCAGCGAAGTGTGAGTACGCTAGCTGAGGATCAATATATATAGATCCACATTAAACCATTGTTTGTCACAATTGTCATCAACACTTGAAACGTTTTCAAAACACAAAGCAAAACAAAGTAGTCGTGTCAACAAAAACAGATACTTCGAGAGGGAAGTCAACCTTTAGAAATCGTTCTCACACTAAATTAACTCATCATAACATATTAGCCGGTCGTGACCGTCAACAAAGTATACGAATGCCTATTAGTTTCCATGTTTTATTTATTTTGTTAATTCAAAAACATATTTCGTAATGAGTTTATTCGTGGATCGAGTGGTATTATAGTTAGTACATACATATGTGGCATATGTCCTTGATTGGTGCCAACATGTTCAGGCCCAGTTAGTTATTCTAGAAGAATTCAGGCATAAACCAATTTTACCCATCCGGAAAACACCCAAAGTGACATCATTCTGCGAGTAAAAGTAGAATCCATAAGAAACAGTCCAATATTTTTTTCCATATTTCGCTAACCACTGACTTCTGGATAAGAGTGACACAGTGAAGCTAGCAAGCAGTGACGTCACCAGTGCGTGGCAAAGTGGGATGGGCCAACGTGGACCTGGTTTGGGCTTAGTGATGACACAGCTTTCTACTATTATCAACAATAAGTAGAATGAAGCGGGAAAGAAGCTTGGGTGCAATGGGACCTTGGTATTAACAGAATAAATGGTTACTGGAAATATGCTGAATGATATTATTTACGCCTTAGTTCTTAGTCCACAAATGCTCCTATCAGTTTGAAATAAACCGAATGAATGTGTAAATTACATGTAAAAGTAGGACACCGTGTTTCTAAAGAGATGTTTTCAAAAGAACTGATAGATCTATCTATAATGATGGTCTATTGGTATATGCGGATATAGCTGCCTTCTTTCTATGACATAAAAGAGTATACACCATATTAAAGGCTTTTAGAAAGGTTACTCGTACTGACATTACCTTTTTAGTGGATATGAAATGATTAGATAAGTGTGCTATAAAATATGTTATTGCAAGGGGTATATTTGTGCACAAATTGCTACCTCTGTTTAAATGGCTATGTCATGTTACACGGTAATATGAAAGCGATGACAATGATAAAAATCCTATCATGGTAAATTGGCTGCATAACGTATTTAAACCTATTTTGAGAAATCGTCAGTAAATTGGACTGGTATTTCAACCGGGAAACAATATTCTAACCATTATTAGACTAGGCCTATTCCCTTTTTTAAAAGGGTCAAAATCCGTACTAGGGTCTAAGTTGCATAATATACTCTTAGCTCAGAGCAACTAGTGCTCAGGGGGGCGAATAGCTCTAGACTTCCACAGTTAACATACTAGGATCAAAATAATTGAATTTAACCAATTATTATGTCGTAGTATGTCGTAGTATGTCGTATGCGATGTAGTACTAATAGAACTGGGAATACTCGTGAAGCTAATTCCTGGAATCCAAAATGATTGGAAACGTTATGTTAATGTGATCATGTAGCTACGATGGGTCCAGTTTCTTAGATATAATTATCTACGGCCGGATGAACTTTGTATACATTGTGATAGGGTATCTCCCGTGAGATTAAACAAGGCACAGACTGTATGAGGTAATGTTATAATGGCTGATACTGGAGCAGGCGGTATCATCCATGATCAAAGATGTACCACCAAACCAACGCAAGGGATTTAGCCAGGATCACTACAAAAGGTAGGCCTAGATCTATAGTGGTGGTGATGGTCGGCGTCGACAGAGCTGGAAGCCAAGGTCGCAGCCACCAGACAAGATATAGTGTGGAGTAGTCAACTGTCAATCAAGATTTGGCCACGCCTGCCTAACTGTCCGCTCATTCATATCTTCTCGTCGCAAGTAGTACCAGTCGGAGTTAGGCAGGATCGTTTCCCGCCAAAAAGCTTCTGCGTCACTGTTTTGGTGATGTAATGATGATTCAGCCGTGAATACCTGGGTCGACTTAGCGATCAAAATACAAGGAATCGACTGCATCTATTCTTATATGCCTAACAAAAAGCACTTCCGTGTTGTTTCTTATTTAGCCTATTCAGGATATATGTGCGCGGATTGCGGTGGTAGGCCAATATTTACTAGCAGACGATAGTTGTTCGGGCTCAATCCCGGCTCAATCCTCCCAATTATGGGGTCGGGCCTCGGAGAGATCGAAACAATGACAAAAGATGCCGGCGAGTGTACCGTATCCTGGGTCGTATCATTCAATATCTTCCGGTGTTGAATCTAATCTATGTTTTGATAAAGTTATCGGTTTGGGAAGGGGGTGTTGTCGCAATTGACCCTTGGTGTTGACATATTTTATTAAAGATGTGGATAGGCGTGTGGAGGTGGATCCTTTGTGTTCAAGGATCCAAGTCTGTACATGCTTCAAGTCTGGAGGTTGAGGACAAAGAAACGCCCTACTGAACATCCAACCCACCAGCAAGGTTCTCGCCGTAAAATCTTTGTTCTCCTCCGAGGTTTGGAGACGGTCGAGAATACATAGCGTAAATCGTCGAGGTCAATTTTCTTGATCCGTGAAGACCGCGATTCTATCATAATAAAGCAGCCTAAATATACAAAAGCATTTACCTCCCCAGAGTGCGTATGGCATCCAAGGTCTGATGCATGAGATGATAGGCAAATCATTTCTTATGAGAACACTAGCAATAAATTATTCCTGAGTGTATTGAAAGATACAACGTTGAGACTGCGTAGTTGTAGGGTTGAATATCATCAAGACTTAATTATGACGTAGCATCCCGATTTCTTTCATCAGTATAGCAAACATGAAAGTTAAATACACTAAGAAATCCCTCAAAGAGATCACATCATATCGATGAATCATTGGCAACAGGATAAATACTACTAAAATAACCCTTGCCCCTTTGGTACCCAAAAGGGAAGAATGGTTGAGGGGGTGATAAGTCCATCCCGAAGCTTATCCATGCATAAGGGTGGTGGTGGAGGAGGTGGTGGTGGTGGTAGTCATGATGTATTGAACCAGGATGCTGAAGGCCAAAAGCTACTGCTGCCAAGTCATTCAGTGACTGACTAAGACATAATACTCATGGATACACTCAACATTAGACTCTGGAGGAGTATGTATTGGGCCAGGAAGATACTTTTTACCATGGATCTAAAATAAATGACTCAGATATTCCCCATAATAGTGTTTACATGATCAAGCTTACCACACGGTCCAAATGTTATACTATAATGGCTTTATAGAGAAAGGAAGCTCGGGGTAATTGTTTAATGTCGCAATAACCGTTTAGTTACATTTGGACTGCTTCTTTTTATTTGCTATTTGGTTTCCTCCAACCCTTTGTTTGGCAATATGTGACATTTTTATCTGTTAGAGTTTCCATCTGGATCGGTGGAATTGCCTCCAAGCAAACAAGCCCCTAAACGAGGATGATGGTTTTGTTAAGTAAATAAAGGAGAAAAAGTTGCTTCGGTGTGTGTGTGTTTACTTATAGTGTGTGGTGTGTGTGTGTGTGTGTGTGTGTGTGTGTGTGTGTGTCGGGGGGTGAGGGGTGCAGGAGGGAGTGACAGGCGGGCAAGAGCAGGTGTAGTGAGAAAGATCCTTGAACGACCGAGTCCGGAACTGGATCTCTGCCCTCATGCCTTTGTTGTCAGAGAGCGCCTTTTTAGGGCAACAGGCGTGTTCGGAAATGCTGGTTGTATAGGAACTAGTATCAGAGTGAATGAAAGAAAACAAGTGGTGGGGAAAGTGAGAAGGAAACAAAGAGTGTGGGGTAAGAGGAGGAATCCGACCGAGAGTGGACAAGGAAGAGGATGGAAATGTTGGATGGAAAAGCTTAGTGTACAAGTGCGTGAATATTTTAAGAAAAAAATGAAAACGTAGGCCAGGGGTAGGGCAGCACTTTATAGACCAATGATATCGCACGTGAACGAGCACCAAGCGACCAGACTGATGCCTAGTCAGGGCACTCCAAACGTAAATAAACAAAGACCTCTCCATGTGCCACGAGGGCTGTTAGAGCGGACGAGCAGAAGTAGGGATCCTCCGCTGAGGATATACCTATGCAGTGAATACATGCCTAAAGGATCACACCCCTGTGAAACAACAAATAAAGACAACAAGAAGGCAAAGATCCCTTTATGAGATCCTTCCATCCAGTCGAACAGACCGAATAGTATTATTGTTATCGTTATTATCAAAATGCGTATTCGGACTTAGTTAACTCTGGCCAAGGCATGCGAAGAAATTGCTTATCTATCACCTTTTGTGTGAATTGAAGATAAAAGACTTAATCGATACCACTAGAAGACTTTTTTCAATATCATCATGAATGAATTATTAGTTTAATCAGTTCGAAAGACGATCAGATAATGAGATAAAAGGACAACAAAAATACTATGCACATGTATTGTAATCGTATCGAGGTGGAGGGACGTGACAATGAATGACATAGGGGTCAAATGTATCTTCAGATTGCATGCATTTACACAATTTCAGCGAACCGTTTTGTCAAAAATCCTTATCAGTTCTCCCAAAATTCAGCCATCTTGTCACATTTAGTTATTATTGTGAATAGGTAAAATTATTTTCGGAGAAAGACGCAATTTAATGTTATTATCTCGTCGTCTTTGTATAGAAGCACAATCGGGGAAAGAGTTGCGGGAGGGGGGTGCTTACTCAGTCAGGGATAGGTACATATTGCTGTGTATATCAAATAAAAAAGCTCTAAATATCCTTATAGATAAATAACTCTACAGATAAGAACAATATTTGCCAAAGGGGGCGGCACAGGACTTGTGGTTGGGAAGTTTGGGATTTTTTCTTACTGTGGAGAGGACAAAGAAAGACACCCAGGATCAAGAATATCCAGGTCAGTGAACCATTTGGTCATGGCAACATGTTTAATGTAAAAGTTAACCATGGAAACAATCCATCCCAGCCCCACACAGCACACCATGGTGATGATGCCTTCACATTCTGATTACAACCCCCAGAATTTCTATCGAATAGATAATGCTATACAATAAGTGGATGAATGGATGTTTGGAACTGACATCATGTTTATAAATATATATCAGCTGTCGATTTTGTTGTTTTCATTTTTGTCAGAGAACAGTTCTTGACTCGTGCCGTGAGTGGCCTTGAGGTGAGGCGCGTGTCGAGAATGTGGCGGTGTGATCAGACACCTGATCAAATATTGGGCGGGAAGCAATAGGCAGCCAGGTTAATTGTCGTCTGCCGTTAAAAATGAAATATCCCCTCATCACCTGTGGAACGTGCCCCTGCAGGAAAAACGAGCCCGCGACTCGCTGAATTATCATACACCGTTTTTGTCCATCTCTCTATAATAAAACATGAATTGTAATCGAGGAATTCGTCTTTCAATAGGGAATTTGCATAGCCGCCATTTTAAACATTGATTCGCATGGAATTATGGGAATAATGGTACAGTCTAAAATGTGTAGAAAAGATGTTATGTTCAGCAGTTAATATTTATTAATGCTCTAATGTCAATATCCATGTGTTATACATGTTTCCATCACACAAGGCCCCATCTTTCCCATCATGCATTTGGTTTTCATAGATCATTTACCAAAGCTATGCTATTGGTGAAAACATTTTTGCAATTTTCGATAGAAATGTTGCCAAATATTTGTGTCAGATATCATCAGAATCCATCCCAGCATGCACTGTACCAGACATGCGCAGTGGCACATGCAAATCCCCTATTAATATGAACCATAATGTAGAGGAGAATGATTGTCAATATTCTCCCTTTCCTTATTACGCCACACTCGTGTTCCTAATTTGAGTTCATTCAATTGTGTGTTTGTAAACAGTAGGCGGACGCCCATGCACAGGCCCGGTGGCAACAAAGAATATACCGGCTAATAAAACGGATCATATTTCTGTTTCTTTAGCTTGAACATATTATTCCATCTACCTCGTCTACCTCACCAGGAACAAGTTTTGACTGGCACAGTTGAACTTGAAAGTGGTAAACGTCTTTTTTAATTCATAGTTTAGCTATCGGGACATTCTTTGCATTATTGTCCTTTTTAGTCCAGGCTGTGTCCACAAGGAATCAAAGAGAACCCCGCTTCTTTTTTTACACATTTAGTTTAATGCTCTGATGCCAACTTGGAGGGAACTTGTTGAGGCTTGAAAATGAAATAGCTGAACTTGTTCACAACACCAGACAAAGAAGTAAGCTGTGTGTGTACGGTGACTGGTGACTTCTTATATGAGGGGATCGTTATGGTACTTATCATTGAGGAAAACATTTAGCTGCAGGCAATTTTCCCTCCGAAGGAAGTGTTGTGGTCTTCTCTGGCAGCTGATGATACATGGAGAGGTGAGATTTCGCACCCATCCATGCAAGCTCATGTGTCATTAAATACGTGTGAATGAAAGCTTTCATATCGCGGCCTGGGAAGGATGCTGGGTCAGAAGCCTTACCAACTATCTCCTTACAGAAGCCCTTCCCTTCCACCCATTGTCACGATACATACACTTTTCCCCATTAAATAGCGGCCTCTCTTCTCATCACACACCGTCGTCCCATACGACAATGATCCCCCTGGGTCTGAGGAAAAGATCGCTACAAAGACTCGAGAAATGAGTCAAAACTAGTTTATTATCGGAGCCAGACAGACATGATTAGCCTCCAGACGATTTAGAGATGCCATTCCACACGCAGCCACAATTGAAGGCGTTCCTGCGAGAGGATCGAGTACAGGAAGTGGGAGATTGGAAGGAGCACAAAGGAAATGGGACATTTCAGAGCGTTTTCAGGCCATCGCCGTGCTTGCTCGAGCAGGTTTTACATTGTCCATGTGAAGGGACAAAGAAACCGTCAAGTAATCATGTTCATGCCTATAGAGGACTCACCCCTGCCAGAATGAATTAATTCCCGTGTCTCATCAAATTGTATTGCATGGTTCTAGTATTACTTGGGGTAATCCCATTTAACAAAAGAAACCATAGGATCCTCAGTAAGCATTTCTAACCATTCAAATAAAACTGTCTTCAATTGGAATTCCAATTTGATATCATACAGGGAGGGGACTGTTGCAGATAGGAGTTATCCCATCTCCTTTACTCTATAATCTCGTGTATAATCTTCTACAAACATTCTTGCTATCCCACATAGCGTGCTCAGCTATCCGAATATTTTGGCTAATCCCACATTGCTTTGATGCCCATCCCTTATTTCCAGATCCCTTGAACTAAATCGAGTAATCATTATTTCGGAAATTAATTGTGTGGGATGATCTTACGTGCATATTATCCATGTTGAGGGCTAGATTGTAGGTAAGCTCATTGATGTCAATGTTACACTACATGACTATGTGATTCTATTATTTCTATAATATTTCTCCATCGGTCGTGAAGAAAATAGAAAATATTCGTTTCCTAGCCCTCCCGAGGGAAGCTAAGCAGGCTACATCGGTCGATACTTCAGCTGGGGTAAGTTTGGAAATCCCTGGGGTGGGGATGGGAAGGGGGCGGGGCAGTGAGACCATCGTAACTCACATAGATGTCGAGGTCAACAGGCCTCATCATAACGTTTGTGTACATGCTGGAGACGAGTGTATGTGTGTGTGTGTGTCGGGGGGGGGGGGGGGGGCATGGGGGAGGTTGTATCGGTTTATGAGTCTAGACGTACCCTAGCCAAACCTCCTAGAAGGTATGCTATAGTGCAGTCAATCAGATAAACGTAATAATAGCACGGGTGTGGATTCGTTTATAATATACTGTACTCTATATTACCGAAGTGCTATTCACAAATAAAGCGCACACTATGTAGGATACCAGACATGACATGGCTGCAAGTTCAATGCGAAGCAAGTAGGGTTAATATTCTGGATCTTAATCCATTATTTAGATTACACATTCTCATTATTTAGATTACACATTCTCTTATTAAAGACAATTATAATGAATTAAATTGAATAGAATTGTATTTTAGATTCATTATTGGAGGGAGACCAGATCGTACGGCGAGAGGGGTCATTGAGAACGGTGGCGGGGGCGCGGGGCGGGGGGGGGGGGGTACCCACTGGCGCAGGGAGAATGAAGGTATAAAAAATCCTAAATCATGAGAAAATGAAAAAAAGCTGCGGTACGCATATTGGAAACTCAACCGACGACAAGTACATACATATTGCAGTTGTGTATAAAACAACACATTCGAATAAACCTCACGTGAGAGACTAATCCATGAAAATCCTATTATGATATGAGCTGACGTCTTTTTCAGTCGATCAAATATACTTGGGATCGGACCATTGGTGGATCCTCAAAGCTTGGCTTGGCAATATAGGAAACATAAAGTCGAGACAGGACGGGAGTCAATTTCACATGGGCCAAGAAAGCTGAACGATGAAAGGTGATGAAGGTGGCGTAGAATAACATGAGGTGGCAAGGGAAAATGACATCTGACCTCCAACCAATGTATGGATTCTTGGCATCTTAATGGGTGAATGACGGGACATAAAAAAGACAAGTTTATGGCCGAGGGGTGGTTTCTTATCATCTCGCTCTCCAGGAAGGGTGTGGTGATGTGGTTAGACCATTCAAAATTCATACTTTTATCTCAAAATCCGGTGTCAGTTAAACGCCAGGGTCATTAGTCAGGTGTAAAAGATTACTATAAAAGATACTCGGGGATCAGACTCTTGCCAAGATTGATAGCGCGATAGCATCACTTCATGCAACAAGGATATCAATAATATTAATTGTGTAAATAGCCTATACTTGGTTCAGTTGACACGATACAACTCCAAGGTTTCAATTTAAGCATATGCTTGAGTTACTTCAGTTACTTAGAACTGTAACCTTCCAGAGTCAAAAAACTCTCGTCTAAAAAAAAAAGAAAAAAAAAGAAACTGGTCGAGCTCGGAAGAAGATGCATCTACCTCAATCTGTAGTCATGTAGTGTATGGACCGTTCCAATATTTTTTCTTTAACATGATTACCCATTTTATGTCGCGATTTCTTGCAAAATAAATAGTTTTAATTTCCATCCAAGTAAGGTCACTGACGAGAACGGCCACGCACATAAATCTGTGGATGTCTGGGATCTCTGAGCTGGACATTTATGGCTTCTTCTATGTATTCTGGTGCATTCACCGGAATAATTCATTTGACAACATATATCAATTAGAAAGATTTTGCGCTGTTGTAGGTAGCAAATGGAGGTTTTCTTTTTTTTTTTTAAAAAAATGACAATTATACAATATTACCAACTCCTAAAACAGGATTGCCTTTATGTGTTGTCCACAATTAATGGTAAACAAATCATTGGAAGACCATAGATTACATGAATAGTCCAAGTTACAAGAACTGAATGTCCATATTCAAATCATCCTCCCTAGGCAGGCCCTATACTCCGCAACCAGTTTCTACGTACTAGTAGTAGTAGTAATAGTAGTATAGGGCCTGCCTAGGGGGGATGTATTCGAACGTATTGCTCGCTTTGAATATTATGAGCTTCACTATGTTATATCTCATACAGAATTGTTTTAGATGTCTTCCCAATGCCTAAAGACTACTGCTTCAAACCTATCGTTTATGCGTTAACCCATCCTATTGCATTCATGACATCATAGATTACATCCATTATTTGACACCCGTTTCCTGAGTACAATGCATGCATAGCACTTTGAAAAGCTTTGTATCTTACAATTAGGAAGACATGCTATCATAGGACGTCATACAAATATTCTCATTGTTAAAATTAAAAGGCGTTAGCATACTTTCCCCCCTTTTTTCAATTTTTTTGTTTAGTTTCCTTGGAGTAATATCATATATATTTGATATTACTCCAAGGTTTTCAAATACTTTGTAATTTCGAGGAACAATCTAATGAAAGACATCCCTCTCTGTGGAATAATCTTTGGGAGTTGTATATATACCCATGTCTATGTTACTTGAAGCATGAAGCAATATTGTAATGAGACGGTAGTTTGATCAAAATCTCGAAGGTATGCATTCCCTGGTGTGCACTTTCTAATAACCGTCCGCATCGTGGTTGGTTCCCATCAAACTATTCACGCATTTCTTGCAAAGCGGGCATCTATTAACTTATTTATGAATAACATATCATGTATTGCACCTTAGAAGAAATATATCCTCTTTCTCTAAGATTGCACGAGGTAAACGTACAGCCAAAGTATTATCCCAGACTACTAGCTACTAATACTATTTTGTATCTCTCTGTATATCTCGCTTCCCTCTCAAAACTAGTTTCTGTGTCCGTGAATCAGGTCGTGTATAAATTTATATACGAACCACACCTTCTCACGAATTACGCATTTCTAAACTCAAGGAGACTTCACCGACTCTATCAAAAGTCCATTATTTCATGCTAATTGATTCGGAACCCATTGCAATGGATTGGACACAGTGCCTCTTGAATTCTTCAGGGAGAGTGCATCGATTCCCAGGAGAAATATCTACGTCCCATCGGGGAGTAATTGAGCTTTCCAAGCTATGTTTATTTCCTTCATCTCTAGGTAAGGGAACCGTATACACCGTATACTCCAATGGAGAGTATCCAACAGCATCATCAATTCCCTTTATGATTACTGTCTGGAGATAAGCATTAGATAATAGCATGTGTGATATCATTCTATATAACGGTCATCTGGGAATATTCAGACGCGGCAAGATAGACAAATATTGCTCAACGTATGATGTGATACCACTTATTGCGCATGAAAACATTAGAGAGGGGAATTGTAATTTGTAAAGGAAATCAGTCTTGTTATCGAATATATCGAATCAAACTTTATTCTTACTTATTTCCCAATGTTTAGTCCAAGAATTCGACAGTTATAAAACTTCAGCAATACTTAAAAAATAGATAAAGAATCCAGAAAACAGATTCGAAATTATATGTTTCCCCAGATACAATTATTATTTAACTTTATTTCCAAAAAGTACATCACATTTTCTACCGTTTTCTATAGTTTCTAATTCGGCTGAGAATTCGATTGCGATAGGTAGTTTAAATAAAGAAACTTTAACCGAACTATGATATTCCCTGCTTTGTTGGGCAAAATTACCAAGTTTATTGTTCAGCGTGTGTAACTCAAAATAAGATTAGACTGCCTTCATTTTAAAACAGAAGAAGGAAGCACATGAACAGGTTGAATGCAGGCACATGCCAGGCTAGAATGTCTTAAAGGAATCCGCATAAATCAGGATATTTCAATGGATAATAAATGCCTGCCATCTGACCAAGTAAGAAGACAGTCAAATGACCTGAGATGACCAACAATATTCAAAAATGACCACGCATCACAGAACCTGACCATTATTCCCTTGACCAGGGGGATGCTAGGGTCTACTATTACTGACATCATTACCGCCCACTTTGGCATTGTCAGGGAATAAAGTTGAAAGAATATTTTAGAAGGGGCTGCAAAGATACATCTTAAAGCTTTTGAGGGTCAGCATATCCTCAGGGTTGTGATATTTGGTTGAGGAGGCAATGGCTTCGTTACGGTCGCCACAGCCTGCTCAGACCTGGTTAATTAATGGATGTACTCTGCAAACCATTCACTATGACCAAGTCCTTCTCTGTCATTACCATCGAACCATGCGTGCAAATCAAGTCCTTTACAAGATGTGCCTGAATTGGGACTGAGATTTATGAACACTTTAATCTCTGATTTCCAGAGTAATTGTTACAATCCATTTGATGAATTTCTGTCGTTTATCCAGATTCGATCGTCATTGGTTTTCTTTGAGGTGCTGTTCTCACAATAATGGATGCTCCTTTTTTTGTCCGACATATCTCAGAGGGAATAAAAGATAAAATTACTACCAAGATAAATTAACCCAAACATAAATAAGAACGATATACCCAGACAACCGGGAGCTTGCATGCAGCAGACGATGGACCGTGCATTTGCAGGAGCGTTCTGCTGTAGCCAATCAGAGCCCACGTTACAAGGAGCGAGCTGGGTGGCGGAGATTTTGAATCCTTCATGCGGAGGCGTGGACATGAACTGGATGAACTGTCAACTTGAACCACTTCCGCCCCTTTATGTTCCAGCAAAAATATTTCTGGAGACTGTACAGTATGACACTCCTTAATAGAACCAGTTTAGCATCCCCTCTGTTAAGGTAATACTGAACAATATTGAGTGTTACAAACTTGCAAATATTTCTAGAAATGTCTTTATATCTTCCTTTTCATCGTTTCACCTCTATTCGGTTCTCTAAATTGGATCGGGATTTAAATGTCCATTTCCCTTTAAACCATATATTGGTAGATAGCAGCGTTCTTTGGGTAATATTAGCGTGTAACCGTACACCCATTGCTGAATATAATTACTAAGCACTATCTAAATCCATTTTTCAGAGCTGTTAATCCGATTAGGGATGGCCGTCTGAGGGAGAAAATCTGAGAACTTTTAATAATGTCGGTGTCGGCTAGTCGCGTGTAATTGACGATTTCAATGGCTTCTGAAGAGGGAATGAATTGTATTAAGTTTCTAAGTGGATCGAGATCTACCCTTAAAGAAAACCCGGCTCGGTTGATAGGCCATTCAACGTTAGAGTAAAATACCTCAGATTCTCGTTTAGTCTGACCCGAGTGACCCGAACGTCTGACCTCTGACCTTGGCAGACGACATTTGTCTGGGATGGAGAACGGTGGACTTGCCCGCGTCCACAGAAATGCGACGATGGAAAATAAATATCGGCAATTATTGATATAACTTACTTTGGGGATCAAACCAACATCCAATTTGTAAAGCATGGAAGTACTGGATAAAATACCTAAAATGTTGTAACTCCTAAATTATGGCTAGGTTATATATTATATATATATTAGTATTTAGTTAGATAAATAAACGATAACACAAGGACGTTGGTAATTCTAAATTGATCCGTTGTCCAGGTACTCAGGACATCTCTAGAAAAGGGTGATGAAAAGATAGCGCAGTATATACACTGGAAGTGATGGAAAAGCCAGGGCTAGTGTTGCTTGCTCCCATAATACGCTCTCGATTTTAGTGGACTAAAGATAAGTTTCAGATAACTCGAGAGATCTCGGGTTGAGGTAAATTGGACTATCTGTATCTTGTGGGAAATAAACCTCAAGAGTAAAAGAAACTCTGAGAATAAATAAAATACCGTCGACACGCATAGCCCCCAAATACGTCAACTCGTTGTGAATGAGCAAGCGTTGTGCCAGAATGTCCACCTTGTTGGGGAAATATTTGAATTCACAGGAATGTTGAGGAAATATTCGAATTCACACGGCACGGGTCTGAGGTCTGAGGCGAGATGTTAGGTGATGAAATATTGAAAAGTGTGTAGCATCTTTTCTATAATTAAGCAACGAGAGTGGAAGGACTAAAGTTATATTAATTCAGTATATTTTCCCATGTTCCCAAATAAAAGTCCGTCTTTTGCTCGTTTCATATTTGCGTCGATGAGGGAAATTCGTGGACTTTTGTACTACTAAGGTTAAACGCATCAAACCTCTCACGATTGGTCACCCTTGGTGATCAACCCTATAAACATGTCCAGCTCAGCTCTCTCCTTACCTTAAAAGGTCGCGAAATTTATATTTTATCACACGCTCTCTCCGATGTTTCTGCGAGATAAACGTGTTTTTATTATCCTACTTTGTTTCATATCTAGAGGGTGTCATATTCGAGGGGATGTCACCAATCGCTCTAGAAGTCCAGCCCTTGTTGACAGTTGCTTAATTAAAGTATCGAG
Source organism: Sthenelais limicola (assembly GCA_942159475.1). Classification (NCBI taxonomy): domain Eukaryota; kingdom Metazoa; phylum Annelida; class Polychaeta; order Phyllodocida; family Sigalionidae; genus Sthenelais; species Sthenelais limicola. The sequence goes on along the minus strand of OW804094.1, from coordinate 32,574,685 downwards.
TTATAAAAAATCACACGCCCAGTTTGATGACCCGGCTAGGTCCCCTACCCCCAGCCTAATCTTGGCTTCCAGGTATCGAAGACATAAAACTGAACTTCTAGAGCATGGACCTGGGATGGACCTATGGGGACATGGGGATACGGTGGAGTCTTTTTGGTAGTGTCAAATGTTGATAAACAAAAACATGTGTCCAACACATTCAAAGCTACCGTTCGCGAGTGAGGAATGCAGGCTATGTATGGCACGTTATTGTCTATCACTGGGCGTTAAACTAGGTAAAAATCGCGATTGTAATTAAGAAATTACCCATGACAAAAACGCCCCATCTTTTAATGGCTTAATGCAACGTAAAGGCGATCTAAACTTGCATTAAAATGATAACATCGGCAGCCTTTAGAATCAGAAGGCCTTAGTTAATTGTGTATCTTCCTTTGTGGCCGATTCACATCCCGGAACTACATTTATTTATGCGATTGCTTCCCTTTGTGCTTGGTTGTCGTAAAGGTAAAGGCACAACACATTTCTCCTATTTTTCCCTTCAATTGTATGTGTTTACACAAATTCGCAGAACCGATGATATCCTGTTATTGAGTTTTTCATCCAATAGCGATTCTTTGATTCTACTAAGATTAATACCTCCCTGGTTTGGCTATCTACGATAATAGCTTTTACGATTCGGAATCTAATACATATTTTGACTTTTATGAACTGTCCTGGTGTTAATATACGATTATCTTTTTTTTTTTTTGAAAAACTTGTATTCAATATGTCAAGAAATAGCCACGTTCTATCCTTGAGTCGATCACACTATCTTACATCGCACCCTCTACTCATCGAATGTGTGTTTTTTTAAAAAAAATATAGAGATAACATGTACCTTGAAGACAATATTACATGTACACAGCTTTTAACAGATGGAAGATTTGCGTTTGCTCTATTGAGCGCAATAGGTCTTTTGGTTTTTTGCTCTAGAGAGTGTTGAGAAGTGTGTGTGTGTGGGGGGGGGGGGGGGGGGGGTATATTAGAAAATGAAAAACTATGCGCCAAAGCGTTTATCTCGTCGTTATGTACGATTATCTTTATTTCAAACGTAATTTATACCTTAGAGTAAAACACCCCTTCTACTCTGAGTTTATACCAAATAACATCAGATCACCCAAGCAACGGCGTTTCAGATCGAGTTCAAGCAATGAGAGGGGCTCTCTTCACAGTTCTGTGGATTTAAAGAGAGAAAGGACATGTTTATCGTCAATGTCCTTACTATCGAAGCAACGGTTTGTCATGGCACATTCACAGAATAATGATGTCTTCCTTGATTGTGTCCCCTGGCTGTATACGCAAAAAAACCATAATAGATAACTTATTGCATTTTCTAATCCATGTTTCCACTCCGATAACCCAATAAGTTTAAGATGTGTACATTTATTGTTCAATCTTACAATGCATCTAACATGGAGAAAATAAATTCCTCGGGATCCGTTGAATATGAAGTTAAAGAAATAGACTGAACATGTGACGGTTGTTCAGGCCTTGTAATAAATAATAAACTCCAAAAATAGTACAAATAATTCATTATCTGTTTGTGTTAGGCCTAGTAAATCGATAATTTGACAAACTTCATACTTCTTGTGCAAATATATCTCAAGATCTTTACTAAATATGAAAGAATCGGTGCAAATCAGCATCTGCATTGCCACATATGTAAGGATCAAGCATGGGGGCGCATTATGACATGTATGCAGATACTAATAGTTAATATAGTCAACACATGATAAGGAATAAAGTCTAGTGCTGAACATGTGCAGCACTCACACACCATAACCAGGTGGGACTTTCACATGCCTAGGACTTTGACTTCGTTTATCCGTGACCAGGAGTTGTATGGTTTATCGTTTAATCAGGGATGTATAGTGACATGCGTACTTATCGCACTATCTATTCATCACAAGAATAGTGGATAGTGTAGAATATAATTGATAAAAATAACAATATAGGGGAGACACATATTGAACCTTAGAAGTGTAGAAGCCTCGAGGACAGGATATAATGAATGAAACCCTTTAAAACAAATTAACAATGTACATGAACTCAGTGTCGCTCTAAGGGTGATACATAAATTTTGAAAAGCTTACTTTCTAATAAGTAAATCTGGTACATCAGCCAGGATACAACTTGCACGTGTTGTAAGTTCATATTCCTATAGATCCCATGCTAATAATTAAGAATTGGGAAGGCGCAGCAGTACACTCGGCTCAGAGCGGTATTGGGGCTATAACCACCTATAAGGCAGAGACTAAAAGGATTGTTTACCTCCATTTTGGGCCTGTTGGTGCACTGTCGGGGTTGCTGGTGTACTGCCGGGCTTGCTGGTGCACTGTTTGTGCTCAATCCCTATAGTGCATCAGTAGCCCTGCAACGCCGGTCATTAACCCTTTAGGAGCAAGGAGAATCAATCTTTTACAATTTACTATTTTGGGTTGGACTTAAAAAAAACCCAAGGGTTGATGGAGTACTGATTTTGGAATCCCATGAGCGGTGTTCCAAAAACTTTGCCTCACTTGTCTGTCCTTCATAATCTAAACCCAAACCAACCAACCTAAGAATATCATATGCAATAACTTACACGCGTCTTTCCATATCACATGTATTGTCACTTACAGTAATATTGATATTCCTCTCAGATAAGATAGTCTCAAAGCAAATGCCCCAAGAAAATGCCTCGGAAAATGTAGCTGTCTCTTTTCTTGTGACCCCGCCCCCTGAACTTGGGGTCCTGGGACCGAGGCGGTCTTTTCTATAACATATTCAGCTTTCCAACAGTCAATGGCCCGAGCAACATTCATTTCAATAGCCAGGGTTTCGGTTGATATTCTAGAATGCGAAGAACCTGGTTTCGGGGAAATAAAATGCCTATAAAAATGCCCACCTCTTCCTATACCCACCTGCGGTCATGACACCGCAGGTAGCAGACACCCTATCCCCATCTCCTGGGGAAGGCTTTGGGGGAGAGAACATAACTTCATATAGCATTATTAACACCAACAGATGCGGGAAGATGACAAGGCTCGTTCCTTCTGAGCTCAAGCCGAGTGCTTTGCACTTAGTCACTGAGGATCACAGGCACAGCTCGTCTCTGATTTACGAGTCGATCGTCCCCGACTTACGAGCGGGACATCAGCCAACAGATGGACCATATATCACAACTTATATATTGACGTACACCTGGCAAGAGTCAACAAACATTGACTGACATATCAAGGGCTCGTCAAATCATGCATGTACTAGGCCTATGCAATACAAACAAATAATTAATTATTTCAACTATTTTGGGGCCTGGCATATCACAGGGTTAACCATGTTGCAAAGGAAATTCAATATAACCATGTTATAGTCTGCGCTATATGATAGGATAGTTTGTTTTCTCCCCCAACAAGGGGTTGTACTAAATATTTGCTAGTGCGACAAGCTTTGTGGGTACGAGCCGTTATACTTCCGTTATGGACACCACAAGGAGTGGGTAACTCAAAACCTGGAAGAACATTGGTGGTCTGTTTGTTATCAGAGGAAAAGGCCTGACACACTGACCCCTTGGTAATTTGCCCTAAGTGGAGTATCTATCAGTATACATAGACAAGTCCAGCTCCAGACTATATCATTTTCATCCTATTCTAAACAAGTGTAAATAAATGATTCAGTAAATATTTTTCGGTATCAAATCACAATCCTCTCCTGTGCCATGAAGTGCACGTTCAGTTACAGGTTCTAGTCGTATGTCGTCGACCGGAGGGAGGAAGCGGAGGTGATGTGTCTGGTCTCTGTCGCCTAGCCTAGAAGTATGATTATATTATACACTCTATTTGGGATCTACTCAAGAGTATGTTTTGGGAGGGCTACTGACGAACAAGAGTTATTATCCATACCGGTATACATCTGATTATGATTTGAGGTTATAATAAGTATCCCGAATCAGTCCTTAACGCTGAACTGTAGAGAAAATAGCATTGTTTGTGATACAACTGGCGTCCACAGTAAATTGATGAAACTCTTCTGGAACTGAATCCATGTCTTCAGAACATACCAGTACATGTTTCCCATACAATACCTGGTTTGCTTGGCTTAGTTTTATATGATAATAATATGATTTTTTTGGTAGATGCGATTAATTAAATATGGAATCTGATGGATCCAATGTACCTGCCTAAACAAAGAACTTAAAAGTACAATTTTGAATAGTTAATAGTGTCATACCGTCGATACTGCTTCTGTTTAATCAGATCGGTGATGTAAAGTGATCTCATATATTTGAAACAAGTTATTATAAAGAAATAACGCTATTGTATTGCACAGGGTTACGAATATTTCCAAGATATATGACCAAAACCCAAGCGAAAAAATATATAACTTACAGACACAGAGCTAAATAGCAGTATTAGCAACTATCTTGTGTGTAATTCTATGTATTTGTTGTTTTTTATAGGGATGTCAGGTTCAAAGGTGTTTTACGCCTGTCTTGTTTTTTTTTGTTGCACTGTTTGATTTTGTTTCTATACTCTTGACAATGTCATAATTGTCTTGGGTGGGATCGCCGATTGTGGATTCTCAAAATATTCTCCTAGAGTGTAGCGACGATAGCCCTAGGCCTTGCTTCATAACAGCATACGATTATATCAGCTTTGAAGTCCCGAGTGCACTTTTTACTTACCTCACATCAATCAGGCCTCCTGAATGAATTGACCTATTCCTGAAATATTCAAACCACTTCAATGAATGAATAAAATAATAAATAAGTTTGTGTAAATGTTGAGATTTGAGAGGGAGGAGGCGTATTTACAATATCTCAAGGAGTGCCCCTTTTAATTTTAAAAGAGCTAGGATTTTCTTTACAATGTGAGGTATTCGTGGGTAGATTTGTAAGTTAATACACCAAGGAAACAAGCTGGATGGATCCAGGATATTGGGCACTGTGCACAAAGATCTAGTGTTGTCTTGTGTCATGATCATACACTAAAGGTAGGATGCCTTTTCCCACACAAATACAACCTATGAAATACCACCATCCAATCTGTACAATGCCCAAGTTCTCTTCTCATTCACAAAGGAAGAATTCTCCAATTCATCATGTGAAGCGAGGTATAAATTATTCGATGTCTTTTTTATTAATAAAATGATGTTCAAATGATAAGCATTCCATCAGTTGATCACATGGCATACGGTAGCATCCTCGTGTAAACTTCTAAAAGAATTAAATCTTCATAATATTTGGTCAGCGCGCATGTACCCTCAGCATATTACATTTGTTGAGAGGGTGATTAATTTTTGGATTAAGATAAGATAAGGTACTACTTTATTTATCAAACTCACAAAGTACACAATAAAACTGACAATGTAAATAAAACAGACGAAACAGATAAAACAGGTAGACAGACATCTAGATCAGATCCAGTTCTCCCAGCCGCTATATAATTATACCATCTCTCAATATATAGTTTTAATTTTGATTCAAGGTAATATTCAGAGATATTCCAAAATTAGTGCAGAAAATGCAAGACACTGCGCACATAAATATCCCTTTATAATACCGCAGACATATCCTTCCATCATGCCAACGTAAGGGACAGAAGGGAGAAGAAGTGTCCCCGCAGGCAGAAGTCAATCGGAGGGCATCCTCTCACTTTCTTCGGTTACGTTTTAAGTAACCATTATCCTATTTATGTCCAACCCACTGTCCTTCATTTGGGTTATATTTATGACCACGAGAACATAATTATATTTTACTGAGGTTAACTATTCGTAAAGTACCACCCAGTTCCAAAGAATAAAAAATAAGTCAATGAATGATAATATGGTACAATGAAGTCAACTCACTTACACACCCTTTACCTGACAATAAATTCTTGTGACCACAAAGACCACGTTTATGTGCACAAACCTGTAGTGTTCCTGTTTTGGAACAATAGGGTACAAACTAAACCAGATCATGGCAATTGGAACGGTATATAGAACACAGAGCAAATGTATAAACTAAATGTTAAATTAAAATGTCATATATGCAATTAATCACTTTTAGTATAAGGTATGAAATATATTTGAGGGTTAAAACATATTTTAGATCAATATAATTGCACCCACTCCAGTAATGATCATTCAAAGAAGAATAAAGAAATATCTCTCTCGGAGCTTAGAGTTTGTGAATCAACGACTTCATTCACAATAATATTATATCTAAATCCACCCCACGGCTCACAAATTTTACATGACACCTTCTTTAGAACTCTTTGATGGTGCTTGGATATTGGGTTATTAATCTCCCACATATTTCAACAGCCATCAACATAGTTCCCTGTCTATAGGCGTCATTTGGTTCAAACATATGTACCTCATCGTCCAGCCTTATTACCTATGATAATTTATGAGAAATTTGCTGCGAAGGTCACTGCTTTCAATAGACCGTGTCAATTATCTCAATGCAAAGCCTTTTATTAGCGGTCCGAGCATAATGGTTTTGTGCTCGTCGCCAGGGAAACGGTTTGGGGCCAAAAAGACACTGTATATGCCAACCCGTGCATTTTCAAGCATTACTCTTAAAGCAGTCCAATAAAGGGTTGTTTTTTTATATAAAAAAAATCAAGCATCAAACCAAACCAGTCCACTCTTCCATTATTCATCAGGTATGAGTTAGGTTTGGAGTCAGTCCTGAGTAAAGGCAGAAAAAGTGGGTGGAAAGATTGCACAGTTGCTTGTTACAACCCTAGTGCAAACCTACGCTATATACGAATGGATTTACAAAAGACAAGCTCGTTGATAACAAAAACACTTCATCCCAAGACAACACAGGAATAAAGTTATTTTGCTGATAAATGAAGATCCTGTATCCAAAATAAGCATTCCATCAGCAGGATTTGATATTTAATAAACGAATAATTTTGATCTATTCTTTGGATTTCATTTAAAACATCTGTATCGGTAATTTTATTCCAATGACAGATTAACTAACACAGGCTCCAAGAAGAACAGGACTCAAGCAGGGAACACCAAAAGCAAAAGATAAATTGATGGCCTCACATATGAGGATTGCGTGTCTCTGCTGCATGAGCCGTTGACCATTTGGTCACACCTCACGTCAGTTTGTCTTCCCTGTCTCAGCGAGGCCCCAACTATATTTTGATTACTAGTAGTATGGCTCCCAAGTAGGCAACTTGGTAGAAACATGTTCAATACAGTTCAAGAACAATAATGTTCAAGAACAGGACGAATTTAATTCTCACTATTCCAAAAACATCATTATATAGAAAACGTTTTCTCTACAAAGCCAAAATAGAATGGAATGCACTGCTCACGAAAGCACATGCATTCGAAACAAGAACTTGGAAAATATTTAGAAAATATTGATGTCTAAAAATAATTGGAACGTTGTAGTTAGATTATGAATACTTTCATATTATGAGTATTTAAATTAACTGATGGTGCTACGTCAAAAAGACTCAATGTACTCAAGCTCTTAGATTTTATATTTTCTTTTATCATGTATGATGATATTAATGAGTTTTATACTATCTATTTTATAACTTGTATTATGTCTCATACGTATGTCGTGTTCTTATTAGACAGTCTCTCTCATAGTCTAGCAATCTTTTCTTTAAAGGTTTTTATCCAGAATCCTGATTACCTATTTGTCTACCTCATATTTGTATTCAACATTTGACAAATATAGTATTTTTCAATTCAATTCAATACATCCAAAAAGAAAGCAAATAAAGGTTATGAATTTGATAGAAGTCTGGTTTATAAAATTAATATAAACCGCCTTGGCCCTGGATGCTGCATCACGGATTACATAATTATATAATTTTCAGCAAAAAAACTATAAGTGAACTGATTTTCAACCGTGTAATTTTCTTAATGAATACATGGTCCAAATAATCTGTTACTGACCTGCTATGTTGTTGAACTTTTCTAGAAAACTTTTCTGAAAAACACATAGAAAATGGGAAAAAATAATAACATTTTACATTGAATAAAGACAATTTGCCTTTGACAAAGCATAAGCACGGATCCCTTAGTATATTAAAAACAAAACAAAATATTAGAAATACGGATACGGATGTCCTTTGTGTAGGAAAGCAAGCAAAAAGTGACGCTTCGGATTGTATGAATTCATTGTAGAAGATAACAAGTCACATTATCTGCAGGCGTTCTCTTAAACATAAAACATGTAATTCGCCTAACTTACAACAGCGTTGTAAATATCTTTCTTCCAAAAAAATTTAATGCATTTTAATGGTCTCTCAATCGGAGAAGTAAACCCATTGTCCATTTATGTTTTTTAGATGTAAATAATAACGCCATAAAATCATATTGTATGCAGATGTTAGACTTCACACAAGTTTTAAGAATTTATTGCGAGCGGGAAACGGCTGCACAAAGCATTAAATGCCTAATTGTATCACATGTAGGATAATTGAAATGCATCCTACCTTGATTTACAGTTTTACCGCCCACAGTATGCTATTAAAATTATTATGCAATGAATTTGAGTCACCCCTGATGTCGGATAACAGTTTCCCCGATTGTTTGATTCCCACAAAAGGAACAAAATCTCTGGGATCCAATTATTCCCTTTCAAATAATTGAAATAGAGAAAGTTATTTCTGGGTGGCCGGTGGCCGACTCTCCTGAAATATTATGGATTTTTTTTCTACAAGTGGGATTCGATACACTTCATTTAGTCAATTATGAAGGATGTTGAAGGATGCAGTACTTAGTTGAGTGTTTTCCCTCTTGACGTCAGTACCCCGTGACGTATGTAACTTGTCTGACAGGGGGAGGGTGTTTTTGTCAATTCTTTCTATTACTAGTTAAAAACGAGCTTGAATTATTTCCTATCACACAAAAAAGGCACACAAGATCTGCAACTCGATCTTGAGCGATTAGATGCGATGCATCTTTCACAGTTGGTGCTTTGAATGAATGTCCAGGCATTTGGCATGCTGTTAGCGTGTAACATATTAATGGGAGGGAGATATGTTATAACAGATCGAGGGTATAAGAGATATTGGTGTTGCCAACCCTTTCCAAGGCACCAAGTCGTAAACCTATCTGAGGTTTTAGAAATAAAGGAAGGGCGATAAAATGAAGTATACTCGTCGGATAAAAAAGTCTTTTATGTGCAAACATGTTATCTAAACTCATGGTCATCCCTAGCCAAGTGACTTGTCACGCCTGTGTTCTTAGTAAATGCCCCCAACAACACTTAATATCAAATGTAACAACTCCTCTTTTATGGCCTCAAAAAGATATCGCCACAAGATGGATCATTTCATTCCTTTCACTCGCCTCATATTATATAGATTGTTTCATTACTCATGATTACTGGTGTATCGATGCAGAGTTCTAACAATGGTCAAGGGCAAGAGGGTTCAAGATCCTGGGTGGTATTGTACGGGGGACAAAAGAAGTGAATCCTCCTAAATATCTCCCTGGATAAATCACGAGCTTGATATAATTAAAAGAGGCTATAAAGTTGAATAGTTAAGGTTTGAAATTCAAGACAAATTTATTAACTAACGCTGTGTGGTAACGAAGTTTATATTAACTGATTTCCATCTCAATGCATACCACGCACTAAATCAACACCAACCTTCTATAGAGGATCTTTATCTAGCCATTAATTGTAATCCAAATCCTTGACTTTATTATGTTGCTTCTAACTTATTTTGTACAGGTACTCGATCACCGACTAACCGACGCAATTTTTCACCTTAACGAGATAGTCGAAATATACCAACACAATAAATTACTAAAACGTTACTTGATGAATATCGATTGCAGCTCGTGCATTGAATATCAAGGGAGTAAATCAAGTTATTTAGTAAAGAATCCATGATTTTGTGTTGTTAAGAAAGACTCCTGAGTAATAATAATGTGGTATCCTTCATCCACGAAATTACGATATTGGTATGGTAGTCAAGCCACGTGATTAATGTGTGCGAATCTGACTTTTTAAATTGCCACTTGAAATAACATTTATACTGATGGTATAGTTGCCATGGGAAGGTGAACCATCTTACAGTCCTGGCTTCATCGCCACAGCAGTGATACTGATCTCCATACTCCCTGCCATCCTGACCGACCCAATGTATATAAATTAATTTTCACTTCACCACAAATTGCTCAGTTTTCAGAGAATAGGGCTCTAGAAGCTAAACTGTACATTTTTTTTGTTATTTTGATGTGTATGTGTAAGGGATTAGATTGCATCGTTGGAGGCCTCACTGAAGCCACACATAGTTGTGGTTAGGCCGGTCCGTCCACTTGGTCATGTTGATAGCCCTTGCTTATCAAAGGTCCGATCCAGGTCCCGAATTTGGCGTTAGCTACTAGACTGCTTACATCTCATGACAACCTACTAAACATCGCTTGACTTGATAGAACCATTAGTCCGCAATTTTTGTATACTTTAATTGGCAATAATAAAAGGCGGGGGTAAACGGGAAAGGTTATACATTCACATCAACACTTAATGTCAGTTTGTTTGTGTTCGCCGTGTCCCCTTCCTAGCAGAGGAACCGACGGATACAAATGATGTTTCTGGCCCAATTGTGTGCGACCATCCCCCTTGTCTGCATGGCATGGGCAAGTTTAGAATGCGTCTGGCCCCCACAATGCTCCACCCCAGCAGAAACCTAAAGCATGGCTTCTTTTCAGGTCATATCAACTACTTCCAATATTTCCCGATAAATAATACCATATGTGTGTGCCACCCTACGCCCCCTTGGTCCTAACCTGACCCTATACACCCTTTACCCTTTAATATATTTTCCTCCCGATCAGGTGCACAACAGCAAAGAAACCCTGGGATGCCAGACAGGCCTCTCTAGAGTCTAAAGAGGGTTTTTAGCCCACTGTTTGACTAGGGTTCGCCCCGGAAGGGCGTGGGGTAATGAAAGGGCATCTCAGCTCGGGATTCAACCAAGCCACCTGTTGATTTTTTTGCCATCAGGAAGAGGAGCCGATCAGCCCCGTAATTTTAACTGAATTTCTTTTATGTTCACATGCGACCAACCATCATGTATGCTATTAGAAGCAGCCGATACAAAATTCGATACACCATGTGTGTATGCACACATTTCTCCTTTATTCACAAATAAACATTCGAGTAAAGAAATTACGTATACATAGACATGGAGACATTGATATGAATTAGCATAAAAATCAAATCAATTACATAGGTATATGATATCTTAGAGAAAGATTTACAATCGATGATACGTAATGACACAAGGAGGTATAAGACTTCGAATGTCTTAGACTTCGAGGACTAGGATATGACGAGGAAGTCATTCATGCGTTCAGTATGCCAATAAATCACAGCAATCGCTTGTTTGTAAAGCAGTTGGAAATTAAGGAGAGTCTCTCTCAAGATGTTATCATTCTTCTCAAACAGCCCCTGATTTGTAAATACCGCATTATCAACTCGAACGAACTTCTTCTGATCCTCAAGCTCGACAGCCTAACAAATTCCCTGTTGCACTTGTTTCTCTTACAACTTACTTTCCCTACCCGCAATAGAACTGCCCAATTTTCTTTTATTGTCCCTGTATCGTGATCAGCCAGGGCTAATCTAAAGACTAATCAGATTTATTGTCTGATTACCTAGGATTCTTGTTGGACATTTTAATCAGGTGCTATCGCCACCAATGTAGAGTAACTTGGCTTTAGAGTGACACGAACTCAGTGCCCTCACGAACAGACCCCACGCTAACTTTGGTCCACGCCTCTTTTTTGTGTTGCCCCATAGCGGCTCGTAAATTTGTTATAAACAACTCGTTCTTGTCGGCAAAAGAATTATCTTTGCTTCAATCAGTCCTAGTATTATCACTTGGGGGCATGGGTTGGTGTCCAATATATTGTAGTAAGAAATATCAAAAGATAAGGAAGGAGTCAATTGGCAGATAAAACAAGTTCTTTTTCTCGTATCATCATTTCATTTCAATACCCGAAGTTATAGCCTTTCATGGGAAATAACATTCCTATACCATACCAACAATGAAAGGGGAATATTTCTCGAAATTTGAAATCATTTCCTAGTACACCCTGGGGGTGACAATTGCATGGTTTAGATATCATTACATTGGCAAAACCGCATAAGGTCTGCCATAATATCATCCTTGAAAGGAGCTCGAGTGATCTGAACATCTGTATATCTGAGCTTCAAAGGGAGCCACGAATAACGTCCATTTAATCATATTTAATTGGTTTTATAAGGACTAGTTACCGCCAACAATACCACAACATCCTGGATGGTAGGTGGATGAACTCTGCTCGAGGGATTCGATTCCACATGTCTGTTTGTACTCAGGAGAGGACCTTGGATGGTTGTACCTTGGAGTAATTATAGGAAATATTACCTACTCCAAGGTTGTACTGCACTGCGATGAGTAATTCCTGCCTTTCTGCTTTGTCACATGTTCTGGATACTACATTGCTCACCAACAGTCAGTCAGCTCAGTCCGTATACACTCTATACGCGTTTTTTAGGCAGCGGCTTTCCATAGGGTTTAACCATAGCGGGCTTTGATGTTTACTGCCTACATGGCGCCCACCCCTCACGTCATAAGTTCCTTATTAATATGGCTTCTTTCGATTTGTACCTTCGGAACTGTGTACCTTCGGAATTTGATGGAACATAAACTCTTACTTAAATACTTAATATACATCATCTTCGGAAACACGAATCAGAACAACATAGGATGTATAATGTATTTTGCCTTATATAGCATCTGGACGTCCCAGGTGCAAGGGCTTTGACCAGCGAATCGGAATATGAAATGTTACTTAAATACCTAATATACATCATCTTCTGAAAGATGAGTCTTTTGGGACGTACATTAATTAATTCGGTCTCAGATCTACCTAGGATTTATTTATAATCTTTTATAGCGTTACCAAACACCTCAAACCTTCCTCTAAACTGCGTAGCAATAATGAAGTTGCATACTCTGCTTTATCACCACTTTGGAGGCGTTTACGTCTGAGTTCTCGTATCAGGCCCTTCAACTCGTTTACATACCTCATTCACGGGTACCCAATTGTGGCCAAGGGTTTTAAGATAATGACTGCACTCCATAACATGGACAGTGAACGAGTAAATTGACAGCTTCTCCAATTAACATCATTAACAATTGTCTGGTATACCAATACAAGAATGTTTTAAACATTACGTCCCATGTTTTCTATCTTAAAATGAATAAACCCTACTTCAAACATAGCAAAATGCACGGCCACATCAGAGGCTAGAGATAATTCAACCGGAAAACGTTTATTGGTAAACAAAAGGAATTTCAGAAGAAATTTTAAATCTGAAACAATTATTGGCTTATGAAAAATTAAGTGACACTTCCCTTCCCTAAACCGTTAATTGGTCCCCACTCTGAGACGCAAATTTGCTGTAATTAACATGCCACGACAGGGGAGAGAATTATGACATTTCTCCTCTTAAATGGCCATGGCTTGGATATAGACATATTATATTCATGCATGGCATAAGCAGGTATTGTAGACTACATTTTCACGTGTACATAAAAGCCAACGTCTACTTGAGATTTTAAAGGCAGTTTAAATATTTCCTCAGAATCCGATGACAAGATGGGTTTGGGAATTTCACGGTTCATAGGCCGGTTCATTATTTCGATATCCTGGAGAGGAGCTACAATGCCTTGGAGGTACTACACATGAGCTTAGAGGGTTCCCTATAATACCCCTCATGTTTGTAGGGTTAAGTGAAAAGGTAGATGAACAGGTAGAGCATGGTGACTTTTGGGTGGCCCTCACTCGGCCTCCGGGGCACATTAATATGCATACTTGTAGCACCCCATTCCCAGTCGCTGCCTTGGCCTTTCATTGCCTCGAGGGTCACGACGAGGGTTGCTCCTAGACCCCCTTCCATAACCTAACCACAATTGTGCAATTATTCTCCCTAGGTCCTGAACTCAGAGAGCATGTTTGGGAAGTATTAAATATGAACGGCCAAGGCTATAAAGAGAGTACAGAGATATCAAGGGTAAGTATACTAGGGGGCTGGGGGGGGGGGGGGGAATTCCTGCAGTGCAATACGCTATATAAATTATTTGAGTGTGCCTCACATTATGAAAACATACAGATATTACATATATATCTGTTTGCATGATGTGAACGCCAGGAGCATACCTGATATCATCTTCATTGAATGCTCTCCGAACAAATAGAAATGTTTAGAATTCGTTACAATTCATTTTGGAGGATTTCTCTCTTAATTTCTTTACTATGTCATGTAAGGATTTATTGCTATGTTTTACTTGTTAAGCCACAATAAACACACTTCTGATTGATATTTTATTCATATGTATAACTTCGAAGAGAATTTTTTTTTAGCGTGCCAGAACAGTTCTGAGCTTATATAAGAAAAGAATTTTGCTATTAATAGGGGATTTGCATAGCCGTCATTTGAATCTTGACTTGCATGGAATTATGGGACTAATGGTACAAAATAAAATCTATGGAAAACAAGCCATGTTGAGCATGGACTATAATATAAATTTATCAATGTTCTAGTATCAATAACCATGCATGTATTATACATCTTTCCATGACATAAGTCCCCATCTTTCCCATCATGCATTTGGTTTTCATAGATCACTTATAAAGCTATGATATTGGTGAAAACATTCTTGCAATTTTCGATAAAAATGTTGATAAATATTTGGATGTCCAATTTTAACCGAATCCATCCCAGCATGCACTGTAATAGACATGCACACTGAGACATGCAAATCCCCTATTCCGTCTACCAGGGACCGTCTCAAGGTAAAAGGTATGGCGGACAGGTGGGCATACCTTCACCTCGGGCAGGTATCCGTTCATCATGTTGGCATTATACATCTCGTGCATCATGATGAAAGTTGAAAATGTGTGCACTAGTGACCCCCAGGCTTCAATTAGGGTGTCCTCTGGGGTCAAGCTAGAAATATAGCCATGATGATTATTTGCTAGGTGAACTGAGTAGTTGATCAACACTAGATTTTCTATTTTGGGAGAGTCGCTATAATATATATAAACGAGGAGGTTAAAATAAACTCAGGGCCGACTCATGCACGAGGGAGGGTTTACACCAGTCTATTTTGAGGTAGGCACTATATATGAGTATGCTTATTTTCGTGTATCTATTCTGGGGAGTGGTTAAATACATGCTGGTTATTTATTTTTTTGAAACGCTGGTTATATTTAATACTAATATATTCAAGAGATTTAATTCACCGGTCTACGCCTAAAACATACAAACAAACATCCCAAGGGAAGAAAGAAAAATATCGACACGAATATTCTAGCATCACCCCAAAAAAATAATACATACATGTACATCGTTAGTTACTCTCATATTTTCGCACCAAGGAACACAAAGTTAGAATTATGAATACATCCTCAATAAATTTAGAATTTGCCTTTCGTGTATATTAATAACGTACTATTTATATCAAGATTGTTCAAGCTTTTATCGATGTCATTCAATGAGTTCAATTTGCCATATATAGACTAAAGTCTTGGGAAGAAGTATATCGCATCAAGATTAAGTCCATAAACAATGTTCAAGTAAACATTGAGATAAATCTATTAGGCCACACAGTAGTTCTCAAGGATACGTATCAACATGTTAGTGGTAAGTGTGATCGACATATAATGGCCACCAAAATCGAGGAAGCTGAGAGGAGCACTGCGGTTTGTTTAGTGTCCACCTGGGAAGTTTATTTACACAGTTCTGTTGTGCCAAGGGAAACAATGACTTGGTAAACCACATGTACATACCAGCCGGCTCATCTCATCGCAAAGGCATTCTAGATATTATGTGTACTCCTGAAAAAAAATCAGAATGAAGGAACTGGAAGGCGAGTGGACCGCTGTTGTGATATTTGAATTCGAAGGGGCAGCCCAAGCAGGACGGTTTATATATCGATTCATATATAATAATATACCGTACACGATGCGATCATGTGAACACATTTTGACAGTATCTGGCTTTGTAGCCTGTAACGTAATTGCACATGTTTGCATACATTATCGACTCATCTTAACACATTTATGAGAGGCCACGCATGGAAAGGGGATGGCATGACATGAATAGGATTGCAGTCTAGGAAATTAAATGGCAATAGAAACCCCGTGTTGTCTGGCTGTTTTATCATGTTCTTTTTTTCGACATCACATGTCGATGACGATAGTCACTTTCGTAACAAAAAAACTTCTACTCAAGACAACAAATTAATCATCTCTTTTATGAATATGAACTCCGAAACCTTCTCTCCCGCCATAACAATAAAATTTGATGTCTGTATCAGACTGGAGTTTACAATTGATCATCACGAAATCCCAACAATAGTTCGCAGTTGCTTTGATATGGGACTTGGCATGTTAGCGTGTATATTAGCATACCCTACCACCACCCTTGGTCAATATAAAGTTATCGCACGCCAATATCGGCCTTTTGGATCAAAACACTCTTTACAAGGGACAACATTCATTCACACGGTCATCCATCTCGTCAGTTGGTATAGGAAATTCCACTAAAAACTAGATTTTTAGCATTTTATTTATTTTCCATCCACCTGAATCTGAAATCGTTCCCATCAAACAAATATATTAAAATGTTAAAAGTTAAAACTAATAATTATTTTGACGTGACCAAGTTGCTCCTCCTTCTCTCTTATACCGTGCTTCTGAAAACAAATTAAATGAATGATTGAAGTGTTAATATACCATTAGACCTTCGTACATAACTCAAAGTTTGTTTCCAAAGAAGGGAAACCCATACAGAGTTTAAATTCCCATTTAAGTTCAGATAGGCTGAACAATCTGCAACTGCAATTGTGGACCCATGTAAAAGTCAAGAGCAATTGCAAGTGCGATGAGAGGGGAGCCTTGCCCGATTTCAACAAGGGTATCACAGAGTATTTGTTTTGATTTACAACTGTTATTTACCCTTGAATAGAACAGTCTAAATTAACTAAATAGGAATATAAATCTACTGGCACCTAACAATAAATCATTCTTTCATACACAGTGAATCAAATCATACAAAAGCATAAATCACGGTTGTAAGCTATTTACAGCACAAGAAGAAACCGGTATTCACCCGTTTTCCTCTTCCAAAGAATCGATTCATTTTTTTAAAGGAAGATCAGAGCATTTACTTTCACATTTAAATAGTTTCCACAAAAATGTATGTGTGCATACACACATATAAACATAATATTTCCAACGAAAAAGTGGGAAAACCTCACTTAATTCGATTTTTACAGCTTGAAAATATTTACAATGTTATGGTAAGAGAGGTTGTTACGTAAAGTAATTTAGTCTTTGCTATACATCCAGGATATCATTATAGAACAAGGTTATTCAAACATAGCTTTCTCAAAGAAATTGGCCACTAATTTGGAGGGGATCGACGTCAAAGTATACACCGGTATCATTCCAGCTGTCGCGTTCATCGGTAGGCCTCACGTACGTAGGACGTCATCGTCGATGTCACACATCTGTCGTCGTCGCGCACCATTGCGTGGCATACGTAAGAACTGGCGGACATCGAAACATCGCCCAAGCACAACGACAGACTTGTGTCTATTTTTAGAATGCCAGTACGTCAGAGTTTATGCATATTTGAATAACAAACAAAAAGTACCATTAATTTCAAACGAATTAAGAGAGGAGTTAGATTTTTTGGTTAGTAGTCAGGGCATGATTTAATCAGAATTTAACTCCTTGGTTTAATCGAAAATTGTCAGGGTCTTTTATTTGTATTTTTTGCTAGAGACGTAGATCAAATATCTCGACGGCGAACCTCGTAGAAAAACGTTGAATCTATAGCACAAAATGTCATGGACGAAGTGCTGTTTCAAGACCCACTAAAGGTTTATAGAAATAGTAAGTAAAATATATAGTTTATAGAAATAGTCAGTATCATTTATCCAAAATTAAGAAACGCGATCTTTTTAGAGAACACGTTAAGTACTTTAATAATAAATCAAGACTGCTTGTGTTGAGCATTACCAACACAATTGCCTTGGACTTACTTATTTGTTTGTCCACAGTCCCTAATAAACGAAATCTTACTGATGACGTTCGCAGAGGGTAAAAAATATGTATGCACCTGATTTTATCTTCCCACTTAAGTGCCTCATTCGAACTGCCAATGTAGTTGTAGACGTTTAATACGTCTTCCTCAGTGGATAAAATGTGAAAAGATCTCTATTCAAGAAAATAAGCTATAATGTGCATCCTCATCACTCCATTTCTAACGCTTGGAAAACTCCAGGACGGAAAGAAGGAAAGGTGGGGATGACATTTCCATTTACCGTTTTGGAGAGAGCTAGGAAAATCCCATGAAAGCCCATTAAAACATACTATTTCGGAGTAAAAGGAATCTCGTTGCTTTGAAGCACATACTTCAAACCTCGATTTCGAATCATCTATCATTCTGTTATCTATAGATTTTGCAGTCTCTGCGTTGACATGGTTTGAAATCGAAACAAATAGAGGAGTTACTTGTTCTCTAATGCCCAGCTTGAGAATAGAATTCGGGTAACTTGATAGCATCATTGCTTATCATACAAATACTGGTTCACAAACGGGCCACAGGAAAGGGAGATCATCGAGAGGAATTGTCCTTGAACAAAGGCTCTCATACTTCTTATTTCATCTCTTCCCTATTATTACCATAGGGTTAGCTATCCTACACTGACAACCCAATTGGTAATCCTGGCTTGCTTTCTATGCCAAATGCCAGGATATCAATGGCATTTATAAGGGTATACAATCTCATATGCAATGATGCTGAAATCTCTACCTCCTCACAATAAGGACACCAAGTATTTTAGACAGAGAATTCGTCCTGGGTCCACTACCCGCAGAGGCCAGTTCAACAGGCTACAAGTATTTAAAATAGCATACGATCCTGTAGGCCGAACCATCATCAACCCTTTACCTTGGTACTACCAACGAGTCTGGAACAGGCTTGAATTTATTCTCGTTGGTACTACGTAAACGGGCTTGGTACTTCAACACTTTTTATTAGAAATATGTTAATTAGGCTCCAGGAATTTAACATTTATATTGTTTCTCTTTCGACCAGTGCTGCCGCATATCCATAATACTATCATTTTTCACCCATCATAACGAAGCGAAAACATAGTAATTTCCCCATTTCCCACCCCCCGGGAGACCAGACACAAATCCACGATCAGCTGATCAGCATCAGCTGATTTCAGCTAGTAGCGCCCCCTCTTATCTTCCGTCAACATTCGTAGTCTGGTCGCCAGACGCGGGCCTACCATGTGTGTGTTGGAGACGCTGCTACTGCAGACGCTCCGCCCTGTACACGTATCTGTTGATGCGGTCACAGGTCGACCATGCATCCCCAAATGACCCCAATACATGCATTGGATGTATATATATGGTTGTGGGTGATTTCCCGAATAAAACCTACGCGTTGCTGAATTTAATTATTAAGATGCTTTTTTTTATTTTTATCTTTTTTTGTCTGAAATCGATATATTGATTATCTGATTTATAAGTTACTAAGTCTGCTTGCTTGTGTGGATACACTTTATGGAATATTATTGAAATTTGTCCTTTAGATTACAAACCTACTACATTGACTGTCATGATTTGAACGATGCGTCGGTGTTGGTTTAAGCTAACTGTATTTTTTTACTTATTTCATATCGAATATTTCATTATAAGGATTACTACATGTATTCACTAATTTTCTATGATAGGATATTGAATTTTGTAAGAGTCAGCGACTACTGAGAAAAAGTGTACTCGTTACATAATGTTTTTTACTGAATACAAAAATACATTTTGTTGAACGATGGAAAAATTTGGAATGAAAGTCACTTCGAGAAAAGATGAGTTGGTTATAATTTCTTCTCAGGACGTTAAGCTACGCTACGCATGGGCTATGTGTCTAATCAACGAGCATAGAATGAAGTTGAAGCTTATACTCGTTGGTCTAAACCCTGCTTACCTCTTTTCCCTAGACGTATTGACATAGGTGTCTGTACGCCTGGCATGGAAACCTCGCTGTAAGGGGTCAGAGCATCAGGGGTAAGGTGGGGTCATGGATATGTGGAGGCCATAGCATCAACGAGTGCAGGACATCAACAAAGTCAGACAAACAAGCCAGGAAAGAACGAGATGAAAACACCCCCTCTTCCCAAACACTCCCTCCCGACCACAAAGAGAATCCCTTCTCCCATAGACACGATCGAGAGCGAGCTATACCAACAAATGTATAAGAGATCCAGTAGCAATGATAAACACTGATATTTGTAGTGATAATTCTAGCATGCCCTCTGGATATGAGATTCCCATGGTGGTCCCTTAAATATGGTCAGTGGAGGAGATATAGCCACTGATCCAGAGTGGTTTATATTGGGTTTTCGGGTTTCGAAGTGCAATTGTTAATACCTCTCTGCTGGATCCATATAAATGACACGTTTATATCTTTTCATGAGATGCATTCTCGAAACCCTGGAACTCGTTACCCCACCGCGGGGCCATTTGGGCATAGCAAGGGTCAACCTTTGGGGTCACTTTCATAGAGCAAGGGGTGTGAGAAAAAAAACTTCTCGGGCCAAGAGGCTTTGGATATACCAGGAGCGGTGTCCGAAGGCTTGGCATGATTTGTGAGAGCGTTGGAAGAGTTTAGCAGGTCCAACTCTTTCCCTACAGATTTATTGCCTTTGAGTCAAGTAGACCAGGGCGCGAAAGGTCAGGGGCGGGTATTCAAGGCTGCGTCTGATCGAATCCGCCGCAGGTTGGGCTTCATGATCAGCAGATCCTCCTTGGTTTGACCTTTCACTTTGTATTTTTCTTCTATACATGACGGTAGAAAGCGGGCCAGCATTGGTCCAGAGCGAGCTTCATAAATTAAGGCAAACAACCCAAAATTTCACCTGTCTTTAGCATGATGTAAGGGCCTCTATCATCATCACCACTATCATCATTATTATTATTGTCAATGTGAATTGAGGAAAGCGGTGATCCGAGATAGAGGTAATAACTTGAATGTATCCCTGGGCTCACAGGTTCCATAATGAGGGGAATAATCCTTTCATTTTCCAGGTCTCATGGGAGATTTATAGTTTAATGACCGAGGAAACATATAAACGTGCGTGTATATGTTCGAAGGGTCGTTATAAAGATAAGACCTTTCTAAGAGATTCAATTGACCATTGGTAAGATTTTTAATTTGCTTAATTTGCACCAACCCAGCTGGGGGTTTCTATATTGCGCCCCCCCCCCCAAAAAAAAAGGATTTTAATCAATGAAAGGGCCATTCTAAGACTAACATGTATCCATGAAATTTCACATTATGTTGTGTATATACATGTATGATGGTGCAAGGTTCTCACCAGAGAAAGATTACAGCATAGCGGGTCCAAGCCTCCATCTAGGGAACATAAGATAACATCCCATTTTCCCCCCTACGTATACTACCAGCGTTCAGCACTTCCATTTCAATAATATTATCAATTAATAAATATCAAATCGATTCTTGTTTTATATAATAATGTGATATATCTCTCCATCTCCCTTAATATTTAACCACGGATTATTTCTATGTTCAATCAACGAGTTTAACGTTGGTTCAATAGAATCTGTGACCCGCCAAGCAGAAAGGTACCTTCCCGCGGGAGTTATAGTTCCTGGTATTCCCGCTAGGAGTCACATGATATTCATGACGTCACTGTCACAAATGTCTATATTAGTAATTCTGAGAGGGAGGTAACTTTGAAAGTCTGTAACTTCACTAATGTTTGGAGTATCAACAAAACTCTTTCACTTTTATAATGATCATTTCCCCTTCTGTTCATCCCTGTCATTAAAAAAATATTTTTTTTAATATCTATTTTTTGTACATATGATGTGTCACAGGAAAATGAGTCACTCCCCAACCTATTTGAGATCATCTACTGAAAACTGACATAACTTTACAAAAAAGCCCATATCTCGGCAAATTCTGGGAATCTTCAACTATTTTTTTCGGTTATTGACTCAGGAGGACATGCAGATTCAGAAACTATAATAAACCCAAATTCGGCAAAATTTGGCCCTGGAGTCCCCTTTCTGCTTGGCTGGTTACAGATATTTATGACTGCTGGTAAATACATCACATCTTTATGTAGGTAATTCTTATATTATAATTCAAAAGGCTTCCATCTCACAATAATAACTAACTATCCCCATACATATATGACAACTGGAGAGCTCTCCACCCTGCAAGAGACGAGCACCCATTTTTGGAGCATCTTTCTGTTATCAGCACACATATCGAAAGCATAAATAAAACACACATGCATGTCTGCCTATTGAAAATGAGACAGCGCTCGATGTATGTTAGCCATCCGTCATGCCATCAATCAGTCATGCCCACTGTAAGCGCCATTCTTCACTCTCCAGTAATGAAGGTGTCAGGAAGATCACCAGCCAAAAGATAATCTTTTTCCATGCATTTAGCATGTACAAGTCTGGTAATAGATGTGCCCATTCCCTATGCTAAAGTCTTATTTTACCGTGACTTTCACAGCTACATTTACAATGAAAAAAGACACAAACTGTGATATGCCCCTTAATAAAGTCAAAATCAAAATATAAACCAATTGTGCATTAAAGACGTTTATTGAGTTGAAGTAAGTCTGCTATTATGCAGATAGAGTATGGGGCCAGTGGCTAGTCAAATATCATCAGTTAGCACCATTTTGGTCGAGGACCAGACCCCAGTGGTGTCCAGTTGGGTCCTGTCATCGACTAAGATATGACCCTAAGATAAGGGAATGATATGTCTGCAACACATTGGCATTATGACAGTTATTGCTTGTAAGTGCTGGCTTGGGATAACATAGAATTTTAATGACTATCTTCCAAAGCAAATACGAAGGTTCCAATCGCCCCAGGCAGTTATTCGTGTCTACTTGAATGTTATAACTATTTACTTTGAAATTGTAAGTGTTGTTATAGAAACTATGAGCCATGTAATTCATCAAACATCCTGTCAAACATAAACAGTGGGGTAGCAAATATTCAAGAGGCAAGCATATATATTTGAGCAAAAGATGTTATTATAGGGTCTGCCAGCTGATACACATTTCATTGACTACACGTTTTACTCTAAGCTATAAGTCACTTTTCGGAATGCAAAAGTGAATGGAAACTTCAAAATCTCTCACGGGCACATAAAAAAACATTTAAGTGCCTCGACCACTATATTCGTCATTTTCATAGAATGGATCTGAGGTTAAGGTTCTAACATAAACCAGCGAGACTTCTATTTCAGTCACTTCTATTTCTTCTTTTATCAGGAGGTTTCGGTGGACGAAAACTAGGTTTATAATAGGAGCGGCACTGCTAAATATTCCCTTTAAGTTTAACACACTATTATTCCATCCCGGTATTATGACATTTAGGGAAGAACATGATTGACCCTATCCCACAGGTGAGTGCTTTATGGCCCTACCTTAACGGTCCAGAGGAATGTCTCCTTTGCATCGGCTATCGAGCATGCAATAGGTAGAAATAAAGGGTAGAAATAAAAGGATCCAATTCCATAGGGACCAAATCAATAGGGACCACTAACAAAGGGTAAACGGGTTGTAAACTTGCTTAATAAAGCAAGGAATTTCATTAATCTAAGCAGCGATGGAAGGCATTAGGTCTGTTTATCATTATATGAGCGCTTATCGGGAAGAATCGAGTTGATGACAAGACACTTCTACAAAGTCTACTACATTTTCGCAAAGGTACTTTAACTTCCTTCAGACCTTAGACACGCTTGACTATTTTCAGACATAATGTTTTCAAATGTTTACTTCTTGGACTTTACACCATAGACTCGCTTGGATAATGGAAACATGTTCAACCAGACTTATTATTGAAAATCGCAAGTGTCAGGCCGACATCGAATCAATTTAACTCTTATTTCAAAGGTAGTATTTCTACTAAGGAATAAACATGTATGTTTACAGTGGACAAAGGTTACGCCCCCTTACATTATTGACGTCCCATCAATATAGTTGCATTTTTTCTAGACCGATTTTATTGTACTTTGGGAAACATCAGGTTATTCCTACCCTTATCGTGTCTTTTAGTTCTACATATGTAGTCTCTTAATTTTCTATCAGGGCATTAGGATATTGTTCAGGTAAAAAACAGCAGTAATCAAAATTTAATGTGGATTAGAGCTATTCTTTACTACCTTGTGATCATTGACATGGACAGAACAGATTGAAGTTCTCTGCGGAATTATATATGTAATTTCCTTTTTAATTCTGAAATGATGTTATTAAAAAAAATGACGTTATAAATTAACACCCGCTTTGTTCTATCAACGAGAATGGAAGGAACGACCTTCCACTCTCGTTGGTTCTAATCATGTATCCGGAGTATTTATTTTGATTAAATTGTACGGGGGATGGTAGGGGGATGTCCGAGATGTGACACCATCCAGGTGGGGCTTTCCCTTAATTTACCGCAGTATCAAGAGGTGGTCCAGGGTGGGGAATGTCCGCCAGGGTTTATATTTTCTATTTGCAATAACATTTATAAAAAATGCCCGTCGAAACCCCCATGGGGTTGGATATTTACATTTTTTGCCAGGGGGTGGGGAATTTCAATTTTTTCATGATATTAACCCAAATGCCCAGGATATTCCCCTTACACCCCGGGACGTATCTTGTCATGTTTCCATATCATATGATTGTAGTAGCAACGAGAGTAGTAGGCAAGGAGGATATCATTCCGTTTATAAGAAAAAAAGTACTGGTAATAATGTTTTCCGCACTCATTAATCTCGATGACTGACATATTTGCCATCAAAACCTTTACACATCAACTTCTACATTTGTCAGTAATAGGAGAGTCCCAGTTTTCCTCATTTTGAGGCGGCTTCTTACAAATTACAGCCAGCATAACCATTAATACTCGTGACAAGTCAAGGTGGAACTACTGACGCGAACTTGGGCAGTGTCGCTCGAGGAATTTAGCACGAGATGAATTGGCCCCTTCGAACGCTAAGGTGTTACCTGTATTAATTGACCACAGATGGCAAAACGACCCGTTATTTAGAAGAACAACTGCGATACCAAAGCGCTATCTTTGGCTACACTTTGACCCCTACAGACACGCCTATGTTATTATAATGAGCATAATATATACTATGAACCAAAGGGTTGATATGGTCAAGAGAGACGCTAACCCAGGGCTATATGGGGATGGAAGATTGGTGATGATGGGGAGGGTACTTCAATTTTGTTTAGGTAAGGATTAGACAAGAGAATAGAAGAATAGGCTATTTCATATTCTAAGCTTTAGCTTTAGCTTTTATACTAGATTATGTAATAATCTAAATAAAATATTTAAATCTTTTAAAAGCATGTTATATATATATCACAAAGATTCGAGGAAAACATAACACGAAGATCAGAGAAAATTAATTTGTAATACTTTTTATGAACATTAACGCGAATGGGATTTAAAGTAGGATTTGTTCACACTGAGACAGTAAGGCACATAAGGGAGCCACACTTATACATGTATTGCTATATTTGAAAATATCACTAGTTGTTTCAAGATCAAAACATTCGCAAATCGTTTGGCAGTACTGGATTTACTTTGATGTCTGACTGAGTTGTATCTTCTTTTTTAAAAAAACAAACCCCATAGGAATGAACGAGGGCCATAATTATATATTATATGTGTATATGATATGTGTATATTATGTTTATATGTTATATATATTGATATATTGCAGCTTATTTGCGGAGTTACCCCCAGCTTTGAGGCAGAGCCCAGAAACGGAGGAGCGCGTGCCCGTAGGACACAAAGTTCTTTGATCTAAACCGTAGCTCATGCTAGTTGGTCGGATATTCCTAACTTATAGTTGTGTCTCACTTCAAATGACTGAGACAAATGACACACCTATCCATAAAATCTTGCAATATGTCTTCTATAACCAGCCGAGTGGCATAGATGAACTTTGGGGAAGGGTCACAAGAAGTGGGACTCGTAAGATTAACGAAGCCTTCATAATTATATATATAATATATGCTTGCAGTGCCGAATCTTTACGTCTAACATTCCTTCTGACGACTAAAGAAAGTTTAAGAACAACCATTCAAAGTAATTCCATGTGTACGTATTTCAATGTCTTTTTCTAAACGTAATCTGTTGTTACAACTGGGGAAACATAAAATACAACAAAGTAATAAGAGTTGAACCGCTAGGGGTTGGCAAGTGTTTCGGGGGCAGGGTATCATAAAGGGGGAGAGTGCATGCTATAAGTTATGTTCAAAATGCAGGGCATGAAGAGGGATTTAGGAATATAACAAAGCTTTACACAATAAGTATCAAAAGGGACAGCAAGGTCAACTAGTTCAGTTTTATGGCGCATTCGGAAGACCTGAAAAAAACCCAGAGAATGTGACCATATCTCCAATTTGTTTATTAAAGAAATAAAATTTATTATATATGATAATAATATATAATGTGAAAATACTACTTACAGAATAAGATTGAATCTCTAAAGAAGGAATACAAAGGTAAACTATACGAAATATACACACATATTAGTTAACGTTAATATTCCGTGTAGAATTTTACACCATTATTTCACCACAGTGGACAGCCAATATTGGATGGAACTGAAAACCATTCTTGTTAATTCAATCGTATATCTGACGTCGATGTTATTTATAGTCAAGGTCGAAGGTTGAAGATCGATTCCTCTGCTTACTCACACTGTGGCACTCACTAGTAAACGTAATATGAGAGTGTAGAGGAAATATGCCGCAGATGTGAATCCACCCACTCAGAATTATAGATATAGACTACGCGAGAAATTGATTAACCACTCATTTTCATCGGTATCCCGATCGTCCCAGACCTGATGCTCTTGTTACACAGCTGTTGCATTCGATAAGCTTCCAGCCTAAAATATCAAGCACTCCTGAATAAAAGGGGAATAATCAGTTTGACTTATAGCCTATGTCTGCCTATATCATATGCAGAAAAACCCAGATGTCGAACATTTCTATTGGCATGGGTATAAATTAAACCAAACCCTTATCAGCCTCATTGAAAAGGATACCACTGTTACAAGCACAAGTCTAAACGATTAAGTAAAGCAAACGTGTTGCAAACGGCAATTCAGCAATTACGTGAAGAGGGGTCAATAATGAATTATGTCGAGATCTATGAGCAGTTGTCGAATCGAGGGTTTACACAACAGCTGTTCCCAGCTCCTTCACTTATAGTCCAATTTCAGACACCAGACATAAGGTCTGATCGCCGTAATAAATACATTTACTATCACAAAGAGTATTTTCCAATGACCGCTTGCAACCTTTAGTCGTACAGCAATTGGCCGATGGGGTGATCGCAGTTGATCGATAAAAGTAACCAAAACGTAACACATTAGTCTAGTGTAACTAAGAATACTTATTAGCAGTGTATCAGTGGTAGGTATAGTTCCCGAAAACATCTTTTGTCTCCATGGTAACTTACCGAGGGGCAAATTTAATTCATGCTAGTGCAGCGTTTCTAGTTACAGTTACTCATACGCACTATTATAGTTCTCTGAAGATGAAATAAACCCGACACCTATGACATCATAATATGGCCTGAAAACTGCCTCAATTGCAATATACTACTAACAGATATTCACTCCATATTGGTGACCGACATCTGCTCTGATGACTCATTTGTACTCTACCTGTCACTTCAGTTCTGTCAGTCGAAGTCTTAGCTAAGATGAAAGCCTAGTTAGTGGTAAGATCAAGGTCGTATCCCTCATTATCTGGGTATAATGACAGGAATAAAGATGCATAGGTAAACTTAAAATATCAAATCCATTAACTATTAAACAAACTACAAGAACGTTAGTATTTAATTCGGATATCAATACTTCTCTACGTTGCGGAAAATATGTTATTAATTTGCATATAATTACACCTCAATATAAAAAAATAATACCTCGATATTTCGATTGTCAACTAGGAAATCTCACAATGAATATCTTCCATCTAGGCGACAGGCTACAGAAGGACGATTGGCCAATGTATATTACTTTTAAGGGATTTCATGGAAGAGCTGAAATTATTCGGCTACCGGATACTAGAATCATCGCGTTTCTATTCAGATAGGTTTGATCAGTATCCATACGAACACCATAGTGGGAGCAAACAGGTATGGTGACATTATAGCAAATGTCGTAAGTAAGGAAATGCATACATGTGTTGGTAATAGAGAACAGTAATTATACTATAAAGGTACCTTGCCGGTGGCAAGAATTCCATGCAGAAAAAAGGGTTTAATCTATCATTGCTCGGGTCGGGAAGCTGGAGCCCTCTCGCGTTAAGTAAATACAATGATGAGTGCCCTCCTCGGGGTCAGATTCTCCCCTTCCCCCCCCCCCCCCCCCCCACACACACACACATACATACAATGTCTATCCTTTTAGTCCAGCTTTTGACCAAAACCTCTGAAGGGCTTTGTCCAGGCAACATAAGCCATTGTCAAGGTAACACTGGCTTTGTTCTATTTTGGCATGGTAACCAGGTTTGTATCACCTGACCTGATGTGATGAAGTTTGTGGACTCCACCTTGCCCTCCCTTCAATCCTTTCAGCATAACAAACCCCTGACACCTTGGACCTTCCGACCCCGTAACTCTTGGCTAATAATGCACTTGGGTGGCTTGCTGATCCAGAAGTCTTTCTCCGAATCTCCCGCCATTTTCCACCCTTTGATTCTGGACAAAGGTTTAGTAGAAACCGGACGGGGCCCTTACTTTGTACAAGCACTCTTTTATTCAGGATAATATACATTGCTTTCACACTCATTCGATCGACCTTCCAACTGCAAGAATCCCCTCTCGCCCTTTTTGCAGTGTACAAGTGAATGTGGGGAAAGTAAGCGCATACTTTTAGTTCTTTTCAACCCAAAGGCACTCTGCCAAGAAGACAAGAAAGACTTGTCTGCAAAAAAATAATCTAGAAATCCAGTCCAAGACGAAACCAATGGCACCACATGTCCTGAACGCAAATGCATTATGACCCCAGAAATGAATGGACCATCAACCCACTTTCGTTTCCTTGGCCTTAGTCTACCTTTTTTTTTATCCCCAGTTAAGGAACCGTGCCAGGTATCCATGGATTTATTGCTATAGGTGATTAGCTTGGACAATGCTAAGTGAATACACATGAGATGAAGCATGGAGAGGGTACATAAGATTGTATCAGCGTCTTGCTTTGCTCCAGTCAGCACTGACTGATATATCACAATGTTCCACCTGTCCCCTCGGCAGCAGGTGGACGCCTTAGGGGGTGTTTCCATGGTAGCCAATAGCTGGGGTTTCTAGGCAGGCTAGGGTTGCTGCTGAGGTCTGGATTTGGACAGATGGCTGGAATATGTCCCCAGACGAGCACGATTTTTACATGGGGGACATATGCAGACTTTGTCGAGGCAGGGATGTAGGGGCATGTCAGAAGCACAGAAGGAACATCACCGAAGACAGCTCAACAAGAGACCCACACCTTGAAACACTTTTTTGCCTCTTCGTTCTTCCTTATGATGCTCTTTTTTCGGATGCCTTTCCAGACTGAAAACTACTTTGTCAACGAGAAGTTGGACATATGGGAAAGGGGCAATGTGTTACGTGTTGAATCTTTTCTATACGAATCTGTCAGCTCCTATGATTCATACTCAGTTACATCATATACCATATGCTTGTACTAGAATATCTGAAAAGAGAAATTATGACTCAATATACAAAATTGCCATCTATTTGGAACCAGTTCGTTGATCGTTTTGAATTTATGTTGGTGATCATTTGAAAATGTACTCCAACATCTATTTATCATTCTCGTTGAAAAGGCCTGCAACGCCAACGGATGTGAGTTGATGGACTGGTTTGGTTATTACCTGAGTCGGGCAAATGCCCATTGATGAAGCATTCTCACTCCGGTGTACATGCCCAAGAACGTTAACAGATTGCAAAAGGGGCGTGACCTTGTATGGTTAAGAGTTTTTACTTAGGGTAGTTCAATAATAGCGATTTATCACCGTGATAACGACTTCAATCCAACAAATGCATTATCACAACTTGGAATATTGTAATTTTACTGATTTAAGGGACGAGTATATATGTAACAAATTTGTATATTTCCATATGTATTTGAACATTAATGTAAACTTATGATGGGATTTTTTTTAACAAGAAAAGAAATTAAGGTTAACCTGAAATACAATTTTTAGAAAGCGGCTATGTATGTCGCCCAATGTTCCCTGTATCTAACTGATACGTTAAGAAATAAACCGAACGTTGCGAAAAAGGAATTGCAACTGTGAGGGGATATATTTTTAGTGGCGTTGAAAATAAAATAATACAGTAGGCAGACGACAAAGATGAAGCCTCATTAAGCAACAAGATAGAAATATAACCACGCAGTTTGGAAAGTTCTCAGGATTAACCCTTAACATCAGAAAAATGAAAGTTTTAATATTGGTGAAATAGTATTATACAAAGAAATAAACCAAAATGTTATATGGATTAAGGAAATGAAAATACTTTTTTTTTTGACAAGGAAATGAAAATACTGTGTATCCATTTTCAAACGACAATGTACAATGAAGGGAGGCCAAATGATATACACTTCGAAATTGCTTTTTCTAAAAGGTGAGAAAGTTAGTATTTAGTAGTCATTGGGGAATAAGAGATATATCAAGAGTCATAATTATAAACGTATTCGTTCTACACTTCTTAAACATTGCCAGCTCCACTGTAGTTAGTGAGGTTATTTTATTATGATATGTAAAATACAGATGATAGGCTTTCAAGCATGACGATAAATGTTATTACTTATATCATATGCCAGTATTTCTAATGAAGATGGCCTGCCATAGGGCCTCAGAGTGGTTTAAGGGACTGTTCATAATTAACCACTAGGGGAAGGGAGTGGACAATTTGTGAAATATTCTTGTGCGAAATTCTATGACCCCCCCCCTTAAAGTATTGTGCAAAATGTTTTACCCCCCCCCCCCTCCATATCATCATTGTAGTTCTGAGTCAGCCCCCCCCCCCCCCCACAAAAAAAAATATATAAATGGCCCCACACACACTTTTAGAGCATGTGCAAAAAAGATTCCCCCCTCCCCAATGGTTAAAAATGAACAGTCCCTAAGTTGATTATGTCCGGTACTCATCTAATATTTTACCTATGATTCGTATTGATTCTTGTCAATTGACTTAGATGCCTAGTATACGGGAAAACAAAATAAGAGATTCCATGCCATGGACCTCTTCTGAAAGGCAGCCCCCGGTCGGAAAGGTATGTAGCGACTAGACCACAACACTTTGAATATATATTTACTATATAATTATATAAAATATTCAAAGACAATTTCATAATGATTTGTTACTAGACAGATTAATCTAAGGTTTTCAGAAAGTCCCAGGTGCACGTAAGACTGGATTAATGAAGGACGCCCACTTGTCGCAATTCTGTGTCCCATACCCCTGTGTGATTTTATACCTTAGTTTTTATCAATGATAAATGAAACATCACGATAAACAATATATCAATTTGGAGTAGCTCTGCCACCCATGGAAACGCCAATGTCTCTTAGAATTAGTATGCATGAGAAAGGTGACTCTCAAATATTCCAACCATTTAGAAGTATGATTTGGGGAATATTTGAAAATTAACAACACATATGGAAAAGGGGTTGAATATATACCGTTGAGGTGTGACTTGTGGGCTGTCCACATACCAGCCTCCTTTCTCCTCCTGTGGGGGTCAAATTCAGGCCATCTTTTGCTTGCCCAATTAGAGATATTTTATCCACAAAGGGGCCCCTCCACCACGAAGGGGTTGTGCCCGATCTAACCTCGATACCACGCCCATGAACCTCAACTTTCCTATCCATCGTTGATACCAATGCATTCCGGTCTTCCTATTAGGCAGAATGTCAAGTCCGGGTTACCCACCTATACATGTATAATTGGTGCCCCTGAAAAAGGATGCCATGAAGTAGTGGCGTCCATGGAGGCTGGCCCTTCCAGTATTCACCCCTTACACGCCCCCACGCCGATAGACGCCCCGCCCCCGGGGACCAGGGCACGAAACAATAGTCCCATATACCCCCTGGTTTGTTATTGGAGGTGCTACACCTGAGGAAACTAAATTGTGATGCACCAAAAGACATGCCTGCAAAGGGATTGAGAGAGAGGGGTACTTTGGGAGGAGGATTTAGTTCACGAGAGGTGACCGAGTATCAAAAGAGTAATAAAATGCATGAGTGTTCAGTCTAAGAAGTTGGCCACTGTGCCACCTTGCCCGAATGCTAATATGAGGAAAATCTGCCCTTAAGAGTTTTATATTCAACGTGTGTGGGAATCAAAACTATGGAAGGGGAATCAACTTGTAAGGTATCTGCTGAGTCCTCATTTTCTTTTAGGTTACTACCGAAAATGTGTAGAAATCTAGAAAATGTACCTGTCTATGGATTAATAAAAGACTGTCTCAAATCAAAATCAAAGGTACAAAAAAGCATTATCCCAGTTTTTAAGATTGTAACCCGATGAACTTCACATAGACAAAGGTAATTGTGAGGACCCAGTGATGGGAAGATGCATATTGGTGAATTGTTCATTCGAAAGGCATTCACTGCTAAAACCTGTGCCTCACATTCCAACCTGAGTGCAATCAATATTCATTTATCATCGCCTTATTGCATTTCCCCATTCTTCATAGTTAATCCATCATTTTCTCCAGACTCATGCAGAAAAGGGGGATAACCAACCTCCTTTAGCACACACAGTGGAGTTAACTATGGGTTCTCAGACCACAGAAACCCTGGGGGTTTAAATATTTCCCCCCAACGTTCCCCGAAACTTCTGCATCAGTGCTTCAAAATCTCCTGACTGGCAAACCAAGGTGTTTAACGCTATGTCATATCTGCAGACACAATGGATTAAGATTTATGTATTCAGTCGAGATGCAGAGGTCTCCAGGTCTCAGGTTTCCAAGGTCCTGTGGTCCATTGTTTGTAGCTTTCACTCGTACAAACTCTGGAACAAAGTGACCAGTGAATTTTAGACGGTGACGCTGATCGCACGTCCTAGTGATGAATTGGCCTGCCTTTTTACGCCTGGAAGCACAAATGAAGGGTGGGTCAAATGATGCTTGGACAAAGCTGCATTGCTACAATTGCAAATAAAAATCTCTTCCCTTCCCTGGCAGGTATACACCCCATATTCTATACCCCACCCCCAATTTTCTGATGTATTGGTTTTACTCTATAAGGTATAACCTGTAGGGAAACCAGGCAGGTAGGTATAAGCCAAGTGTATATCTACTAATTATTACCAGCTTTTCCCTCCCATTAATTTTAACCCAGGTGTACTGCATCCACATCTTATTTTCCCTGGGCGTGGTTGGGTCCAGCTTTTCAGGGCCATTTTATGAAATATACTTTGGATATTGACCCTTTCAACTATTGATCATTATTTACTTGTAAAGCCAGTCACCGACCGCTAAACTGGACTGGTGTAGAGCTATGCAAGCTTAATGTGATTAATGTTATCTCAGTCACCGGAAGGGCCTCCTATAGAAAAAGAGGTTTATTTTGCCCAGTCAGGATCTCCCTTTAATGAGATATGATGATAATGGGTAAACTCCCTGATGGAGATAGTTCACGGGTGTAAAGTTGTCATTAATCAAACAGGGCATTGTGATAGGGGCGGTCAGGTGGCATATAGGCTGACAAAGCAGGCGTATTCAAAACTGAACCCAAATCTCAAAGGTCTTCTACACTTCCAATGGGACTTATAATTATAAGGAAGTCGGGCAGCAAGCAGGGTTTAAGGCTTATTCAGTCCCGAGCAGAATAGAACCACAGAAATAATTCCACATTAAAGCTCCTGATGTTTTCATACATGGAAGAATCTAAAAGAGATGCAACCCTCCGACATCATGATCTCAAAGCCAGCTCCTAACAATAATTTCTAACGGTTACAATGCTCTTTGACTCTGTGACTACAGAGTTCCGACTTTTGATCTTCTGAACAAAAGAACCTCTTGGCTTATTTTCGCATGGACGCATCCAGAAAGAGGTCCCAGATTCTGGTATATTAAGGAACTAAAAAGTGGCTATCAACGTACCGTTTATTGAGAAACCCTCAACTTCAATTGATCTTTGTGGAATTCGAAAAGAATTTATAACAAAATCAATCTAATAGTTCAAGGAACTATGCATAAAGGGTTGAGTTAGGAATAAATAGAATAGTTCAAAGTCGGGCGGGTACAGTATAGAGGATGTGAGGTATCATAAAATTCAGCACCTCTAACTTAAACACAAACATAGACAGTCCGCCGAGGGAACCCTCCCTATATAAAGGATCTTCTGGTTGAATTTGAATTGTTAATAGGTTAAGGAGTCTTTGTGATGCTTTTGTTTATTGTAATTATACAGATATATATACATTTGGAAAGAGTTAACACTTTAATAGGTAGTAAATATCCCATTCAAAATTGAGTGGATATCCTTAGGGCGCTGTAAATTTATTCTCATTTGGCATTCGCATTCAGTAACTTAATGTTTTTGTTCACAGCACTGGAAGACACCTCTCTGGGTAAGATGCACCTGCTGTTCAGCACGAAAGGCAACACAATTAAAGACAGGCGACTGTGGGCCTTTCAATTTGAGTCTATTTCCCACACGAGGGAAGTGATCACTTGATGATCTTTAAAGGTAGTGCACACAGAAAGAATTAATAACCGACATTGTGGGGCTGCTGGTGCACTGTTTGGTGCATGTACAATCCCGAGGTTTTGATTAAGTCTTTTTTTGTCTCTGCCTTTGGTAATAAATAGCCTGGACTGCTCAATAGGCTATATACCGCTGCCTGTTCAATGTAAGTTTAATATTAGGCACCCATTGTATCGGTAATATTTCCGAATCAAGTCTAATCAAGTCATAGGGCTAACATTAGGGTTTGGGGTTCAGATGGTTATTTCGCTATTTCAAGTGGGGTCACATAGAGGTTAACATTATATCCTAAGTAATGGATTAAATTAGTCTAGTGGGACAGGTTGCTAATGGGAAAATGTATCCTCATCCCTGTCAGGTGCGTCTCCAGAGTATATTTATAGTAAACGACCACTGAGATTTAGCCAGAGACCGTATGACATATTGGTCTCTGGTTTAACCTAATGCAAAAGTCCAATCATGTTCAAAATACTTTGTGCGTATGGGATGGTTCTAATGCGGAAGTCTCGGACAAGTTGAAACAGGTTCCCCATCAGTTGACACTGTCGCTTGAGCAAACCCCTACCGGTCAGCGGACAACGAAGGGCCTTCGAGACATCGTCGTTGGTGTTCCCATCCTACGTCACTCTCTCACGTTACGTCACCAACTGGGCGTCCGTCACGTAACTTTCTCGGCGAGGGGGCGTGTGTGTAAGGAAGTATCTATGGTATATATAGATCATAGAAAGGTCAGAGTTCACAAGTTCATGTGTTTTAGACTCGAGAGCAATTGTAGAGATGGGAGTAGACATCGCAACATCCCCCACTGAGCATCTTTTGTAAGGCATTGTCATGTAGGGTCTTCATCACAGGTGTTCTGGAAGGCGTTTATAATAGGCTTCATGCTCCCAGCTATTGGCTGGGGGTGACTATCAAATGACTATCTCCACTGACCACTCATTGACGCTATTTCCTCTTCTGGCTTATCCCTACTCACCACTCCTCAGCTCAGACACTCCATTTCAGGAAGGGCATTAATTAGTGACGACTGGTCGCAGGTTCACTCTAATCATATTACTTAACTCTACACATATATTACCATCAGACTGATATGCAGTCGGTCCCTTTTAAAAACCATATATATTCAGTCATAATTCGTTTCACACACACTGCATAAGCTAAAGGCCTTAATGCCGAATCTATGGCTTTTATAAGAGCTATTTGCTATCCATTACGTAACGATTTAAGGGGCGTGATCAGTATGTGACCCCAGAATACATTTGCACGTAAGATGCGCAACTACAATAAATCATTTTGTGTCCAAGCGGTTCTCGAGTGCGCAAAGTTCAGTTGATCAATTGGGTGGATGTGGTGGACCATGTGCAAGGGCGTATTGCCTCTTGTCATGCTTGTGTAACAAGGATGCTACTCCTCCACTTTCATTGTTTAGAATACTTCCCCCTTTGTCTTTGATCATCTGCCACCTTCTTTAGAAAGTATCCCCTGTTTTTTTTCCTATTTTCGAGTTCCAGTGGTTCAGTTTCTTGATGTCAATTCATTTTAGGAAAGCTATCTTGGGAAATACAAATGCTGCCCTAAAGAACGAATATTTATCGATCTTTCGCCATGTTCAATTTTCGTATGAAGCGATCCATTGCAAAAGGAGGGAAAATGTTAATGGTAAGCAGGGGATGTTGGGTGGCGGTGTGGTCTAAAGTGCTGGGTCGGCCCACTGACATGAGTACCAAACATGTTGTGGGTTCGAATCCGGGCGCTGCTACAATCCCCCAAGATCCAAGATAGCTGATGCTGCAGATGGGATTCTCCGTGGCAATCTATACAATAACAATGAGCTTAAATGAAGTTATAAGTAGTGTTTGGCTTCATTTGAAAACGTTGATGTGAACTTCTTGTATGAAAATCTGTATTGGTCATATTGTGTCAAGGGTCTCTCGTTCAAGAAGTCTGATCAACCGAGTACAAGAACGGATGGTATTGCTGGATATCCTCGTCCAATACTCGCTGGAGCCAGGAGACAATATTTAATATTTTGTCTGGTTACAGCATGTCTGCACGGAACAAGGTACTGGGCCACCTGATGATTCTTGGACTGGAGACTTAGCAGACACCCTTTTACTTTTAGAGACTAATAGGCCTAGGAAAAGGATTAACCACCTTTCAAATTATTCGAGTTGACAGGAAAGGGAAATACCAAACCGTCCTTTTGAATAGACGCTGATACTTGAGAATGGCATTGTTAGCAGATCTCTATCTCTTGGAAAAGGCTACAGCCTTTACACCACACGCTTACACGGTACCTAGAACTCATGAGTCGAATTTCTTTTCATTTATTATGTTTTTGACTTCAACTTATTTCTATCTTTCCCAAATGTGTTTTTATACGCCAACACTGGACAACGTTGTGCTCTAACCGATCGAAGTTTTCAGGCCTTTTTACATCGTCGGTAAATTACATGTAGAGAAGAGAAAATGATCAGAATCCAATCATAAAGACAGTAAACTTCCCGCCTGCATCCCTGGCTTTTATCCCATGTATTTTATTAAATGACCTACCGCAGAGAACATTGCTCCCGGGCTTGTAACCCTTCCAAGGCAGGGGAGTAAATGCTTGCATGTTTCCAGGAGCCAGTATATAAGGGTTTAAGGGTTTTTTGGGTCGGGGTTTGAAGTGAGAAGCACTTGACACAGTAACAGCCCCGGGCTATCTCTCAGCTAGCCTTGATGCAGCCGTCATCTCTTTATAAGCTCGCGTCCGTTTGTGTCCTATTGTCCTCATGACTGGTTGTCTACCTTAATTAAGGCACCGAGGCCCCAACTCGGGAGTCTGGCCGTCTGGTCAAGGCATAGACAAGTGTATGCGCCTTCATATAAATTCCTATACATTGGGGATTACTGAGGCATTAGCTGATGGATGTAACTATTAGGGTTTCGAATTAAATCAAGCATGAAACTAGAGAGAGGTACTGAGATTCCTAAGTCCATTTAATTCTCCAAATATGATATCAACATTGACAACAATTTAATTGAGGAAAGGGCCATATTTCATGCCCTTCTAGATCATCAGGATTTGTGGATGCAACCTACAGGTGCGATGGATACCAAATCGGTATGATGATACAGCATCAGTCGTTACGGTAACTATAGTAGTTACCCTACTCAGCGCTACAACAGCGAACTTTCCCAAAGAAAGTCTAACTTTCCCAGAGAAAGTATATTAATGGATACTATTCATCTCAACCAGTTGACAGTAGTAGTCCTTTATGACATGGTGGTACTACTTTCCCCTTGTAAAAAATTCTTTTAAAAATGGAATTAAAGTAACACCTGTGCACACATTCATTCACATCAGTCCATTCTCAGAGCTACACTGACCGCCATTTGCTTCGACAATTAATCAAGTACACAATAAAATAGAGTGAAGCCGGCTTCCAACCTTTGTAAAAAGTCTCATTAGACTTGTTAAAAGATTGAGCCAAGGACGTGTCATTGGTTCTACTCCTATTAAGTGGTATTTGATGGCAGGCTTAATTAGCACTTCCATACCCATTCTAAGGGCGATACTGCAAACTTAGTCAATTAAAGTGCTTACTTAGGTAATGGAGAAAGGAGTGGTTTTACAGATGTGCTAAATTCTTCCCATCGCCTACGGGTTCGGGAGAAAGGCCTTGACCTCGATCAATTCGGGGTTAGTTTGAAAATGATGACCATCTCCAGATACTAATACTATATTTGAGCATCAGGTGTAAGACGCAGAACAGGTAATTTGGGGAGGAGGATGTCCGACGAAAGTGTTACGTATTGGCGGCGTCCACCACCTTTAGTATGGGTCATCGGTGTCGGTGACGTCATAGCAAAACTGTCTGAGTGACCCATCTACATAAACGATCCTTATCTCTAGATAAACCGGGAGTGAAGGTGTGGAACTTGGAGAGAAGTGCTTTTAAGGATCGTGAATAAATTATTTACTTCATTAGTAATCCATTGAATGCCGATTGGGATCACGTTATAAAAGAGATATATGTGTGTTCCCTGCCAGTGGTCTCTCTCATACTTCACTTCAGTCTCTCGCCACAGGTGTAGTTACAAATATGTGAGATCCTCTCACGTGTAATAGATGAAATCGTAAGTGTGAGATCGTCTTTCAGTTGACGACCCTTCTTCCGATTCCTCGATGGTCCTCTTCACAGCCCTTGACTCCTTGATATCACGTCATCGATCAGTCCCTCAAGGAGGACGCGAGGGTCAAGATGTCTGGAGAAAAACGTCCAGCTCAGCGGGAGTGATCCAGAAATAGGATGATGTTACCTTACTCAATGAATTATAACAATAAAGACTTGAGTGTTCATTAAAGGAGCTTCTGGGATGAAGGGGCAATTTCAGTGTCTTCAATTTTGTGATTTTCCCTTACGGTTTAATGATCCAATGACTTGGGTGTTCATTCAAAATTCAGGGTCTCCGATTTGTGATTTTCCTTAAATTCTTTTGCTCTGAATACATCTCAGTGTAAACTCGGAAAATAGGCCCATTCATGGGAGGAAGTCCCTTTAAATGATTTGGAAAACAGATATTTATGATCTAAATACACGAATTATTATGATCTAAATAAAAGAATAATTTATGATCTAAATACAACTGTACACATTCCGGAGATGAACAATATACAATACAAAAAGAAACCAGATTCCTAAATGTCCCCCTCCCTACACTGTGACTTTATTTCCAAATTCACAAATGTTCCCCGCCGAACGTTTACACCTAGATATACAGTCAGTCGTTCGTTTTTTCTCCTGTTACACTCAAAATTCATATTTTGGATAGAATCCTTATCAGGGTGTGGGCTGTTTTGGTCCAGTTAATTAGATAGTCCTATATTTCTCTGTGTACATATTTCTAGTTCCTTTATTGTGAAGTTTGATCGATCGATGGCATATGAGGGATGTCCTGGGCTGCGATCTAGTGGTGGAATTATACTTATAAAGAGAGTAGAGGAAACTAAATATAACCAAGGTCACTGAAGATAAATAACGACAAGTGAATCCGTTCTTCACTCTTAGATCTAACTTCTACAGAAAGAAGGCTTGATCATTCGAGGTGTAAAGAGGTGTGTCTGAGCGTTTCTACTCATTGCAACGCTTCTTTATTTGCCATCCATGAGATTGGGTAACATTGCATAAGAGAGGATAAATTATCTGTTTTGTCTGGCTGTTAGTGGAGACCCGGGGTACTTTTGTTAAAATTTCATCCTCAATAGGGCCTTTGACCCATACAGTATGTTGTCAAGTTGGACACCGAGGTGCAAAAGCCAATCACTCAGAAGTGAGCCAAAAAGCCTCTCCTCATTTGGATCTCGGCGGGAGGTGGATCTTGGTTTTATGTAGAGCAACGCAGGTAAACTGGAGGAGGAAAAGTTCTTTTCTCATAGCTGAAGTTCATTGCATGAAATCTCACCGAAGGCTCGTATAGATCTGAGAAAAGCCATGAGTTCGAACTTACGCCAGACAGCCAGAAACAATTGAATGAAAGGAGGAGTATTGCATGGTAGAACTCGCCATGGACCTTTTGTTAGCAATTAGGTTCAGCCCCAGAGAATTTCAGTGGAAAGTGTTATAATTAACATATTTGTTCAGGCTATTAGGCCCCGAGTGCAGTGGGCTCTCAAATAGGTCCTATATATATATATAGGAGATACTTCTATTGAAATAGTTCAGGACCATCTTACATAACGTGTCTAGGTACTCTCAAAGGGATGGGAATATACATGGACAGAGTGACCATCTAAGTGACAGGTTTCTCTCACGCCTTGAAACAAAGGTAAGATGAATGAACAGCATTCAAATTACCCGTGAGTAATTTATCAAGGTACACGGGCATAAAGGGTTGCTACCCTAGGAAAAGGTACATTACACACCTACAGAATTACACGTTCCCTTTATGTACTTACTTCCAATTTAAATATGGCCTTTTCGTCTCGAAAGAGTGGTCGTGTTTTCACCAATTCAGAGACCAATAATGGTTTTTCGCCCTTGTAATCCCATTTCCCAATGAAAAATGAACTCAGAAAATATATTGACACATTTAATTAAATTGAGTGTGTTTGGATTGGACAATTTGTCCCTTCAAGTGCATATATATATTCAATACAATACATCAATTTAGAGCCCATGCCAAAGCTTGGATTGATATCATTATTATTAAATCTCATAATTGGTTATGGCATTGTGGGTCGGCAAATATTAACACATACATTGAGTGAGGGAGGAAGAGTTAACAAATAAGGACGCCGAACGTGTCCAGGCTTGTTGCAGCAGAAGCTCAACAGCCTCTGGCATTGCACTTGCAGACCAGGCAGCGAAGCATACACCTCCCCCCCCCCCCCCCCCACCGGCTTCCCCACAAATAAATTCTCTCCTTATACGTTATATTGCAGATAGGCGTACATATGCACCAAACACGATTTTCAAAAAAAAAATCATACATAATGTATGTTTTTATATACATACACATTTTATGCATTGTGGTGGTGCAGAATACTTGGCAAGAATTCTTTTTAGATTTTTAAACACATCTTAATGTCGTCGTAAGCAAAATCAGTATGGTAAAATGATCGTAGGTAACGAAGACCATTTTAGTTTTTAAAAGATACGAACTGAAATTCTTGGTAACTATTAAGCACCACCCCATTGTACACCAGTCCAGTATATACTTAACACACATACATGTATATATATAGTTTCAAGTTTCAAATCATTTTTATTCATAAAGGTATCTTGATAATCAACTATAATCTCAAAATTAAAGTTGGAATTAATTTACTCACTTAATAGAGAACGTTATACTCATTCGATCGAGTATAGAAGAAAGTTCTATAATCGGTGCTCAATATAAGTGCCAATAAATATTGGAATGATTTGTATCTACAAGGGTGACCTATGGCAGCAAGGGTAATTTTATTGCTGAGATGGCCTGAAAGTTAGCATTGATGGATTATCTTGAATGTTGTATAATGTTCCCCTCATTATCGGAGGCCATTGGGTCATTTGGAAATGGTTTCTTGATTGATTTTCTATCGGTGGTTATCAGTGTGACCCCTGGATTTTGACCTCCAGGGTCATTAGTAGAATGGGTGTGAGATGCATCTTATCAAGGTAGCAGAAGATAATAACTTGTAGCGATAGGTAATTAAAGTGTGCTCGTAGATTATTGCTAACATAAATCATGTATGAACAGTTGTTCAGAATACTTAGCCATTTGAATGGTGTTCAACCTGCTGATAAATTCAAAATGAGCCGTGGATAAATCAGCAATAAGTTGCCTTGATAACGAAGAACCCAAATCATTAATTGTAAAGGGACTTCCTCCAATCAATAGGCCTATTCTCCGAGTTTACACTGAGATATAGTCAGAGCAAAAGAAGTTATGAAAGAGTTTGAACAGATTTTGGAACCCTTTATTTCTTTCATGAACCATTTCACAAAGAAGAGAAAAGGGCAGATCATAATGCATGTTCAAATGTGTGAAGACTATATATTCACGCATTGTAACAGGCCGTTGGAGGAAGAGGTGGTGGTTTGGGTTGGATTTTTTTGGGGTGGGGGCAGTAGAGCAAATCCTCGCCTTGACCCTGGGGTAACGTATCCTAAACCCGGAGTAAAAGCTCACCCAGGGGAATTGGTTGGACCTACGAGTAAAAAGGTTGGACAGACATAATCAAAACTAAAGGTCATGTCAACGAGGTTAGGGGTTCAACCCAAAAGGCGGGTTGGAAAGACGAAACATGCCCTCTGGGTAATGGTTACCCAATACGTGGCTATTGGTAGCAATACATAATCGTGAACTACTTGTACCGACAAGAGTAATTAGATGCAATGGCGTTCCATACACTGGACATCACACCGGCGCATCAGGTAGTGAAATACGGCAGCTGGGAACATGTCAAGTTCGTACCTGTTATCTTGATATCAACTTACTCTATAAGATATCAACCTACGTTTTGACGCCCATATCTAGGCGTGTTACATGAATACCATGTTTGAAAAAACAGGTACAGCTATTTGGACATCACCCGACATTAATTTTTAAAAAGGAAGGGAATAAGAAATCAGAAGCATTCCTCAATGATAAGAGCAAATGGTGTCGATAAGATAGAAGTATTGTACGAGATGGTTACGAGCCGTGACACGCATATATTTGGTGAAAAGGGAGGCTGATAGCGTATTCAAGTGTGGAAAGATTTTAAAGATTGTTTCATCGTGAAGTGAGAAGGGGCGTTCCCATTCACAGATGCGCACATAAATATATGAAGCGTACCCGCTGCTACTCTCTCAACCCTGTCATTCGTGTATGTGCATGTGTACCCACTCAAGATTTAATCATGCATGCAGCTTGAAATAAATGATTTAAACAGTCTAGACCCAAAGCCTCTCATCAGATAAGAATAGAATGTCAATGATTGGATGCCTACTGCGCTAATTGGTTTTCTGGCCCAGGAATAGGCGTCCTAATAGGCATTGGTATGTTGCGGTCCTAATGGGATTATAAAGGCATTCTGCGGTTTGGAGCGAGAGGCTTCTCTTAGTTTGAAGGGACTCTCTCAACTTTGAGCCATGACAGTAAAATTAAGAAACTGACATGGCGTTATGTAATTATCATAGTTGGTCAATTATACAAAGCGCTAACACCGGATAAAAGATAAGAGTTGAAGGCTGGTTCACCAAATGCTGAATATGAAATTGTAACTAGGTCATGATCACTGAATAAACGTTAGCTTGGGTAGCCAGAAGGGAT
This sequence comes from Sthenelais limicola, assembly GCA_942159475.1. NCBI lineage: Eukaryota > Metazoa > Annelida > Polychaeta > Phyllodocida > Sigalionidae > Sthenelais > Sthenelais limicola. Next base: position 32,531,048 of record OW804094.1, on the reverse strand, counting down.
TATTGACACTGATCCAAATAATAACTGATACACTATCAATTATGATTAGACATTGATGTCAGTTAAACGGTTATCGATTTAACAGTGGTAGATTCAGAAGATGAACTTCAGATGGAAGTGGATAGGAGCTCAAACATGCAAAGATTATATAAATCTAAGATAGCAGAATAATATTCATATTTCTTTTTCAGATAAGGGTGTGGAATGGGCTTTCTTGACCATGGGGCATGCTATTAAGTCCCATCGATCCGCAAATGGCCTGTTAAGTAACAAATAGGGGAAAAAGAAGTCGGTGACCTAAGCATCGTCTAATTCTTGGAAATAAAGACCAAATCATTTTTTTAAAGGATTTCATGCATTTGAAACCAATATCCTATTCATAGTATTCGCTGTAAGAAAAAATTCTTTTGTGGGAGTGCATAGAATTTGAGCAATTTTCAAAAGACGCCCGTCCTATGAACCTGTTTCCTGACCGTACACAAAGGTACATCTGATAGTTTTAGGCTACCCCCACGTTTGTATACAAGCTGGGTACAACACCTGTCTCCCATACATGAATAACTATAGAAGAATGGCCAGATGAAAGGTTAGTAGCGAGCATAGCCCCACCCAAGGGCCTTCGAAGACAAGTGAATGTCAAATTACATATCTTACTCTGCAATTAACCAATGTGTTCCTGTTAATGTGAGGGTTGGGTAAAACTGTATTACCAGGACAAATTGATATAGAGGTCAGGATGTTGAGAAACTGAATCATTTTACGTTGCTAATCATTCGCTTTCTTTTGTACGAGGGCGTGGTAGGAAACATAACCTGAGGGGTCTGATACCCGCAAGAAATATGAAATAGATGCAATATTACATAGTGAATAAAGAAAACATCCTTCCCCCTTTCATGCTATGCTTTGCGTTTCCCTTCCCCGAGGGGGTACTTTGTTGTAGTACATATCAAGGGTCCTTTTCCACATTTTTATTTTCATTTTTTAGACTGATTATAGTATTTGATTCGAGGGAGACCAGGGATATTCATGAAATGGGACATCAGTTGTCCAAATTCAGTGATTGGAATGGGAATGGTAGGAAAGGAAACATTGCCTCCTCTTCAATCATGTTCAATGGAAAGCGAACGAATGGAGACCGAGTGTAAGTAGTATATGCAATCAGGACGCCGACGCTCATTTATGGGCCGCCAGAAAATGTACAAATCACCTTCACCAATCATTTTAAATAATCCCCATTTAAGACAAAATCACCTGCAAAATATAGTGCAACTTTAACTGACCAGATATTCTAACTCAACGTAATGACAAAAATCCTCAGATATATTTATCATTTTCCAGCCTAATTTACCAGAATTTATTAATGTGTCGAGTTGCCGATTGTACATTTTCCTACGATCTGGCCCATATACACTTCAAAGTGGTGGTGATGCTAATTTGAAAATTATTGATTATCCAATGCTAAAATGTAACACATTTTCATATTCAGTCCATTGAGTTACGACTGTGCCAGCTATTCGCTTCACAGTGAATGAAGAATCGCGTCCAACGGGGTGGATAATTGTCATGTCGCGCGGCCTTTATGTCAGTCAAAACGTTTCATAATCAGGTCAATGTGCAGGTCCATTGACCCGTGTTATCGTTTACGAAAGCAGTGAGATTTGTCTTAATTGTGTGAAAACAACTTCCGACCAATAAGTAAAAAGTGAATTCGTTTTTTATGTCCTATTCCAACCTTATAATTCTATATCAATACACTTGGAGGCAATGAACCCGCCCTAAATGTGGGACTTCTAATGAGACTGACTACTGATTGAAATCTCCTCTCACCCAAGTATCATAAAGAAGAGGACCAACTGTCCCTTAATCACGAACTATCGACCCCAACCCTATACCACATACTGTTTTGGAGCAGTATACCCGAGGGCTGGTCAACGATTCCTGAAGTGGTCACATTTCTCAGGGTTTTATATCATTAAACCCATAAAAGCGGAGTCTCACCGCTCTTCACGATGGCAAGCCCTTTGTTTACTATTTAGAATGCACCCAGGTTCAAACTCTTTGAGTCCAGAGAGGGGGACACTAAGCAGCTTTCAACACTGTATTTATTCTCCCAACTTTCGCTTCCCCCCGCCGGATTTCGAGTACAATGTTTACTTTAGTACAGCCCTCTTGTTTGATATATAGTCTGCAAGTGTTTATTATATTATACCTTCTTCGGGCACCGCATTTTCGCCAACAAGAGGTGAACATTGTGAAAGGTATCCACAAATGTGTTCAGCACATGTAAATGTCAACCCATCAAGTGCATTGTAAATGTTTTGTTGATGTATAATAGAGATAAAAGAACCTGAATGCGTTTGCCCATTCCTAAGTTCACACAAGGCTCTGTGAGAGACAAGAATAGGAAACAGAAGTTACTTTACTGAACATTAAACATTAAAACCAATTGCCTAAATGGGATTTTGGCGATTTCGGGATATTTTATATGTACATGCTGGCCTGTCTGACGACAGGAATAAGAGGGATAGAAATTCTAACTAATGCTGGTAAGTTTATTTTTTGACGAACTTACAGGATAAGATAAAATGAGTCATTTTTTAATTTTCCTCTTACCACATAATTTCAATTATTTTAAGCAGAATCAAATCATGGGAAAGTGAGATGAAAGATAGGGACGAGTGTAATGTACTGTCCGTTATAATGTAATGCGACATATATATACAATCCATCATTAAAGGCAAACCCTTCTAAATAATATCGTGAGTGTCTCATTAACATTGCAAAATATAAGTCAGTAGTATTGAGAAAAGAAATGCTTCTTTGGGTCACTCACTATAACAGTTAAATGCACGACATGAACCAACGTCTATACATTTATATTTTAGTAAAAACGAATATCCTGCGTGGGCAAGGAACCCGATTCAAAGCTTTGAAATAAAAGATGACTTGTTGAGAGGGAAAAGGAAGGAAGACTTACGAGGGCGAAGAGGGCACAACTGTTAGTGAGCTTGACATCACCTTTACTTAGCTGACATGTCAAGGACTGGCTCTGCCTAAGGGCTCTAATCTTTTACCTCACTGTCTGTTCTCAGTACTTCCCCTGTCCTCCCCCAGACACTAAGAACTTCACTTGCATTCTGTAACCCTCGTCTAACCCTGAACCCTGAAATGTCATTGTACCCTTGAACCAGTCCCAGCATTAACCCTAGCTTTTCATACGTGCTCACGTGTATTTTACTAGACGAAAGTTTACATGACAGCAATCTATGTGTGGGAGCTTCAGATTGCATAGAAGCGTATGTCTATTTAAAGGATGCAATTTGCAACTAAAATATTTTCACCGTTGAGGGACATATAATATTATAGGTTATACCACCCAACCAATATCTTTAATCCATCCTATATCGTCATGTGGACACGCATACATCTATTGTGTTGAATCATTGAATTTTACACCAACTCTATTCTTTTTAAGAATTCAATTTTATTGAGGTTTTGAGCTAGTGTTAGTTAGGGTACATAATATTCATATCATTATTCTATAGTCTCATAATCATTGGTATATACAAGTGACCGCAACTCTCGATTCGAGTAATAAAGGGTTAGATACTAAGGTAAAAGACTAGCTTTCCCCCTACATACGTTTAAATTCATCAAATAGTTGGATATATCTAATATCTACAGCTAGGTTAAAAGCTGGCCTTTGTTATATTGAATCGCATTCTGTATCAATAGGCATGATACCAATTCTAAAGCATTTTGCTCTGGGTTCACTATTTAGGACTAAACAGGACTAATAGGACTAAACTTTTGGAGTTCTTTGAATTTTCGTTAGTATTATCTCTATACAAGGGTATAATGTTACAGCTGCTCTTGCTAATTATTCGTATAATAGCTAAATTTATGGCAAAGCGAAGATATTATTTCTTTAGCTTTGGGTACCATACATTTGACGAACTGGAATCTGCGAACTGAAATTCCCTATTTAAAATCCTTATTTTATGTATTTCCAACTTTTGTTAAGGGTTATCCGGTAGATCTCCAGTGGAGAGGGATTACTGGCCCATGAAATAGCAAAATCATTGATTTTTTTCTTCAGTTAAATCTAGTAAAAATTATAATTAAGATTGATTTTTTTTATCACTTTCATATACTTCAATAAAGAATTTTTAAATTGAATTGAATTAAATAAAATATACACATACCTAATGATATCAGTGAACTGGAAAGACAAAACCTTTACATATCCCTAGTCAGGTAATAGTTCCAGAACTCGCCACCGCTGAACAGCGCTAAATAGGTTCGAGAACCCTAGTCCATGAGCCTGGACCCTCGTAGTGTGGGACTGTACTACTACGAGATGACTATTAATGCTCCAGGTAACAGATAGTCCTTGATTTAAGACCAAGAAAAAATAGGTACGTTTCCGATTAACCCCACCCCCACCCCTACCTTACAAAGAAAAACCTACCTACCCCACAAAAAAAGTTGACCTTGCCTAATACGTTCTTTTTAAATTGCCAAAACAAGTTAAACAAGTCTTCCTAACCAGAAAACCCTTAAAAGCAGAAGAAATAGACATTATTTTCAGTTTCTAGAAGGGGGTTTCCTAGAGTTTTGAAGTTTTAAGAACATCAATTCCCAGAGATATGGAAACACATCTGACAAGTTATTTCTATGCATGCGTTTCGTTCTCTCCAATTTACCTGAACAGGTAACCTTGAATAATTATCACCACAGATGCGCGACCAAAGGGCTGCTGTTCAAACCCATGCAGGTCCTTCCAGCTGCCGCCTCCCCCTAGTGGGAAAACCCCAAACCCACACAGCCTAAGTGTGTGTGTGGATAGTAGCCAGACACAGCGAGAGGATCATGTAACGAGCGGCACACCATCGATCCGCAGGCCCGACACCTCACACCTGTTGCATACGGCATTCTGAGCAAATACAATGTAAAACATTGTCATGCCCAGACACCTTAAACCCATCATCCAGTGATAAACCTGTGTTATGTATGCGTGTTCACCAAACAAACCGATGCAGCACCTGAAATAGGCCCAGCAACGAGAGTTGGGCCTAGATACCAGGGTGGCTGGCGTTCTCCTGAAAATAGAGATGTATGTCACTAAGTAGGACGATGCCCCTTGCTGGATGTATGTCCAGCTCTAATTATTGCCGCCCTAAGATGCACCAACCAATGTTACCATCCAGTTGCAATACCTAGAGAATAGTTTGTAATACCAAGAAATTGAATTAGACCAGTCAGTTATTGGTCCTGACGTGGTGGCAGCCTAATAATAATTCCCTGACTCCTTTCAACTTATTGAATTCATACTTCACAAATCATTGAATGGTGTTATGTGGAAAGGAAAGGTCGAGCAGCACATAAATTACAAATGGCTGTCCAGAGCAATAGCATAACTGTTTCAAGCATTATTATGATAGCAATTGTATTTTTAAAACATGTCCTGAACCGGAGAATTTTATGAGGTAATGCACGACATGCAATTATAGAGCAATTTTTACATAACGACAGGTACAAATTACTTATTTGCATGTAAAGCAAAATATGTTTTCCATCAGACGAGCATTTTCACCTGTCCCATCAATATCCAGTGTGTAATGCATCTGCCAATTGACAGAGTGTATCAGCGAAATCTTGACGTGGAAGAACCCATCCATTCCCCCCAAATACATGTCTGGATTTCTGGGTATGTTTGAATTATGAGTTCCCTTAGTACATTGGTTCCCAGTGGCCACTGGACTTATAAATCATCACTCTACTCATACTGAAAGTTAATTATTTAGTACGTACTCTTCTTGATAATATTCTTGTATTTGAATCTTAATATATCATGTAAGGTCATGATGTCGCATGAAACTTGAAAGTGTATCCAATAAAAAAATGTTTACAACATTTATAGAGCAATGCATATAGTTAGTTTCTCCTGACCAGGGAGTATATACATGGAGCCAGAGGCTGACCAGTGTTCACTTGACCAGTGGGTTCTGTGAACATGGCATGACCTATAGATGAATGGTCAGCCATTAGGTGGGGCAGCGGTGCAAGGCGAGCGTAACGCTCAACTCATTTATCATCATCAACCCGAAGACAAGATCCTTACATGATAATTAACACCGCTGGACACCCTGCTTTCCCATTTATCGCAGATAGATAACAAAATAGTTAAGAAAATATCCTAATTAGCCAAGGCGTTGGAAGGACGCGCAGACCCCAAACCCTATCTATAGACACAGGGGAGTTGTTCCCAGGAACTTGGGTTTCTCAGTGATTTCGGGTTGAATATATTTAAGGATTTTAAAAGGTTTACAGCTATAGGAAACGCCGGAAGGGCATGGGTAACCCAATTCTTCGGTTTATGGCCACGTTCAATAAGAATATTGGTTCACAGTATTGTATTGTAAGTTGATTTATTTCCAGATTGAGTACAATAGTGTAATAATAACATGATAATCATAACAATTTGTTCACACTGACATAGAAATAATTAAATAAGATTTTGCAACTTAACTAGGGGGAATCTGATCAGAATCATTGCTATTTATTACTTAAAGATAAAAGTTTACAGTTTAATCATGGTTTTAACGTCAGGAAATAGTCCACGTAATATAGACATATCACTATCGGGATTTTTTTCAGTTAGGCTTTGGCGCGTTCCAGTATGTGTTAAATAGGACAGAAAATGGGCTAATATTCCCCTTGTTGGGGCGCGCTTTGGGAGGTGGCAGGGTTTGCCTACCATAAAGGGTTTTGGATGGGCGTTCCGATATAATCAGGTGCCGTATATCAAGAGACCTGGCCAGCCCAGACAACCCCACCTTTTCATCTGGGGGAATACAGCTGGGTTGGGAGAGTGACAAAATTTTATCAGATTATCATCAGAATAAGCCTTGCCTTGGCACCTTCTTTGAATAACTTGGACAGACGAGCATTCATGTGTACATACGTGTCACTTGTATCAAATATATATGACACTTTTTTCTTAGCCCATGTCCACATTCGAGGCCATGGACTGAGGGCAAAAAAAGTGCATGCAAATTAGCTGACGCAATATTTTAGAAGGAAGCTTCGAGGTCAGTGATAGAGATCTTAAAAGCTGTAATAGATAGATTCCTGAAATCATTTTAGGAAACGTCTGGACGAGTTCACCAAGTTGTATGGCTATAAATAGCGGATTAAAAATGTCCAACTATCTATCTATAATTTGCCAGTGACATATATAGGCCCTATGTATAAAAACTGTCAATTATATATTTGATTCATGGAAAAGTGTGATTGGCTGGGCCCTGTTGTATAAGCTAAGGAAGGGGAATTTTTTTGTGTGAATTCCTATGTTTTTTTCCTTTACTTCGTTGGGAAAGCCTGCGCTAAAAAGCATTGAAAGTATAGGCTATTCCATCCCTGAACCATTCCTTCAGGTAACTGATGCAACCTCGTAATTACGCATCATGTCGGTGCCTCCTATACTCACCGACATGACGTTATTTGTAAACTTTCGGGGAGAGAGGGGGAAACTAGTGTTAGGGTTGTTGTGGAAGGGTGCACCTGCCCTCGGATGAGAGAGAGTGCCATCACCTCTGTGTACCTACCTGTTCTCTAAATGCTTGATTACCATGCCAATGAAGGCACAGCGATTGGTCCGAAGGTTCTGGTTTCCCGCCTTTTCTGAAAGGCACCGCGCGCGAGTAGACTTGTTGCTTTTATTTTTTTTTCGCTCTGAAATTTAATTCCTTATTTCCATTCGGTTTCATAGACAGCGCCATAGATTCCGGTGAAAGAAGTACTGATGTGCTGAATGAACACCTTTTTTGGAGGTCTAATAGAGGACCAGAGAAGAGGGGGGGGGGGATGCAATTGCAAATCACGATGGAACTATTGCCAGTATTGGGTAGGATGATCAAATCGGTTAGTCAAAAGTATAGGTGCACCACAGTAACACTTCATTGTTTTCTTAACCGTTAGGAAATAGGAAACAATGAAGTGTTACTGACGTCTTTGTAACATTCCAATCCAATTACCACGTACATGGCATGTTTGCTGTCGAGAGCTTATTCCCGTTTGCTCTACTTATACCTTAACATTACTCTCTTATAATTTAATTAGACAGGTATTAAACAGGGTATTTAAGAACATGGCCTGCAATAATTAATCGGAAGCAGCGCGTATGGATGGGCGGTGTCAGGGTTCGCGTTCGGATGCAATGCAATGTTTATGAGCCGTGCATAAATCTTACTGTAAGGTGTCGATAAGCGGGGGTGGACTGGGGATCATCATGATAAAACAGCCGTTTCCAATGAATAATAGCAAGACATCAGATTACTCAATTCTTGTAACAAATAATTGTCAGTTCCTATTAAATCACAAAATCTCAGTACAAAAATATGAATAATTTTAAAAATAAAAATGAAAGGCTGTTTTATATTATGTCCAACAATGCAGCTGAGCCCAAAACAAGTCAGCAACGCCATGATGTTGAAAAGCTATAGAAATATAGAGATCAGAAGCAAGTCTAACATCGGAAACTACATGTGGCAGTAGGGCCAGATGGTCCAGAGAACCCAGATCTTGGTTAACGGTTCTACCACTAATCATCTTTAAACCAAAGACTAATGGCAATGCCAATGATCAGTGCATGGTGATGCTCAGGAAGAGCATCTTTATTCATTTCCGGGAACCGAGTGATTCTTCCATAAAGCTATCAAAAATGACAAGAGAGACGCGTGGATATTTTTACATTGAACCTGTCCTCTCCACGCTATTACTTATTCACAAGCTCTTTTGGACAAATCTCCCCTCACTTATAAATATCTACGCCCACCACCATCCGCCCTGGTTCGCGGACATTCTTTTTGGACCAGTATGTATGAATGATGAATAGAGCCTAAAAACTGCATCTTCTGAACAGGTGTAATGGTAATATTAGGAAGTATTACATGAATGGTGAATTGGGGGAGTCCCCTTAGACTAAAACCTGGGCGGAGACACTGGAGAGAGCCGGGGTCACTTGTATTGTCTGTGGTTAGGTAAGGAGTATTGATCGAAGGTCCATTTCTTTTGTGGCAGTCAGCAGAGGTACACATTTCCTGCACAAAGGGGGAAACTTACACTGTAGCCGAACCCAACAAACTTTTGATCAGCTCTCAATATGTTCAATTTCACAGAACCTTTACCCCGTAATTCAACCTTGAGGTAATATTTTACAATTAGCCGCCGAACAACGCTATCCTTCAGATTTCACAATCGCTGGCCAACATCACAAAGACTCGGGATACTCGATAGTATTACGTTAGATAAATAAAACCCCTGTGAGTGGTGCACCATTTAAATGACAGGGGTGCTTAACATTGGACCCCCAGCAAAAGAGTTGACTTGGCCTCAATAAGTACTTATACAAGTGACAATGCATTTCTGGATCTGACCACTTCCTGTGCTCCTACTCGGATATGATGAAAACGCTGACCCGTTAAGGCATTCCTGACTTGTTCTATTACTCGGGAAATAATCCTTTTCCAATACAATGCGCCTCATGCAGTAGAGTTTATATATGTATGAAGGGTTGGGAAGATGGGAGGGGATTCAGGTGTAGGGGGTTCAGGTGTAAACAAATATTGCTCTGGCCAATGGGGGACAATGGCCCCCAGCTTTTACCATTAAACAATCCCCAACTCAGCGCACTAACCTGTACTTCCGCTCTGCATACAAAAACCCAACCCGAATCCAATTTGCTGTGGCAAGTTCAAAAGTTATCCAAAGCTCCCTGATGCTGGTACCGCCGTCCCTCTCGGGTTCAGCACCTTCCGTTTACAAACAATGCAAAAGTAAACAAACCTTTAACACCCATTGGCATGCCTACCCTGCTGGTGGGGGTAAAAAAATCACTTGAGTAAAGAAAGCAAATGAGGACAGCGGGGTCATTTTTTAGTTGTTCCCTGCGTGCGTCAAATGAAGAACTCCACGGGGGGTGGCCTGATCATTCGATTTTCCAGTCTATTCCATTTAACTTGACGAGGAGGGGCTGAGGTCCAAGGTACCGAGCAGAACTGTATTCTCACTCCTAAAGCAGAGACATAACATTGGGATAATATCCCTTCCTGACTTATTAAAAATATATCCATCCAGCGAACCAATTTGTCTGGTTTTATTTGGGGTATGTGGAAACACACAAGTTACTTTGAATAAAGTAACTGAGTTTTCTCCCACGGTAGTCTTGAAGTTGAAGTCACTCTCAACTTCCGATGTGAATTACTCCGGACAAGTAATTAATCCTGAGTCAAATTCCATCATCACGTGGTGCGCTGGGTGATTTATGATTGGTCACTACAGCCGATTTTAATAAGTGGCAGACAGACTTGGCTCAGTTAGCCAATTACTTTTCCTATCATCTGAGCGACGAATGCTATGAATACTATGAATTAATGAAAGAGTGGAATACCTTTACAATACAAAGTGAGGTGTGTATTGGTCAGAAAAAGGACAATCGTTGGGCGATAACAACAGATCATTGGCGAATCCATCATTAGGACCTGTCTACTACCATCTAGTGTGTTGCCATGGAGATAGATCACCACCACGCCCATTTCCTGGGGCGGTAACCATGGGAATAGATGAAAGTAAACGCCTTGACGCTTTCGTTGACAAATGTAGGGGGGCAAAACTCTATTCAAAGAGCAATTAACTCTGATGACATTTAAAAAATCTCATTCTATGATGCTAATCTGCTAGATTTTATTGCCCAAAGTAGAAGTTAAATTTAGGCATTTTTTTTTGCCAATGGTCATGCAAGCTCTATTCAAGCGAGGGACGAACTCGAGGATAAAACGTGGATTTGAGGCTTCAAACAACTAATAAATCAACCAAAGTGGGAAGGGGTCGAAAGGGGCAGATTCTCTTAGGTAGGGATGCACCCCATGGAAATGATTATTGTTCATCTCTTTTGTGAGTCAGATTTGTAGTTAAATGTAAACACAGAGAAGTCAAGTCCCCTGATTTTGTTTGTTTTGTTTGCAGTTGACATCGTCGTCGTCATAAATATATCAAAAACATGAAACGGGGCACAGGTCTCTTTGAGGGGCTGAACCGTGTGCTGAGAGGCAACAATTGCCTGGAGATGCCCCCTGAAGGAGACAGTGGCCAGCTTCACAACCCCCATAATCTCAGCCTTCGGGGTAGGTCACCACTCTCGCTCTCCGCCCAGCCTACCTTTAACCTCTCTAGGATGGAGGGACGTATTCCAAGAGCCAATTTCACACCTGGCATAACCTGAAGGGAATTGGGAAGATTACCTGAGGGTCCATCACACCTCGTTCCTTTTCCTTCATCACAAGTTTTCCATCTTATCTCCACACCATCCACTGCGCCTCGCTCCATCTGTATAAGTATAGCCAAGACACTCCGAACAAAGTATTATTATAGTATACATTTGATCAAGTAGTTCATCTCAATCCGATACGTCTAGTTGAAGTTTGGTAAAATACACAGCTTTTAAATAAGTGATGCTACGATGGCAGGTATCCGAAATAAAGAATTATGTGGAAAAAAAGTGATGTTACGTATGTATAAATTTTTATATACATCTCTTTTTTGAGAAACCCACAAAATGATTGCTCTTGTGGGATTTGAAGCAAAGGAGGTAGCAAGTTGGTCCAAGAAGAATGAGCCTATAAAATAATTTAACCTTGTTTAAGAGAGTATAACCCTCAAAGTGTGATAATTGAACCTAACTTGTAGGGGTAGAGATATAAACCAAACCAAACTGGGGAGGGTTATTGACTTTTCATTGCTAATCATACGACCGACAAGAAGTTGGGAAATTATATTCATCAAGTGGTTTTCGTCGAAAAAGTTCTTTTAGGCACTTGATCATGTTGATGAGGCAATTGGGTTTTTAAAAAGTAAAATAATAGTAATCTGAATCTCCATTCTCTTGAGCAGCTTCAACACTTACACTTGCACCGTACATTGCTACAATAACCATCTTCTGCACAATAACAATCTATCTACCCTTGGTATAATTACCTAGAATGGGACTTTGACGGATGAGTCAAATTACCTTTAATACAGTTCCTGAGTTTATATTTAGAGTTTTAACATAAATCGACCCATAACGCTTAGGAAAGAGGACCAGCCAATCATGGCCCAGCGATTCAAACGTGAACGCCGAGTTAGGGTAGAGGTCACGGGGTCAGGACTGGACGCTGCATGACGATGGTGCTATGTTTGGGTGGCTGTTGGTCGTTCGTAGCTCAAACCTTGTTTCAGAGGAGATGGTTGTCTAACTATCTTCTATCTTCCACTTGCAACTGACAACGTTGTCCGTTGGAACACTTGATTTCCTTCAGAAGAAAGTCTGGGCTAAATTAGATCCTATATGTAATAGTTGCTTTGCAGCAGATGTGATGCTTGTAGATGATGGTACAGCAGTTGATGTGTCCATAGGAGGGCCACATGTCTGTGATTAGGCGGGTCATTGGCGCCGATCTATGCAGTCCTCTGCAAGGAGTTGTACTGTGTACAATAACCCAACACATGGATTTGCTACAGGTGACATTTATTTCTCAGACAAGGGTGTTTCCCGGCTGATCGTATCTCATCAGATACTGCCAGCTGACTGCTGCTTACATAGGTCACACCCACTTACTAATGGTGGTGTACAAGCGGACCGGAAACGGCGACAAAAGAGATCACAGTCCCCGATCTTGGTCTGAAATCTGTTACTTGGGAGGAGGTAACGAATGAAAATGCTATAATGAAGATCATCTTGTAATGGTGACATAACCGCATCAGATAGCGTTCTAAAGGCTCTGATCTCCGGGGGGAAACGAACGAAATGATTCATTCAGATAGCCTGGCAAAATTTCGCTCTGCCTCTGGGCAGACCTTGGAGTAATTTATTTTACTCCAAGGGTAGACTGACCTTTAATAATTGTCTACTGGTATCGATACATCCTCTTATTTGAATTCTCATCTCATGTATTAGGGATCCCATATTTCAGTCAGACAAGAACGGTTGATAGCAGATGAATAGATCCGAGCCGAAACAATTACAATGGAGTGCATACTTATCATATGGTGATAAAACTAGACACAAATTGGAAGGGGAATTTATTAGCTGATCTATATATATATACCTTCTTACTCTAAAGTATACCAGACATAATACTGGGGCCAACATATGTTTGGGAGTTATCTTTATATTTATCTAGAACCCCCGAGAGCCGTTGGGCCGATAAAAAAATCATAAATGCAAAAATTCCTGCTCCCGGTATTAAAGGGTGTGAAGGTTTAACCGAATGAATGTCCGATGCTACTCGTGATCCGTCCTATCAGATGATTCAACATAGCAACCGCCGGTCTGCTAGGAATGCGAGAAAAGTTAGTAAACGTTCGTGTTTACCGAACCACTTGATCATAAACCTACGTTTGTCGTCCCTTCCCCACACATTTACCATAGCCACCTGATCACCTCCCCAAGCTGATCATCGCACCTCCAGACAGGGCAAAGATAAGCTTTGTGTGGCTAGGGATTTGATATCTGGTGTGGGTTACACACCTTCCTGCTCGCCCCACTGAAGCTGGACTAGACCACACCTGTGCTCTCCTCCACCTCCCGGGTCTGATGATCTCAGGGATTTTATCCTGTGGTCAAGCCTCTATAGTGGACACAACTTTCTGAAAGGTTTGAAAGCAGGACAGTCTTTAGCCCACCCAACGTAGGCCTTTGTTGTGCAGGCGCCTGTACACATATAGGGCTCAAGTCAGCGAACCCAAGGGTGCAGGTGAAATTCTGACAATGTTGGGACACATTTATTACGTAATGTTAACATACACCTGCATAGTCCATAGGAATGTTGTTTCAATATCGTATGCTCCACTCAATGACATTAGACGCGGTGATATGCATTCCTAGATTGCTCGTGTATATATTGACGATTGACTATTATGTCAGAAGTGAGAAGGAACTAGGAGAAGGGAATAAGGGACTAATGTGTCCGTCAATTTGACATGTAATTATGGGACATATAATAGTATGTATCAATGTCTCACTGCACCCGTTTGTTTATTTAAATCTCGTTGTTTAAATATAGAAGCTCTGAAGCTGGATAAGACTTTAGTCTACACCTGTGCTCTGCCAGATTTTTAAATACTCCTTGCCCTTCTGCAATCATGTATTTTCTCGATTTCATTTGAAAAATTATACACATACAAAACTGACTGCCTTTTTTTAGATCAAGTGATATGATTCGGTGAGTAAATATTCTAACAGACTACTCAATTTAAAGACTAAAATAAAAGAGTCTTCTTCTCAGAAGCATTTTCTTATGTTTATTGTTTTATTTCCCTTATTCCTTCTGTTACTATTGGTCCCCCCCCCCCCGGATACATGTACGTATATGTACGAGAAAACTCGGGATTCTTAGATAAGGTTTATTGATGACTTGACCACAGGCATCATGCGATCTAGCAAAGTAAATATGGACTGGATGCATAAGAATTCGCATGAAAATGAGTGGGATATCTTGCACCAGTATACTTTATTAGTTTATATTTATACATGTATTGAAAAGCGGAAAGACAATAATGGACCGCCTTTCATTTCCCTGGTTATGGAGACACATGTAAAGCCTGTACTAATTATAGCCTTCCTAAGTAAACAAGTCAACTCATTAAAAAGATTAAAGGACATGAGGGTTTGCGGTATGACGATGAAGGCACTGTTGTTCCCATTCCATCCTGTTACACAATAGGTCAAGCCTGTATGTATACAACATTGAATAGAGGGATCACGGGTCCTTCTCCTTGTTTGGAATTAAGCAACATACAACATTTACGCTCTGACCCCCAGTGATTAACTTTAATTAGGAAGGACCAATGTGAATCTTCGCAAAGGACAATGCTAGGCAAGACACCTAATGTTGACTGGGATTTTATGCTTTGTAGTATGTCTCAGGTTTGTGTTTGGGATTTCTTTTAACGGATGTTTTCTTTTCTCTTATTCTATGCGGCTTCCTTCAAACGTTAAACAATTCATTTTCACACTGGTTGATTTCTAATCAACCATGATATCCCTTAATTATCCTTCATTATACTTGGCGTCTTTTATTAACTTGGGTAACATTTCTAAACCTTAGTTTTTGCTAATTACGTAATACAGTGACTATGTTGTAGAGCTTATTTTTCTCTTTCATATTGGCCCTCGGCAGATCAAACACTGGAAAGCCATGCATGTTAGTAGGGAGTATCTGATCCTCGAAAACTTTGTAAGCATATCGGAGAACAATGAGGAAATTCGATGAGAGGTGGGTGGTCGCATATGGGACTTTGTTGTTAATTAAAAATTCATAATAATAATAACACTCTTGAGGTCACCAATCCAGGGTAGGGCAAACATTCCTCCACACAAAGTCATTGTCTCCCTCCTATCATTGTGTACATCTTAAGGGGAATGGTTTTCCAGGTGATGGAGATTGAAATTGTCAGATAAGAACCACCTGGGCACTGCTAGAAGCTATAGGGCATCTTGAAAGAATACATGTATATCATATAGCTCAGGGCCTATTCTGTGGGTCCAGGGACACCGTCCTAAAGGGATAAGAAATTAGATTTATTTACAATGCACCTAGTTTTTGTAATATAAATATCATTTAAAAGATACGATCAGTGTAAGGCATTTTTGCCTTCTGATTTAAGTGAGATAACCATTACAATTCCGAGGATCTCTTCCAAGAAATAACAATATAATATCCCGATATTAGGGTTGTTTCTGTTTGCTTCTGATCAGAGACCCGGGGGTGGTGGCCTGTACATGTCTGAAAGGGTTAATGACTAGAGCATGTTAATCATTCGGCTAGATTTCCCTTAATAAGTACCTGGACCAAAAACAACGATAAGAAGCAAACCTGTCCTCAAGCTATGTCCTGAAAGTCATTCCCTGAAGGCGATGTTGTGTGGAACACAATGAACATGTCGCAGTCGCACCACTACGAACCCATCCAAGTAAAGGAACTGATTCCAATACCGCTGATAAGCAGACGCCCGAATACCACCTGGAATATTAGTTTCCATTCTTCCTACAAGGGACGCTGGTTCCAGCCACCTGGAGGGGATGGTATTGATGAGGCGGGGTTTGGACCCTTGCCTGTCCTCTGATGCAAACGGCCCCAGCAGCCTAACCCATATTGTTTGTAACATGTTGCGTAGAGATATGGTTTCCCATGCTTAATATCCCTCTAATAATAATGCTTTCATATCAATATTTTAACAGACAAAGGAATTTTACGTCAGTCTCAAAGGTATATAGGTTTATTTCAGTTGTTCCCTCCTTGAAATTATCTAATTCAATTTGTAATGAGGAAAGGGGAAACAAAGAGCTGCAAGAAATCTGAATTTTGACCTAGAGCTATGCATGTCTAGGTGATGTATTCAAACTGTTTTTAAAGCATATAAAGTGATAATGAACACCTTACTATGTTGTCCTGGGGGGCGTGTAGAGATCGCCTGAAGGTGATTTATGGCGGAAAATGCATTCACGGTAGGGCTTTTTAGTGCTGACCATATCCTTCAGTGACAGCTTCTTCTTAGAACATCTTATGCAAATATGGTTTATTGCTGTATTATTAAAACTAGTAAAGTCATTTGTACTTAACGCCTGACAACATCGAAGGGTTAAGGTTGGACGGATTTCTCTTTTCTGCTCTGAGCTAGGATAAGGCTGATGAGGCTTTGGGAATGTTGGCCGAGTCTACGATGGGTGTATCATCATTAGGCCCATAAAATAGAAAACTATCGTCTTTGGCTCTGTTATCGGCCGGTTTTATCGTAGGTTAATAGGTGCAGATCTGTTGACGTTGGCACCCTTAATACATGCGTCGATATGCTTGTAAACTTGCTAATGACGGACAGGTCAACACCTGTATAAGAACAGCAAACGACGCTGTGATGTAACCATAGGACATCAGAAGTTACGCTAGCTTAGCTTATAGCTGCCCTCGTCCCCCGTACTCCTGTATGCTCACAGCTCAGGCGAATATTTTGTCTACGTTTCATCGTGAAAACCTTATTTAGCTTTATTTGAGAGTATAATATTGGATCAGAGGACATTGATAATATTATACCCTGAACCCTGATGAATAGCTTCAGATAATCTATAGACTACCAGTAATCAATCCGGAAATAAACAATAAACAAGGAACAACAACGAACTAGTTCTAAGATGCATAATCCTCGATATCGAGACTCGATCTTGTGTTTGGTCGGCAGGATCACGAGATATACTTCCCCCTTTGCACACTAAAGTTTGGGGATCATTGGGAGGAGGAGGGATGCCACATCCAGGATGTGGTTTTACTGAATAATTGCCATGGTAACCACATAAGCGCTGAGGGCTTTGGACCTAGGTGCAAAGCCAGGGGAAATAAACTTAATTAATAGACCAGAAGGTATATATCTGCACAATTATGGCTGGCCATAACTAACAAGCTAACGATCTGTCTGTGCTTTGATATGTGGTTAAAAAAAAGGGAAAGATACAGGGCATAGTTGTATAAGTAAAGGTGATTGATAACAACTGTGGGATGTGGTTTTCGAGCTACTGATAAGACTGCATAAAAAACTTTAAAAAACCAAAACTCCATCTGCCTTTGAACAACGAGTTTAGAGGATAAACTCGTTGCTTTGAATAATTGTAGAACGGCGATTTTTCAAAAATATCTCCTGCGACTAATGGAACAACCTCATAAGTTATGACAAATGGTTGCTAGATAGTATTATATATGTGTACATACCTATGACAATAGAAAATGACCAAAGTTTACACCTGGTGCACCCAACGAGATTATACTGAGAGGTTGGTGCACCTTAGCTGAGAATTATTTGGGTTTCAAGTGTTTGGCTAGACAATCGTAGATTGATAACTTCATACCCTACTTATTTTGCTGCCAAGCGTTTAAATCTACCAACCATGTATGTAACATCTGTGACCACAACAATATCAACCTTTGCCCAGTTACCGTTACTTCTCCAATCTAATTTAATGAACAGGGTAGTCAGGTAGTCAGAAATTATCATTTTTTCCTTATATTTTGCCCTGATACTCAGTGATAGCCCTGTGGCTGTGAAGGATTTTCAATCTAGGAAAATAATTTAATTTTTGATACATCCTAAATCAAAGGTTGCATCAAACTGCCTACTTTTATTACCCCCAATTGTGGCAGGGATATAATGCGGGAGAAGGAGACGACTCAGCAAAAATTTAAATAATATGTCAATATCGTTTTGCATAGCTAAACGCAGAGGGGGATGATAATCAAGCAAGCTGACACCTTGGCTTTATTACTTACCTTTGTGCGGGGGTGGGTGATAAGGTGTGACGGTCATTTGTACCATCGTTGTTTGTAGGTGCGTAGAAAGCTGGTATCGGGCAGATCTCATTGAAAAATAGAAAACAATACCGTCCTTTACTGTGAAGGCTTAAAGGGGGTGGGTCGGGGTTCGGGTAGAATCAGACTCCAAATTAACTTGAAGGCACAGTGGTTTGAAATAGGGTTTAGCTATGAAACAGGGGTTGTCCAAACAATACCCATCATAATTTCCGGTTCAAGCCTCATAACGTCCTGTTTTCGTCGGGTTTTAACCCGTTTCAATTAGAATACAATAATGATTGTGAAATGGAAAAAGCGTAGGCTCTACAGTAGATATTAGTACCTACCCTTTACTCCATATAGGCATCAGGCCTAGGGGTAGACTAGGTGTAGGCCCAAAGTTGCGAGAGTCCCTTCAAACGAAGGAAAGCCTCTTGCCTAAAACCGCAAAGTGCCATTATAATTCCATTGATACCACAAAATGCCATTATATTCCCCTAAAACGCCGAGTCCTAGGCCAGGAAACCGATTAGCGAAGTGAGCTGACATACCATACTGAGAGTTTGGAGCTAGAGCATCCTCCCAGGTCTGGGCGAGATTCTCCAAATCTAGATCTATGTAGGTTGCTCTAGGCCTATATAGCCTAAGCCAATGCCTTTTATGATATTCTATTCTATTGGGCCCTGATACTGCAACCCTAGTAGCCAAGGTAGGCTACTCTTGTTGGATGTAAATATTTATAATAATATGCCTAATTATACCTTCGAGATTAGATCTAGACCTATTTTTATTTTTATTAGGGCCTATTAGGCCTATAGTAATATGAAGTACGTGTAGAGGATAACAATATAGGTTTAGAGCAGGACGATCACTAGAGCAGGGCCACCAAAGACTTTTGGTGGTGAAACTAAGCTTGTGTGTATTTTCGGCAAAAATAGTTTTCACATGGGGCCGCGACTCATCCAGTCTTGATAATATATTTAGATTTGAGAAAAGATTTTGATACGTTAGACCATGAAATACTCATTCAAAAGCTAAACTCATTTCATCTAGCAAAACCAGCAATAGACTGGTTCAACCATTGTACTTATCTTAGAGGTATACCAGTAGGTATGAGTGAACAGGGTGGTTTCAGTGTGGAGAGAAAGTCACATATAGGCCTATGGTGTCCCTCAGGGGACTGCACTAGGGCCCCTCTTCCTTTTGTGCATTAGGCCTATACCGTACTAGTGATCTTCACCAAGTCATCAGCTAATCACAAATACAACAAGGGCCTAGGCCTAGGCCTATTCGCTGACCACTCTAGCTCATCTGACAAGATTGAAACTAGATGTCCAAAAAGATCTAGGCTCCTAACTGTAAAAAAGAGCAAGGCCATCGATAGGCCTATTAGGGTACAAAATACCAAAAAGGTCCAACAAAACACAGCAAAAACTCAACCTGAATTAGGCCTATGTGAGTCCCGAGTTATGGGGGTGTTCCACAGGTCGGAATAAGCCTTACGTAGCCTACCAATCGGTTTTTTAAAAAAACGTTCACATAGCACTCGGTTCGGTTCGGCCCCATCGGAACGGAATATCACCGTCGGAATATTTGAGGCAAACCGAGCGAACCGAAGGGCTAAAAACGATAATCCGACCTGTTTGATTTTCATCGGTTTTTGATGAAACCGAATGGAGCCGAACGGACGTTCCAACCAGTTGTGCGTACCATCGGAACGAATAGGACTGTTTCGGTCTGGAATTGATGTAATAAATCTATTTTATTCCGAGCCGATGCAAACTGACCAGTTGCACTCACCCTTGGTTCGGTTCGGTTCGGTTCAGTTGGAATAAAAAAATCGATCACCCTGTGCGCACAAAACCGATGCAAACCGTAGCATTGTTTCATTGGTAAAACCGATTGGGACATAAGGCTTATTCCGACCTGTGGAACACGTCTATAAGCCTACTGCTATAGGCCTAGGGCCTAGGCCTAGGCCTACTTAAAGAAATAGGCCAGGCCTCACCTTCAATCCCCACGTTCTTGCAAAAGTAGACGAAACATAATAGGGGTACCTAGGGTAAGTTAGAGGCGATGGCTGTGAAAGCCACCACAAACATCAAGCGAACCCTAATGAGCCGAAACACCATGCTATTCTAGCCTACATGTAAGGCCTAGCCTAGCCTAGCCTACCACAATGATAAGACCTTATAGACCTTTCCTATTTTAGGAGAGACTATAGGCCCAGGCCTACAATCAATTAGCCTATCTTATTTCTTCTACTTTCATTATACCTTTTTCACTTAGCCTAGGCCATAGGATATTCATTATTTATGCGTAGGTAGGCCTATTGATCAATACCAGGCCTGAGAAGATAGGACTATATGGAATATTATCATTATTATTGTAGGCCCTAGCACCAGTGAGACTAAGAGTCAACATTGATTGAGTCAGTGAGTCCACATTGAAATTAGCCTACAATCTGTTCACGAAATGACTAAGCTATGTATTTTTTATTTGAATAGACCTACTACTCCACTTAGCGGATTCCTGTAGAAACATCCTAAATTTTTTGTAAAAAAGTGTTAGGCCTAGATCTATAGGGCCTAGGTTCGTTTCCAACGTTTGTAATTAAAAGTAGGCCTTGGGCTGGCCTATCTGTCTATATTTCATATCTTTGATAGAACATATTCTGTTGCATAGTCAAACTGATGCTGTGATCTTGCGCCTTTACTTCCACTAAATTGCGGATAACATTCACCTGCATCATGCAGATGCCAACACCAAGGAAAAAATACCAGCCCAACGTGGGGCTCGAACCCACGACCCCGAGATTAAGAGTCTCGTGCTCTACCGACTGAGCTAGCCGGGCAGTCTTTCTGTGTAGGGAATAGCCCGAGTCACATTCCTGAACCGTATCGGTGGTGGAGCACAGATGGACACGGTGTCCTACATACGACACAAAGACATTTTCCCGCCATTTTACACCTACGCATTCCCTTATACAGACCTTGCTCCAAGTGAAAGACGCAATAAAATACTTATACATAGATACACACAAATAGCTGCAAAGAGCCTACGTCCATACGCTAGGCTCTTCGTTGATAACAAAGCTATGATTCAGAAATGTTGGATATTAATTGAACAGCTTAGGCCTAGATCAAAAACGGGGTTGACATAAACTTAACAGGAATTAATTGGCATAGGCCTATATCTCTAGTGGAATTGTATTCTCTTATGTTATTTATTAGTAACTTCTCCAAAGATCTCTTGGTAAGTGATGTATTATAGCTGCACAGTATAGCCTAGCTAAATGCCCTACCAAGGGTGTATCAAATACTCTCACATCTCCGAGTAGGATGTGTTGCCTAGCATTTTATCTCATAAATGTCAGGACATTCAAACTCCTATTCTCAAGCTTTCTCAGAATACGAGACAGAATAATTCTGTCTCGGCTTTTATTCTGTCTCGGCTCAGAGTTCAGGAACCCCTCCAAACTGAGCGAAGGTATCTCGCTCCAAACCGCCAAATGCCATTATAATCCCATTAGGACGTACGCCAGGGCCAGGAAAGCCATTAACGTAGTGGGCGTCCAATCACTGACATACAATTCTTATTTTATCTATGGCTGTGTTTGTTATACCGTGATACTGTGAGTTCAGAACGACAAAGAGAGCAGATAATTCGGATAATTTGAAGCTACACAATCACCTCTTAGACTGATCTCAGTACATTCACCTGGAAGCAAGAGCAATTTCGGATATCATGCATTCTTCCCATAAAACAAGTCTGGAGTAAAAGTGATGGGTTGGCTACATCGATTTCGCTGAGTCAACATGCAAGATAATGGGAATAATTTGGGCATTTTTGTCGAGGGAATAATGCTCCCAATAACCGTTTCCCCATCTTTATTGATGAATAACATAGTCCCGTGACGAAGGGAATGCAAAAAACAAAAGCTTGCTCCCATGGAGATGTTCCTTCCTATAAGTCCTCTCAAACAAAACGTTGGGATCCAGACAGTTAGTACGCGTTTCGCTCGGTGGGCACATATAGATTCAGATGGGTCTGACACGAGAGAGACACAAATTGACCATTATATAGGTGAAGTGGAGGTCAGGCCTTCGATTCTGCAAGTTCCTAGGCTGCGGAGAGCTGCAGTGGTTTCAGAGATCGAGCGGATGTGGAGGGGACCTCGTCCAGGGGTTTTTATCTTAATGTCATCCTGTTAAATTTAAATGAAGCTATTTTTAACAGTATTTCTACCACAAAGCTACAATGTATGGGAAACTAGAACATTACATCATAACCACAACTTCGTGTAATACGCAGTCCAGGCCCAAACCCTCAGATCAGATAACAATGGTATGTCAGTGATTGGACGCCTACTTCGCCAATCGGTTTCGTAGCCTAAATGTTTCCTGGCTTAGGACTAGGCGTTCAAATGGGATTATCATGACATTTTGCGGTCTTATGGAATCATAATGGCACTTTGTGGTTTGAGGTGAGAGGCTTTCCCTCGATTTGAAGGGACTCTCTCATCTTTAGGCCTAGACTGTATGGTCTTTAGTGCACATTTGTGTATGTGTATACATATCATGAAGACATGCAATTATGAATGTATGTATGACTATTTATGTATGTTATATACACGTAACATTGTGAAGAAATATATAATATGTATCAGCTATGTATCAGCTATTCATTTCCTCAGAGGTTTGTTTAAAAAGGAGAATGATTCTTTAAAAAATAAAACACTGGAAGAGGGGTTGGAGAGGGGGTGGGGGTAGGGATGGGGCTCCCCTAAGTGTCAGAGTACTAATATCGAAGGCCATTTAGATTAGTATCACACTATATACCCCGCGGTCATGGCAATCCATCAACAAATATACCAGTCTGCCGATGCTCTCGGTCACAAAGGTATTGCCTCGGAATTTACTGACTTGAACCTGATTGTCGAGGGGAGTAGGTAGCCGCCCCTCTTTTTTTAACGATCGTCAGCGGAACAGGGCCTATAATTTGTGCCAATAGACAAATTAATTCGAGGAAATGTTTCTCCTTAACCGAGATCGAGATAGATCAAAGAGAGATAATCTTGAATTTTCCCACGATCTGTGCGTGTCCTCCGAAACAGGATTAAGACATTCACTGGGATATCTCTTCTGATCGATCTCAATTGGTAGATTTAAATACATGTATATGAGAGGTCAGATACAATAGCTATTCCGCGGCCTCATATAAAAACCTTATTTTATCCCTAATTTCTAATCACATCAAGGAGAGTACAATTTTACTCTAAGGTACAATATTCTCGTTGATCCCATCGTTCAATTTTAAACCCTGCATATATCCCACCTGGTCTTGGGTGCATGCACGCGGTGCTTCACTCGAATTCGATCTTCTCTTTCATAGCCCCAGAGAAAATTTGCCTGCAGTGCCATCAGCCCAAGGACATTTGCGATTATCTATCTATTTATCTGATCTGCATCTAGCGCCCCCACCCCCACCCCACTACCACCCCCCAGCCCGCAAAAAAAAAGAATGAGGCGGTGTCAGAGATGGATGTGGGTGACAGCAGACGACTCTGTTCTAGGAAAAGACAGAGGAATTACAGGTTTCCTGGAGAATGGCTGACAGGACCAATGTGTGACGTCTCCAGTGTTGCACAAAACATCTCACTCCAGGTCGAAAGGTCGAACCCCGGGGTAAGACGTTTTCCTGTTGGAGAAACCAGGTGCGGAAGTGGGATAGGTAGGTATCACTAGTGTCGAGCCGCACACTTTCTTCATTTGTCACCTTTTGTGAACTAGATGACATCAGTGCTCGATGCTACTACAATCCCCCTTTTGTCCTCCCCTCCAACGACGCCCTTCCAAACGCGGTACGTATAAAGTGACATATTTTCCCGATACACTGATTGACTTCCCAAAATCCTCACAGGAGAACACTTCCCCTCAATTAAAGTCATTCGGCAAGGGGGAACAGCACTGTTTGGGTGCACAAGGGCTGGTGTTTAGCTGAGGGTAATTATGTCTGTGGGTGAAAGGATTTACCCCTACCCCCTCCGCCTACTTCCAAATCCCCCATTTAAAGCTCTCCTCTCTGCTTTTAATATGACAAATAAAATCTTACCAGATTTACTGAAATTGTGCCTTATCAGACTGAATTTATTGATCTTCTGATGTTGTTATGCTTCTGAGTCGAATCGGTCGAGAGAAAACGGTAGTGGCTGAGCGATAATAAGTGAAGACAACACAGAAAATGGTCTTGGTGGCTCACCGAAATATAAATGTGGATTTTATGAAGCCCTGTTTTTAAAAAAGCGAACAAAACGCCCCCTAACTTCGGTCAAATGACATTAAGATAGGCTGGAAACAATAGAACAAAAAGAAGAGCTTTAGTTTTGACCGATATTAACTGAGAGTGCGACTTTCAATCCTAGTTGTGTGTACACCCCGAAACATTCATATCTTATTATCTAGAATGTCCAAAAAGAATGGAACTGAGAAAGATGAGCAGGCCACCTGCCTTGAATGGCATGAAAAGATGATGATGATAAATCATAATTATATTATATAATATATATTACATAATATAATATATATTATAATATCCATTATACTATATGTAAACAGCACTTCTGTGGTAACGATTGTCATTTTCTTCTTATTTGTTCAATTAGCTCTTACATTGTAGCCTTGATCCTCTAATAAAGACAATAGGCCCCAATGCACAATCACCTCCCCCAATCCGACTTAAATAATTGTCTTGATTTATACTTTATGGGCTTTATACATAGGCCGTGATGAGATGAGTCATGTTAATTGAGTGCATGAAATAATAATCAGGGTAATTGTAAATGCACCAAACCTATTCATATGGTTGTCTGCCCGGGTGATAGGATTGTTGCTTTACTATTGATATAGGTGCTGAAGCAGACTATGGTTAATAATCCTAATAATAGGCCTACTCAGAAACGCTATTGCGTCCAATACACAGACATGACTTAAGTATGTATGGTATGTGATAGCCGTTGGGATAATATGTTGGGATAATATGTACTGAATATGAAGACAGCAATGAGGCCTGCGATGATTTCCAGGGAGCGAACTTCCCTTTGATGTACCTTTTTTGATCACTATTATACGGTCGATCATGGGTTACTTTTTTCAACCCCAATTTCCTTTCAGTGTGGTTTAAATGATCTTTAGCCTTGGTACAAAAGTAAGCCCTGTCGTCTGGTGCCTTGACCTGCAGGCGAAACGCATCTGGAGGGCGACTGCATTCGGTGCGCTACAAGGCCACAAGAAAGGGTGCGTTGATGGAGGAGTAGGGGTTCCAGGGCAGGCGGGGGAGGAGATGCATCTAGGGTGGGCTAAGTTCGAGGTGGGCGGGGTCTTGTCAACTGCATGAAGGCATTGTGCAACAAAGTTGAAGAGAGAAAATAAATATAAAGAAAATAAATACAGGCATCGTATACAAGAAAGAAAAGGATGTAACATACATGTGTGATCTGATAAGTACACAAATAAAGTATGCCTTCATTGTAATCCTTATTTAATAATGCACTTATAGTGATAAAACAGACCCGGTGGGGCTCACAAACGAGAAAATAGATACAGGCAAAAATAAATGCAAGCAAAACATATACGTATAGTTCTTGGGAGAAGGTAGTCACAGTTTGAATATATATTTCAGTCAAAGGGAAGCTTCTTCAAGAAATTGACCCTTGAATAAAAAGCCAGGTTTATAGCAGACTTACTTCCTAGAGGACGGGTTCATCCATCCTTTGAGTGCAGACTGATAAAGAGTTGACCCTTTCACAGGTAACAAGAGGGGGAAACAATAATGCACGCTAAGCAAGCATGTTTAGCTTGGGGGCAGGTAGGGTGCAACACCATTTATAACCATCGGGCTTTCTAACTTAGATCAATCATAATTTAGCATGCAGAAACCTTGAATGTGTCCCGGCTAAATGAGCTGTTTATATTTAAACACAAATTTTATAAGTAGGCCTTCCATTGTTCTGGCTGGGAACGATGACTATCTCAACGAACCAAGGAAATGCGAGTTCAAAGATCCATGTTCAAACTCGTGGTTGAATATTTCGCCATTGAATTTCTAATCGAAATTCACAACAAGACCAGACCATACGGATAACTGTGTACGACGTTCTACAAAACTCTAGTAAACCAATTAGCCTTTTTAGATGATAGATGCCCTAATTTTCAAGAACTCATGGTTTATATCCTTCATTTTCACAATTCATTAATAAAAGTCGTAAAGTTATTATCAGTCTAGGCGCTTAGATCAGATGAAAATTTCAGGATGAGTGGACACCTACTATGCTAATGGCTTTCCTGGCCCTGGAGTAGGCGTCCTAATATAGCATCTTGCGGTTTGAAGCGAGAGGCTATCGCTTAGTGTCCAGGGACTCGGAGAACCCTGAGACTAGGACTGTTATGGATTTTTTAAACTAGATTATTTCTGGTGAATAAAAATATATAATCTCAGAGGACTGTGTGGCGGATGGAAGCACTTGGTTTTTAGTACATAGTGACGAACGCAGTGGGGGAAAAATACTAACAACAGGTGGTTTGACAAATGTATCTCGTATTCAAGTACCTTTTGTCATTAGGTGACGGATCGTGAATACCAATTAAGTTACAAATTCCTGCATTTAAATCACAGCAGCTTCTGGGATGTTTCTAAAGTCAACAGACAACCAACCTATCGTTGCTTGATATTTTTGGATGTGATATGTATTGCCAGAGCTCTCATATTTCAAAAAGCAAACTAAAGGCTATATTACTGTGATATGCTTAATGATCTCATTGTTATTACTCCCAATCACCACTGCTGTGCAATTCCCAAGGCTTTGAATCGTTAGTGCTGTCTGGATTCACGCATTGCTTCTCATATGATAGGTTGGCTTTACTAATAACCATGCCACTGCGTCGAGGGTTATTTCTATGTAAATGACCATGCCTAATCTATGTTCACTTGACAGTATCGGATATTCTACCCCCAGATGTCTCGAAATTATTAAGGGTAGACATGCAACGTACTCATGTTTGTTTCGTGGAAATGCCTCAGGCCAAGTTAGTGTCAGAAAGACCACCCTGGTTCCTTTGCGATTTTGAGATCCTAGCTACAATATCCCCTGAATTCACGAAGGGGTTTCAAAATGCAATTTTCACTAATGTCTTATCTCTCACAAGAAACTTTATTAATAGAGAGGAAACAATGTAATATAACTATATCCAGATGTTCAGAGTTATGTCAAACGGATGCCCGATGGCAATTAGATATCTACTCATATCAATTAATCATAATCACAGTACTATGACGAGCGAGAACCACTTTTCAAAGATCCTCCCACCCTTTTCGTCGTCTACGTGTGCTTACATGTGAATAATTATACACAAACTAAATATTTTGCTGACATCTGTGCAGAAGATATAAGGCAACCCTTTCTGTTTGATGCACAATTACAATATTAAGCAACTGTGACTTCAATATCAGAAGCCTTCATCACAACAGAAATTGTCCCTTTGAGGCAGATGACTACCGAGAATGACACTTAGTGAAGGGCAATTTCATAACATGGTCAATTTGTTTTGAAAACAATTTTAGCTTTGGGCTCTGAATG
This sequence comes from Sthenelais limicola, assembly GCA_942159475.1. Classification (NCBI taxonomy): domain Eukaryota; kingdom Metazoa; phylum Annelida; class Polychaeta; order Phyllodocida; family Sigalionidae; genus Sthenelais; species Sthenelais limicola. Next base: position 32,503,037 of record OW804094.1, on the reverse strand, counting down.
TTGTCTTACCTGTGTGTAAATTAAAGGGAATTTCATGATCGATCAGCCTCGATGCTTAAGGGTGAAATAGAGGTTTACCTGCCAAAAGCTGAGGGCTAAATTTTACATGTACAAGGGTATTGTGTATAATGTATGCCATTACATACTAATGTCTAGGTTGACCCAAAGCCTCTCAGATCGAATGAGAATGAAATGTCAGTGATTGGACGTCTACTGCGCTAATGGTTTTTCTGACGCGGGAATAGGCATCCTAATGAGATTATAGTGGTATTTTGGGTCCCTAATGTGATTATAATGGCATTTGTGGTTTGGAGCGAGAGGCTTTCCCTCTGTTTGAAGGCACTCCCTCAAGTTTGAGCCTAGACTGACTATGATACTTTCGATCATCGTTTCTGAAATCTTCGTCACTGCATGGTATACATTTTTCGATGCGAAATGCAATATGTTTGATCTGGTATGTGTGTATGTACGTATGCAACCTTTATATAATACATTTGCTTTGTATAATACATTTGCTTCTGTCTAATGAAGCCATCCATGCAAGTCGAATTTCAACTTTCTCTGGAGTGGAATCCAGATCCACATTTGCAGAGACATTTCTGTTGTTGCATCAATATTTCATCGTAGATGGAAATGATACCCTGCTTGCCTAAAAACCATGACAATTTTAGTGATGCATCTCAATTATTTCAATCAGTTTCCGAACAAGCTATTACATCTACTTAAATGAATTGATCCTCTTTAAAACCGACGAGTATAGAATATAGTCATTCTATACTCGTCGTTCAAACATTACCCGTTCATCGAGACGTAGGTTAATTTCCATCGAGACAAGGTAAAGAATAGACCGAAGATATTAGACGCAGAGATACAAAATGAATCGGCATCTGTGATTCATCAATGACAAATCTTCTTTTGTCATGTGTGTAGGTATGCGAGATTCAGGATCCAGGTTATTTATTTATTGATAGTCAGACGTAATTCTTGTTTTCTGTTCATCCACTGTGAGTATACATTCTAGTTGTGGCCACATGGATTATTTTGCAAAAAGAAAAGTTTGAGGTAAGTATAACGAGTCCCTTGCTCTCTTCTCCACCCGTGCCTACTGCTCATTTGTATGGATTTTTATTAGTTATTACGATAGTAAAAGTGGTCGTCCGAAAACATCCAAGCCAGGGATCCAAACAACTGTGCAGGATAACGTCATATTAAACATGTCCATCGATACATAGATCAGAACAATTTCAGTTTAGGAAATTTTGGAATGAAAGTGTCATACAAGGAATCATGTTGGTACATGTATATCAATCTGCGCCTACTTTTTGATGTATTTACGATTTAAAAATAAACAAAATAGCATTGATCTTATGAGATCAAGTTATGTAACTTAACCCTTGTAGCACCATGGAAGGCAAAAATAACAGATGAAATTTCAAATTCAAACATCAAATGATAAACGAGTTGGGAAATAGTGGTAAGACATCTCTCATAATTCATGATGGGTGGGGGGGGGGGACAGAACTTTTCGAGGATCAGGTAAGGTGAAAGGAAAGGGACCACGCTTTCCAGGTGCCCTGATAGCATATAATTTGTTAGTTTGCCACTTGCTCGCGTCAGTAAACGTCAAATATATTTTCTTTGATGCGGTTCCCTTAGCGATGCTTATTGACACACCTTTGCCACTGGTTTCGTTAGTGTGGTTGGGCCTTATGACAGCCAGCTAGACAGTCTGCTACCCACCTTTATACCAATCATAGTCATAACTTGGTCCTGGTTAATGTAGCCTTGGCATGCACAATACTTCATGGCGAGGGACATCATGCACCGAAGGGGCAGGAATTTCTAGCTGAGTCTCGATAATTGCAGTCATTTCATCCAGTAAAACCAACCGAAAGTGATCTTTTCAGGTATCCTCCAAAAGGGATATGGTATTCACCACTGAACAACCACACACGAGGATGGTAAAGGGCGCTGCTATCCTCAGGAAAAACGCACAACCCCAAATGACCCTTGTGGGTTCATAAAAAAACTTTAGCGTTCGATCCCATTTGAAAAAATGGGCAATTGTCATAAAATACAAGGGGTTTTGTTCCAAGCCGTGTTTGAGTGTCAAACCATTTCCATTGATAACTTCATTTGAATGTTATTTTTTCAAATTTTGTTTTGTATCTGGGATGCCTGGTATTATAGTTTGGAAACCTGACATGGGAAAGAGTAATGCAATGAAAGATTCTGGATCCAGGGATTCTTTCGATTTTTTGTGACACTTTTGTATCTTACTTTCTATTTGAATGTTGCTTCATAACGCTCTTCCCATGGTAAGACTTTTTTTTATGATCCTCTAATATGGATACTGGACCCAGGGATGGAAAAAAAATACCGTACTCATTTATTTATCATCCATCTTTGTACGGTTCCACTTCTAATAATAATAATAATATTTTCTCAACGAAAGTATGCTGTGTTTGGACACACCTGGAGGAGGTATTCCTCCAATAACTACCTGTTGCACCAGCACTACTGTGGTAGACTGGTGGGTTGGAGAGCGTATACGGTTCCCATGGCAACTGATTTATGGATCGGCACCTCTGTAATCATGTATCCAAGGCAACATGTGGAATGTCGGGCAGGAGTTGGCTGGAGGCAATTTCTGGGCAAGGTCTTATCAGTACCTCTGGCTGCTCATCAAGATGAGTTCCCTGAATTATGGGTCATGCATTTGTAAACGTATCCACGCCAGATAGGGGACTGGGTCGGAAGGGGGAGGGGGCGGGGAGGGGGCGACTATTAATGAATGTACTCTAATCCAATTACGTCTTAAGAGGGCTGATATTGAGCTGAGTGGTTATGGGTTGATTCCATCTTCAGGGGTGGTTAAGTTCACTATCGAAATTCCTTGTAAGATATCACGGGGCCTTAGCATTTTATTTTTTGACAACTGACTCTCTAACACTAGTGATATTTCTTTCACTAGAGGCAAGAAAAAGATTGGTAAGTCCTCAGAGTAATATTAATCTAAGGTAAGTCTTATTCCTCGTTTTATGTTATTACCCACATTTCTTACCACTCAGTTGAAACGTAATTAAGTAGGCTACTCCTTTTAACTGTTCATATTTTTTACTGCCCTATTTTTATGTCGTTTTCCATTTATAGGCGAGCACTAGAAAATTTGGATTTTTGTCAGAAGCGTATCTGTATCGGACCTTCTTTATAAATTTGGTCCTCAGTGTCACATTATACATCTATTAATTCGTTTAATTAACAATCTTAGACTCTAATTTTGTACAAAAAAGTATGAACCCTCAAGGTATTCCAACTCTAAGAAATCCTCTCATTCCACACTGATGTTGAACCCGGTAGTCCAGTGACTACGATACGCCCCTCAGGTAAATGTTTATGGGATATTTCAGTCTGGCCATTCACATCAACTAGTCATGCATTATACATCTTTTCCTAGCAATGCTAAGAACCTTATCATTATCTATTTTTGACAAGGATGAACATACTTAAGGGCTGTTAGCTGTTGGAAGACAGAGCCCTTTTTATTCTATCTCCTTCATGCCAGACATGGGTTCGGGCGATAATATACCAACGAGCGATGACACTACAAATGGCCTCATATGACAGAGGAAGGCTTCTTCGAGGTCATCTGCCAGACACTGCTATGGAAGGCTAATTTTCCGGGGAAGGGGTCTCTGATCGTTTAAAGTGGGGTGCAAGGGACCTCTGTCCTGAGGGCGGGTTATTCCACCATTTCACTTTACGTGGTGTCCCCTTAATTCAGCTAGCATCTCACGCGGATGAATCCCTCGGAAGCAGAGAGCTCATAAAAATGTCATTCCTCTCAAAGAAAGCGAATCTTTGCTTATTTCCGATGTGGGCCTGCATCGACAAACAGAGCAGTCGACCGAGGAGATCTATGGAATTGCCCCAGCTGCGCTGTGCCCCGTCATCTAATCTTGCCACTTGACGAAAGAATGTGAAATTAAATTGGGTAGAGTGTATAATGGTAAGGGTTAGTGAAGCATTGTAATGATTCCTGCATGCTTCATTTCATGTGTACTTCAACGTTCGCCTGGATTTTCATTTATTCGAATAATCGTTATAGAATTTCTTGAGTCACCATTATCATCCTTAAACAGTACATTGTCAACAGTTTGGTACTCATCCTAACTTTTCCCTCATCTTAGAGAAAGAAGTTAGTACTGAATTTACTCGTCGGGCACTCAACGATCATCGTGATGGTATGACAATACAGTAGGCTCGGAACCTCTCAGATCAGATAAGAATGGTATGTCAGTGATTGGACGCCTACTGGGTCAATGGCTTTCCTGGCCTTAGAATAGGCGTCCTATTGGATTATAATGACATTTTGCGGTTTGGAGCGTGAGACTTTCCCTCAGTTTGGAGGGACTCTCTCAGCTCTGAGCCTAGACTGAATACCCAAAGGTAGCTCGTAAGATAGTTGACTGTATGTTAGCCATCTTTTCCAGTCAATAGGTCAAATTTGAAGATATTCACAGAAAGCCATGAGATAACCAGATCTCGAGATCGTTCTGTAATATCCAGACTGTCCTAGGGATCAAGGACAATTAGCATGCACTTAAAAAACAAAAACAATCTTGGAAAGGATCTTTTATCGGTCATGTCACGACTAGATCAGTCCCTTGCATGTTTACACTCCCTTACATCAATCAGAATATTCCGTCACCATGTTCCTTGTTGGGGATTAATGCGTTGCCACATGTAACAGAGACTGCCATGCCAATTGCATGAATACGGTACTTAAATGCAAATATGTCAAATAATTGCGAATTTGTTTGATTTATTCTAACATCATTTGGCATTGATTAGGGGGATACTGCTATGAATCTGTACAATTATGTCGCGTCCTTTGTGATAATCCCAGTGATAATGAAGAGCGACACTAAGTAAATGCCTGCGAAAAAGAAAGAAATTGCAGCATTTTTCAGGGCAGGGAGAGATGCATGGTTGCCTATGCCGTCCACTTATATAAATGTCTATTTTCCATGAGTCAACCATCCATTGAGAGACTTTCATATACTTCAGCATTGCAATTATCATATTTGTTCTGGCAATGCAAGGCTAATTAGAAACCCATGTACAGGGTGAGTAATAGTCTGTTTGCTCCATTCGCAGTGATCTTGCGGTGCCCCAGCCCAAATCCTTGCGGCTATGAAGTGGAACCTGACATGGGTTCTGACGGCTACCTTCAGAAGTGCTTCTTTGCGGCCATTAACATTTTGTGCTTATGTTGCCCACATGTCAACTAATGTCAACTCGCGGTAGCAGTCTTTCTCTGGAAAACGTTCACTGATATCAAATGAAATAGCTGGTGGTGGTGGTAATGAAGGGATCAGGCTTCCGTTCGTAAATACCTGTAAATGGTTCAAGCTTTTCTAAATTTCGCAACGCACAAAATTATTTTTTATTTTGTCATTATTTGTTTTTCAGTTTGATCATGAAACATAGTTCAACTGCTGTCAAACAGCGATCTTGGATCACCGAAAATATTGGCTAAAGGTTTCTGTCTTTTAAATGGATTTTTGTTATCAAAGCCAATTTTGATGTATTAATAATTGCAACAGTGCTGAGTTTGGGTTTAAGACTGATTAAGAATAATGTTTGTATTACTCACGTACTTCTGTTCCACAGATTAACCTATGTCATCAAGTGCACACAAGTCCAATGAGAGATTGTAGTGCATTTATTTGCTTGTTTTTTTTTTGTTTTATATTTCATTTAAAGGCCAGATTCTTTACTTACAGTCACAGTTCAAATGGACAAAATGCAATGTCTTTCAAGGATGTTTTCAAACGTTGCCTGACTAAATGACATAGGAAAGCAGCAATCCTTGTATCTTTCCTAATAGCTGAAGCTGGATGTTTATTGTGAATGCGGACTTCTAATTATCGTACCCATATTTCATGCGAGCAAGTGAAGAATTATTATGCACAATGATTATTACTTGGTTCATCATGTAGTTTGTCCACTTTACAATGGACTTAACTTTGTCTAAGTAATTTATAGGCCCCCTTTTCAGCAAATAATTGTCGGTTAGTATATAATTATAAAATAATTGGCGAACCCATAATGGTATGGTTGAACGACATACTTCATAGAACCCAAAGTGCAACGAGTGCGAAACCTCTTTAGATGACCAGTATCTGGTTCAGTAGCGTTGCCTCCGAACACTGCGCCTCTGTCTGTAACCATGTCCTGTATACATAACCTTTTATAATCTGTATTATAAACATCAATTGTAATGTATACACTAATGGTCATAATATTGCGGATCCAAACTATTAGTCACGAAATAGGTAATCTTTAAATCTTGAAAAGTATGCATAAAATATACATCTTATAAGATTAAAGATAAGTTTTGAAAGTGTAATACAAAATTCTTATATGAGGTTTGTGCATGATATCGGTTCTCCTCAGAACCCATTATTCATTGTGAGAACTACATTTCGGACAGACCCAACTACCAAGAAATCCCACAAAAGTCAAGACGGGCGTTCCTCACTTCAGGCAGACATACCCAAGCAGATTTTCCCTGCTCTCATTTCTGAAAGCAAGTCAAAGTTCTCCCTCCAACTCCCACGAAAACCCAGACGTCAAAATGCAATGTGAAAGCGCATGGGAAAGATGCTATAGATCCCAAATGTACTACAAAGGGAAGCCATTATCGGAGTCATCGAAGGCAATACACTCGAGTAGCAAGTGGGCAGCTCGCACCGCGGGCACCAGACAAAGCATGTGGATTTGATCATTAGAAGTTAAAGGGCAGGGCTCCATCAGACCGCAAGCTTAGGTTGCGGCTAATATACACTTTGATAGTTATTGTCATTTATTATTTAATTTAAAGCACCTATATTTCACACGGTTTAATAGTTATTGTGATTAATTATTTGATTTAAAGCATCTATATTTTACACCCTTTCAAGGCTCCTCTGTCCATTTGATTTGTTATTATAATTCGGGTTGAGAATGCGCTGCAGAATGCAACCGCAACGACCGCAGATAGGGGCTATAGAGTTTGTCTTCCCTGAGATAATACTTAAAACATTACAGGGGGATTACTTTACTGGCCTCCTCTGACTCTGTGTGCATTGGCAATACTTCAGCAAGAGCCCACACGCATCAGCAGATCGATTAATCCTGGGTATTTGCAATTGTAAAAGCCATGGCAACGCCTCAACATGAAAACCTGTCTCCGATGTTTCATTCCCACCATTATCATGATTATGGTAATAACTTCGAGGGAGAGTTATTGTTATGATCCCTTAGCGATTAGGGTAATGATAATCCCTGAAATTTGACCAGTACCCTTGAGAATTGTTAGTTGGATCATAATGAAGGGTTGTTTTAGGGTTTTATGCCCTATTTGTCCTCTATCGGGGTTCATTGAGGTTCCTCCCTGAGCTGACCCGTTGCACCGGACTCTTAAAAGTCTAAGCTTTACTTGGCAGGCAACCACCTACAGTTTGACCTCAGCCGATTTATTGCCACATTGCCATGGTAACGTTTCCCATGGAATGACATTGAACCTTGGGAAATCCTTCCATTCCTGTCTCCATCACGTTAAACAAGCTTCACAACTGACCCGTCAAAGAGTTGAGGAACCGGGAACGTCTGCAATACTAGCCGACATCTGAACCACATTGAAGGCTCGGGGGCAGAAGTCAAGATTTTGTCACTTTTATGATAAGTTTTATGGGAGGGAAAAAATTAAAAGAAAACATTCAGAAATAGAGATTGAGTACATGGGTGTCCTACCTTTATTAAGTTGCACAGTCGGTCCAGCAGATTTGGATTATATAAATTATGAATTTCAATCACAGTTTACTTTCAATCAATCAAAAATTACAATATAGTTATGATCGAAATCTTCCGTGGCAAATCACCCTGTCTCAGCGAAATGCATGGAACGATCTAAAATTTCAAACAGAAATGCCACAAAGCTTTCCTTGAACTCTGTATTGGTATTGACCGCTGATATTTCCGATCCTCGTCGTTTGTACTGAGGGAGACTGTGGTCAGGAAAACCTGGGACAGTTATAAACAGGTGTGAAGAGAAAGGCAATATTTAACGAGGAAGGACACATGGATGTTTCTGTGGTTCTTCCTGTCCCCTTAGGCCGACTGATTTATGTGCGACACCTTGGATGCTGCAGAGAAAGATGTACTACTGGGGTCAGTGACTGCTATATAAGCGAAGCATTGTCTGCTAACAAGAAGACAATAGCTCATATAATAAAGCTTGTAAGGTGGAGCGATGTCATATAAGTGCAGCAATATTTAGAATGGCAGAAGAGCAGATATATTTTATATAAGGAGTGACATGGGTAATCGAATTAACGAACGCTAACATATCAAAATGACATGGTAAGCTAATATTACTTGGCAGACAGATCTGTCTTCCATAAACTTCTTTATTCTAATCACATCTAGGGTTGAACCTTCAACGTTTCATCAATTGGTACGACCACATAGAAATGACAAGTTGAAAGGATAAAAGTGGACATTGAAAGCTAAAGGGTTCATATGCTCCTGAAAGTGTTTTTTAATTGTAAGCATTAGAAATATCCTATGTGAAGTAGCTAATACCGTTTTGGGTAAATTATGATTTATTAATTGAATAGGGTGCGCTCCTATCAATAAATTGTATATAAGAGTGAGAGGTCCTATGATTATTTAGGGCAATGACCTTAGATACTGGGGACATTCATGTGGAGTACGTTAACCTTAGGGCTCGGGACCCCCTACCCCACCAGTAGCCACAGATCCAGACCCCACCCCGTCCCGAAAAGCCCAATAAACCAGCATGTTACCCCTCGTTTTCTTGAAAGGAATTAGCTACCTGATAAAACTATACTAAATATATCTTACATTTTAGGCAATCTTGTCAAATCGGTGTTTGCACCCTAGAATAATTAAATATATATCATAGACTGCTTTCCCAGTCCATGCAGTTTGACTTAGACCATGGTATGGCATGTGTGCAAGCCTAGCATCTGAAACATATCTGTCAGGAACAGGACTCAATCCTAGGAACCAGGAACACTTCTCGGAATGTTCCCATGCCATGGTCATGGTCAAGAGTCCCTAGTCTGGACTGACACCTTACTCAAAACTGACACTGGCCACCTGTATTGTAGCTCCTATGTCTTGCCGTACCAGATGGAGTTATTTTCATGGAAACTGAGTCATCTACATGCTTGCACTACCATGTAAGATAATATCTATGAACTCAATGCGGGACTCAATGACAATGGCAGACATATAATTATAATCCAAACATAATAATTGTATCAGTATCAGCAAGGGCTGACATATATACTGATATAGCAACTTGGTTGTATACGTTGAGAGAATTCTCCAAAGAATTCCTTGTTGACATTTAACAATTTGTGATGGTAAATATCTGTCTATCCGACTTCCTTGGCTTGTTGAAGACTTCCGCTATAGAGAGCGATGTCTCCTCACCCCCAGAGTTGGTTGGACTGGAACTGGGACATCTCTGAGAGAGGGAACCAGTCATAATTACTGACTACTGCCTTTGTGGCTGACGGATCCCCCTCCTTTGTCTTGGCCCGCTGGAGTTTCTTTGTTACTATTGATTGTGAGAATGTATAGGGAGGTCAACGAGGGAAATATAGTTTCATCAAAGATGTCGATATTGGTGTATTGATTGTGTTTGTTTGTTAAAACATTTACGATATTCGTGTGGCATGTTTGGTACTTCTCCGTACACAATATACAGTTTTTCCTTTGTAGCCTAGTTTGTTTGGAAAAGAAGAAAATATTTCACTTAATTGCTGAGATTCTGGATTTTTATTTATTAAAAAAGAACAATTCTCTGTGAGAGGTAATGCGTCCCATTTATGAGCAACACAAATAGAAATAATAGTTCTTCAAAGTGTTTCTATTCTTTGCTTAATAAAGACATAGTGACGACAAGTCTTCTGTTTGGATAGAGAACCTTCAGAATTATTTTCATGTGTCAAGAGGCGGGAAGACACAAGCTGGATCTCAGCTGATCTTGTAGGATCACATTTGTTCCCACACTTTGTGCAACCTGATACTCTTGCGTCAGCCCATGTTGCTGTGGCCTTCCGGAAACCCTCGATCAGTAGGTCGAGGAATCCTATTTCTTTTTTTTGTTAAGTAATCCCGAACGAGTGTTACTCCTCTTGTAATAGATTGCGTCATATCTTTCTGTCGAATATTGGATATCATATCGGTATAACCGCAACCAAATGTGTTTGTCGTATTAATCGTAGTTTACCGGACGAGAAACCAAAGGTCGGCTCACAGATTGGTTATTACGTCGTATTACTCACCTTGAATTATTGCCCTGAAGGGCTTCAAAGGGTTATTTTTGTTTTTCCAATTCTTCGCCAATTTCCCTCGGATTATTCGGAGCTGAATCTATTTTCTTCAGAGCGTGTTGGGTCATGAACATAATATAATGATCAGCGTTTTTAAAACAATTGTGAGGAAAGCTTTATGCCATTAATCATGTGGAAAATATTATGTATATGAACAGATTATTATCCAATTTTCTCTGTTTAGTCCAAGGTCTGTGTGAGGCCTTGGCTGAGGGTGAGAGGGGGCTACATTGTGGTGTAAAGGTTCTGATGCTTGAATTAGCTATGAATACATAAAAAATGAGGGTACGAGGTGCACGCATTCTGGGCATGTTGTGACATGTAACATCCACGCCACTTTTAAAAGTAAGTCTGGGCGTCTTATTGCCCTGCTGAGCTTGTAACGTGCCGAGCATTCCTCTTGTCATGAGTTTCTCAGGAGCATCTCTCCAACACACGGTAGCTTACGGTCACTGGAGTGAAGACAATTAGCAATAGTATACATATTCGCATTCATAATGCCTTGAGGAAATCTCTTGCTATTTGCCGAGCGTATTTTTGACGATTTTATTATCTTTTCAATAGTAAAACACATGTGGACGTTGAAAGTTAATGTTAAAAATGTGTTTTAGGATGTTCCGATGTGATTTTATGGTTATCAAAAATGTCTCTTTCATATGGCTTGAATCAGACTGCTCTGTTGATAACCTCTTCTCATCATGCCGTGTCCTCTTGACTCAGTTTTTTCTCTTCGGGGAAAATGAACACCGATATCTCTCTAGTTATCGTCAGCAATGGCGTATATTTGTTTAGGTTGTAGCTCTTTCCTAACTCAGGCAACCCACCCGAGCCATCTTTTTTGTGCCCACCTTTACACCAGGGAAGTTCGGGTTTAAGTACTTTTGGGTCAAGTATTTTGGGTTTCCCCAGGGTGTAGTGACGTAAGGGTCACGAGGTCAGCCTCCCATTGGGGTTCGGGCTAGAGCTTCAGAGTAGCTCTCACAGGTGGCTCTGTCGAGCTCAGCTCCAAAAGCTATATATTTTCAGGCATAACATTCCAGCCGACAGTTTTATGACTTACAACTATTCACAACCCGTTAGGGGTTCGGTGGGATCTTGGGAGCCCGATGCCTCGCCTCCATCCTCCATCCTCGCCTTCATCATACACGATCTTGTGCGACCACAGAACCAATCATTAGAGTATGTTCGCGCCTCTCATCACCCCCCGCGCCTCCCCCTTGTTCTGATGTCACCACCCGACCTTTGGTGGTACCTTAGTGCAGAAGAAGATCCCACGGCGGACTTGATGCCTGCCGATGTGACAGTTTACATCAGTTAATCATTGCCGCTCCCCTGAACCAAACTCGCTACATGTGCAAGAACGGGGCAGTGCGTGTTGGACAAGAACCCAACATTGCCAGTGTTTCCCTTGCCCAATATTATGCGATTAAAGCCCCCAACAACCTTATCCTTGCACAACCGTGGGGAAGAAAATCCATGAGTTGTTGCAGCGAAAAGGGACCACCCGATAGGCAAGCGCAGCAAACTTAATTTGGCGTGCCATACTGTGCCATGGCACAATGTCCACTGGCTTGCACACAGCTTAGCGCACAGAGACAGCGTCCCTGGGTCAAACTGCCCCCTTTGATCTTTTAGAGATAAGGACCATCAGAATCCACTGATTTATGCCTACCACATGAAGGCCAATGTTTGGACAGGCGATCCCAGTGTAAGCCTAGAAGTAACATGCCATTTGTGGTTCCCCGCCATCATGATTTACGCCCTCCGGCCGGAACAGTGCTATATACATGTTATACTACATGGAGGAGCAGGAGAAAGAGGAGATGGAGGTGGAGGTGGAGGAGGAGGTGTCTGGCCCATATAGACGACGGTCCACTGGGAAACATTATTATGACCTGCATAACCTATATCAGCTGCTGTCTGGTTGTTCCAGCAGTCAAGACAAGGCAGTGTAATCGATATTGCATCGATATGTGAAGTTGAAGTTGGCCTTTCCCCAATACTGAAGCTTATATTTCTCCTATAATTATGATACATGTAATTAAATCAATATTGATCACAGCAAATGTTCTATCACCATGAGTAAGCCTATATGCGTTGCATCTATTATATCATATAATAATACTTAACACTGGAAAACAATAGAAATAAACAATAGAAATACAAAATAGTGCGTGCGGGAGGAATTCATCTTTATTCACGACCTATCGATTTAGTTCACATAGGTTACATATATTTTTAGTTTAAGAATGTATTTGTTATAAGAGGGTGTTTGTTTTAAAGCTAGGTTTTTGGCATGGTTTGTTTTAAATGTAAATAGACACGACAAGTTCACGAAGTACATTGCATGAGTACCTTTTTCTTCACCTGCTGTATGCTATAGCTGTCTCATAACAAGTTACATTCAAACATTTAGAATAAGGAAGCACCAGACTTCATACACTGAATGGCTTTGCATGTCACTCTTCCTTGATTTGACAACCTTATCGATAAACATAATGACACCTCTGATGGAATAAATTGTATTGAAGAAAGGGTATATCTAAACATGAAGTGTTTGATATCCCCCCAAATATTCATAAATGAATATAGATATGAATCAAGTAAACACAATATGTGAATGTAAAGAGGTTATAACCATCGTGCGCAAAATACTAATAATTTCTTTGACCAGATCTATCCTAAATTATGTTGAACCATATCCATGTATCATCGCACTGTCACGGTCTAATGCTTGGGCCCTAAAGGAGTTTTCTTTTGTAAATGAAACAAAGATATAAATCAGATAAATCTACTCCTCACTGCAATTAAAGCATATTACCGTCAAATGAAGGTGTGGTATACTTCAGTGAACAAGCCCTGTTTCCTTGGTGTCATTTGGTGCTCGTGGTGTCATCCACCTGTTCTCACATTGAGCTTTCCAATCACATTGTCCAGAGCGCCTGAGTTTTGAGACAATGACAGGTTCATAGACAGTGGTGAAGAAAATTGCCCTGGCGTGTGAGCTTTAACCATAGCTTAAGACATTTAATGTGAGTAGGACATACAAAGCTGGGATGGGTTATTATCTAAGTCCTCTCAACTGTCACTTACCATGTCTTTTTACTGCAGATTTTCCCCAAATTTCCGCCAATGTCCACCTGTTATTCTGGAGCGTTGGCAGGTGAATATTCATCCGAAGGTCAGTTAGGTGAGTGATTCACATGGAAGGAAAGAATAATGGCAAGGGAGAAGGGAGCGGGTGTCTGTGTGATGGTCAATATACAGAGGCATTGCTACCAAATAAAAGTATGTTGGTTTATCAGTTAACATGTATACAGTCCCACGATCTGGCCAGGGGACTCTATAATGTTTATCTTACTACAACGCGGAGGCTATACTTTTGCTTGACCAATTGGTCTGACAGATATCCATGTCTTCGCGATAGGGCTTATCTTTTGGATGGTGTACCAACTTGAGAACCATCATCTTATCCGACAGCTGTTGATCGACAATACGGAATGGGGTTCGGAGTGTTTTTTCTTCCTATAGATCCAATACCCCTTCAAAATGTACTTGATGTAATTTAGATCTGATTTTGGTACATAATAAGGGCTTCACAGTTTATGATATCAACATTTAGAAAAAAATAAATTATCATAACTTAATGTACTAGTATTGGACCCTTCTTTTTCGGATGTGAGCTAGTCTTTAGATATTATAATTTTTTCAGATTTTTTTTCAGTTTTAACACTTTCTATGCACTCCTCTTAAGAGAATTTGAGCTTTTTTCATGTCTATTTTGATAATATTTTTACTAGGCTGAAAGTAACAAAAAAAGACATGAGTGGGTAATATGGGCAGGTGTGGGTAATATGGGCACCTGCCCATATTACCCCCAGATTGCCTTGATTTTGAGGTTCTGAGGTATATTTTTTATCTATAATATACACTTCATATAAGTACTTAATTTTGGGGTTTAGTCAGTGGTGGTGATTGTAAAACAGTTCTTTTATGTTTTATATATAGAGAAACATTGGTGTTTAGAATGGTATGTGGTACCCATATTACCCCTTGATAATACCCATATTACCCCTTATGGTACATATATAATCCTTACGGTAACACTAAATCAACTGTTAAACTATGATGAAACAACATACGGTATACCCAGCTGAGCTGTATAGACACAGAGGATGTTATTAGGTGCCAGCATCAAAAATGCTTATTTCGGTTATATCTTAAGGTGCCAATATTCCCCACATGCCCATATTACCCCGCTTTACCCTATGTATATTGTGATTGCAATCTTGCCGCTGCATGTCTGTTCCGTTTTGTCCAACTTGCAAAAGCACACCTCATATATAGCTGACAAGCCTAGGTGGCCGGAATCGGGTACAATGGTCACAATGGTGCCCGACCGTAGGCATGTACTGACATGAAAAGTTCCAATTTCGTGGGTCCATCTTTCCAATACTAATGAAATATTGATTGTGGGGTCCAGAAGGGTGTCAAAAGGACTAATAGAATACATGGCCTTCACGCTAATTCGATATTATGTTTCTGGGTGTTAAAGGTACCCGATGGTGACACGATGAGCTGTTAGTGGCCACACGAAGTCCAATATGTTATAGAATTGAGCCATGACAGTCGTGATTGATGAGGCAAATTGGCGATATTGAACCCGCTCGTTATACCCAAATTTAGGGTTCAATCCGCACCCAAACACTCGAGCGTGGGCATAATTCTAAACAGGTGTAAGTGTAGAAAGTCAATTAGGGTATCAAATGTATTCCTAGCATGTTACCCTCTGCCCCATATACCAATACGTACTGGAGGATTTAAGGTGATCTGGAATAAGTTGTCTTTCCCCATCAGACTTTCGAAGCCCCAATTAATTTAATGAGCAAATTAATGTTCAATGGTGTTTATGAATATCCTGAGGCAATAGGTTATCGGCATTGCCAATCGAGGGACAGAAAACCAGTCATCTAGCTCTTTTACAACAGAAAACAAGGACTCAAGGCATGTTTGGTGGTTGGACCAGCCGAAAGCCATCAGGGAAGCCACTTGCGGGCTAATGAGAAGGTCCAACGATCAGGAGGGTGCCGAGGGAACCAAGTAACAAGCATTCTCCACTACATGTATTACCCATCTTGACCTTGGACCACTTCGCTGCCTCCAGACACCCCAGGGTACTTGTCAATTTGTTCAGCAACTGTCTGAGGGCTGGAAACTGCGAAGCAATAGGACTTATGAGGGATGCTGTGCATAGTCTGAGCCTTGAGAGATATCTCCCAGGGAGATGGAAGTTACACTGCACCGACTCTCTCGTCCCGTAATGCTAGCGAATCCGACTATGGACATAGGGCCTCTAAAAACACCTCGGGAAGAAAGAGGTTGGGGAGGACAACTTAACTTGCTTTTTTTCAATGAATTGCAAAGACCTAAATTGCTCAATATCTATCGTAAAATGTGTTCAAATTATAATAGCAATAGGTCCCAGTAGTGATTTTGTTTTTCGGTGTATTGTCCTTGGCATGGAGTCAAATGTTTTTGTTTGATTTTATGACCGAGCTACATGCATTTCGAGCTATGCTTTTCACCGTTTACATTATTCCTCTAAATCAGACATATCAGCAAACGATTAGGGAGATCAATTTGATAATAGCTCTGAGGAAATCAGACATATCAGCAAACGATCAGGGAAAGATCAATCTGATATTAGCTCTGAGGAAACGAGTTAGTCTAACTTCACATTCTGCTCTATGATATAAACGATTCATCCGTAAAAATTATAGGACAACCTGTTAGCGAATCATATATGCCATCTTATTTCGGTCGAACCTCAGCTCTAACATATTGGTAAACCTTAGAGTAATAAGGGTAAACTAAGTGTTCGATACTCCGAACGAGAGATCGCCTGGAAGGAAAACTGTCGCCAAACATACAACACCTGGCAACAATCTGTTATACACCCTTTATCAGATTAATAACGCGCACTGGGCACCGACTTGTCCATGACCTATTTGCTAAAACTTCCAAGTAAACCTCCAGTACGTGTGAAGGCCCTCTCCCCAACAATATTGCATGGCTTATTTTACAAACCGAGCTTTACCCATCATTTCCCCACATCGTCTCCCTCCCTCTCTCCATCCATGATTATTTGCTCACTCTTATAATTTGTTTTCAGATAATCATTGATTGGTTGATCAAGGGTGCGGGGGAACAGATTGAGCGCAACAGAAGTTTAGGCTTGAATGTGTTGCTTCAAATCCAAGCCCTCATTACAAATCCATGCAGGTAATCAGCAAATATTGTTAATTCGTCGGCAATAGCTGAGCGGGGCATAGGGGTGAACGCACTCGAGGAAAAGGTTAACAGCATCCAGGATGTGACGGACGATTGCCTTCCAGACAACTATTACTATTTATAGTAATAACTGATTTTATCTTGACATACCATGGTGATGGCGCTAACCTGATGGGTGGGAAAAGTTCTACATCTGAAATTGGTATAGAATAAGGTCCTAAATAAAGTCTATATCTATCACCTTAAAACACATTCCTAGCCACCAGAATCATTCGATAAAATACCTTAATGTATAATCGGCATGACTAAGCACAAACGTCATTTCTTTAAAAAAAGAAGAAGAAAGAAGATAGCTCAAACATACTGTACTGTTAGGATGTTGCACCAGGAAGGAAGAGGCTGGTGTTTGTCACGATTAGGAATTTTGTTTCACAAAAAGTTTTAATTTCGGTGAGCGAATTTAGTAATAATAAATAAACTTCAATAGATTCCTCGTTACTGCTATCGTGCTAATTAGATGTCTACACACAAGTAATATATGAACTTTTTTTAAGCAAAGCAGTCTGGGTGATAACAGCTTTTTAAAAGTTCAGCAGTGGGTCTGCACAAAAGGGCACTTACCATTTGTTAGCCCGTAAATTAATGTTATTCTCGGGTTCTACCCTTGAATGTGCCAGTATATTGGTTGACATGTTGAGTAACTATTTAACGGATCATGGGTCTGCGTGGGACCGTATGAAAGATGAGGATGCTGGTAGGGAGAGTGTGTGGTGGGGGGCGAGTTGCCAGGGTGTGTGAGGTGATGGGTTAGGATGTGTGTAGGGGTGGTGGGGGTTGGGGGGATCGGTGCAGTCAAACCATATCCACACTCCACAGTAAAGAGGTAGGGGGCATAGGGGCGAGCACGGTCTGGACTAATCATAGATCATGTCTGGAGGGGGGATTACGTATAATCTACAACAATGAACAGATGCCGTAGTACACACACATTTCGCACTGGCTGTGTGTTGTCCAGTCAGTGACACATTTATGTATGCTAATGCATAATTCCGAGAATTTAAAAAATTCGCTGTCTAGTATTGAAGATTGTAACTTTGTTTTTGGTCATAATATCTATCAAGCTGTTTCACAGGATTCCAACAAGAATAAGCAAAAGTAACTTTACTATAGACGCAGCTTTTTTTATTCATTTGCCCTGCCAACTTGGCTCCTACAATGCTAAGTGTCAAATCAACAATAAAAACTGCCTGCCTGAAACTGACATAATTTTCAACACAAACAATGTTCTACTCCATAATACATTTTGATTTTTTCACAGTACTATTATTCGATCAATCGTACATTTCTCTCCACTTTCTTGAGTTTTTTTTTACCTTTGTCGCCTATTGCATTTCCAATAAAACGACTTTAAAGACAATATCATTCTTGTGAAACAGAACAGGACCAGTTGGCGAATTCCTTCTTACTTTGGCTATCATATCCTAACAAAATGTAGCTCGTATTTATTGCTCTCATATTGCTATCTTCTAAGGCAGTGTTAACAAGTGTACAATTCAGACATTCTGATCCTGTGTAAAAGCTCATTGCAGCTCACATTTCTGAGACTATAGACAAGCTTATAGCATTAATCTATGAGGTGAATTAATTGGCGTCAGTCCATTCTGCCACCTCCCAATATTCAATTATCAGTTCTGAAATACATGTATATCATTTGCAGAGTCAATACATTACGAAACCCATTTCTATGACACTATCTATGCTGTCAAAACAAATTGAAACAGGGTTTAAGCACATTTGCTATGACAGAAATCGATTGGAATTGCAATGGAATCGGGTCAGATGCAATTGATGCTCAATTGGAATTATGACGCTAAGAATCCAGGCATGTCTGACACCACCGAGGGTAAACTCAACCAAGGCCACAAAATGAGCCCTGTGGAAAGGGCTAATTAATGGGAACGCACTCGATAACACCAAAAAGCCGAGCTGCCAATTCTGATGCCTTCTAATTTACTAAATATAGGCAATCAATGCGGCGCTAAACCAATCAACCCTCGCCTTGTTTTAGTGGTGGCGTCTTCAGTTGTTGTCTTCGCACTGTCAGCTTTCAACGTTCATCTCCGTCTTCTTCCGTGACCAGGACCGAGAATTCGAGAGGCCTTAAATCTAAAATTGATTTCCTCTTGTTCTAAAATATTTCTATTACCGTAGGAGAACAATATTTATTGATTCTATATGTATGTAGGCTACGTTGGTTCCACAGAGTTTCCACTTTAATTATCCAGTATGGAAGTTACAATATATCTCAACACATATACTCTTCATTAAATCTTAGAGCTAATTTATATTAGCTCTAAGATTAAACTTCAAATCAGCAGATCCATTGATCAGAATAGGCGCAGGATGACTTTTATTTCATTTTATTGTGTCTTGCATATATATTCTGAAGTCGAGTGTTTTGCGGAGAATATTCGATCGTTCGAAGCTGCCGAGACAAACATTCCCCATATCCGTTCTCTCGGCAAAATTGGAATTTGAGATGCCAGGGAAAATCAACGGTACTCTTGAATACATGGGTACATGGGTACACGGCAAAGATTTTGCTACAAAGGCGTGAAATTTTAACAACTCAAAGGTCACCTAATGTCACAAATTGTATTTACAAGTTTCTTCCATCAGATGTGAAATGAAGCGATCGTTAAACTGCTCATGATTCCTTTTAATCCTGCTCGGATCTGAGATGTAAAGATTGAGATCAGAGCTAAGGTCTTTCCCTAGATACAGCTGCTTGGCAATGGTGTGTAAAATGATTGAGACATGTTTAAGAGGTAAACGTTCAACGAGGCATAAAGATTTTGATACACTTCTTTGAATTTCAAAGGGATTTTAGTGGCGCTTTTTTTCGCCTTTACCCCACGCGGCCAGGATTGGCGTCATCTCCGACTTAGTATTCCCTGACAAGTGAAAAACACCTTGTGAAAAGCGGATATCATCAGGGAGTACAGGACCCATCTGGTATTACGACATGCTACACCAGTATATCCAATAGTAAATCAGATTTCCTCGGTGAATCTCTGGAAGTACAAAAGACAAAATGTCACCATAAAGTACCTCTAAAGAATGCAAACACGGCTCCTGAACAATGCACAGTCGAGCTTCAATTAAAGATGCGGAGGTTTTAGATAATCTTAGCCGGATATTCTATAATGTCATTTCCTTTGAAAAGAGGTTCCTCGTTTGGACAAAAAGTAAACTATCACACCTCACTACGTATGTACCAGGTACTGCAGCAACACTTGGGGAAGGAGTTGGGGGTTAGGGGGGGGGGGGGGGGCAAGGGCTTCTGGAAAAAATGCCACTGACAGGTGATTGACAAATTGCCTCTCAAAACAAACAAGACTTAAAGGGCTTATACATGGAAAAGGCAAAATACTGGTATAACATGGGAACCATCTGGCCGAGGTTATATAGGTAATAGGTCCGGGCAATGTAAGCTTTTACATGGTAAGTTGATAGTAAGTAACATAAGAGTGGCTGTAAACACATAAGAGATGCTATTAAAAAGATGTCTCGGTATTTACACTGCACACCAGAAGACACGCCCCCTTTTCTCTTGACAGAGGGGGAAGGGCGGTTGTGCATGTGGAACAGGTGGTAAGGAACAGGGGAATGACAGGGTCCATCAGGTATATACCGCCTATTGAACCCCAATCTAAAATATCACGTCAAAATTATCTTGAATGAATCACATTGATTGTTTTTCCTTGATTACAGCGTACATTATTAGGCCTAAGTACATTATTGAAGGTGCGACGTCCAGAAGAAATTGAATATTGAAATAGTACAAGCAACGGTGACAATTGGTGATAAATTGATTAAACATAATTGTGTGGGTGCAGATTGGTGAAGAAAAAGGGCTCTGTTGTTGTATACTTAGTAGAAATAATTTGATTCTAAGTGACTTTTTTTTTTAAACAAAAAATGAATAGTCTTGGTTAAAGTTATATTTTTTTATTCGGATTTTAGTACTCAAAGGTGCGTGACATTTTACGATAAGTGAGCATGAAACGCCAGAAATATATAAAGGCGTTTTCGTTCTATTGAATGCCTTAAAACTACTCCATGAATACAAAAAAACACACAACATCATCGCCTTAGGTGCATAAGGTGTTTGCATTCGTACTCAAGAACATTTAATTGTGTGAATGATACAAAGACCCTTTCGTGGCTTGCGATGCATGCTCAAAAGCGTAAAATGGAAGACTTCGG
This sequence comes from Sthenelais limicola, assembly GCA_942159475.1. Classification (NCBI taxonomy): domain Eukaryota; kingdom Metazoa; phylum Annelida; class Polychaeta; order Phyllodocida; family Sigalionidae; genus Sthenelais; species Sthenelais limicola. Next base: position 32,482,062 of record OW804094.1, on the reverse strand, counting down.
TAGGGCGAATAGGATAACGTGCCAGGAGGATATAAAACATATAGAAAGAGTGGTGATGAAAAGATGACGTTGATTTTGGTGTACCCTATGCCAAGACCTGTGATCATATTATGCGATATTTTCTATGTCTGGGTTTTGGCATATTCTACATGCATATAAGAGTGGTTAACAGTTCGCTAAGGTCGGGCTGAGGAAGCTTTGATCTTTAGCGCCGACGCTGTGACGCATTGTGACGTACACAAAAGACCTTCCGTGACGACCTTGGGTGCTCGTTTTGACTGTCATCATGGCTTTAAAAATGAAGGTCACGCCGAGGATGGACAGAATAGATGTGGAAAGTGTTCTGGGAGGTGAAGACAGGTGGAAGTGGACGGAATCCACAGTAGGAACGATGATTGGATGCGCAGAATCGGCGCGGAGCAGGTGCCATTTCTGCGTCACGCATTGCTGACCTCCGCGAGAACGACATCAGAGCGTCCATGACGTCTTGACGACTATGACACCAAGAGCTGGGTTCACCGTCACACAATGTATGTCTTAACGTGGAACGCTCAATGGGAGGGGTCCACTCCACCTGTACGTGGAAAAGGATCGAATGGTGACCGCTTATAAAGTACAATGAGCCCAATCGCTGAGTCAGATGGCCCAAGCGACGGGAGGAGGTCGCGGGCAAGACACTGCCCGCCCAAACACTAGATCGATGACCCCAACCATTGTCAAGAGTCTCAAATCTCTACCCCTAGCCCAGCATGCTTTTAATGGGATACACAATTGATTGCTAATCAGGGTGTCTAGCCATGTTCGTTTAGCTGTCAGTCAGTTTTGAAAGGTTAATGTACCCATGTTAACCATCCGTCAGTCAAAAATTCGCAGGACATCTCATATAAGTTACAGTAGCAAGGACAGCCATTATTATGAATGGAACAATGCAGAAATTCAAGCCAGCGCAGGAAGAGGAGGTCAACTGTTGAAGCTGAAGTTGATTTAGTCACCAACTTCGAAGATGGCACGCAAATGATGGGAGGCAAACTGATGAACAGAAAAAAATGGATGGCTACCTAATACAAACATGGAAATTGGGGGTCTAAAATTGGCTATAACCATTGAAATTTGATGAAGCATAAAAAGTAAAGATTTAACAAAAGATTTAATTTCAATCCAAATAATGTGACACAAATAGTAAGGGGGACACACATGCCAACATATTCGTGTACAAATATTGGGTATATATGTCAAAATTTTCGCCAAGCCTCTCAGATGTCGGTGCCCAACCAATATTTACATCATCACTGCCTCTTTATAAGAGTTCAAATAAATCCGCTCCTGCCACCATGCCTCTGATGCGGGGCTTGCTGAAAAGAGATGACCTAACATCTCAAGAGCATAATTCAGTTACCATGGTGCGCAGGCTGTTTTCTCAGGTGCTTTAACAATTTGGACATGCGGGTCTTACAAGTGTCTACGCAATGCCTTACATCATTAAGTATAACCAGGCACGGGAAACATCATTTCAGATTGTCAATCTTGAATGTTGCATTCAGTTTCATTTATTGTTGACTTGTCTACTGTGAGTTTGTTTTTCATTGGCATCAGTGTTTCGGGTTGTAAAACAGGTTAATGTGGCTTTAAATACCTAAGAGAATATCCAATTACATCATGGTAAAAAATGTTGGTCCCGTAGGTAGGTGTTTTTTTAAACAAGTAGGAGTGATGTGAAATCAATAAGGAAAGATGGAAAGCAGATGTCACGTATAGCAAACATCGTCGTCACTGCTCCAATGCCTGGGGAACCCTTGTTGGACATAATACAATAATAATAACCCTTAATACATACACAACTTTTTTTGAGCCCAGTTTTTTGTCAAAATTATTTTTTTCATGAAGATATTATACATTGGTAATTATGTATTTTTCCGATGGGAAGGTTGAGAGATGGGAGAGAGGTGGGGGTGGGGGCGGAAGGAAGGAACGACGGGGAGAGATTGGGAGAATGAGGGAGGGCGGAAGGAATGAGGGGGAAAGTGGGGAGAGAGATTGGGAAGAATGTGGTCGGGGAGGAGGGAAATAGTAGGATCAACGAGTTTAAAACAGTATACTTGTGGGTAGGATGGAGATAGAGGGGGAGAGAGAAGGATATGAGAGTGAAAGGAAAAGTGAGAGATGAAAATAGAGAGGGAGGGGTGAGAGAGGAGGAGGGAGGGGCAGATAGGCAGGGGGACTTTTGAATGTCAATGGGTACATTGCTAGTAATAAATATTTTTGGATTTTGAAAATATCTTCTAGTTATACATTTTTACAAACCTACACAAAGTGAGAGTGTTCTACGTACTTCTACTTCTAGTCCCCCCCCCCCCCCCCCCCCACACACACTATATGACAATGATTATGTTTCCTTTTGTTTGTTATGAATGTTGTATTATATGCAGCAGGGGATGATTCGACTTGTGCCAAAAATACTCAAAATATTTCGAACTGATTTGGAGACAAACATCCAAGGAGTTTGATGCGCTTTCATGAATTTGAAAAAAAAGAACAAACAGTCAAAATGGCCATGATGCAAATGGCGAGTAACATAAAAATCACCAGTGCCGACAATTTATCATATCATATTTTGGGTCGGCAAATTTTGTTGTTGCAATGCCATGAAACACTAGTCGGTGGCAATTCTTTTGGGTCTTTGGTCGGAAACAGGAAACAAAGATTTTTTATTTAGGCCTCAGAGTGTGTTCAGCAAATCCAAGACAGCCAGGCGGCGGGTAACGAACACTATTAGCACCCATCTCACTAATAAAAATATCGACTCTTTTTCTGTCACGTGACTCACGTAGATGACTTCTAATAAAGCAGCAATAAACTGTCGAGATCGCTCGCTGAAAGGAATACACGCGTAATTTTTTTAAATATAGTTTGGTCGTAAAATTCGTGACCTTTGAAAGGCTGCAAGTATATTCTAGGAAGACCTTATCACGCCAGACCTAACATGGCGTACCCGAGTAAACACTCCAAGTACACGTTAATAAGTTAATGTGTCTTTTTTGCGCGCATGGTGGCAATTTTTGCGTGAAATGTCGTCTGCTGACTTTTGCGGATTGTTTGAAGTCTCCAAAGCCAAAGAGCACGTATGGCTGAACGCACCAGCATGCTAGAGATATCCGCTTTTTGTAACGGCAGCAAATTAATTGCAAGCTCAGGGGCGGATCTAGGGTCTAAAATGAGGGGGGGTCCAAGATAAAAAGGGCACATCAGTCCATTCCCCAAAAATGAGCCAGATGGGCACAAAGGCATACAAGGAAGAGATCGTCAGAAAATGTTACTTTCATATACCAATTATTCATATTTGTCTAATTTAGCAGATGTTACCAAATTTGTGGACCTGTCTAATGTGCATTTTCTGAAAATCTAACTGACTCGGGGGGTCCGGGGGCATGCTCCCCCGGGAAATTTTCAAATTTAAGGTGCCATTTGGAGGCATTTGGTGCTTTTTGAAGCACAAAATACAGTATTTAATCACACATGAAAAGTGATCATTTCATTTCTATTATTTATTTTGACTTTTAAAAGCTAGGGATGCAGTTTGCAAGGACCTAAGAAACATAAAACATACAACACACACTGGCAGTTGACCATGTATACAAATTGTAAGATGTGGAATTATCTTTAAAAATCGGTTGTGGCTACTTTTGCAAGTGATGTAAGGGGGAAGTAAGGTCTGGGGGCATGTTGCCCCCAAAAATTGTAAAACCTGAGGAGTGAAATGGTGTATTCTGGGAGCATTTTTGACAATAATTAGCCAGTTTTGTTTGTATTTAAAGATACAAAACAAATAATTAGGAGGATAATCTCAAAGGCAAATTTAACTAATTGACATTGAATCAAAATCTCCCTCAAAAGATGAAATCACATGTATCCAATGTCACATTGGGTTACCAGATCAATGGAGTATGGCTGTACTTCCTGCAGGCAGGCCTGCCAACAATAGGACAAATGTGAGAAAATTAAAGTATGCTGCCTTACAACTGCCCCCAAGTGATTGTCCACATGATGTATAAATGTAAAGCAAACATAAGAGGGGGAACTTATGTCAGAACAAACATGTGTGGGGCCCATACACCCAAATTAGGGAGTCATGGAAACAGCATTTATAAGTTCTTTTAACGGCCTTTTACAGCTGTTACCACAAGACACTTTTAGTTGTAAAAGAAATAAAGGCACCTTTGGTTCTTAAAAAAGGTTTTTGGCTCTTCAAAAAGGGCACTTTGGGTTGTAAAAAAAGGCACTTTGGGCTATTCAAAAGGGCACTTATGAGAATTTGGAGGGGGGGTCAGGACGTCGGCGACCCCCCCCTTGGATCCGCCCATGAAGCTCATTTCATTTCAAGAGGTTAAATCCTGTAGCGGAAAAATATGAGCCAACAGATGTTATCCACCCACAGTGAACTCAAGAGGAGAGACTCGTCTTCTTCTCCCTCTCTCGACAATCGACAGCTATACCATTTATATTGCTACTTCCACCATGTAATCCAATTTATTAGCGACATCAAAGTTGGCGATAGTTAATAGTTAGTCAAACGGTGACAGTTATTAGGCTGCATGTAATCTAATTCAATCTCTTTGTCACACGTGTATCCTTGTTTCCAGCTGGCCCACACCTGAAGGGTGAACATCGCGGTCTCAAGTGTCCTCATCTTTCTTTCGCTTTTCATCGTCACGTATAGTGCTAGAAGCCCGACCGAGAGTGCGCGTGAAATTATGGCTAATCAAGAATCCTAGAAAGATTCCCTAGACGATAATTTATTGTAGCAATATCTAAATGACAAATGTAATTAAAAGGTGTCCTAGCTCTGCCCTTAGTACACATCCGTTTCTGAGAGATATATAGGAAGCATGCCCAAACATTGTTTAGTTGATGGGGGATGTAAATGCGAGCAAGACATGTTTCCTTTTCTTCCTGAAGCAAACACACATAAACGGTTATAGTACAGAGTTTAGAGAGGAAATGTTATTTTGCCGAAGGCGATCATTAATTCCCTGTCAACTTTCTCCAGTCCCTCATTGCAAACGCCACTGTCCATTCACATTATAGCGCAAATCGAGGGACGGACAAGAGCATGCAGCTGCCAACGTGATCCCGGAAGAAATGGGGGTTATTCCTAGCACATAAGTTCATGTCATCATTTTCTGAGACATTTGGTACATACCCCAACAAACCGGTTGTATGGACCAGTTATGGGTCCATTTCCTTCAATCTGCTTACTTTATATAGGCCATAAAGTGGTTGAACCCTCAACCCGAACCTATAAAGATTCTAAAATATCCATATCACCTTCAGGCCAATATCAAGGGTTATTCTAGCAACGGTCTTAATATAATGAGTATAGAATGAACTTCATATTCACTAATATGTGTAATGGTGAAATCAAATACAGAAAACATTCAGGATTATTGATAGATCTGTAGTATAAGTTCATTTCTTCCAGGGCTCCATTAAATTACACTAAAATCCTCATTCCGAAAATTCTGTATTCACTGGAAAATAAATCATGATGACAGTTATGTTTTTAATAACAGTCTTATCGCGTCCCTAGACTTGCTAGACGTGTATAACAATAGTTATCAACAGTACGGTACAATAATAGTATTATCCGAAATTATTTATTGTTTACATTACCGTACTAGACGCAACGAGAATATTATGGAGCCATTTATTCTCGTTGCTAGAGTTACTATTTCTCATTCAGCGGAATACTTACTTCTCTGACTCACATTAGGTACACATCTATGATTCTACAGTGTATTTAATCAGGTTTTGTTTACAGATCTGTGAATATTTCCATATTGTCTCCAATCAGTCTTTTTTATTCCCATACATGATTATGTTTATGTGAATCGAACCTCTATGATATAGAAAATGAAATGAAATAATGATATTTGAATACAAACAAGGCAACAGAGTAGCTGTCACTATACTGCTGTATGAAGAAGACATTTAGAGGGGGAGGGAGGTCGGGCGGGGTTGGGGTGGGAGTAGCGGAGAGAACAAAGTAGTTGATGATAATAAGATTAATGGGGTAAGAGATCTTAGTTACTAAACCATGGTCATCAGGTTAACGATTGACATAAGCTGTTTATAATTAGCTACCATCATTCAGTTTTAAACATGTTCTGATACTGTTAATTTGAACTCAGTGAATGGTAAAATAGCAAAATCACTCTCGTATTCAAAATCTATGCGAGAATTCTCAGGCAAAATCTATTCAGTCTAGGGTCAGAGCCTATCAGATGAGATAAGATTTGTTTACTCATGGCTTTCCCAACCCTGGAGTATATTCACCGCTACCATCCTCATGGGTTTCTAATTTTCAGTTTGAAGGGATCCGATAAGCTCTGAGCCTATTGAGAAGATTGGTGCACTCGAAACGGTTGCACAAAGCACACACATTCGCCTGGATTCTGGTTGGAAGTGCTTTGAGACTGAAAAGAATTCCAGAAAGCACCTTCTGAGCTGTAGTGTGAAAGGGGAAATATTATGATGGAAATCTTACAATTCTTCAATTGTTCGGTTAAAGGTAGAGTGCATTAGAGTAAAATATTTTACTCTATGGTATACAAAGGATTAGGATAGGTGGGTGAATCACATTGATAAACAGACCTGTGGGAGTTGGAGTGGGGGTGTGGTGTCGGGGTGGGGGTGGTGGTGGGGGTGGTGGTGGTGGGACATAGCTTCTGTTCATTCACACATTCATTTAAAAAGTGCATTAGACGGCGGAGTACACAGGGTACAATTTGCCTTCCACATAGCCAGAGCTCAGTCATTCTCTGTATCATTGTTTCGCAAACAATACTCGGTTTTCCCCCTGCGTTCCATCCTCCATATAAAACGACTCGGTATTGGGTTCCCCCGCAGTGGGCAACAGGGAACGTTAATTCTGTCTTTACCTTCTGTGCTGTCAATAAATGTTGACAAATGGGCATATAAGTAAGAGAGGCATACCGTATCGGCTGGTAGCAACCAACCCACACAAGCCCCGAAATTGCCCTCAACGTGGCTTTGCCTTCTCAGATCTCTCGGTGCCCACCTGTAGCAACACCTTGGGAGGCAGTCCCAGAGGCTACAATATACGTCAAGCTCCACACATATGTATCATTCTCACAACGACCATTGGCAAGAGGGAAGTCCCACTTACTCGGTGATTTATTGAGGATTAATTGGGCCTAAACAAGATGTTTAGGGGAAAAGACTATCAATAGCATCCTGATATTACACAGATAAGGACCAAAGGGGGCTGGGGAAACTGACTACTTGTCTGTCACTGAAAGTATCCTCCGTTCGTTTTCGATTGTAATTATCGTTATTGTGTTTGCCTGTTTCAGTTGAAGGGGTTGTTTTGAAACAGGGGGTTGATTGTTCCAGAGCATATCACCACACTGTATATGTTCGTATCGGAAGACTATATAGCATGTCAGATTCTTCATCTTTTCTGGGAGCGGGGCACACCTGTATTTGGCGCGAATGAAATAAGCAAATATTGCTATCTATCTAAGTATGCATTGTGTAGATTATATCCGTCATATTATGCATTATAGCTCACAGTTAGTTTAAATGGGAGATATGGGTTTGTCATTCCGGCTAGTGCTATCTAGTTATTATCAGTGGGCGTTTCGATTAGGATCTGTTGCCAATCCACATGGAGTGTGGATCAAGTGGCTATTTCCCTTTAGGTGCCGCCATATGTCTAGTTCATTCATTGATATGAAGGTGTTCGTTTTATCCTTCATTGTCTTTTACTAATATGTCTGATGTCACAATCTATAATCACCAGGGCGCTTTTCCCTAATCTGTATTGTCATTGATATGGGATGATCAAAGACAACTTTTACATAAGATTATAACATGGGATTGCAGAATGTAACTTAATGGTGCTAAAATAGAAAAATGAACAGAAGCGTTAGGCGATGCAAGAAATTGAGCTCAATTCTGAGACCATATATAACATTAACTTTACATAGAAGTGAACGTGGATGTGTATTTATACATGTGGTTTAATTTGTTTGTTTGGTTTTTTTTTTCAAAAAGAAAACGGTTTAATCAGAGTAACCTGCCATCGGGGCTTTTACACACCAGAAATGGTTCATATTTTTAACAATTAGACAGGGAGGATTAATAATATTATACATGTATTTGAGTCATGTCACCAGATCAGAGTGGACACATTAACGTTAAAAATGTACGTACTTGAGATATACTAAATGAACGTCATTATATTTTACTTTCAAATGGAATAAAGATGTGTCTTTGGCAAACTTTCACATTCTGCCCGCCAAAACGAACCGCCAGCTCGGTGGTGAAGAGGAGGGTATAAATGGTAACCTGTATCAATTTATGGAGGTCATAGAATATCCCATTTATCTAGGACAAACCCCATTAATAGTGATGGAAGCGGGGCAGAAGGGACATGTTAATTCTCACCTTTCTTGTCTACAGCCTTCAGCTCTATTCACATGGGTCAATAATGAAATGCAAGGGATGAGTAGATGATACACAGCCAATGCCTTCCATCGTGGGGTCACATCCCAAAGGCTGTGGTCAACAGGTGTGAGTGTGAGGTTGGACCACACCCTCCTTGAAGCACTTAGAGACGGTGACTTGGAGGCAATGCTCGATGGGGCCTTACCAGGGCATGGCAGCTGGCAATGACCAATGGTCAAGAACCGACCACATGGGGAACTTGAGGTCCTCCTGTGAGTACCGGACAGTAGGGGGTGCACTACAGGTGATGAAGCACCTTCCTAGCTTGGAGACATCATTATTTGCCTGTTCTCCAGTTGGGAAAGGCTTGGGTGTTGATAAGCTCAAGTGCCTGTCAATATTAAACCCAGGTATGCATAGGCATGACTCCAACCTGTTTGTTACTTGCCTGTGGCTTTTCTCTATAAGAATGTGGTTCAGTCAATTCCCTGTTCATAATATTGGTATTTCATCATCCTCCGAAGGCAGCAATGTCTTTCCATTCGCTTGCTCCATCAGATTTGAGAATCTCGCCCTGGCTTGGGAGGGTGGTATTTCATTAGTATGGAAAAACCATTGACCTGAAGGAATTCTGCTAAAAGGCAACCAAGTCATGTATATTTGTCATCTTGCATGTCGGCAGAACCTCTTTAGGACCATTTTAAGTTATACCGCCGGGGAAATGATGTTCAGAAAACAATTGTCCCCTGATTACAGTCATCTACCTAGAGTGGTATTCATTAACCCTGACTCGAGGTAGTTCTTTTTAGTTACAATCGCATGGCTACCTGCTATTTATGTCCACTTGGTCCGTGAACTATTAGACTGCTATGTCTACCCTTCTGTTGTTCGTGATTCTAAAAAGATTCGCAAGCCTCATTTAGCACTGATTGCTTCTAACCTTACCTCCTGATACGTTAACAATGCCATAGCTATCAAAGTACACACAATTATGTGTTGCTGCTTTACTTTCTTATTATTGTTTGTGTATGATCCGCGCCTAGGTTTATTATGGTCTTCTAAATCGTGCCTTGAATCTGGACAATTGAGGCGCGCGGGTCCCTGGGGCATGGGTTCATATATGTATAAGGGCCTGGGATTATTATAGTTTCCTCCTATGGTTCCAACAAGAGGAACGGGTCTTTTAGGGCCTCACATGGACAGGTGTCCGTGGTTAGGGTTCGCATTGTGAAGGTCCCTACCTGGGGACAAAACGACAGGTGGAGGTCCAAGCCCTTCCATAGACCGACATCCGAGAAGGGCCAGGCCCTGTGTATTAGTGATGTGTATATGTCCAATAATGTACATTTGATACCTGAATACCGAGATATCAGCCTTTATAGGGATCGATTTTCATAGATTTGTACCAATACCTTACAGCCCTTCTTTCACTTAAATTCCCTGGATAAATTTAACATAGAGGTCGAGTGCACTATCAGCTACACAAGAGTCAATAGGCACAACGTTGTCCTTGCTATTCCAGATTATAGGCAATTCAGACAGCAAATAGTTGTATATCTATCAACTATTCACCGGTAACTGTTTATGTTAATGAAAACAACAACAAAGCCAGCGGCGGCATGCATCCGCAGGGCTTCTTTGACCACTGGAAGGAAATATGAGATCCTGTATATGGTCTCCAAATAACATCTTTATTGATAGCAAATAGAAAGGTCGACGAACCCTCACTTAGATCCGCCTCTTGGATAAGGCAGGTGTTCTGAGACACAGAGTGTAGGATTGATCCTTGATATCTTATCTCTTTAATCCACCGTGCCGTTGACCAAACCCTTGACCTCCAATTTTATTAACATTCAATAGATGCTTACTCTTCGGTGCGATGGTAAAGCAGAGGCTGACGCCATTCAAATAAGAATTGATATGCCCCTTGCCATATAGCGCATGAATATTTATGGTCTGGCTAGAAATTGACTGACCAAAGGCCGCCATTCCTATATTCACCAAGGGGGCAAGCAATGAAGGTGAATCCACCAGTACAAAACCAACAGAAACATTACACATACTTTTTTTTGTATTTGTTTTTGGTTGTAAATTCTTTATTTTCTGTCACTGCCATCTGGGCATTTACAATTCTAAACATAAATTATAACCACAACCGTAACAATATTAAAACATTTTCTCCTTTACTATTATCAATAGCATCATAGAAGGGGAATCAAGATATAATGTGAACATTCGCGATTCCCAGACAACGAGATTACGTGCCTCTCAGCTAAGTAGTCTCGAGTGGGACATAAGCTTTGAAACAATACGTGTAATTAGTTAGCTTCATGTAGGCATACTATATACTCCATGTATAGACATGATGGTTGATATATACATGTACATGTATACAAGTGGGAAGGTGGCCCTCTATTGATAAGGCGTGCGCGGGCGTTTGCCAGTCTTTTGCCAGTCTCAGGCAGGGAGAAGATGTCACCCTCAAGTGTAGACAAGGGGGCACTGCTGGGTAATGTTTGTGTTTTAAGGACACGTTTATTCTACCTACCGCGAGCCGGAATACAGAGGTGTCATCAGACACCTCAGCATATATACATAATAGTCCAATGTAGGAGGACGCCGGGAGGAATGGGAGGACAGGTCGAAAGGTTGGCAGATGGTCACCAAGGTCTTGAGCCTTCACTTATGAACAAGGAGGCCAGCAGGACCTAGGACCTTTCGCTCTGCCCATGGATTATGCTTGCACCTTCGGGTGAACAAGAAGTGTACACAAGGTCTCACAATAGAATGTATAAACACTTATCTAGTGTTGCATGAGATATAACTACATTTTCCAGTTGAAGTGATATATGAAGAAAAGGGCCTTTCGTCTTCATAGAATTCATAGAATCTCGAGAGCCAGATAGCCTCAGTATTGGGAATGCAGATTATAATTATGAAGTGAGCCTGCGATAACGTGTATCACTGGTTAGTGTCCGAGGGCAGCAAGCCCTTGACCCCTGGCCACCCCTTCGACCAACACTGATCACCTGGACAATGTGACAAAATGCCCTCAGCCTCTCGTCATCGGAGCCGACAATGGAGAGATAAATTGGAGGCCATATGTTCACTTTCTCCCATCCCTGTCGCTCCCTACTGCACCTGTAGAGCCTGCAACAAGTGCAGTTCTATGGGCGAGGTTTACTCGCCTTTCTTCCCCATCTATTCACAATTCTATCTCAAGTTCGTTTTTCAACAAAGGCACCAAATGATAATGGCCCCAAGCTAAAGAAGAGTGAGTCTGAACTCCCGAGCTCCACCGAGAAGGGGCCATAGGTAATATAGTTATAGGTGCACGACCTACTTTACTGCTCATCAACATGGCCATCACCTCCCAGGCCAAGGTTGGAGCTGTGTTTACCAACACTGCAATGTTTATAAACAAATCATGTCTTTTTCCCTGACTTCCCCACTTGCGGCAAAGCGTAAATAATTTATTTCCCTTTCCAGTGGTGCTGACCGAGCGAGCCAACCATGCCCTGTGTGTTTGGGTGCCTTTGTGTCATGTCCATGCCATGCTTCAGGTGATATGAAATGTATGGAGGCTCAGTCGGTACTTTTAGCGTATCAAATTTGGCGAGGAATATGGGCAAGACATGCTGGCCAATGCACCTGCTAGGGGCGGAGTTCGCCACAGCAGCCCGACCGAAACATCTTAACATTCGCATCTAACCACCACGCATTGCGCAGCAACCTCAATAGTCTCCCCATATTTTTTTTTTTACATTTTCCCCCATACAATAATGAGATCATTCTCTACGCCAATGTTTCCTGGGTGGAAAAAAAATCAAAGAGAGGGTTCCTATACAGGGGTGTCTGAGAATGTCTTGTTGAGGTACACATATAATATGAGGGCAGCTGTGTATTTTAGAAGGGCTTTATGATAATAAAAAGGTATTGATATATGACCACTAAGGCATGCCAAACATGGTTAATCATGTAACTGGAGAGGACGCAGAGGTGCCATTGACTTGGGCACTGTCGGGCCGTATGTGGGCACAAGCCAGATGGTATGTTAGACACACATAGGAGAGTCATTCTCTTGTCGCCGAAAGCACCTGTACAGTTTTTCTTCCATCATGATCATTGCTATAAATATCTTTGGTCTAAAAGTCCTCAAGTTATGTGCCTGATACCGAGCAATTAAATTCTAGAAACGCCTCCTGTCACCTGCTCTTTGCCCACTATTCTGACTCCCCATCATAACGCACCCCCCCCCCCCCCCCTCACCACTCATACCCCCAGGGTTAATGTACCAAAAAGATATGATCGTAAAAACTGCATTAAACATGGTCGACTGAAGCAGCACATGTATAATCTACTCTTTAAAAATATCATTTCAACATTAAAATGATTAATAAATTATGTAAAACCTATACCTACGATGCAATACAATACTAATTTAAATTCCTTTTTACTCTGAGATGGGATATACATAGAACAGTGCCCAAAAGGCACAATCCCAAAAGGTATTTAAGTGTGTGCAAAGGTTTGTTGTGCATTATGATTTCCTATTCTTCCATCCCACCTGTTGCGCTTGTTCCAATCGATTGTCAAACACTTTTTTTTATGAAAAAACAACAACAAAAACAAGCTAATATCACCTGTGCAAGTACTAATTTTAAATGGGGCATATTATGGTACGAGGCGTCAAAATATTGTGGAAATTTTCTAGGAGTAGAGGAATCGAAGCATGACAATTTCTTACCTATCAGGGACTTCTACTATTAAATCATTAGCAGTCTGTGCATGGAACATTGGAAGCAGGAGGCACCTGTTCTTTGTACAAGTCACACCTACCAAGCATTAGGTACTTCCCTGGGCGTATTATGGCGCAACATAGACAGCTGTTAAGCTCCAGCACCTTTAAATACTAATCTGTCACCGGACACTTTCTTTAACTCTTGTCATGCAATTGATCAATGGCACAGTGAATAGGGACATGTACACATGCATTTTACGCTTCCTTCGTTTTGCGCGCTCAATATTCTTGAGATACAATGCCCTAAGGTATTAACGGCAAAGCAAACATTATGCTTGTATCCACCAGGGAACCCCGAACCAACCCAGGAAGCTGAGTCTTGCGTAACCTGTGACAGAATAATTAACCTCATTGATAATTAAGCTTATAAATAATCTGAAGATGTGGGAGCTACGTACGTACATTATTTCAGACTAAAAGAAAATATATTCCTTATTTTCTCAAACCCTTCTGTTCCGCATTTTTCTGCATTTATTTACCGGATTAAAAAGTGAAATGAAAGGATGTCTCTGCTTTGATATAGCTAGAAACAAGTCTTGACAATATTGACACTTGCGCGACAGCATTCTGCAATAAAAAACACTGTGAGATCTCGTGCGCATTTCTTCGCAGCATGACATCGGCGACACAACTATGGCTTTTAATCCGCGAAAATCCGCAAAAGACGCGGGCGACAAACGGCAACGCCCCCACGAGAGACAAACAGTGGGGAGATGCCGATAGGAGACTTCCCTTGGCCAGTGGAGCGTAACCTTTCATCTATTGTATGAGAACACACTCAGGGGCGCTTATTAATTAGTGAATTTCCCGTTCCAACACAATGTTTGCATGTTTGGAATATTCCCCAAATGAGTCCATATTAAATTAATACAGACAGCGCTTAGCACCTCATGAGGTTAAAAGCATTGTCACCCTCCAAACAGATTATTTCTTCTCTCGGGGTTCTCTTCCGTTTGAACCCAGTTTGAATGCCCAAACTGTAGTCACTTCGAAACTTCACCATTGGAATAGGGTCAGGGAAGGGTCAGAGGATGCCCCCAAGGGTCAGATAGCCCTGCGACCTCTTGACCAGTTGTGGCAAGAATAATATCTTTATATGTCAATTTGTATCTTTTATTTGAGCTGCAGCTATCAACGGGCGCAGAAGGTCTGTAAATGATGACCATTGCAAATGATGCTGAGTCGGTAACTTGTGGCTATTAAGACACATTCAGCTTCACTAATGGTCGTTATTTAAGCACCTCGTAAAAAGTAAAGGCTGCTCATCTTCCATAAATGAACAAGAACAGTATGAATTGCAACACATTATTAAGTTGATATACAGACGTGTACCATATTGGATATTAACGTATGCCACTTTAAATCTTCACGTATGATACGTTGTTATCTTCAAATACAAATGAGAATTCTTCCAATTACAAATGTACAACTAATAAGTCATTATGTAAATGGTAATCCACGAAAGCTGCTGATTGTTCAAGCAGATTCCATCCCATCCCAAATATCTAGTTCCAGCATACTCACACCCTCATAAGTAGAATGAAAGGCTTGGTAAGTCTAGCCATTTCTTTCTCACAGACATAGAGTGATCGCCTTTCACACAGTTTGTAGATGCATCTGCTCCTCAACTTGCTTTTTGGCAACAACATCCCACACCCCTCTTAGTGCTCTTACTCGGAGCAGACCGACACTCTTTTACTCTAAGTATCTCAAACAACTTGTTGCTCTTTGGCTCCCCATTCACCATCAGCTTGCTGCTGCTGCTACTGCGGCTGCCAAGAAACCTTCAAACCTTCTATTCAAATAGAAAAGGTTAGCCCTCGAGCCCCATACCCACAACTCAGTTGCTTGGAAAATCCTTTCACATGTTTTCATTAAACACCTGCTGTTAAGCGTGTTTACATGCTCTCCTCCAGCATGTTGTATAGGGCCCATCTTCACATGATCTTCAGACAAATTTATTACACAGTATCTGGCGGAAGTGTCAACCTAGGAGAAGGGGGAACTCCCAGTAGTGCTCGAACGGAGCGGCACCAATGCGATACTCTCCAGGGGGATCACTCGCTTCCATGACTTTAGCAAAACAAATAGTGCAGAGCAGACTGGCGATACTGCATAATTAGTAGCACCTCCTCCGACGTTGGCAGTATACCTGCTGGGTATAATATAACCAATGGCCAGAGTGGCCGATCCCTTAGGGTTAAGTGGCCAGTGGGATTTGTTTAGGTTTTGTAAGAAGAGAGGCGAGATGCCAGGCCCTATCTCAACATTCCCACCGCCCGAGAAACTCATTGGGAAGAATATCCACCGACCCCTCGAAGCATGGGTTTATAATAGCTCCACGGGGTTAGAGCAATCTGAGATAAATAGTTAAATATTTGTCATTTCTCCTGAGACGCTTGTCTCGGAGCTATTTGTTTTGGAGTCGGGCTTTTGTTCTGGCGTCGACAGGAAGGCCATCGGACTCCTCGTGCTATCCTCGTGCTATCAGGTGCAGGGTTCACCGCAATGATCAAAGTCAAGTCGATCATGTAATTGGCCACACACTATACAGGCCTTCCATCTGTTAAGAAACGTTCAATGGAACGAGGACCCATGGCTTCTTTATGCGCTGAAGAAAAGGGAAACCCTTTACATAATGGCGCACAGAATGCGAGACTGATAATGCACCTTACTGACGATTCATAAAGCATGCTTTTCTCGACCATTGCTCCGTATATAGTTAGCAAATAATGAGAGGGGTCGCGGCCGCTATCTCTGAAAGGATCAATGCTCAGTGAATATGTAAGTGCGGGCTAAGGCGCTAACAAATGTCTTGGAAATCATGGGTCTTTCATCTTGAGGCTACCTGAGGGTAGATCTTGTGCCATGCCCGTGCCCGGTTGCACGCTCCAGATGATCAAAAGGGTGGGGGTATTCTCTGCAAATCAACCGTTCCAGCCAGACTTTGCAAGAAGTCTTTGTCCTCGATTTTCCTCAGCCACGAGTCACTGAGTCATTCAAAACTCAGGCGCACAAAGGAATCCACCTACATGTGTGACATATGTAGAGGTTTATTATCGGGATACCAAGCAATCCCAGGCACTGCGAGACAGCAGCGTCTCTGCGGTCACGCGTCTGTGAGCAGATCTCGCGCTTTTTTACCTAGTCTCAAGAGGCAGACGATATTTCGGAGGTGTTGCCATAAGCGTGCCATGACACGCGCTTACAGTGGGTGAAAAGCTACCTGGCCCTAGATCTTTTAAATGATTAGCAGTCGAGGCTCGTTATAGGCCACAGTAAGTCTACTCACTCGGGGCGTAGCAAGAATAAATCAACTTTTCTTCCTTTTTTTATTCATTTTACCTGTAATAACTACTACCTTTCAAGCATGATGTAGTAGTATTAGGCCGGTTTTTTCGCTGTGAAGGTGAACATTTACAGTTGAATCTTTTGTACCACAGACTCTTTTGTACTGACACAAAAAGAGTGATGCGATGTAGGAGAGATGCGATCTTTTCTTTGTATGTGCTTAGAAGTAATATAATACAATATGTATGTGAAATGGCTAATATATGATAATGAACATGACATATATAAATGTCTTTGTTCATATAGAGCACATCATCTGCATCTTGAAAAATAAAATAACATCAGTGTTTGTTGTCAACACAATAAAGAGCATTAGCTAATAACTATGTTTCTCTTCTAACCAAATGCCTTTGAACAGTCATCTCCGACAGGCACCAGTGACTCCACAAGGCGCAAGCTATAATTACGCCATGATCTAATTCCAACCTGAGTGCATCAATTTTCCAAGTGTGGCGACAATTTCTGCTGGCATATTTTGCCATGGCACACGCATTCGTGAAACCATGTCTTCTAGTCCTCGGGTGATAAACATGACGATGTGCCATCTGTCAAATCTAATTACAGCAATATATTCCCAATCCAATTCAAAATAAGCTACATGGTCTTCTATCGCTCCATCTCTGCTTTTGAACTGACTGACAACTTGCAGATTCCTTTCGTGTGTTGCCAATTGTTCCTCATGTTGAAATTATGGGTTTGTGGGAGAGTCCATGTTTTTGGACCAATAGGGCCTTCTCACGCCATTAGGCCTGAGCAAGTGTAGACGCAAGTTCGTGAGGAGAAAAACTTGACATAGTGGTCATATTCAGCCTTGCACCTGTATGCATATCTTACCAACCCTAGGGACATAGGTATAGATGGAGAATACCTTTAATGTCTCCCACCTCGATAACCCAGTGGCAAGTGACCCGAAGGTCTCTGCTCGGGCCCAATCCTAGGGGGTAACTACAGACGCCCCATGTCCCTAGAGTAGCCTCAATAATGTCACCTCAACATGCGAATGGGAGGGCTGGTCGCACTTGAAATGTTTAAGTGCTTGAACAGACATACAATCATTTTCAACAGTCCAAAGTCTGTGTATTCCATACAAAAAGCTGTCCTTTTGACAATATCTAGCTCCAGGGCCGGTCCATTGGCGGGTTGGCTTGTCAGGGAGTTCACAGTCAGGAGTAATTCTAATTAAGCTTTTAAGAAAAACTTGAATAGCATCACACACGTACACATGTCAGTATATATGTGTACTGCAAGTCTGATTTTGTATCTGTGTGACCACCTGTGGCTAAAACCGGGGAGTTGTCAATCAAAGGTCCGTGTTTGGACTGTGTCAAATGTTTGTTTATCAACATCATTAATATATCCTCGTGTGGCACTGAGGACACTCCATAACCCTTGCCATGTTCTATAATTAAAATCTTAATATGGTACTGGTACCAGTATGAACTAAAGCCCATACTTCATGGGTTTTAGGGGTAAGCTGAACTGTACGGTGTCCTGTATGGGTGTGTACCCACACACGACCCCTCAAACACACCATGCAGGCATGGGCGCTTACGAGATTTATGACTGCAATAAATGAATATTCTTTATTGTAACTATTATACCTTTGTGATTATTACCTTCGTTAAAGCCAAGCCATTATTATAGCTGATGGCATTATAACCTGCATCAAGTAATGGGCACATATTAAATGATTGAATAAACATGGAACACGTCAGCACTCTGTACATACACACACATATTATATACATGATACAAGATTTACTTTGTAAAGATAGCAAACATAAGGTATTGTGGATACAGCGTTTCAGAGTGTGTCTTCAAATGCGGCTTGGGAAATAGAATATCTATTATTTATCATCTATGAGAACTTGACTATAATGTTAGGAAACCACCTGCTACAACCCAGATCTCACATGACGCATGAATACCATGTCGTATACAAAGAATCCAGCATTTTGCCTCCTTGAACCCCAGCCACATTATCTATTCCATTCATATAATCTCTCAGGGGCCCTGCTTCGGGAGGGGAGGAGAGAAAGAGAGATGCCTCACAGCTGACACTGGCACAGCATTCACAGTTCCTAAGCCCCAAACAACAACCCCTTTGCCCACCTAGTTAGTATTTGCACTCCCGGCAATATGATTCCTGTTTGGGAAAGTATTTTTTGTCGGCAACACTCAGTCTTTGGATCAAGACTGGGTCAAAATGACTTGGGGGGCTGAAAGCACTTATTTACTAAAGTGCCATCTCCACGTCTGACTGGCTGCCATACGCGTGCCAGAGATTCAACCCAACAAAGATATACCCGAGACTTGGGTCGATGCCGACTTAGCATCTTGGGTTTCAACCTTTCAAGGGCATTTTACTCGAGGCAGGAGGTATGTGGGTGTATAGAGAGAGCAGCGGTGGATGAATTTCCCCCAACCCTCTTGCCATATATATTCTATTGCAACCTGTAAATTCACCTGTATGAGTGTCTGTCTATATGATAGCATATAAATCTAGTGCTTTGTGTTGATAAAAGCTGAAAAATATACATCTTTACTCTAAGATCGCACGTACGCCAGCTATATCTGCTAGCTATAATAGAATAAATGTTTAATTACCTGACAATTAAGTACAAAAAAATATAAAGATTTTGCCACAAAGATACACTCAGACACGTTCCAGTCCTCCACACAAAGGCAAGATTGGGGTGAACGTCGCCCAGGCGTGACCAAGAACATCAAACCACAATCGTCTTGATGCAGGTCGCCCATCTGGTCTATGATCATTGGCTTTGTTTACTACTTCTTCACCCATACTTAATGTACGACGGAAGCTCCTACCAGACTTTTGTCACCAGTTTTTTCTTTCTCTACACCCAGAAATATTAATGGAAGCTCAATAGGGGTGCCTCCGTTCGCGTATTTGGGGGGCTTTGCGGTGGGTATAAATAAAGTAGCAATGGTATAGTAGTGGTGAGCAATGGTAGTGGTGGAGTAGTAGGTAGACTACACAACAGGTTGTACCGGACACCTGTTGATCCATGGACCATAGAACACCCACCTAGTTCCGGGAGGACATAAAGCAAAGTCTAGCATTTAAAGAGCTTAAGCATTTCTGAGTAATATACTTCCACAGAAACCCCTGACTAGATTTATTTGTTCTTTGCACTCTGAATAGACTACTGGACGGTGGTGGGTGGTGTGGGGTTGAGTGTTGTATAATAGCATAGAGGGGGATTTAAGTTATTCAAGTGTTGGACCCGTGTTGGATTATGAAAACAATTCAAGGGAGTAAATATATGACCACTTTAATCCTGAAATGACTCAAATATATTTCTTTTCTCCATCTAAGTGCGTTGGTATTACATTCCTCTCCTCGAAACGGCCAAACTCAGACTCATGGGTCAGTAACTCGTAAGGCCACTTTCAAAAATCACTACAAGTCCACACTCGTCCCTAATGGATGGAATGCATTGCAAGGGCCATTCGATACTTATATCCATTAATTCCCAATACCATCAGAGAAGGGGCCCCCAGGTCGTAAAAGTGTCCATTTCTCCAATACTTGCACCTCTTGACCGGGATGGCGACCCTCTGACCGGTGTCCGAGTGCAGGGGATCATTCAAATGCTGAGGTAGTGTATACAAGACATTAATCCAAGTGACATCCACTGACAGATCGACTATTCACAGCCAAATAGGGGCTGGGGTGGCAGGTATTTTTTGCAGTGATTTGCTTTTAAGCGCTGTCTTGGCTGGCCTCTATGGGTGTCGATTATTTGCAGTCAAGTGTGCGGCACGCTTAGAACGCGTGCGTGGGTGCCTTCTTGAAGGAGAAGGGTGACATTCAGTCCTAACTAACCCCTCCCACTTTTAAAGATATATAGCCCAGCTCTATCAGAACACGCAGTCACTGAACAATGACTTGGGAGAAAAAGTCACTGAGGGGATCCATTCATGCACGCTCCTCGGCTCGCTTTTTCCAGGCCCCGGGACCAACTAATGTGGTAGCCTTTATTCAAAGCCAACCATTTGAGAAAAACATACACAACTTTCGGAGTGCCTTCGTCTGGCTAGACTAGGTCGATCTAGACCACAACAAAGCTTGAATCTTTGCGATAATCATTCAGCTTTGATATGCTGGACGATTGAATGGGAGAAAATAAAAGCCCTTTTGTTGGCCAGGCAATACGGTGTCGCTGTAAACAGGTGTACCTCCACATTATTTGAAGGATAATCTTACCTCAACATTATTTACCTTTAAAGCACAAATCCTTCCCATATACTTTTTGTTCCATAGGGGACCTCTATTCCTCTATTAGACAATCTGATGGCAGAAAGGGAATACCTTTTTTAATCTTCGCCGTCGCATTGAAATTCGTCCCATTTGTAAAAGCGAACTCTGCTTCTATACTGAATGAGAAGTAAAAAGCCGATGCCCTGAAATTAGAGCGAAGATGTTTCTATACAAGTGTTCGAATGTGTCCTAGGGTTTCTAAAAGAAGAAATCACATAACAACCTAAATTAAATCACCACATTAAAAAAATAAATCACCACATTAAAAGATGTTAAGATTGATGAGGCCTTACACTCTTTGAGCCAGAATACTTAACAAAACTAAAATTAAAGACTAACATTTCGGCCATAGAGCAAAACGGAGTTCATTCATATTTCGTGCCTCGATCGGACCAACGAGATCGGACAGAGGCCAGACGTTTAGTATAGTAGTAGTATACTGAGACGATTAAAATAATCTGGCGTCACTTAGTGGCCACGTCTTAGGTAGGGTCCCCAGAAATAATGTACCGGTAAGAGAAGAACGTATCAATATTGTTGGACTTCGCAATACATGGAAGAGATCTATTCTATCAATGAGACAAATGTCAAGAACGAGATGTAAGGTGTTGTTATAGTAGTATAGCGTTCATAGCAGTGTAAGTTAATGATGTTTCCCCCATTCCTCCAAAGACTGAAAAATTGATGACGTCACGGATCGCGCAACTGACGTCTTGAACATACTTTATTTCTTTCCCCCCTTATTTATGATGCACGTAAAGATCATGGAACCAAGCAACACGATTGGTGTCCCCTGGCCATGAGCCATCAACACATTATGGCTCAGTCAGGTCCAGAAGGCAGTTTTGGACACTTAAGTTTTAGGGGTCATTAACACTTTTAGCCTTAGCCTTGTGGTTAAGCTTATCGCTGGATGTGGAATCGAGGAATGTGGCTGTCTGGACCTGATTGGGCTGTATAGATATGCTAAATTTAAAAAAGAAAAAAACATGACAAAACGTCAAGAGCATAGTTGGTAATTTATATCAAAGTACATGAGGGCTACAATGAAAATCAAAATATACACATATATCCACAATATTTATCCTGTGCTGAGAAATTAAATTATTTTTGGAAAAAACACCACCAGAGTAAAAGATAGCCATACCTCGAATGTATACAGTCTAGGCCCAAAGTTGAGAGAGTCCCTTCAAACGAAGGGAAAGCCTCTCGCCTCAAACCGCAAAGTGTCATTATAATTCCATTAAGACCGCAAAATGACATTATATTCCCATTAAAACGCGTTCTAGACCAGAAAACTGATCAGCGAAGTAGGCTGACATACCATTCTCATCTGATCTGAGGTTTTGGACCTAGAGTGTATAGTTCCCAAGGTGGTCGGTGATTTTCTTTATTAGGGAAGTTTCATCAAATACTATGGCGTAACACGCTAAGATTGGGCTTAGAGCAACGATAGGATCGTTGCTAAGAGGGGGTTAAGACCACCTGAACAAAAGAAATGCTGATGCAGAGGCGCCGTTGTTGTTTAATGGGGTAAATATTTAATGAAGATTTCAAATACAAAGCATACTAAAAGCAAATGTCAAAGCATACATGTATTACTGATTTGAGGGAGTGAGTAAGGCCTACAGTAGCTATATCTATCTCTCAATGTTTTTTTATATCAAATCATTGTCCCTTTTGGATTCAAAGATGTCATGCAGTCTGTTAACGATATGGGGAAAGGACGAGCTTTGTCCCCTTCGCAATGACAAGAACTACTCATCCCTAAAACTTTATCTTGTCTGTATATCAGCATTACATTACAGTACATCTGTCATTCCACCCACATCTGTGCTGCATATAAAAATAAGCAACAAAGGGATCCCATAAGGATCTCTCGGTGAGGATGGGCAATGAATGCATTGCTTGTTTTCACTTTGTCTTGAAATGCAGAAGCAGGTATAAAAGGACTAGGGTTCAACCCGGGGGTGTTGCGGATGGGGAAACCTCAGACGTTCACTCACCCATCAAATTGAACCATTGAACTCGAGGGAAAAGTTCCTGGTTGAGATACAGAACGACATGTGTACGAGATCCGGGTGGATCCAGGCTGGACTTGTCAGTGGTTTCCCGAATGTTAGTTGTTACCGGAGTACAGTAGTAGCTAGGGTTGAGTACGTGTGGCCCCGCCGCCGCCCCCACCCCCACCCCCGTCCCCAAACTAAAAGCATACTCTGAGATCAAGCAATGAGTAACGTTACGTTAATCGATACGTGTTGATCAAACCTGCTTTAATTCGCAAAATATTTGTAGATTATGTCTATTGTCTGTAATGGACGAAGGAAATGAAAAGAAGTGAACTATCAATCCTGAGATTACTCTTATTATGTGGCACTCATTCATGCCCCACCCCGACTCGATCGGTCGCAGGCGTAAATTTAGCTAAGCTTCAACCAATCAATGTTGATTCTCCCCAAATCCATACTGAAATGAATAATCCCTTGTGAAACAAATCAAGTAATACATTACTTACCCATTCATATTGTTTTATATTAAGCTGACATCAGCTAGCGATAAGTTTCATGAGTCGGCGGCACCACCGCCCGTCGCCGAACTACTTAAAGGAGCGTCGACGTAAACGAGGTGCGCAACAGGTGCCCGAACAGGTGCGCGTTGATGTATCCATCATTGGATTAATCTCGATTGAATGAATGATGGTGTAAGGGTTTTGCACATTGTTACACAAATCATAACTATCATATGATCGTCATCGTTAGTTCACGTCAAATACCTGATGTGGTGTACACATATCAATCAATATTTTCTCGGCGATATGATTGTCGTAAGACGTAACAGAATCCCGACCATCATCGCGCGTCGTTGACGTTGCCATGACGCGCAATGTGAGCAATCAATTTGCGTCGTGAAATTGACATAACGTGACGTCGCGTTGTGGTTAGAACATCCGGCCTTTGCCTACATCGGCGATACATTTGCGTTTTCAAATTCAAAATCGATTGAAATTAATGACGGGGGTCATTTGAGTACGGGTCATGTATGAGCCTTCGGATGTATATTGTAGGCCGAATGTATGGCAATAGAAGAGCCAGTGCATATTAGCGGGTTATAACTAATATCAATAATAATTCTGAAGAAGAGTTGTATAATCTTTCATGCTTCGAATTGAATTGAATTGACTCAGTCTAGGTCCAAAGATGAGAGAGTCCCTTCAAACGGAGGGATGGCCTCTGACCTCAGACCGCAAACTTCCTTTAAATTCCATTAGGACCACAAAAGTCATTTATAATCCCATTAGAACGCTGGTCCTAGACCAGGAAACCGATTAGCAAAGTAGGCGTCCAATCACTGACATACCATTCTCATCTGATTTGAGGGTTAAATTGGGCCTAGACTGCACTTTCTTTCCTTGATTTGACATGCATAGGCCTACCTATATTCACTTTCAAATCTTGAGATATACAACTACAAGATGTATATGCCAATCCAGCTGATCCCACCCAGCACATATTTTTGTTTTTTGATCGCTGATATTTATTAATGTTTAATAGCCCCTCCCACAAATGTAATATGAGTTCGAATTAATATATGATCCAGGATGGTTGTGGTTGCTTAGTTTTTTGTGAAGTCTCCATGTAGCTCCTATAACATAATTGGAGTTGAACAACATAATTATGTTCCAGAATACGGTATGGTGAATTATATTTAGGTGACGTCTGAAAACATCCTTATAAGGATAACACGTATATATAACCTAAGTTGTTTCATGCCAAAAAGTGGAAGGAAAAACTAGTCTCTTTTAAAAAATCCTTGCCTTGGAAAATGTTCGCAACATAAATCCAAAAGTTTTGATTTTTGATTTTTACCTAGCTAGATCTAGCCTATACTGAATTACCATGACGTTTGCAAAATGGGGGAGTGTGTGTGTGTGTGTGCGTGGGGTGGGGTGCCGTGGCGTGGGGTGGGGGTGTCAGGGCAGAGAGAGAATATTTAGCTCCAGGGCCGGGAATTAAAGCCATTAGGGCAGTAAGCGTCCAGTCAAATCTAATTCCAGGGCGGAGCTCAAGACAAAGTTTGAAAATAACTTTTGACTCCCTTTTTTATGCATTAGTTGTAGGCTACTCCATAGGTTTTTTTTTATTTACATATGGTAACTCATGATTTAACATATACTAGGCTATAGCTTTGCACCAAGAATATAATTAGTATAAATAAAGTCAATATTGAGTTAATGAATGAGCCCTAGTTGTAAACCATCCCCTTTCTATACAATTAAGCCTTTAATGTAGGTTATATATAGCTAAAAAGGGAGGGGCACCCAGGCCCGCCCACCCAAGCCAAGGACAGACTAATGGTGAGTGTGGGGGTTGGGTGGGTGTCCATACCATGGCCAAGTCCACCCAAAGAGTTTATATAAGGTATGTCCACCACCATAGCTATAGCACTGTAGGCTGAATTTATACTTGTGATCGGGGACCTTTAGATAATGGGTTCAATCAAGCAAGTCCCCCACAACAATTCATTTCTATCTTCATTGGGGTTATTGTATGATTTCCATGTTTCGATGCTGTACCAAAGTTTGTAAGGCCAAACTCAGGTGCATTGAGACTCAGTTCCTCTAAAGCTCGAACGGCGGCGCCTCAGTATGGCAAGGCGTAGAGCGAGTGGTCGTCTGGGGCTGTTAAATCTTTACTCCAAAGATTAGATGAATGTTTATTAGCGAAAAAAATGAAATCTAAGATATTTGTATTTGGATAATGTATCTTCTTTACAGCCTGTACATCACCTGAATATACATTATGATCATTTACAATGGATGGACTGAAATCAGAATGTACATTTTCAGAGGACTTCGGCTGGGGGGAGGGGTTTCAGTAGAAACGCTTGGGTGTAAACTGGAGTGAGTGAAGGCAGATCTTCTCAATATTCTTAGGCTTAGGCTATGGCGATGCTTTTGTTTCATGCATACGCCTGATTATATAGGTTGAAATTTGCTAGTCTAAATGACCATTTTAAATGTGAAGTGCAAGAAATTCCAAATTTTAGTCTAAAGTCAGTATAGTCTAGGCCTGTCCCCGGTGCCGATCTTTTACTTCGGGCACCACTTGGATTCCGATGGATAGCAACAAGTAGATCTGTGAAAAATAATTTAGCCTAGCCAATATATTTTAGGCCTAGGCCTACGGTAGGCTACTGATGAGCAAAATTACGTGTACCTAATACATGGATTTTCAATCAAGCTTTGCAGGTTGAAGGTGAAAAATGAGGGGTTGGGAGAATGAAGACAGGCTCCCCAAGCTAGGAAGCCAGACCAGTCTCTCCCTTCACCACCGAGCCCAGCTCGAGACTGTCAACATTGCGGCGTGCAAACCATGCCTGCACCACCTCCTCCCCTCACTCGCTCATTCCAACCACTAAGGTTGGTAAAATATTCAATAAATATCCCTCGATATTCGGAATTTAACTGAACATACCGAATATGCGACTAAAACACTTTCCCCAGTAGGAATATTTCCTCGCTTATTGCGTAAATAGAGGTTTCATCGACTGTTGAAATATCCAGCGATACTTGGCAAAGTTTGTACAAATCCTATGGCAACTCCGGGTACGCGGCCAAGAGCGAGTTGCGCCTTTTTGAGAGATGGACACTGATTGGCTGACTGGGCCGTCTGGCGGGGGATTAGCCCCGCCTACTTTTTTCCCGCCATGCATAATGAGATCGTGTCGCCCCACACCTCCATCCAGACAAGAACCTTGCGTAGGAAAAAGTCCCTAGTATTTCAGCATTTTCACCATGAAGTACGTTTTGACAACCAGATATATCGGTATATTTCTGAATTAGATGTAAGGAAAACTTTAACTAAACTATTTTACAGTTTGCAGTACTGGGAAAACAGGATAATCTGACCGGCCGCTTCTGCAGCTCTTCAGCGCAAGTCTAGACAGCGGAGTGATACGAAATTGGTGAAGCGGCCTATGATAAAATCCGACCGCTACCTTCGTCGTCACAGTTTTCTCTCTGGTTTCCTCCGAGTAGGACGTGGATTACCCTTACCTGTGAGAGTCACAACTATTATCTTCAGAATTGACTATTTCACATCACTACCTTCTTCGAGGTAAGCATCACTGTTAGCTTTATCTCCAGTGACATGTACTAAGACTAGTTGCTTGTTCAGCCCCTTCTACGCCCGGCATGTGTTCGCCCATGCCTGGCATAGATGCATGGGTCATTTAAATGCCGGGTCCTCTGGATCTCGGAACTGCTTGTCTTCGAGTCAGCAGCATTTGCGACATTTGTCAGTAAGTTCAACATGACTTGGCCTTATCTTACATATTCATGGTCATGTTTGAATTCATTTGATCTCACTATCTTAACATTTCTCAGTTTTATTCGGTCTCAAGTGTATGGGACTGTGTCTTCAGTACCAACTGAAGCGCTAGATCCGAGTTATCCATTCGTGAACACTCAACACCATACACTCAACACTTTGCTCATTCAATGTTCTAATACACATTTATCTTTTATCTTGCAGGTTAGTGGACAAGCGTAAAAATGGGAACTGCCGTTGAGGATTACGAGGATTTTGGGCCTTGTTTCTTCTCTTGTGGGAATGAAGAGGAGTTCTACGATGCCCCCGCCCCCAGCGAAGACATATGGAAAAAGTTCGAACTCCTACCGACACCGCCCCGCTCCCCCAAACACGAAACCTCCTACCCTGCGACTACACTAGGATCTCAATCAACATTGGATAAATTACGATTGGTGTCAGAAATCTTGGACGATCCTATTTGCAAAACCCATGTGTTACCTGAAGGATTCTCGGCCAAGTGTATGGACACATGTTGTAATTTCAATTCAAAGTTAATACATGACTGTATGTGGTCAGGAAACAATATACCCGACGAGCTCAAAATTGGACACAATGTGGACCCCAAAATACGGTCACGAAGCTGTAGTATGTCATCGAACTTGGACATTACCTCAAGTTCAGTATGTGTGGACCCTAACTCAACAGCAGTATTTCCTTACCCAGTCTCAGCAACGACGAATAAGGCGGCTCTCTCCAAATTCAACAAACAGAACATTAGCCTAGGAACAGAGACTCCATCTGAGTCAGAACCCGGTAAGAATCATTTATCAATTCAATGCATATTGTTAAATTGTCAAAGGGGGCCATGTTTCGCGTGGGGAAGGTATCTTGAGGCTGGACTAGGACCAGCCCCCTTGTTTAGAGCAGCCTTCGTGTGCCTGTCTAAATTTAGCCAGGGGTCCCTTGGTCTAGAATGATCTTGTCTCACATGGACTGTCCCCCCGCACTCACTCTCCCTGTTGCTCCACTTCCTGCCGCTAGCTACCACTACCAACACACCACCACCTTGTTCTGTCACGGCCTGTCCGAATCCAGCATGGCCATTTCCAAAACCATGCCCAGCAACCAGAGCAAAAGGCTCGACACTGTTTTATTATAATGCTATATAATCGAGACCGTTTCTCTACCTGCATTTCTTGCCAGTATTGCGAAATATCCTGCAGCACTAGTTGCGAAATCTCATGTTAGTGTGTATCTTGGGCTGGTTGGCGGTGAATCGAGCGAGTGAGAAGGCGGGGCCGACGAGAGAAGTAAAGCAGTGACTAGATTGACCTGCCCCCCCCTGCCTCTATGTGAGTGGTGGGTATGGGAATGCGGTTACCGAGTAGGCCAACGCTCGCCTCAACCGCCATGCTGCATAGTCTTCACTCGTCGGCCCCGTTACCAGACAAATGCGTTTCTAGACTCTATAATTTGTTAAATCTTCGAGACTAACGTCCTTTATAGATCGTTTTTACAATTTGATTCTATCCAACGTATTTTCATCGCGCTCTGAACATCCCTCATTGAACTAACGACCGAAATGTGGTTGGGTTGCAACGCGTACATTATGCATGGGAGGGAGATATTCTGGCAGGCTGCCAAGATCGACGAAGTACCCACGTGGGTTGCCACGATTACCATGAGCCATGCTGCTTGAACAATATGGGTAACTGCGACGTGTTGGTGCGGGCTATTTGCTAGAGTATGGGACTAAATACCCATTTATTTGCTCTCAAATTACCGAACCGTAGTAGGGGCTTGTCATGTCCCATTTTATAGTAGCGAAAAATAAATGTTCTTATTAAAATTGTTAGTATCATGTCCTGTATTTATGTTGTGTGAACAGTTACTCATGAAACCCTTAATTCATGTTTTACAGAGAGCGAAGAGGAGGAGGAAGACGAAGATGATGACGACGATGATGATGATGAGGACGAGGAGATCGACGTGGTGACGGTTGCTGCCGATAAGGTACAGGTGACCAACAGCAGCAGTAGCAGCAGCAACGCCCCCAGCTCTGCATCAGCAGCCTCCTCATCTCGCCGCTACTCGAGGGAGAGACCAGTTCTCCCTGCCACGCCTTCTGCCTCCGCTCAGGTGGCTGCCATGCACAACTACACAGCCGCTGCCCCCAGATCTCCTCCCCCCAAGTCTTCCCCCAAATCCGAATCCAACAGTAACAACAGTGGTAACATTAGCAGCAGCAGTAGTAGCTCGAGGTCATCGCACTGCCAGAAGAGGCACAGATCCCATCACGACCACTCGACCCCGTTGAAAAGGGCCAAATTCACAGTGGCCCATTCCTCTGAGCTGCGCAGCGTTATGAATAGATACAGACACCAACACTGTCGGACGTCCAACAGGTGTTCTTCAGACTCTGAGGACTCAGACTGTAAGAGAGCACAACACAACGTGCTGGAGAGGAAGAGAAGGAACGACTTGAAATCAAGTTTCCACAACTTGAGGGACAATATCCCCGACCTCCAAGCACAAGAACGTGCAGCCAAAGTGACAATTTTGATAAAGGCCACTGACCATATTATGTCCCTCAGAAGGCAACACCAAACATTGAACGTTGAGCTTGACCGTCAGCAACGGACTCACGAAGCTCTCCAACGGAGGCTTCGTTTACTTAGGTCTAAGTAATTGTACTAAGTATTAGTTGATTCATATTATTCACAGCGGTTTAACATACCTCATGGCAGCAGAATTCATTTTCATGGATCGCTTTGGCACAGACACAACCATCTCACTTCATTATCCATTACCGGTGTTACATATATACGTATCATTCATACATTTTGTTCATAGATATCGTGTTATACTACATACATACTATACATTATCTATATATGCTGATTTATGTACATTACTCAGACGCCATATCTGCCTTGCTCATTGACCGACGGTTTCTCTGGTTTAGAGATCGTCGATATGCAAAACGTGTATACTTCCATGTTTATAGAGAATTGATTTCCTCACCACCATCACTTTTGTAAGAGATGGGGATCTGTCATTCATTGTTAAGATTGGTTTTTACATAATTTGTTTCTAGATACCTACAGTTAATGTTACTTGCGAAAGGTTTTCTTTTTTATTGAAATGAAATAAATCGAGTGGATTTGTTCACCAAGCACAAGGTGTGCCTTTAGTTTAAGGTCATATAAATATACTCTCAGTATTGGAATTTTCTGAAATTGATTGTATGGAATTGGGAACACTGAAGTTTTTTTGCTGTGGTTTGAGAATAGTCTTGATAGGAAATATTTTTGCTACTCGCCGGTTTACTGAAACAAATTTCCCTCTTCGATATGGAGCTCAAAAATACGAGTACTGGAATTTGACAATACAAGCATCTATCAACCTAAGTTATGGCAACCCAGTGTGTTCAATTTGTACATTGTATTTTATGTAATAAAAACTTATTAACTAAAACTTTACTTCTTGTGTCATCCATAACGTCCTCCCACATCGCCTCGTATGATTAAGTTATGATTATGACTCGTCGCATTATCCCAACCGACCATCTCGACAAAAATATAAGTACAATTCTACCGAACATCTCGAAGCCAATAACTAATCCAACTGAATATTTTAAACTTCCCCGAAGTAATATCTAGAAAAATAACTAATATGATTGGCCTAATGCAAGAAAAAAAATTGCTGAAGAAAAAGTCGACTAAAATAACTAATTCGTGAAGGAAAATAATTAAACCATAGGCCTACAACTAATTGACGAATGAAAATAATCAAACCAAAGGCCCCTATACTTCCTAATTAGTGAAGGAACATAATTGAACCCCTAGGCCAAGCTCTATTTTGGCCTTATGACAGATTTTCTAAGCATTATTGGGAATGTCACATTCCCATGTTAGTGACGTTTCCAATAAACTAACCTCGGTGTGTTACAATATTTCTATTCCTAACATGGATCTAATTGGAAACTCGGAAATAACCCAGATTGAGTACTAGCTTCCCGGTAGCAAGTTATCCACCACTAGGCCCTAGTGTGGAAGGAATCTGTGGCGGGAGCTGCTATCTGGGTCAGCCAGTACGCTTTCGTACAGTTAGGCAGTTAGATTTAGTTCCGCATCCGCTGTGTGGTGGCGCAGAGAGCGTAAACATGGCTACCACAAGTAAGATCGTACGGAGTGTCCCTGTCGTTGTTATTTTAGGTGCTACAGGGACTGGAAAGTCAAAATTAGCCATCGAAATTGCCAGAAAATTCAGAGGGGAGATTATAAGTGCAGATTCCATGCAGGTAAGTGAAATCGCATCGTGGAAAATGTTAAATAATCCAATATTATATCTTCTGTCACAGAGCACGTGCTCGATCAACAAAAACAATATGCCAATGGATTTGCTATCATAATGTGGTCTTCTGAACTCCGATTGCATGTAAATGCATCTGAGGACATGGGTAATACACCCGGGAGTGTTCTGTGCAATTCTCATGGTTTTATTGCTGAAAGGACACCTAAAATCGGAATTTTATTTCATGGATGCTAGTGAGCGATAATAGGTGAGTTGATTGAATGACAGCCGGTGTGCATCTCGTGCAACCAGGAAGAGCGCTGATCCAGAGTAAATGTGTCTTGGTAAGATGATTTGCTTGTTAGAATCCATTAATTTACCTGTTTACTGACATGATATGTACCTAGTGCCTGCCAAAGTTGGAATCAATTTAATCTATCCAGTGGAAGTGGAGAAAATGATGTTAGTTGGGCCCGAAATGACGAGCTGTCAAAATGGCCGAACACATCACACTGCAGGCAGACTTGATGAGCACGTGCATCTTATTTTTCAATGATCTTAGTCTATTAGTGTATTTTATAAAGCACTATTACCGTTAGTTCATTTGCAATACGTATTTTGAGATGTTAGTTCGTTAAATGAGCCCAGTTTGATTAGAGAGCTATGTTGACACTGACAGTTATCTCCATCACATGGTTTGTTTTTCTCTGACAGTCTTGATTCTTGTCATTGACAAAAGCGTGTCACATTTTGTTAGGCAGTGTCTTTACTGTTAATACTAATCTTAGCTTTTAGGTCACATTTGATCCTTCACTATAATAAGTGTCTTATCATCGAAACTCTTGGGGCTTCGTTCCTACCGAGGAAATGAAATTGAATTAGATAATTGAATTTTGTGGAATTAATTTTTTATCAGTCTTCCTGGCCGTTGTGTAATCGGTTCCTACAACGTCCTGATACACGTATAGGCCTATTTTGTTTAATCTGTCAACATCTTTTAATTATTCAGATATAGCCGAATAAGACAGTATGAAGGTTGACCTAACCAGGATAATTATCTAAGCCCTTGCAGTGAAACCCCGTGGAAATTATAATCCAGACAGCAGTGAAAAGTCATTGGGTGCCAACTTTACTATCTTTACTTTACCATCTTTAGAGTAAAATTCACCCTCGTTTGAATTAAAATCGAAAATCCCCCAATTTTGGTTGAATATGATAATGAGTGTCACCAATTAATTTACCGCTAAGTGTCAGACAACACAGTTTGAGATCAGATAGAATAATGTTCTAACAAAACCGCAAATTTTTATATCTTTATATACATTATTATTTTATATGTTATATATCTTATTCTTGATATACGTCAGTTGCAATTATACAGGTGAAGCTGCCTGGAGAGGAAGCTACTCACATCTTCCAAGATGTTATAAGAAGCTTATGTGGATTAAGTGAATATGCTATTTTCTGGTGTTTGTAAGAGATACTTAATGTTTATAACGGCCAGATCCTCAAAATTATGCTCAGGTCAGAGTACTATAAATAATACATTATCCGTTTTTGGCGATTGCATGCTACAAAACACTGCTTCCAAAGTCATTATATAGTCTGTCATGATGAATCCTGGATGCTGGGGTGTGGGCGTGGTTTCTACGTTCATTTTGCGATATATATACGTGAAAAACATTAGGATGGGATCTGGAATTTATATTAGTATATCAGGTTGTATAGTTCTCATATGAGATTGGTCCCGGAGCCAATATAACAATTAGTTTGAGGTACTATTTCAAGGTTTCCCATTACATAATCGCTGATAAATTGTATTGGCAATAGATGTTCATTACTACAGAGCGTAAAAAAAATACTGCAGTGCAAAGTTCAAAGATACTAGTACTTTATATAGGTGCCAGGATTCTCTGGTTGGTGTGACCTAGTTGCCCGCTGCCAACGCCACTTTCTCTACTACCACTGCAGACACCCTCTATTAGGCAGACGGCCAAGAGAGGCCTGCGTGCTGCGCAGTTGAGTTTGCTGTGGCATTAGTCAGAGGACTTGCCTGCTTACTCATGATAAATCACTGTCATTATGTTTGATGATGACTGGTATCCATAGACTTATTCCTCGATAAATATGATTTGGTTTTCTGCCTTCCCTGTTCCCTAATCATTTTATAAAGGCTTGTTTCACATCGGTCTTTTTTTCTGTTCTTGTTTATAGATAACTTGAGATATATTTGTGTCTGTGGATTCTCTACCAACTGGTTGTATCACTCTACTTATGGTTGAGTTGAATCGTTAATGATGAGAATTTGGATTTTCTTTTTTCATCTTTATTGGTTTATTTATTTTTATTTCATGTTTTATTGAGATATATTTGTATAGATTCGTCCTACTCACTTATCATTGCCTGCGACTTGTCTTATGTCACTACGAGTTGCCATCTGTGCTCAATATTTCTGACATCTTTAGTCAAGCCCTGGACTTAGACTTCTTTTTTTTCGAATAAGCCTAAACAATCCGAGATTCGTTATAGTTATAGTTATGTCAAAACAATTAAGATAATACATCTTATCAACATCCATTCTTTCTTTTGCAGGTTTACCATGGATTGGATATTGTTACGAATAAAGTGACTCCGGAAGAAATGAAAATGTGTCCTCATCATATGATTAGTTACGTGGCCCCGCTTAATCAGAAACATACAGTCGTGGACTTCAGGGATAAAGCCCTACCAATTGTATCCTTTATACAATGTATAGTAATTGTGTTTTGCATAATACATATTATACGACTATGCATTAAATTGGTCAGATTTTCAGAAAATGTATAATTGGCAGATCTACACTTTCAGTAAATTCTGCTAAAATGACTGAAAAAGTATGAATACTAGGTGTATCTGAGTATATTTGGTATTACATTGATTTAAAGTATCTGTTTTGTTATGTTAAACTGCATTTTGAAGCTCATTTCTGCCTTAAATGGGGGTTATTTGAGAGGATTGGTGAAGACGAATTGTACATTTTCCGAAAATCTTACCCATATAAAGACTGACACCATATTTTGCGTAGGCCCCATCGTGCTTTTCGATATTATTACGTATTAGAATGTAGCCGATCGATTATCATTGTTATAGGGAAAACGCCAAATGGTCTCAACTTGTATGCATCGAATTGAGTCATAACCATACGTAGAATAAAAATAGTTGGAATAGTTGCCGCAACTGAGCTTTTCATGTCATCGTCGCCTCGCTCATGCATGTGGAGTGTGTGATTCATACCACTGTACTCGCTACGTTCCATTCATGATTCAATCTTTCAGTTTAATAGCGCCCCAACCATCCCGCAATCCCCAAATAAAAGAACCAGTGAAGATCTTTTTTTATATAGAAGAGCTCAGTCATTTCGTGGAAATGCTCTTGCGGTTGAAACTCTAGCATAGCTTCTATAACTGACAGTAAGACCCCGATATTTGTAAATGAAGAGGTCCAGTTGGGGGCGGTTCCATATATGCCAGTCGTTGGGAGGGGGTCCGTAGCCGTAGGATATAGCGTGGGGATTAATGAAAGTATATGCTCAGCACTCGGCGCATGTTTAAACGCGATAAACATTCCCCGATATGTGCAGCCGAGCGTGGTGAAGTGTGTTGTTTTCCTAGGGTTCTAAATCCATCCATTGTTTTTGAGTAGAACATAGGTCCTTCAATTGCTGCCAATAAGCTTCACGCCATGTGGTGTTCTGATAAAGTAGTTTGTGCTTTTAGCTTATTGTCAAGATATGCCTATTTCTTCAGACATTTAAAGCTATTCACGGCCTAACTCTTACAATCCTCTAATCGGTATTCTATTTTACGTGCTTATTCGCTGTGAGGATTAGTGTAAATCATTTCCATTTCACCGGGTTGCAATGCATCCCGCTGAGGGACCATCTTTGAACGACTTTTTAACATAGTATACGAAATGCCAATGGATATATTATAAAGCCAATGGATACAACCTGCTGTTCTTATACTTTGCATACATCTACACTTCGAATTATTTCTTTAAGTTTTGGAAATAAGCTAACATGGTATTAATACGAAGGATGGAAATATAATACTATATAATGAGTAATTAATGTAATACACAGACATAAGCAGGTTTTTTTTTAACACAATGACTAAACAATTAAGCCAACAATTTCTATGAATTCCCTATGTATTGTTGACCTCGCTTTGGTC
This sequence comes from Sthenelais limicola, assembly GCA_942159475.1. Classification (NCBI taxonomy): domain Eukaryota; kingdom Metazoa; phylum Annelida; class Polychaeta; order Phyllodocida; family Sigalionidae; genus Sthenelais; species Sthenelais limicola. The sequence continues at coordinate 32,446,341 of OW804094.1, read as the reverse complement.
GAACATAAATCTGTACCTGAAGGGAAAATGTAACTAGTAGTTGGTCAGTCCTGGAATGGACTGAAGTATCTTTTTAAATTGCTGTCGCGTGATCGCCTCATTCATTCCTTTGACACGTAGAGTACACCTGAGATTAGATCTCTTAATTGGTATTAGCACAGGAAGCAGTCATTCAGTAGAATTGTGTTCATATGTTGCTTACAAACAACCCATACGAATGTACAACCCTACCGGGCATATTGAAGGTGCATACTTGACTATTGTTCTAAACCGCCTCTAATGGGTGTAATCACTCGTGTTCATTGCGCCCAGCGGCTAGACAAAACCTTTGGCTAAATATTTGTATAATAGCTCGAATAACCGTCAGAAAACCAAGAACTGCGATCTTTGAAGTTTCTCCTTATTGTTGATGTAGCGTTTGTTGGGTGGTATGAGAAACCTTAGCCTATTCAAACACTCCAGTTGATTATGTCAATCAAAATGGACATAATGACAGTTAATGAAGAAGGGATTCCCTTTCCCTATGTATGATGCAATTTAGTGGCAGTTCTCTGTCGTCTTTACCCAAATGACCAATACGATATGACTGATAAACTGTAGTGATACAGTAACTTTGGTTGGTTTGGTTTCATGTCAGGTGTCATAAGCATTTGTATCCAGGTAAATGTTGGTATGTTTGAAATGGTTTCAATATCTTAACATACTGTTTGTTATAAATAGTTTGTATGTCTGATTGATTGTAGTGCAATTGTACCTGTATTGGACTTACATACAAAAGTGGTTATAAATAGTTTGCATGTCTGATTGATTGTAGTGCAATTGTACCTGTATTGGACTTACATACAAATGTTATGTTTGTACTGAATCCAGGACAAAAAAAATCCGGTCCATAATCCCGCAGGACAAAATCCCCCAAGTTCCAAAATGGACAAAATCCCCCAATAATAAAAAAGTGGTGTGATGATTTTGATTAAACACGATTAATACTATAGAAATATGAACTTCTATCTTTTCAGCATTTTTTTTACCTTTCTAAATATGCATAATTTAATTGTAAAAAAAATCACACATGTATATTTCCACCAAACTACATATCATATGTACATCTTATTTTAGCTTTGAGTTTCATAAGTAAGCATGTTTAAAAAAATTCACTATTGTATGTTTGCATCTAATTGTTCTATGCTTCAGTTGGTTTGCTCGGGCAATTTTGAGACTGGTTGTTTTCACATCTTCTAACGTTCTCCCTTGTGGTGCCTCGCAGGCATCCAGCGCAAAATAAACAATAAAGACAACCCGATTAAAGTGGGATTTTGTCCATTTTTGAACTTGTGGGATTATGTCTTGTAGGGATTTTGACCGGACTACCGTTTGGAATTTCATTGTACATATCATCAGCATGTAGTTCATAGTCCACGTGAAAGACTCTTTCCTTAACTTTTTGCTCAGATTGAGGATATCAAATCTCGGGAAAAACTTCCGATCATCGTCGGTGGGACAAACTATTACATTGAAGCATTACTCTGGAATATGCTCATTGATAAAAAGGTATGCATATCTAGTGCCCTGATATAAATGTTTTTACCATTAAAACTTCGATTTCAAAGCTGCCCTCTTCCATGGAGTACCTTAAAATATGGATTACGTTTGGATTTACCTATTCGACGAAAAGAAGACCAGGTAGGTGTAGATAGACATGATCTGAATAGGTCGAGATTTCTCTTTTTCTCAGGGGAATATAAAGGCTTCAACCTGGCAGGTTCCCAGGTCGGGATATCTCTGGTTTCATTAGCTATGAGGTCAGCAGAAGGGATTGCTAAATATAACACAGTGTCGAACAAGTACTTTAGGATATTACATAATCATTAGATATTAGAGCCTAACCGTTTGATTGTCACCACACTGGAAGTATTGCACCAGAAAGACACTTGTCAAAAAATATGGATAATATCATATCGATATTTGTATAGATCTAAACAAGTCAAAACTGCCTAAAAATCCGAGTTTTTATTCATACTCTTGGGTGCGAGGTAAGGTCAGAAAAGCAGAAGACAAAATACATACCATATCTCCCATGATATCTGTAGACCATTGGGATCATGCAATTTGAAAAAGAATCAGTCGCAATTTCCCCATAATACTCTGCATAGATGCGAGTGTCATCATTTATGTCCTCATGTTCGCGAGAAACGTCCATGAACTTCTTGAATATGCCCTGGGCCCTTCGATTCACGAATGTCATTGTGATGATTTTTTTCTTCTATTATTTTAACCTTTTTTGATAGGTGACTTCAACTGAATTTGAAGTGCTCAAGGTGATAAATTCAGAGCACACTTTCAAGGTGTATGCATAGAGCGACCGCCGAATATCATCAAAGGAACCCTTTTCTTTACAATTACCCTCAATCTTCATGCAAAGATACATTTAAGATAGATGCTGAATACCCGAATTACATCCATTGAAGACTAGTTATTGCTTGGGTAGCCTAGACCTGACGGGCTAATTCTTGGATCTGTCATGGAGGTTGACCCTTGGGTTAGGTGTCAATTCGTGTGGGTTAAACTGCCCCACTCGGCACCGGTTGCATGTCCGGGGAGTATTAATCTACAGCGGGTTGGGCACCTGTCGCAGGCATCTGGTTAGTGCAGCCGAATTATACCTCTCTTTTTCCCCTATAGATCTTCGCATTTCAATATTTCCAAGTTGCCAGGTGCAATGGGTTTGCGTTAATATGGCTATGGAGATGTGAGATCCTTCGTTTTGGTATTGTAAATTTAAATATATTATGGAGAATTCGTCTGCCTGTCTGCATTAAACCACTTGTCTCAAAGTATACAAGCAATATTTCTTTCAGTTCCCAATTTGGGACACAAGTTGTCGCTATTGCATCTGATGGTGAACATCATCAGTTATCTTGGTAAATGCTCATGAGGGGTGACTTTTTCGCTGATGGACTCAACAATAAACCTCAATCTTCTACCACCTTGAATGAAATTTTCGTTGGCGTCAAAGATAGATCTCTCGCCATCAAAAGTAAATTTTTGCCCGTGCTTGAAGTGCACTGTCTATAACCGATTGTTTGGGGACAATCATTCCCCCAATTTCATAAATCGCCGCCCTTCAAAGAAATGATAACCATGAACATGCAAAAAGAACTCAAAAGAGTCCCTCATTAAAATATCGCGATGAAATTTCTTTTTCTACTATGTGAAGATAAGTATTCGGATATAATAAGCCTTCTATTCAGATGAAAACACCGAAGAATTAGCGTAACTAAAATGTGTGCATGGCTGAAATGATAAACTCTGCATCTCTCCATTTTTTTTAAACTGCGCCATTTGATGGACCAAATGGTGCTCATATAATTATTCAAAAGTCCCCCTTCCACCGGACGCAAGTGTGAATCATACCATATTAAGCTATTTATATAGTGATGTTTCTTACTGGTATTAGCAGAGGATTAACTCAGCATTAATGCAGAGCTTAGGCCTAGAGGCATGCCACTAAGTAGCTAGATATACTTAATGTTGACGCTGGACCTATATTGCTTTCATATTGGGAAAACGATTAAACAGCCAAGAGCCAGACGCTGTTTCGTGTGACCAGACCTGCCTGTCTGGCCTTATATATCAATGCAGTTACTGGCTCCGGAACAAATATTGCCCTCCACTTTGCTATTTGTTTACTCACGTATCATTGCAAGGCTTACTCGTTTAGTTAAATCATTAACCTCGATGTAATTACATATCATTATTGGATTAGGCACTGTTATTATAAACTTTACGACCTATTGGAATGGTGACTCATAATTAGTAACGATCTCCTAGCGTCCCAGTATACATATACATGTGTAGATTTGAATTTGAAATTTCATGTCCATGCAATGCCTTTCTTTGAAATTGACCCATTGGAGTGTATTTTTTTATAACAACCCAATCGTTTCTGCAGTACTCATTTTGGACTTACCCCACATTATTTCGCAGCAGTTTTTGGTGTAATATGGTACGTCACACATGTCATATTTGTGTGTTTTAGCCAGTAAAGCAGTATCTAGCAATTATAAACGTTCGTGGCCAGTGGCTTAGACGCTATGTCCCCAGGCTATCACACATTTAGCCATGGGGGACGTTTAAGTGACACTTTTTACATCCAACTTTTGAACGGCCAGTTGATTCTGCAAGCCCTCTCTTCCCCATCTCTCCTTTCCAATTCCCCCTGCCCGTTTCTCCTCCGTCCAGTGCCCTCACAATAAATCACTTTGATGCGAACTCTTAGACTTAGTCTTACTGGACGTATTGCCCTCACGTTATCCCATTATCCTGAGGATTAGGCGTCACCTATTACATGTATCATCATGCTTATTCAAATATTTTCATGATCGGTCAGGGCTTCAGTGGCACTGTTGGAGCCATGTCTGTCGACCATGTAACTCATGTCCATGCGTGCCTGCCTCTTGAGCCCAGGACTCACTGGTGGGCACGCATATCAAATTATTATTCATTGGTGTTAATCGACTTGGCATCGAGCCAAGTCATCCAAACCAGTGCAATGACCGGCCTACCATTTGTTGTGACTATTCTAAAAATAATATTAGGTTATGCCCTCTTTTGCTTCATTAATCTACGCGTCAGTCGATTAACTCAGAGTAAATTGTAAAATTAGTTATTTGTGATTTAATGTTACCTGTGAGGTTCATCTGACTTGTAAAGACTACCTACCACACTAGCTCTTGTATCATGGATGGATATTTAATTTGACATCATGAACATATGTGTTTTATTGAGACTGATGGTTTGATGTTTTTGCTTAGGCTTGAAGGCCCTGTTATCACATTATCACATTAAGATATTGTCATCGGTCGGTGAGTGATGGGTTATAGCTATTGTTTTGAATCTGTTAGCAAACACATGGAAGGACCATAACAGTTGCGCCACAACGTATGTCCTAGTGGGCAATCAGCCCTAGGCCCCTCCTGTTTAGCAGCGGTCGCTGGAGTACTATGATAGTAGTAGAGTTGTCGTTTGTATATATAGCCGCTGGTAATGTTTTCTTCAATGCCTCTTTTCGGGGGCCAGGTAAATTAATGGTGTATTTGTAGTAGCTGGGTCAGAAGGAGCCAGGTGATGGAGGATGGTGTGCCATAAATCAGCCTCCAGCCAAACTCTTGATACTTTACAAGTGGCCTAGAGCCAGGCGTCACCGGACTGGAGGGGCGAGAGGAGGAGGAGAGATTTTCTAAACTATCTGTTGAGGCTTTCGGGTGCGAGGACCCTGGAGGAGTTTCTGCTTGGGGGAAAAAGAGCCCGCAGTGTCACACCGTCTCCCTGCTGTTGGGTACCTGTGACAAAGTATCTTCTTCATAAATGTGAGGCTAATAGGTGCAGTGTCATGATACCGCGCCGATAGGAGATCCTCGTGAGATAGTTCCCTATCGTAAAACAAATATCTTCCGAGCTAACTAGGAGAGTGATGCTGGCTAATAGCTTTTGTTTGAAATATCGAAGGCCGTTTATAATTATACCAACGAGAATAAATCCTGTTCCATACTCGTTGATTATACCAATAACCATTGCTGTGTTTCTTTTCTGAATAGAAATGGAAAACCTTCTAGAACTTATTATTGGAGTTACACAGATTTACTTGGGAAATAAATCATTTCCAGTGTTAAGTAGCGAAACTCCATTGAAAGCTGTTGGTCGCTGATAAAGCATGGATGACAGGTTACTGATTACTGACCAATTTTACCTACAATGCCCCGGGTCTAATCCTACTGAATTACGTACACGCTTCAGGCTCTCTGGGCAAAAAAGATGTATCCTGTTCCTTCCCATGTTTTTCTAATCATCTGTTGAAGGCACTTATAAAATTTGCATTTTAAAGTCGATGGCCCTCGAGGTTAAATATTTTAAGTAGACTTCCGAATGGCCTCTTTTGGGCAGGATTGATATTTATATGACTTGGGTGCATGGGTGGAGCTATCTTTTCCTTGCTCACTCAAATCGATGAGGGCCGAGAACGAGCAGACAGAAAGTAATATGTCGGATCCCAGGGCGGTATGTTCATACAAGCTATTTGTCTCTTCGTTCTAGACGGTATGTTAACACTGAACTCTGGGGTAACTATGACTAAGCCTGATGAGGCTATTAACCCACCACTCCTTGCTTACAGTATTTGTTGGGGAAGACACTTCCTAGCTGACTTAAAAAATAGAAAATGTATTTTCTCGAGTATTTGTTCTATGAGTGTTAGTATTTCATTAACGAACTCCCTATCTGGGGAGTAAAATCTGGCTATTTACCACATAAAACCCTATTTCTCAGATCATTGTATATGATATACATGTACTTCCTTCTCTACATTTTAAAGAATTTTCCTTGCCAAGTTTGTCTAATCATCTGTTGAAGGAAAACGGAGGTAGTCTCTGCTATAGCAGTTCCTCCGACTACTCCTTTGCTCTATTTCTTTGCTCTATTTCTATGACAATACTTCCTTCTGTCAATTTAAATTACCTCATTGGACTCTAATGAATTAAAAAAGAATGCATATCAGTTTTGCGGTAGCTACTGAATCTATCCCCCGCAGACGATTCTGAGTTTGGAAGTTATCCAGCGGAATATGTTCATGAGAGAAAATAGGATCATTGAACTGGATACCTGAGACAGGGAAGTTCAATGGTGAAAAAACTGGGCCGTCCGATTACCTCAGCTCAATTCTAGACTTAAATCAGTTAGCACAGCTTTTTCTACTTCTTTCTTTTCATCCTCTTTTGCTTTCCCGGATGAATACAGCTAGACTCATGTCCCTATCAACAACAGGGAAAGCAATATATCCTACTTGTAAAACTAGGATTTCAACAGGAGTCTCTTTCTATAGTTGCTCCTCTGTGGGACAAGGCAGTCATTCCTCTGCCCTTTCTCAATGCGATATTTGTATTTTATTGTATTATTGTTGTTTTTGTAATGTTTTTATTCTCAAATGGTCTTTGGTACATCTCGATATTTCTATAGATTGTAGTCTGTATTAATCTTATTCCACAGTATTTACATCATATATATTTTGCTAACTAACTATTTGTGGAAAAAGGGGGTTGCCTCTGCTAAAGCAGTTCTTCCGACTTCTCCTTTGCTCATATTTCTACGAAAATATTTATAACAGGATAACTTCTAACCTGCTTTGCTGTTCTTGGATCTCCCGTTCTTGGGCTAGTGGACGAAAATTTTGTCTAGATAACTTCCTTCACAGTAAAGTAACTCACCAAGTAAATATATATGCTTCTTTTCTCATCGCGTAAATATGCTTCTTTTCATTCTTTCGTTCTCGTCTATTACCTTTTGGTTCTGGCATTTATTAATTTCTTTCTCGTTCTTAATCTGTGCGATATCAAAAATTATAGTACGTTACTATAATCTTTGGTGATATCTGTTCTACAGCTCGTATATGCCACTTCCCGGGAGAACTCTATATTTCCAGTTTGATATGCATTTTCTGATACTTTATGAAGGATAACACCTTAGACTATCACTCCCCAGCGTTCTACTATTGCCGAATGACTTGTAACTTTCCTGTAAAAAAATGTCCCCTGGAGGTTATGAAAAGGGTGAGGGGGAAGCGTCTAGGCGGCCCCTGCCCCCCGGGCAATTTGATCCTTTATGAGATCCAAAGTGCCCTCCCTGTCATTCGAAGTAATGGCTTGTAACCCATACATCAGGGTAGAGACAATTGCGCGCCGACCACAAGCTGAAGAAGACATTTCCTCAGCGAGATCAAAAGATGGATTTATGCCCAGCGAGGCCCAGCCCAAAAAGATGATTCGTCGGGGTCACAGAGGTCAGCGCCGAAGTGCTATGGTCCCCCGTCTGGCTTGTCATAACAGTCGCTGTGTCTGTTTACAGCGTGGGTTATGGACTCGAGCAAAATTGTTGTTACTGACACAGATGTCTCCTGACCCCCAGCGCCCTGCTATAAAGCGTCCGTCTCGATCCCCAAGCGATCTACTTTCTTCTCCCTCGAGTAGTAAATTGACCAGTATGTGGCGCAATTAATAGAAGGAAATAAAACGCTACATGACTCCCCTGAGATGGCATGTATGCGTACAGTTCTATTCTGAGATGTTGCGATATCCCAACACTGATACATGGACAAGTTTTCTATTTTACTCTCATTTGAAGCATGGTAGTGTTCGCGTATGAATGCTTGGCGATGATGGGAATACATCTTGGTTCTGGCAATTCATTTGAATTTCTTTGCGCGAACGGTTGGGAAAGACTTGAAAATGCGAAATTATAAGAGAAAATCGCTTGTTGTTTCGCATCAGGTACTATTACAATGAACTTATCATATGTATATATAATGTAAGGGCTGCCATCATGAGACCACCTAAACTCCCTTATCTTACTATTTGTTTGAAAACAACAACTCATCTCTCATTCTCGCGTTATCATTTGTTTGATTTCTACGCTTGACTGATAGCACTGATCCAACACGGAGTCGCTAATATATTTAAAATTCTCAAGCTTTGTCACCGCAAACAAGTTCAGACCAGCGTCTTCAATTCGATTCCTTCCATTTACAATAATTTAATCTCCATTCATAAAGATCGTGTTGGCTCTACGGGTGGCAGCTGGGGACCCTCGAAAAAATACAAATAAACTGTATATTTATACTTGAAATGCACTAAAGATTGCTGGGATGAACTTTGGGGAGGCGGCAAAATCCAAAGTGTGGATGTTTTGAGTGTGTGATTTCAGAAGTTTACCATTGGCTCAAAAGAAGCTACTTGATACCATCATTACCATAAACAAACTGACTCTTGGTCGGAACATAGAAACCTGAATACTTTCAGTTTGGCGCAAAGCTACATTCTTTGGATTGAGAGAGACAACACCCCACATCTCTTGACTGTCTCTTGGTTTGTACAACGAGACTGGAAGGAACGTTGGTTTGTACAAGCATGCCTTTGGTTATCATCTCCTCAGTGCAGAATTGGGATGTTGACGCGCTCTGGAAAGGTTCGCTTACCTTTTTCTCCCATCCACCCAGCTCTCCCCTCATCCTCAGACTCCTTATTGTCCTAGAAGTTGAGCAAAAGAGAAAGCCCTTTAAAATATCACGATAAATATCTGCAAGTCATATCAAATTACATCCATGGTACTTATATTTATCTGCATGATCAGATATGCGGGGTGGGGTGGGGAATAATGCTTTTTTGGGTTCATTTTTTATTGCATCTGCAGAAACGAAGTCCGTTACCCAACCCAAGTACCTTGACGGTATTTATTTTACCCACGGCTGTTTAACACATCAGAAAAAATGCTTCTCCACCTTAGTGCCTCATCACAGTGCAAGTGAAACTACTAGAAACCTCCGGGCAGGGAGCTCTGGGCTTTGAGGCTATATTATCTTCTGTTTATCTTTCCTCTTTCAATCAAGATGGTCACACAATGGTCAACTGTGGTCCTCGCCTGACCTTTGCACACAGGGGGCAGAGGGACGCTGGCGGCGCAGTGGCCATGACAACAGAGATGGTCAAAGGGAAGATTGAATCCTCGGGTTGACCAATATTGATCTAAGGGTGTAGGTGGGGTTGTATACCAGACAATGGTTTTCCAGGCACTCTAGACTTAACCCCTTGGAGATAATATCTCATATTCGGCCCTTTCTCTCAATAATAAGCTCCCTATATTACCCCTTGCATGCAAGACCTATCGTCCTTCTCAGCTTATCATGTTCAAAGCCAAAGGGGGCAGACCCCTCGAACGGTCAGGGTGGTTCCTATTTGTGGGGGTTTGTACGAAATGGCCATTAGAAATGGTTGTAGTTACCTTTGGACATTACGGCGGTAATATATAGCCATATTTCTCGCTGTAGAGTCCATTTGCCACACGGGATGCGGATTTAGGAATGCTGCTTCCATTAATACTGAGACACCGCCAAAGGTGTTTCCTTGTGGGTCATGGAAGTTACATTCAGAAGATGCTGAACTGTAATAGGAGGCAAGTGTTGGTGAAATAAATTGGTTGGTCGAGGAAACCCCATGTTCAGATCAGAGGCCTCCATTGGAGGGGTACAGATTAACCCTGCGTGGTGCTCTATGGGCACAAGCCCAACATCTTGACCCTTCCCTTCCTAGGGACCCCCTCCCTTTCTGGACATATGGCTCTTGCCCTTTTTCAGGGAGGAGGAAGCTAGTGCTGACGCAGGTCAAAATGTGGCCAACGTTCTGATATTGATTGCCTCAGGATCGATGTATCATGTAGACGCTTATCCTTCTATTTGAATTGGAATATTGGACGATGAGTACTACATACGTGATACATATTGTCCATTGGCTATGAGCATACCATTTGCCTTGCAACATAAAAGTCGTTATAGTTGGAAGTGTTTTGTTTTTTGACGAATTTTCTATAGTGTGGTCTCAATTATATAGGGCGGTTCAGTAATATTTCTTTTCCTTCAATATAGCCCCAAACAAATTAATCCTGACACTTGCGAGTTTCTGGTGGGAAGGTACTGCCAAGTAACCGTGGGTTTCTTTTTTATTTCAAATACGATTCCCAGTGAATTAAAGTGAAAGTTGTTCCAAAAGCGTCAGCCAGCAGTGGTATATTGACAATCGTCCTGGTTTGAAGACATAGTCGACAAATAATAGGCCGGGATTAATGCAGTACATGTATCTGGCCGTATATGTAAATGTGATCGTTGGACTCGAAATGATAGATAGGTATTTGAAAAGTGGAAAATTTTACCCCGAGGATATAATTAATACTTTTGCATGCATACTTTAAAGAATTAATGATTGGTCTACCACATATCTTTATAATCTGGGCCTCCGTGGGGGACACTAGTCTGTTTTACCGTTTAAATCTCACAAGTAGATAATGTCTCTTAATAACAAGGCTCCCGAACCGATCCTTCTGTCAGATTTGAAGGCTCATTCTTTAATCATTATGCCTGATTTCTTTTCTTTGTAAGGTAACGTTTATTTATTGGTGAATTAGATTTGCTGCCTTTTTCACTCATTGTTCCTTGAATAATTTGAGTTCATGTTCATTGCCTTACGTTTGTAGTTTCATAGTGATTTAATTTCATTTATAGTATGCTTATTCATCATGACCAGACCTAGTTCAAAAAAGGTAAAGTGCCAAGATCTCATCATTGGAATAAGTTGGCTTATCATGTGTCTTTTCCAAATATGAATATAAGTATAATGCATGTGAATGTCTCAAATTTGATACAACCAAGGGAACCAAGGGTGATCCTTTTTTTTCGGGAACGATGCTAATTATCATTAGATATCCTTTTTCAGAACTTTCAGAACCTGAACCTTGAAACACACCTAAGGGAATTTATCTGGCTTCTAAAAAGGGAGACATATTTCATATACACACATAGATTCCTTTGATTTTGATGGACGGTTATTTTGAAGGTGACATGGGAGCTGATTGGCGGAGATTGAGCTCGGGTTCTGTTTTAGTTTCTCATTTTCAGCGCCTCGCTATTATCATTCGGGCCACGCCCCCCTCGCCGGTGGACCTGAGCTCGCCTGTGAAGGATTCTGATAGAAGTGGTTTCCTCAGTGCAGATTACTTTCCCGTGGGCAGGTCAAGCTCGTTACGGGAGGCAGCGAGGATAATTGTAAAATCACCAGGTTTATGGTTCACCTACGAGAAAGGAGTCTATGTACCAGGTTCGGGGGGAAACGACATGAGAGGCCACACCATGGGGGTCAGCCATGACAAATGGGTGCCAACTTGCGCCGTAATCACCCTCACCTGCCTCCTCGGCAAATGGGAGGAGGAGAAGGAGGAGTAGACAGGGGCAGAGAGAGAGCCAGAGGGAGACGCTTGCCCTGAACTCAGAGTGTGACTGAACTATCCCAGGAGGAAGGAAGTTTGCTATAGTTTAGGGGCAGGCAGGCACTCCTGTGATTGGGAGTTTGTTGGGGATAGATGGGGTTACGTCTAGACGGTCGGGTTCAGTAGATTACCGCAGGTGTGGGTGGGTCTTATGGGGCTGTGCTTGGTGGAAAAAAAACCTATAAAATGTATGTCTGAATTTTTATGGTCGCCAGGGTTGTAAATCTATGAAATATGATGGATGTTTACATTTTCTTGCCCCAGGATCGCTGTGGGTGGGGCAATATCTGGAAAGGTAATATATATAAATACCGGTAAGTGCAAAACGTGCATCCTCTACCCTATACACAGTAACACTGCTATCAGTCCCTGACTCACTCACTGGGACTTTACACTCTTCATTATAGGTCCTTTCCTAAATCGTTCTAAAAAGGATAAACCATGAAAAGCGACCCAAAAGTTAAAAAAGAAGGAGCTCTGAAATACTATAAATAATACATTAATATAGCAAACACCCGTTTAGAAATAAAATGTACTGTCCTCTATCACCTGTTTTCACAGCTCTTACATTAGTAGGAAAACATAGCTGCAAGGTTAGGGATTTTGAAGATGAGTGCATATTGCTGCAGACACACAAATCTGTAGGTTAGCCATGATAATGCAGATAATGCTACAACCACAGTCAATAAATTGCGTGCTCCTTTCATGAATACACGTTCAGAGATCAGCATGACGTGAGTGCACGTTTTGATGCCTGGCCTTGATACTTGTCCCAAAGATCAACTTTGATGCAGCAAGTGTGCCATGACGAGCACTCCTGACATCAAGCTCTGATCATTCATTGCAAGTCACCTTGACCCGACCTTATGCTACAAAGAAGCGTGGGGTTTGGAGTAATGGGAGCCCTCCTTTCATAATTGTACCCTTTTATAATCGTACATTCGACTGTGCACTTGCTCAGAGAGCTACACACACACAGTCCAGGCCCAAACCCTCAGATCAGATAAGAATGGTATGTCAGTGATTCGACGCCTACTTCGCTAATCGGTTTCCCGGTCTTCTAATGGGATTCTAATGACAATTTGCGGTCTTAATGGAATTATACTGGTACTTCGCGGTTTGAGGCGAGAGGCTTTCCCTTCGCTTGAAGGGACGCTCTCTACTTTGCGTTTGGGCCTAGACTGTACACTGGCCCCAATACCTCCGGCTTGATCAGTGGTTTGGGGTCAAACAGCAGCACAACTTGGCACCTAGTCTTGATACTTGAAACAACGGCCATGAGCCCCCCCTGGGTGCCTGTAAATGGTAAAGGTCAACAACAACCGTACAAAGGGCTTGTAAAGACCCCCCTGCCTCTGGGCTGTCATCGATCTCCGATACGTGATTGGCAATAAATGCACCCGAACGCGAGCGGTTTCAAGTGTTGACTTGGATCTTGCTCCGCGCACGTTTTGCAATAAACAGACCCACTTTTTCCAGGTGAAATGACTGCGTTCAGTGGAACCCTGAAGTTTAGAACCCACGTTTAATAGGGTTTTTATGCGATGTTATGTAAATTGGATCTCACCACTTAGCAAAAAAAAACAAAGCGTATGGTGTGATTGCTTTAACATTTCAAATTTCAGACGAATTCAAATGTAATTAATCCCATTGTTATTATTAGTATTTTTGGTTATTCATTTATAATAGTATTGGTTTTAAAGCCCTTTTTAGTCCATTTTAAAGTCCATTACAATTTCACCCTGGGGGTAGAGCGGTATGAGTGTTCTGAGAAGATGCCCAAGTTCTGAATTCAAATATGCTCTAGCTTGCTCCTGTTTCGGGACTGTCATACATGCACTCATAGTTTATATTGGTGTTAATCGTGGGTTGAAACCTGCTGACATTAGCCATAGATTATCCAAACGCGAGTAAATATTTACTCTCGTTGATTGTCCACAGCTAATAAAAACCCAGTTTTGCCCAGAAACAATTATGCTGCAGCGTATTTTCAATTACTTTCCTGGGCCATTTACTGTTAATAATATGCTATTGTTTCCTAAGCCCTGATAGCTTTAGCCAGTGCTATAGTTGCTCTCGCCTCCACCACCACTACTACCTAGAAGCGATATAAATGTTTATCCGAGAATTAGTACAAATGGCCAGGAGGAATCATTGCGCTCTCAGGCAGTCCTAACAGACAACATGTTTGCAGTTATATGAAGGTAGTGGATGGAGGTCGGTGTGTGCTAAGGCCTCAGGAGTAGACAAGACTGGGTGGTGGTAACGGGCAGATGTTGCTTGACTTACTCATCACTACCTTATGATCTTACCTGTATAACCGTGGGGCCCTGACCTTTGTCTTGAGATGCATTACCCTCCTGTCTACGCCCCTAAACCTTGTCTACCTCGGTGTAAAATGAGAATATTTAGGTTTTTTTATTTTAGAACTACCTCTTAAAAGCCTTCTCCATTGGCTGAGGGAATGGACTGCTGTCTAAATGGATTGTTGAATGCGATTCTCCAACCACTACTAAATGTAGCTTGTGGGGGGATTTGAGATTTTTTTGAGAGTCTAGATGGGGAGATGCGAGGGCGTTCGCCTGAAGAGGAGATAGCGAGGAATTCCTCATATCAAGGCATGGCGACATGTGATCTATCAGGCTGCAGATGGACGTGATAGACATAATAAACGAGGCATTTTACCAAATCCAGAAGGTGGGGCCCTGATGCCAAGAACTGGGGCGTCGACAGCGACGATATGATGGCAGTATTTCAGTATGTTCTTGGGCAAAGCTACCATCAACAAGTTGGTACATGTACATGAGAAATGAGCTAAAAATTAAGCTATTGCTTTCAGACAAGAAGTTGTGGTGTCTCACTAGCCATTTATTTGTTTTTATTTAGCTCTTTTTTTTGCCGATACTAACAATCAATTTTTCATAAGGCTATCAGCTTATTTACTAGTGCCTTCTATTTTTTATATTTCCAGGACATATCTAGACTATGGCATCCCTGGGAAAACTCTTATCACTACAGATAGCATATAGTTGTAACATTTATATAATCGATGCTTTGCAAAAAGGCAATGATTCATTTATTACTTCTTCATGTGCACAATGCTCTCTGAAGTAGGTTTTAATTGAATCATATCTTATTTTATAGGCTTAAAGAAAAGCCTGGATTAAAAAATGAATGACTTCTTTTGCCACAATCAGATTTGCTTTGCTGTCTCTTTTTACAAGCTGCCCCCCCCCCCCCTCCCCCCTACACACACACACACACACCCCACCACCACAACAACAACACTGATTGCCATACCAAACCTTCGTGTTAATTAGTCCCGCTTGATTCTCCTCACCCCAGTGGTTGACGTAATCATACCTGGGCATCTGTGACCTCAAGGTCATCTCGGGTAATAATTTAAAGACGCTTCTCCCCCTCTCCTCATTATTGATCGCTGTACTATCTCACCTTCCCTCCTCGCCATACATAAAGAACTTGGTCCCTCTTTCCTCTCGTGTATTTATATGCGCTCGCACTCCCGAACTGCACTTGACATAATTCCTTCACCGTTTGCCCGAGTTGTTCTTATTGTTTTGTGTTGAAGGGAAAAAAATGGTTGTTTACGTTACTTTTTCTTCCGGTGGTTGCCCGAATCCCTAAGCAGATCCCCTCCTCTCCTCCCCTACGTTTGTTTTCTTATCACTCCTGTGCACGCTGAAATAATTTTTCCCAGGGTCCGCAAGGTTCTGATCTCATCGAAGAAGCTTTTCCTGTGATAATAAATACTCAATGCCACCCTCATAGGCCCAGCTAATTCGATATGAATGCTTCATGTCATATATATGATAAAGGTGTTTTACTCTTGGATAAAGTTGCTGATAATAAATATCATTATATACGATCTTAATCTGAATTATGTATGGTGCACTGATAAAAAAACATACAAACACTGGAGTCGATCAACGTCTCTCTCACTGACCGTACTTCCTACCTGGACCCTTGCCATATAATATACGAGCTACACCACCACTATACTCGATCCTGACTCGGGGGAGTACTATCGGCCTTGAGATTATACCCCCCTACGGACCCCTTTTTTTCTGGAGCTCGATGGAGGAAAAAGACCGGGTAGGCTGTCTTGAGTTTACCTACCACCTACCGCTTGCCCCTAAGGTGTGGGTTTGCTACTAAATCATTGATACTTGGCAAAGATCACACCGGCGGCTATGCGAACCCAAACTTGGCGATGGTTCAGATGTAAGGGCTGTGTCATAATACCCAATACTATTACTACTACGATACACCGCCATCATCTGTAAACTGAACCAAACTCGGCTGCTTCCTACTGGAGGAGTTTTATCTGTAGGCGTAATACTAGGACTAACGGCCCGGAATTGCTCTCCATTGTTGACCCAGTTTTCTCCATCCAGCCTAAGCAAAGTAACAGAAATATGTGGAGCATGACCTTGCTCTTTTGAATACGGGACCATACTCATGCCAGATGTCACTCAATTAAGCTGATAGGGTTAGCAAATAAAAACGCCAGGCCATGAGCCTTGTACATGCATTGACTTAATAAAATGTCATTTCCCCTGGGATTGGTCCATCCCTCAGATATATATATATCTGAATGGACATCTATTATTAGCATTATCATTATCATGGCAGTCGTGAAGGGAAACATTGATATATTTTGCTGTGTCAGGGGTGTGTGTTTTTTTCTACTTCTGGGTAGCACGTCTTGATGGCACCCAGCGAGGGATTTTAATCATTCTCGGTGTCATGCAGCATGCACCCAGCTCCAGCTCCATAATTCATTACTATGTATGCGACGCTCACCTTGTATCTGATCACTGAAGGTGGTAATTGCTCGAAGTGGCGTCGGTTTGAGGCGCTCTCATTTGCCTGGGAGTCATTAAACTTGTTTTGCAGGGTTCGGCCTCGCACATAAACACACATAAACAGGGGGAAGCCTTGTTTCACACGCAGGTAAACACGACCATTCCAACCCCATAAACTCCTTGTCATACTATATGAATAGGTTTGGTTATGCACAATAATAAAAATAGAGCCTTGAAGAAGGCCTTAGCGGCCGAAACGCGTTGGGACTTTTCACCTGTAACATCATCCTCCATCAATAAAGCATAACAAATACCACCGGAGTATTTTACTTTTGTGTACTCACCATCTTTCGAAAAAAAGATGCTTAGTGATCTTGTCGCCCATGGTTCCTTGTTTATATTCTGTGATCCAGTCTTGTGTGGAATATCCGTATTCTCTCTCAATGCAATGCATAAAAGGGCAACCTGTCGCCATTTATTGAATTGAGCATTCATGAGGTGGATGATGCTATAGATGCTGACCTTTCTGTTGTCTGGCAAAAGGTACGTACAACACCTCCGTCACGTACTTAGGGTTATCAGCATGAGGACACGACCCCCATACCAATTTATAGAGTTGCTCTTTATGTGCATTTCCTTTATTGCTGGATATGGTACAATAATTTGCCCGTGAATTGGGCCATTTATTTTGGCTCATCATTCGTAATTACTCCCACGATACGACCCAGTTGTCACTATTTCACTGGTGGTTATGGCTCCAATTGTGGACTAGTTACGGGACAAACCATGTGCTGGTTTTCCATTTCATATCACATTATGATATGAACTATTTCTATCCGGGTGAAGAAAGCATTTAGTCGCCAGGCCAAATAAAGAATCGGTGTATTTCCAATTTATATAGTTGAAAATTAGGTAACGTTTTTTAAAAGGAAACCAACCGTCTTTCAGGAATTCAAAAAAATGTCTTATTTCGTAACAATACTTATAGTTGTTTTAATCAGAAACACCATTTTATTCACCATTCTATTCGTTCTTTGCACATCAATTAATATCTCGTAACATATGATAGCACATACTAACGATCTGATACTAACGATGTGAGATATTAAAAGGAATAAGCTTTTGTAATTTGGCACTAACACAAGTCATAAGGATACATATCGCCCCTATTCGATGAAATCAGAAACGCAAGGCAGGACGTTAGAGACGAAGCAAACGGACCTTAGGGAGTGAAGACGAGGATCTGTTGGCAAAACATGGACCTGTGCCAATATCAAGAAACCTTTCTTCTATCGGACCATCGACATGCACATCCCATCAAGGGGACCTTTGTGTTTTATCAGTCACTAATATGCAGACCACTTGATCCTAGGTCTCCAAGTCAATCCAAGACCATTTGGCCATCATATACAGAACTCTAGGGTGGGAGGCGAGAGACCAAGTATACTTCTTGGGTTTGTCGATCTGTGTGTAAAGCAAACATGGTTCATGGAGACTGACTGACTGACTGAGAGGAGTGGTGGGCCGGTGTGCTTTCATGTACACATGTCTGGGCTGGCCGGTTGACTCGGTATTGAAAAGTCTGGTGGCTGGGGCTTTTCTTTGCTCTCTGAGAAGAATCAAGGGCCTCCTGCTGTTGGGGTCTATGAACCTTCGTTTCGGCACACTCACCTAGGCTTGATTTATGCCCCTTCTCACCCCAATGAAGATAGGTGATACAAGGTAGCATGTACCGAGGATGGGGTAAGGGACTCACCTTCCCGGGGAGAAGAGGTTTGTTGGGTGAGTCGACATGATACTGCACTCAGCGTGCAAGAAACTAGGCAATGAGGCCATGGGACACCGATCAAAGCTGCTGACTGCTTTGTATCCAGAAATCGGGTGTGAGAACCCAGTCATCATGCCCCGGGACCACTTGATCTCAATAAAGTTGCCCGTCTTGGTTGATGTGACCGTCGGTCATGAAATGCATGGAGATTGGAACAGTAAGCGATGGGATTAGGGACATTAAGATATGCGCGGAGGGGTCGGCGGCCGCTGTTATCTTACGTGTGATTTTATTTTTTCGAGGGCGAAGTGGCATGGGGAAAACGACAGGGCATGAATGGAGGGGGCGTGTTGAAATACAAGCATTGACCGGTGACTGATCGCTCCCTTGGTCTTGAATTGAAAACCCAGAACGTTACAAGGCCAGGCTTTGACCAGACATCATAATTTCTCTAGATGAATGTAGCTGCATGGTCTGCTCCATTCACTCCACTGTTCTTTCCCTGTCATATTGACCCCGAGTGACATGTGGGGTGGCAGAGGTCCCCTGGGCACTCGTCATGGCAAACCTATCATGATAACTCGGTGGTCCTATTTGAATACCCCACTGGAGCGTATGACCCCTGCTTTCCAAGGACGGGCAGAGTAACCTTTGAAGGTTTCCCCTTCAGCATATCCTGGTATTTTCCCTGACACGAAAGGCTTTTTTTGAGGCGGCGGCCTTTCTAATTGCCCCGCTTAGCATTGTTTATGCCGGGCCTGTGCTTGCAGTCGGCTCGCCAGCGTAAAACCTACGCCTTTGGCCGATCCGTCTCCTCACGAAACCCCTGGTCATGTTTAAGATGAGATAAGGAGGGAACTGCAGGGATGAGAAGGATGATGAAGGCTGACAGAAAAGATGTTGAAGATACGTTTATGATGACAATATCATTGGCCAAACATCTATAGAGATAAGGGCACATGATGACCATTGCTGTCTGACTAAGCTGACCACTAAGCTGAGCTGGCACTGATGCATCATTATTTTTGCATTTTTTCACCGTTCGTTGTAGTCTCGTTGGTTGTGGCAAAAAGAAACTCACACTTTTTACACTTAGTTCCCATACCAAACCATTTCAGGGGAAACCCCTTTCCTCATGTATGGTGTCAAAACAAGGTGTAAAGCAACCGATACACATCCCCCTACAACTTTCCTGTATCGTTGATTCAGAAATGTATGCAAAGAGTTGATGTATTTGGCGTCGCTTGGCCTAGATGGCGTTACACATTTGTATGACATTAGGCAAATAAATATCCGTATATTTACACTTTTTATGCTTTGCACTCAACAAGAATCTGGAGACTTCTGGGATTTCCCCGTGACACCAATTTATCATTTCAACACTACAACTACAGCCTCAATTCCTTGTGAAGGCAGCATACTTAACACAATTTTGTTTTACAATTTCTTCGAAGCAACGGAGTGACTTGCGATTTTGGGTCTTTTTTTCTCTCTCCAGTTTCCCTTATTTTTTTGTGTCCACATATCGACATTTCAACATGTCAGAAGAGGGCTGACAGACAGATGATACCGCGATCTGTTATGATGAAAGAAAGGGAAACCTGGGAGAAAAGTCAACCAGCATCTGAAGCTTTTTCAAAACGAAACATTTCAAGGCATTGAGTGATGAAAAGTGGAGTAAAAATGCCTGGTTGGTGGTGAGTGTGAATTTCCTCTGTGTATACACCGGTATTTCGGCCTCGTTGAACAGGATGCCCTCATATAACCATAAACAACTCCATCCTATCCGAAGATAGCAATAAAACGCTCAGTGGATAGCGATTCCTTCAGACTGACATGCCTCACAGTAACCTGAGCTTTGACATTTAACTCGTATACCACCCAATGGCAATCAGATTCTATACACTCGCCTATTTTATGTCAGTCACTGGAGTTGCCGCGCTTTCAATGGCGATCATAGCAACCTGCTAAGTCAGTGGCGTCAGATGGACACATTGTGTCAAGTCAAGGCCTTCATAATACTGCCATTCTCAGGTTTCATCAGCAGGTGTCAAAGGGGTGCAGTACCTGGTACCTCATGTTCTAATATCTTCATGATAGCGTCAGGAAGTGCTTCTAGGCTTTCTTTCTTTGAAGATCTACCAACTTCATGAATCCACAGACAATCAAATCTCCGCCCATCGCTCCCTCCCCCTCCCGAGCTCACTTCGCCCACACCTTGATGGGGTTCGCCAGGTAAATAGGGAGTTGCGAGTAGGCCTGGAATGTGTAATGGGGTCTCTGTTTTGAGTCAAGTCCGGGATTCATTGGCCTTTATTGGGGTAAATTACATGGGAAGAGGGGGAAATCGGTGCTTGGCTTTATTTATTTAAGAGCAGATGGTCAAGTATCCAAGTTGATCGTTTCGCTTCAGGGATGAGATGAGCCAAGAGACACAACTATATATAATATTTATTATATATGATGTGAGAGGTGTCCCCCTCCTATATCCAGGGCAGATAAGGCCATATATGGTTTTGGAAGAGTCTATAATTTGACCATTTACTCCATGCATGCCATATGCTAGGGCCAGGCCATGCCAAGTGCATCCATCGGCAGGTCAGGTGGGTTCAGATGGATTGTTTATCCGAAGTGAACATGCTTGCTCTCTTTACGCCTGTCCCCTCCACCTCTACCTTCCACCTCCTCTCCCTCCACTATACCCGCAATACTCACTCGTGCATTGCAGGGATTATTGCGCCTCCAGGGCATTTTGGTTCAGGCGGTCAGTAATCATGTTGTAGGCTACAATAGGTGGGGTTGGGTCATGTCAGCATAGAGCTGTGGAATGTCGTGGTGGGGGTGGGGCTGATGCTGGGGTAACTGGGTCCGGCCAAATGTTCAGTGTAAAAAGTCGATTTGATTGATTGGCTGAGAAAAGCTTGACGAAGCTGATAATTGGGAATGTGCTTGATTCAAATTTGAAACTGAGCGAGTAGCCTGTGAGTGTGAACGACCGTCTGTGACTGCTGTTGCCCAAGTTGTCCGCTCACCTTTTTTTTTATATTACATGGCATCACAGTCCACGATCTATCGAAGGGAACATGCTCCTGTCATTTGGCATTACGATATAACGATTGCTAGTTTCAAAAGGCCGCTTGGGTCCCAAGCGCTTAACATAGAGAAGCCAATTTGGTTAGCTACTAGTCTTTTTTTCCCAATCTTCATTCAGTACGTATCAGCACAGGTGATAAACAATGAAGGAATTGCTAATTGATGATATCATTTGCTTATTCATTATATCACCCACCCATCGATGTGGAGCGTTGATTAAGGGCTTTTAAACTTGACATCCCGGCCTGAAATTATGATGAACGGGTTTATCTTTTATTACCTGCTGCTAATTGAGGTGCAGTCTACGGTATCCCCAGCTCAATGACTCTTTGTGTCTTTGTCTTGTCAGGAATTCGCCTGCTTCTGTAAGAATCTCTTTTTTTCGCCAGGAGCTAAACAGCTTTGTTGTGTGCATGAATAATATCAACGATGAGCACATCATAAGAGAACATACATTGTATCAAATACACCACCAGGTGCAACTGTTCACAAGTACCATCCTTAAAGCTCATTATTACTAGAAGAGCACTGCCGTCGTAAAATCAGGTAATCATCACGATTCTCCAATTATATCTTACGTACACATTGTGTTGAAGAGCATGAATGAGATAATCATTACTCAACATTTAGGCCAGACTCAAGGGAGTAAATTCATTGTCATTCTGCGGCTCGCCAATTATGATGGGACTATGATCATGAAAGCTTATAATTAGCTTTGGTAATTGTTCTTGTTCTCGCGTTGAAATACCATTTATAATATCTAGATACCTATGCACTGGACTGCTCAGAACCTCCACCTCCCAACTACCCTCAAAGTTGTCCGCTCATTCCAGTGGGATTTTTCTTTTGAAACTATTCTAGTCATCCATTCGTTGTGTACCTCCAGGCGTTTCAAAACTGGTTGTATTTCGGTTAAAAAAAGTATGGAGCGATGTTTTTTTTTCAATATGACACAGACACTGCTGCAGACTTTAGCATTTATAAAAAAACCAAACCAAACATTGGAGAAAGTAACAATATTTGTTACATCTTTAATGATTGTGAGTGAGAAATTTCGAAAATACCAAAGAAAAATATAAAAAGAGAGGGTTAACGTTGTTTGGACTGAACGGTCAGTTTGGATGCGACTAGAGTCCCCCCTCACCCTGGAAGCAACATGATCCTCCCCACTTTCTCTACGATATCCAGGCCATTGATTGCCACTCCAGTGGATAGGGGTCGATTAGTTCATCGTTCTAGGGATGAAACATAAATGAGGAGGTCATGAAAGGATAAACCTATTGACATAGCTGCTTTTTTGGCATCGGTTGGCGCAAAGAGAATCTTCACTCTTTGGGAGGCTCGGGTATCAGACATACATACTGCACCATTAAGGCCTGCATGTCTCGCTCTAATCGTTAACGCGTTTTTGAATTTTGAAGCCTGTACTGAAAGATGTCTCCTGTATTGAATTCATAGCAAATTGAGCATTATGACATTAATCACAGTTTATCAAAATTGAACGCCAAACGTGGTTCCTAGCTTGAAAGTTCATTTCAAGCTAGGAACCACGTTTGGCGTTCAATTTTGATGTCCTTTAAATGACATTTCGTGACACAGTTCTTGTTGGGATGAATAATAATAAATAATAAATACTGATAAATTCTTGTGAGTCATTACAAAGATAAAAGCCTGCGCTGCAAACAACAACAGTGAGTAAGGTCAGTACACCCAGAGCACACATTACATTATCATTATAACATCTGGAATATTACTCAAGACATCCTGGCCATATTCCCTTTAGACCTAGTCCAAGGCCACGGTCAGTGCCCAGTCCAATTACATGGTTTCTTTGATGCGCTCTGGCAGGGCTCGAGGACACAAGGAAACAGTTATTGTGGAGAGGCATCGACATGGAAAATGCAAGTCTTCAATTGGACGATTGGGCTTGCGTTTTCACAATTGGTTTGTACGTTACCGTAATTGCAGTTTAAGGGGGGAAAGGGTCGGGTGGGAGATGAGACAGTGACACTGATTGTCTCCTGGGTGTGTCTTCGGCGCAGGTCATCAAAGAGCCGCGTCCGAAAAAAACATCCAGGGTGGTCTTCACTGCCCTCTAACCCGATGACCACTGAGCCGACCACACCTTTTGCATCTTTCCCTCTCGTCCCGATGGTTTGTTCGTTAGGAAAAATGCCTTCATCTTATTACACAGCCCCGAATGACCTCGGGGTTCATCTCTCCCAATGGAAGGTTTCGATTTTCAGAAAGGAAACCGTCCGATTCCTATCTGATATCGAGTTAAAACTTCCATAATTTCAAAAATTGCATTCATCGCTGACCCCCAGTGTAGCTTTCAGACTGCCTCTCAACTTTATCAGACCTTCCTCTTTCTCTAAGATCGGACCCATACTATTTCAAGTAACCTACACTTATTCTATTTTGAGTGTTCTAACTCCTGGTTCGAGGTGGGTTTTTTGTATCATTCAACCATCCTTGGACTGCAGACACTTTATGACCAATCATTGGGACATTGGCGCCAAATAATGTTCTCCAAACCCTAGTATGTCCGCCCATAAACCCTTCTCCAAGTTGCATTGGAACGCCGTCTAAAGCCAGGTTTTCCCACGTCCAAATGAGACGCTAAATAACCCAGTCTAGATGCTTAGGGGATCATGGTGGTGGGGAAGAGGCTGGCAAATGATGGTTGTGAGGAGTAATGGATGGCTATCAGAGAGAGCCAGTAAGTGGTAGGGGTAAACTCATACATCGTCACTATGGCCCGGCCTGATTAGCGCCCAACCCCCAAACCCCTTGTCTCCACCCGATCACCTCCTCCCATGTCCCGATAGTCCCGATATCCAGCAACAGGTGTAGGGTGGGAGGAGGAATGCCAGGTACATTCCGGCCATGAGGGCCCCCAACCACCAGCACCCACCCTGTCTGCTGCTCCTGCCTGCTTTTCTACTCGTTACCCGATAATTACGCGTCCGATGTTTGCATCGGATGAAAAGCCCGATGTTTGCTGCTGCTGCGTTAGATCCCTCGCATCCGGGTTTGAAAGCTCTTTTAAGGGTTGGACTTGTGACTTGTCCTTTTAATCTAAGCTTAGGCTTATCTCTTTCACTCTGAGAGCTTATATGACCCATGTCATAGTGAATTCTCCCATTCAGGCGTTCAGGTCTGTAAATATTTGGTGTGTCACTTTTAAACTGTAAACGTATAGAGTGATCTATAATAAGATTAGATATGATCTTAGAGTCTACTGGTAGTGTTTTGAATAAAAACTTGAATGATATTTTTCTCTTCATTTAAAAGTCAGGGTTGGGAAAACAGTGAGTAAACTTACACAGTTGTTAAGACTTTTGTTTGTTACGATAATGACACTTTGCGGTTTGAGGCGAGAGGCATTCCCTTCGATTGAAGGGCCTCTCTCAACTTTGGGCCTAGACTGTTAGGGTTCATCGAACTTCAGATGTTTTTTCCAACTGTACGACTGGTCCCTAAATCTTGTTAGGCCTCTAAATGCAGGTGTAAACCGCTCCCTTAGACTCACATTGTTCCTGCCTAGGAATGAAGATTTCTTACAAGTACCGATATTATTGCTCGGTGCGAAATTAGACCTGTCCAAACATATAATCAACTGCACAATGAGCAGAGATCTAATAGCTATGGGGGCAGGAGAGAATCCCACTGAGATGTCTTGGATTCCAGTCCTTCCCTCCTCCCACCACGCTGCCACCACAGGTCCAAGATTAATAGACTGACCCTCTCTTCCGGTCAGCGGAATTCAATGAGAAACTGGAAGGATATACTCTGGCCGCTAGCTAAGATGTAGGAGGACTATACACATAATGCATGGCAGCCAAGATCTTCCCCTCCACCTTAATGAACACAAAGCCTCTTCACCTTGCTCTCCCATCCCATAGAGTCTTCACTGTTGGTACCTTTCCCATCATTAAGGGACAAATAGCCAATCGCAGGTAGCACACCATGAAATTGCTAACTCCAGGCCCGGACAAAGACGGCGACCCGCTTATAGGGGGATTCCCACTGACCCCTTCTGGTCGAGAGATGGGACGACACTGAGAATTGAATGAAAAATTATCCCCAGGGAAGATACGTCTTCTTCGCCACTCTAGATTCGAGATGACCACTGGTCAAGCGCGAGACCGAGGACACATTACCTGAATGGGACTTGGTGGAGGGACAATGGTTACCTGTGGGATTCACAGGTGTTGTGTTACTTGTAGGCCTCGGGCTATGGCTCGTCCAACTGGTGATAAGTGCGGGCAAAAGGGCGCGAAGCAAGACTTGGGAACACATCTTGTCTACAGATGGGTCGCTTACTCAGAAAAAAAGGAACTAAAAATTAGAACATATTTATTTTCGACCCGACTTGGATTGAGAATTTACTTCCTTCCCTGTTTTTATATGCCCGGTGTTTCTGGGTTAATCAACCATCCCTCTACCGTCTGTCTAGCCCTATGAACAGTTATGTATGATCTTTCCTATCTACTATGCTATAAAATGATAAATACCCACATTTCTCCTAGATTTATGCAGGTTTGAGTATACTTGGTACAGATAGGACACTATAACCATTACTTCTAATCACTGTTTTCTGCTCCTCAGGTATCCTCTATTAAATGGAGGTGTCTTGTGTTCAAATAAATCGGCGCCCCGATTGGCAACATTCCATATCAATTTAATTTGAGTCGGACACACTGCGTGATTGACACATTTCATCCTTTCATCTTCGAATAATGTATTAAATCTAGTCTCTTATTTCGTCTTGGGCCAGTCCAGTTTACCACACGGGTTCAGAAGGCCATGGCCATGGCGTTTTGGTGAAAAATATTATTCCTAAGATAGCTATTATCTGACGCTGCACGTCTTTTGAAGTGGACACGGTTGAGGCAGAGGGAAAAGGGTAGTGGTCATCTATGGTCATCTCCGGCCACGCTTGCCTGGCCAGGAGATGAAGCGATGCTAACTGACACATGGGTCTGATGACCGAAGCGGCCATTCCTTGCCGCGAGACATCATTGGCCGCCCCCCCCCCCCCTCCCGCCCCCATCCATCCAAATTAGTCTTCCACCAACGTCCACCTCGGATTTGAACTGGTCACAATCATTGTCATTTTTTTTTTAAGTTCTCAAGATTCGTTTCCCTATTGTCCCCACCGGTTCTTTGAAATGGACGACAGTTGGTATTCCTTTTCTCAGACTGTTGGTATGTCATAGTCTCTTAGTCTTGGTAAGAAATTGGGGTCTTGGTGTAAAATGGGGCTAATGCATGCACTTTTTGTTGGTGTAAAATTGGGCTAATGCATGCAATTTTTCTTTAATTCATGTATAACGAAACGAGATCAAGACAACTCATGACATATTCCGGTAGATTGTGAAAGTAATCCACGGGGTTATGTTAATTGTGTCAATTTTTCAGCCATCTTCGTTTCCCATTTGGCCTTAGAGTGTGAATATAGGAAGTGAAATAATCACCACAATTTGGAATCTCCTTCAATTTGAGCTTCCTCTTAAAATGAATCTGCTCGGGTGGGTGTTTGTATTTAGTAGTTGATGTATTTGAATTGAATTTAAAAATACTTTATTTGTCTGAAGTTTTAGAAGTAGAGATCGAGAAATTGGTAAACCTGGCTCCTGTATAAAATCAAGGTCTTCCAGCCGTTACCTTTAAGCAACTAAGACAGGTTATTGTTATATATGTCACAGCTACAGCCATAGTTTCTTTTTTTAAAAAAAAAAACCCACTTGGTATCTGAAAACTCCATGCACGGACGCTAAGTTGCTAGGTTTCTATCTTTTACGATTTGTCAATTTTTGCTTTTTTCCTTGACCTTGATATGTTAACAATTAAGTTAGTTGGCATATACTCTAACTTAGTTTAAGGTGTAACTGTATTAAATATGATATTGGCCATAAATGAAAAAGAAAAGGAGACGAGGATGTTCAACCATAACCGGACCTAGTCTGTAGGCATACCTGAGCCATGATGATACCTCACACAACAAACAACTCTCGTCTCCTCCAGTGTTCTAACCAGCTGTAACCACAAGCTCGGAGAAAAGGGACTTTCTCAGAGAGAACCCTGTCACTAGGGTATTTGATGTGAGCAACGAGAAATAAACTGAATACATGCATGTACTCTTTGATGTTAAGTTAATATTCTCCAAACCACCAACGAGTCTGGAACCACCAACCGCCCTTCGTCCTGCTCCATGAGCTGCTCCGACCACAGCCTGGAGGACACCCTGGAGTGGACGCCGGCCTGACGCTGGTACCAGCCCCAGATAAAACCATTAACGAAGCCTTATCTACTTCCGGTGCTGGGAAAGGCGCCACTTCCGGTGGTGGTGACTAATTTTCCTCCCATTTAAAGGTTCACAGGCTTCTGCTGGTTTGTTTTCTCAATCACGACAGGATATGACATGCTTGTAGGTGCGCTACCCGAGCATTAGTTTAGAAGTTTTGCTCAGACTGAGTCCTTCTGGGCTTGTTTTTTTTTCTTATTCAGGTGACATCCAACCTCGCTGGTTTAAATTTCATTAGTGTAACATGTAGGTGTTAGCTGATCAACATATAATCTCAAAAGTGGCCCAATCTCGTCCCCGATCTTATCTCTCATCTTAAAACGGCCTCTGTAATGTTCGAGTAGCCACTTAATGCTATTATATAACAGTACCTCTTGGTCCTTCACCTGGTAACCTTGCATAAAGTGATTAAGAAATTAAATATACCAATTATTAGGCTATATGCTCATTGTTTTATGCGGCATAGTGGAATAATACTTTTTGCCAGCCATGACCTCAACATTAAATGACACTCCTACACTTTTACCTGAACCCGAGTCCACATAACACACACACGAAAATAACACCCATACCTCATACATATAACACGCACACATTCTTTCTTTCTTTCTTTTTATTCCTTTCTTTCCCTCGGTTTTAAGGGACTCAACACTGAGCCTAGGCTAAAGTGAGCAAAACACTTAAACAGTAAAGTGATATTGATCACTTTCTTTACGCAACCTTTTAAGTTGCCAAAAGATTATGAAACAAACACCGGCAAGTAGCATCAGTGGTCCAATGTTGGTTTATACTTACAGGAAAATATTGCATACTTCTTTGGTCTCATAATACTCTAGAGCTTTAGCCATGAAGAAACGTGGCCCACACTCGGGACCATCGCTCACGCCCGTCTTTGTGAGGGGACTGTGGGCACATTAATCTTAGAGACATAAGTTATTGCTTCCAGAACTTATTACAGGCCCGTCCAACCACCCCAAACATTGGGTGCCATTTCCTTTATCCCATCTACCTGAACCCGAGTCCTTTGGGGTTTAAGTTAATTAAGAACCTTCTTTTAATGGGTCTTGATTATAGCCTGGGTTCTTAGCTAGATTGACCAAAGGTACCCCCAGTGCTTTGATTAAGAAATAAATGTGACCTCAGGGAGGCATGTACCATATAGCTGAAACCAATAGGGCAGGTGCTATGACATTCAAAGTGTGCTTTGATAAAATTAGGGCTAACATTAGGGGTTATCCACCTATAAGCGATGTGTAATCCAATCTGACTTCTTTCGGGCGGTCCGAGTGAATTCTGTAACAATAGGGCCAACGTGGGTTTTCCTCATTCATAACTACCCATGGGGAAGCACGTGGCTCCTGCCTATCTTTGATATTAGATTTCATTTGTAAGAAGAAGTAATTAATATTTAAGATTTCAATGGCTCCTTGCTGTTATTCAACCAATATGAGACACTTAGTTACTCCTGCTGATCACCATTTTATTTGTGGAAAATTAACTGGTTTTCAAATGGGATCACACATATTTTTCATTTTCTTGGAAGACACAATCTAACCATTATCACACTTTTAGCACCCTAGATGTGCAGAGGTAGACGGATAACCAATGTTTATTGAAGAGGTAAAACTGTCTTCATTTAAATTGTGTTCAAATTAAATTTAGGGGATTCGCTATGCTCATATGCTTAAATATCTAAGGCATTTAGTCTTGTTTTGGTCGGGCATAAGCGCTTATGTAGATAACAGTATATTACAGCATGCTGCCTAGCCTAGTTTCAAATGATGTAGTAATAACGAGAGGTAAATTTCTGGGATGCAGAAGTGCATGGGTGAGCACCTGCCCGACGTATTGCTGTTCTCTGGTCTGCTTCCCATTAGTATTCCGTCTGAAAACTATCAGTCTGACCAAGGCTTACCAAGTGTATACAGTTCAGGTCACAGGGCAACTTTCGGTCACCTGTTCTCTAATATGAATGATGGCTATTTTAAGCAAATGTTAAATGTAGGGGAAAGTTATTATTTGTAGGATAACTTCGAAAACACTAAACTTCACGTTTCATTTATTTCTTCAGATTTTGCTGTTGTATCTCATGCCTCTTATTCCTTTCTATTTACCAATACAGGGCAATACTCAAAATCAGGGAACTATGGTGAAAGTATATGAACCGATGCTTGCGAGAGTAAATGAGTAAGAGGCCTAGGGGAGGAAAATAGTTGCTTCATCCTAACCGCCGTGCTCCATAATGATAAATCAGCTGCATATGTACCATGTTTTCATTTTCAAATTCCAGAGCAGCGCCATGCTTCTTGCATGTTCTTGCTCTCCCTCATGCACACTGCGAAAAGATGTAAAAACGAGAGTAATGTCTGTTGAATTTGCCATCTGGATTCTAGGCTTACATACAGTGACAATCATTGCTGTCAGCTGTTGGGGCAAGGCCATCCTGTCTAAAGCCAGGGCCTCCCACTGCGTTGTTGCCCTGCCCAGTCAGTGGCAAATATTATTCCTTTATCATGCAGTGCTGCCTTCTTGCACTCATCCTCCTCTGGCCTCGTCTATGGACAAATTGCAAAAAACTAAGGCAGGCATTCGGTGGGCAACATGTTGTCTGACCTGTGGCTGAGTTGAGACGAGAAATTATCATTCTCTCCTGTTGCTCCTCGCCTTCCTGGGCTTCTTATCATACCAGCGCTCCATGAGTATATTAGCTCATTGATCCCAGTCTGTTCTGCTCGCTCTGACGGAGCGGGTTGCTCGCTTGGTGCAACCGAGACATTTATCATTACCCGAGTACGAAAGGTCAGCGTCTGGAGGGGTCTGGTCGACCTACTTAGAGGTGAATGCCCCGCAATAATGTCCTTCCTCTCCCCTATGTTATCCTTTATCTGACCCACTGTATATGGTTTGATATGCTTAGTAGTTGAGATGCTATCTGGATACGCTCGCACATAGAGCATGATTCATTGCCCCCCTGGAAATATTGTCTGGTCTGCGATTGAGGAAGGAGTTTGCTTTCTTCATTTATTTTCTCGGGACCTTGCCTTTTGTCTAACTGAAATCTATCTCGGATTGTTCTTGGCATTTTCTTTCTTGGTATTTTTCTTCTTATTCTAGTCTAGCAGCAATCCAAAATAAAAAGAATCCCTGCCTAATAGGCTAGAATGCAATGACAATGTCTTGCTTACCTGTCATACATTCTTGTACAGTTCTGTGTGCCTCGACGAGACGCATGCTGTGTATAGATGGTTCTTGAGTTGGCTGTTTGGGCATGGGAATAGGCCCCTAAAGAAGTTGTGGGTTCCAGCTGAAGAAGGGTGACGACGAGCAGGGTGTTACCCTGTATGATGAGATTTGAAATGAGTCTGCAATTATCCGAGTTTGTTCGGATCTGTGGTTTAGTTACTGTCAATTTTACATTCAAAATATGAAACATTTAATGATTATTTGAAACGAATCCTTTCGATACCTAAATACTTGATCTACTAAATAGAGGTCAGGTCTTCTTCTCATTTGTTGTGGCAACAGGCTATAAGATAACGATAATTCTCCTGTGCTGAAGTGGGAACATAAAAGCTTCTTGGTCCTATAGTTATTTCATCTTCCATTCATATTTTAGAATTTTGAGAGACTTACCCGTTAGGTAGTAAGTTGAATTAAAATTATGATATCTTCGAGGCAACTCGAGGGGTTGTTTGAGCTTCTCTCTTTCATGCGCCCATTGACTTTGTTGTACTAGCCGCAGCCACTCCCCGTGTATGATTAAATGCCAGTTTCCCCCCTTTTTAAAGGTTTTCTATCAATTATTCATTCCATGTCTTGATTTATTCATTTCTACTTCTTTGATTTGTGCCCATGTACTTTCATATATTGGTGGGTTTGGGTTGCCCCTTCGGCAAACATTAACTTTAACATTAAACAATCTCTCTAGAGTCTACTGATGATTTGATTACTAGTATCAAGAAACATCTCGTGAATTATTGATAAAACTGGGAACGTGTTCATCAGGTGCACACAATCTGATTGAAATGAATTCTGCTGGCAGTGAGTGCACTATAACGACTCCCTGGCCATCCAAAGTCATTATGTGATTGACGGCCGAGTGTCGAGGTTTTATTTGTGAATGTATTATTCAGGCGTATTCAGTGATAAATGAATTTGAACCACGATGGTCAAGTGATGACATATCGCGGTTCTAAGATGATTGATCGCAAGCGACTAGCTGTGACTGAATTTTCTCCTGTAATGAGACAATATTAGGTAAGGCACGTTTTTTATGTCCCCGAGCACTCACTTTCGGGACAGCTCTACATGACAAAGTGATTAATGGAAATGACCGTAGATTTTTTCCTCAACTACTTTAATCCTATTTGCTGTTACGAGGTGATATATATCCCTAATCGCCGCGAGCGGTGGCCAGAAGGTTTTATTATTGTAGACTCGGACAAAGGACTACTACTAGCTATGGCAGTGAAGAATAGAAAAAATGTTAATAACGCTCCCATTTCATACTAATATCTTGATATAGAACGTGTGTGTTTCCCAGAGACTTCGTGGGAATTAGACTGGAATAAATTAGTGAATATCGTCATGAAAATTCATGAAGGAAATTCCAAGTCATTTATAGACACATTAAAGGAATGATTTTATTAATTAACATAAACTTAGTGCTGTTTACCATGAAACGTATGTTGGATCTCCTTCGTGCTCAGATCGTGGATATATTTTATGTGTAGGTTGGAATTCATTAAGCATCAAATAAAGTGTTACCTATCTGGCCCTGAGAGACGCTTTTTCTCAGTTTGGTATTTTATATTCTGATTTCATTCAATTCAATCCAGAGTAGAAAGTGTCCCGGTTTTATGACGTCGCCCTGTCTAATTACTGTTATACAAACAGTATGATAATAACATGTCCTAACACCATTCATTTTCGGTCCAGTCTAAATTGTTTATTACCTCTCTAACATCTGCCACCCAATATATTTAATATTATGCACATTAGGATCTGCTGTCCGGTCCCTAATACGAATAATCATAGGTCCCATATTTTGCCGGGGGTCAATTACGTCAACTCTATACCTAATGACCGCCAGACTAGAAAATAAAAACTGAACATTTTGTGAGGTCTATTCTCAGGAACGTCCCCAGGTGTTCTGACCTGTAGCCATCCAACTACGATTCCACCTGAGTATTATCAGTGAATACAATTTTGCTTATGTACCACTCTGTCACTCGTCAAATGTACCTCCCTTCCCATATACCTCTGTTAATTGATTTCTTGACTGCAGGAGAGATTCTTTCGTGATCAATTTGTGTATTTTTCTCACTGACTAAGTGCAAAGCCATCAGGACCATTGAAGTAGTTCATTTCAGTGCTTGTTTCAGATGTAATTGGGATCTGGCGGTCAGCTAGCTTGCGCAATTGTCACTGGTGGCCGCACTGAGGTCAGTGCATAATGCAGTAAATTGAGGTTGTGTCAAGGAGAGGTGATCTTAGTGTGGCGGCATCTTGGTAATGTTGCATGTCATTGAAGCGCACCAGCACATATTTGTCCTAGAGGTGTGACAGGTACATAACATACTGCAGCACCCCCAACTTGCCATTCAGCAGATCATTAATTATGGCCTGCGTTGAGTGGCCAGGCTCAGAAAAACCATTGAATAAATGTTTGGTGTTAATTAGTTCCAAGAGTGGAGGACCATCGACCGAGGCTGACATTAACAGGTAATTGATCACTGAGGATCGTCGGTCAGACGAGGACAAACCCAATGGAGGTTCCATATTGGAAATGGAATGGGAGTTCATCAACCTCATCAAGCAATTTCCAAAAGTTTCCCTATAGAACGACGTCTTAGTAGTTGAATTCCTTCAGAGTGATGGAAGAAAACAAGTTTTTATTCTCCAATTGGCCTCCGTTTTGAAGCATTAAGGGAGTTTTTTTATATTCTCTTTATTATCTACTTGCCCAGGGAATGTTCGTGATTTTGGTGGCCTTATGAAAAGTAGACCAGCAATTATCGTTTGTTCAGGTTTAGAGTAGCATGGATAAAGGGCTAGATCATTGTTAAGTCCGTACAATAACATGCGTGTCTGCCGTAAGTGGCCCATATAGGTAGGACAATTATAGACGGATCTGACGTCTACCAAGTGCTCTGACATGTGTCATACCTCAAAATAAGAAGAAAAAGAGATGTAATTGCTTCACCAACTGCTTCTCCCATATAGACTCCATTTGTTCTCAGAAAGAATAGACCGGTGAACTTGTGCCAATTTCAAGAACAAATTCTTGCTTTGAGAACTAGGTACTGATCTACTGCATACAAGTACTATTTACTTATGTCATCTTTATTTTGGTACTGTTTTTTTTTCGTTTTCAAAATTAAGTCATGTGAATTGAAATTGATTTCACGCGTTCATTTTAGCTGATAGTTGGATCGTGAACATTTAAACAAAATAAGCAATTAGAGATTTTCTCACTGGATGCTGCATGTGTACGGTATGTATCTCTCACTGTATGCTGGACAACATCCGTGGAAAATCTTGATAACTCATGGGAAAAGCTTCAGAACTATTGTGTGGAAGGATCCCCGCAGTGCTGTGCGTATAATAGCACTTCATAGCGCTGAATGCACATTTAGTCAAAGGCAGATTATTCGAATATGAATAGCCGGAAGACGTGAAAACTTATGCTAACATGGAAGCGTTTTTTTAAAAAAAACCAGGCCCGTGACATGTACCGCGCTCTACACGAAAGCTTGGCGGAGAAATGAGTGTGTGCGTGATTGACTTCGTGTTTAGTAGGGTAAATATGACATAAGGTCACGCAAAATTGACACCCTATTTTTGTCACTACCACCTCGATATCATATATATAGGCCCCTTGTTGCATATATTCGCGTGAGAGTCTTCTATAAAAATAATACAGTTCGCGAGCACCCTACGGTTTTATGTCCTAAACTTCATGCCTACTCAGTATTTACGCTTCTATTGTTCGGTAATTAACATATAATCAACATACCGCATGTTATTAAGCCTAGGCTGTTAGATAAAGGTCAGAGAGTTCGTTACTATTGTAAAGCTTGTTGGTAGGTGGAGAAAAACTGTGTGTTTTAGGGAGCCTCCAGGTGTGGTATTATAGCCACCCTCCATCCTCTGGATCCTTCACCTGCCTCCTGGAACTGGGTCAGACGTATCTGAGTAGCTCATGCCGTGCCCCAGATCCAAAGCCACTCCCACCTGCGAGGTCTTGGAGGAGGAATCTGTACTTGGGTTAGAGGGTGGGTGTGGTGGGCGGGAGCTAATATCTTTCCTCTGCCTTCAAAGGCAGATACCGGAGATGTTCCAGACTGATGTAATGTAGACCAGTCTCTCACCACCTCAACTGAAAAATTGCCGATTCTTCTTGTCAGGGAGAAGCCCCAATCAGAGCCTTCATAAATTGCCTTCTCTAGTTTGTATTCACATAATTCGAAGATGGGTTGTAGCCTCCCCGCACTTTCCTGGTTTGTTACCTGATATCTTGTGTTACAGGATACTCATATTACAGTACAGTACAGTAGCACTACCAGCACGACCGTTCAATAGTGCTGTCACGCTCAGAAATTGGTATGTTTTACCACTGAAACCCTTGAAATAGCAACGTTTAACTCTTTTTTTCCCTGCTAGCCATCCACATGGAAAATCCCCTTTCCCCATGCCCAGCCATAACGCTGACAGGTTAAAGGTCAGTTGTTGTTATGAAGACCAGGGATTACCTGAGCATGTACTGTTTGTGGCAGATCCGCCTCCTGTGTGTAACCTATATACACACTCCTGGGTGTTTAGTTGGACGCAGACACTAGGAGCTCATGGTCTACTACTAGTACACCCAGGCGAGGTGCTCTCTCTGGTAAGTGAGATGTCCGGGTCAGCCAACTCACAGCAGTTCGGGGGCATTCCTAACTGCTCTCTTTTTTACGGCTTCCAATTGTTCTCCCCAACTCATTCATGAAAGAGTCCGAACCATTTGCCACTGCTAACAAACAGCCAGGTAAAAGTTGTACGTGTGAGGAAGGGTCAGGGTTGGTATAGTAACGTGTCTGCGAAGCGCAAGTAAATTTTCATCTGCGATTTCCATTAAGAAAAATAAGTTGCTTATGAGATTTATTGATATTATGTGTATTTTATTGACATTGTATTTCATAAAACGTAATTAATTCAATTAAATGAATGGCTTCTGAATACATTTATTCTTCTCACTTTTGTTAGATCAGGGTCAGATAGTTCATTACTTAAAGCTTGTAGGTAGCGTATATATTCATCTTCATAGTCTGTACGGTTTAAAACAAGTTGTTCAAGATTATAAATGAGATCAAGGTAAGTTAGCGGGAAAATGTATCATATACCAAGCCCCATATATCTGTTGAACATTCGGTTGTGTTACTTGGAAAGAGCTGTGTTGAGTTGCAACCACAGTATTTGATGGTATAGATAGAGGGAGAGGAGCAGGAAGAGAAAGTGGGAGGAGGTTATAGAAGTAAGTTACCTTTCCTCACCACGTGGAAAAGTAGAAGTAGACGCAGCAGCAGCACGTGGGTCAGACACGTGGTTGAGTTATGTCTAAGTGCCCTACAACAGCTGCTTGTAACCCCACCTCCTCATCCTTCGTCCCCCTCCCCCCTCCTACCTCCCCCCTCCCCCTTATTCTCCCCAGCCTTGCTCCGGGTCCTTCGGTCATAAGGATACATATACTCATTTATTACCAGTAGTTTTACCAGGTTGGACTTCTCAACACCCCTGACCTTTGATACTACACGTATATTTAAATTATTATTTATTTATTTATTTATTTTAGTGCATTTAAAATTAACCTTTGCATGTGGCAGTGGTATTAATTCAAAGGAAACAGAATGAGCTGTATTATTATGCGAGGTCTGGGAAGCCACTGCCACTGTAGACAGTATCTTGGTCTGACAGCTAAAGAAGCGCCTGGGATCCATGAATAGATGCGTCTACAATATGCGCTCGCAGCGGCGAAGTCGGGAAGGAAACCCGAGAGTTGAGTGCATTCATATGACAGTCCTGGAAGTAAAGCCACACTGGTCCTGTCTTATCTCCCAGTCCCCCAAGTCATCATCGCCTCTGCTCGCGTATACACCGTTTCTACATCTTGCCACGGCCGAGGAATGTGGAAGTCTTGGGTGTACGCGCAGAAATATGCAACACACATTGCTTGGCACATTGGTTTTTCTCCCCATCTCAGGGCTCTCTAGCTACGGTGGTCGCATATGATTGTTTGTTTTATGGTTTATATGACCTGATATCTGGGAGATACGGGTTAAGACGATCCTCCCCCAACTCCCCAGCGTACATATGTACCCTTGAATTGACCCTAGTCTAAGGTAACGTTAACAAGGCTGATCTCTTTGGCGGGAGTGTGGTGGGTCCTTGTCAGTTGAGTGTAGTTGTATTGATTTGTTTTTATCTCTATTTCTTTTATCTCTATTTTTATGCTGTCATTTACGCTGATAAATCACCTATGGTCACCGCCAATAACCGCACTACAAAAAATACCATTGTTATTTGAGACGTCACCTCGAGCATCACTTCTTTGGAAAAGTTTTTGTTTTTGCCTCATCAATTCTCTGGACTGAGACTCAAGAGAGAAACAAAAGTCGGGTACATACATCATATTAGCATGGTCGGTAGAGAATCAAGACCAGATAAAATGCCACACGCTTAATATAATCATTCCCATGCGCTTTGCATATGGAATTAAGGCTAGAGTCGTATCCATATTTCATAGGAGCGCCTTCCCGCACTCAGGTGAGTTCATTACCACCTACTGACACAGGCAGGAGTCTCAACACGTCATTAGCTTATTTATGCCTTTCTCCCCATGAATACCACGCGCGGTATGACACTTATAAGTGGTCATTTCTGACCAAGGAAAAGGTCCAATGTTCGTGACTTCCCCCTCAGAACCGAATCTAAGTAGTCTTACTTAGGAATAAATTTCATCCATTTTGACTCCCTGCTCGTCTTTTTTATAAAAATTAATATAAAAGGCTTGTTACTAATAGTTTGGTAGCAGAACACCTTGAAAAACGCTTAATTTGTTAGCTACGTGTTTCCTCTGCATTGTCTGTCATGTCCGAAAATACAAACTTTTCTTTAAAAAACAAAAACCCTGAGTGTCTCTTATTTTCACCTCCCCCAATATTGATGTTTACTTTTTGCGCAGTTGATTTACTGGCAACTTGCTCTGTCTGTCCGTTGACATAATGTCCCTAGACATAAAACACGCTGAGCTATTTATATACAGGCGTTTGCCTGAGCTGGCGTTTCTCTCTCTCTCCCACCCTCTGATCACCGAGAACTGCTCGTCTCCCTTCGTCATGAATACGAGTAACGTCGCATTCTCTGCTTAATTTATGTTTCTTTCCTTATCCCTGCGTCCATCCATCACTGAAAGTGTGTGCAAGTATTCCCTCAGCCAAATGTTTCTCCATATAACTCGAGTCCCTCATGTAACATGAAATGAAAGTGATTTCGCTTCCCTTCCTACCTGTGATATCAGGTAAGCCATTATTGAGGGGAGAGGTTCCCCCCCTGGCAGGTTGCCTCCCCTCTGAGTGTGCTTGAAAAGGAAGGTCATATTCGGATTCCTCGCTTCCTTTCATCTGCGTTCTGACATCTATTGGTATCAAATGTTAAATGTACATTCAACGAGGATATGGAGTTGACTCTCGTTGGTTAGATGAATACTGACGGCAGTATTTGGTATTATTGAAGGGGAGCTTAACCTGAGTAACCTGAGTACCTGAGTAACCTGAGTATTTATGATCACTTGGCCAGTTTTTCTTGACTGTCGCCAGACTTTTAAAGTTCTTTCAGTTGGATCGCTGTCATTTATAAAACATTATTTTGAGTAGTGAAGTAGGATGAGCATGGAAAGGGTGTTGGTACAGAGCCACGACGATTATAAAGTGCCCTGTCAGTGAAGGCATCTTTCTCCTGCCACATGTCCTCTGATGTTACTTCTGAACCACCCAGGTCCTATCTGCATCCTCCGGATTCCATAGATGGAAGCCCTTCACGTGGCGTCCTGTGCATGTGGGTTGCCATCTATTCAGCCTGCCACTGAAAGTACCGGTATAGGAAGTAATAAGTAAAACATGCTGGTTCATTTTCTATCTAGGCAGTCTGGTTATTGCCCTTGGGTCGAATGATCATTACCTAAAAGGGGTTTTTTTTAACAGCCCATAGTTAATCAAAAGTATAATCAAGAATGCAGATAAGGAAGTGGTTTGGTGTGTTTATAGGTACACCATGTACAGCTGTATTATCAATTATGACATTTATATTTTATTGGGGTTGCCGTTAACTGGTGCTCTCTGACTCATCCGTATACCCCTGTAATATTTAACTCTGCTGGATTTTTTGTTACCTTCGGCAGTGCAATAAGGTTGCCCGGAGAACCCAAGCTTAGCACCTGTCCAGAGACCCATGTCTGAAACAAGCTTATCTGGCTTGATTGAAATTGATTTAAAAGCGTCTGACGGAGCGATCCTCTGAGTATTCATTATTCTAGGTTTCCCTCTCCGAGGGCCAGGGCCTGTCACCTCTTTTTACTCTCAAGTAAGATAAATTCATAGACGGCTTCCTTCTTTGGACATGAATTCCTTTGTCTGCACTGGAGCCTCCAGATTTGCATAATTCCTTTTATGCTTGAGAGGTGTGTGTGTGGTGGGGGCGGGGTGGAGGAGGAGCGTCATTACTCTGTCTTAGTTAGAAACCACTTCCCTATAGGAAAATCCGATTGCCCTTCATAGAAGACCTGGATTCTAATTAATTGCCCTAGATATACAATTAGATTATTGAATCATTGATTACAATTTCAATCACAATCCCCATATCACCGCGTTATACTCGAGCAATCCCTCACTGCATTTTATCCGATAACGTGAGGGGAGATAGAATGATGAAAGACAGGGACCCAATTCCATGGTATATACCTGTATGCTCCAGGGGAAACGTTCACGGAGCCGCCCACCTTACACGACCTTATCGTACCCGAGCGGCCATGTTAGCATAACCTCTCAGCATCCCTGCACCACACTCAGCCAGCCAGACATGGACCCTGCCCATTTATTGCCTCTTAATTGAGTAGTTATGAGCCGCATTATATGGAGGGATCATGGCTATAAGTCATATTGTCATCCATGCCCTTGTTAGAGCCATTGACTTAAACCTTTGCCTCTTGACTTGAAAAGGAAAATTTGGCTCAGCATTTCTGACTTTCTCCTTGGTATTGGCTTTAGGTATTGGTCGGCCAAAGACCCAGGGCATGGTGCTTGAGGCAAACGTGTATAGGAATAGGCTACGGTGTCTTGTGTATCGCCATAATAGGTCAATAATCATTATAACCTCTGTTCGAGGTCATGTTAAGCAAGTCTCGCCGACACGACCATTTAATGAGTGTATGTATTTATGATTATATTGACCATTAGTATAGGACATGCTAATAGCAGCAGTGATTATATTGCAGTGATTATATTGACCATTAGTATAGGACATGCTAATGGTAGCAGTGTGCATTCTAACGTATCAGCTTTCTCTCTCCCCTTTCTTTCTTTCTTTCTTTCTTTCTTTCTTTCTTTCTTTCTTTCTGTTTCTCTCTCTCTCTCTCTCTCTCTCTCTCTCTCTCTCTCTCTCTCTCTCTCTCTCTCCAGGCCCCTTCCCCTCTCTCCGGCCCCTCCCCCTCTCTCCGCCCCGCCCCTCTTTTCCGCGCCCCCCCCCCCCCCTTTCTTCCTCTCAGTGTTTTGAGCCTTAGGACCAATTTTATTCGTGCTTAGTCTTATCTCCTTAGCTCGGATCCACCACATGCAGCTGCTCTCCCATCTTTCCCCCCTCCCACCTGGATCCACTCCACCGTTGGATCCACCCCAACTCCCCAAACACGTTCTCTTGTCTTGGAGTAGAGAGGCAGAACTACCAGACAGTACAGTAGCAGTAGTCGGGGTGCCAGGTGCGAACCTCATTAGGCACCACACGGGCGCAGACACTTTATATACTGCATGTAGGCATTACAAACTACCTGGCTCCGTATGGAAGCATCTCT
Organism: Sthenelais limicola; assembly: GCA_942159475.1. Classification (NCBI taxonomy): domain Eukaryota; kingdom Metazoa; phylum Annelida; class Polychaeta; order Phyllodocida; family Sigalionidae; genus Sthenelais; species Sthenelais limicola. The sequence goes on along the minus strand of OW804094.1, from coordinate 32,405,383 downwards.
TGCTGTTTTATTTACACCGCTGTTGTTCTTAGACTCTCTCCTAATTTACAGCCACCAGGTGTTGGTTTAATCTTTCCTAACGGGGAGCATGGTATGGAATGGACGGGTTTAAGGGCCTAGTCCACCAAGCCGATTCTCATGCGATTTTGCGCCGCTGAGGACCCTTTTGCACTAAATTTTGTGAGAATCGCATGAGAATCGGCTTAGTGGATTAAGGCCCTTTATACCCCTTTCACACTACACCTCAGAAAGCACGCCTAAATAGAAGTTGATTCTGTCCTCAACGCGATTTGATTCGATCTTAGAAGTAATTATAATCTTCCTCTTTCTTTAAGATTCGATTCACAGTGTAGTGTGAACAGAACTGTTATAAGAAATCAGTTTGCAACGATTCAATTCGATTTGCTTTGGTCCTGTAGTTTGAAAGGGGTATAATATTTACATTGTAGACATCAGTAAGACCCTTGTTGACCCTAATGACTGACCACTACTGATAATTACCCAATGAGTGATCTATTGCTGCATCCTAATAACTTATTAGTAATAATCATATTCAATTCTATAATTGTTCATGCTAAATGACATACACAGGACACTCACATAATGTACATTCTACGCCCAAAGTTAAGAGAGTCCCTTCAAACGAAGGGAAAGCCTCTCGCGTCAAACTGCAAAGTGCCATTATAATTCCGTTAAGACCGCAAACTGTCATTATAATCCCATTAGAACACCGAATCCTAGGTCATGAAACCGATTAGCGAAGTAGGCGTCGAATCACTGACATACCATTCTTATGATCTGATATAAGGGTTTATACCTATAAAAACCACTCACACCAATATACTTCCAGTATATTTAATACCTTTATAATAGAATAAGATTCAATTCAACTAGACCTACCCAAATCCCCTTTCTTTTTATGTTTCGACAGGCTTAATATGAATCCTTAGAGTATTTGTTTCATGGCCTAGGTGCTGCTCGTTGCTGGAAAACATCTGATCTGACCAATACAACAGGTGATCAAATGTAACGTGTTGCAGCAAGGTGAACAACCAGTGGTGCCGTTGTGTGTTCAAAGGTCTTTCTCCGATTCTTTTCCGCACACGTGTTTGTCCCAGAAAAACTAAAAGGCATGACCCGTTGTTATAACCTGGACTGATCCACCTGCTTACCAATGTACCTGAATGATCACTTGGTCTTTGGGGAAAATGTGTGGGGAATTATCCTTGATCGTCACCAAGTCTCTTTTATTTTGAAATACATTTATTTATTGCTAAGCTTCTCAGTCTAGGCCCAAATTTGAGAGTCTTTTCAAACGAAGGGAACGCCTCTCGCCTCAAACTGCAAAGTGCCATTATAATTCCATTATGACCGCAAAATGTCATTATAATCCCATCAGAACGCCGAGTCATAGGCCAGAAAACCGAATAGGGAAGTAGACTGACATACCATTCTTATCTGATCTGAGGGTTTGGAGTTCCGTGTAATCAGCAAACAGTTTCATTCACCTAGTAAGAGAAGATAAGAGATTTAGACATATTCTTTGATATGTTTGGTCTTTGGTTGCAAGTTCAACTTTACCATTTACAATAGTATTATATATCAGTAGTATATATGGAGATTTTCATACCCATTTATTGGCTGTGGTGTGTGCAAGAACAAGTCTCACAGTTCGATTTGGATCAATTAATTGTAATTCCTTGCTACAAGCAACGATTGTACCGTGAACAGCAGCAGCCAAATACTCAGGAAACCCCCAGACGATTTGGATAAATGGGATTGAAGGGTTCCCCTGCAGCTTTACCTATCACTCCCTGTCCCCATTGGGCCTGACAGCTGTGACAAATCACCTTCATTCCGCCAGTCGCCCAACCCTTCAACTTATGGCTTTGGCCACTTTTCCACCAAAGGCTACCCTCTCTAAAAAGTCTTTATTTCCCCTCCGGGATCCTTGTAGTCCAGAGAGGCTCCAAACCCTGACAATGCCGGCCGGAGACAATCTAAGTCCGCATGTCCACTCGCAGACGGACAATAGCCTATTTACCAGTTGATGTAACCACTTGACTTTATCTTGGCCCGGGTTGGCTTTGATCACATTGATCCCCCGTCGTGTCCGAGGCTGAATTTGTCGCGATTGTTTCATTTAGGCGAGCGGCTTGTGTCGTCCTGGAGAGGATATGTAGCCAGGCTTGTACTCGGGTGTCGATGACTTAACTTAAATGCAAGGCTGACTCTTGAGGACACCTACAACACCTTTATTAGCAGTTGAGGTGGGGATCACTTGACGGACGGGCTTGAATGGGCTAAATAGGAGAAGCACTTTTTTACTGGGTTCAGTCACCTGGGATGTGAAGAATTCCTCCTATACTTGAGTCCCTTTATCCTCAGATGGATTGTTTAAATATAAAGGGGATTTATCTACTTTCACTTTGTTCATGGTCGGATCTACTTATCGGTTCCCCCAAATCATGCCAGATGGGCTAGTTATTTCTATCTTAGTTGTGTTGCTTTCAGTTTGAGATGAAGGACTCTGCCACCCCCACCCGCTTCCATTTCACGAAATTTACCCAATGTGGGTGCATTTCGTAAATAATGATTGCCTTGCCATCAACACGTCCCATGCTTGTTGATGTCATTGTAGAATACCTGTACTATTGGTATTGCGTCTCCCATACCATAAATTCCTTCACAAGGGCTAGAGCCCAATACGGGAGCATTTGTAATGATAATTATTGAATAATGTTAGTATTGCGTCTCCCGTTCTTTGGTACCATATACCATGACTTCCTTCACATGATGAGTTATTCAGACGGTTGTTTTAACATATCTTCTGCTACAAGTTACATCCCAGAACTCGGAGTTCTGTGGTTACATCGTGTTTCTAAAGTCGGTGTTTTTTAAGGTTTCCCCCGCCAGAGGCGGTATAAGCGCCACTGGATAAGGGACGTGGGCTGTTTGTGAAAAGGATAAAAACCCGCACCTGTTGTCTAGACGAGATTACCTAACAAATCCATGTGCCGTCCGAAAAATGCTCGTCGCACAACCTTTATATATTTCACGTTACTTTGTGCAGAAAACTTCCGATTAATGAAAGGTTCGGACAGAGAAACACGATATGATATATGCCATTGGTTTCTTTTGGGGGGGGGGGGGGGAAAGGTGTGGGAGGGATCGGTTGCTGGTGTTTTGTGTTTTGACACCATACGTTCGTATCAAATATTTAATAAATAACAGTTAAACATGTCCTTAAACCCTAATTATGGAGGTCCACTCGCCACCATTAGATTATGTACTTATTTCTGGCCCTATTCTATTGAATATAAATCATGGTTTTTTTCCCTTCCAAAACTAATTTTAATTTCTTTTCGGTTCAAGTAGTGATTTATTTCTCTCGGGAGAGCTCGTCCAATAGGCTAATTTTAAAGAGATTGAAAGACAACTAAAATTTCGATTCTCGTTGCTAATACAATACCCTGGTCTTTTCAAATGTTAGCAATGGTTCTTTTAGGGGATGATGTCCGACCTCGGATTTCAATAATGGGTCTTCAATTTCACAAGAAAAAAGTGTATACCTGGAGAGATTTCACTTCTTCTGAACGTCAGTCTCTATAGCTTTGGAATAACGAGTGCATTAAGGTAGATGTAGTAAACACTTCCCCTACTCGCATTAAGGTAGATGTAGTAAACACTTCCCCATTCTCGACCTTGTTTACTGCATGGATTTGGGCACTAAACTTAATTTTCACCATTCTCATTTCTACGAATTGACGTTAACATGTTATCCACTCGGGTCGGTGGCCGATTACTGTTGCAGACAATCTTGTCTTGAGATTTAAAGATCATATTCCCCAAGAAGATTAAATGCAGCATATTAAACTAGAATAATGTAATATGTGTACTGGAAACGGTCCAGGATCACAACATACTGGTCGGAGACCCCCTTGTATTTTGCATATTTTGCCTGTGGATCAGACTGTATTAAACAATCTAGGTGCTTCTAGATCTGGGATAGGGTATTTAATCCCTTGCAGGCCTGCCATTGAAGTGAATGACATCAGGTGTTTATAACCTTGCTCAATGCCGTTACTGAACTGTTGAAGGACAGTGGCGTTTCGATGAAATTTTCACAGGAATGTTGGTGTTTCTGGTATGAGTGAAAATGGTGGGGGAAAATATCAAACCCAATCATTATTCCATCACATCTTTACTCTTTAGGCAAGTGTATGTTTGCGACGCTGTCACTGTCGATAATTTGCCTAAGTTTTAAAATTGCAGTATTTACAGTTGTTTCACGAAAGTGCAAATTCGGCCCTAATTAATATTTTAAATTGATGCGGGACTTGTGACCTTTTTTTTGTTAGTTTGACACGTTATCATTATGCTTTACGTCGATAAAGTATGTCATAGATTGATTCTGGAAATCCAGAACAATGTAAGTGTCAGATACAATGTACGATGGGCTTCTGTTCGGCTGCCTCTTCTTACTTGCACCTTTGTCAGACTTTGGCAGTGGGCCATGAGAACGTAGTACGGAAAACAAGCAACATTCATTTCTCCTTTATGTTTATTGCCATCAGCATTCGTTGATCCAGACTAATAAAACTGTCTCCAGACATATGGCATACACCGAACCTTTCTGCCATGTGGAAAGCAGCAAACCGTTTAATTCCCTTCCCAATGCATGAATGCCAATGAAAAGTTGAGACAGTGAATATGTTCTCAGTCTAGGCCCAAAGATGAAAAAGTCCCTTGAAACGGAGGGAAATCCTCTCGCCTCAAACCACAAAGTGTCATTGTAATTCCATAATCCGATTAGAACGCCTAGTCCTTAGACAGGAAACCGATTAGCGAAGTAGGCGTCGAATCACTGACATACCATTCTCATCTGATCTGAGGGTTTGGGCCTCGATTGTTGTGTCCTCCCATTGATTTACGCGTATACTTACATATTTGTCTCTATGTATGTGGGGACTTTTATAATTAAAGTACAAAGTTCCTGTTTATTCGTAGTGATCATATAGGGAAGTAAAACAACGAATGACCTAGACTGTGTATAGCATTATGTATGGAGCTGGGTATGTTCATATCCCATTGATTTGTCTTCATTCAATGACAAATGCTAAATTATGATACATTTACAATAATTTTCTGCCAATTAAATCCCGTTTATATTGCCTCAATAGATCTTGATTTAGATGCATACAGTGAGGTTTAAAGGCTGGACATGACCCACAGTTTTTAGGGAACCTTGGGGCCTTTTAAGCCTTTTTACTTACGACAACTTCAGATTAAATATACACTTCTGAGTAGTTACTGTTAGTTATATAGTTCAATAGTTACATATGAATGGCTTGAAATTCCCCTTTTTACTCTGGGCCATTTCCCTACTAAATGTATATCAGGATTGTGCTACGTTCATGTAATGGCACCTTTTGTATGACAGCTACTTGAAGGTTAGGCAAACAGGCTGGTTTGATCCCGATTTATACATATCATTCATTCATTTTGAAAGTTGCGACCATTTGTTACAAGCTGAATGGAACCACTGGCGTGGAAAAGCACTAATGTAAACAGGGCAGAAGCAAATCGCCATCCCTTTCCATATTCACCGACCAGAAAGACATCGAAAGAAATGTGGGCGGTGGACACCCACCTGTTTTCCTGAATGGAGACTATGTTTATTAGTTGCTAGCAACTCAATTACCCCTGATTGATGACGTAATGAAAGATGTTTAGAGGCATGGCCATTCTTTCATTGAGTCTCTGTTGAATATAAACACATTGTGCATACCTTTACAAGCCACTTTCGCATACTTGGAATTAGTTGTGAGGGCAGTGATTCGAAACTTAGTTACTCCCCCCCGACCCCCCGACCCCCACCCCCTTCCTATTGATTGATCCTAAACTTGATACGGAATTCCAAGGGATTGCACCGAAGCTCTCGGTGGGTTGGTGTGCACAACATGGATGAAGAAACACTAACTAAACACTAACTCTCACTCTCGGAAGAAATCAATTAAATATCACGCACTTGCATATTAGTTGTATGATTTATTGGACTTAAATTTGATGACATCATTTTGGGATCGCTGCCCTAGGACAAACATCCACGGTGCTCTAACATAAGTCAAATGTTCGGAAACACAATTATGTAACATGCGAGGGTTAGAATAAAATGTCTGCACACTGGGATCCGTTTCTATTGAGAAGGGATATCCGCCGAACAACACGAAGATCCGTTTGGTCGCTAGCGTAATCTACTTTAGCGTGTTCTCAAGGTCTGCACATATTATTGGGGTTACACAATCCTGTGAAGAGGCCTCTCTTCTCTCTTTTTCCCCAACTGATCCTTCGCCGACCACTATACATTGTATATATGCATCCGCCCCTCCCACCCACCCATACAACTCCGACCCTTGATCTTCTCATTGAGTTTGAAACTCATGGCATGTAGTACGATATAATGGATCTAAGTGCTAAAAGGTTACTTGACCCTCCTACCCCTCTCCTTTAGCCTTTCTTCATCGAGTCAGTTCAGCACTCACTCCGTTTTATATACCAGGACGTCCAGTTCAGTCCAATATGTGGACTGGCGCTCTGGGACTCACATGGCTGTACAACGTGACGTTACATAACCTTACCCAATCGGCTCGCCGATTACGTCCCGAGGCCTGGCTCGAGTACACCTCTGCTCTCTATTGAGGTCCTGATGTAATATTTGGTCGCCGCCACATTCCAGGTCGGACTGGCCAGTGAGTACCGGATGAAAGGGATATATGTATCATATAAGCAATTTCCCGCCTCTTTCAGCCACCATACGCTCGTTTGTACAACCTTGACCTAGCGTATGTAGTACATATTGTAAGTTCGATTCCACGTGGATTCCACGTGTGCAAGGATCGACGGCGAGGCAGTGACGCAGTTATGTTAGAAAACCATGTTGGAAATCAATATTATAAAACTTAAAACTAATCATTAAAATGATTCGATATTCAGATACCGCGATACAGGTGTGTGTCTAAGACGCTGCTTTGATTGTTTGCTTCAGTTATGAAATTTGTGATTTTACTGAAATTACCTAAAGGATAAGAATATCAATATGCATCGTTGTATCGCGATACACCTTACTAAACTAATTGATCAACCGATCAAACATACATGTATGGCCTGCTTACACATTTTCGTAACCTGTTACAATGATCGTTATACAGCATTCTTCCTTGTCATTGATTCCAACAACGAGAATAAAATGGATTTATTCATATCTTACGGCTATTTTTCATGTAGATTTATATATTATAGTCCTGTCACTGAAAATGAATATCTAATCCTGGAAATATTAAACAAATCAATATGATTTATCGACCTCTCATGTATAACCCTTAACAAAATTCAAATGTATTATAAATTGATATAATACATTTGAATATTGTTAAGGGTTATAGCCAGATAGTGATCAGCCTTCGAAGCGTTTTCTAGAAGATCGCCTATACACGGTCGCGAGGGGCCTTTATTATAGCAGAATAGCGCTATATATGCGTGTATGTTGTATGTATTGCATAAGTTGTCACAATAAAGTTGATCATTGTATTCATGTCATGATCATATTTGTGTCGGAATGATGCAAAGCATTTTGATTTTTCTTCCAAGTTATAGTGATGACATCCCTAGATCTTTCATTACATCCCCACCTTTAGCGTTAGTTATCATCTCTGATTATTAGTAATAGGTAAAACGTATTTCACTAAATGAAATGATCATAAATGTGTCTAGCTTGTGGTTCGCCCTAGATTTTACGTGATACACATTTATCATTGAAAAAAACTTTCTTATACATGGATTGCATTTCCTGATTGATTTCTCCCCTTTGATACACAACTACTTGTAGTTGGACCATGCCACTTAGTTAATTAGTTAATGGTCGCTTTAAAACAATTGAAACTCCTAAGATGACATTCGGAAGTAAGTTCCAGACGCTCCGTCTGCTTTGAACAAACATCTTTTTCCCTTCTTGATGGACCTAAATACCCTTACTTTGTCACTACGTGTGAATGACTCGCTGTCCTGCCAGTTACCGTCTTAGCGGAATAATGTTACCTTCTCCAAGATTGCACCGGGCAGTATTTAGCTAATGATGTTACACCCGTTTCTCTCCTCTCGTAATTACCTCCCCTGGCGACATGCTAAATGTAAAGGAAGGTAGACAGGCAAGAGACAATAGGCTCCTGCCAAGCATAGATGTCAGATTGCTGTGATAATCCTTGGTGGTTCATTTCACGCTCAACCTCAGCTTGCTATGGCTTTCTATGGTTTTCTTTGCATGGAGGAGGTTCCCCAAGACTGACGTTAATTGTATTTTGTTCCATGCTCAGTGTTTGGGTGTGATTAGATTGACTTAATAGTGTTTAAATATATTTCTGTCTTTTCACCTAGCAGGATTAAGGATTAAACTAGTGTGTCATAGGCGCTAATAGCTTGACCACCGTGGGTGAATGATTGTCGGTAGCTATTCAAGTTTTCATGCATTTTCCTCCGGTGTCCACCAGCCGAAAATCATACACAGTCTAAGCCTAAAGTTGAGAGAGTCACTTCAAACGGAGGGAAAGCCTCTCGCCTCCAACCGTAAAGTGCGATTATAATTTCATTAAGACCGCAAAATGTCATTATATTCCCAAAAGAATGCCTAGTCCTAGGCCCGGAAACCGATTAGCGAAGTAGGGTTCTAATCACTGACATAGCATTCTTATCTCATCCGAGGGTTTGTACGTTTGTACCTAGACTGTACATATCAAAATCTCTGCCTGCCAATCCCGGTCTAAATAAAAATGAAAAGAAGCGACTTTCACCCGTGGATAGCATCCATTTGCTAAGCTTGGACCCCTGGGATTAGCAATTGAATTCTGAACCAAACACCTTTTGAGCTATTCTTTTGGTAGGATCACTCGATACAAATAGCTCTGATGACAGACACTGATGTAGGGCTCCGTATTATGCACTCTTCGTTATGGGAAGAGTAAAATGGCCTGGGTATAAATTTATGTCTTGGCTTGTCTTGTCTCACACCTCATCTTATATTTTGTGTTTCGGAATTTAACTCTTCTCCCCACACAACCTATTATTGGTTATTAAATGTGTATATTTCTAACCACAATAGTTAGTCTTGGTCTATGGGATTATCTACTCCAAAATTGGGTTTTACTTCATCTGTAATATAATAAATATTCTATCTAATCTATTTAATCTGGCTTGTCTAAGCGAATGATCAAAGTATGTCAGTCACAAATGCCCTATGTAATACTGGTCGCCGAAACACAGACGTATTTGTTTAAAGTGTTTATACTTGTCGGTATAAACCAGTTGATCTCGCATCGTGCAACTAACAACCTATCCAGGCCCTCCCTGTCGATACGTTTGTTGAACGATCACGACCTGTTTTGGGTTTGTGGGAATTGGATTGGAATGTTTTGTACTCTTACGACCGAGCAAAACATGGCATGTCGGCACGTGGCGCTAATTTAAAACAATCTGTACACTAACTGACCCGCTATTCACTTGTCCTACCTTACCACCCTAGAAACGGATAGTTTTTCGCTCGCACTGGCCATCGATTAAAAGACACAGGCGACGGATTTGAATTCGTTTGAAAATCGGTCAGATGTCCCTCATCCGAACAAATTCCCCAATATTGGATCGACCTACCGTATTTGCACCTAGATCTGTCGGTCTATCGACTTCTAGTGTTATCGTGCTTTATTGGTGTTACCAACGAGACTAGTCTCGTTAGTGTTACTCCTAGATTTGTACACAGGAATTTACTTTCCACCTGTTTATAGCATGTCCTACTCCTATGCCATCACATTTTATCGTGAATATAGACCTGATATAAATTTATAACATTGCAATTTTTAATGACGAAACGAAATCGATCAGTTGCTTCCAATTTTGTTTAAAAGTTTAATTTGAGGAGATGTGGCTTGGGCAAGATGGGGGAACCCGAGGCGTCACATTCCCATGTCCATTCTTGAACATTAGTCATTGTAATGTTATAATTATTGGGTACCTTAATTGTATTATTCGGGGAGGGTAAGACGACCTAACCATAGACTAACCAGCTTATTATGAGGCGTGACTCGGTAACACATCCATTATCATGTGTTGTTACGATAGTGGCTAACAGGTGTTTAGTTTTCGTACTTCTAGTTCTCCTTTGAACTAAGGAAGACAACCTATGTAATGCCCTCTGTGATTAGGGCGTCATTGTCCAATGTCTTGACTACATGGTGTCAATCGGGTCTAGGTGTGTCTTTGAAGGCTTCACGATGACTAGAATTTATTACACCTGATATTATGCACGATACAATGCGTTAGCTTATCTAACGGAGATGATTTGATTAAAATAAAGTATAATTGTACACAAATAAAGTACACAGGGCTGAGAAAATCCCGCGGCCCGATTGTCCGCTCCACCCAGGTCAGTCATGCAGACAACCAAAAATGAATATTTGGGCGTCCTGCTACCAGGATACAAAATAAACAATCAACCAGGTTTCAGAATTACCTTTTGGTGTGAGCGGACAACCATATATAATAACCATATATATGTCGGACAACCATATTTTGAAAAAAAAAAAAGGGTTTTCGAAGCGATTGTTTCCACCCTGGTACATGTATTAGTGTGTATACTATATTAATGCTTACGAATTGCAAATTTGCTCACGATGTGTTGAATTCATGACTAATTATGATGGGTTACCAAACTTCTGTGTTGATGAGTAAACAAATGTAATAAAACATCATTTTCCACTGACATCCTAAATTCTAAGTTAAATAAGAATAAAAAGTGCAAAAATCCCACTCCATAACTCTCTTTTTCAACCAAGTCATGAGCTAACAAATCTGAAATTCAGACGGTTGGCAGCACCCCTCTCAACATCTTCTAAAATCTAATTTCTGTGCATGATGATGAGGGGATTTGCCTTGGACAATGAATGCTACAGTGCCTGTTGCTTAGCATTTCTATAGTGGATTTATTCATCAATTCAGCATGGCTCCACATGTTTCTTTGTGTCATTAAATGACAACAAAGTGTCAGTGGAAGCTATCATCCATACAGATGAACTACATGATGTGCTAAATCCTCCTTCTGCATTCACCGGAGAACAAGTACCCCACACTCGTCGTCTCACACCTGAGCTGAACCCCTACATTATCCTCGCCCTACTGGACCTAATTGATTACGTAACAAAAGACAAAATCCAAGGCTGGCCCGCATTCACTTGCCCACTCCTTTCATATAGACACATGTAGCTCAAAATTTCTAGTCACCTTAATCCCCCAGCGCATCCATTGCACTTGTATGCTTGGACGCCCCACTGGGCCACTTCATATTACTTTCCCCCTCCCTCTATCAGTCTATGACTTCTTAATGTTGTATTGCCTGACACCCTGGATTAGCGCATGTCACTTCCAACTAGGACCTTGCATTGAAAGATGTTAAGTCAGACTCCGAGATTAGTTTATTTTTCACAATGTAGTCACAGCGTGGGATTATTGGGGGTGTCTTAGTTCTGTATACCCATGCTTTATTTCCAGGGTACTCCCTAAAGGCACACCAGGATGCCACACTAATCCTCTCTTTTTCTCCGCCTTTCAATTTAACGTCCTTTTTTCCGTGTGTAATCCCTGTTTGTAAGAAAGGTACGCGTCATTAATTTCGGATTCTTATATCGCCCCTTAGAGATATCATCACCTCAATTACCTCTGGCGTGGAAGCCTAATAGTTTAATTATTTGTTTATCTTGTCCTAGACGCCTCAAGCTATGTAATACTACATGTGACATCGGGGTTACATTCTGCGGTAATCATGTCAACAGACAAGTGGAAATCTCTCCCGGGCTAATCTATTCTGCTTGTTTCTCTTGCACTCAACGTCCCACCCCGATCTCAAATCCATATTACTTTATGGTTGTTACTGTTATGTAATACGTTTTTATGCAGGGTTAAAGGTTATTTTGCTCCTCTAGAGTGTATCGAAGTTCTCGAAAGTCACCTATGGGGTTAGCTACATAGAACATTGCCCCTGTACTCAATAACCCGATCAACCTTCACCATCAATTAATTGCTAATGACTATCGAATGGAAATCTATACAGTGATTGTCAGCTGATTGTGAATGATTGCCGCTCAAGTGCCACTGCCAATCACGAAATGTCGGGTTGTAGGTAAAGAGTGCAACTGCAGGTGGCAGAGAATGACACGAGGAAATGGACAATGATTTGGGGGTTGGCGGACCAGCCGGACAAATATTGGATCCCACCTAGACTCTGGGCCTAGATCTTCGCTGCTCTGCCAGTGCTAGAAGTGTTATTGCTTGGGCAAGGGTTAGAACAACACTTATTGTCCCGGCCAATTGTGGCACTTGTTACGCTGGTTCAAGGACGCGGGATGGTCTACTGGTGACATCCAATCAGTGGTTCCATAGTTAATGAATACCACAAGCCCCAGTGTAGTTGTATGGCTATATTAGTAAAGCATAGAATCTATGGTAGAAGACAGTTCCTATCCACCAGTCTAGGCCCAAAGTTGAGAGTTCCTTCAAACGAAGGGAAAGCCTCTCGCCTCAAACCGCCATTATAATCCCATTAAGACACCAAAATGTCATTATATTCCCATAAACACGCCGAGTCTTAGGCCAGGAAATAGATTAGCGAAGTAGGCTGACATACCATTCTGATCTGATCTGAGGGTTTGGACCTGGAGTGTCCACAATATTACCATGACAAAACTACGATGGCAGTTTTGCTACAACACTATGGTGTTGGATGAAATAATGTGTTAGTGTTGTGGAAGAAGGTTGAACGTTGTAGGTAGATTCAGGATGTTTTTCAGTCAGAATAAAAGTAAACCTTTATAGTGTTTACTGCGACGTGCTCCTGGTTCATCAGGTGCGGCACTAACGAGATACCCGGGCAGATGACTTGATTCTATATACTACTCACATCCCATCCTTAACGGCTTGCCCTGCCACTATACTACTACTTCTTGCTAACAAGTGTCGGTCGGCAATCTATCTTAGAGAATAAAAAGAACACTAACTTCCACCCCCAGTGCACAGTTTTCCACCCACACACTCCCTACTCTGGCGCTACTTAGGATTTGACCATGAATGTAATCGACTGGTTTTGTCTGAAGGCCCCTTTTGTACTCGGCGTTTGGATTGTGCTCGATTAATCTATTAAAGGCTTCCAGGAGATCCATCTAATAAATAACCCGACCTTGCGCTACTCAAATCCATAGGTAGGCCCTACAGGAAGAAAAGCGAGGCGCCTATGTATAGCTTTCTAATGGCGACCTGGTGAATAAGTGATGAGGCCTGGTCACTAGACACAAACCCTCTCTTCTACATTGATTCGATTCTATTCGCCATCTGGAGAATTTGCCTTTTTAAACGAATCACCTTGACACCGCTTCCGTCCTCCTCATCATAGGGTCGGCCCTAGTCTCGAATGAGTGCATATTTATTGGGCTGGAAAACACTGCCTCTGACCGCCCATTCTGCATGTCAAAGGCTTCATTGATTTCCCTGTTTTTAGTCTTCGCGGTTGTGTGGGCTGCAATAAATATAGTGCTCCATCCTATGTGGGTTTTTTTTCTGTTTATTTTCGCCGTTCGTTAATGAAATGAGCTCTCTCAACATGTATTTTTGTTATCTTTTATTTATAACGATGAGGGTTACATCATATGAGATCTGTCGGGGTGCATTTATCCCCCACCCCCGCCCAATAAGCTTTGGCTGTTCATGACTGGCCACTAATACTGAATTCTGATGTCCTGTCTATATATATTTACGCCATGCTTTGCATTTAATCGACCTTGTAGCCATACTCTGTTGTGACTGTTTTGTATTTTATTTTTCATGTCATATATAGGTTAGTAAAATAATAGGTATTAGAGCTAAGCCTAAGGCTATCAGTCTGGATTTGGGGGCAATCACCAAATGGTCCTTGCACTCAGCACATCGTTGGTATGCAACGTTTAACGTCCGTCCATTCTCATTGAAATGGAGCACTTTCAAGTGTTTAACAGAAGTCTCGGGGCATTATTAATGTTATTCAATATCATTACTATGGTTTGAATCAGCTCTATATACTTGCTCTTGCCCATCTTTTGCGCTCACCTTTAGAAGCAGCATGGAAGACTGCAGTGAGATATGTAAAGCCACCTTATGGTCAACCATTTTTAATAGCTCAATTCAGATTTCAATTAACGCCACTGATTACGAATGCATCACCGTTTGGCTACTTCTACTCTGAGGCCAGACCTTCCAGTACAACACTCCTAAGAATATGTTGGAATGGGAGGAAAGTGGAAAGCCAAATGCGAGGGCCTTGGGAACAAACGGTAACTTATTATTTGCGCTGTGACTCTACACATTCCTCCGCGTCTGGTGCGTTTAGCAAATATTAATAGTGGGCCCGGCATGTTATAAAGTGGAGCGCTATGCTAATGTGTGTAGGTATCACCTCGCGATGAGGAGTCATTCTGTCCACATTTACCTGGGCCTAGCGTTCAAATCGAGCAGGTTCCGCTTGTGATATGTACATAGGTACGTGTGTGTATTTATACATACTCGAGACAACCAGTGAGGTAATAATAGCGGTAGGAAATAGACCATTCATATACAGCGGACACGGATGCTCCCCGACAACTCAATGTTCCCCAGATAAGGAGCTTATTAAAAGGTGTTCGAAGCGGAAGCCAAATGTTGCTGTCTGTGCCAAAGATAGCTCAGCAACTTTCTCGGTTCACTTTGGGGGTAGTAGTACTATACAGCTCCAACTCAAGTCAGAGCAGAGTTGTGGTTTGCGTCTATTCATGGTTTTGTCACCCTTTCACCCTCCCTAGTATAAGCTGCACCTGCTGCGGTCTGTGACGCAACCGTCGGGTTGGGGTACAAGTGGGGCTGCTTCCGCCTCCACATAATGCGTTTTTGTGTAGGGCCACCAACATCCAGGGGGAAGCCCCTCCAGAGCTGCTTGCCCCCCGGGCCCTGCCAGTCTCACACTAACCACAGAGCAAAACCACAGAAGGTATTCAACTGACAAAGCGCTGGGATTCCTGAAGCCATGACTCAGCCCATCTCTTGCACTGAAATAACCAGTTGAGTCCACTTCTCGTATTATGATAAAAGACAGGCCCTCTGCTCCCCCATTCAGACTACTGGAGGGATATATCTTTCTGTATGCTTCATGAGCACCATTGACAATAGTCTTGTTAATCTTACGAAGCACCCACACAAACGTCACGCACACTGATCCAAAGGAATAAAAGCATCTTCCGTCTTCCGCGGACCCCCCGTGGAGTGTCTTCCTATTTTGATGTATTTTTGGGGTGCCATTAATTATCTTCTTTCTCCTTGTTAGTTCTGCTCCTGGCAGTCAGTCAGACAGACTTCTCAATGATAATCAATGGCATTGAACTTCAATGTCAATCCGTTTTGATATATATAAGTATGTACTCAATGACCAGTACCACGCAATATTGACAGCTATTTGATTAGTATTGGCAACGAGCTTTAAGTGGTATAGGGTTTGAGTAAAGTGGATCTTCTTCTATTCTAAAACCTTGACCTATTAGGACTGACTTCACGAGATAGCTCCTTTCATACATATTTTATACATATCTGTCCTATATATACAGATACTTAGTGTAAACTTGCCTAGTATTCCACAGGACTCTTTGGTCAATTGTCCATTTAGCACATTAGAGCACCGGCCTTCTGCTCTTGACCCGTCGTACCCCAGACAGTTTGCCCTTTGGTCAACCATTGTAATCATCCTTTGATAGTCTTCCACTTCATTATGCAAGGGAATTGCAACCTATCGTTATCAAGCTAATATTACTGGGACTACCTGCCGCAAGGAAGTTTTAGAATCTGTTACTCTAATTTCGGTTCATTCTAATGCATCGCGATGGCCGAGCTATAGAATTCGAACTTTGGGGAATTTTTACAACACTACTAATGCATCGGGTCTTTTCAACTGATACCTCGCTGAATATTCATGTGGTACGTTATCAGCACAAGGGCGGCGTTCCTTATTCGCTAGTATATTAATTGATATTGACCATTTGGTTCTATAAAATGTATGGAATATAGTTTATGACCTCTGTATATTAATAGCGCGTGCCAATGATACACAAGGGGAGCCCATATAATATAGTAAGTTTATTAAGTTGAGTTTTTGTATATTAAAAAAACCTGTCCAGTTGGTAGTATTGCCATGTGCCATGAAGAAGGATGGACTCGTTGTAGAGAACCACTTTGTTTGGGTTCTTTTTCATTTTGATCGGCAAAACCAGATCCACTAAATATAAATTCATCTCAAAATCTTAAAATATATAAGAAAGGTGCATTTGTGCTATTCTATCGGTATCATTGTTGTCGATTTGGATCATACATCTATTTATAAGCTCCATGAACACCAAATACCAATTATTATGTCGTTATTACATTGTTCGTCCATAACTTTAAAGGAACCGAATGGTCTATATCTCTTATCACTTTATGTGCGATATTCATTTTCCATTGAAAGATTCATCAAACACATACATGTATTTTTTATAGTGTGGATTTAATGCGTGGAAGGAGCTGTAATGCCCATATATTCATAACAAAATATCACACACCAGTTATTAAATATATTCCCCTCGCAAGACATGATACAAGGTTCGTTTAATCTGCAAGGGATACTCTCGACCGGTTGTTACGACATACAATACCTGTTGTATGCGTGTGTGTGTGTGTACAAGGGGCACATGTTCATGGCGTTATCACCTGTTAGCCAAATATTCGCATTGCACCTGAAACCCACCCGCTCATTCTTCCACTTCTCAGGCACCCCTTCAAATAAACCACATACCACACGTATTAATAAAGCCATGGTTGTGTGGTATACGGGATAGCCTTTCATGTTGCAATGTTATCCGGTATTATTCATAGGCCTATGCAAGTTTAATTCGTAATCTTTCATGTATCTTGGCTCGATCTATCTCCGACGTGGATTCTCACGTTAGGTACGGCTGGGATGTTTGGGATTACAGACACACCAGTATGTATGGTGTGGGAAGAACATAGACCAGGTTCTCACACTCTACATTAGACCGCTGTGGGTAAATAGACTGGAGTTATATGAGAAGACATAATGATCCCTACAGGGCCTCTGTACAGAAACTGCCTAAATGCTCCCTGTTCATAGTTGGACCATACTCGTTGGTTGGACCAACTAAACTTATGGTTCTGTCTGTTACAGTGTGTGTGATATATATTGCAATCCATTCGAGAGAGAAAAATCATAATTTTAATTCAACTTACTGCTCTAAAAATTCTAAAATATCTGTTGGATGTATGTATATTCTTTATTTCCAGTTCATCATGATACATAGTATAATTAATTAATTAATAACTTCTGGAAAGGGCATCTATGATATTGTTGATATTAATGTTGGAAGAGACAGGACACATTTGATATGTATCAGAGAAATGTACCCTGTATCAATAATATAGCCCTTCCTGATATCACATACTGGATTGTATATCATTTCCCTTTAATGTTCGTGTCATTTTGCATGCCATCGGTCCTCTCCATAGCTGTTCGAATTTCCTTTTGTTATCATTGGTTCTGTTGGTGACTAAACACGAACCAAAACAGTCGGTGTCTCAGTCATGGCTGGCTGGTTGTTTATTTGGCTGGCTTCCTTGGCTTTGTTCATCAGTTGGAATTTTTACTTTTTCTTGTCTGGGACCACAAGTGTTATAGAGCTGAGACTAAACTCACAGGGACACAATCCTTACAAAGAGACTTTGTCAGCTTTATGTTTTCAATGTACCATTAATAGAATTCATGCCACAATATAGCCATAAAACACACCTCATCCTATTATTCATCGTTTATACTGAGAACTGCTTAATCGATATAATACGAGGAGGTGTTAGTTTAGCTGACTTTTTACCACCCCTGAAGGACTAGGTGCCACGCCCCCTTCACACCGCTTTTGCTACAACTACTGTCCATGGCGGTGTAGTAAAACACCAAGTAACGCATAAATTAGAGCCAGATGCCAGTCCGAGTCCCAACAACTCAGTGGTCAACTTTATTGATCTAGTTCCTTTCGGGGAATGGTGTTACTAGGGGCGGGGGATGGGGTGGGGGGTAGGGGGGATCTGTCTAGGCAACTGCCTTTTCCCTTGACCTGTCTGAGCAATGGAGGCTATATTGTGTAATATTCTAATATTCATACCTGTAGTCTGCAATGGCTATGTGGTCAGTCATTAATGACATCCGTATCCCATTTTGTCAAATAACAATTAAGATAATTATGAATGTATTACACGAAATGTTACGAACTAAACTGGTGTCTCAGGCGTCTAATAAGGTTGCACCATAATACCAAGTCACCAGGTATGAAACATTGGTTCTTCCTTGACACGATTATTGACTGTGTACTACATACTGCCACGCCTACCTTATTCGTGGTGAAATACCTCCAGTTATTTCAACATCGGTTTTCCTCCAGGTCTTTCAACATCGGTTTCCTTACACTTATGAAATAATGTCCCCTGACTGAGCCTCAGAGCCGTCAATGCTTTTTCTTTGCTTGGTTACCATCAGTGCATAGCATTACATTCATTGCTCATGGTTATTTTTGGTCCATAAATGTGTATCATTGCCATTGAACCACTTGGCCCCAGAGCTCCTTAAGGTTTAATATCAGCAGTGTTCTACGCAGTTATAAATATTTCACCACCGACGGAAATATGCTGAATTATTGTTACCCAATGTCTCCTGTTGATGCACCTACTCATGCTGTCAAGTAAGAGCGATGTATTGCTCTAAGGGTTATTGGTAGTAACAAATATAAACTGGTGTAATTTATTTTATTTCATATTCTAGACTTCAATGTATTCAATGGCTATTAAATGCTCAATTCCTTTTTCGCTCCAGCAAAGAAATCGCATTTGAATGTCAATATTTCATTCAGGTTCCATATATTAGTTAGGTCTGAACGAAATACTTCCATTGGAACACTGGTTTCCAAGCGTTGACACTTACTTGTGCAAGCGCTGGACTCGATAAATAGGGATTACTCTATGCTGTCATTTCAATGAGCATAACTACTTTCTTACCAGGCACCATTTCTTTTTCCAGGGACCCCTGACATCCCAGCGGTGTGTGGACAAAGCAGTGGCGCCTACTGGTGTAGAGAACGAGAAGCAACCTACCGAAGCAAAAGTAGCAGAGCCACCTGGCGTCGCGAGTGTAAGCGAGGGGGAATCGGGATCAGAAAGCGAAATCACACCTGCGGTCCAGTATGAAGACAAGAGGAAAACTTATGAACATCTTTCTACGGAAGATCTGTATCAGGAGTTGATGACAGTCGATGCTGACTCCAAACAACGTATTCATCCCAATGATAGACGTAAAATCCTGAGGTAACTTCAATACCGCCCATGGTTATATCTTCTCGTTCAACCGTTAATAATTTCAGAAATATGGACTTTAATTAATAATGCATAGATTCTTTTTCCTCACCGAAAGATATTCTCGGCAAACACATTTCATATTTCAAAGGTCTTTTACTGATAAGTTGGTATAACATTTTCAATGAGGTTTAACCGTTTTACGTATTAACTCTTTTTTTTAAATAAGAGAATGTAAAAGATGGTTGTTGAACACGAACTACACAATCAGACTGGAGGCTATGGGAAACCTAATGATAATATCTATGTGTAGCAAAACCAAGATACTATGTTCCGCTTAACCTGAACTCGGTTTACCTGAATTTTCAATTAACCTGAACCTTTTACAATACCTCTGCAGACTTCCAAGCTAATGTATCTGTCCTCTTTAGCTATTTTTTTTTATCAACCTCCACCATTTCTGATTTCCCCTCGAGTTCAGGTTAAGTGGAACATAGTGTACTACCATTAATTATGCAAGTCCAGGGACCAATCCCTCCAATCTTAAAGCCCCTGGTTTATGATTCATACAAGTTGTTCTAAAATAAGAAGGAGTAAAGATCTCCGAAACGTTGGTAATACATAATAATAAAACAGCTCAAGCAAATATCAACTTGACATCGTCTTTTTTACGGTTTTGGTGTTTATCTCTTTAAATCGATTGTTCTAAAATAACACTTTTCTCTTAACTCTCAGAGCCCTGGAGGTGTACGAAGAGAAAGGGAGAGGTCTGAGTGAGATGCTGGAGGAGCAGCACCAGGAGGAGGGTGGTGGTGGAGTTAGTGGTCGCCTTAGGTATGATCCAACTGCCCTCATATGGATCCGATGTGACCAGCAAGGTGGGCATAGCATGTAGATTAGAGCTTCGCAGTGCTGCCACTTTATACCTTTTTTTTTGCCTATTTTTCATACTTATTTCTAAGGATTTCCAACCAAAAACTTTTGATGCTTTTCATACTTTTTTTTGCTAGAAGCTGGCATCTGGGTCAAAAATCCTTAGCTGCCCAGCTGCTCAACAAACATTCAAAGATTTTTTTTTTTTAAAAATGAATGTGTAAATTGCCATGTATCATGGCGAAAACGTGTTCTGAAAATGTTGTGAATGAATTTTTTTTTAAGGGTCTGGTGATACTTTTTTTTGCTGGCTTCTGTACTTTTTTGGGGAGAACCGAATGGCAGCACTGGCTTCGGTCATCTTAATCCTCATTACAGTTTTCCCCCAGGCTTAGTCATTTGCATCTCTGGATGATTGTGCTGATTGAAAACTGTAGATGATTCACTAGGGACCAACTTCTGCCTGTGAACGTGACCAATGTTTACGTCCCTCCCTTGTTTCTGATTTACTCAAAAAACTTTTAGCTATGGATAACGTGGATAGCCCACGTCAAAACATTTTCATTTGAACATACTACATGGTTACTCAGTAATAACATGATTACTGAATGACAGGTCAATATGCGCCGTTGCATAACGATTCTGCACATCCCGTACCTCGTATGGTACTGGATAAAGTGCTTTTCTGTCTCTTTTCTCTGTCTCTCTCTCCCTTCTTCTCTATCTCTATTTCCTGGGTATGATCATAAACTGGCTCCCTCTCAGCTCTCCCGCCCTTGATATAACCATATTAAATGTGTTGATAAGGGATCTCGCTCACTCACTCACTCACTCACTCACTCTTCCCATCCGGTACCTCATGTTTTGTTCAATTGCCGCTAGATAGCAGCATGTATATTGAGTATATGGCTGATGAACCATTGCATATGTATACATGTGCTCACTCGCTCTCTTAACCTTTGATTTTTGCGTTTCCAGTACTGGATGATCGAGTTGATAAGCGTGTAGACCAGATGATCGAAGCCGGTCTGTTGCGTGAGCTATCTGACTTCCACGAACAATATAACAAAGAGAGATTCCGCTCTGACCAGTGAGTTCCTACTTGTACTCGAGTTTCACATGTAATGATGATGCCAGACGGATCAGAACATATTCTAGGCTTCAACGTCTGTCAATGTTCAATGCTATGGTAGAGACCTAGCATTTACGGCAGAAAATCGTAAAATCTAAAAACATTAACAGTAACTATTCCAGTTGTAATATTTCTTTGCTACCCATTGCTTTGAGGCCAAAGCTTGAATCTTTTCATGTTGTGTACAACTAAAAACAACTTCCTAACTAAGTGCGTTTATCCATACTATAGTGATAGATAAACGTGCATCTAATGTTGTCAACTTTTGGAATTCCCTTTTCAAACTTGAAAAATTGGTAGTTTTTGGGTTCATACCATTTTTAACACAAATCTCATTTTCTATATGAATTATAGAGCTGCTGACTACACTCAAGGCATATTTCAAAGCATTGGATTCAAGGAATTCCATCAATATTTACTCCTTTCAAAAGAAGATAGAACGTCCCCAAAGGGAGAAGCGTTGCTTACTCTTGGTAAGTCTTTATGCTATTTCATGATTGATCTTGAGTTTCATTAGACAATCCCAATGAAACATCCTTTCATTAGTATCTAGTCCTTTGCTGCGTTTCAATAATTTCCCACATTTCACCTCACTTCAATCGTTGATGCCTCTATATTTTTTTTCTCCAGGTGTGGACGATATGAAACGTGTTACTCGTAGATATGCCAAAAAACAAAATACATGGGTTATCAATAGATTCCTAAGAAGTAAGTAGACGACCGCCAGTCCTTTGATATGCGTACACATGCAATAGCTTGTGATATGTTTTTACTTAGTTGAAATCGTTTCTTATTTGAACGGGGCTACATACAACCCTCCCTCACCATGGCTACTCAGTGCAAAAAAAAAAAAAAAAAAAAATTAAATCGTTTCTTGTAAAGGAATGACTTTTCTACTATCCCCCAACGATTTATTCTCCCATTTCACGATTTAATGTACTTACCTTAGAACATCGCTGCAATTTCTTTGTTGCGCTACAGAAAATATCATACTTCAATATAGTGTACCGCTAAATTGAGTGCAAACAAAAATGATTTTTAACAAAATAGATTAACCCGTCCACTACTATGGGAATTCTAAATTATGTAATATTTCTCTAAATCATTAATAGGCCTACCTGTTTTTCTGGGATGTAAAACTATTATTTGTATGATATTGCTGAGGAATGTTTACGAACTTAATCGATCAATTTCTTATTTAGTAAACTGTTATTCGGTTGTTGTATATGTTATCTCCCTGATATTACTGAGAACTTAAAATGTTATCGATCATTTTCTGATATAAAACATTTGTCTGTTGTACAGGAAAAGGTCCTAGTGTACCACCAGTTTATGCTGTCAATTCAACCGACCCAGCCAAATGGGACGAGGAAGTTTATAAACCAGCGGAAGATGTCCTCAAGGCATATTTGGAGGTACTTTTTCCAAAAAAAATATTCGTCTAGTGCGTCGTTGAATTTGCCTGGTTTCGCATCTGTGACAAGACTTAGTTTGAAAAAAAGAATAAAAAACATGTGTCCCACTGACCTGAGCATTCTAGTGCTTTGGCATAAACTACGACAGGCAGTTTTAATTACGAACCTCTTGAAAGTTTAACAGGGGACACCCTGACCGCGATGAATTTCAACTATTGCGATAGGACCACCTATTACAATGCCTATCGCGAAGCACATTACGTTATTGTTTCCAAGCAGCCTTCTATATTTTCGGAGGTTCATCACCAATGCCCACTCTTTTTATTTTCCAGGGTCGATCACCCAGCGTTGAAGCCATTCCTTGCGAGGAGAATAAAAACCCGTCAGTTTACAATAAATGCACTGTTTGCGATCGGGTATTTGTGACAGAGAAAGAGTGGCAAGGTATGATACTTGAGTCTGAATTTTTATATCATTCTACTTCTACAATAAAGGCTGGCTACCAAATGTTGGATTGATGCCAATCTTGCGGTATTGGACATAGCATATACAATGAACATCATTCTGTA
The DNA here is from genome assembly GCA_942159475.1 of Sthenelais limicola. Taxonomy (NCBI): domain Eukaryota; kingdom Metazoa; phylum Annelida; class Polychaeta; order Phyllodocida; family Sigalionidae; genus Sthenelais; species Sthenelais limicola. Next base: position 32,381,918 of record OW804094.1, on the reverse strand, counting down.
CCATTTCCTCCCTCTACATGGGTAGAGGTTTTGATTTAGTTTTAATACACGGATATCTAATATAAATAACAAAATTAAATTCCATGTATCTGATACAGGCTATTTTACGAATTACGTAAGTCTTAAAAGAGTTTTATCAGGTTGGTACCATAGCAAATATAATTGATTCATACTACTAAAGTTGATACAGGCTAGATCGGTTTACGAATATAATTTTCGTCGAACTTTCTTCTATTAAATTTTAATCTAAACTCATATCCGCCTTGATTGATACAATGATCTGATGGGGAAGGAATATTGTGTTTTAAATTGAATGTTTACTTTCAGCTCATATGAAAGGCCGACGGCACAAGAATACCTTGAAGCGCAAAAAGAGACTGGAAGGTTATAATCCTGAAAAACACGCTAAAACAAGTTTAGAGAGTTCTAGCACGGATGTCTAGAGATAAACTTTCAGGTCAAGATGGCAGCTAACTTATTTTATTTTTTTTCATCCTCTAAATATGTGGTGGCGAAAGTGTTAAATGCAAAATCAAGTGTACATGTATATAATATATATGACTAATGTTATCTGTGATAAAGCGTACAAAAATAAAATATACTCTCGGTTACAAACGTAGTCATCTTGCTTATTCTATAATATATCTGGTTGAATGTGTTTTTATCCTTGTGATACATGGCAAATAAAACTGCATTCGAGATCCTCACGAAGTTTTATTTCAAATTATGTATGTTTTGCTAGGACCCTTTCATTAACGAAACTAGAAAACTCCCATGATCTGTACACCTATGGTGTATTTCATAACTAAATAAGGCCAGCATCGTTTTTAGGCATCTGTCAGATTGAAACTTGACGAGATTATTTAATCGAAATTTTATCTATAATTATGTCAAATATTGTAAGTATATAACCTGGGTGACAAAATGTTTTATAAATGCGGGAAGTACATTTATGCTATGGGCCTTATTTAGCGTAACACGCCTCAATTTGTGAGCATAATGAGTTACTGTTAAAAGCACATTTTAGTCTAGGCCCAAAGTTGAGAGAGTCCCTTCAAATAGAGGGAAAGCTTCAAACCGCGAAGTGCCATTATAATTCCAATAAGACCACAAAATTTCATTATGATCCCATTAGAATGCCAGCAAATCGATTTGCGAAGTAGGTGTCCAATCACTGAGATACCATTCTTATCTGATCTGACGGTTTGGGGCCTGGACTGATTTCTGGTTATAACTCCACCCGCTCGCCATTCCCGTGTAAATGTAAGTCTTAATATAAACTAAACGTAAGTGAAAGTTAGAATTAAGTTCAGGAATGGAATAGTTGTCTAACGTCAATATTTACATGGATAAAATCAATTCTAGACTACAATTCATTTTTAGAATGTAACAACATCATCCTATACTAATTTAGATGGCAGTAGCTATTATCTTACATCCACCCACATTTGTATTTGAAAATAGTTCATTTACAGCACTGAAGAACCTAAGTTGTTCCAGATATACTTGTTCATTATGCACTCGTTCCCAGTGTTCGCGACCACTCTTATGAGCATTTACCCGATCTGAAACAAAGGTGTTCCATTCCTTCGTCACGTCTACGAACTGAAAAATAAGAATTCCTTTATCACTTAATCATCGTTCAATAAGATGTGTCCAAACCACATTTACATATAATGCGGTCAATTCTACCAAAAGCATATATAAATATGATTCGGCGGTCCTCTGGAAAATATTGACATGAAACCATTTTTTCCCAAAAGAAATGACATTTTAAATTTATCTTAGGTCTGAATAATAAAAATTATCTCCCTATGGAACATCTGCTGTCATTTTCTTCCCAAATTATAATAACTGATCCAGGGCAACCGTATCTATATACAAGCTGCGTTTCAAGATTTATTTTTGGCTGAATTTGTGGCGCAGAGAGGCATACACAAAATGAGCAAAACTTCAAGAGTTATCTCCAAAAGCGTCTCACTCCAAAACGTAAAATGCCATTATAATCTCATTAGGAGACTTACCGGTACACTAGGACAGGGAAATCCATTAGCGCAGTAGGCGTCCAATCACTGACATACCATTCCTATATATATGATCTGAGAGACTAAACTGAATATGTACGTATAACTTGCTACATCAACACTAATTACGTACCTCAACATCCTTGAATCCAGCTGCTTCAATGTGTTTGATGTATTCTTCTTTTGTGTTGAGTTTTTCTATGTAAAGTTCCTCGCGCAGTAATTTGGCCTCGTGTGCTGTAGGTTGATTTAAAAGGAAGTAGTCTTCTATGAACCTGTAATCATTGAAGGAATTGGGATGTATTCGTTGTCATTAGCATTTAAATTACCAATCGTTAATATGTGGCATGCGGGAAACTAACTTACATTTTCCCTCCAGGTTTCAGGGCTGCGCGGCATTTGTTGAAAAGGGTTTCCTTTTCGGATATGTGTAGGAAGACAAGCCAGCTCACAAGAAAGTCCACTGATCCCTCTTCTACAAAATCAAAACCAACTTTTGTATTTGTAAAATGTGGTTCCAAGGGTCTTCAATGCCTCGGTACAAAGGAATTCGGTGCAATGGTGCAAGGGGGTTCAGTGCATTGGATTGGATCTTGAACATTGTGGCATAGCTAATGAATTAAATCACCGATTCTATGCTCGTTGGTAATAATCCATATTATAATAGGGACTCCAGTGATTGTTTTCAGATTTGAAGACCATGATCTACTATATAGTTTTCCTAATAATTTAAAACTAGGTAGTGGGTCTAATAAAAGGAAGTCAAAAACATAAGGAACACCCTTTTTTACCTGTTCGATAATAACTTAAAAGATGTGTCAAATCATAATCAAAGTATCATATGGCCTACCTATTCCCAGTCCCCCGGTTAAGAAATCTCCATGTATATGGCGAACGTTGTCGGCAAGGCCACATCTGCGAGTCAAATCTTTAGCTGTCTTATCTAAGTCCTCCTGTAGTTCAATGGCTATGACGTGACATTTACATTTGTGGGCAAGGTACCTAGCTGGTCCACCCAGGCCGGAGCCGACATCAAGAACTGTGGACGTATTACTGAAAGTTGAGAAATTAAAACCTCAGCCCCCTCTTTGTTCTGATTTTATACACTCAGCAGCTGGACTGTGCATGTACAGCCAGACCATTAGTGGTGGTAGGAGCTGGCCCGTTTGGAATATGAAAAAAAATGATAGTCTAAAGTTGCACACGGACTTTCTAGTTTCGGGGTGTTCAACGACTATAAACTAGCCTCCAGTCTCGTTGGAGTGATTCCTCACATTCTGGAATCAGGGTTACCACAGGACAGGGAAAGCAGGGAAAATGCTTCCAAAAAATTCCCTGCAGGGAATTTGAACATTCAACAGAATAGCAGTGAATTTGAAAATTCAACAGAATCTTGTTCCGTGAAATTCAGATTTGTAAAGAAAAATGGAAAATCGGGGAAAATATGCCACACGACATCCCCTGGATAATAAAATTGGTTTTAAAAAAATATCGGAAAATTAGTTTCCTCAGCACTCACTACAGACCTGGTACCCTTGATATTTGTTATGAATCAGGGAAATACCATGGAATTTTACTTTTAGTTTCCTGTGGTAGCCCTGTGGAATGTTTTGATGGTCAAAATCTTTAAAAGTATTAAAAGTAAAAGATCATGTATAATTGTAAAAGATAATTCAAAGAGTTATCCTGCAGAACATAGCCTAATTTCAGGAATATCTGCTGATCGAATCTGCTGAAATGCAGATGCAGAAGACGACCATGGGGGAGGGGGACTATATGTATATATTGACAATGTGACAAGAAGAATGTTTTCGACATAATCAAGAAGCCCAAGTTTGTATATGATCGCTTACCCAATTCCTATTTTACTGATGCATTCGTCTATTGTCTTGGTGCCATAGTAGTGATAATTGTCGAATTTGCTCAAGACATCAACCTCAAGTGGTTCATCTGGCTTGATACCTAACTAATAAAGAATGTATAAGTCAAATCAGTGGCTTCCAAAGATTGACGATTCCAAGGAACCGCAAAATATAAAATTGACCAGATCGACAAATCCAAGTATTCCCATCTGTGGTGTACTATAAGTTAATTGCAAATGATATTCATGTTATTGTCACAGAACTAATGGGCAACGATTCGGGGGAATGTTCTGCTCTGTATTTCATACTGATTACAGAAAATAATATCTTCAATGCCAGTAATTTTACTATCAGGTATACAATCAGCCCAAGAATTAATACAAATAATACAATCATGACTAAATCCCCCCCCCCCCCCAATACCGTTCCCGAGATGTATAGATCTGTTTTAGAAGAACACTAAAGCACTGATTTATTATATAAAGACAGATTTTCACTAATAAAAAACAACCAAATGATGTCGAGGCAGATAGTCAAATACGAATCACGCAAGCCGAATTTTGTAATAGCTATTACTTCTATGGATAATCTAAGGATTATATGTTTATAATATACATGTATGAGTATGATAATGAGTATCAATATGTTTAAGGATTATATGCCATACTTGGAATGAGTACCAATAGCCTACAATCAGGACAATATCAAGGCGGTTAGTCTTTGTGATAACCTTGGCCCCTATAGATGTGAAGTAGCTCATAAAGATAACGTAATGTAGCAATCATGGGTTTACTATACCTCTTTCAGCTCATTGTACACTCTGTCGACATTGCTATCTGAAAAATAAATAGATAATCCAGCGATGAAAAAACACTTCTCAATTGATCCTCCAAGCAATAAAAGAAATCACAGCGAAATAAGTGTATACTTGTAAACTAACTCAAGGTCGTGATATTATGTAACTGTTAACCGAATTGTATAGTTGGCTTCCAAGTTTTTTTTTATATTCAGAATCAAGATGCACAGCTATAACTAATTTCATATAAAATTGCAATGCACTTTTATAAGCATACCTGCGGACATGCTGGTAAAATTATTTCTTTTTACACACACACACACACACACACACACACACACACACACACACATATATATATATATATATATATATATATATATATATATATATATATATATATATATATATATATATATATATATATATACATTATATATTTAGACAAAAGACAACGAGTCATTGATACGTTTTGACGTTTCTAAGCGCACAAGTGCATCGAAATTGTTCGTGGAATTAATTTGATTTGAAAAAGCTTTTATTGTAGGAACTGATGTCAAGTTAGATGCTTTTCTCAGATATGAATCCATATCATATTCTTATTGACGAAAGTAATAGGGTTTAGAGAATTGCATTCAGATTAATCGCCTGTAACTATAATACCAGGCACTAGAGGAAGAGCATTTTAGGGTGATCTATGTATTATCTGTACTTGAATTTTAACCACAGAATTGAATTGAACACATCATTTATGTAACCTGCCTGGATAAATAAACGATCAACCCAAAGATACAACACGCCGATATGTTAAATATAGCCAATTGTGACAAGATAAGTAACCAATCTCCCCCACCTGTTGTTCGCTGATAGTTATTAAATGCGCATTATTTCCGAGCGTAATCGGCATGAAATGATTGACCCGACTTTGAATTAAATTACAATTGAATGAAATCAATTACTATTGAATGAAATGAAATTTGATCTATCAAAGGAAACTAATTGTGGCTTACATTCTGATTCACCAATAATAACATTACTCCTCATCTTCTTGCTAGCCTTTACTTATTAAACGTATTTCAAATCGCATATACTTACATAATTTCATAGTCTTGATTTCTTCTTCTTTATCGGGGACACTCATCTTGTCGATTGTTTATATTTATCTGATAGATAGAAAATCATTTACCATATCAATTGACCTGCTCAGTGCACTGTACTTTTGACTTCTGTGTTCACTTCTTCATAAATGATAGTGCATACGCGAACATAGTGTAAATAAAATGATGATGATAAGATGCGTTTGGTCACATGGGAAAATTCTCACAGATAAAGGTATGAGGGTAGATTTGTTCACCATAATTTCTCCCGCACCTTGTCTGTGGTGTAGTGTTATCATCACACTTGGAAGCTTACGGGAGGAAACTATTGTCGCGGACGATTGATTCTTAAATACTTCTGATTGCAATTGCATAATGTTGCGTAATCATATTTATGACAATGTGATCTCTTCTAACGTGAATGAATGATGATTGGAAGACTCATCACACAATCCCCGTTGAACACTGTCAAAACTGCATTGATGGTATTTGAAAGATTTCAACTATATATGGAAAACCATACTACTAGCATTCATAATTAATTATTTATTATATAATACTAATGGCATAATGGCAGTCATTATTATTAGTGCCATAGGTGCAGGGAACCCTGCTCACACACGGTATGTCGGCAGACAAGACCAGTACATGTATACGTATGCAGTGATTTATATAGGGGCTAAATTAATAATTCTTCATAATACAGTTAGCCAGTCATATATATAGGGGTATACCCATGGGAAAGGACGATCTGGACCTTTTATATGCATTTCTAAATCATTCTTGGACGGTTGGGCATAAGATGGCGTTCAATTAAATACATTTTAAAGGGTATATAAGGAGACAATCATAACCGGGCATTCGAAAGACTTTGGATCTAATAATTATGTATTAATGTAATGGTGAAATACACTTGTCACTCATCTATTGCAAATTCATTCAAAGTTGATGGGTTGAGTCAGAGAGTGAGAGGTGACGTTATATTATTTTAAAAATATAACTGGGACGTATATCATCATTGTTACAATTATGCCCCAGCATACAATTTAGAATAATCCAATCTGGTAAAACTTTCTTTTGGATTGACACATGTTCGCATGGAATTATGAGAGTAGTAGTATATCAGTGTAAAAGCTATAGAAACATGTTAAATGTTCAGCATGGACTATTTAACAGTAATCTCATGAAAATATCCATGTTTCCATAAAACAATACGTCATCTTTCCCATCGTGCACTTTGGTTTTCTTAGATCATTTACACAAGCTATGGCATTGGCGAAAACATCCTTGCGTTTTCAATAAAACTTGCTAAATATTTGTATGTCAGATTTGAACTGATTCCATCCCAGCATGCCCTGTAATAGGCATATGCAGTGCAAATCCCGTGGCTGAACAAGCTGCTGCTGGTAATATAAAACTAACAGTTGCTATTACGTTAGTGCAAATTTCGTTGGGTTCATACACAGTGCATATGTAATCACTGTCCTAAACCAATATTCAGGATGTTTGTATACACTGCTTGCATCATGGAGTACGCCTTACAATATAGGATGCGGAAAGAATGGTACATGTATATAAATGCTGTATAATGTCAGATATGCATAAATTATCTAAGGGGTGAAAGATGCATTCAAAAATTGCAAGTAGACAGATTGTAAGTAAGTAAAGTAAGGATTGTGCATCAGTTAGGTCAAGTTTTACATCCGATTTTCTAAACAATTATACATGCTCAAGCTAGATCTTACCTATTGTTTAGGTATGTATAGCATCTAATATACACCGCAAAACAATTGACAATCTAATTGGTTCCCCAACGTTAAGAGAAATGTGTATTATCAATTGCCACTTACCTCCTTTTTTCAGATAAACTGTGGTGATTTGGTTATAGTATGTCTCTATGTTTATAGCTTTCTCCCGCACCTTCCGTGTATCGACCTACTACTGAACGTGTGCAACGAGAAGGTAGTATATATATACCTACAGTCGTTTGTGTTCGCGACATATATACGGGTCAGAATGTACAATTCACCTTCCCCAACCCTCTCAAATAATCCAAATCTAAGCAGTTTAACACAAAGAAAAAGATATTTTTAATCAACACAATGCCAAAGATACTTGGATATGCATAGCATTTAAAATATTCCAGCCTAATTTAGCAGAAGTTGCCAAATTTGTAGAGCTGACGATTGTACATTTTCTGAAAATCTGACCCATACATGTATAGTATGAGTGTGTTTTCATTAATATCATGTGACTCTTAAGTCTAACGTCGGCTGTCTTCAGGTGATTTGAGGATAGTGAGTTTACACGTGTCAATCCAGGCTACATTGTACTTAATTTTTACTCACTTGACAGATTAACTTAATTTCTCGGCCAAATTGACCTTGAACTTAAAGGCATATCTATAAATAGACCCATATCTGCATGGTTAGGTTATTGCACCGACTGTTTATATCCATTTATTTCCATCCTTTCAAGTGGGCATGCCCTGTTTCACCCCTACCAAATATTCCATGAAATGTAGTCATATTGCAATAAAAAGATATTGCTCATTTGGCAAAACATTGAGATTATCAATGTCATTAATTTTATATACATATAATTCCATACCTCTACAATTGGAAGATTAGGATGTAAATCAGGAAATGTAAAGTCAGATTAGCCATAGGAAAACTATGTGGAATGGAAATATTTTTTCTTGACTCTCCCGCGACGTACCGCTTTTTTTAAAAAAGCCGCCACCGGCTCCTCTCTAAAATTGGAACAGTCGTACCCGTTATCACGGTTTCACGTACAAAGTAGAAGAAAAGGGAATTGCTGCTGTCTCTGCCAACGAAATAAATCCTCATTCAGCTTTGTGTCAGGTGTGAGAACTACCGTATATTAGTAAGCAACGATATTAGCTAGTGATTACTGGAACAATATTGTCTATATTCAATGCTAGAGTCAGGTATAGCTCGATAGGTCCCGTCGGGAAGATTCGAATGGATGGCCATTGCCGCGAAATATATCAACAAGTGCCGAAAATGGTGTCTCCCAATGCCGCCGCTGGCGCCACTGTGAATAGGCCGCTGCTCCGTGCCTACGCACGGAGCAGCGTTATACGGGGTGGGGGTGGCGTGGAGGTGGAGCGTGGACGGGACCTCGTCGGCAACGTTTTTCTTTATTTATACAAGCAACTAGCCTAAAAGCCAGATCACAACACAACCCAATCCAGCGGTATGCTTTCTGGACCACTAGCGACTAATCCCGCCCTCTGAGAAGAGGCGGACTGCCACTGAACTAAAAATCAAACCTGTCGCAGGATATCTCGGTACTTCCCAGTACTGTCCAGGTCAAATGGATCGTCCAGTCAAGCAACTTTAACACTATGTACAGCAGCCTATTTAGTCTTAATCAAAAGCTGTATTCGTAGGCTACATTTTCGATTGGAGGAATACAGATGTTTATGGTACACTAACATCAGGATCAGCACTTCTTTTGGTCCTATGGCTATTCCATTCAAACTTTTGCACACGGCACCACTGGCCACTACCACCATGCTCATGCTTCCCTCCCTGCTCTCACAGTAGCGGCGACGGCGGTACTGTGTGGAGCAGGTATTACACACAAACACTAACAAGGAAGAGAGAGTGGAGGAAGCAGGGCGGGATGGTGGGCAGTCATTAAAAGTGAGAAAAACAACAACTATAAGAACAAAAACAGAAAATAAAATAATATCCTCTAGCGGGCTAAATTCTGGACGAGATGTGACCGACCCGCCCTCTGTGGGCGGATAAGCCTATATCAACAATTTGTGACGTCACCCAACCCATCAGCGTCCACTCCCCATATAGACACGACCCATACTTATGGCCTTCTTTTTAACGTTTTCCCTGTAAGTGGCGACCTGTAATTCGTCTGAGAGAAACTTGACTTAGTTAGCTACCTTTTTGTCTGGAAAAAATACTGCATTCATGGTCTAGCAATGCTATTTTGAAAACATTCATGTACCCTCTATCTGTTGTCACTCAGTCCCGCCATGTTTTCATAGCTATCATGATGCAACCACCCCACACTCCCGCATACAGGCACAGGCACAGAGAATCCCATACACACGACGCCAGTGGCGGTGGTGTGTATGGGACACTATAGGTAGAAGGGGGTAGGGGTAGGAGGGGGGGATGATAACAAACATCTTTCTAAAATAACCATGCAAAACGTTCCCTATAATTTCCTATCCTTGTGCGGTCATTTTCTGGACGAAAAGCGCCCCCAAAAGATGGCAGCACTAGTTGCCGTCGAGGTAACTCCCTGAGATTTGGCGCAGGCGCCCCAGACCCACAGGGTCGGGACAAGGTAGGAGAGAGGTTGCCCGTTTATTGCATCTAACTTTTAAAAAACCCATGTGACAAACAATTCCAGTCACGTAATCCGCATGCCCTTCCTTTAACACTACTGCTTGTCTAAGGCCGATGTCCACACACTTTTAGAACAACCAATTTCGGCCACTTTCCACCACTATGCAAGCGTCGGCCCTCCTTGTATCACTAGCAAAGTTCAACCTCTCTGCTACTACCAATTCTATAGCGTAGAATTTACTAGAGCACTGGACTCCAGGCGTGAAGGTTGAGTATTCAAACCTCGCCCGGGACCGGGTACGTCAGCATTTTTTTTTCCATCCTACACGGCCTGGACGGGACGGAGGCGGGGACGGAGGGTGGGTTTGCACTGGGTGCTGGGGGACGGGGAAGGCTGGTGATTTGAAAAACAAAATATCCATAATAATGTTTCACTGTGTGCTAAGAAAAACGGCCTAAATATATCCAAATAACATTCGCAAAGCGCCGACTAGCAGCTGCCACTCACTGGACGAGACGCAACTACCGCTTTTTCGTGAAAAGGTGACAGGCTAACCTACTCAGCACCAAGAATATTGTTCCTGATACATCGGTAAACGCAGTTAGGAGAAAAACGCCATTTTATTCAACATCACTGTATAGAAATCGTCAATGATATCCATGTAATAACATCTTAAGAGATTTTCCTTGGATTTGCGCCCATAATCTATACGTCATTAATGCACACAAACGATGATAGAGTCAGGTTTAGCCCTCAGAAATCATAGCAGAACTTTTGAATGTACGGCCATTCACGCTACCACTGTACTGCCTATACACACTCCCCTACAAAGGAGCTTTAAAGCTGCCCTCCCAGGAATTTTCTATACAAATCTCAAATTTCACTTGTTAAGCTAACTAATACCCTGCCCAACCTTATTCCAATCATTTGGGTTTCTTTCTTAATGTTGGAGTTTAATATTTGAGAAGAAATACTCATCCTCCGATGCTGGTGTACACAAGTACGACCTACATAGCCTTGTTCCACTCCAATAGTCGGCTGCACATGTGCAAAATTTGTGTACAGAGAAAGAGAAACATGGTGCTGGGCCTGGTACAGAGGCGCCACCATGTGTCTATTCAGTGCATCTACAATACTATGACCATGGTATCAACGCTCATTCCTGTGTCTACCCGATCATAGAATCACAGAATTTAGACATTTATCTTACTTTTCATTAAATAACAGATTGATAATATTGAGTTTGGGAACTAATATGAATGTAATTCCAGAAGAACCACTCAATATTAATTCCTGGGAAGGCAGCTTTAATTAGCGTCGGGGGGCGCCTATTCAAGGAAATATGGTAGCCCTGTTTGTTCATGCATGCTTGCACAGGGTGGACAGTGCAGGGCCTAATAGACACATAACAATAAAGTATTTCAAGGTCAGAGGGAGGGAGAGTAGGGTGGGTGCAGGGTGCGACAGGATCCAAATTGTCAACCTGCCCCCGGGCAGGTTAATATAAAATCTACCTGCCCACCTCAAAATTCCACATGCCCAGTAGTTTCAGACCCCCTTTAGCCTAAACATTTACATGACATCTGTATAATATCTGAGACTCCCTATATATGTTGTCAATATTGCTAAATAATAAATGTGTTGAATAATAACTTTCTTTAGTATTCTAATCTTGAAGTAAGTCCAAATCACACACATTTACCTATATATTCAAGGAATCAGGGGCCGATTAAGGGGGGGGGCACATGGGCACACACACCCTCCTTTTTAAAATCAAGCGAGGGTATTCTGTGGTGCGAAAGACACATGACAAAATTCATGTAACACTAACTATAAAATAGGTATCTACACTTTATCAACTCTAATAATGGGGGTTGAAAAATGAACATATAGGTCGAAAGGCTGGAATCTTGCTGGAATCTTTTAAATGGCCTTGAAATGTTCGGGGATTCTCAGTTTCTTACTGAGGGAAAATACTTGAATGCTCATGAATCCTTGAATGGCGATCCTTACATTATAAAGTCCCACCCGTCCCAAAGTTGTGTAGATTAAAAATCTACCCGCCTAACGCCAAAATCAATAAACACATGCTCAATGATAAATGTAATTAAACGCATTAAAAGGCATTAACACAATGTGAATTATCTTTTCAATATTCGTAATGGAGGAATACAAATAGGATTTCGAAATTGAAAAAAATTGTTAGAAAATAAATGAATTCAAGGCCTGGAAAAGCGTTGACAACGGCCCCTATAGAGGGGAATATTCAAAGAAATGATGATCAATGGTGTAGCTTTTATTGGCAGTAGGTCTGGGGCAAATTAAATATTTTGGAAATAGGAAATGGTACATTAATGTTAGCCCAAAAATCTACCCGTCCCAAAGACGTGTAGATTAAGAATCTACCCGCCCGATGCCAAAATCAACACGTTGTGGGCGTTCGGGAGGCGATCTTGTCGCACCCTGGGGTGGTGGGCAGTGTCATTGAAAATGAGAAAAACAATCCATATTTATACAAAATAATAGCCTAAGGCCACTCCAAATTGCCATCAAATCTTGAGGTTTCACTTCTGGACGAGGAGCGACAAAATCATCTTTGAAAAAGCTGCGTAGCCAATATTGGCACTCACTCCAGTTGTCCCAGGCCATTCCGTCAAAACCGCTACTATACAGATGCGTCCATATCGGCCTGTTTTCCAAGTCAACCACATACGTTTTTTCACTTGTGATGCAAGCAATGGCCAATTTTCTTCGAATTCGTCTGGAATAACTACTGTGTTATAACCCATTGTGTCACATCGTTAATTTTTAATTCATGTGTGCTAGTTCCTACCTCTGTGAAAGCTAGCGAGAGACTGATTAATGACACACCCTGATTGGTCAAGGCCCACCTGGCCCATTATAACTCATGTGACCTCTGATGACGTATGATACCCACAACTCACAATAAGGCACAGGCATACTGCATTCTGTATGCCTCTGCCTTGCTTGAGTGGTCATATATTTTCTAAATTGATTTGAGCCATTGTTTTTTTGTTTTTTTTTGTTTTAAAAATTTTATTCAGTTGCCTGCCGTCTGGGCTACAATACTAAGACATGTTAAAAGGGAAGAAAGCAAAGTATATGAATATACACAGAGTCCTCTCGAAAGAGCGTGCAAAATTACTGCAGGGCCATCTGTCGTTGAAACATTACATCTAGTTCATTTACTTAACACCGTCATCACCAGTGGGCGCCACCTTATGGTTCCTATGTCAAAACGTGCAGTTGTTTAGTTTCATTCGACTACAGGATCCCATTGATGTTAGATGTACACATTGGTCTGATAATAATATATGTTAAGTTATGTTGTATTGTTTTTTCCCTTTAGGAGTTCAATATATTCGTCAATGTCTACCAAGATCATTCTCCATTTCTTTTTTCTTCTCTACTGACATTTTTTATCAGTTCACATACATACACTTCAGTTTTAATTCTCTTACGAATATCATATAGCAGAATACACAAATCGAGATATCCTTCATAGAACAATTTTTGTCTGTGAATATAAGCCTTTGTTTGCAGAATAATCCAGTTTACGATTTTCGAGTTCGTGTTACTCTGTCTAATTCCAAAAAGTATATCTTTAGAATTTAAAACAATCTCATCATTTTCTTTATCAATGATCCTTCCTCCAATATTGTCTTCATTTAGATAACCTACAGATATTATCATATCAAATATCTTTAGCCATAATGATTTAGTATTTTGACATTTCACAAAGAAGTGGATTAAATTGTCTCTCTGCATGCAAAAGGAACATATAGGGGTCGTTTTAATTGATATCTGACAGAGGTAAGCATTACATGTAATGATTCTATGCTATATACGATACTGTAAAGTATGAAGTCTAGTTTCTTTGGAGGCTTGATATCGTATGTGGAAGATTTCCTTCCATGACATATTTTCGAACTCTTGATCTGAGAGATCCAGTAACTTCTGCCACTTATTCAACTTTTTAAAATCTGGTTTTCTTTTCGAAATTAGAGCAAAATAGATTTTCTTACTACCATCACTCAGGATATCTATTTTTTCTGAACCGATACAGATTTCTATGGATTTGTGATCTGGAATTGTGGGAGTATTTTTTAGTGAGGCAAGCCATTTTTGGGGGATAGCATCTCTAATCGTTTTTCTTTGGGACATGAAGGTGTCTAGATTATATTGCTTTCTTAAGTCTAGATCCGACACAAAATTACCTACTGGGTTGATGAGATGACCTACACATATGATGCCTTTGTGTTCCCACCTTTCCCAATGAAGCATTTGGCCACCATCTTTGATGAACCTTTGATGAACCTTTGATGCCCCACACTCAAACCTCCCTGTAGAATCCATTTAAAAAATGTCTAGGCATAAATCTTGCGAGGATAATATCCTCCAACCTTCTTCCTAGGAACATATATGAGCTCATAACTCTGAAATTCATGCTAGTCGATTCATGCAACATTCTCTGTATCCATCTGAGTCTATTCATCTCTACTACCTCATATATAACCCTGAGACCTAGTCCCCCATCCTCACATTTTTGTGTGAGAAAATCGGCACTAATTGGTCGTCAAGGAGTTTTCCATATAAAATTCATTATATCGTCATCTATTTTTTTTTGACATTGTCAGGTAATGATACACAAGACATAACATACTGAAAGATGGGAAGCAAGAAAATATTACATACTAGAACCTTTCCTTTCAAAGTTAAATTTCTTTTTTTCCAACAAGCTATAACTTGATTCATCTTGCAGAATAAATTGTTACAATTGATAGAGACAAGACTGGCTTCTTTGCGAGGATATATAAGGCTAATACCTAGCACCTTCATTTGATTTACCCAGTTTATTTTTAAAACATCTCTGTTTGAAAAGACGTTACCACCTATATTGAATCCATTTGATTTTTGAGGGTTCAATTTTAAGCCTGACGCAAGATCAAATTTATCAAGCGTTTCAATAATTTTAAAGAGTGAAAATTCATTTCTGACAGAAACTGTGATATCCTCAGCGAATTGTACAAGCTTCGCTTGTCCGCCTCCAACCTCTATTCCCTCAATGTCAGGATTTTTCCTAATAATTTCGGCTAGTTTTTCAACACAGATTGTGAATAATAAGGCTGAGATGGGATCACCTAATTGCTTCATTCTTCTACCCAGCCTGAACCAGGAAGAGGACAAACCATTGTTGCAAAAGGTGCTTTCTGAATTGTTAAGAAGGGTTTAATGAATGATGAGCATTGCACAACAAGTTGCATTTGAGCCTGAATATGCCATAAACTAATGCTACTGGGGGTTAGGGTGAGGCAGGGGAGAGGAGTGAAAGTGTCAAAACATTGCTGCCGTCGCCGCCATTATTACGCTTATGGCGTCCAGTTTCTGAGTAGCAGGGAGAGATTTGCACGCACAAATTAGGGGTCTCTTGGGTGAATTAAGGCATATTTATAATGTGTATATATATACTAATATGAATATCCAAACATTCTCACTCTATATTCATCAAATAATTACATATATATCAATACTTCAAACTGAACTGTTGTCAGTTTGATCTTTGTGTACATATGTACCGAGTAGGGTAACCAGCAGATAGAGAGGGCTAGGAACGTCATCAATAAACAGAAATCGCCACCAGTGGCACTGTTGCTTACCAATATGTCTGCCTCCTTATAAGACAGAAGCAGACTTCTTTCCTTATGTTTCTGGTGGTAAATAATGGTGTCAATCATTATAATGCTTCACAAATACTCTAAAGACTATAATGTTTTTGCTATTTGCAAAAAAAAATTAGTTTCCTAAATAGCGTTTGGGCTTTAACATCAGGTATTACCATCTTTAAAGGCAATAAAACCAACGTTCATACTCTACCAAATTCTTCACTCCTTTTGTGGAATATGAGGCAATTTGGTTATAACCAGTAACCCTGACTCATCTCTACACTACACTAGGCTTAGGCCGCCACTCTTTTTTTTTTGTTTTAAAGCTTTTATTCATTTTCCTGCCTTCTGGGCTTCTACAAAGCTAGAACATGGTAATATAGGTGTATTAGCAAGCGAATGCGCATTGCCATTAAAAATCGCTGTAAGAAAGAAGAAAATGTTTCAATCTTTTTCCGCTAGTCGGCGACACTAAGATTTGGAGCGTAAGCGTATTTCCGCTCTTTCACACGAGATGGCGTTGCCGTAATTTCAGATGCTCTTTGCTTATTTATGCTTGTCGTCTAACCTGACTATGTGACATTAAATATTCTCCGCTCTGTCGGCAATGTCCGCTAGTAGCTGCGACCACTTTTTCCTCTCCTCTCTGCTTATTTTTTTGTCTATTCCATTGATGTATATCTCAGATTTAATCCTCCTTTTTAACTCAAGCAACAAGGCTTTGAACTCAAGTCTTCCATCATAGAATAACTTCTGCCTTTGTATGAATACTTTTGTTTGCAACACTATCCAATTAACAATTTTTGTATTCGCATTACAGTGATTAAAACCAAAAATTAAATCTTTGACACTCATGTCAATTTTGTTGTTCTTCATTTTTACCAGCTGTTCATTGCGGTTGTCTTCATTAATATAACCTACCTCGACAATTATATTTAAAACTTCCACCTGCAGTTTGTTGGTATTTCCGCATTTTACCAGAAAGTGACATATATTGTCTCTTTGACCACAGAAACTACAATCATATTTGGTTTTTATTCCCATATTTTTTAAATGCTCGTTACATGTGATGGTACGGTGAAGCACTCTATATTGCAAGGTTTGCAGTCTTGTCTCTTTAGTAATTTTGTAGGGTAAACTAAAAATCTCTTTCCAGGATACCTGTTCAAATTCTTGATCCGAGAGACCTAAAAGATCTTGCCATTTGTTTAGCTTCTCGAATTTCGGTTTTCTCTTGGATATTAGAGCAAAGTATATTTTTTTACTGCTGTCTTTCAATATATCGATTTTCACCTTACCTATATTGATAATTATCTCACCAAGATCAGGAGCTTCAGGCTTATTTCTAAGGGCAGCCAACCAAGCTAAGGGTATTGCTTTTCTTACTGTATTTCTCTGTGATTCTAGAGTGTCTAACTTAAAGTTTTTCTTCAATTCTATGCTAGACATGAAATTTCCCAAAACATTTATTAAATCGCCATTTATTCTCATACCTTTTCTTTCCCATCTTTCGTAATGGAGCATCTGACCCTTATGCTTGATCAACCTATTGCCCCAAATTCTCTCCTTTGCAATTTCGGCAGGTGTAGTTGGTGTCATGCGGTAGTAATATTTATTCCAGACTTGAAATACCTCTTTATAAAAGCCATTTAACATTTTTTTTGGCATATATCTGGCTAATATAATGTCTTCCAGCCTTCTTGCAAAAAAGGTATACATATTCATAGTGTTATACGTAGTGTAACACAAGGAAAAGGAGCTCAGGGGTTCACAACCCTTCATTATATGCTAGGGGGACACCCTGCACGCAGGCAGGTGCTCCCCGATTGGGCGGCGATGGCGCCCAATCAATATCGAGATAAATATCAGTTGGACAGGTAACATGTATGTAAGGAATAAAATTTTAGGGTATGTTACCACGAGGTATCACAATAGCTCTAAAGTTTATGGTTGTTGACTCATGTATCAATCTCTGAATCCATTTTAACCTATTTGTTTCCACTATTTCATGAATAAGTCTTAGCCCAAGACCCCCATTTTCACATCTTTGCGAAAGAAAGTCGGCACTTATTTGCCTGTGAGAGCCTTTGCAAACAAAATTCATCATTATTTTATCAATTTTCTTTTTAGTGATTTCAGGGATTGATACACATGCCATTACATATTGGGCAAGAGAAAAACATTACAAACCAAGACCCTACCTTTAATGGTAAGGTTTCTTTTCTTCCAACTACTTATAACCTGTTCCGTTTTACAAAATAAATCATTGCAGTTTACATTTGTGAGCATAGTTTCTTTCCTTGGGTACAGCAGAACTATACCTAGAATCTTCATTCTATTTACCCAATTTATTTTCATCACCTCCCTATTTGTTAAGAGACAATTACCAATATTGAAGCCATTCGATTTTTCTGGATTTAGTTTTAATCCTGATGCTTCATGAAATCGATCTAATAGACATAATATTTTATACAGAGAAAATTCATTTTGTACCGACACAGTCATGTCATCAGCAAATTGCACCAGCTTCATTTGCCCACCACCTACCTCAATACCTTCAATATTTCGATCATTTCTTATTTGCTGAGCAAGTTTTTCCACACAAATCGTGAACAAAATTGCTGAAATGGGATCTCCTTGTTTCATACCCCTGGCGACATCAAACCAGTTGGAAGAAAGACCGTTATTGGTAAAGGTTGCTACTGAATGAGACAAAAGAGTCTTTATCCAAGATATATATTCATCACATATATTATGCACTTTCAAAGATTTAAAAAGAAAAGACCAACATATCGAATCGTACGCTTTGGAAAAATCCAAAGATACAATAAGTCCATTATTCTCTTGAGCTTGTAATAAGCAAATTAAATCATCTATCCAGCGTATAGCAGTACCAATATATCGACCTTTAACATAACCAAATTGATCCTCTCCTATGATGCTAGGAAGAAGCGGCTGGAGTCTATTTGCAATTGTTTTTGAAATGATTTCATAGTCAACATTGAGAAGTGTTATGGGTCGCCAGTTTTAATTAATTTTAAGTCGACATCTTTCTTCGGAATAACACTAATTACACCTCTTCTTTGGTTAAGAGACATCTCTCCTTCTTCAATACATAATTTAAACATTGCCATAAATTTGTCTTTAATAAGATGCCAAAAGGTTTGGTAAAACTCTATCGTGAATCCATCACACCCTGGGGCTTTGTTTTTCTTAAATGATTTAATTACTTTTTCAATTTCTTCTTCCTCGAAATCTCTTGAAAGATGGTCATTGTCGATCTCGTTTAGTTTAACATAATCATCCGAAATACAAAATTCATCAGCAGCCTCTTTGCAAGTGTTTTGTTGCTTGTATAAGCCCGAATAAAATTTTTCCCCTTCTTTCAAAATCTCTTTCCCATTGCTAGTGATTTTACCATTTATATTTAACTGATGAATGATTTTCTTTCCCGCTCGGTATTTTTCTAATGAACAAAAATATTTCGTGGCTTTCTCTCCATCAACTATCCATTTGGCCCTAGATCTGATCAGAGCTCCTTCTGCCTTTTCTAACTCAAAATCATTTATTAAACTCATAATGTTTTTTCTTTCTTCTAGTTGTACACTATTTAGCCAGCTTTGCTCATCTAGATATTTCAGTCTGGTTTTTAAATGTGACAATTTATCTCTTCTCTGAGCGGCTTTATCCTTGCCTATTTTCATTGCGATTTCTCTTATTTTTAATTTAAAAAATTCCCACCTTAACTTTGGGTTCAAGGTGTCTAGCTCATCGCTTTGACAAATTTTTTCCACCTCGGCCACAAACAGATCGTCATTTAAAATTTGAGAATTAAGCTTCCAGTATCCTCTTCCCTTTGGGGAAAAATCCTGAGCAATTTTAACCTCTATTTTTTTGTGGTCAGTTAGAATAAAAGAATCTACACTGTAACATTTGACTCTGTTAACAATATTATTTGACATAAAACAATAGTCTATTCTTGACTGAGATTTCGAGCCAATCCAGGTACAATCTGGCTTCTTCTGATTATTCAAAATACCCACATCGCACAAGTCAAATTTTTCTAGAAATTCCTTTAAACTCTGACTTGATTTTGACTCTGGTTTGTATGATATATCGTAGTTAAAATCTCCTAACAGAACTAATTCGTCAAATACCAGATCTTCTATTTTTGTTTCTATTTGCTCTAACATAGCTTGTTGTTCTGCATACTTATCTGCCGTAGGGGCATATACATTGAAGATGCAAGTGATATTTTTCTTTTGTTGCAAAATAATAAATACCCATCTTCCTTCTTCATCTGTCTCGCTATCGATGATATTGTCATTTATTTCCTTAGTTACAAGGAACATAACTCCTTTGGAAGCTGAGCTGCCATGAGAGTATATCATGCTTCCCTTCCACTGTGATCTCCATATTGTCTCTTTTTCTTTCGTCGCATTAAAGTGGGCCTATCCCATACAAGTGGTAAACTAGTTGAGTGTGTGTCACAGGAACTGAATGTAGGAAACCTTATAAATACTACCTGGTGTACCCATATTCTCATCTGTAAACTGAGTTTTGCTTGACCCCCTTATGCTTATACTGACATATTCTTATACTGGCTAACAAGTTCTTTTGGAAAACCATTGGTTTCGATGTGTTTCTGGCTACACTGGGACTGACAGTGATACAAAGCTGGAACCAATTTGGTGCCTATAGGCACCCCAGAAACAGAAATTTAGGGATGTTTTCCTTGACCCTGTCTGCAGTCGCATGGGGCATAAAATATACCCCATCGACATGCAAACAGAATGTTGAGGGCATGCTCAGAAATATTTGGGGTTGTTGACAACATTAATGCAAAAAAACATAATTCATCACTACAAAATACCCCAAATTTGGGATTCGGGCAGTTCATTGCAAAGGAACATTTCCTTAATTTATTTTGTTTAAAGGAAAGGAAATTTGCTGTAAAATGGGCCCAGTGGGATGACACAAGTCAATTAAGTAGGGCTATGGCTATGTCTAGGCCTATAGCCTATATTTAAAAGGACTAACGAAATCTCAAGACTGAACAAGTTATCAGAATATTCCCAATAGAAACAATGTCAGCTTAAATCATTTCTAACGAAATATTCCTTTAGCCATTCTAAAATCTTAAACTAAGCCACTGCAAACTAAGGAATATGATGTGGCATACTACATAATCCTTAACGTAAGGTCAACCCTCCATGCTGCCACCTAGTGGGTATGGAGAATATAGGTTATGACATACTTAGGCCCGTAGAGATGGCTTCTGGAACTGAACTATGGAACTGAACTTTCCCTGTACTCTCCCTTGATGAAAAACGCACCTGTATGCCTCTTCAGTCAACCATATATAAAGTGTTATACCTTTTTGAAAAGCTTGTTTCGATCTGATTCTAGTCGTCTACACGAAATGCATCTGTTAGTTGTTTCCACGTAATGCCGTGCGTTTACGCGTCACTGCTTGATGCATGTTTATGTGAACAATAGAGCCTCATAGCCATAGGCCGAGTGGGGCGAGAAACGGCCGCGATCTGTTTAATATAAAGCACAGAAAACCCCAGAAAACAGGTAGGAGGAGTAAGGATGACTTCTTCCAATGCTTTCCCTTGGTATGTATTCAATTAAAAATCCTCTTTAATAAGCCTTTCTAGAGGGCTATGTCGCCGATATACAGCACATGTACGAGTAGGCCTAACGTTGGCCTATTGGTTGAGCATGGTGAGGTCGGGTCGGGTCCATTTCCCAGTCATGTGTAGTGCCGAGTGATACCGAGTGTGACCGAAGAGCTGGGGATGGATTCATACGGGAAAATCTCGCTCCAAGCACCAGTATATAGGGGTCGGGAAATCGCTTATTACTCAGTTCTGATACCTAAAAGACCATGTAGTATTGGAAGTAATCTCCGTGTATATGTTTTCCCTGGGCCTGGAGACATTGTTTCTGGCCATGGGAAGTCGGGAAGTAGCAGTTTCAGACGATCGATGCAGAGTCGAGTATAAAGCTGGCAGTTCTATAATAAAGGGGGCGTGGTTAAAATCTTAAGCGGTATGACCTATATAGGCCATAAATATGGCCACTTTTGACGCCAAATCGTCGAGTGTGTTTCCTGCATCGCTATTATTTGATTTTCAGTGCTTGAATTTGTTTAGAATTGAACTTCTTTTTAGGACATCGCCTAGCCCGTTAACATTAATAGAACACAATTTTATCTCATGATTTTTGCTATTATTGTGATACATTGAGCTATATGCTTACTATCGCAGTCATTTCTTAAAGAAAAACATTTTTCTTAAACATACTCCATGCCTTCTTCTGCATCCTCTTGCTCCTGTTCCTGGCTTTTTCTCGCCAGATACTCTTTCCATTCGTCCCGCACAGCCATTAGGATCTTGCCCATAAGGTTTCCATTCACAGGCCATTTGATCTGATCAAGGACATCATATTCCTCTAATGACATTCCTATACCCCAGATTCGATCCTTGGGTGAGGCTTCTCCTATCTGCCTTTGCTCTGTGTTCAGCAGATACTTTCTCACTGATTCATTTTGCCTTATTTTGGCCCTCACTGCACGAAGAACAATCTCCTGCCTATGTGTCTCCCAGTCCACCATCCCTTCCTGCACATCCTTTAGCTCGTTTAACATGCGTTTGCACGCTTTGGGATCAGGTGTATCCAGAAAATGACCGCACAAGGATAGGAAATTATAGGGAACGTTTTGCATGGTTATTTTAGAAAGATGTTTGTTATCATCCCCCCCTCCTCCTCCCCCACTCTTCTACCTATAGTATCCCATACACACCACCGCCACTGGCGTCGTGTGTATGGGATTCTCTGTGCCTGTGCCTGTATGCCTGTGCCTGCGGGAGTGTGGGGTGGTTGATAGCTATGTAAACATGGCGGGACTGAGTGACAACAGGTAGAGGGTGAATGAATGTTTTCAAAACAGCATTGCTAGACCATGAATTCAGTAGTTTTTCCAGACAAAAGGGTAGCTAACTAAGTCAAGTTTCTCTCAGGCAAATTACAGGTCGCAACTTACATGGGATAACAACCAATCTTAGGCCATAAGGACGGGTCGTTTATATATGGGGAGAGGACGCTGATTCAGGGGGCGACAGGAAGAATTTCTGATGTGGGATTCCACCCTCATAGAGGGCGGGTCAGTCGCGCCTCGTCTAGTGCAAGTTTTTCTTTATCTGTGTCCTTTGCAAATCCAGCTCTTCTGTACAATATATACTGCTCTATATTGTCAAAGGCGCGTTTATCTATAGTGAAGGGCAGGAGATAGTGGTTTGACGGGGTTGTCCTCCGTAAAGTAGACAAAAGCCACCTGATTTTCTCTTCTTGTGAGCCTGGAAAGTTGTAGGTCAGCAGGTACTGCGCCAAGTTTGTTGTGCTTATATCTTCTGCCATCGATCATTATATCACCTCTCAGAAGCTTGATGTTGTATTTCGTACCCTTGGCTGCTTCTGAGATTTTTTTTGTTTTTGCATATCTTTGTCTCAAGACAAGTGGCAGATCTCTTTTAAAGTAGACTTTTCCAACATCGACATTGTTGTCATGCTGCCTCATTCGTTCTTTATTAAGGATTATGAGGTCTGCAGAGCCTAATGAAGGTAATTCAATTTTTACAGGGGCATTTTTGAATCTTTTGCTCACTCTATACGCTTTCAAGATTTTAATGGCCGCCAATCCCATCAAGTTATGTATTATGTGATTCGACCTTCTTTTCCACAATTTCGTTGGTTTCTTCTTCTTCCTCCTCTTTTTGTGGAAGTACTCCCACCACCAGGATATTTTTTTCCAGTTTCTCAGTTTCCCTTCTGATGAATTCTTGATCTCTTTCTTCTTCCTGCATAGGCCGCCACTCTTCATATACCTAGGAAATCTCCAGGAAATACTATAGGATCCGACCCTCATTGTTGAACATATCACTTTGAGAATAATACAAGAAATCTTCAGAAACTGCTAAATGTTGGACTTTGTGAGTGCTTTATTATTAAACCTGTTTTCCTTGACTCATATTTACTGCTATTGCCTCGCTATAGGCTAATGCATATTATAAACAGTCATCGCCCAGAAATATTGAAACATTAATATTCTGCTGCATTATATAATTATTATATAATCATTTAATATTCATATAACCCTAACCGCTAGCAACAAAGATTCCTAAGCTAGTTTACCCCTTCTATGAACTCTAAGTCTAGCTCAAAGACATATAGTAATTATAACAAATGTATTTATTGTCCAGCAATGCTCTTTTGAAAACATTCATGCACTCTTGAAGGCCGTAGTAAGGTGCAGACTAGCAAGGTGCAGTTTCGGAAAAATTGGTTTGCCTGGTGCAGTTAGGAGAAGAGGAAGAGATAAATCAGGCAGGTTAGTAGATTCAGGAGGAACAGAGTTATGCACATTTAGTCCCCGTTTGTTGGGCTGGCCGGGACAGTTGTACACATACAGACCGTTGTACTTGTGTTTGACTTCTGTTTCCGGCCAACTGCTTACATTAATGATAATACAAAACAATATTTACTGCTCAAAACGGCAAGATCATGGCTTTCCACTGGTTCATTTTGCTTCGAAATCATTTGTAAATTGTTGTTAATGACAGTAACAGCCCAACAAAAGGGGACTAAAGCCATTAGATCCTTTGGTTATCGCCCTTTGTTTTGTCTAAGTCTCCCGGAAACAAGCCAAGGCAAAGCCAAGGCTTGGTTCCTGGGAGCCTTAGACAAAACTCAGAACCATAATCTCAGGATCTAACCACTCTATAAATGGCTTTTCATAATATGTACTCGATCCTCTTACCAGAAATCTTCTTTAGACAATCTTTGATGATTAAATCTTTCTTATCATGGATTAGTTTAAGTATGCTGATTTTCCTACAACTTTCATGGGTAACAATTTTGTTCTCCTCAATTTAGTCAACTAGACGAATGGCAACCTTTCCGCTTTTTCCCAGGGAAAAAGTCGAAGACTTCTTATCGATCTCAATACCCGTTGCAACCCCCATAATAATTGTACGCTTAGCGTCTACTGACTCCTATACTTATTGGCTCGTTCTCCTTATTTTTCCCGGTGACAAACATTTTCACTTATTCAAATCGTCCTAGATACCAGTTCTGTACACTTCAGTTTACTCCAATTTTGTAATCTGTTCTCAACACTTACACAGTCTGTAATAATCCATTGGGTGTTTTAAGATAGGCATTCAATCGGCGCCATCGTTAACGGCATGTTCGACGCATTTTAGTTCCGAGACAAGCCGCTCTGGCGCTACCGTACGTCCGTGTTTACATGAACCTGCATGCAGGCATGAACGTCCCATACACACGACGCCAGTGGCGGTCTGTGTATGGGACACTAGGGAGGACGGGGCTGGGTCGGGGGGGGGGGGGGGCGTGCGTCGGCAAATGTTTTTCTTTATTCATATAATCTAACAATAACCATAGCAAACCTTACACAAATCATAATATCTCGCGGTTATACTCTGGAGTAAAGTCAAAAGAGGCTGGGCTGTCTGGGTGGGTCCTACCCTAACTTGTTTAGTCCTGCTGTGAGCACGTTAAGGGGTCTATGGTGCAGTGATGGGGAAAGGTCGGGGGATGGGCCATAAAACCCAGATGTTCTGACAAATCACAACACCTTGATTTATATTAGTTTATGCAGGGATTTCAACCAAAATGAAAATATCACTAAACTTAACATAGATGCGACCTGATCTGAAAAATCCTTAAAAGAAGTAGGCTAGTATAGTACCTTTTTCATGCTTCAAATCGAAGTGTTTGATATGGTAAAATCTTAATCATATACAGTTGGTATGGCAATATATGAATGGGTCAGAAGTCTCTACCCTTTACAAATCACAGGAGGAAAGGGTTCAGCCCCTACAGGCAACGAGAGTAAATTAAAGAGAGGCTCAACTGTCTTGCTTCTGTTTCCCGAGCTTGTTTGGTCCTGCTGTGAGCCACAGTAAGGGGTCTGGGGAGAAACTCGGGGAAAGGGCCATAAAAGACCATAAAAACCATATGTTCTGACCTATTTCAACACATTGATTTATACAGAGAATTGAAAATATCCCTAAATTTAACATTGGTGTGCACTGATACCATTGACATGACTGTTTTATATGGTTCAAATCGAAGGGTTGGATATGATCAAATGGAAAAAACTGACTGAAAATAAGTCAACAAATGAATTACCTTATCTTTTTTAAATTTAACAAATGAGATGTACAGGTCCCGATATTCTGAACCTGATTCACAAGTTATATATCAGATTCATGCAATATTTAAACAATAGAGAAAGAAACTTTACTAGCAAATCCAAAAGGGAAAATGAGCAGGGAGACTTGTATTTAATGAAGGCTCTTTAAGAAGAACAGACAACCTCAGATAAAAGGGTCACCGCTAGGGCCATTAACCCTTTGATTTTGGCCCATCAGATAACAAGATATGGTGGGAAAACATGACAGAAGTTTAACCGACTCTTAAGTTAAACCTCTCCTTAGATTTAATCTTGTTGTTGCTGTCCCATACCCAAGTGGACAGAAAAGTAACAGATTTCACCTAGGGTTTCATAATCCCAAATATCAAACCAACTGCTGCACTATGACCATGGATTCTGATTGGCAGCTAGTTATTTTTCAGACTATTTTGCACTGAAATATCTTTAAAGCCACTAATCTAGTAGAATAGAACTTTTACAGATATAATTATGGGGTAATATACTACCATCTGTGAAAATTGGAAAGAGAAACCCCACTACTCATTCCTAGAGATAAAGATAGTGAGAAGGGTCACTTTGAATAATAATGATAGAAACTTTAAATCTCCCAAATAAAACTGATCAGGGTTTCTGGGAGCACTGTTGCTGGGTTCCTGGCTGCATATACCCAAGTGCTACCAACATACGTCAAGGTCATGAACCCTACAGGTGTACATGATGAAGAAAAAAAAGGAGACTGAGAAAGAGGAATAGACGGAATGAATGAAAAAAATAATTGGAAAAAAAGCACCTTGTGGCAATCAAATCCCTCCCTTTGCATGAAAACTTGATGAAAACTAATTTTGTCTCTTCCAAGTTGTGGTAAACAAATTTCTGCATCTGTTGATACACATTTATACCATGTGTGATCCAAACTTTGTCTCAAGAAACAGTATGAGTCAAGGGTCAAAATGTGAAAGATTTCTAATATTTCAGCATGGTATTGGAAGACATTGTTGATGAGGACCTTGTCTATAATCAGAATGATAGACAAACCAGATTATTTTTAAGGCTGATAACCAAATTCCATTGATGACATGATGTATTGTTATAATGGATGTAACATAAAGGAGTGAAGAACTGGTAGAGTATGAATGTCTGTTTATTGCTGTATAAAGCTCTCTCATATTCTTTCTTCTAAGTCTTTTTTGGTCCATGTTGGCTTGTTGCAATTTGCGGAGTTCTTCTGCAGCTTGTTTCTGAGATTCGGTCTGTCGCAAATTTGGCATGAGGTACCAGAAAAGTTGTAGAGGGTTCTCCACCAATATGTTATAATGGATGTAACATAAAGGAGTGAAGAACTGGTAGAGTATGAACGTCTGTTTATTGCCGTATAAAGATGGTATGTACCAGGTGTAATAGGCAATGGCAAGTTAGCTTGTAGGTGTGTGAGGCACCTGTTTAGTACTGAATGGATTACCATCAGGTAATAATAGCCAATAGAAATGCTCTATTAATTAGTAGTGGCCTAGCCTTCATAGGGGAAGGAGCTAGCTATGTAAATTGAAAATTATTGGTATGACACAAGGTAAACAGTATTGTAAATATTGAATTCCCAAATATCTGGCTCTAGGAAAATGTGAAAGCAAATTAGGCCCATGTAAACTCAATTGGAATACTAGTGAAATGGCATATATGGCCAAAATAGGGCCAGAGTGATTACATTACCAAAAAATGGAGCATAGGTATGCTCAATTGGTTGCCATGGTTACATTAGTAATTTCAATTAAAAAAATCTAATTAAATCTCATGTTTGGCTCTAAAAGATTTAAGTATACCAAATATAACTTGCACAACCGGGATCAAGGCTAGAATCTATATCTTCATATAAGTGTCTATATCAATTGCCTTATTTAGAGCAATTAACTTTTCTAAGTTGATGTTAAATAATCATATGTATTGTTTGTGATTGTTTAGGTACTTCTGAGATAATATACTATGAATAACGATAGGAAGAGAAGGGGAGCAAGAACTATAGTATCTGGAATATGAAGCCTAGGGACCAAGGGTTGAAAAATGTTTTTAAGTAGCTCCGAAATAACAATCAAGAGAGAAATACTTTCTCCATTCCTTCTTTATTACTCCATATTTTTTTGGGTTGAAGATGTAACTTTTGTTTGATGGGTTGCTTCCTCAACCTGTCGAGCAAAAGGTTACATTGAGATTAAGGTTCAACAGGAACATAAGGTAATACAGTGTTTGTAACACAAAATATTATGTAAATAAGTATACGATTAAATGAATATAACCTCCAACATATAAAGAGGAATATATCATCATTTACCTCAGAAGGGTGTAACATAAACAGATAATTAGTGATAAAATCATTAACTAATATAATTTGTGAATATCTGCATCACTGTACCCTCTGCCCACTACATCTTTGCAGCCCCTGGCAGCAGGTTGTCGGCCACAGTTGGCGGCACTGGCAGTATATCACAGAATAGGGTGTAAAGCAACCAATCTCACTCACTCACCACAGATACATCAGACAGGACACCACATGTAAACAGTAATACATGGAAAGTAACGTTGTTTTTCATTATGAAGTATGAGACAAATAATGGTGGCATCAGGCATCAGGCATATTTTAGATCAGTTATATTACAGTTATATACATATCATTCCAATCCAGTCCTCATGATGAGACAATTTCTGTTTGTGTCTGCATTTTCGATTTTGATTCAAGTGACTTCTTCCTCGCTATCTGAATCGCCATAATCAAGACCCAAAGGGTTTTGTGAAAGTTTTCTGGGTGAAGCCTGACTTGAGTCTTTACATTTAATATTGTCTTTATATATTAAATGAGGTGCTATATCAGATGTTGATGGTGATGATGATAAAGATGTGCATCTTATTTTCGAAACACATTGATCATCCACAGACACAAACAAACCACTGGAATTTAGTCCTATTGATAATGGAACCTCTGTAACGTTTGAACCACTATTTAATGAGTTAAAGCATGCTTCATCACAGGGAGTTTCCAAATTCTTTTCATCGTTTGCAGCTTTAGAAGTCAACATAGTAATCACTTTTTCTTCGGCATATTGTTTTTCAAGGTTTGATTTAAGGATTGGCAAAGAAATCCTCTTCAGTCTCTTCTTTTTCATGGTATCTTCAGAAGTGGTCTTGTCATGAGGAGCACCCGGAGAACCTGGAAACCATAACACATTTTGTAGATTTAGATGTCATCTAAATAAGTTCAATTTAGTCAAAGACTTACAAAGGCAAAGGACACTTGTTAGTTTCATGTTTTGTTTTTGCGAAACGATTTTATTACAAGAAGGAATACAATGGTTAAACATGAATGACATCAAAGGTAAAAACTTTTGTTAAAGGCAAGAGAAGTTGGCAAACAAGGTATCAATAAACACGATTGAAGGCAAGCGGGGTACACATAATGCTCACCGAAGACTTCCTGGGCTAAGAGCTTTCTAGACTTTCTTATTACATTTTTTTTTTTTTTTTTAATTTTTTTTAAGTTCTTTATTTGTCTTCATCAAGGTAGGTACGGTTGAGTATAAGTAAGTAAAAATGGACAAATAGGTCGTTTTGTGACAGTTTCATTGTTAATATAATTGTCTCTAAGTTGTCCTGCAACCCTTGGCAATATAATTTGACACCATGTAATATGATGAATGTGCACCATATTATAATATATATACACTGCTGTCATCAATGGTTCGTAATCAATTGATCACACAATATAAAGACAGAAATACCTTTTAAATCGTCATGGTCAGCTGGTCTCTTACATGAATATCCTCTCTCTGTTCCCGGGAGAGCTCCAAGATTTGGCTCAAGCTCTCGAAGCTTCCTTACGTATGCATGGTATTCCCCTCGCAACTTATCTATTCTTTGATTGAATTCAGCAATTTTTCTTTCAGGATAGCACCACACTTGAGATTGCTGGAATAGAAGCTACATATTCAAACTGT
Source organism: Sthenelais limicola (assembly GCA_942159475.1). Lineage (NCBI taxonomy): Eukaryota > Metazoa > Annelida > Polychaeta > Phyllodocida > Sigalionidae > Sthenelais > Sthenelais limicola. The sequence continues at coordinate 32,351,891 of OW804094.1, read as the reverse complement.
CCGATAAATCCAGTTCGCAGACATCTATTACATTTCAATGCACACAAAATGATAGTTATTAGCAGACTTACTTATCAATCTTTAATGACAATAATATCTTCACCTACCTTTAGATAAAAATCTATGTCTCGCTTCACGGTTGGTAACCATCTTTTCAATTCCTGGGGACTATTCAACGTATTCTAAAAGTTAATTTTTAGTTTCAGGATTAAATTTAGGTATCTTGCTATAACTGCAATATATATATTAATAAGGTATGGTATGGTATTTGATTCTTAGTAAAAATACAAAATAAGAGTTTAATATCTATGAACGTGTATATATATAAGACTGACATGGTACACATTATAATAAACTATTTAATGACCATAATTGGAAATAATATATAATGTGTCAACATGAACTCCTTCAACCCCACTGGCAACTGTTGCCAGGCCCATGGGCAAACCTTTCCCATTGCGGCAAATTTGACTGACATAACTATCAAAATGTTGGGCTACTACGTATTTTAGTGCATTTAGTATCACTATAAAGCATACATTATGGAAATTAATTTTCTAGCATATCAAAATTAGTTGTATGAATGTATTGTTTTCTTTGTCCGTCAAGGGTAATTTGGTACCATGAGAAAGGTCAAAACGAGGAGAATTCAGAAATATAATTATTTTTAAATTGGGGGTTACCACGGCAACCAAAAATAGGAAAAAATACTTGAAATCTAAAACATAATGAGATGGAAGTCTTACTAACCAGTAGGGGTCTTTTGGGGTTCTTTTTCTCATTTTCTGAAACAAAAATAGTATTAATGTACAACAGATCAATAGACAATTCAAACCCGTGAGCAATATTATCATATTAATGTAATATCTTTTATTTAATTTAGAATTTTTGTTTGTTTCACATTATGACATTAGGGACTGTTCATAATTAACCACTTGGTGTGTGAAGGGGGGGGGGGGGGGGGGAGGGAAGAATTTGCGAAAAATTATTGTGCAAAATTGTATGACCCCGCAAAATTAGAGTCGTGTGCAAAATTCTTGGCCCCCTCCCCCTTTAAAGTTTGTGCAAAAGTTGATGACCCTAGCTACATCATTGTACTACTATTTGTAGGCCTAGTTCTGAGTCTGCAAAAAAAAGATGCCCCCTACACTTTTAGAGTCTGCAAAAAAAATGATGGCACCCCCTTCAATTCCAGGTGCCCCCCCCCCCCCTCCTGCACTGGTTCAAAATGAACAGTCCCTTATGTAGGCCAATACTTTTTATTCTATATAGATCATAGGGCTAAGATCAAGCATTTGTTGGCTCTGGTATTCCTCAAAATCACCAGAATGCCTTAAAACTACTGCCTTTGGCTTGATCATGTATTGTGTTGAGTAGGTAGGCCTACCTTCTTTTTGCTGCTGCAGAATCATCCGATTCAACCTGCAGAAATGTTTTTCTTCATTGCGTGCCATGTTCAAGTGACAGGATGAATAGGATAGATTAATTCACCAAGTTAAAGATATATGAGAGCTATGTCTATGAAACCTGACGCATGATCGTCACATGCCGATTGTTTTGAATACACATCACGTTGCAAAGGTTAGCTTGCCGTGTTTTACCATTTTCACCCTTTCCGGTTCTTTTTGACGCGCAATAACGAAAGTAAAGTATATGTATCAAAATATATCGATGACCTTCCCTGAGATACTGAAAAGAAACATGTGATGGTTCAACTCTATAGTATTAGAAATAGTGTTATGATATTAATCATTTCCTTTATTCTTTGTACCTAGCCATATGTTTAGATAAAACTTCAATTTATATTCGCGTTTCACTTTTGAGTGCAGTCATAGTATTGCATTTCCCTACTCGCCTTCGCAAAATCGAGAGATGGGAAGCTACAAGCCACTTGTCATGTAGGATTTTAGCTAAAGTTTTTCGTCATATTGTCTGCTTTTAGACACTTTTCCGCTGTTCTGACCAGATGTCGAGGTTTTCTAGCCTTGGGGAAGCTAGGAATGTTGGTGGTGCTGAGCATCGTCAAGAATCACTAAGCTCCTGGTTTGATGTCGCAGAGAATTGGCTCCTGACAGAGGAGGGGCAACTCGCTTCTATGAGCATGATGGATAGGGATGGTCACAGCCAAACTCACAGGAGAGGCGACAGTTTACCAGGATCGCAGCCTTCCAATGGGATTTACTCAATTACAGACTCTTTAGAGCCTTCTTATCCTTCTCCAGAGGCCAGATATTCACGAGATATGGATTCCAGAATGACCAGATCAGTGGATTACGGACACGAGTCATTGCCTTTGCCTGGAATTAGCAGCGACTGTGGTCCCGATACACTAAGTACTTCTTCCATAGACTATTTATGGGATGCAGATGAAGTAGCGGATAGCAGAAAGTTCAACAGTTTGCCACATACCGGGGTGTATAATACCACATCCAATGGAAGTTTGCCTGGCAGTCCTCTTTCATCTAGGAGGGCCGAGGCGCCGGATCAAACAGAGAAAATTAAGTCTAAACTAATGGCTGCATGGAATAATATGCGACATGGTTAGTAATTTGTTTTGAGAATTAACTTTTGTGAAAGGACTCCCATAGCTTAAATGAATTAATGGTTTTACATCGAACGACCATGGATGTATCTTAGACTTCAGTTTATTCTTATGACTTATCAAGTATCAGCATTAATATTATACATAGTTTTATATATCCAGCATCCAAGGCCAGGCCCAGGGCATTGGCCATTGAATTTGAAGTTATACATTATAAAATCAAAGGGATTATTATCTTTTCCATCCTAAAATAATCTCCCTAAAATGGTTCGTGAATAACGGATAACACATAAGTTGTTCCCCCAGTGCATTTATTTTAATTGCATAGGTCATTCACGAAGAAATTATCATCCATGTCCTTGTCTTGAGGTAGATGGATACTCTGTCTAGAGGCAATCGTAGGAGGGCATTGTAGGCCTATGCACAACAGTAGACTGCTCATTTCGATCATACCGTACTGTCCGTAGCACAGCAGTAGTGCATGGGTCAGAAAAGGCGGACTAGGAGTCTTAGTAGCCTGTACTAGGCCTCGACTCCCAGCGAGGCCTATCATTTAAACAGCAAATCACCCCGGACTTTTTTGGGGCACAACGGTGCACCCCCACAACTTCAGCAAGTCTTTAATGAATATAAATAAAAGTGAAATGCGCTTAATTTATTATGTCCGTCCATGCCGTGCCCTTTAAATCCACGTTTTTGTAAGCCGAATGAGGCACTGGCGGCCTCCGCATGCATGTAGCCATGTTGACCCTGTGGGCCAGATTCCCGTGTTTTTATGAGGGTTAACTGTCCGTCCCCGCTCCGGGGTGCGGGAGGATACGGGGACGGAAACTCTGTCTAGAGTCTTAGGTGCCCATGACCATGAATAATCTAGCCTGCTTAGCTGGCTTTGTTTTCCCGCTCTCAGGGCAAGAGGGTAAATATTGTGTCTAAGATATCTCCTGTAGCACATGAATCGGCCATTAGTTATTTACTTTTGAAAATATCCGATTTTTTTGGTAGTTATATTCTTCTCGGAAATTATATTCTATCATCATGTGAAAGCTGTCATCTTGTCAAATGAATTTATACTGGTACTAACAATACGTGATTACGCTTCCGGGTTGAAAAGGGTGGGAATTAGCTGGAGATACCAGTTTAACAGGATATCTTACCTGATGATATGCGCACATGATATATGAATTGTGATGTGAATGCATAGCCCGTATACATTGTGATAAATGACACATGTTAGTCCAAGGATGCACATACGTAAATATATACACGGGGATCCATATCACCAGACCCATTGATGTCCCTGAGGAAGGACCGGTTTGGCCCGAAACATCGGACGGACAACTAGTTAATAAATAACAACAAATAGTGGAATTAATTATCGTTCTTCTTCAATAATCAACCGGTATCAATACCAGTCTAAATAGGGTTCAAACCATTGGTAGTTATTCAACCATCTGTAAAAGTTCCCAGGGACAAGGGACAACATAGGAATTTAGTTATGTTGAGATTTACATCTATTAGTTTAATATGATCCATGTTTAAACAAAACTGACATGAAGTTAATTGTTAGAAGGTAAGAATTATATAACTGGACCAAATAAAGCTAGAGCCATGACAATGATCATGCTAAAAGATAACATTGTAAATCTAGAGTGAAGGGTTGAAGACAATCTTCGCATTGTATCTTGTTCATTCATTGATAGCATTGGATTTAAGATGGTCTACGTGCATATAACATATATAAGTAATACACTGAATACCGTATTCGACCATACATATAACCACCATAGCACCGAGAATATCGTGGTAAATGCTCCTATACATGTCAAAAAGTGGTAGACCTGAAATTGTCATATTAAACATAACAAAACCGTCCGTATGTGCTAAAAAGTGGTTGGATTGAATGCTATTACTGTACATAAATATCCATGCTGTTATAAATCGCTGTATTAATATTATAAGTTACTTTATCATGTTGTGGCCCACCTGGAAGATCTGCATTGCAGAAGGTGTAACACCGTTTAACGGACTTTCTTTCTGTCATTGTTTAGGTTGGACCATGCGGATGCCCACAACTTTTAAGTATGATGACCCAATATGGTTATTGGGTAAACTCTACTGCAGTACTTCATCAGGTATAAGTCCAAACTCTATCATAAAGAGTACAATATTATATATATCTGTTGGTAGGGCCAACTAGTATAATTATATATCTTAACTTACGTCAGTGAAGTGGTGTTTAAATGGATGATTTGAAATTGTTTAACATGAGTTGAATCAATCTTTTTCACCTGACATTTATATAACCACCATTTTATACGATTACCCGCAGCTATGAAATGAAGGAGGCCGTCAAAGATGAAATAAAATTAGCATTATATGTTATTGGCATTTCTTATAAATTTCATTATGGTTATGTAAATAAATTAACGAGTAATGATTATAACCATTTCCTGTTATTATTATTGACACGAATCCTTTCAAATTATTTCACAGAGAGGGAAGACCAGAAGCAGAGACAACTTCGAGGGATACCTGTAATCACTAACATGGAAAAGTTCAAAAGAGATTTCACCAGTAGAATATGGTTCACATACAGAAAGGGATTTCCTCCGTTGTCCAGCTCTCAATACACATCTGATGTTGGCTGGGGCTGCATGATACGCACAGGCCAAATGATGGTTGCACATGCATTGATAATGCATTTCCTTGGAAGAGGTGAGCTGAGCAAACTAATCACTAATATCTTTTGGTCGTCCTTTTCCCTGGTATTCTAATCAAATTACCTGTGAACTATTTACATTCCTTTTATAGCCAATGATTAACATCTTGGATGTTTCCTTCCTTTCTCTCATTTGTTTTTTTCTCTCTCGATATGTATAGCTTACTCTAATATTATTGTTGCAATTTCGCTTCCTTTTAAATAGGTGTTTGAATTTTTTATTTATATTTTCTTTTCAGATTGGTGGTGGTACCCACAGCAAAGACCACAAGACGTCATATATCACCACCAAATCATTCGTATGTTTGGGGACAGTCCTAGTCCAGACTGTCCCTTCTCACTTCATAAGTTGGTTGAAATCGGCCAGAAAATGGGCAAGAATCCTGGAGATTGGTATGGACCTGCTTCTGTGGCCCATGTCCTGAGGTATGAAGTTGTTTGAGAATTTCAACTGTGTTGTGTATTGGGCTTTGTTTGGATGTGATTGAAAGTGGGACAGTTTTGAATATGTGTATCGTGTAAATGTACATACATGCATTCGTTCTTGTAAGAGTAAGCAAATGTTTGGATATTTTGGAACGTACAGATATCCCTCTGGGTATCCTTCCAAGTGAAAATTTGAGAAGTCCGACAATTAGGTGTGATGAAATTACTAATACATGGGCTTGGTCTAACAGCAATTCACCATGTTGTGTTACACTGAGGCTTGGTATGATTACCTTGCTCACCCAATTATGTGTAAATATTATTCTATACAATTGAACTTAGTCTAAGGTTGTGTATGTAGTGTCAAATCCATACCAGGTTTGGTCATGTGACGTCTGTATACATTATACATACATGTATGCGTGTATGTGTATGTATGTACATGTATACATTTATGAATGTAGTACCATGTACACATAAATTATACTAAGTAATGTATTTGTATAATTAAATGCATGTGTATGTATGTGAAACTATTGCTTAGCACATTGTTAGTTTTAATAGGACGTAGTTCATTCCAGGTGCAAGATATGCCATTGCTTATCATTGGCATGATAACGGTATTAAACTAAACACTATATGAATCCTTTCACTATTCCAGCGAGGCAATCCTCCAAGCCCCAGATAACCCTATTGCAAGTCAAATATGTGTTTACGTCGCACAAGATTGTACAGGTAATGATATTGTTTTCTAAATATATTATTATCATTTAATTTCATAAAGGGAAAATCAATAGATGACCAGGTTCTAGTAAAGAAAATATATTATATTTGTAATACGAATGTACAAATTAAGTTTGTAAAAGAAATAAAATAAAGTTCTACTTAGGCGTACCCAACCTTTAAATAAATGTTTTAATGTATATCAAATCAATTATCAATGTAAATGTACTATGTATGCTTGTTAGTGTTCTTACTTAGTTTGAAACGAAATTGTATTTCTTTCTCCTATAATTCCACTTAAAACACATATATTTTTAGTGTATAAACAAGATGTGTTAGACCTCTGCGCCCTAATGGGTTCAAGGCGAAGCAGTTTCAGAAGTCGGCACGGCAGTGGTACTTCTGATGAGGCTCACCCATCTAGCCCTGGAGACAGGACACCCGTGGAGGAACCCTGGAAGGCAGTCATCATTCTTGTGCCCGTCAGACTGGGTGGAGAGTCTTTGAATTTCGGTTATATCCCGTGCATCCAGAATATTCTCAAATATCGAATGTCACTGGGTGTTATTGGAGGAAAACCTAAACATTCAGTATATTTCATCGGGTGGCAAGGTATGTCTGAATTATTCATTTGGGAACACAGTAAGAGACCTTTTAAAAATAAATGGGCATAATTGTCCTTTCTCTGATTAATAAAAAAGTAAGTTCCAATCATGGATAAATCGAATTGTATGCTAGCACTGCGCTGTTGGAGTAAATTTATTCCTAATCCGCCTATTGTATAATTTGATACAGGAGTGCTTTTAAATTCACAATTATTTTCTATCCTGTATCTATCATAAACTGTTTTATTGATTGAATTTCTTCTTCCAGATGATAAACTGATATATCTAGATCCTCACTTCTGTCAGGAGGCTGAAGACGTTCATGATAGGAATTTCCCTGTACATGTAAGTTCACAAATATACACCTGATATAAATTGTCACCTAAAAGCCAAAGTAGGTTTTATAATATGAATCCGTAATAAAAAAAGTGAGAATAAAAATTGTCACCAAAGGCAGATGGGGCTTGTTAATTATTGTTTGGAACCTTCCACTCACGAAGTTCAAATTGCTGTTTCTGTATAACTAAATATATCCTCAACTTTTATCTTCCAGACTTATCACTGTATGTCCCCAAGAAAGTTGCCTTTTAAGAATATGGATCCAAGTTGCACACTAGGGTTTTATTGCAAAACGCGGGTGGATTTCGAAACATTCATTCAGGAAGCACCCCAAGTAAGTTCTATTTCAACATTTATACTATGCCTTCAGTTTTATCTAAATATTTCCAGGTATACCCTGGAAACCTGGCTGTTTCAGAAGTGCATCTCTTTGTTAATAACCATTTGGTAATTTTAGTACGGTAGATAATACATGTATTTGATATAGTTATCCTTTGTCGTATATACCGATATGTTTTCCCTTGCAACTTCGAAGGCAAGATATTCCTTGTGGAGGCTTACGAAAAGTTAAACAATATCTAAGACTTTGAATACTATAAACGGTACTCTTGTGACTATGGTTTTGACATTTCTGTATTACTCGTTTACTTTCAATTAATTATCACTCTAAAACTTGGCCTCATTTGATTTATTGTAGCTCATCTCTACGCCAAAGGACCGGGGCCAGTATCCAATTTTTGTTGTCAGTGATGGACGAAGTCGAGATGTGGCCTACAAATTTTCATCGCCTGGAAGATCAGATCGACCAAGACATAAAGCATCCAACGATAGGCTCAGTTCGAGAATGCGTGAAAATAGTCGCGACTCCGATGACTTCGTTTTTTTGTGATGCTTATGTTATTTATTTGGAGCGTCTTCATTGGCATCCTGTAATTATATATAGAGAAATATGCAATACCGTATAAACTTAGCTAACATGTTTATTTATAGGCAACGCTTGTAAAAATCCAGGCATTGTTTTGGGAGGTAGATATTGTGTGATTAAGTCACTTGATGTAGAATATGGAACGAATTGTATAAAATAAGCAGTCATGTTATTATGTAAATATCGTCAAGCTGTAAATTCTATGACTGCAAGCTCTTGTGGTGTTTCATGTAAGGTGTACATACAAATCAGTAAACCATTCATTTCTGTCCGTCAGATATTATAGATCATCCCTTCTGATACACCCTGAGAAATTTGCGATTTGAAATTGAGTTTGGTTCATCTATATTCCTTTTTATATCTTAGTAAGATAATGAAGTATTTTTTTTTAAAATTTAATTTCTGGCACGATTTACATTTGATTTCTCCGGAGGGAAACCCTTCATTATTCAACGCATTTGGCTCATATTTTTTGGAACGATTTACATTTGATTTCTCCGGAGGGAAACCCTACATTATTTAACGCATTTGGCCCATATATTGACATGTTTAACAGCTTTGCTCTAACCTATAGGCTATATATATATAAGTATGTTTATTCCACCCCAGGGTGTCCTGAACTCGAACTATATGATCAATATTTTATCAGTTACACCAGAAGTTGAAATTTTATATTTAATCTATAAGTGGATTTTTAGCCATGACCATGATCAAGGGATGATCTATAGTAATATGTGTCATTTTAATTCTGTCCGGTCTGTTCTCTCCAATGGAGATATTAGGATTTTAAAAATAAATTTGACTCAATGTGTTCAATACAACCTGCTAGCAGGAAATTGCACTGTCTTTAATTTAAATATTTGTGTTTTAATACTCAATGTTAATCGAAGTCCTTGTCTGGGTTGTATATAAATTGTAGGTATTGAATGTTGAAGGACCTTTAAAATGCCATTCTTTTTTATGCGACCGTTCTTTTCCAAATATGCTGGCGTTGATAGTTTTAATATGTTCTATTCCCAATTATCAAGTCATAATGAGGGCATGGGGTTTTAATATGTGTAACCCTAGCAGGTTAATGTGGTCTGTGATATTTTGTTTTGTTGCTGAAGTCCTGGAATAATTATAGAATCGTGAATATTATTTGAAAAAATAAGGTACACCTTGACGTTGGTATTTTATCATTTCACTTTCCTCTATCATTTCTGTATTCTATAGAGGTACGATTCCTAAGCTAATACATAACGGCACAACGATGGAAATGTTTTTTTTCCCCTAAATTCTCCCATAATCTATCTCTCCCTTTTTGTATTCTTTCTATTTTGGCAACAGTCGAAAACGTTTTAGGATAATCCTGCTAGGATTTTTCCAGATTTATTTTAGCATGTTCTCCAGAAATCCATGTCTTATTGATTATTTCCACCAGGGAATATGTATGCTAAATTTGAGTATATCATTGCAACGTTTATGTTGCCATTTTACTAATACATAAGTTTTATGAAGACAGATCCTAATTTTAAGGGTTTTAATCACAACTTTATTCTATGATTGGTTATCGGAGAAGCTGAAACCTGATGGTGATAAGTATAGATAATTGTCGATTAGAATATATTGATCATTATCTTGGAGATCTTGTTTGATTTCTTTTGGTTCGAATTCGAAAAAATATTTTTGTCAATAAAATGACACTAGGCCGGCTTTTCATTTAAAGGTAAATTGCTAGTGGCTAAAGCGTGCTAAAATCATCTGAGGTCTCGGACTATCGGGGCAGGTATCTTATCTCTACCAAAGACTTTATATCACTAATATAGGGTCGATGGCTATACCTCCCTGATATTATTAACCCTTTTGGTTTATCGATGTATTTGCCTTAATCTAGGAATTTATTAAGTTCACCTTCTTATGCTGTTATACGAACTCCAAATACATTTTGTCTTGTTACAAACTTTCCCAATTAGCTTTCTAAATTGACGCCTATTTCGAATAATTTTAATCTCTTCGGGGGAAATCCCACAATTATGTAAATTATGATCGTTAATGGCAATGCAATTGATAATTGTTTATTTTTATCGCCACTGTAGCATTTATTTCACCATAATATAGCATGAATACCGATACAACTCAATTGTTGGTTCCTTGTCCTTGTTGTGTTCCTTTATGATCGCCCAAAATATCTCGTTCTTTGAATTCTCTCGTTCTACTCATGGCTGGGAGCTAGTTTCACACATCCTCCCTATGCAGGCCCTATACTCAGCAACCAGTTTCTACATACCGGTAATAGTAGGCCTATGGAGTAACTCATTGCGGAATAGAGGGCCTGCCTAGGGAGGATGGTTTCACAGTATCTTCCGACTGTTAGGCGGATTATGCGGTAATCCGGTTATACTTTTAGTTTGAGGGATTAATCTTGTTAACTCGAATCTGCTAAAAAGCCTGTGATCTCATCATCGTATCAACGCCATCTTTGGCCATTATTCAGGCCCAGCATCCTCTTCACCACTACAGGATTAGAGGTTTTCGGGTAAAATCCGTGCATAAATTCAATGAGTTCATATCGTATTTTGTCTTAAAATAACCGCAAAGCCTACATGGTCAGGACAAAATCCCCACTGGACATATTCAAATCCCACCGGAAAAAATCTAAAAAGTTTAAAAAATTGACAAAATCCCTCAATGATGAATTGTAATGGTTCATTAAACATAATGATTAATCAATGCTATGAACTACAGTCCTATCATGGGCGCATTAGAAGAACCTAGAAGTTCTGGGATAGTGCCAACCCAGTGTAAATAAAATCTTCAAAAAAAAAATGTCCTATGTGCATCTTTTGAGCATCTATATTATACTTTATAGTTGACTAAATATGCACGTTTTGACCTATTATAAATGGAAAGCCACCCTTTGATCACGTTTAGGCCTGGTATCCAATACAATATTGCTAACTGGACATTTCCCGCGAGGCAAAAGGAAAAAAATCGGTCACTGCTCGAATTGTTTTTACCACACGGCATGTGAGCGATTTGCCGCGTACTGCATGCGGCATCAGAAACAGAAACCGCGAGCCACTCATACGTCATGGACCTAATAATAAAATTAGACTAAAGATGGCAGCACTATCTTACAGTACGTTTGTAGTTAGAGGATTAAACTCTTGGGAGCAGCACTAGAGTCAATGTTTTCCAAAATGGCGATCCCTCAGTATGTTTTGGCTGCAGGATGGGTGCCTTTTGTCGTTGTTTTATTGGTGAGTATGTCCACATTTTTATTAGATATATTCTAGGAACATGCTGCATTAAATAGTCATCATTCGAGATCCCTGTCTTTCTTTGTTGACATAGTCGAACCAGTCTCAACTCAAATGTAGCCTGTCGCTAGAGTTAGCTAGGCCTAGAGTTATATTTTTTTTTACTATGTTGACATGTCATGGTCCTTAGTCACTAGCCTATAGTCTATAGCCTAGGCCTACGACTATAGATAGTAATTCGTAATTAGACAGACGGATCCACGTTTGCCTTCCTATAATCCGAAAGATGCAGAATTAGGTTTACTGACCCTTAGGCTAGGCTTAGGTAGCCTATAGCTACCCATTCAGAGACCTCATGCAGATGATATAGCCTAGTCATAGGCTATCCTTGGTACAGATGATATACGGTAGTCAATCATATCCTATGATATGTACCATACCATTTCATTTGTATCCCAATAACTAATGATCAGTCATTTTAATTAGCGCCAAAACTAGGAACACCTTTTAGTTTTGTTTGGCTGCCTCCTCTCTTTTTCTCTACTCTCCCTTCCGCAATAAATGTCTGTTTGGGGACCCAGTGCCACCTTGATTATTAATCGAAAGTTGGGGCATTCATAGCAGATCATTTTAAAGGCCTATTAATATTTAGCCTGCAGGGGACGAATATTTTGTCTATTATCAATATTTCTTTCAGCTATGTAGTTTATATATCTAGATATATAATTGTATTGATCTTTAATTTGGAATTATGCCCCAATAACATGCATTACTTACATAAAGATGACCAATGATTTTGGTGGCAAGTAGGCCTAGCTACTCCTGAGATTTTTCAGATCTCATCATATTATATTGACTGTACACGGCCGGCTGACTTATTTGATGTTTCTTTAATTCCAGCTCCTGTTGGTATTTTCATTCTTCTATGTTCGCTACTTCCAAAGCAGAAATGACAAGGAAATGCACTCCACCATTACATCGATCTTGGGCTTGGCATTGTCCTTGCTGACAATGGCAGTTGTTCCCATAGATATATTTTTGGTCTCCTATATGAAAGCACCTGATGGAAGCTTTAAGGTAAAATAGGTTTTAAATGAGCTTAAAAATTTCGTGTGAATTATGAAATGTCTTTTATGAACAGGAAGATGAATTTGTCCATCTCTTTCATTTCTTTAGGAATGGGCTCAAAATAAGACGGAGAGGGATTCAATCACATCATCTGTTTTATATGCCTACTACGGTATAGTATTTCAGTCTTAATTGTCTCAATATATCTATAGAAAGTAAATTGTCTTCTTGGTCCAATTTCCTCAAACCAATAATTAATTATCATTGCAAAACAAATAGGCCTAACTAATGGTAGAAATGTGTAGGCCTACCTTATACCCCCCTTTACACTACACCTTGAACGCTTTTTATAATTTGATTCTGTGAACACTACATCTCAAACTGCTTCCAAAGCGAATCAAAAGCGAATTCTAGAAAACGCATTATGTGGTACCGGTAATGTGAACGGAACCATGTTTATAAACCAGTTCACAACGATCGATTTGCTTTGATTCGATTTGCTTTGCTTGTGTAGTGTGAACGGCCATAAGACCTCCATAGTTATGATGGTTTATGAACCACCTACACAACTTAAAACATTTATCATGCACCGTACAATGGCATAACATGGCTCGCAAATGTTCTGATCAATTCGTTTCCACAGATGTTACTCAGATAACAAGCAGGTGTAATGTGGATATGTATCCTTTCTTTTCAGCTCTGTATGCCTGTGAAGTCCTATTTATATTCATCATTCTGCCATTTTCATACTTCTTTTATGAGGAAGGCGATGAGGAAAGCACCGTGAAATCAGTAAGTGTTAGGATTAAGCATGAAGTTTATTCGTATTTTAATTTAATGGCTATAAGTGTATACGCTTGGCCAATGGCATGTAGTAATATTGCAATAAGTGTCTGAACTTGGCGATGTCTCCTGTACTAGTGGCTTATTCAAATCTCCTGTATGTAGTACATAAATGCCCACGTAGGTAGAGGCATTGTCTAAATAAACATGTCTAAAACTGACCGTTTAGATCATTGCTGTTCATACTGGTGTGCGGGGCCTCAGTGGTACGCTCCGTAGATCCAAACGCGGAGGTATGGGCGAGAGTGGTCGCTCGATGCGGAGCACTACGCCAGTCAAAAAAATAAAGAACACAATTCAAGCTTTATTTAAGTTTAATAGATCCAAGTATTTTATTCCAACCCAGTTTGATTTGCAAACACCGAATGGACTAATCAAAAATGATGCTCTACACAAATTCTCCTGCTTATGCAACTCATAGGAATGTGCAATAGTGTAATAAGATTTACAATTATTGTCAAAGTTATAGCTATCATAGCCACTTCAATCTATTTCCAATTTTTTGCTTTACAGAGATTTTGCAGTGCAATGAAATTTACCACTGGTTTTATCATCCTGGCAGGAATACTTCTTGTTGTCGGGTATGTATCTTAGTTCTTTCTTTCAAAGAATCGGTATTTCTAAGCGAAGTCCCACTTAATTCTTGAGTAGTGTTCAAAAAGGGACAAATTTCACTTTCAATCTTTTATTTATTCACTATTCTCTGCTTTCAGAATATTTGTCCCATTGAAGCACGTTCCTACCAATGGCACCGACTGGGATCACTTCAAGAACATTCTTGGGGAATTGAAAAGCACTAGTAAGCTAGAAAATTACTATCTAGAATTTTAAAATTCATGCTTTCATTTATAATATGTCTTAAGATTTCCAATTGTTGTGTATTGGAAGTTGTTCTGATTAAACAAAATTTACCGTTGAAAAATGGGGAATTGAAAAGCTAGAAAAATACTATCTAGAATTTTAAAATTTATGCTTTCATTTATATCAAGTCTTAAGATTTCCAGTTGTGTATTGGAAATGTTTTCTGCTGAAACTTATTTCACCGTTGCCCAAGACAGTGCTCTAATTAATATTGAATCCTCTATAGATTTTGAGGACACGCTATCCTTCACCATCAGTTCTCTCACTATGATTGGGATGCTCGCTCTGATACTGTACACGGTAAGAAATTGTCATCTTTCCCAAGATGAACATCCATTGCTTATGAGAACCGATAGTTCAGTGTAATATTTTACATTAACTTAAGTTGATCCCATGAAACTATTTCTACATTTTCAGCTTTTCACATATGGAATTAAAATCATTCTTATATTCTTTTAATGATTGAATTACCAATACAAAGTTGCAAATTCACAGTTTTGAGTAATATACTTTTGAAAGCAACCTGAGACTATAATGCTAAAGCAAATATGTAACAATCTTTTAATCCTTAGGGTTATGGTCTGTCCGCCTGGCCGATGGATTTGATAAAAGGGCGCAGGAGCACAACTCGAGAACTGGAAGATATAACAGAATCTCGTTCACATCTGGAGGCTCAGATCAATGCCATCAAAGCGAAGGTATGCTGGAAAGAATGTCTCTAGGTCTGGGTTGGATTATTGGTCCAAGAGTGGCAAAGTTTTTGGTATTTCTTATTTGCTAATTAATGGTTAATTCTTAGGGAACTGTGCATTCCTAGTTTTGATATTAGTGGGTCCTAATGAGATCACTGGTAATAAAGCAAACGATTTTAGTATTAATAAAGGTCTTCTCCCTACTCCTGAACGAAGGAACTGAAGAATATCACCGATATAAATAACTTGACTAATCGTCATCCAATCAACATTTTCCAGAAAAAAGATTACGTCTTTTGCTAATACATCACTATCTATGGTCATTTATAAATAAGGGACAGGACAACAGCCGTGTGTACACACTGTATGTCATTTAAGTACATAATTGTTCACCACATGCGTTCATTTTACTTTTACTTTGTAGTATACCAGTGGCCGGAGGAGCATGTCAAGGAAGGATAGACGCCGATTAGAAGAAATGGAGGAAAAGGTTGAAGTCATGTCTCGACGACAGGGGCATCTAGAAGCCACAGAACAAAGCATCTGTTACAGAATTCGAATAATTTTCAGGCCATTCCAGATTGTGTTTGGAATCATTTTCCTTATGATGACATTCCTCATATTCCTCTCCCTTCTCCTCACTAAGTGAGTGTAATTTTGTATTAGATCTACTATCTCACATTTGCAATTTGGTCTTTGTTTTATCAGCACTGCAGATATAGTTCAGGACCCTGCTATTTACATAGTAACATAGGCGAAACGTTGTATATAAATCTAGACAGATCCTTTCTGAAATAATTTTCAATGTCAGTATTGACATTTCAAGTGGTGTCTTTCTAGCCCACAAAACAATGAAATACAAACCTCGCTGGCTAAACTAAAGGACGTCCATTCTCCTTTGTACTATATTTTAGTATCGACAAACTCATGCACTCCCTAGGATGGCGGATGGGATATGCTCTATTGATCAGGAAACTGCCGAATCCGATCGATATAACTTTGGTTTTTGCTCAACAGGTAAAAATTAGTTCATTTATCTTGCCTATATTGGGGTAGCATACTATCTTCTATTTCAGTAGGATATACCCATAGGTTCCTTTTTTCAAATGCGCCTTTTGAAGTCAGGAATGTGTATTCTGGTAATATATACCTCCCCGTTGAGTTGAAGGAAAATGTTTCATTTGTAATCCTGTCAGTAAATATGTATTTTAATTTTACTGAAAATTATATAATGTGCCTTCAAAGAATGTAACCATCAAGTTGAGAATGAACGTGTACCTAACAATTTCAATTTTCATTTTCTCTTCTATGTTGTAGGTTTACCCGATTGATTATGTGTTGTTCGGCGCTATTGTTATGTTCATCCTATTCTGCTCGATGGGTGGTCTTCAACACATAGGGATATGGTTCTGTTGGATCAGGGTAAGTATGGTTATTGTGCTAGATCCTGCCACCACCTGGAGGCATCAATCTGCAACCAATGGATGTATGCAGGGAGAAAGCATTGACTCAATTTGAGTGTTTGATACACACAAGAGTTGTACACTATTCTCTATGAATTGTATTTTATTTTCGCCTACATTTTTTAACTGCGTAATCTATGTAATGTATATGAATTATTGATTGGTTCGAACCCAATTATATTTATTCATAGATGTATAAGATCAGGCCACACCGAACAAAGCCTCAAGGACTTCTGATCTATGTCTACCTCCTCATGTTTGTCACACTAGCCATGAACGTGTTGGTGTATCAGCTGACTCCCCAATACAGCATGTTTGGCAGTCAGCACTACATGGTAAGTGGGCCTTAACTTATTCATTTAATTATCCATTTTATATTTTGTTTTATTTGTTTGTATCATTTACAGCTGGACTGTAAACTAAATCACTTTGCTCATCTCATCCCATCGCACTAACTCTCATTGCCATGAATATGACTCCACATGGATGTCGTCATGGCATTAAGCAACCATTACTCACTCACTCACTCACTCACTCATTTAATTATTCATCACTCTTTGATATGTTCCCCGAAACATCGGATCCCCAATATACAAAACCAACACTGCCCCACGTCCTGTCATTTCCTAGTTCTGGATTGAATTCACTCTGAATCTATTCATTAAATAATTGTATCGATATGTTCAGGGAAGTTGCCATACCTAGAATTATTTCAGATGAAGACCAATGGTACAAGTAGTAAGCTCATGCCATGCAGTATCGGTTCATCAGCAGGTGAGGTCATTTTGCGCTGTTGAAGACTTGTAGTAGAATTGATTTCTAGTTTTAAAGTAGGCTTACTTCCCCGATTATTAGGTAATAGGAATTTTGAATCTCTGTTCCACTTAGTATAGATTCTCAAGATAAATGTTGAATCTTTGTTGCATTTAGTATTCTTCTTTAACTCTGATTCTCAAGATAAATGTTAACATCTTTCAGATGAGTGCGTCATGACAAGGATGGGAATGTTGCTTATCCGATTCTTCTACAAAGTCTGGTTCTTCGGGGCGGTATATTACTGGGCAAGTTGGGGATTCCTAGGCGTGAGTTCACCTTTACATATTATTTCCTATAGACAAATTTAAAATGAATAATTCCACATTAGGCTCTTCCATAACTCCAGTAGTGTATAGGGATGACAATGCTGTGACTATAATGTTATTGGTCTTCGACAACCACGACACCCCTGCCCCCAGCCCCCCGACCCTCTCCGCCTATTATATGCGATGAAAGATGACCCTCTTCTAATTCCCTTGCAGGTAATCTTAATCGGATGCATCGCGTCAATTGCCAGGAAAAGAAGATCCTACGTTGAAGGATCTGTTGATCCAGATGACCTGAATAGCGATGATGAGATCATAACAGCTTAAATTACGCTAGTTGTAGCGAGGACGTAGAACAGATTAGTTTGTTTCTCTGCGATTGTACAAATCTTTCCTTTGATAATGGATAATGGTCAAAGCTGTGTCTTTATACGCTACAGTGTCTTTATAAATAGACTGATAAATTGTGGTTCTTTTGAGAATTTCGACAAAGACCAAGAACTAATTGGAAATGTTGCAAGTCCCTCGGTGCAATTAGTATATCTATGCCTATCTATGCCTTGCATTTCGTAGATTAATCGAGTGGAAGGGTTGTGTAATATATATTATAATTATATGATCAATAGAATATATTTTCTCTGTGTAATTATATATGGTAACATGTACCCTACTTATTTGCTTTTCCTGCAGATGTTCATTATCACTTTGTTCCGTATTTTGCTTGTGTTCATATCACCATATCACCATATTATTGTGTATAGAATTTCATGTTCACCGGTACTACATTTGAAAAGTACCAATTGTATGCTTATGATCCCATTTAGAATAATGGTATTAAATAATTATAAGGTATACGCCAGGTAGTATTTTGTCTATTTGTATAATGTTCTAGCATCGAATTAAAAGTGATGCATACGCCAACATTTGTTTTGAAACATAGTGCATTTACCATAAACTTAAGTCTGATAAATGGATAACCATTTCCAATGTATATATCTAAGAGAGTTTTTTTCGACTTTTCTATTGAGCCGCATGACAAATTGCTTAATTCTGTGATATGTGTTGTACACGTCCTGGTGCAGTTATATTCTTATGTGTGAATCTCCTTGTCACCAGGCTGAATAAAAATGTGGACGTTATTTCAACAGCGTTTTCTTTCCCGAGTCATTATATTTAAGTGACAACTAAGTCAGAATCGTGGGAGCAACACATACAAGATAAGAATAAAAGAACTATATCTACGGGCCACATTATTAAAACTATTTATTCTCCGGTGACTTCAAGTTCATAGATATTCACGTATTTTTTTGACCATAATTAATAATGACAATATTCATTGACATCAAACATTTGGGAATTATTCACGGCGCTGGCGATGGTTTTTAACAGAATTGAAACTTGGCCGTCTTGTGTTTTTGCATAAAATTTGAAATATTTTATGATTTGCCATTGTATTCCTGGAGATTGGTTAAAATAAAAAAAAAATTCTGCCAACACCTTCCATTCTTGATGTACTACTGGAGATTGGTAATTCCGGACAAAAAATGTGAAATATATGAATTTCTGCCAACACCTTAATTTCTGCCAACACCTATTCTTGAGCAATGAATGTTTAGCACACATGTTTAACCTTTAATTCCCGAAAAATGCCTACCATAGGCCTACTGTGAGCCAAAACAGAGAGAGGTTAACATCATAGGCCTACCAGTACTACGTTACATCTGTAGGCCTACAATACACCTCTAGGATTCCACAATACCATCTTTATTTACTGATCATGTTACAACGATTGTAACACAATTAAATAGATATTAGAATACAATGTAATAAAAACAAAAACTGGGCAAACGTTCAGGCCTGGCGGGGCCCACGTCCCGGCCAAGCGCCCAAACGTCTTTTAGCTGGGGCTCAAACGTCCTGGGACCCAATGGTCCGGGCCCAATGATCCCGGGGCCCAATGATCCGTACTCCCTGTATGCCTACATGTATTCGTCTGATGTCTTGGGACGCTCCCTGCGTTCGCCAACGCAGTGATTCCAGCAAGTGGCGCCACCTCGTAATGACCTGATAAATAGGTCAAGTATGGAATTCCCTTTTCTAGGACGGGGAAATACCTTTCCTGAAAGTGAAGAAAACATGGAAGGGTTAGGCGGCCAACCACCTCAAAATCAGGAAGTTACATTTAAGATTTTAGTGCTTGGGGATGCTGGTGTTGGCAAAACATCTCTCATACGTAGCTTCTGTGATGGAGGATGCGACAGAAACCAAATGTCGACAATAGGTACGTATTTTAAGCTAGAAATATTAACTTAACTGAACTGAGTGAACCGTGTCACTGAAAAATGTGGTCCCTAGCTGTCCCTGTAATCTCTGGCCCCCGCCACTGGGTATCAACCAAGCCTACTGCTGCTAGCAAACATTGCTCACACCTTTTGAGGTAACCGTGAGATTTTACGGACGAGAAAACCAGTTCATGTAGACCATTGGCGTTGTCATTGAGTGTCCTATTTCTGGTTGATGAAGTAGTTAAACTGTTATAGATTATCTTTAACTTAAACTGAGTTTAACTACCGTATTAGTATTACGGTAGGCCTATAGGCCTATAGTAGGCTATACATATATTAGGAAACTGAAGGAAAGCCTACAAATACGGTACTATTGATATGTAGGACTAATCAATGTTAGGCATTAGCCTTAAATTATGAGGGGTCACCGTAATGATCCGGTGATATTAACTTGAATCCAGTAGCCTGCCATACATACTTTCGTATTTTTTGTTGTTGGCATTGTAAAACGCCATGTCAGCAAAATATTACCCGGAGGTTATGGGCAATGTCCTGGGCATTTGGAGAAATATAATGAAATTCCCGACCCCCCCCCCCCTCCCTGCCCGGCAAGAAGTCTGTGTAAATCCCTGACCCCATGGGTCACATTTCGTATTATTATTGCACATAATCATAGTGGGGTTGTGGGTTGCATTAAAGCTATTACGACAAACAAATTCTTACCATTGTACAAATAAGAAAAGGAGACTTTATCGAGTAGATATTTTATTGTATATCACTGATCTATCAGTGACTATAACTTAAAGAATCATCCACAGGACTGCTCTACTAACCAACACAAATGTAGTCGTTAATATTAAATATGATAAGAACTGAATTGTGTCGAGAAACCAAGAGCACAAACGAAACGATTGAAGATTTTCCGACTTCAGTAGACACATTAAGTATCAGGAGATACAGGAAACTATAAGGACATTTTGTTTTAATAATTATTTATTTCATCACTGTATAATGCCAACGAATAATTTATTTTCATCTCGGTATAATGTGAACGAATAATTTTGTAACCCACTCTTACATACGATCACTTGAAATTATCAATTTAATTTAGAAGGGCCACCTTCTCGTCTTGTATGTAGGCCTATATTGTGAATAAAAGTTACATAATAATAATAGTACCAAATGGCACTCATACTATGACTTATAGGGCTAAATTTATCTATATTTTGCTGCTCTTATTGGTTTATACAACAATTTGAAGTCAAATCGGCCGAGAGCAAACTGTGTCGGTGATCGATAATGAAAGGAGCCATTGCAGGAAAGGGGCTCCAAGTGTCCCTGAAATATAAATGTGGACCTTTATGAAGACTTGTACCAAAACTATAACTGGACAACATTCTTCAAAGTTGTGGTCAAATGATTTTTAGATGTGTCGGAAAAGAACGGAACAAAAATTAGAAAATCTTTATTTTCTGACCAACGTTATCTGAGAGTGAAACTTTAATGCGACCAATAGACAGGTAATTGGAATGTGCCCTGTCACGTTTCCTATGGGAAACCTGCTAGAACACAGCTAAAACTGTTGACAATTTCCTTTTAAAACAGGAATAACCCTTAGTCCCTACAAACCAATATCTATTATAAATCCAATGATCTTAATTAAACTTTTGACATGGGGCAGCCTATGTTCGAACAGTTGTAGATATTAATTTGGTAATATAGGGGCTTTTTATCCCACTCATCAGCATCTGTTTCTATCCCAACCCACAGTTCATGAATATCAACGAGTTAATGTTGTATCCATATGTTAGTGCGGGTAGAGTTGCACCCTATACAAACCCCAAAACACAAGCTTATAATTACGGTGGTGGAGAAGGTTGGGAGTGACCACACCTAGACATCCCCTCCTAGTTATGTGTGTGGGCTCTGTATCTCAATGAGAGCATCACATGTTTGTTTGCCGGACAACTGACCTGATAATGCCTGGCTTTTCAAACTTTACCAATGGGTTGTTAGAACCCTCCACATGCTTGCAGGAAGATATGTACCGTACCAGGGAACTGTATATAGAACCCTAATACAACTTACAGACGTACAAGTATTACAAGTGACCGTCTTCCGTGCGAGTCCTCTGTCTGTCAAAACTAAACAGTCTAAACCCAAAGTTGAGAGAGTCCCTTCAAACGGAGGGAAAAACTCTCTCCATTGAGACCGCAAAATGCCATTTACATTATATTCCCATTAGAACACCTAGTCCTAGGCCAGGAAACCGATACGCGAAGTAGGCGTCCAATCACTGACATACCATTCTCATCTGATCTGGGTTTGGACCTAGCTAGACTAAAGAAAAACATGTCCATCTGGGAAGGTGGCACAATACAATACAATACGCATGATCTCATGAAAATACATTCCGTTTTTAGATAAAACAAATTTAAGTGTTTATTTTTCATTGTTAAGCATATCGTTACCAGATGTATCCTATGATACACCTTCCATGAGCGCTATTTTATGTTTTAACGTCATTACCATATCCTATTTCAGGGACAACCTAGATTTCTTATAACAAAATTCGCTTCTTCTTTTGTCACCATTGTGACCAACTTAATTCTTCCCATTATAGTTAAACTAGCAGAATACATATAAATCAATGATTCATAATAGATATAAATAGGACCCATAGCTAATTCTGTATCTAGGTTCCAAAACATACCAGTCTAAATGTTTTCCCCCGATGGCAATGCAATGATAGCCTCAATGTTTGAGATCGATTACCAGAGCCTGGCAGAGGTCTTATGGTTTAGATTTACTCCCTTTTTAGGTGCACATTTTGGGCAACTTGTGCCCACGCACTGTTTGGAGGACATATACCACCAAGCTGTGTTGGAGATGTTATCTTTTAATCGCCTACATTACAACTTGCATCTTATGGTTCCTTGTAAAACGTGCGTAAAAGTTGTCACAGTTATCAAGCCGACATCTTGAACAAACACGCTCCCAATGAGTCACTCCTGGCCAGTGTTTTGAAACACTATTAACCCGGTCACAGTTCAAGGTTCAGTGTTCCATTTCCACACTTGTTTCACGCCTGTGGATACCATAGTATAACTTTAGTAATAGAAACTTCGAGGCATTACCTCAGTTTCAAACTTTGAATGTGTTCAAATGTTTGTGTTTGTATTTTTCCAACACGCAACTTGGTATCATATCATAATTGATCTGTCATAAAAAAAGTTATTTCACATGATCAAATTTCTGGTGATGTAAATTGGGTGACTTTTACTAAAAAGTATAATTTTATTACTGTATTCGGCTACCAACCGCATGATACTCCGGGATACTCCCGTCTACACGTTACACGTTTTTTATTGATATAGTTATGGAAGGAATTTTATATTCAGCCATACTAATGCTAATTTCTTTTATTTCTGCTTAAAAGCGATGGACTGTCGCGATGCAGTAATACACATAGATGGCCAAAAAATTATTCTTCGATTGTGGTAAGTTCGACTCTAAAAACACATTTTTTTTTATTCCCGTTGTCATTGTTTTTTTTATATTAAGACCTAAAGATAGTCTTTTAATTTTATAGTTATAGACCTAGAAGTAGCTTATTTCGTATGAATTGTGAGCAAAAAAACACTCTAAGGGCAAAGAAATTATCAATTTGTGAAAGTATGTATTGAAAAAATGGGGGCAAGACATTTTGACTAACTTATATTATCATTGAGTCTGAGTAATCCCATAAATACGGGATGGCAAAGATAAGGAGGTTCCGAGCAAAGGATCCGGTTGAACCTGTGTTGATATTATTTTATTTGATAATTTATACCGCAGGGATACTGCTGGACAGGAAAGATTCAGAACTCTTACTACAGCTTACTACAGAGGTGCTCATGTAAGTCTTAATCAATTGTGTATCTTAACTATGGCAAAACAAAACACGAGCTTATACGATTATTTGTTACTATATGTATGTACTTTACTATGTAAATGGTGTGCTTGCGTTGGAATACTATTTAAATGAACTGTGACAAAGATAGGGCAGCATGTTGTGGCTATGCGCATGAATTCCACCACACTATATATCTAAATACTGTAAACGTATGTTCGCGCAGTATTTATTTCCGCTATTTTTAGCGCACCAGCCTTTGTGCATGAAAAGGTGTCAAAGTACTTAGTGCGCAGAAATATCCACGCAAAAATAAATACGTTTGTTTTATCTATTTTTCTCATTTTTGTTTCAGGGTATTATGTTAGTTTATGATATCTCTAAGGAGGAGACATTTAAAAACATGGATTATTGGCTTCAAAACTTACGAATGGTAAATATATTTTGTTTTTCGACTACTCAATATGGACTAACATTTTAATGAATTTTTATTAATATTTTGTGACATAATTCATGTGATGAATAATCACTCTAGAATAACTATAATGAAAAATTCTATTTCCTTTTTTATCTCCTATCTCCTTTTTAATTATAGGACTTCAAAAATATCTTTATCTTTGACAGATGGCTCCAGATATAATGGGCAAAGTCTTGGTTGGCAACAAAAGTGATAAAGTTCCAGATAGGCAAATTCCTTTAGTGAAAGCCCGACGGGTATGTTTAAATAATCATATCTCTTGGTATCTAGGGATATCTTGGGGTCGTCATGCTCTGATATATATCTTCTTATAACCCAATGATCCGTTTTCAAATTCATCGCTTTATTCTTGGATAACTATGGAGACAAATGCGAAGAAAATTAGACCAAAAGATCAATCCTGTAATCGTCATTTCCTTAGTGTGGTTTGCGAAAATTAAATTCAAAATGTTATAGACGATCTTATGACTTACAAATGATCATTTAAAATTTTGTAGTTAGCGGACGCCCGAGGCATTGAATTAATTGAAACAAGTACGAAGTGTAATGAAAATGTTGAAAAGGCATTTTTGACTCTAACTAAAGCAACGCTGGCAGGATTTATGAATCAAGGGGTATGTATCTGAATACTTTATGTTACTGTTATTCATGTTCGCTGAATTGAAATTTCTAAATAGAAATCAGGCATATCATTTAAGTGCACTTCTTAGAAGTTCACCTTAAAAGTTATATCCCTAAATTCATCAGCGATTTTGGATATTATGGACTTGGATTAATTTGTTTGTTCATTTTCAGTTGAAATCTCAAAATCGGGCCCTCGACAGACCGCAATCACTCTTCGTAGAACCGACGACAGTCAAACAAAAAAGGAAATGCGCATGCTAGTGCATTTACAAGAATTCGTCTTCATATTTCACTCACCAATATAATCATCTCATTCATTTATACCAGAAAGTATAAATCCATTTATACCTGAATGTATAAATCAATATTTATTTTACGAGAGGATTATCCTTTTTTGAGATAAGGCTATTACCAGAGACTTATTCAGCCAAGTCTTTACATTGACACAGTTAGGACCAATCGTTATACATGCTATATATGCGTATTGAGCTTACTATTTAAAAAACCAAACCCACTGGTCTCTATTTTCGTTAGGCTTACATAGAAAGCGTATGCCTGGTTGTATATATTCCTGCTAGTCATTTCTTTAATGATCAGGTGACAGATTGACTCCCTGGCCCAAGCTTTCCAGGCGGGATTTAATTCTGGTCTTTTCGTTATTGCTATAAAATCCTATTTTTGGTTTAACTATTACCAGAGCTATATCTCTCTATTTTTCATTTTATTTTCGTTGCCGATAATTTCCCATTTTTTTGACGTCCTGTTTATGACTAACTTACTCCTTATTATTTGACATGTGGATATACTGTTATAGCTCATTGTGTCATACCAATAATTCTCATTTTTATTACTATCTTGCATAATTCTTAAGGATTATTTTCTGGGGGAAGGATCATTGTATCTCATTCGACATTGTATGAGAAATGTGATAGCCTAATGCTATTTTTCGATTTTTCCTGGATAATACAGGAGAGTTCGATCCTTTCAACCTACTTGATCTCTATATTGCAAATTCTACGGTTCGTCAGGTGTCATTTTCAGGATCCTAAACTGCAGTTCAGTACTGCTAAATTGCTATCTTCATGTCTTCTACAGATTTATCAGATCAGATAGATAAATCTGTCTTTCGAATATTCTGTTAGATGCTCCGTGAGGTTTGATGAAAGACATATCTGGGAAAATGTCCTCAATAGAAATGAGTGTATGAAATAATTTGGGGCCAGATGACGCTTTATTCTGCGGCGAAGGAGAGTATATAAAATGTATCTATTGGTTAGGATGTCTATGAAATGAATATGTTTTGAAATATTTGTCTCTAGTTTAAATTAATCAGATCTGCTAATGTCCCTGAGTAGGGATTTATTATTTATAGAGTACACAATACAAAAGGTAAATTTATCTCTCATTATTTGAAGTTAGGACACTAGCTGGAAATGACACCTGGGGATAAAAAATAACTTGCATAATTTGAAGTTCTTGCAGATTCAACTCTGTACAGCTGGATTTGATATTTTTATAAAAAGATATATTTCCCGGTCACTCTATTAAAATGTGACCGTCATCCGACCTTCGAACACCATCCGCCCTTGCAGTTCCTTGTGTGTATTATGTAACATTTTCCTGTAAAGATATATTATATACCATTTTGTCTCTTGTTTTTCTCTGCGATGTGTACTATGTCCATTTCCGTAGACATTCCTACATTCATAAAATCATATCATTTTATGTTTTAGTTATCGATACGCATCCCCTTGTCAATTGTTTTACATATCGTATCCGGGAGTGTGCTTTTTGGCACATTGTACTCTCTCTATATATGTTTGTGTCTGCACGTGCTCCTTTTGGCGTTACCTACCTTCGATTTGTATTTTATCCTGCGTGTCTATTGTGGGAACTGCGGAGTCCTTTGGTATTACGACTGGTTCACTTCGTCTCTTGCAAAATATCCCTTCACTTACAGTCGGATATTTGTTAGTTTATAAAGTGAATATTATGTATTTTCTACTATACATAATTGATATAACCTACAATGTGTTGCTAAGGGTGTAAAACAACCAGCTCACGCACACATCTACTATACAGAATAAAGTTGAGGTATTGTATGAAGAGGTTGATCGCATTGCCAATCGAGGCAACGGACGACGTTGTTTTATGTAGTACATTCTGAGTAAATAAGCATAATAGGAAGCATTTTCGTCACCTCGGTTAGGGCCCTCACCAACGACTTGGATGCCAACAAAGTGAATATTACGTTACAATACTTCTTTTGTAGGAAAAGTGTATACGTGCATTTTGTATTTCAAGTTGCTCATAGCTGCATTTTTCACAATTCCATCCAAACATCAACTAAACAGTGTCATCCCATCTAGCTATTATTCATTCATGGAATATTATGAATGTACAGATATGCGTCCAGTATTTAAATCATCAAATACGTTACTGGACTACTGTGTAGTCCGCTGGAAAGCTGGTAAAGGGAATGATTTATTTAGAATCAAGCACAAGTACCTCTATTCCCATTCAAGAGTACAGACACCCCACTCCCAATATTTGATGGTTATTCATTCTAGAACAAAATTTTATCTCAACTAGAGACTAGGAAAAAAGAAACGTTATGGTTTTGTACATATTCAAATGAGATTTATCATAATTTGTTACAATTAAGTGTATGTGGCCTCTCAAGGGGCCTCGAGTTTACGCTCTATTTAATTCTGGCAATACAGCGTGAATGTATTTATCTTGTATTTGCTTATGCACGTACTGTCCTTTGCTAATGATCGATCCTGTTTTAGTCGCCGCTGTTACCGTCTTTTCTATTTATCATACTTAATTGGCCACGAAAATTAGGGGCAGGTGAAACTTGCCGCACCGATGTAACTTAACTGAACTCAACTTAATTGTAATGTTATTCTATGCTTACCTTGTTCGCCTATGCACATGTATATCCAGTATTCTTAGAGGAGTTTTTTTTTGTTCGGGGGGGGGGGGGGGGGGCGCTGATTATTTAACTTTCAGCTGTTGAAAAATGTCATTTCTGCTGAGCAGATATTCTCATGCGATGCTTGTACTCGAGAAAAGAAACGAAATGTTGCCTTATCATATCAAAGTTTCATTGGCGAACTGTGTATCATTTTATAAGACTAATCTCCGATCTACCTTTTAAAATGTAGTGAGTGTCTTGACCAAGTATGTTTTAACAAGACTATATTAGACTGTCGCATTTCCAGGATTTAGTTACCCATATGTTATTTTCTTTCCTGTGTGTATGTATGCTTAGATATAAAGAGCGAGTTATGGTTGCCATTTGAATAGCCACTTGTTAAAACTAGGATATAAGTAAAGTATATCAAATGATCTTTACTATATGTGCCTACTTATTTGCACACCGTTCTAGATGCATTAAAAAAATGCACGCCTTAACTAATGGATAATTGCCAACCAGTTGCGTTTTGTCATTGTTAGGTGGCCAACTAATTTTAACCAGTCTTCCAGAGAGGCATTTTTTGCACGATTGTTAAGCCACGCTATACTAGTTCTATATAGACCATATCCCAGAGGTACATATCTCCGGATTGTTAACAAAGTCTGCGATATATTAAGCGGAATAAACATATATAATGCTTTTTCACGTAATCGTTCATCGTTACTTATTTTACAGTTAACCGAGACTTACCTATAAATTGAGAACATTAGGGTGTGTCCTTCAAGGTCCACACTTATGGCAAATGTCTTGGCTTCATTGAATGCCAGGAGAAAATTTCTAAACCCGAAATAAGAACCAGAGAACCTGTATTTCTAGACAAAGTAATTTTTATTTATTCCATTCAATACATTAAGACTGAAATCTGCTACTATTGTAGACCTTTCCAACAGCAGGTACAATTCGTTACATGAACCAGCCTTCCGACTCAAAATGATAGATTTCATTCTATTGTATATTCTGCATAAGTCTAATAATTACAATTGACAGTGACTACAAAAAATCATTCTTCGCATTAATCATAACAAGAACCTACTGTCCCTTGTCCAACGGGAATGTTGACTTCACTCATTCTCTTTCCACTTTATTTGCTCCATGCCATGCTGGCCTTCATTTACGATTCTAAATTTACAATTACTAGATGGAATTATACCAAGGGCGGATCTCTTTTATTATTATTCCAGTAGGCAAGCACATTGTCATTGAAAGTTACTATAACTTTCCTATTTCTATTTATAGAACAAGTTTCTTAGTGTTAATCGATACTAAACCCATATCTGATATTTTTCCATATTTCCATAGAGGACATTTATTAACGATGGAAATGATTTTCCACTTTATTTTTAATTCCTGACATTAATTAAGGCGCAACCAGATTCCATGGTTTTCTTCCGACAAAATCCAGGCGCTTGCCCCGTAATCCTTATTCAAATCACTACCTGGAGTTGTACTAAACGATTTTGTTACATTATACCACTATAATGATATTGGTGCGATTATTCAAATAGAATCTAGATTGAGACCGCAGTAGACACCCTGCTCCAATCTGTAGCGAATAACTCGAATATCTTAACATGAGTGCAACACTACCTCATCTCTACACAAGTTGCTTTGGTCAAGACGCTTGAAAAATAAAAATGAGAAACAATTAAACCGGATGAAGAACAACCACAAACGAGGCTCAAAATGTCACTGGGAAATGGAACATATATCCACTAAAGGGTAATTTATAATATGGCTGCGGATGGTACATGAACAAATGAATGCGGTGCGCCCTTCGCGGCCTGGCAGATAAAGCTAAAAACAGGTGCAAACTCACTCTATGATATAATCACACATACACGGCACTTGTACTGCACAAATATCACGTTATCGAAAAAGGATAGAAGTTTGGTATCAAACTATTCAAATATTTGTTTGTGTTAAATGAGAATGTGTGAGGGGTGATACTAATTTGTTTAATAAAGATGTATATAATGGATACGTTAATAATAAGAGGATTATCGGTGTTAATAAACAGGCGTTGGTGTAGTAGTGTCATATTAAAAAGTCATTCAGAGATTAATATAATTATCATTATCAACATTTCAGTTGGGTGGATTTTTTTTTTCACAATAGAATTTAAACATTTCCCACATTGCACTTGCAGAAGTAAAAAAGTGCAGATTCGGGGAAATTAAATATCAAGGATCATCAACCAGTAAGCATTCATTATGAACCTATGATAAAAGCTAAAATTGGCAACGCTCTTTAAATATAACTCTAAACATATAACCTCAAGTTCACAAAGATTACACCAATTCACGGGGATGTGACCTCCTAAACCTACATTATACGTGCGTTGGCTGAGAGAATAGGGGTGTCGTCCATGCATCGTCTTATGTAAAATGTAAAAGTTTAATAGCTCGAGAAAGCGTTAAACCCAACACATCGACACCAAAGATCATACATTATTATGTACACATCAACAATATAGTATAGTATAAAATACACCCGTTTCTTTTTATGGTCAGTGAGCTTTCTGTTCTCCCCACAACCCACAAATCTTAGGTCAGGGAATTTCTTTTCACTGGCAGGCACCCCGTTTCGGTGATAGTGCAATGTATTCCACACCGAAAAAGTAGGAGCCGAGGAAGAATGTTCTAAATCCTAAACCACCAATGCCTATGTCTTATTATTTTACATATAGTACAAAGATATCATTCCATACAAATTAAAATCTGCAACGTAAGCCACAGTTCTCTAGGAATATACAGGATTTTCTTTCGCTTCCTAGTTGTCTAACAACTGTACATCATAATATATAAGGATTCATAAATGACACACTCATAGCGATCTCAGAATAACTGAAACCCTTCATTTAGAACACACTATCTAAAATTAACGCTTAAGACTTGTTTTAAAAGATTGTCCTCTCATTTGAGTCTGCAGCACTTGACGCAGATAAAGGAGCTTCAAGTTGGAAATCACGACTGTAAAGCAAAATCTATCACAACAGGAAACAGAAAAAAAAACCGAATTGATAACAGTACACGTACAGCAAATGATTCATATCATAGCATATTTCTTCGTACAAAATGGCTTACCATTCGTCGTCAGACTGACCGATTTTTAAAAAGTAAACAAACGAGATCCAACCGTTTCCCTCATTGGATAAGAAATATATTCATCGACCGCGATCCTTTTTTTTACCGTAGGAGATATACACATTCATTATCCTCACTGCCCAACCCTGGGTATACTAATTTACTTTAGAAATCGTTGGATTATAACTGGTAGAGGAACAGTACATGGGATGACAAATAGTACTGAATAAAAGAAACAACGTGATTGCTTCATAGTAAGATACAGGATCATCCAAGAATTCAGACTTACATTTATTATTATTAATGAGCATATCATTCAAGTGAATGTCTCCCTGAAGAAGATTCAGACTTCTTTATTTATATTTTCACGGTTCAGTCTCTTCGTGGAATGGGACTTTAAGGAAAGAAACACTTCTGGCCAAAGCACATGCATTTAGAGCCTGAGTATATTTTAATTTTTCTAACAAATGTCCAAATTAGCAGATAGCTAATCTAGTAATATAATTTAATTAGAACGCATTTCATCAGCACGTAACTACAACAGCATACGTATACCACTTATAAAAACAGATGTAAAAGCTTCACATTAATTTTGCAAAATTTAGGCCAGACCCGAGTAGAACTAGGACCTCTCTCCAGTTGCTTTAAAATTACTACAACGGGATTACTGGGCATTATGCATCAATAACTATAACTAACCCTCTTGTCCGAAATGGATGATTCAAAAAATGATATGCCTAAATTGATGTAAACTATCAGGGTTTAAGGGAGTTCTACTTTTTGTTTGCTGATCAAGGGTAACACTCCCAGAAGATTTCTTAACAAACTACACACCACAAAGACGAGACAGATAACCAGAAGTGAAAAGCTAACAAATGAACGCCTACACAGTCTCTTCTTTCCTACTCGAAATGATAAATGGTAATAATAATAATGACATAGGTCTCTCTTAGTGTTTTACGTTATCTCAGCACCGTCCAATACTTGGAGTTCTTCATCTTAAGTACACATTCACACTCACTCATACAAAGGAAAAGGTTTAAGTCATGGTGATGGAATGGGTACGCGTTACCATCAATGACTTTGCTCGTTCGTGAAAATCGATGTACAAAAAGGCCCAGATTATAACTGAAGGTACGTATAGGTACATAAGGTGGCAATAAGTCACAGGGCGCAGGAAACTACTACGAAATATCCATTTGTCAAGAGCTTCGTCTCTCTAATAGGTGAATAGGGATTGCAAGCTGGTTAGGCATGTGTTTTTGTCCTACGTAAGTGCTGCTATTCGGGAAGTTGCTGAAGTTTTTCTCATAAATCGTCTTCAATGCATTCCGTTTTGTGCTTGGTGGGTATGATTCTTTGCGATTGGTGAATATTCGGAACTCGAGTACCATACATTTGAAATATAACTGTACAAGTAAACTCATATCTTAAAGTGTACAAGAGGGTGATACACTCCCAAAGTGTTCAACCGTCGATACATAATATTACACACATGCATGTATTATTAAATATTCTCCAATGCATACATATATATTATATATATATACCGCTATGTATGCATTTCCCCCTCAAAGTTTATGACGCTTAAGAGAAACTTAGAAGTTGAAGAGATAAAATATGTGGGGGTTCCCTTCATCTAAAAATTGTGTGGCGGCCAGAAGTTGGTGAAAAGTACGCATAAAAATTCTTCCATACAAACTTGTAACAAGTACAGGGTGCATAATGATTCAATCCAACATTTTGTAATAAATAACCGAACCACCAGTCCTACTCACCATAAATAGGTTTAAATTTCATCTCATCAATCTGTCATAGCCTCATAAAACTTGCACGCAAAATAAGAATATACGGTATATATACATACACTAAGCCCCTCCCCCCTCCCCACCCCGAAATCATTTGCTAAATATAACTAATCTTAACATATTGCCTGGCTAACCTAGGTGGCTAATAAACCTTTCTCAAGAATCTTTAGATTCCCAATGCAAAAGACTGCTTGTCAGCTTTTTAATACTAATTGATGCTCAAAATGATATGTCCTTCGGAAGGAGCCTATATCTGGCAGCAGACTTTATCAGACCAAAAAATATACAGAGATCAATATTCTTTCCACCGTACAGATGGTTAAAGCTGGCTAGTTTAGGAATTAATATTTTGTGTGTTCTCTCATAACATAACATGAACGCATCTTGGAAACATAAAATAGTAACAAAGAGCCAGACTTAAACAATATGTGCCCGGAATCGCTAGCCTTCTTCCATTATTTTGTAGTTGTGCTTTCCAAAGTAACGAAACCTGACCTTGAATCATAATAATTATAGATTGCACGCAAACTATATCATCAGAATAACTAAGAATTAACGACAAACCAGTCCGTAACTGAACAAAAAATATATATTAAGGGTAAACATTTTGATGTAGATTGTGCTTGCTGCCCCACGGTTACAAGTGCCCTGTGCCGAAATAGCCTGAGCACCATACAGTCAACCAAGACCCACAAATACCAGGAACAATGGTATTATCAATGCTGGGATAAAAATATAAAACAGCTAAAATGCTGTGCAAATACCATGTCTACACGCTGAGTGTGTATTTACAATAAATCAGTTCCCAGCATAGATTTCCGCTATGTCCCTGGCACTTGGAGTGGGACTAAGTTTTCAAGAGAGGGATGCTGATAAAAAAATGTAGTATTTGGTTAGGAACCGTCCTGACATCAGTGTTTGTAATATAACAACATTCGGGCCTACACTGTATATATCAAATATACTTCATAGCAGCAGAGTTGGGCCCCTTTGCACCAGGTTATCCTGAATTCATAAACATACTCTTCTACACTGATGGAAGGAGGGTCGAAGTATATATATAATATATCTTAATAAGGAGTACTGGACAGCTTCGACAACAAAATAGGATATCATCATCATACCCCCACACTTTTCTTTTATCTCTCGACCTACCTACCTACTACCTTATTTCAATCATGAACCATCTGACCCATTTCCCATTGTGCAAAACCAAAGTCTGACCCACCAACAATGTCCATGCCCTGACTAACGGTCAAGTTATGGGGAAAGTCACTGTTGGTGTCGTAAGCTGGGTGGAAGAGAGTGTCTGCCAGGCTGTCCCGGCTATCTTGGGTGCTCAGCGTGTCCATACTGGAAGAGGTGTCCAGCGTAGACTGGTGGCCAGTCACACCCGAGTTGTTAAGCAACCGGCTAATGTTGCCTGAACTTTGTTCTATGAGACCGCCGTGGCTCTGTAAGGCTCCGCCGGGGGCATTCTGGTGAGACTGCAACGCAGACAATCTCTGGGTCGACCTCGGACTTGCGTCACAGAGTAAGGCAGAGGTTAAAGTCACATCCCCTCTTCCACGAAACCCCATTAAAGAGTTCGACGAGTTGCTATCGTCGAAATCGAAATTACTGTTGTTTCCTATAGTTGGATTACCCTGTGGACTTTTCACTTCGGCTTCGCTAACATCCTGAGTCAAACACTGACTTCTTTGTTCAATAAGTTCTGTGAGATTGCGGCGGGCGCCAAAACTGTCTGTACTGAGACCAGCGGCACCCCGTGAAGCTGAACTATTTTCATCTTGTAGTTTACCTTGCAATAAACTAGCCAAGCTCGATATATCACTACCTGTAAAGTTATCCAATAGCTCACCACTGTCTCTAGAAGGTTCTAAAGAACTAGAAAAAATGTCATTGCTTCCTGCATAATTAAAGAATAGGTCCGATACGGGAACGGACTGGCTCCTGAAAGTGTTACTAGTGCCTGGGTTTGGCGTGCCACTGTTAAGAATGTCCTGTATTTCGGGGGAGAAAGGTGATTCAGGCGTGCTCGGACCCATCCCCATATTAATATCTCCAAGCATGTTCAAGCTGTCTGTTGCTGCTGCTGCTGTCGCTGATGGATTTTGCTGTTGTTGCTTCTGCTGTGGTTTCTGAGATTCAGAACGTGTGGCATGCATGCTGCGGCTCCTCTGTCGCATTCCTCCCAAGTCTGCCGAGCTGCTTGCGTGGGACTGAGCCCCTCCTCCCAGGGCGCTCTGAGCTGAATGGTGTCGCTGCCTCTTGCTCGCCCCACCTTTGCCCGGACCTCGACCTCCACGCTTCACTGGTTTTATGCTACTAGCTGGGGCAAAATGGGCAGATTCCTTCCCCGGGGCTGAGTTTCGCACAGACTGTAGCTTCTGGGCGAGCCTTTGCTTGACAGCCAGGTTGTTAACGGAAGGTTTGGCTTTGTCTTTTTCTTTGGAAAGCAATTGCAAACGTGCGGCGAGTTGTTGTTGCTGTAGTTGTTGTTGTTGCCTCAGCTGTTGGCAGTTATTGGATGGATCTTGAGACAAGGCCTCAGTAGTTATCGTAGTAAACTGTGAGGCGTTAGCTAAAGCCATTTGCTGTTGAATATTGTTCGTAACAGTTTCCTGTACAGTGCACGCTATTGTGGCAGTGGGCCTGACCACATTTACTCCACTCGTTTCCTCAAGCAGCGGATTCTGGATGGGCATAAAACCATGTGTATTGTTCATGTCTATGGGAGAGGGGCCTATACTGCGACTATGGTCCATGCCATGGGACATGGGCGTTTGCGGCGAAAGGACAGAAAGGGGCGTAGAAGCTGCACTCCGTTGGTTACTCCCAGAGTTTGGAGACATTAGCTGGGCTGGGCTCTGAGGGTGACTCAGCACCCCACTATTACTGCTGCAATTAGAGCTAGGACCTCCTATGTTAATTGTCATTCCTGAGTTACAAATTTGTTGCTGCGGTGTTTGGTGCTGTAATTGGTGCTGTGGCTCACTGGCAATTTTAAGCACCATATGATTTTGTAAGAGCTGGGCAGTGAGAGCAGGATTGGCTTGAGCAGCTGCTGCTATCGCCTGATTTTGGCTGGTCACCACGACCATGCCTTGGGCAGAAGCGCTCCGGATTTGTTGCTGGAATTGAACTGGCTCATTGTTTCCATTGGGCGCGTTGCTGAGGACCAAGGCCCCCTTTTGTGAGAGCAAGAGTTGTGGAAGATACTGGGTAGATGTGGTAGCGTTAGGCGCCGTCACAGCAGTGTGAAAACGAAGCACCTGTTCTGGCATAGACCTATGTCTCTGACGTTGTTGTTTTTCTTTTTGTTGTTGCATTTGTTGTTGTTGTTGCTGCTGCTGCTGTTGTTGTTGCTGCTGTTGGAGTCTTTGTTGTTGCTGAAGAAGTTGCTGTTGTTGCAACTGATGTTGCAGTATCTTCTGCTTCCACAAGGCCAGTTGGTTGGGTTTGGCATTGGCAGACTGGCTTAACAAGACATCACCACGAAGGTTAATGAAGGGCTGGCGAGGGTCACTGATACCAGGGGAATGGCATGGTGTAGAGTGCCCTGACCCGGGTCCTAAACTCTGCTGGGGTTGCTGCTGCAGTTGATGTTGCGACTGGACAGTTACAGTAGAGGCGGGCAAGGCATTCCCAGGGTAATTAATCAAGTCCGCCTGGCCTCCGCCAAAGATTTTTTGTGTATCACTTACATCAGCTTTCATGAGCACTTCGCTGAGGTTATATGCACCATCTGACTTATTTTCTTCGCTGGACTCCTCCTTCACAGCCATGGCTAGCTTCACACTTTCCTCCTGTTCCACTGTCTGTACCATTTGTGCTATAGAAGGAGTAATATCAGCCAGATCTGTCGAACCACCATCGGCAGTGAAGAAATCTACTAGGGCGTCACCCTCTAAGTTCATTACATTAACCTCTCCAGACGGGGTACGTTCGACTTTCACCGACACCATGTTGGGACTTCTCATCACCTGGTCAGTGATGCCAGCTTGTGTCAAGGACCGAGCAAGCCGGGAAGCAAAACTAGAAGGATCTTTCAAGGAGCTAGAACTCAGCTGCCTTGCCAGTTCCTCTTGGAAATCCACCTTAGGCTGAGGGGGATTGACAGACGTCAATGCATTCGCCAACTCGGAATGTTTCTTAACTTGCCATACATTGTGTTGTTGCGTTTGAGTTTGTTGTTGTAGATGTTGTTGTTGTTGATGCTGTTGCTGCTGCTGTTGTAGCAGTTGTTTCGGGGCCACATTATTCTCCATCACACCACCAATATTTTGCCTTTTTCGTGGGAGTGCATCAGATGCTGTGAGTGTACGCTTTTTGGCCACACTGTTCAAGGCCAGAACTTGTTTCAGTCGCTCATTCGTTGACAGTCCTACCGCAGCGTTGGGCGTTTGGAGATCATGGTCTACTTTCGCTAGCAGCTCCTGCAGACTGGATTGGTTGTTATTTTCCGAGATCTGTTCGACGATTTCCACCCCAGTGCTCATGGTTCCTGCCCCAGAGACTATGGGCAATGGTGCAGTCATTCTTGGGCGCTGCTGGGCAGGAACAGTTGCTGTGTTTCCTATAATCGCTGAGCCCACTTGCCTAGGTGAAACAGACTGAAGCATCAATGTGCTGGAAGATAGAGAGCTTGTTTGGGGTGCTCCAGAAATGCTAGATTTATTTTGCTGTGCCAGCGTATGGGCGAGTATCGAATTAGAAGGCCCGCCCATTCTCTTGGCACGAATGTCTTTCAGGAGTTCGGAAACAGGTCGTCGGTCATTAACATATGGCATTTTGTTATCTGGTCCGGGACCATAGCCTCGCTGTTCTTTTAATAGCGAAGAGACGGTCTTGGAAGCAAGTTTAGATGTGCCACCGTTTGCGGAAGCTGAATCACTGTTGCTAGGACTATCAACTGCGCCCATCATTTTGAGAGGTGTGGGCGAACTGAGAAGTACAGTCGGCGTGAGAACTTTAGTTTGTGCGACGGAAACGTCGGAACCAACTGCCTTATCACTAACAGTAGCCGCCGAGTTACTCACAACAGCAGTCACACTCGCCTCTACTGACTGGCGATGATGGCTTTTCTTCTTGTGCTTTTGTTGTGGAATCTGTTCTTGAATCAAAGCAATTGCACTCGCAGAGCTACTGCTATTCGTCGTGGAACAGCTGTTATCCTGAGACCAGCAGTTCTGCATTTGCTGGGGCAAGTTGGTTTGATCTTGGGAATTATTATTGCTGATTTGCCTAACAGCAACGTACTGGTTAGGTGGAGAAGTGACCATATTATTGTTTGTGTTCGCAGTGATGGTCTTGCCGCTATCCAAGTTTGGAGGTACAGCCATGGCTTCGCTGGTTGCCAAAGCCATCCCTTTGGGATGGTTCTGACCAGACACCTGGGTCTGTAAGATGGGAACTTGAACGACATTGACCGATTTGGGGGTCAGTTGCCCATGTCCAGACAATTTGGCTTGTGCCCCGATAGTGTTCATGATCACCGGTTGTACTGGCATGATCTGCTGGCTATTGGTATTCTGAAGTGACCCTGTGCCCCGATTGATAGGAGACAAAATGACAAGCTGTTGTTGAGCCGACTGACTGATGTGCGGCGTGGGTGAGAAAACGAGGAACTGTTGAGGTCCTGAAGCTGTGCTGCTGTTCACTGGCACAGACTTGGTCGTCACCGTCACCGTAGACTGCGAGGCTGACGTTGTAGCGCTGGCAGTTGGCTTTCCCTGAGAACTGACTGGTGTTACTGGGGTCTGACTGAGCCCCATTTTAGGTAGGATGAGTTTCTGTGGTGTGACAGGAGTCTGTGGTTTGCCCCTGCTAATGTTGCTATCGAAGTTCCTCGAAGAAGCCTTTCCACACGATAGGAAGCTGGAGGACCTGGGCCCAGAGGAATCGCCCTTGTCTGACTCGCGGGAACTGTCATCTGCAGAGCGCGAATCACTCCCATCAGCACCTCTGGATTTGACTGCAGAACGCTGTTGTTCAAGTTTGCGCTTCTGCTCCTTGATCTGTTCCCGTTCATGAAGCTTCCTCTGGAGTTGGAGTTGTGTTTCCCGGTGGCGACTCAAGTTCCCCGAAGGAGCCGTAGATGAACCTGTAAGACAATGAAGCGAATGTCAAAACTAAGACTGGCAAAGGATCAAATAGCCCCGAGATTAGAAATTTACAAATAGAAGTTGATGGTGATAGAGTAAGATGGGGTCTGGTATATGATAAAACTCAAGGTCACGAGTAGGTTTACAAACATTCGAATCCCTTACATCATAAGCATTTCAAAACAAAACAAAAACGACGAGAAAGATCATGGAAGTCTTCATGGCTTATCCCCATAAGATAACCAACTAAACCATATTTTAAAAAATTGTTATCATATTTTTGTTTACATATTATTTGTTGGTAACGACTCGACAAAGTATTTCTTCCAATACCTTAATTCATATTGCAATGATCAATTAAGAAATCTCCAGCAGGAGGAGATCGCACTTGCCTGATGTGGAGGTGGATTTAGCAGAGTCTGATTTGCCGATGTTGGCGAGGACAGTGAAGGAAGCCATGGACCTAGAGTTGACATACATGTGCTCGATAAGGTAGACAGCCAGGTCCTTGAGGTTACCGAACTGATGGTTGAGCAGCTTCTGTGACCATTCACAGACCAGCTCAGACGCCGCCAGCAGCACCTCGTCGCAGTTGTTAGGATCCTCTTTCTTTGGCTGAAACAAAAGAAAACATCAATTGATTAATTCATTCCTTTGTTTATGCATTGACACTGGAGAGAATATCACTTACACTGTAATTTTAGGTACATGTATAATCTAGATATGGCAGATATTCTATATCGCGATTTGGGTAAGATTTTCAGAAAATGTACAATGCACCTTCCCCAATTTTCTCAAATAATCCAAATCTAAGATCAAAATTACGTTCGAAATGCAGTTTAACACAAAGAAAGAAATATTTTAATCAACACAATGCCAAAGATACTTGGATATGCATAGCATTTAAAATATTCCAGTCTAACTTAGCAGAAGTTGCCAATATTTGTAGACCTGACATTTTGTACATTTTCTGAAAATCTGACCCATTTATAGAAATAAATAAAATGACCGATGTAGGTAACATGTAACAAGGGACTCACTCATTGGGTAACTTTTTAAATGAGTTAATCCATATCATTGTAAACGATCAATTATGAAGTATGTTATGTCATATGCCACCATATTTTGGGTCAAACTTAATGCAATCTACCAAAGAAGCAGGGGCTAGAAAATCAAATATCGCATACTTCTTCAGGCTTTTCGTCCAATGATATCTCCGGCAGAGTCGGTGGCTTGACGCACATCTTTTTGCGGAGACCTCCATAACAGTGTCTAGTTTGGGTTAAGGTGCAAATGAAATCATTTCACGAATAACGACTGATATTTCGGTTAATAATTCGATTAAAATACTTCATTGCAACCCAAATATCAGTAAGTGAGGACAGCACGACATGGCCAGAAGGAAAGTATGATGTTTAGAATTCATTCGTTGTTATCTTTTTCAAGTATCAAGAAAATTTTAAAAAGAAAAAAAGAAAATCAGCTGATACACATGAACTAAACTTACTATATATTTTTAAAAAACATTTTTCTTTCTTGAATTTCCACAATGTGGTATGTCTCATCATCCTCGAAATATAACTTATTTACATTTAATACCCGTTTATACCAAAGCATACTTTATACCAAAGTCATTAGCAAACTACATTGCACCAGAACCTTTAAACAAATAAATCTTTTGTCACATGAATGAACCCTTTATTGTAGTCATAAAGACAACGCTAGAAAATATTCACGGGCGTTTTTTGTATTGAACTATTGTAAATGTCTTTGGCCTGAAATCGTAATAAAAGAAAACAAAAAAAATCGTACAAAGGGTGGTGAACTTACGTACAAATATTCAAACCAAAAGGCTGTCGAACACACACACACACATATTAATCACAATGTTTTTCTCTAATATTGGGAGAAGGATGGTGATGAGATGTTTATATTCAATAAGAAAGAAGAAACTTGTTCAGGTCATGAATAGAATTTTGATCACACAGCAGGATAAAACACTTTTTGAAAGGATACTTTGATTGACCTCTTTGCCCCAGACGTCTTGGTTTCACATTAGGGAAAACGCACTTCATAACCTTTCCAAAGTCCGCCTGGCTGAGCGACTTATATCCATGACTATCCGAGTAAGCCCTGAAATGGTCACAGGAGGTAGGGATTTGTGTTAACAACATATTATGTATAGAAATACAATTATGAGTATGACTTCTCCTGAAACTTTTTTCATACTACAAATAATTCTGAAAATACCATTCTTGTGTAGACTAGATCTTTCCACCTAGTTCTAATCGACATTAGTTTAATTTTATACAATTTATTTAATTTTGTAACACAGGTATCCCCTGAAACGTTGGGGAAAATAAAACCACGGTAAATCCAAATACCAGAAGTCCTCTTCCTCCACATACCAATAATATCAACATACCAAAAATCGTGGATTTCACCCCGACTTGTTGGTAGTGCGAATCCCCATCCAATTTTATACAATGTTATCATACAAAGAAGACAGGATGAATGACCGAACACACGAACGGTTAGATAAATGATACAGAAAGGATTGACGATTATGAGGACCACATGCACTCACTTATAGTCTTCGAACACCTCCTGCTTGGGCAGGCTAATTCCAGCATCCTCCTCGAGGTGGCTCTTGATCCAGGTGACCGCCTGGATCTGCTCAAACCGGTTGCTCGTTGACGTGCTCGATGTAGCCGCTCCACTGCAACACAAATCAGAGTGAGTAAAGACCGCTACCATACTGTGTCAGTGCGAGGTGTTTCCCTCACGAGTATACAGGAGAAAGAAGTCTTATGCACACTATCAACTCTTATCATAATAAGAACTAATATGAATACTCTCGGTAGATCGATTCGTAGTCATGATAATGGCACTGGGCAAAATGGATATCGATTAAAGCAGGGAGATAGATGCGGTATAATGTGTGTATGTATATCTATATAAACCTTTCCGCTACTTTTATCGTGTACAAAGTGTCAATATCCCTATTAACTTGATGAAAGCTAGCATGTTACATGTAGAATAAATCGGGCATAGACTACGACCACTAAGTGAATGCCCACTGTCATTTTGAGTTGTTAGGACAGGTGTCACACACGTCTTTTCGTAATAAACTCAGATTTAACTGATATAACAATGATCTAAGACCGTATTAGATCTTTCTTCGACAATATGGTCAAATGGCAATCTTTTAATTATAATAGACAGCATTTATGTAAACCCAGAACAACAAGGACGAGTGGCTACTTGATAAAATTGACACGCCGGAAAAAAACACAAAGCATCTGAACTCAACTCATATGAATATGGATCAAATTGTAATGGCCTGGGAACTTTTCATATTAAATGTAAGGAATATAGGTCACATACAAAAGAAATGGGGAAGTTAGACGGCATGGCATCTACTCATAAATCAATAAAGCTCAGTGGGAGGTCACCATTTCATAAAGGACAGAAACGTACATATACTTATTACAGTGATGTATTTGTGTACATAACAATTGATATAAACCGATTATCTAATCCTAACTTCGTTGACCTGTATCCAACTGCTCTTTGCTAACCTTACGTAGGCGACCTTAATTCATTGACATCGATGGTAATTTAATGTATCATTTGAAATAATTACAATGATGCAAAACATTGGTATCTGATCGCAGAGTGAGTGCGCGACAAGAGAGATAAACAAGAGACAGCTAGATACGAAAAGAGGAGAGGCAGGGTCAGATAGGCATAGGGAGAGAGAATGAATAATATCGCTTATTGGAGTAAGCAACGAATATACATCAACTATCATAATTTGATTCCAGATAATCACCAGCGTCTACCAAGGCGAACAATGGAAGGGTCGGTTATCATTTGACAGGAGTGGAGTAGAGGCACGGAGCGTGTCTGTGTGTCGGACTGTGATCAGCTGTTTCAATGCCAGCTTGTTTACAATAACACTGTGAACTACTCTGGTAATCTTATCTTGGCCATGTACGA
The DNA here is from genome assembly GCA_942159475.1 of Sthenelais limicola. Taxonomy (NCBI): domain Eukaryota; kingdom Metazoa; phylum Annelida; class Polychaeta; order Phyllodocida; family Sigalionidae; genus Sthenelais; species Sthenelais limicola. The sequence continues at coordinate 32,309,099 of OW804094.1, read as the reverse complement.
ACGTTCTATGGGAAGGCCGTCGGAATAAGAGCAATTATTTTCGAAACTGTATATCATGTTATAGTGGCAAACAAATTAGAATCCTATCGTGTCTCAACTTCGACCTTATAACAAATTGCTTAATTAGTCGAGCATAATGTGACAATTAAAGGAGACCCACGCAACCGGGATTAAGTGTTGGGGGGACACGTTTGCTCTTCGCTGAGACTGATCTCAGGTCAGACCTCAGACCTTCACCAATTTCCTCCCATCTAATTAGTGGGGAAACACATGAATTCACGAAAAGAGATGAAGTCCGGTGGGTGGTATATGGTGTGACGTAATGTACATGGTATGCAGAAAGTCGAATAACCTAAACCATTAAGGGAAAACTAAATAAAATCGTACCTTCATTTAATGATCTTGTTTACACACTATTTTCCATCTGTCAATGCCTTGATACCAACATACTTTATTTCATTACCTATATTCCAATATTGTACATATCCATAACAGGGCAATAATGTTGTCGGTGGCCAAGGCTACAGGTCAATTATATTTTAACTCGTGTTTCTGATTGTTGTTCAGGCAGTAAACACCAGAGAAGATCACCACCACACCCTCATCAAACCAATACACTCCAAGTCACGTTACTTGCTAGGCAATGCTTAAACAGATACAGTACACTAGACCAAATCTTGTGTATATTCGAGAATATATAGACCTAGAGAGGAATAAAGAGTACGTTATGGAGACCCTTAGCATTACACCGATACGATGGAGGCAAGGCGGAACTTGGGGAGCAGTTGGAAAGGGGAGGAGTAGGTGGAGAAGGAGGACGGGTGAGAGTGGGTGTACTCTTATGTGGGTTTGAGGCGGGGGGAGTAGGGGCAGGGTGCAAGATGCAGGATCTTGCAAACAACCCCTTTCCACATTCAATACAGCGACCTCCTCTTTGGCAAATTCAAGTCAATTAGACGGGCAGCTAGAATTATATATTCATGCCCCGGTCCACGGGGGGTTGTATACGTTGGAATTAGCAAGAAGCTAAACTTAGTGGCCAGCGAGACTTAGCCACATACTATGGTATACCTACGTAATATACCGACGGTATTCTGGTAAAAACATCAACCTCGTGATTAGCAATATCATAGAATTGCAAACCCTTGAGCCTATCTAACTCCAACAGTGTTACACCAGCCAAATATATTTAACCTTATATTATATATATTAAGCATTAATTAAGAAATATTTAAAAAATGATTAATTTAATGAATGAGAGATTTGCACGCAGTCACCTGCCAATAAGGTATTTTCCATGTAACCCTATGCAATCGTGCGCTCTTAAACCAAGGACGAATGACATCAACAGTCCCCCTGAATCATTCATCACTCAGCTCTACCCCAACTCATGCTGTTCCCATACTGGAGTTAGCATTACAATGACCAAAGTGCAATTCAGATACTTTGGTCCGCACTCTTTCGGGGATAACAGCAACACACGCGTTTATTCAATAACATTGTAATGCAACATCAGTGCATTTAAATATCAACGAGTGCAAAATTGGACCTCGTGCGATTTTTTTCTCTTTTTTTTTCAAAAACAAAAACGGTTTGCTTTACCCATATGGACGAAGATTAGAAGATAAAACTCTCACACATCCATCTGTGAGTGATGTGATGTATGTGATAGCGAATGGACTAAAACATTCCCATTAGATTCCAAATAAGAATTGTTGCAGCTACACATAGGGGTGAATATAGTTGGTCTATAGCATTTCTATTATTGGAAATGAGAAAAAACAAACTTGTTAAAGGTCAGCTTGGTGGGCTTTCCATTTTTTAAGTTCATTTTGCGGCGGCATGTACAGTAAAACACATACACAACGTGACAGGACTCATAAACCCATGATAGGCAGGTGTCGAGATTAGAGCAGGGACACCATACAAGAGATGTACTGCAGAGGAACTGGCATTATCATAATCTGCCTGTATAAGCGAGATGTCCGCTTAAGAGGGAGTGTCCGGAAGTCGAGGTTTTACTGTAGACGCAGCGAGACGGTTAGGTGTGCATGCGGCAAGGTTTACCGATGATGTCGGCTTAACCGAGGAAAATATTACCAGTCAAAAGCGACGAGAGATCGTACTCGGTTACGAGAATCCCATCACGTAACCCAACAAAGTAATCCTATCGGATCCACCGAATTTCGGCGTTGAGAATCACGACCAAGTTAACAGGATCAATCATACAAGTGCCTAAAACTATTAGTCGCACGGCATTAAGGGGCTTAAGTCGATCAGAAGGAAATGTTGACGTTTCTGAGGCGTTCAGTAGTTGTTACGCATCTCCTTTAACATATTTTAGGTTAGTTAATACAAAAAATAAAATCCCTCTATCTATACAATACACCACTAGGAAATCCATAATAACATCGTTATTCTTTTCTAAGTTACAACGACTGTAAACGCATCACATGAAGACTTGAAATCATTTGAATCCAGAAGGGAAACTACTTTTCGTTATTTATAAGTGTCTATTCTCTTATATGACGGGTAATCGATTATAAGCTAGTTAAATAAAAGAGAAGCACTCATTCTTTCAAGTGCCAATTTAAAGAATAGCACCAAACATTCCGTCCCTTCTCATATGGCATCCTGAGATGTTCTAGTGTTCCACCTTTTTATTTCCCACACGGTCTTGAACCCAGCAGTCAACCTAACCTAACCTTACCTAGGGCAAACATAGAGAACATTCAAAAGGTTCTTTTGTATATTTTTTCTGTTGTTTCATTGACATGGTTTGCTCTAAAAGATGAGAGGGCAGATGGACAACATTGACACTGGTTATTACCAGCAACGCTATTTATTGATCAACCCCCTCCCAACAAAAATAAGGTATAGAGGTGACTTACTCTTTGGCGGAGGTCAGAGCAGATCCAGTGGGGAGTTTCAGGTAAAGGAGTAGCTTCTCCACATCCGACAGCTGATTAACCTCATTCTGCAAGGAGAGATTGTCATTCATTACAGACGGCCAATGTAGCATACGCGTATCGAGTGACTTTTTCTTAACATACACGGGTCAAACTGAATCAACACGATGGAATGCTCGCTCAGGGACGGCAGGCAGCAGGAGCATTAGTTCTTATGAAGCTCCAGCTATGCACTGACCGAGAATCGGCTAAACATTTCAGTCGATTTATCAAAGTTAGGACGTCGTATCGAAGCCGGGCTTCCCATTTCAAATGACGAGTATTTCAAGAGAAAAGTTAAAAAGGTTAGCAAACTGTTTCCGAATAGTTTTATGTTTTCCCCCAAGTAGAGCAATATGTGTCAGATTTTCAGGAACTGTACAATTGGCCTTCGCTAATCCTTTCAAATAACCCACATTTAAGACAAAAATGAGCTTCAAAATGCAGTTTAACATAGCAGAACTGGTACTATAAAACAATTCGTGCCAAATATACTCAGATAACCATATACCCGGTATTCATCATATTCCAGCCTAATTTAGCAGAATTCCCTAAATTTGTAGAGCTGCCAATTGTACATTTTCCGAAAATCTGATCCATATACTGGCCGACAGTATATAAATATTATAATAACAGCGTAATAAACAACAATATAAGGTAAGATATTACATATACAAAAGGGTTGGGGGATTTTTTTCTCGAAAATGAGGATACGATCTTAATTAATTCCATGTCAAGATAGTCAGTACTCGATAATTATACAAATGGATAGCAACACCTACAGCTCTAACGATACATAACTACTATAACTTATAGGCTGTGGTGTTGATAGAAATATAGGGAGTTTAGATTAATACCGATCATGATAGAGTTGAACATGGGACTACACCGACTTTGATGCGTTTCCAATGCTCCAAAAAGCTTATTGACATTTAACCGAGTGAAACACGAACAGGTAATTATTTTACCATGTGATTGTTCTCTCACTATAATCAGGTCAAGGAGGCCCGTGAGATGTAACAGTAACCGAGATAAATGACTGTTTCTTTGCGGGTGAGATCAAATCCAAGGCAAACACACAAAGGAAAGAGCAAAAAAGTCTTATTCTACTTACCAGGACATTTTCAATACGTTCCTTTGCATCATCACTGTGGGAAAGAAGAACAAATATAGGTTAGATAACATAGTGGTAAACATATATCTGAGAACTAAATAGAGTAACAATATCTACGGGCATTAATATCTCAGGATAAGATGAATATGGAGTAGGAAAATATGGATTACACAATGCGATTGAAGTGCTTTGGGTATAAGATCTTTCTAAACATCAATTATAAGGAAAAGATCTAAAAGAAAGACATGAACGCCGAACAAAACGTGCTCTATATGCCAACGGGCTTTGGGGCAGCTATAAAAAAATACAAATATAATCTCTATAGATGTAAAGAGGCAATCTGGCTATTAACAGATGCCAAATGCTCGACTTGAACAACCGAATATCGCTCTCAATAGAAGCCAATAGCAGTCCCCCCTCTATAATTACTTGTTCAATGAACTGTAATAATGAAATGGATAGGAAAAAGTCAGATGTTTATATTGGCAGAATTATGGCTAGATGAAGAGTTGGTCATGAGATCAGCATCCTTCGTGGTGATGTGATTTTGGAGCTGGGGTGGATGTGATGTGAGCAACTCGATCTCGCTCCCGGAGAGTGGGGTGTGTGTGTGTGTATGTATGTATGTGTGTGTGACAGACAGACAGATAGCTAGACAGACTGACAGACAGACAGCAGACAGTTTGTTTTGTACATTATATTATTATAAATAGCATTGGGTCGTAAAGTATCATTTTGTAAACATCTGGATGATATCAATTTCCTCCGTCAGGCTCTAACAAATATCATTCACATGTAAACATCCTGATTCTCTAACTGGTCCGTCCAGGGAAGCGATTTCCTGGAGGAAAGTGAGGGGTAAATAATAATACTGACTAATGAATGTTCACCCAGAACAGAAAACAGCCCAAGCCCCCCACCCACCGACGGCACGAGGAAGCGGGAGCATCAGAGACAATCAAAACCTGTCACAACCCTCCTGTCAAAATCTCCACAGTGTCTCTTATTATTGAATGGTCCACTTTCTGCCCTTGGATCTGGCTCGAAACAAGCGTAATACCTATTACTCATTTACAACACTTGGACGAGTGGCCCAGCTTGGTTGGATAGGATGAATTGTATACTCCTCTCCGGTCTGGTTATACACCGTAACACGGTATCATTTCCATTAAAAACACGAGCGAAAAAACACTTTCATAAGGCAAGGCTACCTAAATTTTGGCTATCGCAGCATTTGTACGTTTTCAAAGCTTCAATATAGAATATAAGTTAATACACTTGCGCATACCGATTTAATTCATTAGCTCTACTTCTCAGCATCCATCTTATGTGCAGAAAAAAGGACAAAAACATTTGGGCAACGAAGTTGGTTTGTCTTGGGTTATAAATAAAACATATCCACTTAGGTAGGGATTAAGGGGTAAGATAAGAACATGGCCTAAGGCCTACCCCAATATGTCAGGTTGAGTACGGACAGCAGGCAGTAACTCATCTACTCTTCGCACTGCTTTTTTCTCTTATCTAAGCGGAATGTTAGACCAAAACATGTTACACAAGCCACAGCGAATAAGCAAATCTCTATACGAGGTATCTAAGGTGCCCGCCTAATCAAGCCATGAGTATATGTATGGCATGTTTCCTTCTTGTGCATATGATGTGATTTAAAAAAATCTACTCAGACTATCTACCGAGAACGTTTTTTAAAGACATTAGTTTAGCCAGACATAATTACATGTTTCAAGTCATGGACCATTTTTGTAACTGAGTAAAAGAATAACTGTTTTTCTCTCTCTCACATCTTTTGATTTATTCGATTGTATGTATGGTATTGTACCAGTTTGTTTAGTTCAGCTCCATAGCTGGTCTTCCACCAACCCAGCAGTACTGTAGTATATCATTTATTGTTGAAAGGAAAGACGTTAACGGGTGCTATATCCTACTCTTTTCGAAATTAACGTTTAATTAAATATAGATAATATATTTTTATCAATATAAACTTATTCACAAATCTTCTATAGATATGCGTTGTTTATTCCCTAATCTGTAATCAGGAAGAGCAATATGATAAATCGGTGAATCTGGAGCTATATAAAGGATCAGGATCGGAATTATGAATTGCAGTAGGACAGATTATTCAGAAAACGACAGATGGTTGAAGAGGGTGCAACTTCTCTAAGTATGGTTGATTATATCACGTTACTAGGATTAGGTGGGTGCAACATGCAGATTTTTTTTTTTTAGAATTTAAACATTTTAATGGCTCACACGTCACAATACGACGTTTCAGGGCGCTACCTATTTTGCAATTGCAAAGTCTATTCCAGACCATGATGATGAATTTATTTTTTCCAAATTCCACGCTCTGCGTAGACTAGCATGGGTGTAACTTGGGTGGGTGGCAGCTCCGTCTGACATATGCACATAGCATGATTCCAATCATTAGTGTAGTGATAGCATATTAGTGGTAGGCGGCTACTGACTTTTAGTAGGGGCCTGACAGCAACATCTTTCCTTCACTTCCACCGTACTGAGTGATACTTCCTACATGCTAGATGGATCAAAACTATCCATGACATTGGCTCCAGTCCAATAATATTAAACTGGGAGAGCAGAACAAAGAACCGTATCTTAAAACAATATCACCAGGGAACAACAATATCAAGATAACACAACATATAAGAAAAGAACATGATATCATGCATTGGATCATGCGTTAAATTGATCATACAAATTTCATTGAATATTGAATGAAAAAGAACGTAAGATGTTCTTCAAATATTTCCTAGAAGCGTAGCTCAACGCTTACTAACCTCTAAGGCCGATGGAAAAAGGCGTTAAAAATGATATGTTGGTGTATTATGAACATCTTAAAGGATATTTACTATCTTCTTGTCACAAGTTGACAGCAGAGACAATAACCCAAGACTCAGCGGGCGTGGACACCAAGCCCCTATCACAACAAGTATCTGTGACAGTTAGTGGTTCAAATCAAACATAAATGTTAGCGGCTTTCAGTTATGTACTGTCCACAGTTTGTACATTTCATGGTTTTCGGTTATTTGCGTTTCCCAAAGGAAACGATGGCAGCGTCCACTTCAATCTAAGTTATGAAGAAGTCGGGAGTGAGTTGTTGTGGTCAGTTCCACAGTGCATTCTTCACTCTCTACTACCAGCTGCCGTCTCCTGTGTAGAGGTTACACAATCCTAGTTTATAGGGTTTCTTTCCCTGCTGGGCGGTATGACACAGCATGGGTGAGTAACCGGGTCAGTCTCAGATGAGATGATTGATTAGAATGCAGCCTTTGTTCATCCGTTGTTTATCATCTCACATACATGTACATGTTCCACGTTTTAGAGTAATGTATATACATGTATATATATATCAGGCTTTGACCCTGCCATAAAAAAAAGTGTAATCTTGAAATGAGTATAGTAACAGACTGACCCCCGGCTATCTACACACTACCAGGGATAATGGGGCGGGGGGGGGGGGGGGGGGGAGAGAGACCTGTAACATTCACATAGAGCATTCCTTTTCCCATTTTTTCTCCACTGTATGTTCCTTACTTTCACTATGACACGATTTGTAATTATGATATGGAAGTAAAAAACTATTATTATTACTATTTCACGCCCTAACAAGATAGTAAGGATACTACTCCAGGAGCTAGAAGGGGAAGACCAACTCTAAGTCTAAATAGCTGAACTAGAAACAACCAGGTAAAATAAGATAACAAAAATAGGGCAGTAAGTTACCACAAGAAGCCTATCGGTTCCTTACGACGTAATATGTATACGATACTTAGTTTGGATAGGGGTATAAGAGATAAACATCTATCTATGAGTGAAAATGTTTGAATACCTAAAAGAAATCCATGTACAATAATATGAAAGGGCGTTCAATAAACATGTGTTTAAAAACACACAGAAAAACGTGACGGAAGGAAATAATTTAATATGTGTTCTTATGGCTTGTCAATAATCTATTGTCGCTATGGGCGTTATGGATGCTGACGAGTCGTGCTTTTATGTTGCGTCTGTGGATGTGAACGTGATGAGATTCCATTGCAGAGTGTGGATTCTCATCTGAGATGTCCACTGCCATGCCAACATTTCCACATTATTTCATTAATTTTATTATCATAGCAAATCGATTGAAAGAGGGTGTATGAAGACGTTCATTTGAATATCTTTATATTATAGAGACGCCGAGTTGCCGATGTTACTTTTTTTTAAATTACAAATATGGCCGTACAATTATGAATGGTTAACAAAAAACGCCTGTCCACCATGTGGATGTTTTCTTGTGTCTATGTGGACCATGTGGATGCGTTCTTGTGACTATCTGGGATCTTAAGGGTAATAGAACTATTAAATAGCACCATTGCTCCAATGCTATGTCAGATCCGCCTCAGGCTCAGACAGACAGATATTGATTATAAATATAGAGACCGAGGGTTGTAAAGTTTAAGGCAACAAAATACATTCCATCTTAACAGCCAACATGACTGCATGTGTACACACGCCTTTGTTCCCTCCCATATATCATGTGCAGCGTAGAGTAGGACACGAATCATTAGCTTTGCCTGACACATAAAACTATAGCCACAGGTGGACGGGGCAACATCTATAGAAGCTACGGTACCAACAACAAGTTTCGATCCAAGTTCGGCAGCAACACGTACTTGAGAGTTGCAAACCCTGATGACATCACATTACGCACCTGTTAGTTCTGGTACCATAAGCACGCAAAGCCAAAGGGGACAAACCCTGCCAGTCCCACCCATCCATCCCTCTCGCCCTTTTATTTTATTTTTATCATCTCCCAGAGACAATACCAGCTGGCTCGTCGCCCGACAGAGAATGGGATTATTTTTGGAGATGGAAGAAAGGAGGGTTGGGCAGGCAAGGCGTAGTACTACCCCAGGCGCACTTGGGGAGGAGGGGATTGGGCGGCCGGGCCATCCAAGTGCCCCCCATTCATGTGAAACTGTCTTTGAGGTTAAGTCATCTAGGTTCTTGCATCACCTATCAATGTGGTTACCCTCTCCCCCTCCGCCCGTGAGTGTGTATTATGTGGGCCTGTGAGAGGAACAATTGCCATCTTGGCCTAGCTGAGAATCGGGCAATGTGTTCTGGCTTCCCCGCTGGTAACCTGGTTTAGGATATACATTCCCAGCTTCTGTTATGAAAGCAGGCGTAACTAAAAATCGCAAAGCTGTCACTGTATTGCTGAGAACAACCATCTGCCCAGTTTCATTGAAGGTTCCATTTGTCAATCCCCGACCATCTACGCCATTGTCTTTTCTCGCTAAAAATAACCCAAGACCAAATCATCCAATTACTGCTCGGTATTGCGTGAAGATATATCATATACTACACACTTTATTACAGCTTTCCGATCGCCAAGGGATGGGCAGAAAGTAGAATGAAAGGAGAACAACCATTCGACAAGAATGCCGGTCGAAGCGTTGAACACAGGTTTTGTCCTTAGGAAACACAATATACCAACCTTTTTATTAAAAAACTTAAATCATTCAAGGTGCAAAACAAGATTAATGACTATACCCCAGGGACATAGGAAGTCATTGCCAAGTTTTTTTGTCAAGTCCTCCAGAAAGTACCCGGATCTAGCCAAATTTGACCTAATTCAGAATAAAAGATAAGTTTGACCTCACTTTTTTTTAAACGGCAAACACCTGTCAAATAAAACGTAACCAAATCACTGGATGAGAAACCTAACCTGTTAGTCGATGTTTTGCAGCAACCGATCCCTTGAAGGCTTTCAAGAATACAGAGAATTGATAAAACCAAACAAGCCAAGTCTTGAAGAAGTGTAACTGTTGATTAAAATAGCCTCTTAGCATATTAAATATGATAAAATCTAAAATAATCTAAGGTAATATTTTCAACTCTAAAATATTTTGTCTACTGGAAGAACTACAAAGCTAATTAGAGAATCTAATAACTTTAATTACTATTATCGATATTTTCTCCAGTGTCATTTTCCCCGAGAGTTGGCGGTGGTATTTCTCTAGGAATAGAAACCTGAGACGTAAGAACTTCTGAACACGGTACGTTTATTCCAAGGCGTGGGGGTAAAATAAATGGTTTTACCGGCTTAAACTTGAACTGCTCTAGAGAGTAGCAAGCAATATTGATGAACACTTCAAAGGACCCAGTCAAGAAATCAATGCAATCGTATCGCACCCAACACTGAATACAACATCGCCTATCGATTTCCATTTCCAATATGACATTGCTGGATACGAAAATGGTAACGATGGGAATTTTAAGGTCCTACTTGTAATACACATAGAGTACCTTGACATGCAAGTTTGACATACAATACCAAGAGTCAAAATCTATTGAAGATTGCCTATTCTCTCATAAGGGTCAAGGTCCTTTGGCTCGTTGCATGACAAGCTAGGAGATTGATTCAGTTGAATGACATATCAATTAATGATGGGGTATTATTCTTTACTATAAGAGCAAGCTCATGAGAGCCTATGCCACCAGAAAAAATGTCATAAATTATTAATATTGTGTTACTCATACTAGCAGATATAAAATGGTAATCAACAGACAAGATGATAAGTTGATTCAGATATAATTATAATGTACGTAAGTAGCAATATTGTTTCACAAAGATTTCCAATGAAACATTTTGATAATAACTATATTTGATATAAAGTTACTATATTCTTGTATTACATGTATTATTTTGTATACATACGATTTTTAATCAAACAGGTGCAGAAGTGTATCAGAATAGGATCACGTCATTTTATTCTGATTAATTACACCGAATTATTTCCATACCGAAAATAGGGAGGATTTACAAAAAAATGATATTCAAGTTATAGATGTACATATCAAAGAATTATTATATGTGAAATGGTTGGTATAATAAGCAGTGTTGGGGTCTGGTATAGGCCCTGGGCCTCTTTCCTTGTTTACGGTCTGGTATATTGTGTGGTGTAGCGAAGCTCCCATAGCACCTCCGCCTCCACCACACAGGCAGCCATGCGAGTGTTGGTTGTGTACAGCGCTCAGCTGATCGCTGCTTGCCTCCGCTCAGCTGTTGACCTCGAAGCTGACCCCACTGGCCTAGTTTACAAGAATTCAGAACACAGAGAGTAGTAGCGAGCTGTCAGCACATCGCTGTGGCTGCAGCACTCACTACTACCACCACACCACCACCGACGCCACAGCCACCACCACTACGGAAGAAGGCCTTCCTTCTCCTCTCCTCCTCCTCCTCCCCAACGCACAACACAGTCAAAGCCCTACTGTCAGTCCGTGACAGCTAGCTCCCCTCCCCTTGACACCGTCCCAACCAGTTCCCATCGGGGGAAAAATATAATGAATTTCCCTTTGTGCTCCCAAACAGGGCCAGCGTCGTTGATCGATCATTTCATAAGTATTTGTTAATGACAGGTGCCCATAATGATGGATGCTGGTATATGATGTAAACAAAACAGACCCCCAAACCATAGCTAGAATGCTTTGCGACTAGAACACTATCAAAGAATTCAAGAAGCTGTAAACTCCGGGCCACCATCTTGCCTGGTTTCTTGAGAGGGACCCATGATATTATTGTAAAAAAGTAAAGGTCTTTTTTAAGGTTAAGTGGGATGGGTCGGTAAATCTACGCCGTATAAAACTAAGCCAGAGGTGGCATTCATATAATATCAGAGCCAGATAAGTGAACTTGGCTTAAAGGAACACATTTTAAGATCTGCAATTAAAGCGAGCTCTAAAACCTAGAGCTATCTTACATGTGCTATTACAAACTCAATTGCCAAGTTTACGATCCAGGCACACCGATTATTATTGAGATTGTATACATAGATATGGACGCAGTTCGGGGAATAAAAGCTGATTCACAAGTCCAATAATGATTTATAACCTGTTTGGCTATACGCAGGTGCTGGATGCACAATATATCAATCGTTTAAACTAAACGTATGGCAAAATAGCATACAGGTAAACGTTATGGATCATGAACATAAATACTGAAGTCAGCGATAAACCATTCCCATGATCGTGTTAAAACTGCCATAACAAAACCTTCAAGACAAAGTTTAACACGTTCTGCTAATCGCATTACATGCCATTCCTTCATAAAGGTTCTGCAGTAATTCTAATTTTGCATCGTGGAAATTTGGAACAGACTGACAATCTATAAGCATGTTCAGCGCTTGGCGTAAAAACTGTTATTATGGTCGCGGGACAGTCACTCGGTTCCCTGACAATGCAAGCACTTTAATCTAATCGATAAATGTGTTTGTGAATGATCTAAATCAATCAGGACTTAGTTACGGTAAACCGGATCAGATATTTGCAGAATATAGTGTACAAAGTCTAGATAGGAGTTTTTATCGCAAAACGGGAGAGAAACAGGTGCCTGCCTCGTTCCGTGAAAGATAATAAAAGATCATTGAAATAAAGTTTCAACTAAACCAGGACCTATTTCGAGGAGGCCTTTCTAGAGTCATTGCTTCGTTTTAAAAACTTATTCCACCCATGAGATCGATTCTTAACACAATAAAGAATTGAGTGCACACTTCAAAATTGACAGGTTGAATACACAGACCGTGAAGTTTATTATTATATTATATAGAGTATTATGCCTTAGTATCTCATTCAGAGAATTGGCTAGGAAGAGGAGGAGGAGATCCAGATGAAATGTCAGGACATATGATTCTGAACCCTAGCGACCTTTTTACACCCTGTGACATGCATACGTCTCGGCCCCTTGAGGGTGACCCTTTAAACTTTAGCCTAACGCAAAGGTGCACACCTTCCCTCTAGTACCCCGGGCAAGGAGGGCCAGAGAAATCTTCAAGCAACGGCGGCATTAATCGGTGAATGTCACAGAAAAGTAAAAATTCAGAGATCTTGTGAAAACAGACTGCAACTTTTCATACGTCTTACCCTATGTAATTATTCAAAACATCCCGACGATAAATATAGGTAGTCTTAGATGTATCAGACAGAATACTTGATCAATGCCCCAAAGGCTAATGTGAAATCATGTTGATATTTGACAGCTCTACTGCTAGATTGTATTTCTTAGTAACTGTTGGTTTCGACACAGAGTTCTGTGGTTTATCCAATAATGTCATTATTAGCTCAGATCTATATAGTTTTTGCACTTTGCACCACCTTAATAAAAAGACACAGCAGGGGGTCAAGTACATGTGTTCTTTCATCTAGACCATCATGTGTTCGTTTATAATAGAATCTGCTATCTGAGGCGGGGCGTTGGGTTCTGTAAAGCTTCATGCCCCTTTCCATGCGAAGAAAGACTATATAATGGGGACAACATTAAAAACGGACACATCATTCATCTTCCCCAGATCCGGAACAGACACTTACAAAGGGCTCAGGACAGAAATCATCATGTCATGATTCATTTTTTGAACTAGCAATACCCGCTGGCATCGTACTTGATGCACCCCACCCTTATTTCTACTCATCGACATTCTAAAACACAATACTAGATACAAATCTACTGGCCTCTAAATATTGAAATTATAGCCCCTTTTCTCACTAATTATAAAATGCCAAAGATGATAAACTGTGTACCCCCAAAACTATTTCAGAGACTAAGACAAGGTACACATATGTAGGTCAACCCCCCCCCCCCCTCCAACACACATACACTCTCATTCACTCAACCAAAGAGCATTAGGGATATCAACTGTTTTACAGCCATGGGCAATATGTTGAGATATAAGTTGATTGGGAAAATCATTTCAAAATTGCAATAAAGAATTGCCAACAGATTATAGACGATTTCGGTGGCTGGCCCGACCAGTAAGTGGGAAAGCTAATCAATGCAGATTTGAAGAGACAGTAGGCGAACTTAATCATAAATGGTAGAATAGAAATTAGAATGAATATATTGTATTCATACAGGACACGCATATTGATATATATAGGCCTACACATGTATAATGTTAAACTAATCAAATCAATCATACTGTAGCCTAATACAAATCATAGCCATAGCCATAGGAAATGAAAAAGATTAATGTCAATTGGTCCAAATGATGTAGGAAAATGACTGACCAAAGAAATTAATGAAAATTCTATTCATACTGAAGTAATTAGAGCTATGAATTGAAATTGTAGGCCTATATAATATAAACACCCTGACTCATACTAGGATGCATAGTCACCGTCAAAACAAGCACAAGCCATAACAACTCCATAAAAAAGCTCAGTCTGAGTAACAATCAATCTATAAATAGGTTATCTGAAGCTAAATATTAAATATGAAATCAGATGAAAGCAATGTGAAGCTTTTAGACTTCGATCACCTGAAGTAACTACCACCAGACCAGCAACATAAAAGGCAGGTGTAGCTCCTACGAGTATCGTACGCTCAGAGCCAAGCTGCTACCTATGGGTATTGTAGCCGAGTCAGCGCTGAGCCTGAACAGCTGATTTGTCAAGAGGCGAATATGCTACCATATTAGACACCAATGATAAATCAATCTAAAGGCATATCCATTGATATCTGTATCGTATTCCTAAACTGTATTTGTAGTCGTATGATCGGAGTTTAAGCGGCCAGGTTAACACAAAGAAAGGAACGCTGAACAGTGCAATGTGCAAGCACTGGCGCGGAAACCTGGCCATTTTGGGAGTAGAAAATGGCTCCATCGCTTCGAATCGGGACCAAATTTGATGGCGAAAATATCGATGTGATCGCAAAAATCTGTAATAACATCCAGATCACACACAAGATACAAACCTTATAGTCCGTTCTAGTCCCTCTTGGATCTTCTCAGCTTTAGATTTTGATGGGTTTACTCCACTTTCCCCCACCATCACCATCTCTACCCTGGCTTTTTCTTGTGGACCCAGGCGCTCTGAACTTCCCGGGCATTCTTTGATTTGAGGGACTTCTACCTCGTTCGTACGACATCGTTCAACTCCAGGGATGGCAACATTAGGCAGAGGTAGCAGTGCCTGAGTCATGTCAATCGACTCAGACTATCCCATTCCTTAAAATTGGCTAAATTCTTGACAAAGCTCAGAGTGACAAGCACATGGTGAATGAGAAATTCTTTCCGCTATTTACAAGTCGATTTCTGTATTGGCTACGGCGCAGCTGGGCCACGCAATGTCGTAAAAGACAATGACAATAGAATGTATTTTGCTTACAGCAAAATATCATTCCATTCTGCGTATGCTAAATCCTTAGATATCCATCGTCCACATATACAAGTTGTAAAAGAAAAAGATGTTATTATATTCCGAAATTTGAGAAAATACTCTGCGTCTTTTTACGACTAACGACTTGGTTTCTATTGCGCATGTGCAGGAATACCAAACAAACATGGCAGACAACAGGTCGCGAACGAACTCGAGACAAAATTCTGTGAGTTATTTCGTTTATATACATAAGGATTTCTTTAACTTACACTCTCTCAAATGAACTTAAGATATTCTAGATTTATTAGAATGGAAAATAAATACACTATCTCCTATAGATAACTTATAGTTGTGCGTTGATTTTGAAATCCCACATTATCGCCCACTAGGTTAACCCTTTCATGAACTTTCTTTCAGTCACTTTTAGGCCCGAATAATCTGACAGCTAGGATAGCTGATTCTGTTACGCATTTCAGTCACCAATAATTTAGACACATTCAGTTATGACGATTGGTCCTATATTTAAGTTACCCATATTTATTATTTATGCAGTTTGGCTACCAATTTGGCGATTAATAAACTTAAAATGTTGATTGGATTTCTGATTTTGATTGACACCAATGACAGGCCCGAAGATCAGCGGGTGGAGCTCAATCCATGAACTCAGGGAAGAGCTCAAATCTTAACCGGAGCGGTTCAAGGGATCTTTTGAGCAGAGAGGCGGAATATAAGTATGATTCATGTGTGCATTATATATTTGTTTTGTTTAAAATTAAATTGATTTCCACGGTATTACTCAGGAAACCATTCATTGACGTTGCAGCGTCCACAGACTTTAGGTAAATTCGATATGTTCCTAATAAGAGAAGGTCATCCAAACATACTTCTTATATCAACCCTGGAGCCCCGGTGTCGTGACCATTAACTCGGTCTTGACTCAGTGATTAAAATATGGTTCTCTTTCCTACCTTTGAACTTCCCTTCTTAGATGAGCAACTTACAAATGGCATTTTCGGATTTCTGTTTGGAAAGTAAATTATGAGATTATTACCATGGAAGTACATTGTATTGCAGAAAAATATTGATTATATTCACATTTTTGCTGATACGGTGCTTAAATATTTTGACATGATGCAGACTTCCTGAATTTTATGACTGAGTCCGATTAGTGGATAATGTATTAGTTTATATTCCATCGTACCAGGCAATTTCAGATTACCAAGTACACTTTTAAACAATTTCCTTTTTGTGTACGGCTAGAGCATAATGACATTATATTTGTCAGAGAACCCAATATATATGGTTGTTGCGAATGTGGTAGAGAATATTGTATTTGTAGTAGCTTTGAAAGTGCTAATGTGTTGGTGGAATAAAGTTAGTGAGACAAGGCAGTCTATATAGACTTGTTCGAGTGCGATTTTTCTTGTTCAAAGACGAATTCTTTATCGGATTTAGATATTAAAATCATTACATAATTTACAATGGGATGGTCACAAATGTAAATCTTGTCAGGACCCTGCAGGTTGATGCGAGATATAGTTGATAAGTGTAACAGATTTTCTCTAAAACTTCGAGAATAATATAGGTCAAAGTCTTGTTAATGGATTCCTTTGAGTTAAAAACTGGTCGAAATGATATTCTAAATTCTTTGTATGTAGTTTGCAGATTATCAATGATATTAAAATTAATCAAAAAAGCGCACACAACCAGGGCCTCAATTATGCTTAGGACTCCACATTAATTCCATAGTCCAGGCTTAGTGACTCTAATATGATAACATTTTTTCAAAGTTTAGTTTATGAAATCAAAGACTTACCCAAGTCTACCTCTTCGTTTAATCTAGATACATTGTTTTTTAGGCGACTAAATGAAGAACTTGAAGCCAAAACGGCAAACCTTGTCAAAGAGGCGGAACAAGTGATGGTAAGTCTTCTACACCACGGGTAGACCTAATTAAATTATTGACGCATATCGCATCCACATAATTGTGGACACATGTTAATAAGTCGGTAAGCTTCCAATTAGACAAATATATCGATCTAGGAAAAGATAGTGATCCCAAGTTTAACCCTGGTATAAATACTCCCTTATGAATACTGTCTGACCGCTTCGATCTCAAAACTTTTGTTAAACATCATTTGACAGGTGTTAAATATATTAATTGTTTGTTTGTGTAAATTCAGCGTGACCAAGATGATATCCTCAACAAACGGCCACTTTTGGACAATATAAATTCCGACGACTTCTTGAAGTAAGTGTTTTTTACTGAGAACATTCTTATATGTATGATTTATACTTACTGATCCCCTGATGAAGGCGCAACGAGTGCCGAAACGTTGGTACAACTAAATAAACACCCATGTACTCAAATACACCTCTCAACGTTATTATTTTGGTTTGGGTGTTAAGTCCCTTCTGCCTATCGTTTATACTTATTATCGTTATTGTACACACACTTACATCTCGATCCCGTAAATATCTTCTTGAAAAAATGTGTACCATAAAACATATTGAAATTGAATGTTGACATGACATATTCGCCAAACCATGTACTTTCTACTTAATTGCTATTTAAATCTTTTCCAATTAAGTGAGTATCAAAATGATGATGACGATTCTGGAGGTGCCTCAGATATCGATATAGATGCCGAGTTGTACGGTGATGTATACGGTTCTGCTTCTGGACTGGATTCAAAGCGAGAACCGAGGGACTCTTGGATAAATTCTCAACAAAATTCTTCAAGAGCTGGTTCAGCTAAGGCTTCTGCACGTCCTCCGTCCAAAAATACCAATAAAACCAAGCCGATAAATTCTGCAAGGAAAAATTTGAAGTGAGTATCAGACAACAATTAAAAGTACACCAAATATCGATAAGATTTCTGGAACGCTTCATTTAGAAAGTCATTGCTGCTATTACACAAAACTCGACACAGGGAATTATATATTAGTTATATTATTAATTGTTACTAATTTGAAATATGATATTAATTCCTAAAGATCTTTTGAGTTCTGTAGGAATTGATACTTGATGCATAGTTTGAGCAGGGTGATATGATATAGGAACTAGTGTGTGTTGGCTGTGTCTTGGGAATGGGATACATTTTAATTACTTGATTTACTCAGGTTCATATGCGAAAATTTATTCAATTCATTCATGTGATAAACCATGTGTTTCCCATTGGCTAGCATCTGACACTTGTGATCCTGGTACTGATTTGGCAGCTTTCGCTTTTGACGCCGCATCCCTCCCAGCATGTACCCTAAAACTCTTACAATGTCTCCGAAAAGACGCTTTTAGTTGCCTCCTATGGGCAATTGAGTTGTTTCTCATAGACAAACCATAAAAATACAATGGAGCACTTTTAATGATACTATATACCTGGATTAAATTTTGGAACGCGTAGTCATAATGATAGGACTTCATATGCTTTAAACTATATTGTGAGAATGCAATGGCAATTTGCCCAGAGATTCGGTATGTAAATGATGAAGTCAGAGAAGTCGGATGATAGTAGTCTTCGGCCAGGCAGCAAGGTGTGTCCAAGCTTACTCTGTCCTCTTTATTTATAGTCACACGTTAATTATTCATTAGCATCAAAATGGGTATAGCAAAGTGCGCTCCTGGCGATCCACCCTTATGATTGGCTGAGGGGGATCTTCCTGCCACATGATCATGACCCCCAGCGCTCTCCCACGCCAAGGTCATGCGCTGTGCGCCTGCACGGAGGATCCCTTGCCCTCAACCCCCCCTCCCCTCCCATTATCCCTGACCCAAGCATGTAGCGTCCCCTGCCTCCCCCAGTCCCTTCCCCCCACCCACTAATGAGAGTCACGCCGGAGAACAAATGGCGATGCTATTTCGGTTGCTAAGACAATCAAACAGGTAGACACATAACAACAGATGTCCAGTGCCCCGCTCTCCCCCGCTCCACCCAGGTCCCGCGTGGCGGTCGAGGCCCAGGCGGAGGGGAGGGGGGGGAGAGGGGGACGGCCACTCTAGGGGTAAATTCCGCTCGCAAGAATTGCAATTCTTTACATTCGTCCAATATTTTTCTTTTGATTGAAAACACAGTTTTTCAAACAAAATACTAGCCGTCCGCCCCACCAATACAAGTAACATTACTACAAACATACATGTTAAAATAGTAAGATAAGAAGATAGATATAATATGAGTTAAAGGTAAAAATGTCTCTTTGGGACCTTAATCGGTCAGGAAAAATGTCTCTGGAGATGTCTCCTTAGGGGAAGGTTCATTGTCGTATGAGGCCTTCATTCAATTACTAAAAAGTCTTTTAGTCAACATGGGTAAGAGAAGTCTTTGCGTATATAAGTGTGCTTCTGAACACTTCTACAAATGTCTGTCTCCCTCTGGGGGTTCTACTACACAAATTCCTCTAGTGCGGTCGTCACCGACGTCTCCTCTGCCCGCCTGACCAGCCGAGGCCCCCGCTGGACCTCGTCGCTGGCCGACGGGGCGCCCGTCTCCCTCTCTCTCCTTTTGGCCTTTGAGAGCGAGAACGGTTGGGTAGTCAACACTACCGTATTTTCATTATTAAAAACCCTAAAATAACTACAGAGCACATGTTTTCTCCTGCAGTTTGGCTTATAAAACTCCTCAATGAAAAAATACACTTCAAAGCAGAATGGTTTCGAGATAGACAAGAAGCTCTGGTCCTGTGGTGCTTCTTCTCAGGCTCCTCTTACTCGCCCCATTCTGTCTGCATAAAACAACTTCTCATAGCGAGAGTTGGATAAAATACCTTTGGGCTGGATCCTTGTCCGTGGATTCCACCATTTTCTCCTGAGAGAGAAATGGATTTCACCCAGGTATATTACTCTTTGCTCTGCGGTCTCTCTCGCACCCGAGAAGAGGGCAAAACAGCATTAATAGTAAAATATTAAAAAGAGTACAAAGAAAAGACAAGTTCATAAAGTTCATAAAGTACTTCCCAGAAAACCAAACAAAATAGCTGAAACTTATTACTTCATCCTGGTCAGTCCGAGATTGGCAGCGTAATATGGTGAGGTAGAGGGGTGGGCGGGGAGGTGTTCAAAGGGGCGGGAATCAGCCCTGGCGCCAGGGTCAGATTCTCCATCCTCTCGATCTTCGTCTTGAGGGGGTAGGATTTCCAGGGTGAGGGTTGGGGGTTCTTCGGGAGCGTTCTCTCGGGCCTACGGTTCCTTTGGCAACACTGGAGGTTGACCATGCCTCTGGGGGCGAGCCCCTTTCGGCGGCGGAGGTAGAGGATTCCCAGGGTCATGACTCCTAGGAGGGTGGGGATGAGAGTGGCTATACCCCAGATAGAACTTTCAGACCAGGGGCTAGGGATAGGTGTGGGGGAAATGGGCTTAGGAAAATCGGTGAGAGAGAGTAAGGGTATCTCAGCTCTCTGTAAAAGGGTAAATTGTTGGGTTAATTGGGGGTAAAGGGAGAAATTTCCATAAGTCAGATTAAACCCGGGGAGGGGCATAATCGTGGGGGTGGGGAGAATTATATGAGACTTATGGCGTTTGATGCTACTCACACGCCAATCCTTTCCAACCAGGAGACAACCGTCTTCTAATATTACCCTAGTATGCTGGCGATACGTTTTAATTACTGGCTTCTGCCCAGGGCACCTCAGGATGGTTTCTAGGGGTTGATATACTGTTAAAATTATAGAAGAAATGGACTCTCCCTCTCTAAACACTTGATTGGTCAAATTACCTCTCTTCAAAATCTGGGCCTTACAAAGATCGGGTCTTTTACCCATGATGATATTGGTCTCACAAGTTGGGGTTAGATGTTCAATTGCAGCTGAGCAAATTTGTGGTTTAACCCACTTAGACCCAAAATGGGAATTTTTCTGCTAGAACGTTCATATTAAATATTTGGTGTAGGCCCATGGACCTGACATCACACACAAACTTTCAGACCTCTACCTAGCATAGGACCAAAGATACCAGCCGTCCTACATGTAGGACGGTGGGTCAATCCACTATACATTTTTTAGAACTTTTTTTATATTATGTCATGTATTTTACATAAGGAACCAATAGGATGCCTATAGAGACCAAGCCTCAAAAAGCCCTTATTTATTAATCACCCCTACCCATTGAATAACAAGCTAAATTTGAAGTATTTCATATAGAATTTTTTGAATTTTCTTAATCTGAAGAGCAAAATTGCTCAAAAGCCTAGGCACATTTTCAAAATGGGCCGTTTCTATGGTAACAAGTGATTTTTTAGGTATTTTACCAAAAAATAAGTTTTTAGTGTCCCATTTCTACACTTTTATCAGGAATGTGACCAAACTTGGGGATATTGATATTGGATTTAAGGGCTATTTGAAGACCCTGAATCAGTGACCTTGACCAAGGTCAAAGTCACTAAATATGACCTTGAAATACAAAAATAGCGAAATTCTGGGATGTGACATGCTATTTTCTCCTGATTTTCTCTCATGAAAATAGGGTAAATGGGAAAAATAATAATCTAATATATTGAAATATGAATCAACATTAAGGGAACGAAGAATTGCACATGCCCAGCTTCATTAGACAGTGTGTTGCCATGGTAACCTAGACTTACTCTCTACTCTCTACTAAATTTTGGTTAAATCAAAATTTTATATACTACCCTGTATCTCTGGAAATATTTATCCCTGGGTTACGAAATTTAAGGAAGTGATAGGGCTCTATGAGCTCTGCCATTAGAATAGCTGTCAATGACCTTTGTCAAGGTCAAGGTCACAATTTTCAAGGTCAAACATGACAATTTGTTCAAAATGTATTATAAAGCGAAAATTAAGCCTTGGTTACCATGGCAACACAATTTGCAATGACATTGGGAATTGGCCATTTTTCTTTCCCCTAATAAATATAATGTTGGTTGTTATTTTATGCATAAGATTATCATTTACCCCTGTTAACCCAGTTTCATAAGAGAAAATGTGATATCACGTTCCAGAATTTTGCTATTTTTTGTATTTGAAGGTCATATCTGGTGACTTTGACCATGGCCAATCTCACTGGATTGAAGTCTGCAGATAGCCCTTATACATACCATCAATGAACCCAAGTTTGGTCACATTCCTGATAATAGTGTAGAAATGGGACACTAAAAACCTGTTTTCTGCTCAAATATTATAAAAAAAAATCCCCCGTCACCATAGAAACGGCCCATTTTGACAATGTTTGTGGGTTCATCAGCAAATGTTTGCTGCAGAACTAGAAAATCCATGTAATTTTACATAAGGCACTTCAAATTTGGCTTCTTATATGATGGGAATGGGTTCCCATTCAAATTCAGCTTCTGGCTGCTCTTCTAGGTTTGTAGGGTAATGAGCAAACCCAATGCTATTATCTTTTATACCCATATAAACCCAGCGTCCTACATGTAGGACGGCCACACATTTCTTCCATTTTCTCCAAGAGTATAATACATAGGACCTCAATTTTTGGCAGGGACATTGATCAGACCCTATGCTATGGTCCCATAAAGGTTTCATTATAAAAAGAATGATATAAACTTGTTAATTCTTGGGGCGAACTTTCAGAAATGACACTTTCCACAAATCGCCTTTGGGGCTTTCATATTCAGTGATGTTACCATGGCAACACATCATTATTTCTTTTTCAAAAGTTTATAAATACTAAAATCCGTCTATCTGCATAACTGGTAGAAATATTATTCTGTTTCGAAAAAGATTTGTTGATTTTGTTCAATATTTAAAAAGCATATTCTGCCGTCCTACATGTAGGACGGTGGGTCTATATGGGTTAAGGATGATCGTGGGTATTTCTCAGTTGCCAAAAACGGCGGGGATTTTACGACATTGACCATGTTGATATTTTTTATTTTTTTTATCATTTCTTTGAATAGTGATGTTCAGTAGTTAAAAAGGAACACTTCTGACTTTTGAACAGATTAGTATATGTTTTTTTTCTTGTTCGTTATTGTTTTACGACACTGTAAGCCACCTTGTTTACATGAAATTCAAAGCTAGTCCAGCTCTCAATCACTGCACTGTCAAGTTCGGGGGCCTCCAGCTCCTAAAGTAATCTGGGGACCACCCGTTTTCTTGTTATTTTCAAAAAGTATATCCCTTAAACTATGATATACTAAAAAATTAGCCAACTCTAATTACAATTTATGGTTTAAAATGGATAAAACGTTTCAAAAAGGCCCTTTTCTCCATAGACGGCCATATTAAATTAATTAAATAACTTTTTATTTTCAAACGGAAATAGCAAAAAATCTAGTCTGGGGACCCCCCTTAAAAAAATTATATTTGAAATCAGCATGATTTGGAGTACAAAGTGTGAAAAAATCAGGCTGATCTATTTACTTTGGGAAATACCCGCGGTCATCCTTAAACCCAATACAGTGCTGTGGGAGGAAAGATGCACTTGACACGCTGTCTAGGGCCACTTCTTCCTCTCCCATTAACTTTCTGAGGTGGTCAGCACCATATGGGACGGGGAAATATTTTAGTCTATAATGTAGAAATTGGGTGCCTGAAACAGCCGGAATTACCGTCTGATATACCAACTCCTGCTCGCCATCTAGTAATAGTTGGACGTTCAGGTGCCTGTAATACCAGCGGTTATCTTGTGGGGTATAATGCTTCCCTTCTTGTAATTTAGACAGAATTTCTGATAAATATGCCAGTGGTAAAATCTGGTCAGTTAAGAATCCCCTTTCCAGCTGAATTCGCTGGCGATAGAACAATTCGTTCTGACGGTAGTAATTTTCTACCGCTCTACCTACTTGTTGCAATAGAACATCCACTTCCCTTCGCATGTGGATTCGGTGAATTTCTATACTAAAACCATTCAAATGTGTTAAGATGTCAGCCACCTGACGGGAGATGTTATTGGCTGCAGCTTGGAGCGCAGCAATGTCCATACGGTTTTCTCTCATATAGAGTCTAGTTTGGTTCAGCACAGACACCATCTCCTCCTGACAATGGGCTAATATTTCCTCACTATTGTGGGTCGCTTGAACTGCAGCTTGCAATTCCTCGACCTGTCCAACCGTAGCTGTGCCAAACAGGGCACGGCTCAACGAACCCACAAAATTAAATAGGCCCCTCTTCTTCCTGTTTTTGAGGTGGGCCTGTGCTGGTATCTCTGTCCGGAGGAACTCCATGTGCTCCTCCCAGTGGAGAACATCTTGGTCTCCCACAACCTCCGCCTGTCTGAGCTCTGCAATCCTTCGTTTAAGAACCGAGATCCAAGTTTTGACAGGAGGGGGTGTGGGAGGGTGTAGTACAATCACAGTCGTCCAAGTCGCGGTCAGGGCTCTGACCTCCCCTTCCTCATACACTAACACCCCTTCCTCCTCAAACAGACCGCCTCTAACCATCGTGGTTAAGACGATCATCAGGAGGGTTTTTAGGGTGAAGTGGGAGAGAAATCCGTCACTGGTGGTGCCACTGGATCGAACTCCCATGGCTGGGGCTGTGGTGGGGGTGATGGTGGTGGCGGTGGCGATGGGGGTGGTGATGGTGGTGGTATGCAGGGCAGCTTCCTAGGCCTCTGCACAGGTGAAGAAGGTGAGACTGGGTTGGGGGAGGAGTCAGGCCTCTCTCTCTTTGTAGATCCCAATGAGTGGAAAACCTTAATCCTCTTCTCGGTGCCTTCAGATGTAGTGCTCAGAGCTTTGGGTAGAGGGTTTGTAGTTGGAGTCTCAACTCTCCCTCTCTTAGCCCTTGATCTTGTGACTGGACCTGGAGGTGGTGTGCGCTGAGGAGCAATCTCCACAGCAACGGCGGGTGGTAGGAGTGGGCGCACTGTGACTGGCTTAGGTGTAGCCAGTACTAGTACCTTCTCCTTTGGCGGTCGCTGCTGGGGTGGGCGTGGCACTTGTTGTGGTCGTTGGGGGCGTGGCACTTGGTCCTCGTCCTCCACTAGCATGTGCTCTTCCTCTGGTTGATTTGCTGGCGCGTCTTCCTCTTGTGGCTCTATCTGAATTATACGAGGCATGTGAGGTATGGGTATGAATACAGGATCTGGCTCTGCCTGAGGCTCGGGCCTTTGTGGGGGTGGTGGTCTGACTCGATTAGCTTGTTGGGCCTGTCTCCGAGCCCTATTACGTTTACCTTGACCCGCCCTTGGTTGCCTAGTTCTCAGTACATCCCATTCTATTTCCCCTGATACCAACTTAAGTCTATTTCTATTAATACGTTTTTGTTCACCTTGGGGTCCTCTCAGAGTTACAACGGTACCCCTGATACCAGTTATCATGTAACCATGATCCCATTTCGGGTCCAGTGGAGTGCTGGTACCCGATAACACCACTACGTGATCCCCTATGTTTAGATCTTTTGCGTTCGCTCTGGCTCTCAATCTTTCGTAATTAGCCACCCTACTAGCCTCAGTGCGCTCAGCGGCCTCTCTGAACGCACTTGTCAAGGCCTGTAGGCGCTCACTTAGCACGGCATCCTCTGTTCCCTCTGGAGTAGGGAATATTTTAGAAAAAGGGTATTTTGGTTTGGTGCCGAAAGTTAGAAAATATGGTGTGAAACCAGTTACACAAGAGGTGGAGACTATGTGCCCAGAGGGTAGGGCCTAAATGGCTTTCCCACTCTGCTGGTCTGGCGTTTTCTGAATTTTCTGAGTATTCCTTTAAATGTTTTGTGGAATCTCTCTATTTTACCGTTTGTGGTAGGGTGGAAACTTGTGGAGTGCCTTACTTCAGTGCTTATTGATTTGAGATACCCTTCTACCTGTTGGTTCATGAATTCTAGCCCCCTGTCGGTGATAACTACCTCTGGAGGGCCATACCCGGGGACGTATTCATTCGCCAAATAGTCAGCTATATTCTTAGCTGCTTTGGTGGGTATGGGTTTAACCTCTACCCATCCAGTAGCGTGATCTATTACAGTTATTATATACCTGTTCCCTTGTTCAGAAACGGGGAAGGGACCACACAGATCCATCCCCAGTATCTGGCCAGGGTATTTTGCCAGAGGCATAGCTGTAGGAGGTACATGCGCCTGCCCGACTCGGTTCACTGCACACCTAGCGCATTTGGTCAAAACACGGAAAGTATCCCTTCGCATTGTGGGCCATTTATAGGCCTCTTGAATTCTATCCAATGTTTTTCGCATACCCTGGTGGCCTACCTCAGTGTGGGCGCGCCTCACTACTCTATACCTGGCTGAGGGTGGTAATACCAACCGGGGATAGGCTGGCTTACCTGGGGGAGGAATCAGAGTAAAGAGCATTCCATCAATTATGGTAAGTCTCCCTCCTCTTCCACCCCTTGTTGGAACTCATCCATTTCCCTCTGTTCTAACCTTATCTGCTCTTTCTCGAGTTTATCAAATTCCCAAGGAATTTCATCTATTTCTTCTAAAGCGCAGACTTCAAATTGACTGAGAGTCGGCTCTTTTTCCTTGGTTTTTATTCGAGAGAGCATATCCGCCCTAATGTTGTTGGCCCCTTTTCTATACTCAATGGGCGCCCCATATTCTGCTTTAAGTACCGCCCACCTCTGAATTTTTGTGTTTTTGACTTCACCTACAAATAGCGATTTTAATGGCTTGTGATCCGTATAAATTTTGAACTCGCTACCTTGAAGATAGGGCCTAAGTTTGTTTAGCGCATAAACAATAGCATATGCCTCTTTCTCAATCGTAGCCCAATTTAGCTGTGGCCCGGAGAGTTGTTTAGAGATATATTGAACAGGTCTCTCCACACCCTGACTATCAGTCTGGACCAATATGGCCCCTATTGCGTAATCACAGGCATCTGTATAAAGGCGGTAGGCCTTATTTAGCTGGGGATGTGCCATTACTCTGTCTGAAGTAAGTAGCTCCTTCAGCATTTCAAAAGAATTTTGTTGTTCTTCCAACCATTCAAACCTAGCGTACTTTTTGGTAAGTTTTACTAGCGGATAAGCTACCTTAGCATAATCTGGAATACATTGACGGTAATACCCAGTCATCCCTAGAAAGGAGCGAATTCCGCTCACGTCTTCTGGGGGTAGCATATCCCTGATTGCACTACATTTATCTGGGTGGGAGTTAATCCCATCCTTGGAAACCTGGTAGCCGAGGAGATCTACCTTTTCCTGTTTGAAAATACATTTACTCTTTTTGATTGTAATTCCGAACTCTTCTAATTTATCAAACACCAGAGCCAAATGGTGGTCGTGCTCCTCTTCAGATTTGGAATAGATTACAATATCGTCTATAAAAGTCATGCAAAATTTTCCAATAAATTACGAAAACATTTTATTCATGGCCCGTTGAAAGACAGCTGGTGCATTAGTGAGACCAAAAGGCATTCTCCTGAAGTGAAAAAGGCCTCTGTGACACACAAATGCAGTCTTTTCAATACTCTCTGGGTCCATTTCTACCTGCCAGTACCCGCTTTTTAGGTCGATGGTGGAAAAGACAGTTGATCCTGCCAAGCTATCGAATATGTCCTGAATATTTGGGAGAGGGTGAGCGTCCTTTTTAGTAACAGAATTGAGTCTTCTAAAATCTACACAAGGTCTATTACTCCCATCTTTCTTAGGAACCAACAATATTGGGCTCCCCCATGCTGAAGTGCTGGGCTCAATTACTCCCAGTTCCAGCATTTCATCTAATTCCTTATCAACTAGTTTTCTTTTAATCAGGGGCAAGCGATATGGCCGTTGATTAATGGGGCGCGCATTTCCAGTATCTATGTGCATTGTCACATCTTTAAATTTTCCAAGATTACCCTTTTTGCCTTCTCCAAAAACAGCCGGGTATTTTACTTCCCAAGCTTCTGCTTCAGTGTGGACGGAGGCAAATTCTAAATCAGAGTCACCCACCCACCCACTCTTATAGCTTTTCCCTTCTAAAATGACTTTTCTCTTTTTGAATACAATGTGGGTGTCTAGAATGTCTAGCGCATCGTCCCCTAAAAGCATTTCATGGTGGAGTTTTTAACAACATAAACTGGAAATGAGCTACTGAGCTACTAAATGAGGTACTTTGTCATCATTATTAAAATCCCAAATAGAAGGTTATGTATTCAATAATTGTGTGTTCAACAGACATTTCTATAGGATGTGCTATAAATGTTTCCATTTATCACAGACCTAGACCTGGAAGTGGAACACGCAGCAAATCACGATCTGCACATGAGGATGTTGCAGTTTTTGATGACGATGCATTTATGACTGGCTTGAAGAACTTTTCCATTCAGGATACCATATCCAACATTGAGCACGATATTGATGATGGCAAGTTACCTCAAGATGACCAAGATGACATCATGCCTTCTGCTGCTGCTGAAATGGGATCAGGTAAACAATGTTGAAAATTTCATTCCAGTTTTTGTTTTAAAGTGAGATAGAAATTTAAAACTTTCTTCGTGTGGCACTCTTGGAACTTGCGTTTATAAATGACGTATTGAAGCTTAGGGATATTACACAATTTATACTGTGGTTAACTTAAGTTCGGGCCCGTTGGCAACAATTGTTGCCAGAGCCATGTGGCCAATTCCTGCCATTTGGGCAACTAGGGCAAATTTTGAATTTCTATAGAAACTTTGGGTTGTGATCAGTATAGTGTATGTGGTATCACCTTAAAGCTTACAATATGGCAAGTTGTTATTTCCATGGTAACTCAAAGGAAATAGAATGGTAACCAGGTGACAATTTATGGCTTATTTTGGTCCGTTTTCCTGTTCGTATTTAGAAATTCTCCCCATTTCTTCCTTACAAAACCACTACATTTCAAGGTATTTGATGCCTTAAAAGAATGTTCGAAACAAATTTTAATCATTGACATCATTTTTCGGCTAAAATGAATCCTGAATTGACATGATTATTTTCCACTGAAACATTCACTCTGATATGCTTACACTGTCAATTCTTGCAAGAGAGATCAACATTAGTAGTATGAACCAATTGTTTTTCTGTACACAACAAAGGTAACCATGACAACAGGTTAGGATTACCATTGACTACAATTTCTGGCAAAAATATTGATTTTTAAAACATCATCTGATATAGTCATGTGTGGTATCAGGTGAAAGGTCAAAATAGGGAGATCTCATGAATATAAATTGTTTGGAAATTGGGCCAGATATTTTACCATTGCAACCAACAATCTAAAATATCCTAACTCCTTAATTATAGTAGTTTGGGATCCTATTTTAAATAGGATATTTTTCAGACAATTCTCCTTTGGCCATTTTCTGGAAAATCTGAATGGTTTTCTGGAAATTTCAAGATATCAAGAGATATTGACTATAATACTGTACACCTACCATATGCCTCTTTTCTAGTATTTTCTTCTTTGCCTGTGTTTACACCACCCACATACGTTTATGGTTTAAATGTTTAAATCACCATATCATTTAATGGGTGTGAACCAAAGCTATGATTCATAGTGCACCAATTTGCTTTTCGCCCGCACTAAGTTTTAGCATAGTAAGAGCGCAGAGTGATTCTACTGGTTCGCTTTTTTAATTGCAAAGTTAATAGCAATTCCATTGGTTCGCTCTCAGTGCGCTATTGATCCCCTATCTAAAAGTCGTGGAATGTATTTGCCGCCATTGGGCTCAAATCAAACACGGCAGATATTAGTGCAACGTCCTGAGGGCGCCAAAAGAAGCGCATACACCAAATTTTAAAAGCGTATAGAAAGAACAATAACCGATACCATTGGACCACTCTGGTTTCGCTCTATCTTCACTTGCTAGGCGCTCAGGGAAAAAAACAGAACGAACCATGAGCGGACGTAAAGAGTGATCCAGTGGAATCGAAGCTTAAGCAAGCATCCTGGGATTGTACAATCTCTACATACATGTACGTTGACAGCACACTGTTGCTTTTTGTATTTCAGAGGCACAAATCAGGTTCTTGAAGGCCAAGCTACGTGTAATGCAGGAAGAGCTGGATCGACTCTCACAGGAATGTAACAAAAAGGTATGTATTGCTGAATGCCTCCTCCATTTTTTTCTTTAAGAAAGAAATTTGAATCCTTTCATAATGATATCCATATGTACTTTTTAAAAATCTTTATCTAGTCTATTAATTCCCTTTGAAAAATATACCTAAAGCCCTGGAGGTACAGTTCTCTATACAAATGGATTGTTTTGGGAACTGATATGCATGACCATTAACTTGAAGGAGGAGATAAGCAATACACTGACAAGCAAAATAAAGGAAGCAGATGATGAGCGGAATCGACTGCAGAGGACGAACGTGGCGCAACAAACACAAATCGATAAATATAAACGTCTAGCTGACGATGCTAAGGGAAAGGCTGAAAGTCTCGAAACGCAATCCTCATCAGTGAAAAAGGTATTTTGTTGTAATTTCTTAAGTACTTTGAATGTATAATGTATTTCATTCTTTAATCTCAGACTTAATTGTCAGACTCATTTACCCAACATTAATACAGCATCCAGCTTTATAATGAAGCCAGTGCAAAATTATCTAATGATCTTGCTCGCACACTTTATCACTATTTTTGTTACATTCTGTGTCGTTTGTTTCAGTTTTATCAAAGGAAAACGTGTGGTTTTAACTGTTGAGCTGCTATTTTTTCTCTCCTCTGTATAATTGTTGTGAATTCCTAGGAAAACTATCTAAATGGTCTTTGTAACCAGCCTGCTCCCAGCGAAATATGAATTTCAGTAAAACGTTTATCATAAATCAAAATTTGTATCGCCTTTCTGTTCATTTAGGAACTTGAAGCCTTAAAGAGGGCCCAGAAACAACAGACATCCAGTCAGAGTGTCACTGAAGTACGCCTCAACAGAGCTCTTGAGGACGTCGAAAAATACAAAACTCAACTGCAGAAAGCCAAGTCTTCTTCAAAGGTAAATTCAGACAATTGACACCTGTGTTCAAATAATGTCCAATGTTCACATTCAAATTACATTATGAGATGATTGAGAACAAAAGAAAATGAAAATATTATTAGTAATTATTAGTCGGCTCGGAATGGTTTGAGTGCACGAAATGTTTGAGTGCATTGGATTACTTCCAAGGCCATTTTACAGAATCACTTGCACATGGTCCCATAGTCTATTTCTACATGGCTAATTTGCATAGGTATTAGTAGTCAAAGCCATCTAGGAATCGATTTGCGAACTCTTGAACATATATATATAGCTGATAAAAAACACACCCAAGAGTCCTTTCTATCTCTTTTTTTTTTAAAAAAGAAAAAAAAAGTCCTTTCTTAGTTGGTTGCCATGTCAGTAATTTTAACTTTTAAAAAAACTAACCAAATCTCAAGTTTGGTTCTAAAATTGTAAGTATACCAAATTATAACTTACATATTCCAGATTAAAGGGTTGAATTTTATATTTGTATAAGTGTCCATGTCATGGGCCTTATTTAGTGCAATTACCTATAACCATAATAGGAAGGTTGGATAATGTTATGTAATGTTACATAAAATCTGTCTTTATGGAATTACTTTTAACCCTACAATCCAACCCCTGGAATCTTCCTGTCATTTAAAGGTCTATCAGTGGCTCAGTCTAGGCTCAGAGCCTCTCAGATGTGATTAGATCTGTATGTCTTGTCAGGCAGGATTCCAGATCGCGAGGTTGTGTGTTCGAATCCGGCCACAACCAGCTCCAACCTAATGGGAGTCTGTGTCACCCAGTCGAGATTCAGTCACTAAAAGACTGCACATTTGGAGGTCGCTCCTACTGAATGAAGTAGGCCAGAGCCTATACAGGAGTTAGCAGCACCGCAGGTGCACAGGGGTACCGAGGATGGTGAAAACCAAAATAAGTCAGTAGGGGGAGACTCTAGCTGGTCGAATTTCAGTCTGAAGGGTGTCCCGAATAAAATTTTAAAAAAGGGGGTATCCTAACAAAAATAATAAAATAAATAGAATTATCTGTATATGTCAGTGATTGGGCACGTACCGCGCTAATGGCTTTCCTGACTCAGAGCAAGCCAACCACCATCGTCCTAATGGGATTTTAATGGGATTTTGCAGTTAGGAGTGAGAGGCTTTCCCTCAGTTTGGAGGGATTCTGTCAGCTATGAACCTAGATTGTATTAGATATTTTCCTCGAGTTAATAAAACACTTCAGTTTTACGATACGGTTGTACTCTATTATAAAAATGGGTTCCATATTATTGACCATAATTGTGCTGCAATTGTCCCGAGCCGATTATAGGGATTGTGCCCAACAAAAATGTCTACTTACAACTTGCGTTTCTTCGTTTCTCATTATATCATCGGAGGTGAAAATATTAACCTATGTTCCTGGTTATCGAGTCGTCTATCCTCTGATAAATGAAACGTATTTTCCTGTGAACCATTACCTACGTCTGTGTATCTGGTATTTGCCGGGTTAAACAGTAGTGTCTCAATCAGGATTCGCTGAGAATAGCGACTGTTTTGTTGAAATACTTTTACTGAATAAATATATCTTAAACTAAACTAAACTAGGAATCTCTTGGCTCTACCGAGTTACTCATTTTCCTAAGTCATCCTGCTCAAGATGAGTGATTCCTAAACACAGCCAATTAAGATTTCGATTGTGATATCCCCGCTCCCTGATATCAACATCTACGTCCGTGGGTAATCTAGTGCCATTTGTGGACGGTTTACAATATACTCTTACGTATTAATCCTATTTTCAGGATTCCTCTGAATCGGAAAAAAGACGTATTGAACAACTCATGGCTGAAAACAAACGACTGGAAAAGCAGAAGAGCGAACTCATCACCGGTTTTAAAAAGCAGATGAAACTTATCGATATTTTGAAGCGGCAAAAGGTGAGATTTTCTACCGATCAGTTAATTATAATGTGAAAGTTATAGACTTCATATATGCATTATAGAGGATAATATATCTGGTTCATCTGTAGGTTTTTGTAGATAAAGCCATTAAATAGCAGTCCTAATTCTATTCTTTAAATGATCAATATTGACATTATCTTTCTAATCTATTCTATTGCATTCTACTGTGGACAGAACGAGTGTATGGTGTTAAAAGACCGGGTCTTCCTAGTCAAGGAATGTCCCAGTCAAATAGTATATATCCCTCGGATGCTCTCAGTCCTAGTCTACACATTTCTATTCACGTATTTTGGTTTTTTCTAAATGACAAAGGATTTTCGAAATATCAATTTTTGCAGATTCACATTGAGGCAGCGAAGATGCTCGCTTTCACTGAAGAGGAGTTCGTCAAGGCTCTGGAGTGGGGCAATTGAGGTCCGTTGGTCGCCTACGCATCTTGCCATTCCATCATTGTACTGAGATATTTATCTAACATTAATTTGTTGATCAGCAATCAGTCCTTCCTTTATTCATAGTGTTTAATGTGTTTATAAATAATTGAGGGAAGTGTAAAACGCCTACACCAAATATGTGTGTCCGACAATGATAACTGGCTGGAATTAGACCTATGCTCATCGTTTGATATGAGAAATTCATCTGTTCACTTGATGTTACGTAAATACATCCCTAATCTCCACTTTTCAATCAACAATCAATCTTTCGTTTATCATAGTACTTGCTGGGTTTATAAGGAACCGAGTATGATATAAACCGTCCACACTAGATAAGTGTTACAGTGATAACAAGCTGAAATTTGATCTGTGATCAGCGTCAATAATATTGACCTACAAAATTCATCCGTCCATTTGATGTTGTCACGAAATACATTGCTAATGTATCTGAAAGTTTTGGATTCCATTGTTATATTAGGTAGTATTGTATACTTGTCAATAAATCGCCTTATAGCGATTCACTGTCTCATTCGCGTGGTTTTAGTATTCTTGTAATTACCAAGTAAAACAATACTTTTATATAGTACGATGTGACACCGTCTATCTCTTTCTACCATGTGACGAGGATCGAGATCCCCGAGGCATCGTCGTTCTAGTCGAACTCCTCTCTATGTCAGGCAAGATAAATTAGATAAACATGATGTAGGTATCCCAATTGATGGTAATATAAAACTAAATCATGAAGAAAATCAGATATTTAGCTAGGTGCTGATGTTTTCAACAAATCCGGTATTTTCTGTCTCTGAGTAGCACATGTGTGGTTTCAGAAACAGATAGTGAATTACAGTCAACTCATTAATGGTGGTTGTATTTTATTGTGAGGTATGACAGGAAAATAATCCCGTGGCTAAGTGGCAATCCATATTCCAGGCGAAACGGTGGGGAGTTTGGGGGTCGGGCACCTTTGGGGGTAATACTTTAGTCAACCTTTTCTTTTAAGATTTCATTTAACCGTTTACATGTATTTGATCAAAATAAGCGTCCTTTGTGTGGTGATATATAGAAAAAACTCCCTATTCAATCTGGCATTCGACATATGCAATACAGCCTTTATCATCACTGCCTTTGTAATATTTAGTCTTAGATTCCTTGAAGATAGTATTGGCCTGACATTACTCTCACGTAAGCCCTTCATAAGTATTTCCTCCACTCTCACCTCTCACCTCTAACTCATCTCTAGTTTTGTCGCTTGGGAAGTATCCTAGTAGCACTTTTCTGAAGATACATGTCTTTCCTGTTGTCAGAAGGGATTATAATTGTGTTTGGTGTGTATAAGCAAATACCATGTTCGTACATACTCTTCTGTTTTGGTGTAATTGGATTCGGTTATAAACTAAAATAATCTGCTTTCATTTCGAAAAACGTATATCTACAGGGCCCATTATGAGAGGGCTCCTGGGGGCGGGGGTCTCCTTTCTCGTGTCACTTCCAAGTTACAGCAACTGTCGTGTGTCACTTTGGTCGTTTGTCCCTTAATTTGAGTGATATGGGAAAAGACCATGTCGATTTAAGGCAACAGAAGTCCTCATGAGGTAAAGTTAACTGTACACTGATTATATCATTATCTATTGTTAAAGCTGCATTCCCAGGATTTAAGATCGAGTGGTTCTTCTGGAATTACATTCATATTAGTTCCCAAACTCAATATTATCCATCTCTGTTTCAATGAAAAGTAAAATTAATGTCTAAATTCTGTGTAATTACGATCGGGAACACACAGGGTTATGTATAATTGCCATCACCACAGTTCTGTAGATGCACTGAGTGGTCACATGTGGCGCCTCTGTGCCACATCAAGCCACATGTTTCTCTCTGTATGCCAACGAATTTTCCCTGTCAACGACTATTTGTATGGAACAAGGCTAAGGAGGTCACACTGTTGACTAAGGAGGTCATACTGGTGACCACCAGTATGGGAGGACGAGTATATCTTCTCAAATATTAAACTCCAACCTTAAGAAAGAAACCTTAACGATTGGGATAAGGTGGGGCAGTGTACTAGTTAGCTTAACAAGTGAAAACTGAGATTTGTATAGAAATTAGCTGGGAATGCAGCTTTAACCTATTCATATTATATCCTTATCCATGAACGTATCTGTATCACTAATTGCCCCATTGGATTTACTATAGTAAAATAATGATAAGGATCTGAGGTACTCATAAGCACCTCATATCACTATGTTGACGCTATCTCATGTAATTTAACACCACCAAAATAAGGATCTCATGCAACAGGCCGCTTCTTAGTGCTTTCTGTTGAACGATTTTATATGCCGATCTCAGTCACAGTAGGAAATATTATTTTATTTGTTCATCTAAACAAATGTGTGACCAAATATCTACACCTTTCCCAATGGCCCTAGGTACAGAACAAGGTACACGTTAGCAATCGCAGTCGCTCACGATAAAATAAAATAAAATATAAGTGCCACGCACTGAAGATAGCATGGAATGTTGAACTAATGTAATAAAGCAGTAGCACGTTTCAAATCACATGGAATCTCCACCTTAGGTGTGATTGTCCTAGGATCCTTGGAGTATTCCCACAGGAGTGTAAGAAAGCGGCGTTTCATGGGATAGTCTTGTATGCTTCTTCCTGCAATCCTGTTTCGTCTAGCCGTGAACTAGTGAAAAGCAATTCGTTTTACATTACCCCATAAAATAATTCCCATATTCTAAATATAAATCATACCTGGTCTCCAGGGTATCGTGTTGCGTAGAAATTGTCTACTCCATTTCGATAAGGTACATAGACTGTAATAAACTTGCTGTGTGGCCCGATTTGATCTAACTCTACGGATACTACAAGGATCTACTACTAGAAAGAGTACTCGAATGCTAGATCTCTTGTGCAACACACACCTTTTTATTCCTTTTTTCTCTGCCAACTCTACAAAACAGTCCAAGTTAGGACTAATTGATATCGGAAGTGTAAGCAATTGAGGTGTGGGAGCTGTGTTTGGGGGAGTCTCTGGAAGGACAATTTCCTAACTAAAATGGTCAACACACCTTGTCCCTGCTAGCTAGACGAAGTATACTAGAGTCTTCTGTGTTGAGCGCTATCTTTTTCTTATTTTCTCACAGTATTTCGAAGATGTTTGGTTTAAGGGCTGACAGATGTTTAGAAGCCATCTAGTACAGATCTGTCTGGCTATATGACCGATTTCTAATAATACAACTACTTCAAATTAAATCAATCCAAGTGGACACGCCTCAAACAGGGACGAAAAAATAAAGGTCATTTCAATTGCAAACGAAAGGGCAAAAATCTCCAACAAACCCGGTATTTGAATCAATGAGTAAAATTCAATTTACCTTTAATAATATATTAATGAAAAATATAAATAAATAAATCACGTAGATCATGTTGTACAGGTCCGGGCAGTAGAAAAGAAATTAATATGATATAACCGAACAATAAATAAAATATAAATACAAAAAAGCTTAATCTGTCCACAACTTTTAGCTCAGAACTACACCACCAACGGTTAGGGCGGGCCTTCGCCGAAGAAATCCTAACCATTCCAGAAGTAATCCAGTCCCCTAATAGAGATAGCATATCTGCTTTTAAGCTCAGACTCTCTTAAAACGAAAGGCCCTGGAGGGTCATACCGCATACAAGGATATCCTTGCATACGTGCATGAGGTCCCCATGGAATGCTTACAAACCTTGGTGAACGAGTAGAATTGAGCAGACTGCAGTTGATGGAGATTAATAATAGTCAACATAATAAACATATACACGTCAATGTTTTTTTCAGAAAGAACTCGTAGTGAGATGGATCCTAAACTAGACTTTCATCCAGTTTTTCTTTTCTCTTTGATGAGACCAAATCTTAAACGATCGTCAGATTTGTGTATTATAATTATTACCATATAATATGATGAAATAAGTAAAAGGCGAACAGGGCAATGATTTTTTAAAAGATATTTTGTCACCCATGACACATCTCATTTATTGTCACACTCAGTAGAGCGTACACAAAGTGGTGAGGTGAGTGAATATAAAAATATATATTATATGGGCGTCACCACGGAGCGCTATTAGGTATTCTTTATACGACAAATGACACGTGGGTAGGGTGACTTTAACCGCAGTTGGGCAGCGCTTGCAGCTTGCTTGCTGGTCTTCAGCAAGGGCCAGGGCACCACCCGATCTGCCGGTCAACGCTGGCTAGACTACCAAATAAGACTATTACGCAGGTAAAACACACCCTCTCGTGGGCCAGCACACTGATAGGCACTGGTCCAGAGACTGATGGTTTAATCTGAATACCAGTCTGTATTTGGTAAGCCCCTCATTCTGAAGCATTGTTCTCGAGCTGGTGTCTCACAATCGATCGATTTTCTTCTTCATCCATGTTCGCAAATTGATTGTTGATGTTGTTACAAAGTCTTTTTAGATGATGCTGGAGATCTCTTTTGTATCACGCTTTGCACTTCGATATTTCAAGGAGAGTGGCCAAAGAAGATCAATAACAGTCTTATAAATCACCTGACATCGTCTTGTTCGGAATTCGCGCAACATCGGTGTCAGTTATTTCGCGTCAATAGTTCATTGCCATGGTGTTGTATATTTTCTGAAGATGGCCTCATTTTAGAACAGTTTTTTTTTCATTAATGGACATGTATGTTGTGTTTTCTCCATTACTAACTCGAACAACCCTCATAATCGAGAGTAGATTCCTGTGCTTGGTTGAATATTTACACCATGGTCGATGTTGCTGGTTGGTAGACTTGGGGACTAATTAATTTAATAATTAATTTAGGCCTCCTCCTGGTTACCACGCTTGATGATGTGTACGAATTTGGTGTAGTTGATCTGTCCGCCCTCAACGGGACACTCCTTCCATGTCTGCTTGATCTGTTGGACAGAGAAAAATATTTTTCAGATTTGATAAAGGATTTGACATCAACATCAAAAGTACTAATCTATTTGTATGCCAGTGCCTAATCTTTGTTATATAGTCTATGAGAAACATAAGTTTGTGAAAGCATAGAATTTTCTATAATAATATAATTATAGAGAATATGAAAAAAGATTCATGGTATATTAAGCCAGAGAAAGAGATTAAAAGGAATATTTACCTCATCCTTGGAGAACTGGTCACCAACGTTGATCAGGAGATCCTTCACGCTGAAAACGAAAAATAAGAATATGTCAAAACGGTTGTTTATTGAAATATCATTGCGAGGATTGATATTGTTGGTGCCACTTTGAATTGGACTGAATAATTCTTCATTTGTTATTATATGTTACATTGACAAAAGAAAAGTCATTTACACTTTATTTGAGATCTACTTGGAGCGGTTCGTCGTATGGTTACCATTGGGTCGCTTTGATGTTTACTCTAAGTAGGTCTCAGACAGAGTGTACCACCTTCGTTGTCAAATGAAATTTGGTATTATTTCAACAAATAACTGATGACGTGTTGCTCTCAATAATAGAAAGATGGATATTGATAAGTATACTCACTAGTCTTCTGAGAGGATACCATTGCCCTCCTCATCAAACATCTTGAAAGCATCCATAAGGGTCCTTTCTGGGTCAGTTCCTACATTGATAGAAAAGAACAAAAATATTTGAAAAACTCTCAGGATAAATAAACATTACATCTACAAACATTTACATCTAATAATGCAGCATATGGATCTAAATAAAAGATGCTTAAAAAAGATACAAGATAAAGATGCTGGGAAAGATACAGGAAGAAAGTGAAACGACCAGGAATGGCAGAGCCAGAAGTCTACGAATGATGATAGAGCGAATGAAGAGTGAACACAGCTGAATAGAATTACACTAAGGAGAATTATGAATGTTGCATACCGTGCAATTTTTCTCCGAAAAGTGTGAGGAAGTTGGTGAAGTTGAGCTGTCCTGGAGCCTCGGCAAGCATTTCCTTGATTACCTTAGGGTCAGCTTCGCGGCCTAAAAGACATCAAAATATATTTGAATAAATGATATGTTCATTGTACTCCAAAATATTATATGTCTATGTGTTGATTCTCTTTACATATACATGAGTATTTTAATTGAACACTGAACTAGATGAAAATAAATAAAGTGTGAGCAAGGGATTAAATAATTCTGACCGAAAAAGCTATTTGGGTCATAAATTGATTGATTGGTTGATTGTATTCTTAATTTTGTTTCCAAAATTGGTTGTCCATTTCTGATTTCTCAGGTCTTCCAATGGATGCCAGATACAATAAAACAGATATTAACGAATATTAAGAAATTTAAATCTTACCTGTCTGTTGGAACATGGCGCCGAGATCGTTCTCATCAATGAATCCATCACGGTTCTGATCGATCATTGTGAAAGCCTGACGGATAAACAGAAAATATTGAAGTATATAAAGTAGTAAGATAGTCTTTTTCTTATGTAGGTCTACAAGTATTGATCGAAGCATATTTATAAATATATCCGCCTTTAGCGTTCTGCTCTACAGAGATCATCTTGATCTAACAATCAACAACGAACTTGTTATTTCATCTGAGACCACGGTCAAAAATAATATTAACAGTTTAGGTCCAAACCCTCAGATCAGATAAGAATGGTATGTCAGTGATTGGATGCCTACTTCGCTAATCGGTTTCCTGGCCTAGAACAAGGCGTTCTATTGGCAATTTAATGACATCTTGCGGTCTTTATGGAATTATAATGGCACTTTGCGGTTTGAGACGAGAGGCTTTTCCTCCGTTTGAAGGGACCCTCTCATCTTTGGGCCTAGACTGTTAATATTATTAGGATTTGTCAGAGCCTGCCTCACCTCCTTGAATTCCTGGATTTGGGCCTGGTTGAAAAGGGCGAATACATTGGAAGATCCCTTCTTTGCTGGCCTGGCCTTTGGTGCTTCTTCTGCAGGGGCGGCATCATCAGCTGGGGCCTCTTCCTTGTCCTTCTTCTTGGACTTCTTCTCCTTCTTCTGTTAACCCAACATGAGAAATAGTTAGGTTTTGTGATCGTTAGAGTATTGCTTCATGTGACAGAATAATAGAAACAAAAAAATAATACAAATAGAACGAATTGTCTAGAAAGAAAGGAAAGTGTTGTAAATGCGCGCGTATAGTAAGTGAAAGTGAGAAACTTAAAACTAATGTTATGGTTAGTTCGGTTATCTACATATAACTACATCTACATTCTGGCTGCTAGAATTTACCATCAATGACTTCACTATTAAATAGTTCCAATTCATACTTAAATCAGGGATTTCGTGTAAATATTTCTCGGTTTATATCTGATAGCTAGTTAATTTATTTGTATCGTTAGTTTATTTGTTCCGAAAGATAGGTAACATGGAAAGTATGAACACCTTACAAGAAATGCATTCTAATAGAAAATAAAATATTTTCAGCCAATCAACTATACATAAACAGGATACATTTCAAAGCAATCGTTCAAGATGCGCCCATCTATTATAAACTGGACAACGGAAACTCGTTTCGAAAGGTTCTCTAGTCGTTCAAAAGGTGCACACTTTTTGAGTGTACACTATACTACTCATTCGCGTCTACTTTAATTTCAATTTTTATAGAAAATAGTTTGTGCAAGGAAAGATTGTCACTCAAATCTGAGCGAGAATTTGCAACATGTTAGCTAAAAC
The DNA here is from genome assembly GCA_942159475.1 of Sthenelais limicola. Lineage (NCBI taxonomy): Eukaryota > Metazoa > Annelida > Polychaeta > Phyllodocida > Sigalionidae > Sthenelais > Sthenelais limicola. The sequence goes on along the minus strand of OW804094.1, from coordinate 32,268,016 downwards.
ACACACCATGGGGTTCACTGGTGTTTATATAACACCATCATGTCTTCTGGATTGTCATACAACACATTAGCATCCTGCTACACACATAAACAACGACGGAACATAACCTGAAGAAATCAGGTATGCATTGTCATACAATTCTCACAAGGAACTGTGTATTGAAGTTGATGGAATGGACTGTGCAAATAACGTGGTTCACACAGCGAAATCATCGTTGTTTACACAGAAATGTCACCAAGAAAGGACTTTTTGTTTTAAAAGGGGGTAAAGGGGACCGGGCAGCGCGATTCTTTTATATTCCGGGAAGAATAGTATTAAATCAGCACACAAGAGGATAAGATACCAAACAAAAAGTGCATTTCTTTCGTTTTATTCGAGGAGCATCGGAGGTCCGCCAACTGTGAACTTGGGATCAGCCGAACCCTTGCTGTTATCGCAGGTTCTGAACACATGAATAGAACAAAGGGATATCTGGTGGTTTGAAATTTGAATTATGAAAATATTCATGCTTGTCTACCTTCTCCTTAACCTCCTCCGGAGGTGGGGATTTTGCTTCGTCACCCTGTGATAGGCGATGAGGGAATAAATTGTCAGTAAGTTGGTTAAATCACCAAAGAACCTAGAGATTATCCTAGAATCACTCTATCATTCTTGTTTGATCAAAAATATGTCTCTATAAAATGTTAGCACTACAAAAAAAGGCAAAAAGAAAACACTCCTAGTAGGCCCAGTAGATCGTCTTATTCCTAAAACAAAAACATAATCTAGGGAAAACATCGCACAAAACCTATGCAAAAATGTTAAGATGAATGAGTATGGTTTAAAAAAAGATCATACTCATAGATAACAAAATATTTGAAATGTGATTATTTACAGAGAATGTTATTTCACCTGAGGCAACGGTACAGAATATCTATATATACACCGTTTTTACAGAAAGCTAAGATAGATGAGAATGTGGATAGATTGTTACAAGAGAGCTGTATGTACAGAAGATATGCGCAGCGCTCGTAGAGTTTGACATGATTAATCTAAATATTGCTTATGTTCTATTAATGATTTTTAATCAATTCTGTACTTACTTCACCCATGTTGGACCTGCCAAATAGACAAAAAGAAAAACATGGTTATTCAAGAGGTACTTTTAAACATTTATTATGAACAGGATCTCGAATATGTTTCATTTGTCTCGAAAATAAGGCAGTAACACTAAACAGAATTTGCGGATTCCAAAGTATACACACTGAGAAATACGCGCCAGTATAGTGAAACAGAGGAGGTAGATAATTGGATCTTACTATGGGAAATATGGATCACATTTGACAGAGATCTGCGCCGGGAAGCTAAAAGCGAGGAATCAAACTCGGCGGCCTATGTTTGTGTAACTGGGTGCATGCCAAGAGCAATTGCTTGGAGGCGAGATCGACGGTGAGGGAGAGAGATGTGCATGATGGTGAAAGGCCCAAGAGCTTGTATGGAGGAATGGGTGGGTGGGTGGGCGAGGGGCGGGGTGAGGGAGGTGAGATTCCACATAGCGACTTAGAGAGGAGGGGGGCGGGGCATGTTTTCTACAGGAGCGAGGAGTGGCTCGGTTGCTAAGGATGAGGGTCAGCGATGTTAACATTGCTTCCTGTTATGATCAACCCAGCGTTCCTAACATACTTGGGTACATGTGAGTAACATGTTTTAATCTTAAATCGAATCACATCGGCAAAGTTCTCAATGATCGGCTGGAATCTTTGAGCCAGATTCTTTGGCTTATTTTGCAGTTTTGTAATGTTAAAAATAAAGGTTTCAAGGTGGATGCTGTATCACAAAACTATAGTTCTGTTTTAATACGAACAAATTAGGTAATGTTTCGCAGAGAAATTTTACTTGTTCCCCAAGTGACCTTTTTCTTTCGAATTATAGAAAATTCCTATATGGAGGTGGTTTTCGCCAGACAAAAAAAACTACAGAAACTTGTTCAGCTAAAACCCTTCATGTTCCAATTGAAATTACATCAACATACAAAAATAGGCCTTTAATAAAAATCACCACGGTTTCCAATCGAAGCAATTCAGGGAACATCAAACGGTCCCCAACACCTGATATCCAGGTTATCGGCCTATAAATATAAATAGTCAAGTGAGCACTGGCTTCCTCCATGCATGCACGGTGCCTCTTCCCATTGCCATGATGCACTCACAGATTCTATCACTGCCATGCAGACGCACTGTAGCTCAGTGGCACATCTGTTTCTCAGCACAATTCTCGACAGGCAGCGCGTGCCGCCCCAGTGGCGTCTACAGCTCACTGGCAGCTATTTCTGGGAATTTCTAGGAAGCAGACCGCACACCCCTAGCATCTGACCCGGTGCGTGGGGTGCCTCAAGTCTTGATCCAGTGGCAGACACTGGCAGCTCGTATGGCATCGAACGGATGCTGTACTCCGGCTTATTCATCTGCCACGCGCTACTAGTTTGCCTGCTAACTTATAGAGATTCAAGCTTCAATCTAACAACGTATATACTATTATGTTGGAATATATTGTAAGAAGGATTTTAGGCCATCCCTACAGACCCCATCCTTAAATTGAATCAACCTTGTTGGGGCGCACTTGTGTTGAAATTGTTTTTCTGTCAACAGGTTTATAAATAGTTGTTTTAGAATGAACTAAACGTCTGGCATTTAAAATACAGCCACTGGTACTAAAACCCACCAAGGTCTGCGCTGGTAAAACGAATAGGAGTTGGCAAGCATCCCGAAGCGCACTCCGGGAAGAACTTTGGTTAAAAAATAATTTCAACTTGAAACATGTCCCTGACATTTGAATATGGACACCACTACATCGAAAGAAGGAATATGATGGGTTTTTAAAAAAAAGAATGATGAAAATTATTTTTCAACTGAGATTTATAAAGGTCAACTGATTCCTCTCCAAGCATTTACTTGGCAAACGTATCTATTGATAGCATCCACACATAAGGAGGCTGCTAGCAATTCCAGTTTCGGGACGTTTTCAAATCTATATAGGCACATACTCTTCTGTTCTCCTGATAAACGTATCCAGATCTCGGAATAATTTCCTAGTCCTCAATGCACATTTATCCTATGAATGAACAAATTCATCGCACAGGGATACCAATGAATATAGAATACCAGGCATATGATTGAAGCCGGTGAGGCTTGAATTAGCGTCGTTGTAGAATTTGTACCTCACGTTTGATTGCGCAAATTAAAATATAGATGTTACTATAATGATTTGCATACATCCCATGTTGGGGGCGTGAAAGGCTTGCTACATTGCCTATTGAAAATCCAATTGTGGCGATTTCGTAAGTTCAGTTTTAGCAACGAGTTTAAAACACCGTGTTTTAAACTCGTTGGTTTTAGGTATAGGTATGCTTATGATACAATAAGGTATAACAATGTGGATTTGTGGGTATGTATAAGGTTGGATCAAAGGAAAGAAAAGCAGCAGCAATACAATAAATGGAATAATTGCTAAAGTCAACTTACGTTTAAGATATGCAGCAAAGTGAGAGACGCTCGGTTAATCAGCAGAGAGGAAGAGCACCCTGGAAGAACGCCACTTGCGAGCCGCTCTTATATGTGACACTCAAGTGATCATATGATCCACGATAGCCAATGGGAGGCGGGCTGGTTCCATGCAGTGTGTGTCTGTGAGGAGAGGCTTGGATCTGTTCTAGGGATTCGGTGGTCGGCGGAGATTGGGTGACTCTAAATAGCATCAGGCTGCTGATGCTCCAAGGAGCCGCGGGTTGGCCATATTCTGCTCGAAGCTTGGTAGCGCCTCCTGCCTCTGCCTGGCGTTTGGTCGCGTCAGCTGCTACCGCTCTCCCATTCCTCCAATCAGGATCTCCCCTGGATCCGTTGCTAGGTAGCGTCCCCGAGAAGAGGGCTGGCGTTTCCAGGCGTCTGCAATATCAGATTACTTCTTCCCTTCGATATCACCCCATTTATGGAAACGGCAGCTGCTGCCTCGAAGCGCCCGATCCAAGAATAGCTGGCGTTTCTAGGCATCATTTCTCGGAGATAGACTTGTTCCCTTTCCCCAAATAGTTTCCTGAAATGATTTATCGACGGTCAGGAATTAAAGAGCCATTGGTTGATGAAGAATTCCAGAATGAACATAGTGACTAAAGCAAGACTTTTTCTCCTCGGAGAATTTCCGTTGCTTGCTGATGCATTTAGGCTTCAGGGCTATGTTCCTGAACCCATGAAATCGTCGAAACTGACGCGTCCAAGCGTCGTCGTTTGGCAAAGTTATCCCGGCAAGTTTCCAGGAAGGCATAGGGTTAATAGTGAGACTGATGTCTCTATGTACGCTAGATTCTGGGTATTTTTAGGGAAAGTAGAGCAGCTATATGGTCGCTAATTAATTCAAGGAGTGTATTTGATTCAAATGAGATTGATAGAGATGGATTTCAATTTCACAGATAATAAAGACAAAGTTACATGAGCTCTGGTATCATAAAACATAATACCATTCATCTATGAGTAGGTTTCAAATAAATTCCGCCTTTGTGGTATTACCCATTTGGGGAGAATTTTTTTTTTCGTACTATAACCATTCATCTATGACTTGATTTTACATTTACAAAATAATGAATCAATGACATAATTATGCTGTCCCCAAGTGATGAAAGGCTATATATGGTTTCATATCCGTGGAACATTTGGCAATTTTAAAAAATCAATGTATTATATCTTCATTGTAAAATGCATCCAATATGGCTCCTAACTAATAAGCAAAGTTGAATTTTGCCAGCATCACCAGCCTTTCCTTATAAGTTCAGTTAAGGATTTTACATTTCTTTATGGGGGAATTACATAGTATGGCCTTAATGCCGTAACAACTACGACACTATTTTCCTATAAATGCCGATTAAGCCTCCGTGGAAAAAATGAAAGGAACTTATCATATCACTTCTTAAGATTTCGGTAGCTTAACGTTATTATGTTTTACTACAAGTTTAGGCCCACATGCGGACCCCAGGCATAAGTACGAATTGCAACTTAATATTCGCCCATACTTTAAATTCGCGCACATTTAAGGGTGCGCGACAATCAATACTAAATGCTTGCGATACATACATATGAGCATTATTGGAGCAAGTGAAAAGATAACATGTCCACGGTCCTGCTTATAATAGAAACGAAGGAAAACTAGCTTATTTTTAAAAAAACTGGAAAGAACTTATAACTAGGTAGATTAATTTTATTGCGCTACTACAAGTTTACATGCCGACCCCAGGCATAAGTACGAATGACTAATCTTCCTTATCGCGCTTGAGGGTCACGGGTAGGCACGCGCGTGGCTGTAAAATCTTTCAGATATGTTAGTTTGAATCCCTATCTAGAACATCAGCGCGTACTTGGCGAGTTTAGCGTCCATGCATGGAAACATGTATCCAGATCTACATAGATGTGAAGAATATTATTTTAAATTAAATAGACAAGATGAAATACTTATTTGCAAAGAGAGTTAGTTGAACGGAAAGCACTAAAACAATGTGGAAAAGCATCCGCATGTATTGGTTCATAGAACTAGTTCTATGATTAGTTGAACTAACTGTTAAAAAACATAGACGAGGAAATGAGAACGACGCATCTGTCTAAGAAATGTGGCGAACTAGTCACGATTATCTTTAGAAATCAGTTCTTTATTATTAATTAATTAATTATCATGAGGATGAGTGATGAAATCGTTCACAAAACTTAGTAAGATTAATTCGGGTGTACGTAATTAAGTTGAGTCACGTTGCGTCACACCCTTAAGTGCGTCCCAGCCTGTATGTTGATGTTTTCCAAGTCGCTTGAAGAATATGATAGGTAAGCTCCTAGTAAAATTACACGATAGCGCTTATAGTACACAACTAGTTATGTATATACATGTTATATCTAGAAAGCCATAGTATAATTTAGGGATGAATAATGTAAACTTATTTATTTTCGCGTCGCTAAAGTCGCGCATTGGCCTTCTTCACACATTTTTGCGCGGACATAAATTCGCGCACCAACGATCCCTCCTATGTTAACAATGATACAACTTAATATTCGCGCACACTATCAATTCGCGTGCATAAGGGCCGGTGTGCGCGAAAATCGCGAAATAAATACAGCGCGAAAATAACTACTTTTAAACATTACATACATTATTTTTTACAAAAGGGCATTATTATTTTTATATGAAAATGGCCGAAAGATAATGCACACATTTATAGCTTGTGATACATACAAGTGGGCATGATTGGGGCATGATTGGGGCATGATTGGAAAAGAGCGAATTAGTGAAAAGATAACATGTCCACGGTCCTGTTTATGATAGACGAAGAACAACTAGCTTATTTATCTTTATTCGCGTATATTACTGCAATAATTTTCCGTAAGTATTTCACATGTGTTATATTCTACTCATGATAATTTAATATAGTGCAGGTTTCCAATTTAGAAATATTGGGCGTGCCTATCGAACCGACTTCACTACAGCGCTTTCCCCCAAACTATCACTCAGAGAAGAACAGAGAATCTTAAAGGTTTGAGGGAGGATACTAAGGATAGAGGTTCGTTAAGAGGCGCGGAATATTAGCATTCCAGAAATAATGGCAATTACAAGTAGGCAGCAGCATTTATAATTACATGTATAGTTCTTAGAGTGAAACATGGCAGATGGATTTGCAGACGCGCTGGGAGCCCAAACACTTATCAAAATTACACGCAGGAATAGTGGGATCCGAGTTTAAAGTAGGCACGTAGTAAAGGTCAGATTTGGAAGAACCCATTTGGTGCTGAGTATATAAGCATGTACTATAAAACAATTCCCTTAACCTTTACTATTAACTGCATGAAATACATTTTACTGTGATTAATGTTCGCGTTCGAGACATCCAGGTTCACACAATAAATTCTCTCTTCTGATATGGCTGCTCAAGCCTTGGGATCTTCAACGTTCTAAGTAGGTTATTTTATCAGCCTAGGAGCAACACAGGCACAGGCACAGGCAGTCAGTGTCTTAGCATAAAAAGAAAGTGGTTCCGTGTAGAGAATATATTCCTGCCTGGAGATCAAGTATCGGTTGCCTGTTTACTATGCCTCCGCTGGATACTAGTGTTTCTATTTCCCAGTGGTAGATCCACGAGTTTTAAGTATTTATCCACCCATTTTAGCTGTCGAGTAAGATACGTTATGGGGGAAGTTTACAAGGATTTATCGCTACGGTCTTATAGATTATTCTACAGATAATCTTACCAGCTACGAAAAGGAATGGTTGTTGAACATAGGTATAAAGTCAAAATTTTACGATGGATACCCAGGATTTATTTCTTTATTTATCTATTTTCTTAAATCTTTTATTTGGGGCTGGGGGGGGGGGGGGGGGCAATTATTCCACTGTGAAAATATACGCGATTAAAAATTCCAGACTGCTTATAAATATATTAACTGTATCAATATAATAAAAGTATCACACTTGAAGTAGAAGATGGGAAAGATTGGTTTAATTCCAAGTGAACAAACATACTAGTGCCGTGTTCCAGAATAACAGACAGCCTCTGCGGGGGTGTGAAGCAGGTAAGAGGCAGTGGCAGTGGGTAAATATAGAGGAGGGGGTGTGACACATGACCACAATATAGGACACCAGTACCAGAGGGGCTCAGGTGGCAGTGAGGAACCCATTAATAGTTCCTTCTCCCTACCCCAGAGTGTAACTTCCCTAGCTCTAGGTTCCAGAAGGGAAGGTATGGAGGAAGAAGCTATAGCTTGGGTGGCTAAGATATATAGTGATTTGTAGCTCAGCTACATAGGGGATGTTTTGTGGCAAAGCTCTCGATCATTTACATTTATACAACACTCGTGTTGCATGGCGGCTAAAACATGTTGTTTAAGAATGGAAAATCCACGAATTAACAGGATAATGTACGTAAACTGCGTGGGGGAGGGAAGTATTTGTATTTAAATATTTGTATTCAGCAAAAAACATTATGTAACGAGTACACTTTATCTCAGTGGTCGTTGACTCTTACAAAATCCAATATTATATCATAGAAAAAGTAGAGAATTCATATAGTAATCCTAGTGTCAAAAGAAAAGAAAATCAGAAAAGTTAAAAAAAAATGATTAAAAACGACGTACACAACTGCGTCCGAAGGGACAAGATCTTGGTAAGATTCGCTCAACACCGATTTAGATTTGTAGAAGCCCAGAGGGCAGGCTAACCGAAATAAAGATTTATGTTTTTAAAAAAAAGTTATACAAGACTCTGAAGAGATAGGGGCATCTTTTTTACAGGCCACTGGTTTTGTGGATAATGGGTTATATCCAGAACGCTCTTGGTAGAAACCTTGAATTGGGTTGCTTCTGAAGTCCGGAGGAAGAAATCCGAGTATTATTACTACAATGTAGTATGTGCCCATTCTACAATAATTCCCCGCAAACATTACAATTGTATCATTCTACTCATTATACCAAATTTAATATACCGCAATGCCAATGACATGAATACATATTTAAGCGCATGTTCAAATGCGTTTTACAGGAGGTACTGTCATGGTCAGATGGAAAATGAGAAGAGATTATAAAGTTGAAATGCGTAACTCCGGTATGTAAATTATAGGATTACTAACGAGATATGTAAAATAAATATGAGAATATTTCATTCTCTGCTGTCGGTTGTGTATCCACATGGCTTCTAAAAGACATTTAATATCATGAATGTGCGTTGAAAGAGAAAGACGCTCGCCGGGCTAAGATAAGAAACGGACACAATTCGTAAAAAGATGGGTCTTGTCACTTCAAATCTGTGAAGGGAAGCGGTGGTGGCCGCGTTATACATAGAACAGATATGTAGGTATAAGAACATAAACAGGTCTGTAAATGTTTGTATAAGTTGGGAGGCCTGGCCTTCACCCCTTTACCCCCAGGTAGACTCCTCTCTCCCCGTGCCTACCCTATCGCCCAGTGGCACCAACCGTTCCTCCCAACTCACTCTCAGTGATAGATAACCACGATCCAGATGGATGTGACCTTTCAGCATTTAATGGACTGGGGCTTTTGGGGCGCACGCGATTCGCATCCCATACTTGATATTATATTAAGGCCTTGACCGCGATCACAGTATATATATTTTTGAGATATTGCAGTTTGACGGGTAACAATCCTCGAATCATGAAAACGATCTTTTTTCTAAGAATTAAGGCACAACGGTGCGAAGTGGTCAGCGCCAATAGCATAAAAACGCACGAAGTAAATGCGGTCTAATGTGAAAAACAGAGCACACGTTCAACAGATTATTCGAAACCAAATGCCGGGATATGCTATGAAATCCTCCCTCTTTTACTTTTATTTAATTCACAGTGAATGATACAAGTACGCACGGCATACAATAAAATACCGTCCTTGCAAAAAAAAATATCTTCTCTCGAATCATACATCAACATCAGGTACATACATCCTCACCCCCTCCCCCGCCCCCCAAAAAAGTGTTTAAGATTTATCTAGCCGAAATCTAGGTAAGGGGGGGTAAATTTGTTTCTTTTTAGGGAACCACCATCCAGGAACTAAAACAAAATCTATTTTCTGTCTATTTCATAACAGTAGTTGTTTTAAACATAAGAAATGTACACTTTAAGAGTAGGAAGACATGTTTTCCTGCTTTAATTAGTTTTTCTAGGTAGAGAGGAGGGGGGGGGGTATATAGGAAACACCTATTTTTTTCTTCTTCAACCACAACCTGGGTTTCATAATGTATAAATTGTGGTTCTTATACTAAAGTCGCACAAAGTCGCACGATCAAGCACAAGTGAATGGGTCTTGACTTAGAATCAGACCCATTTAGCGAAACGGGTCCATTTTTTGTATAACCTTATATTTTCATCGGAAGATTGTTGAGATACACGCGTTGGTCATTCATGATTTCTATACATTCATATTTATTATCAAAGTCGACATATATATAAATAGCGTATTTATGAATTTATTTATAATTGAATTCAAATGAAATCACGGGCACATCGCAGATGAACTGAAATGATAAAATCATGAGCGAAACGTGACACATTTCAAACATTCCTAATGGCAACGTAGTAAACAGAGCAATCACTCATAACAATTTACACGATATCCGAGTGAAAATATAAATAAATACCCAAGTTGGAGAGATCTGAGAAGTATAAAATTCAGTCACTCAATAACTGGAAACATAATCGGCGTCAGTGACATCCTGATTGCATGAAGCAAGTATATTCTATAAACTGTAATTAACTTTTTATTCCATGGCGTGTAAAAATATTGATTACGCTCCTCTCTGATCTCCTTCCCTGACTACTTTCCTTGAACACCATCATGCAGAGCTGCCAGGTTGGTTGTGGTTGAAAACGGGAGATCTCCCGCCGAAACGGGAGGTTTGGCAGCTGTGATCATACAACTTTTCTCCATACTCCATAGCATCGGCCACCCCCTCGCACACCTTTTTCCAAGATTCTGGTATTTGTTCGACCCCATAGTAGGCTCCCGCCATAGCTCCTGCCATAGTGGCGATGGTGTCGGTATCCCCACCTAGTGATATGGCATAGATTATGGTGCGCTCAAATGGCGAGTCCACCTACAAAGGAGGAAAACAGGTTTGGTAAATGAAGCAGGATCCGGCAGCCCGTGTTAAGGATGTATTTAATTTGATCTTAGCTCATTTTATTGTAAACTAATTTTTCTTGTTTTTCCATCATTAAGAAGGGGCTCATGAACCCGGAATGTTATAGATACCTAATACACAAACTCGACTGTTTTTTCTACCTTTACTCCCACGGCATCTCATTATATTCATTTCATAGGCTTTTCAATGACTACTAAGGACACCCGTCTAATAATTAGCTATGCTCTCACCGGAATGGAAGATATCGGATTTGTAGCTCGGAGGAAAGAGTAAATTGCCGCAGGCACTGATTCGAGTGCAGAGACATCGTTACCTACGTGAAGAGGAAAAACATGGGTTCAAGATTAGAGTACTAAATATATACCATTCAACCGGACATGTAAGCACTTATATGGGATGGATTACATGTAGTTAAAATAGCAGAAAAAAACCCCATCGTTACCTACGTGCAGAGGGAAATATGGGTTCAAGATTAGAGTACTAAATATATACCATTCAACCGGACATGTAAGCACTTCTAGGGGACGGATTGCATGTAGTTAAAAAATAAAAAAAATAAAATAGCAGTAAGGATATGTAATAAAGAATAAAAAGATATTATAAAATAAAGCTGGAAGATACTTTAACGTGGATATTCTTTTGGAATATTAGTATAAAATTCTCTATAATGATTCTACACTCACCTAAAGTATCTTCAATTATCGACCGATCGACTTCTTTTTCTTGTTTTAAATATCCTTTTATAAGTTTTAATTTCTTGGTATAAGATGTTCCGGTATCTTCTTTGCTGGAAAAATGACGTTTTCTAATTCATAGACAAATTAAAACAAGAGTGTTGCATTGTACTGAGAGTCAATTTGAATATAAATCACAGAAATGCGCAGGCGAGACTAATTCTAGAATAGGGGACAAACCCCCAGACGCTCAGGAAATCATGCACACTTTGGCTACCTAACCAACAGGCGCAATATTGAAGAAGATACTCCGATATATGGTAACAGTTTTAATAATTTTTTTTACCATAAACGCTTCTGCTTTGGTGAGTCTGTGACGTCGTTAGATTCCTCATTATCGGCGGCACTTTCTATGTCACTCATAAATTCTATAAGGCGATCAGCGAACGCCTGGGTATCAATAGGTGTCTCCGCCTGGAGGTGAAGAGCGGAGTGAACAGCTGCACACTGGAGTCTCGCTCCATTCACAGCGTCCGGGTGTGAATGAGTAATTTTGGTGATGGAGTCTACGAGTTGCTGGTGAGCAAAATGATAAATCTAGCTGATATTCAACGGTTGGTATAATACATCGAGAAGAGCATTTATAAGTGAAATTAATCATGGAAAAATATAACCAGCTTCTTTATTCCTTCAATCGATATTTCAAAGTTCACTCGTAATTGAGATTTTTCGGCAATATCTGAAAGGACTCAGCCCTGAAGAAGGAACGGAATTGTTGAAACGTTGGCCATGTTAAGTCCAGAAAAATAAAAAGTGAAAAATATTAATCCTCACAAGTCTTTATTCTAAACAACTTAAGTTCATGCATCGTCACAAGCAATGCTTCTCAACGGTTAGCATGCATTAAATGTATTTAGGATTGGGTATTAATCAGATATTAGTGAAAACATAAATATGATATGAACATAAACTTACAAGTAATTGTGCTTTATTCAGTTTATAGCCAAACAAAGCAGCTGGGACGATCCTCATCGCACCACCATTACCATAGGATCCAGAGCCATCGAATTGTCTTGCGGCAGGTCCGAAAGGTTCAGCATATTTCTCATTTTTAAGTTGAAGAAACACCTTTCCAACACTTGCTCCATAACCCCTTCCAGGTTCTTTGAGGAACTCGTACACGAATCTGGTAAAAAAAAAAACATTTCAAAGTTCACAGACTGAGAGTAATTGAAAACTTCTGAGTGATTCAGGAAAAGGGCACACTATTTGAAAAGTAATAATTCATAAACCAATGTTGGGGAATGCATAAGTTAACGGATTCTGGAAATAACTGACTTCGAAATAATCTTAGAATCACTAATAAAAGTACATTAATAAATTTATACCTTTTGGCAAGGTCTTCAGGGTCCGCCTTGGCCTTTTTGATAAGTGAGTAAGCAACAGATCTTGCCATAGCTGTATCGTCGGTAAACTGATAACTTTCTTGTGGTTCTGAAATAATCAACGATATGTGGAAAATTGCGCAGTCAGTATAAGTTGTTTGGTCTGTAACAATATGCATATGGCCCTGGTAAAAAATATGCATAACATATAATAAACGAGTACAGTACCGTACTAAGGTTTTATGAATAAAGTTATTACATACTTCTTATTTTTTAAAGAATAGGCAAGGAACTTACGGTCACCAGCGTTAATCTTGGTAAAATTATCATTGAGCGTTTCTATTTCAACTGGGGAGAATTCGTAGTCAGACCCGAGGCAGTCCCCAACAACAGCACCGACCACGGCCCCATTGAAACGACTGGCCATGGATTCCTATAAGAATAAAGATACAAATATTCGTTAAAAGATATGCCATCGAAATCCACGATTATTTAAGGCATTGTTCTTTATAGGTCTTCGAATGGATCACTATATAACTACGGTACTAACTCTCATAATCCCAATAAATGTTGAACTACAAGTAGGCCTACAGTATGGTACCGGTACGGTACATGCAATTCGACAAATGAAATTAAATTCTCAGCACAAATGTGAGGCAATATCAAATATCTAGATGACCAGAATAATTCTTTAGACTACAAGAGACAGCATCGTCGGGACACTGAGCCCGTAGAAAGTGTCTTTGACAAGGTTATCATCACACTTGTAGTCCAAAGAATTATTTTGATGCTTCACGTACACAACAGACAGGGAAAGAATGGGAGTTCATCTGGAATGCAGAGGCGGAGGGTGTTTTGAAACTGTAAAGACTTAAAAGAGAGCCCTGTGTGAGGAGGTAGTGCTGCTCTATATCATACTATGAGAAGGAATTTACTATCTGATACGAACAGGAATGGAGGGGGGGGGGCAATTTCGTAGACCGGTGGCTTCGGTGCCCAATAGGATATATCATAGCAATCCTCAAGAATAGTAACACAAATAGACAAAACAATGTACGGTACAGTATGGGATAACTGGGGCAAATAACCTCATTGGCATTGCTTCCAGATGAAAAGATATGATAAAACGGTCAAATGAACGTAGATATATAGGTGAAAATAAACCCATGCCATCATGACATTAGTAATCTGAGCTAATCTGGTTCTACAACCGTGACATGAGCAATATACTTTTCAACACAGTCACTGCAGTTAAGGCATAATGTGGACAAATGAAATTAAATTATCAGCACAAATATGAGGCAATATCAAATATCTAGATGACCAGAATATTTCTTTAGACTACAAGAGGCTGCATCGTCGGGACACTGAGCCCGTAGCAAGTGTCTTTGACAAGATTTTTCAGAACCTAAACTTATAGTTATAGGGCACACTAGGCCCTAAGTATAAATTGTAATAATTATAGCCTATATTATTCTCACGTACCAACTTGTCTTTGTACATCAATACACTTTTATTTCTTTTAGTTCTATCAGAGCTATATAATTAAATATAGCTCTGGTTCTAGATAGACTATCACACACGAAAATGATAGGTCGTGAACTCATTTCATATTTACCGCTCCTCTCACTAGAATGCAAGCAGCCCTTGGCATTGACTTCATGATGAAAGTTGGTAGGCTTATAATTGTCGAATGCATCTTTTATCGTCCAACCCAAACTGGCAAAGCCGTTGAACATAAAGTCAGAATTCACTGAGAATAGATAACTTGGTGAGAACCCGGAAGATTTTGAGAAGATGGAGATTCTCGCGGGCACATTCTGGTTGACACCCAGTGGTCAAACTCAAGACTTGAGTCAAAACTCTAACATGTAACAACAGACTAGGTCTAGGCTTAGGGCTAGGCCTAGATAGTGATGAGGGTGAGCTACGCCTACGGCTCGGCGATTTCTCGCCAACCTACCGCCATAATTATTGCCACGAGGAGGATAACGCCCACCGATGCATACACTAGAAGTCAGTAAGGAACGAGCAAAGGCAAGATAAATATGATGTTAGCATATGATTGACAAGCAAACAAAAATTCTGCAACATATAAATGTGGCGACACCTTCCGGTTGTTCGATGTTTTGCCCTTTTCAAATCGGTGAAGGGGTTGCAACTGTGAAGGTGGAATGGGAAAGTCCAGATTTTGTTAAAAACTGGTTCCTCATCGCGTGACAGCCATAGGTGTTCACTTTCTGGAGGCATCCCCTATCGAATGTTAACTCTCTAGAAGTGCTCTCAATTGGCATTTGAGTAAAAAATCATTCAAAGTATCTCTTCTAGGCCTAGTCATGGAAACTGACAGGCCTCGGCATCGTCAGGGCACTGAGCCCGGGGCAGGTGCTGATCGTCCGCGGAATGTCCGAGGGTCTGCTGGGGGAGATGCTATTCCTAGCGATACGAGCGCTGATAGGAGAAACGATGGCGGGTATACATACTTTTATGAAAATATCATGACTTTCTATGTACATTGCCGCTGGCATTGGGCATTGCCTATAGGCTAGTAGCTTATTATTCTTTCTTAATCATAATTCTTAAAGTTTTAATGTCATTTCTACATTTATTACTTACCGGTACACCCGCATCTTTTTATCTTGTCACACCCATACAAAAAAAAACAACCCAGGAGACTCACAGTGAATTAATGCTTTTCTTGAAATTGAAAATGTATGTCATGGTCTAGGAGAGAGGTATCATGGACTAGGAGAGAGAGCTAGAGAGGTATCAACGAATCTTTGGGTATCTAAGCATATCTCCCCTCCCCCCCCCCCCCCCCCCCCATCTCATGATCTAAACCTTTATTAGTTAGATAGATAACAGATCTCCCACCTAGGACTAGGTTATTCTCATGCTATCTAACTTACTTGAAGCAATGCACTATAATTTGTATGGTAATATTGGTAGCCTAACAGTTAAAGTGTGGTTAAGAAATTTCTCTGGTATAAACTCAACAGTTATGTAAGTTTAAGGAAAGTTTCAAAAAGTGAAACTAAGACACTACCGTACAAACAAAATAGTCTTAATTGACGCAAGTTACGGTTTTTTTTATATATTTTTATCTTTAAAGTCTAGGCCTACATTAACATTTAAATTCTAAAAAAATACAAGTAAATTAGAGTGAGATTTAAGTCAACATAACAAATATTGGTTCAGTTCACATCAGTTCCCTGGAAAATACAAAAACACATCTCAATTATATCATGAGTGTCGAAATGAGTGATACGGTAAGGTAACGTTAGGCTATAATATTTAATAAATTATTGAATAATAATAATTAACAATAATCATGCTTTATTCCATGATTTGGCTGTGAGCGTACAATATAATCGATATACTTGCCGCTCACAAGGTGGACAATATGTTGCAACACGTCGCGCTGATCATGACGTCCACGTCGCTCCTGCGCTAAAAATTGCATTTTGCAAGGGTTAAACTAGCCACACATCATATCAAATGACTGAATAGGACATTCGTGATATATGGATTGATATTTTCATCTTGCCTTCGCTGCAAAAAACGCAAGTTAATAGAGATTGCAGTTTTAAAAATCTCAACCTTTGATCTCATGCTGTGAACGACCAACGACAGACTTGGCGCCGCCCTTGATGTATTATCGCTCAAGTCGGCTCAGTGATATCCTTTAATTCCTACTCTATAAACCAGCATAAATTTGACTTATAACAGACAATACATCAAATATGTCACAGGGGTCAACTGTGTCCAATATGCTCACTGGACTGTTTGGATTAGGATCCACCTCTGAAGATAAAGTGTTAACCTCTACGCCAGTTGTGGGTAATGGAGACCTCAACGGTAGCATCACCCACCAACCTCACCACTCGACTGGCGCTGAAATAACGTTTAAAGACCTAGAAAATGCTGACCTACCTGCTAGTCCAATACTGATTGATAAGACGATTAGACAATTTGAGTCACCTCCTCAGACACCTATTCCTATTAGAATGGAGATGAATCGAACAGAGTCTGGCGATGATAGCCCTGTTCAAGTGCATGGGATGAAGTCAGTCAGCCATGAGATGAATTCAAATAGTCATCCACTTTCGGAAAGTTCTGAAGGAGCTAATGCCACATTTCTGCGTGAAGTACTAGATATTGAACATAATATGATAAGTCCTGAAGTTAGTTCAGACTCAGTTCTCGAAGATGAGCTCTTCAATGATCAACTTGACATGAATCGATCTGGGTCTTTTGACGAGAGCCATGTTGACGAGAGCCCTGTTGATGACAGCCCTTCAAAACTTGGAGAGAAGTCGACATCGGAGACTCCTGATAGCTCTAATAATTCCACACGCTCTCACACACAAGTGGGTGTTAATGATATAACTGATGATCACCATATGGAAAAATCAGATCAAGCAGGTAAATCCAGCAATGATAATCACACTACGCCACTGGAGATGGTGCCGAGTCACGAGTATGACAGCTTGCTTAACGCCATTTGTGACAGACTGACGCCTATGATATCTTCTAGCATCGAGGCAAAACTGTCCGACACGAAAAACATGATTGATACATCGATATCATCACTTAGCTCAAGTCTACATAAAGTTCAAACTGATGTAACCAACCTCTCACTGTCACTAGATGCACGCTTAGCTCAATTAGAGAGAACTGTGTCATCATTTGGAGATGTTGCCAAAAACCAGTTATCGACGGAGGCTCTGAAATCAGAGTTTAAGTTGCTTAGCGAACATAACAAATCGAACACTGATAACATAGCTGCTTCGCTGAATGAACTAAAGGAGTTCACAGATTTTAAACTGAATTCCATCCAAAGAGATGATATATTCCCTCCGCATAATCATGGACGAGATGGATACAGGAGAGATGGTCCCCCGAGTCATATGGGCCCCGCCATGCCGTGGCATGGACCACCCATGCCTTGGCAAGGTCCTCCGCGTAGACAGTGGCGAGGAGCGCCGCCTTTGCACCAGCAAGGTCCGCCAACAAATCCATTACAACGGCGGCCTCATCCTACAACTCCAAAACCCACCACTCCAAGATCTCGCAAGGTAATTGTCATTGATAACATTTCTGAGCTAGTGAATGATGACATCATAAACACAATCCAATCAATCTGTAAAAAGCTTGATCCGGCTTTTAATCCTAAAGATCTAGTCCACATATATAGGATCGGTCTATTAAAAGATCCAGTCACGAGGCCAGTCTATGTCCGCTCCAAATCAGAGAAGATATTGTCCACTATTGCCGAGAATATTCCTAAGATCCGGCAATTTGATGTGAGATTTGCCACGATTGAGATTAATCCACAATGCCTCCAGGTTCCATCGCACGAGTTCAATCTATTGAAAGACTGCCACCAGTTAATGCGCCTAAATAAGGTCAAGTCAGAGCATAGGGGCAACCACCTGGTAGTATGGTCTCCTGAACCGCTTGCGTACACAAAGAAGGACTTATCCGATCTCCCAGTTAACTGTAGGCCAGAAGAAGCACGGTCTATCCAAGTAGATGATGGAGAGGGTATTGGATTCCGTAGTGAATTCAGTTTTCTTTCCAACTTTTACCCTGCGGAGGTAGTCTATAAAGGCATGACCTATAAATCAGCGGAACACGCCTTCCAATCGAGCAAGGCGTCGTTTCTAGGTCAGACGGAGATTGCCGAAGAATTACGGAACCAACCGAACCCGTATGACGTCAAGCGTAAGGCAAAACTTAGCTTGAAATCGTCACCGGAATGGATGAATGTCGAAGAATCAGTGCTGGAGGAAATAATCAGAGAGAAATTTCAAATCCAAGATCTAAAATTGAAACTTTCTGCATTGCCCCAGTCTCGCTTCTATGAGATGACCGCAGACCGGAAATGGGCATCAGGCATGAACTTGCCGCGAATCCTAAACAAGGACGGTCTGAGATCTACGCTGAAATCGACAAATTTCACTGGCAAAAACATCTGTGGGAACATTATCACTAAAATCAAGGGGGAAATTGACTGGATATAAACTGCAGTCACGCTCATAGTAAGTGTCAGTTTCCTATTCGTCGCTGAATCTCGAGTCACCACACAAACTCTGTATTCCGGTATTTTCGCTCATGTCAATATGAATACCATTCTGGTAATAGGAGACTCGAGGGCCGGCTCCATAGCTCCCTCCCTACAACAACAAGTCGGTGATTCTGTTCAAGTAGTAATATCATGTATGCCCGGTGCCACTATTCTACAGTCAGTGCAAGCTGCAACTGGGAAATTACATAGGACCGCCCCGCATCAAATATTCGTTATAGCAGGCCTCTGCAACTTGACAACCAAGAACTACCTGACAGGTGTTGTCACGTTACGACACCCAGTTGATGAAGACATGGAGGAGTATCTAGCAAGAGACCTCGAGACCTCACATAGCTATATCTCGGCTCATTCTCCCAGACACACCAATATAACGTTTGCACCTATCACTGGCATGAATATAAGCCAGTTTAATGCTAGACGTGATATTCGTAGAGGACTAGTTAATGCCGAAGACATTTCACCCGACTCCCTTCAATCCCAACTAAACACTCAAGTCGAACAAGCAGTAAGAATCATCAAAAACTTCAATATGATGAATAACGAACTTACACCCTGGACCCAAAGACTCACTCACCGCTATCATTCCAATAATAAAACCTACACTCACAACTACACCACTCTATCGGACGATGGTTGTCATCTATCACTGAACCTACAGGACTATTGGGCGAAAGCCATAGTTAAAACCTATTCAATAAATATTCAATCTCAAGGCGGAAATAACTAAGAGGTCTAGACCCCTCTTGGAGGCAACTTGCTTTGGTACCTCCCTATTCTGTCTGCATAACTAAAGGTATATACATCTTCGTAATAATGTTATTGATGCTAGATGATAATTGCTCTCTTGTGGCAGCATAAGTAGCGACAATTGTTTCTTAATGGTAACTGCCCTACTGTATACATGTATTTTTGAATCATGTTATAACAATAAGATATTTAGTATCTGTAGCGGAATTGTACTGTATAAGTCAATTAATGGTTATGCAGCCATAATGAAGGAGTCTTGATAATTGATTGATGTCCTACGAATCTCCAGAAGACCTATGCTCTTCTCTCTCCGTCTCAAAACTAGTGGTATTAGATCTGATTAACTACTAGAATGTTATTGCAGTTTTATGATAATCTGTATAACGATATGTGCTTCTTATGGCAGCATAAGTAGTGATAAAAGTATTAGAATGATATTCCACATTATGATAATCTGCATAGCGGATTAATCGCAATGTACTTCATGAGTTGAGTGTTATAATAATATAATTATACTAGGTGCTAGGAAGTATGTCAGGGTCAGGGTTGTTGGATTTTTCCCTATGGTGAGCAACCTGCTTTGGTGCCTCCATCGACGAATATTCCAAAACTCTTGCCAAACGCTAAGCCTAAAACCTTTCAATCTTTGTTATGAGTGGTGCTACCACTGCGATCGTTATAATATGAGTTGATATGAGTCCTGTTCATGTTAAATTGCGTAAATAAGTAATACCCTGTTATATATGTTCAATTTGTGTTTACTATGGAGTTTGTGTGCACTCAACCACTTAAAATCTTCCTCACTCTTAATGAGGAATGAGTGTAAAATTTTATCGTTCTTATTGTGTGGTGTGTTTAACCCTTCATATTGCAATTTGCTCACATTCATAGATTAGTGGTAACTATGGATTTGAGCAATAGCAGCTTAGTGCTGCAATCTTACAATGATCTGAATAGTCTAAAGGGTATCAAGATGGTCTCTTGGAATATAAGGAGTTTGTATAAACACTTTGACCAAATTGAACTGTTAACTAGTGATACCTCTGTTGATGTACTCTGTTTTTGTGAAACATGGTTAAATAACTCAGTTCACGATAACATGATACAGCTGCCGGAATTTACCCTGTGTAGACAGGATCGAACACTCAAGAAGAGAGGTGGTGGTCTGTGTATGTATTTGAAGAATAATCTGGTGGTTGATTCAGAACATTATAAAAAACTAAATACCTCAAATAACGATATAGAAGCACAGGTAGTTCAAATAAAGAAAGGATTTACTAAAAAGTGTACCCTGGTTAGCATATATAGGCCACCAGGTGGCAGCACTAAAACTTTCATTGAATCCCTACAAAATATACTGTCAAAGTTAGACGCGTCTCATGAGTTGTACTTAATGGGAGATTTTAACTTAGACTTTAAATTGATTGAAACCTCTAAGTCCACCTTATCCACTGAACTTAAAAATCTCTTTAGTACTTACTCCCTGGCCCAGCACATCAAACAACCAACCAGATCAACCTTAAAATCAAGTACTATCATTGACCACTTTCATTCGAATAGTTCTTACATTTCCGCAGCGGGTACTATTAATATAAACTTATCTGATCATTTTCCGATATTTGTAGTGCGCAAAAAACCGAGAAACAGGTACAGCACGGAATCCTTTTGGGCTAGAAACACCAAAAACCTTGACTTGAATGTGCTCTGTGCAATTCTACGAGATTTAGATTGGAGTATCTTCTATAATAATTCTAACCCGGAGGAATGTTGGACATCTATGCTAAATACTATAAATATATACCTTGACAGGATGTGCCCAATGAAGGAATTTAGAAGGGTACGTTCCAAACCCAAATGGATGTCCAACGATCTTGTTAACACAATGAATGAGAGAGATAGACTTTTTAGATTGGCCAAGAAAAACAAAGATGTAGATATACTTGCTAAAGCAAAACAGTTACGTAATCAAGCGAACCGTGACTGCAGAGCTGCGAAGGCAGCCTTCATTAAATCCAATCTAGAGTTTTTTGATAAAGACCCTAGAAAGTATTGGGAATTTTTGCGACCGATCATTAGCCCCGAAAAATCTAAAACATCAGAAGCAATAAATCTCGAAATTGACAATCAGATGTTAGACCCCACAGAGGTCCCTGATGCCTTTAATAATTATTTCTTAAATGTAGGTCCCAATTTAGCCAATAAGTTGCCCCATAAGGACACAGACCCTCTCTCTTATATGAGTACAACTACCTCCGTGCCAAGGCCTGTTTTTCGGTTTTCCGAGGTCACCCCCAAGGAAGTTCATGATATTATTGTTAAAATTGACGTTACCAAGAACTCAGGTGTTGAAAACATGCCTTCTAATATCCTGAAGTCTTGTCTTTTATCGTTATGTCACCAATTCACCCATATCATCAACCTATCACTATTATTAGGGAAAATCCCATCTGTTTTCAAGGTAGCCAAAGTCACTCCGCTTTATAAATCTGGTGGTCGAATGGCTTGCAATAACTACAGACCCATTTCTTGTATCTGCCTACCGGCAAAAATCTTGGAGAAGGTAGTCCAAATTCAAATAACAAATCACTTTGAGTCTAATAATTTATTCAGTGATGCACAATATGGCTTTCGAGTAAATCATTCTATACAACAGGCCCAAACTGATTTTCTTCAAAACATCTATACAAATTTAAATAACAAACTATTAAATAAATCAATATTCTTAGACTTTAGCAAAGCCTTCGACACCGTTCATCACCAAATTCTCCTTAACAAATTGACGGAATATGGCATACAAGGAATGGAACAACTGTGGTTCCAAAATTACCTATCAAACAGAATGCAATATGTTCGCATAAATGGTAATGACTCTAGCAAAGGAGTAGTTACTTATGGAGTGCCCTAAGGTACAATCCTTGGGCCTATACTTTTTACTATATACATTAACGATCTGCAATCTATAATAAGACATGCCCAGCTCCAGCATTATGCTGACGATACGGTACTGTATTACCACAATAGTAATGTTACTCAATTACATAATCATTTGCAACAGGACTTGGACAGGGTGTTCACATGGTGTATAGTTAAAAAGCTATCTCTTAATATATCAAAGTGCAAAACGATGTCTTTTGCTCTTAGTCATACTGCAAAGAGGAAAACTGTCAATCCCCCTCTTAGCCTAAAACTAGGCTCCCAGGCCCTAGATCAAGTTCAAGAATACAAATACCTCGGTTTTACTTTAGACGATCTATTAACTTTCAAAGTTCACACTCAAAATACCCTAAAATTAGTCACATCCAAAATTGGACTCCTATTTAGAGCCAGAAATTCACTCACTTCTAAGGCTAAACATGATTTGTACAAAATGGCTATTTTACCAAATTTTGACTATTGCGATTTCATTTATGATTCTGCTCCAAAATCTTTACTTCAGAAGTTACAATCACAACAAAACAGAGCCCTTAGGATTATTTTTAATAAATCTAGATATGATAATGTAGATCTTGAACATAGACACTTAAACGTTTGGCCCCTCCAACAACGCAGGGACAAACACATCCTGGATATCGCCTTTTATCTCTCCCAAAATCCCAATAACTTAGATAACAGAAATCTGAGCACCAGAAGTCACGCTAAGGGGAGGAAAAACTTGATGGTGCTAACCTCAAACCTGTCTAAAATCACCAACTGTTTACTGTATAAATGTCAAACTAGATGGAATGCACTCAAAACAGAAGCGCATTTAATTTTAGACAAGTTAACTTTTAAAAAGTACACAGACAAACTCTTGTACCCCTTCTGACCTTCTAATTATATTTCGGTTAGAATTACAATAGACTATCCATATTGGCTAATCTAAAATTATAGTATGTCGTGTTTAACCCGTTATTTACTGGCAGTGATTACTGATTATTGTATATCATGTGTAACCCACTATTTACTGATATTGATTACTGATGTAGAAGTCTCCACTAGATGGTAAGGGCAACCTGCTTTGGTACCCAACCCTTCTATTGATAGACGGTTAACATCATACTAAGGAGTGGACTTTTACGTCTAATACCTTTCACTCTTGCTTGTTAACTAATAATTTCACAATTACATCGCTTCCCTTCCTAATACTTACCTGTATGTACTCTTTTTGATCAATGTAAAGAGTTCAGAAACCCATGTATCTTGTTCGAATATAAGTGCGCTATAGACCCAGTCTGTATTATCTACATGTATGCTGTTGAATTAATCTAGACCTAGTCTGTATTATCTACTTGTATGCTGTTGAATTAATCTAATGGTAACTGCTGCGGCAACATTAATGTAATAACTGGTGACTGCAGATACATCATTGATTTAAGTGTTACTGCAACATCATCTAATAGTTATTATTTATCTTCCTGACACTAATTCATTCATGTAATAATTTTGTCAAACTATTCAATTACGGATAATCTGGATAATAATCTGTTAATTTCCCTGATACTGTCACGCCCTGATACATCTACAGAATTTGTCATATCTGTACATCGACTTCACATTTTGTTCATTTACATCCACATCACATTGTACCTCTTACATTATTGTAAACTATAATTTAACTAGTTATTGTTATCGTTGCAACAAAAATATTCAAGTTGTCAAGATTCGAGGCACTCTCTGGAAGAACTGGTCTCAGGGGCCTGTCCCTGTGACCAGACATTGAACTACCTGTTTTGCAATACTATCAGCAAATAAAAGAATCTCTGAATTGAATTGAATTGAATATAAACTCCCTGTATTGTACAGTGACGTCACAACCGTTCGAGAATATCGGTGAGCTATGCGGACAACACAATTTGATGAAATAAATCAAATAAAGTTGTAATAAGTTAAGAATCATGGAATAAAAGCAAGAATAGCACAGTATCGCCTATATTCTCCGAGTAAGGCCGAAAAACAACTCGGCCTACGGCCTCGTAGTTTTCGGCCATACTCGGAGAATATAGCCCCCCTCATACGCGATACGGTGCTGTTCTTGCTATAGTACCTGTTACGTGATAATAGGCCTACTATTTTTAGAAATATATGAAATTGAAAAGTGAGCGTGACACATGATTATTATGATTAAAAGGAAGACAATTGATATCACACGTTCTTTGAAATATGTATATTATGCATGGTTACTTTCCTAGTCGTTTATGACAAGTATATCTTTTCCAGTTTTTACACATTATTCAAGATTGCTATCGGCATCATACTTGTTCCTATTGCATACGTTGCTATGCTTGACAACCTAGTTGACGATGACATCGACCCAGAATCATTCACGTAAGGACTAGATTATATGTAGGTATGTTAACAATATTTTGGCAAGGGTAGGACTCTATAATATCCGCTTGAATCAAGGTGATGTAGATCATGTGATTCATGATAATAGTTTTATTGTTATAAGTGTACATTTTATCATATTAACTATAACATGTATGAATGTTCTACTCTACTTTCATTTCTGATCGCATGAGTGATCGATGCAACTGACTCTGCAGTTTTAGTTCATTGACAGTGATCTTTGGTTTAAGTATTGAGCTCATTTTGTTATCGGGGTTGTGTTTGTAAATACGGTATTATAGGCTATTTCCTGTTGGTTCAATCGTTACTGTTTACTTGTGTTTAGGTTGCCTCCACGACCAACGTTGGAAGGTAATCTTTCTCCCAATGATCTCCTTTCCAAAGCCGAGAAGCTCTTTGAAGGACAGGTTGTTGGTCCCGAGTCCATCGTATTTCACAAAGGTTGGTATTGCATGTGGCCCAGTTTATGAATACCATCATGGTACCGTATGTTGGAGAACTCAGTTGTGCTTTTCAAGCAGATATCTCACGAATTGTGATGTGTTTCAGGAAAATGAGTCACAAGTCGCAAACAAATATTTTGAGATATCGTCATATTTGAAAAATAAGATCAAGCCAATTCCAATGATGGTTAACATTAGGACAGCTGAAAAGTATTTCTATATTTTCAGTTTGATATTTTTATTTTTGAGAAAAGTGTTTGCAATTTTTCTGGGTGGACAATTATTAGTAAAGTAGCTAAATATGCTCCATAGGATGATGTTAGAAACGCAAGGATATATTTAATACACTGTCTTGAAATTTGGTACATGTATTTATACAACCTCAAAGTCTAAACACCCCAGAAATAAAAACATTCCAACAAACAGATCTGTAAATAAATTACTTTAAAAAATATCAATTTTGCGACTTGTGATTCATTTTCCTGTAACTGATCACAATTGATATGCAAAGTGAGTGATTGGCAGTGTAAGACAATGATCAGCTGGAGGCTTTTTCGTCCAAGGCTAATTTCTATTGCCTGAAGACTGGAATGTCGAGCCAGATGTGCGCAGGGGAAAGGAGCTGTAGCTCAGAAATTAGAGATGCTGCTTTGAGATTAGATGGTTGATCAGTTAGCAACAAGGTGTAAAGTGAGTCATCCTAAGTCAGTGTCATATGTGATGTGTTACAGGAAAACGAGTCATGTCGCGAAGAATGGATTTTGGGATATCATTTTTGAAAAGATCAATTCCATCGATGGTAAACATTAGGACATCTAATAAGTACTTCTATATTTATTTGTGCATGCAAAAAAATACTTTTATAGTGATTGACCAATAAGTCATGACTAATATACTCGTTAAGATGACCTCATGATATAGATAGATATATTCAATACAGTCTTGAAATTCGGTACATATGTTTGTTACCAACAGAACTAAACACCCCAAGAATAAATGGATTGTGAGCAAGGGTTTCTATCGAAAAGCACTTGAAAAATATCATTGTTTTGCGACTTGTGACTCATTTTCCTGTAACACATCACAAATTTCCTTACGGCACCTGTCATAGAAATAGCACTTGATTCTTGGCACTACCAGTGTTCCCATGCTTGTTCATTGCTCCCCACTATCCTTAATAGTTCTATCACAGATACTTATTATCATATATCTCCACTTTACGTATAATATCAATCACTGGATATGACAAGACCCGCACTCCTACCTTGAAATATCCTCAACCCACACGGTTACAAATATAGTTTAAGGAATCTCAAAAAACCTTGTTGGTAAAAGAACTGTTCTTGACTATTTCGCTATATATTTTGTACAGGTCATTTATACACCGGTACTGCTGATGGCATGGTTCTAGATATTCACGATAACCAAATACGGGTTCTGACAAAGTTCGGCAAATTACCGTGTGGTAGGTTCACAGAGATTTTCTTTGTCTTTAAAACCTACAACGTTAACTCTTTTACTAGGGAGAGTGGCTTATCCTTATCTCCATCTTAGCCAATGCATTCTTATTCTTCAAAAAACTAATTGAACCACCATATTGATGTATTTGAAAATGGTGGAATCACATACCGTTATGGTAACTAAATATTTGAAGATTTTATTTGAGCGAAAGGAACCGTGGAGAAATAGCGATATATGTTATATGCGTATTTCTAGTCAATGAAATTTGAAAAATAGTTGTTTTTGCTAGACGCTCAAGAATATCACATGGGCCCATACAATTATTCTGTTGGTCGCATATTATATATATATATTCTATCGTGAAATATAACATTTTAGTTTATCCTTAAATAATTGATATCATAGGACTAGATCTGTTGATATTATTTTTTAACAATAGGTGGATATAAAAATGAGCCAAACTGCGGTCGACCTCTTGGTATGAGGTTTGATTCCAATGGGGCCCTTATTGTAATGGATGCATATCTTGGTATGTTCAAAGTGGACGTAACTACAGGTACAGTGAAAGCTATGTTCTATGGTCCTGGTCTCTTGGCTGTGCTTCTCTCCTTTTTTGGTGGCATATTCATTAAAATAACAAAATATACGAGCAAATCAATTCAAGTATATCAAACATAATGTTTCGATTCATAGATCTATTAATAATTAATAATTATTATTTGTCATTTTAATGATACTCGATTATTCATTAGGTGCTAGTGAGATGATGGTAGATGCAAAGGTTTCCATTGAAGGGAAGTCTCCCAAATTTTTAAACGATCTTGATATTGCGGCCAATGGTATGATTTACTTTACGGACTCAAGTTACAAATGGGAAAGACGGAATTGGCCATTATCGAGTTTGGAAAATAAGGCTCTGGGAAGGTAGTTTGTATGTTTATACCGGTATTCTATGTGAATTGGCAATTTTATTCAATATTGTTTATATTTAGGAGAAATTTAACTGAATTTTAGCAAAATAAGAATTTGTGAAGATAAGTAATTTCACGCATCATTTTATTACTTTCATATGGCTTTTTATTGGTCACAGGCTGATGCAATTTGACCCCAAGTCATCGGAAATCAAGGTACTCAAGGAAGGATTGAGCTTCGCGAATGGGGTGCAAATTTCCAAAGACCAAACGTATTTATTGGTTTGTGAAACTGGCAGAGCCCGGGTGATCAAGTATTTATATTTAATATTTATGTTTTCCACTTTACATATTCAGCCGTCACAAATTGAGTTTTCTAATTTTTATTCCACTATTTTCCGACCCATCTAAGCGTATCTAGGAATGCAGTTTTGAAACTCAATTATATATATATATCGATTTAGCTTTAAATTGTATTTCATTTAATTTTAAATCATAATTATAATTTCCAGATATCACTTGAGTGGCCCCAAGAAAGGTAGTTCTGAAATCTTTATCGAAAACCTACCCGGATTCCCGGACAACGTCAGGGCTAGTAGCTCTGGTGGTTACTGGCTTGGTGTGGCTTCACACAGGAGCGATGGAAAATTTTCTATGGTGGATGCGTTATCAACGTGGCCTGGCGTTAGAAGGGCTGTAGCCAAAGTAAGTAATATTGCCACTGTTAACACATACCAGTGTAGTGAATTTGCTCTCTCGACGCTTCCAATAAACGAAAGTCAACAAATAGGCTACGTGCTACTTTGTGGTTTATTGTCCAGATTAACGGCCCTTCTACCAAACCCCAGTGCTAGGGTAGTCACTTTCTTATACAAGGCACAACAGGTGTCATATAATGTACAACATAGAGACAATATGAAGAGGACAAGCGCGTCCGTACATATATCAACTTACTAAAGAGTAAAGTCTCTCATAAGAATAGGTAGAAGGAATAACAATGTTATAATGTGAACTGGGTAATATAAGGGAGGATATGAATTACATTACAAGAAACAGGCCCCAGTGCATGGGACACCTCTGGTGTAAAGTAAGCACACCAGCTCTTTATGAACTGGATGCACCTGGGGGATTGTAAAGCCACTACACTAGTATATATATGTCAGATAACACATACATTTAAAAGGCTAATAATGACGTGTCATTATAGGGCATTGAATGGGTGGCGCCACCTTCACGACTTAGAACTGAACTCTGGGCCAAGTCTGTCAGACACGCCACTTGGACCTTCGCTCGCACCCTAGTCAGAAGCGAAATCCTTGTTGAGATAACCTCCGCTATGCCTCCCAAACCTACCGCTACCACAAAAGCCGCTAAAAAGGCAGAGAAGGCCGAGAAACTAAGACAGCAGGAGGAGGAAAGGCTTCTTAAACAAACGCAAATAATAGTCGACGACCGTAAAGACGAGGAAGAAACTTATGAAGAACAAGACTTCACGCCAGAGGAGAGGGCCGAGCACGCCAACATGGCGGAATCCGCGGACGAGCATGCTTTACGGGAATCTGCCGGCGGGGAAGATGATGTACCGCCTCAGACGCCCAACAAAGTACTGCCCAGACGTGGTTTACGTGCCAAACGAAAGACTATCGTTACTCCTAAAAGGCGTGGAAGGCCAAAGAACGCCCCAGTAGTTTGTGCTAATCCGATGCAGCAAATGTCAGATATGCTACAACAGATCTGTACGACAGCCATTCAGACTGCGTCAGCCAGTGTCAGTCATCGTGACAGCTACACGAGGCAGCGGCAGTCACCGCCGGCGTCGCACCAAGTATACCGCACGCCTAAACGGTCTAGAGTGGATGTTTCACAAATTGACTTTGAGCAAACCCAAACTGAGGACTCGGACGATACTATAGTGACATTTAAACGCCCCCGGGAAAGGCAATTTACGAGAGAGAGCCACCGTCATCATCACGGACGGAGGAAGAAAAAGCATAGTGACTATAGTGACAGCCCGCCTCTACGCAGCCGGCACCCGGCATACTCTTATAGATCACGCCAGCCCGCAGACAGTTCGGAGGAGTCAGCTTCGGATAGTGACTCGCTCCCTTCTCCTCGTCGCTTAACAGCAAGACATCGCTCTTCGAAGGTTGTTAAGCGAGCCCTTGACGCACAGTACAGGTCTACAGGAAGACGAGGTAGGGTTGAAATTTTCAATGCGCCTGAAACTTCTCTACCGCCAGATATGGCGGCACGTATCAAAAAACAGAAGAGAGAGTTGTCCCTTGCTGAATATACATGCGGCTTCGCACGCATGACCATGAATAATGTAAGATACGGGTCGACATCGTGGTTTATGCTCCACCATCTCGCAACTCTAGCTGAGGATACAGCTCTCCGCACGTGGGATTCGGCGCATGCATGGTCCCAGGCGTGCCTGGATCTTATCCTGGAGGAGCAAAATGAGTGGTCCCACACTGATGTATTTAATGATTATCGTGTAAAAATGGCCTGGGACACACAAGGTGCAAAAAGCGTGGATACTAATACGAAGGCAAACAACCAAGCAATCTGTAGAGACTTTAATTTTGACAACTGTGCCCACAAGAACAGCCACACGGATGGCAATACCAGGTTTCTACATGTGTGTGGTTATTGTTTTTTCGCAATGAAAGAGAGAGAGAACGCCCATGCCGTCAAGGATTGCCAAAATAAAAGAACAGCTCAAGCCAATTTACACAGCGGCGACGGCGCTGGCCGAAGGAATAACCAACCCTTTCACAAGAAACCAGCATCTCAGGCTTCAAAAAACTCTTAAACTCCTGTTCCATCATACAATCCCAAACGATCGGTGAGTTGACCAACTTTCAAGACAATCTAAACTGTGTAATTAACTCTGAATCGAATGAATATGTCGGCGTCAGATCATATGTGCCACGCCCCATCCAAGATGGCGGCGCCCATACTAGCGAGAGCGGGCAAGCCAACATGGCAGCCGCTTCTCGTGTAAAATCTCGTGTCCCACGCGATTCTCGCAAGGAACGAGAACACAACCAAAATGGCCGACATAAACACGAACAATCCGACAGAAGCCTTTCTGCCGTAGACATATCTATCTCTAGAGTTAATATCAACAAAGTTGGGTCAATTCAAACCATTAAAAATGTGAACAGGAGAAACAGTGAAGCAATCGATGGCGCAATGTGTAATTCTAATGACAATTTCGTACAATTCCAGGCAGAAACTCACGCCCACGACCGAGAACTTGACTCCAAAATACAAGCGAGTGACGGCGAACAAGCCACGAGAGAGGTGCCTACCTTTCTTCAAAATGTACAGTATCCACATTACGAACAGGTGTTTAATGAACAGGAACTAGTGACCAATGACTTAGACGTCTGTGAGTATGAATTAAATCAAACTTCACTCAACAAATGTGACAGTGATAGCCCACAGAACATTGCCTTTGATGCATATACAAACTGGCCCTACCCTGATCTCTATATGGACTCTAAAATGGCTGGCATTTATGAAAAGGTTAAAATCTACAATGTTCCCAACTATAAAGGTGCAAAAATACCACTCGAGTCGACGCTTAATATTGAAAAATGGTCAGACATAGCTACAGGACATAAAGGTGACAAAATGGTTTTAGAAGGCGTGAATTTTGGTTTTCCGATGCAATATGTCGGCGGGCCTCGCTACTATGCACAGTCAGTGGTGAATCATCCGTCAGCACAGCAGCATATGGCGCATGTTCGAGATTATGTAAAGGAAGAATTGGAACATAACGCCATATCCGGACCGTACAAACGGCCGCCTTTTACCCCATGGTTAAATGTCAGCCCGCTTATGACTCGTCCAAAATCTGATACAACCTCCAGGAGGATTATAGTGGACTACTCCTTCCCGGAGGGGGGCGTCAATGACAAAATATACAAAAATCGATACAATTGTGCGCCAGCATATCACCAACTACCCACTATAAACTGTGCAGTCGAGATTATTCGAAAAATGGGCGTGGCTCCTGCTATGGCTGTGATTGACTTGAGCCGCGCATATAGACACTTTCCTCTCTGCCCGTTAGACTGGCCGCTGACGGCAATCATGGTAGATGACGCCTATTACATCGATAAGGTGCTCCCCTTCGGGGCTCGTAGTTCTGCCTTTGTAATGCAGTCTGTGGCGGAGTTTATAGTGCGTGCTTTGCAGAAGAAAGGCGTGACAGCAAAGCAGTATTTGGACGATTTACTTATAATCGGTGAATCTATTGAGGTAGTAAAATGTCAAATGCAATTAACAATCGAACTTTTTACAGATTTGGGATTACAGGTCGCACGCAAAAAGCTCCAAGGCCCTAGCCACGCAGTAAGGTGGCTGGGAATTGACATTAATACAAAAGAAAATCGCCTCTCAATACCTATTTCTAAACTTGCAGAAACAAGTTCCTGCTTGGCAAATACACTGCGTCAACACCAAATAACAACAAGCGCCATGCAATCTCTGGTTGGTAAGATCGCACACGTCGCCAAAATTATCGCACCTGCACGCCTATTTATGCAACGCCTTCTGGCTGGCCTCCGTGCAGCCGCAGGACACAAGGTCACCATCTCCCAGTACATAAAGTCGGACTTGAAGTGGTTTCTAAAATACACAGAAGCCTTCAACGGGAAAGCCATAATTCCGCGTCAACAAGTAGTGGAACACATATGGGCCGACGCTTGTCTAAAGGGAGGGGGTGCTACCAACGGTCACCACGCCTATATGTACACATTCACGCCTGAAATGTTGTCTGAGAAATCCATCAACCACTTGGAGGCAATCAATTGCCTGGCAGCTGCTCGGTTCTTTACAAGATCCAGGCACGCCGGGGGCATAATAAGGATCCACTGTGACAATACTGCGGCGGTGTTTGCTTATAGAGATGGTAGAGCTAGAGACCCGACTCTAGGTGCTTGCGCCAGGGCGCTCTGGTATCATTCAATGAAATTTCAGGTCCGATATGAGTTTGTCCATGTCCCGGGCGTACAAATGGTCATCGCTGACGCACTCTCTCGGGCAGCTCTCTCTTCTGAAGAATTATTCAAAGCTAAAGACATTGCAAAAGAAAATGACATTTATATTTCCTGTGCTCGTGATAATATGTTCAACATTCATATGTTCTATTAGGCAGGCAACCTAGGCACCTCGTGGAAGCTGCTCAGGCCAGACAACGCCAAGCACATCGCCCGGGGACAGTCGCAAATAGGCATGCGGCCGTCAGGAAGTATATCGCATTCTGCAAAGCTGTGGGCCACAATTTCAAGCAACCTTTTCCAGAGCTAATATGCTGGTTCATCGAGTATTTAGCTAAGTATACCAAAGTCCCTGCTACTATCATAAACACTATTACAGGCGTCAGGACGTTCTTCAAGCTGACGGGGTATGCCTCGGCTTCTCTCTACCATCCGCGGGTCGCCTACGCCATAAGGGGCCTGCAACTGACGCTCAGGCATGTCCCAAAGCCGAAGCTTCCTGTCACGCCACAGATCTTGAAGAAAATACTGTTGAATATACACCTCCTCGACTTTCCCACGCACATTAGAGTTGCTATCCTCGTCATGTATATGGGCATGTTGCGTCAGAGCAATCTCGCCCCCAGATCTGGTGACATCTTTGACGCCACTAGACACCTGACGCGGGGAGACTGCAGAATAGCATCGGATGGCTCATATATCTCCATAAAGTGGTCGAAATCAATGCAATCATCGCGCCAGGCCACGATCTTATTTGTCCCGACGACAGATGATCCAGTGTTCTGCCTCCGCAGAGCCCTTCTACGCCTCGACAAACAGGCGCCGACAAGAGAGTCGAGCTCCCCACTACTACAATTCCCTAACGCCCGACACATGACCATTAACTATATAGTGACTCAATGGAAGCGCCTTCTAAAAGCTGCGCACCTTGATTCACGCCTTTTCTCCTTACACAGCCTTCGCCGAGGGTCGGCGTCATACGCTTACAACACTGCCGGAGCCTCTCTCCAAGATGTCAAATCTCACGGGACGTGGGCGTCCGACGCGGTGGCGTCGTATATACGCCCCTTTTCTTCCACAAGAACATCTGTTCATCACGCCCTTAAGCGACTCGCCTAGCGAATCCCCCTGGTTATCTCTTTTAATCTTCAACTATTTATTACCCAGCAATTTCAACAGACAATGTGATATTTATGTGATATAATACACCATTTATTTTATTCAACAAATGAAAATGTTCATCGCTGGATCTTTATAACCCTTTTACCCAAAATAATAAACAAAATGTATTTTAATTTACTCTTCGCCTCCTCATTTAATGAGGCTAATAATGACGTGTCATTATAGGGCATTGAATGGGTGGCGCCACCTTCACGACTTAGAACTGAACTCTGGGCCAAGTCTGTCAGACACGCCACTTGGACCTTCGCTCGCACCCTAGTCAGAAGCGAAATCGCCCACCCTCCGCCCTAAATCTTTTATCAAAAGATTACACAAAAAACTATCCCACAAAGGGTTATCTCTTTTAATCTTCAACTATTTATTACCCAGCAATTTCAACAGACAATGTGATATTTATGTGATATAATACACCATTTATTTTATTCAACAAATGAAAATGTTCATCGCTGGATCTTTATAACCCTTTTACCCAAAATAATAAACAAAATGTATTTTAATTTACTCTTCGCCTCCTCATTTAATGAAGAATGTCTATATAGCAATCATCAGACAATACAAAGATATTACAATAAGGCACGTACGTTTCACT
Organism: Sthenelais limicola; assembly: GCA_942159475.1. Classification (NCBI taxonomy): domain Eukaryota; kingdom Metazoa; phylum Annelida; class Polychaeta; order Phyllodocida; family Sigalionidae; genus Sthenelais; species Sthenelais limicola. The sequence continues at coordinate 32,233,546 of OW804094.1, read as the reverse complement.
TTGTCAGTTATAATACGTTTGAGGTCATTGAGATATGGGCTCACGGTAGCTATTCGCCGAGGTCTTCCTCCCACTGCATGTCAGGGCCCTTTGGTTGATTGGTTGATTGATTAATTGATTTTTTATTTGCATTAAATTCGAAATATGTGTTTGGTGCTTCTGGGAAAATCCCAGGTCTTCCAACTCGTACCAAGAGGACGTTTTCCTTCGTCAGCAAACCTTGTCTTGGACTGAGATCGAAAGTGTTTATTTGTCAGCTCTTACTCCCCCGCAGTTTATCCCGATACCCATATCTGGGAAACGCTACTGCAGATCAACAACCCATATCTATATGAGTTAATTGTCTTAATCTGAGACTTATCTTTTAGGATTTTTAAATATATGGAAGTCTCTCTTTCTAAGGTAGAAGAATTGATAATTATATAGTTTCCAACTTTCTTTTATTCCACGAGATCGTTTTCGCCAGGTGTATATTTCTTTTTTTTTTACTTTTTTTTTTTTTACTTTTTTATTTCATTCCGACATCATATTTAATACATTACAGAAAGGCGCGCTATCCCTCAAGGATAATCTCAGCTAGGCGGTGTCTCTTTAAAATCATGAACAAAATGTACATCAAATACCCATCTAAGTGTCTACATCTTATCTAAATCAAGAGATAGTCTCGATTTATATTTCCAATTTCCTTGGGATCACATGATTTATGAAGAATTACTGCTCAGAGTTGAGGTATAACTTTTGCCTCATGGTCAACTCAAAATTATCCACATGTATTAACTTTTACGCTGCGAACGTTCAAATAGTCCCCCCTTTTACGGTAGGAGACTGACTCGATTTTTAATCGGGTCATCTTTATTTTCGTGCCATGACGGTTATTGTGTGTAACATGATAATGGGGCAGATATCCCGGAAATCCTAATATTTGTTCGATGACACCCAGTGCCCTAAATATTATGTCATGACTTCTTTGCTTCGTGGATGATTGATTTAGCTTATAGTTATGTTCTCTCTGATATCGTTGCTATCGTTGTTTGTTTTGGACAGGAGTAGTCATGATTATTCGTCATGATTTTGTCATGCTAATTTGTTCAGTAGTCTGTTGAATGTCGCATAGTAAAATGAATAAATGCTAAAAATTATGTTGATTATTCTCAACGAGATCATTTAGCATTGAATTCCTTGCACAATGACAAAATAATCGATGAAAAAATTAATATTCAGGATTGGATTTTATTGAGCAATTTTAGACTAATTTTAACGCTACCATTTCTCAATGTTATTTGCAGGCCATAGGATCAGATGTGCTACTCAAAGTTCTTCCTAAATACGGTATGATTCTTGAGCTAGATTCGGAGGGAAAGATCATCCGCAGTCTGCAAGACCCCAAATCATCAGTTATATCTGGTGTGTCTGAAGTTGAGGACGTAGACGGAGTACTGTATCTAGGTTCTTTTCAAGCGCCTTTCATCGGTAAACTTGATCTCAACAAGGTGGCTTTGTAGAACAAGTTCTTAACACTGGTGCTTTACATAAACTTCACGAAAAATCTGCAAATATACCATTTGCTCATTGATATACTGCCGCGTTATACCACAAACGTTATTAGTTACTTGTGCCTATTTGTCAATTAAAAAGTACTTATCCTGTGCTGTGAAGCCATGGTTTCAGGATTCTCTATTGTTCTCACTTTTTTAAATTTGATAAATGGCCATGTGCCATGTTCCTATCAACCATTGAATGGATTGACTCATTCAATGGCTACATTACACCGTGACAGCATTTCGAATCGGAAAGACCAGCTTAGCCAAAATTGTTGAGGAATCTGTTACTTCATTCTCCGTCTCTGTTATTGACATTGTCGTTGTCTATATTTGATATATGTATGCGTACGCTGTACAATTTACTTGTCTGAATTTATGTGTCCGACTACATGATTATCAATAATTGTTTGACCTAAGTTTATCTTCCAGCTGTTTAATGCGCTTTAGTAAAATAAAATTTGTAAGAAACAAAAACATGACGAATACTGTTGTCTTAAGCGAGAATCCATTTTTCCTCGGCGATGCATTTATAAATGTACACGCTCTCAGCCTACGGCGAAAAATTGATTTATATTTCATAGGGTGGTATTTTATAAACACCCAATTCTACACGCCACTATAAACCCCTCCCTTCTTTTTCTGTTCGCTAAAAAAATCATCGTGAGTAATATGGAAAACAAAAGGATCCTACTGTCATACCCTATTAGAGGGTCTCTGAATGCATTGAATTGCCTGAAATTAGGACAAAACATAGCCTAGGAGAGCTTTGAACTGGTCATAATGGTTTGAGGGACTCGAGACGAACAAAAAGGTCATGGAATTATTCTAATTGGCCTGGAATTTTGTAAAATTTATGGCAACATCGTCTCCAAATTATGAATTAAGAGACAAAACAAAATTTTTTATAGAAAACCGATAAAGATAGCTATAGGGGCTGTCTTCTGTCTTTTGTCTTTAATTAGGCCCCAACAATGCAATTGAAACAAAGGACAAACTGCATTTTGAGTAAATAATTAATGTAAATTTGTTTCTTCTAAATAATACATTTCAAACCATTATATAATGTTTCTCTATAGAATATGGCAGATTGCTTTGAAAATCTCCTGAAATCATTTTTAGGCGACATGTTTGTCTGCAAATTTTCTGTTTAATATGAAAATAAAACTCTTTAAAAAAAATGTGCGGGCCTGCTGGTATAATGATATAATTTTGGTGACGTTCAAAAGATAACACAAACCATATGATTCCCCATGTCCGACACCCAGTATACTTTCTGCTGCTACTCACCGATAAGGAACAGGAGCTTGCCTTTGCAGGGATTTTCTTATCATAAAACTCCGTTCGTAATACCCATCTATGGCCCTATAAAAAAGCAGGCTATGTAATCCGTAACATTGAGCCACACGAAAGTTATATTTACGACGATTAATTTTCATTTTAAGAGAACTTGAACAGTTCCTATAGTCTTCCTAAGGTATTAGATTTATCTCCCAAGTGTCGATTGTTTGGTTTTCCCCATGTGTATTTTTGGAAACCCACAGAACCATTATTATCACTAGTCATGAAAAACGGGTTCCCATTACTCGATAACACACGCATATGTCTCCCCCTCACACTTTTCCCTAATATATCAGGGAAAAGCTTGAGGGGGAGAGTTGAGAAAGTCCCTGTATATACCTTTCGGCTATTTTGCTGGCTGGCTATGGCTTCACTAGCGATGTCAGTTTCAAGCTTTAATTGATAACGTAATATTATGCAATGGTTATGATTGATTAAATATGGTTATTACTTATGAAATGATGTAACAAAGTATTAGGTAACATCCATATCAGAGAAACACCACCTTCTCTGGTTCTAGTACAATTGCCCGCCCGCCGTAAACCCCCCTGCCAAAGACCCCTTGGCCAAAAGACCCTAGGCCAAAAGTCCCCAGTGAAATACTTGCTTAGATTTCTCATTATCTATTTCAATTTTTCACTCAACTCGGAATTTACTTTGACTCCAAAATATATAATGTCAATTGAGTACCTCATAAGACACTCGACGATATGGGAGGAAGATTTATTCATTTATTAACATGACAAAGTACAAGTTGAAAATGCAGTAATGACACAACGCTAACAATAAATATGAATATGGAAATGAGTATTTTATTAAAATGTAATAATTGCATTTTGAAAGCCAATTGGCTATCTTGTGGAATTCTAAGTTGGTAAAATTCAGTCAAATTTTATTTTAAGTTGTTGATCTATTTAGTAAAGATTAGACCTTACATGTTTCGGGCCGGGTTGGGCCCTTCATTAGAGGTGATGAATGTGGAATATTGAAGAATACAAATAGGAACCAACACAGATCGTCATTGACGGTTTGTATATTGTGGTTTCCTAAAAGATTTTTCAGCTGGGGAAAAATGTCATCAGATAGGTCGATAAGACAAAAGTTTTTCATGTCATATCATGTCATACCATAACTGCCATTGACTGCATGTATAGAGTAAAAGTTATTCTGATACTGTTACACATCGTTGTAGCATTCTTATTTAATTTAATATTTCTTTGATTAATATGCTGAATATAGGTTTAACATCATTTCTATAACATACACGCATAATAAACCTCCAGGATGTTCACTGCAACATCGTTATTCTCTTCTATGTTACAACAAATGTAACTATATATAGGATATCTTATATATTTACTTAGGGGATAGAGGGTGTATGTGGCGGAAGTGTGGGGGGGGGGGGGGGTAGTTGGTGGAAACGGAGGGTACAAAATAAGACTATATATAGATCTATACTTAAGGTATCTATAATCCAGTAATCGTAGCATCAAACCACTCGATTGAGTACCACTATGTATTGAATTATTGAATGTGATGCTACTACTCGTTAATAAATTGGATGTGTGATAAATATGTTCCCTGGAACAAACTGTGGTGTAAATTGTGTCAGATTGTTTCAACGCTAAGCATAATAGGGGCCACGGTTACTTGGATCTTCCTCATAGAACAAACCATTAATTTTGATTGCTTGATCAATACAGAGAATAAACCTCTATTATAGCCCCTCCCCTCCTTCCGTCGATGATGGAATGTCTCAATCAGCCCCCTCCATGGAGGCTGGTATTGGATAAGATAGAAAGAGTAAGCTGTCTGATGGCGGTGCCATATCATAATGTCATATCAGTGATGTTTCCTGGAAGTTTTAAACCGAAAATTCCCAATAGTTATGCTGTATCATTCGAATTAAGCATTCCCCGTCAGAGCCCCTCCCACATAAAACAACACCATCAATCCATTACATATATAAGTAGGAAACATGTCGGACGCATGTTCAATCCCCATACCATACAGATTTGACTTCATACATCACCTTCTTAGAGAGAAATTCTCAAGCATTGATCAGGGACTACACAACTTCAAAATTGCAATGGCTTGCTCATCGTTATTGTGTAAGTAGACGAACCTATTTGGCTATTCTAGTTATGCTGTTTATACTTATTAGTTATTCTGGTTATAACTCATGATAATAATGGCTCGTGCACTTACCTTTTTCCCGGCAATATTACACACATGATCAGTTATTTATTTTGCGAATTAATCCGGTGATCAATATAACTTATGAAGCATAATATCATAGATGCGGTGTCTCATTTTCAGTGTGTCCTGCTACCTTCTGTGCAGCCTTTATTCTCACGTACTCGGCCCACATATCAAGCACGGAAAATACAATCCATCAGTCGAAGGGTTTAAAATCGGGTGTAGATTCTGAGATCTTGAACAACAAATCGGCCCTAATAGGTGCCAACAAAACCTCAGAAAATGAAACCCTAACTACGCATATGGGTTTAATGCCCTATCAAGATCCACTAGACAAATCGACACGGCCACATTGTAGACCGTGCGAAGGAGAAATCCCAGTAACCGGGAACTCTTTAGGAAATCCCACTTCTTCATCCAACACCGTTCAGCAGAAAAGCAAAGATACTCTCATCAGAGAAATATTTAACAGAAGAAATGGACCACTGCGAAGTGCATTGAGCTCTGCTAGTCATGTAAGTATAATGATAGAAATTCTTTATAATTGACAATTGAAGACCAGAACTGAACATGGTGTATGTCCCGTAATTAAACTGTTATCTGCACCTATTTAATTTAGGCTAGCTTTTACTGAATATAGGTGTATTTTGAGCTCACGAGGAAATATCTCATCCTGTGAGGACAATTTCAGGTCGAATCTATCTCCCTGAACAACATCTATTAAATAATTTCTAGTGTGAGAGAACTATTCCAGACCCTAAACAGCAGAAATCTTTTTTGTGAAGGAGGGTAAATTAACCCTCAACAGCCATGAATATTCATGTCATTGATGAGGTTCAAAATTTAAGTGTTTAATCTATTTGAGCTGATGCGCACCGCCGATTTTGTAAACAACTAGTCATTGCAAATAAAGATTATTATTATTACGGTATTATGAATAATAGTAATAACCAAACCTCCCCTTTCTGTCTACAGAATTTAAGATGCTGGAGGAGCGACGACTTGAAGAAGATCGAGACTTCGAGAGATGCTTGCACAAATCACACGGTAAGATTTATCAACGAAATGATCTTTGCTCAAACCAACTTTTAATAAGTTTTCGATAAAAGGATTAATGACGACATCCGGGGCTGCTGAAGTATTGTTTGATGCCAGGGGAAGCCGATGGATTATCCACAAACAGTGCATCAGCGGGCCTAAAATGAAGGTCATTAACCCTTTTAGTCTTTGCCTAAGATGGCTAAATACTTTAGCCAAGATCATTCAAGGCAAGTGACTAATACACAATAATGGCTATGAGGGGCATAGCCCTCCCCATCCTTACGAAAGAATCCTCTAAAATGTGGTCATCCCACCACTTATTATAGATAATTATTATAGTATAATGATTATACTAGTAATGCATCTAATCCGAGATGTAAAAATACATCATGCTAATCACTCGTAAAACGATTGCTTAACACTGTATTAAATGTAAACGCCGAAAAACAATACCATTATTTGCTAGGGGGTAGACGATAATGCATTTTATCCCAACTCTCCAATCGTATCTCAACCTATCAATTCAAAATCAAATTTTATCAAAACAATATTATAAAAACAAATATATAATAAAATTGTAACCTATTCCCAAGAAGCGGCCGCTTCATTGATCCTTTTAGACTAAACCAATTCTAATACATGATTTTAATCCAACAGCATGAAGAGAGGGTATATGACACGCTCGTGGGATTTGCTCTGGCCTTTGATGACATGAAAGACGCAATCGGAGAGCATCATCCGGGGACGAAGCCAATGTACTACTTGCGGAGATATGTCAACGAGGCTCTTTGTGCCCTTCGGGTTGATGGCTTTTCTTGTGCCAACAGCATACCAATGGACTATTGCCATGGATATTCGAGAGTTCATTTGATTAAACGAGAGTGCAGCTGCTCAACATTGGCGACGTTCAAACAATTCTTGAATTGTCACAGTCAATAACCTGTAATCTCAGAAATTGCGATGTGTTCCACTGTACACGAGTTATCTTCATACTCATCGTTACAAACTCTTTCAAATCAGGTAGATGGAATATATCGTGCATTGATGTGTAAATGTATAAGCCTAACTAATAACTTCAGAGATACTATTTTTGTAACCTCAGGGGCTGAGTTGTAAGCTAAGCGGCCGAATACGGTTACCACGTACATGTACATACCCCCCCCCCCGTTGCATACCAATCTGCGAGTAGCTTTTTTAGTGTTATTATTGAGCTCGCAGATTGTTATGTAACGGGGGCATATAGTATAAACTGTGTCGCTGGCGATACAGCTCTAGAAGAATATGTCTAACAATAAGTAACACTTTTGCTTGTAAGGTTAAATTCGGACTCGGTAGTTGGATACATTATACAATAATACAGAGATTAATGTGTTGCTGAAGTTATACTATCAATAATCACTATGAATTAATGATCGAAAATAAAATCATATTGTCTAATTGGTCTACCCGTTCATTTTCTGACTCTAAAAAAGCACGACGGTATTATACCAATATTTAAAAAGTCCTATCACCATAGCCCCATAATCATTCTCATCAACGACGGGAACCGCAATTCATCCCCAACGACTCCATATCATATTTACCAAGACTTGGTGTATATATATCGAAATAAAATATAAGTGATAAGTTTAAAACACGAAAACATACACATATTCCTTCTAGTCTAAAAAGAAAAACATAGCCTAGGCCTCTTGCCAGATTCGCACACAAGATTTTCTTTTGTGCAAAATGGACTTTAATATAAGTAGTTAAACGGCATTATATCCTATGAAAACCTATTTAATTGGTAATAGTTCACATGGACACGAACGGTTATGGATATGGTTACTTGATGATATTCTTCGCTTCTTCTCCTGATATAAATACGACGGGTAATCTGGTTGTGTGTAAACATTTCCGGATTCATGCAAAGTATAACTTTACACCATTTCCATAGTGGTAGTCAGCACATGAGGGGCATGCTGGTATGAAGATATCCAGAGAACTTAATAGTATACCTAATGATTTACGATAAAGTCCATTCACATCCTCCGCAGAGGAAATTAAGAGGTTTTATTTCGTGAAGAATTATGGATAGTCGAAATTGCAAGACAATCCAACCCTGCAAAGTCTGAATAAGTGATAAAACTGAACAAATCTGAGCAATTGATCTGCCAGTTAAAACCAACATGTCTCGAGAAAATACATTGTGTACACCTAAAATAGAGGGAGGTTGAACAATAATTATCTTGCTGAGTATTTTTAAAGCAGTTATTCATTATTTCATTATTCTGTTGCAGTTACAATAATATATAGGGCGTATGTAAAATACATTGAACAAATTTGAAGTGGGATTTGCTTTTTAGTTGTGCGCCATGAGATCTGAATTCATGATTGTACAGGAAAACGACGGGAGAGACAGATGTATATCATAAACTATTGGACACCAGAAAAGTTGTAGACGGTTCCCCACCAATATGTTATAATGGATGTAAAATAAATAAGTGAAGATTGTGATTGTGATGATTTATATCATGAGCTATTGGAACATATGTTGTGTGTTGCTAGCAACACGGCTATGAAAGTATATTAATTACATTAAGGGTATAAGGGAATTTGACATTAAATAATATAGATATGTTTGTTTTCATTTTCAGATCTCGCTAGGGCAAATAAGAAAGCCCAGATTATTAGATGGCCAATAGAAAGCCCAAACTATTAGATGGCCAATAGATACATAGATGGCCAATTCCACAGTTGGGGATCAAGAATTCGACGAAATCAATATCTTCAAAAATAAGCTTTGTGCGTTTTACCACTGTCGCAAATGGATTTCCTAGAGAATTCTATGCTATGCATGGGTGCCCTCATACATTCAATTAAATATAGCCAAAATATTCGTTTCTAGACCCTAACTACGAGGGGGAAATCACCATGACCATGGTTATTCTTCACTGATCAGCTGCAACATATAACTTGACCATCCTGAACAAAGAATTCACTCCAAAATCCGCTCAAAAGTCTGAAACTCTGAATGTTATTTCTAATCTGACCTCTTTTTCTTTCCTCACGTCTTGGTAAACTCCGAATTTTCTCTAAAGCTCCTCCTGGCTTGCTGCGCTTTGCGACGTTCTTCTGTTGCTTGTTTCTGCTGTTCTGACTGCCGCAGAGTTGACATGAGGTACCAGAAAAGTTGTGACAGTTCTCCATCAATATGTTATAATGGATGTAACACAAAGGAGTGAAGATTCGGTTGAGTATGAACTTGTATTTTATTGCCGTGTATAGATGGTAATACCTGATGATAATAATGGTAATGGCAAGTACCATGAGGGTGCATGAAGCACCTGTTATATACCTGAAAGGATTACCCTCCGGTAATCCCTTCACGGTAATTGGCAGGTGAGTTGCGAGCAATCAGGGTGCAGGATAAATCAGTACCTGGCTAGCTAGGAGCTAGCTATATAAAAATGAAAATTATTGGTATGACACAACGAGGTATAACACCTCGTCCACGTATCAACGAGTGAAAGTACCCTTGTGAGTTAATTCTCTAACTCAAAATATGTCCTCTCTCCTACTACTACTCACAAGGTTTACCAACAACTATAGTACTTTTCTAATTATTTTTTATTATATCATATTAAATATATATTATATACATTTAAGAAATATTAAATTACCTAAAGACATTATCATATATAAGAACTTGACTCAAAATCAATCATTACTATCTGCAATATCCATGTCTACACGTTAGGAGGGACGAAACCCATCACCATTGCTGCTAGTGGCCTGTTTGTGTATATTATATACACATAACCTGCTGTCATATTTGATACAATCTTCGAAGGGTCTCATTAATTTGCGTACTGTTCGGAGATTTATCACCTTTAATTTCCTGACAATTAATTCATATCCTCTTAATAAGTTTTTAGTGTCCCATTCAGTTGTACACTCTCTCAATGTTCTCTATTCTTATTTCCCAGTAATATATGGTCTGATTTATATTTTGATATGTATTTTATTGTATTTGCCTCTCTCTGCGAGTCCTTTTCTACTGTTTTATTGTCATGTTTTGTAATATTTGTTACAGGATTTAATTCCTGTGATTATTAGCTCGGAAGCAAGTCAGTTTGTCCACCTAACCCCGTACTTACCTTTGTATATGTCTAATGTCCACGTACCATCCATTTATTACTTAATGTTGCATAATAGTATACTACAACTATTTATGTCATTTTTTGTTTTCATATGTCCTCAATAGTTCATTTGGGACATTATACATCTTTACCTCATTGTATTTCCATAGGCAGAAGGCCATGCGCGAGCAATAAAGCTGAACAAGGGCTGGCGTTCATAAAAAAAGTGTTAACTCCCGTGTTTAATTCGTGTCCATAAAGCTAACACACCGGTTAGTGGAGTGTTAGCTATCCTTGTGTTAGCCTGGTGTTAGTGCTAACACGAGGATAGCGCTGGTGTTAGCCAGCACAATGTGTTAGCGCGGGTGTTAGTTAACACCCTGTGTGCTGGCTAACACCAGCGCTATCCTCGTGTTAGCCGGGTGTTAGCTATTTTTTTTTTGTTTTTTTTTTCATTTAAAAACATCTGATACAGCCTGCCATCATTACCTAATAAGCCTGACATCAACACTCATAGCCAGTGGCACGATGTCTCATATACCCTTCACAGATGATACATTATTGATCAATAACTCCAAGTCTCAAACTGCATGACAATATCTCTCCCCTCCATTCATTATTGTACACACTTTCTCTCAGACAAGTTTCCCGTATGTATGTATATAACATTCACTCGGTACAATTCATATTGGTGTGAAAATTTCCATTAGTATCACTACATTGAGAGCACGAACACTCTAGACAGTGGCAAAGTGACTTCTTTATTTTTATCTATCTATCTTATCTATTTTATACCTTTCACTGTTCCTACCATATTTCCTTTTCCTTCCGTAGTACACTTAATACTGTAAATAATACTCGAGGAACACCAACACTCCGAGTTAGTGGCACAGTGCCACCTCTAATTAGCATTTTATACACTCTTCTTGACCAAATCTTCTTGTTGTAAGAAAGAGAGGGGGGGGGGAAGCTAAGAAAGAGAATGGGAGAGTGAAAGAGAGGAGAAAGATAGTGAGTGAGAGAAAGAGGAAGAGAGAGGAAGCCCGGAGAGGAAGAGACAGAGGAAGAGCAGAGAGAGGGGGAGAGAAGAAGAGAGACAAAGAGAGCGGGAGAAAGAGTGAGGGAGAGAGAGGAAGAGAGAGAGAGAGAGAGAGAGAGAGAGAGGGAAGAGAGAGAGGAAGAGGTGTCTAATCACCAACGTACAAAATTAACTATGGAAATTTGGAGTATTTCTGAAAATCTTAACTTGGTTAATCCAGGGCTGGAAAAGCCATTGGCGCAGTAGGCGCCCAATCACCGACATAAAATTTACTACTCTAGAAGGCTGGGGATCCTACAAAATTATATTAAATGATGAGAACTAACAATTTATTATTTCAACATATACTCAGATATATACTACAAACCCTTATTAGTGGTTGTGTACAGTATCGGATAAAATGCATGAATGCATGCCCTGTACTGTGTATAGATCTATACAGAATTATTGTTATAGAATTTACTTTCGGTCTCCTTTTTTGTTTCAATAATCGATTTCCATGATCAAAATATATCTACAGAGCCTTCGATTCAGGGCGGAGCAAATGAAAAAAAAAGTAAAAAAAAAAAAAAAAAGAAAAAAAAAATGAAAACAAAAATAATGCTTCAGCTTCTTATAAGACGAATTATAAATGTATAAATGTTAGCTAACCCCCGCGCTAACCCCCGCGCTAACACCGGTGCTGGCTAACACGAGGATAGCGCAGGTGTTAGCTAACACCCGCGCTAACACCGGTGCTGGCTAACACCTGCGCTAACACGGTGTTAGCTTATGGACACTACCGCTAACACCGTGTTTGTCACCCGTGTTAGTGTTCTGGCACCGGTGTTATAACACCAACTTTTTTTGAACGCCAGCCAAGGTCTTCAAGGATGAGTAGCCAGCACTCACCTCGGCAGCCATAATACTTTTGCCGCGCCAGAATCTGGGTCACGCGCTAAACACCACCGCGCGCGCTAACCGCGTAGGGTTGCAACAAGGGGCGTCCGGATCCTTCTGCTTTAATAATTACCGTATCACTTTTAAATTGCTGTCTTGCCTAACCTGACGCTTCTAATTGTACGCGCGTCCGTGGTATTGTAAATCATGTTACGTAATAACACTCTTCACAATCGATTATCAATCATCGATTTTACTGTATCATATAGCTTTACGGGTTATCATATTACTCGTACTTCTCAATTCCTCCACTTTAATTTTTAATTTCTATATATACGTAAATCTTGGGTAATTAAAGTTATGAAAAATGGAAATTAAAATTAAAGATAATAAACGACAGTTCTAAGCATTCTACCGTCGTGTGAGGACCATTCTTTTCTTTTTATTCACCATTCTTTAGTGGTGAGTACAAACTTGGACCTAGTTGCAATAGCTATCATAACTACTATACAACATATTGTAGTGTTGGAGGCCCTGATTCTACTCGAGTTATTGCCTTTTTTCGTGAAATTACCATGGGAAAAGTAAGGACTCCTATGGGATGATTCAGCTGAATAGGTAGACAAGAAGGGAAAATATAGTGTGAAATGAATAAGATTGCAGGATTTACAGGCATCGTTGAGAAAAATACATGTTACAAATGAGTGACAAGACATTTGCTTAGAAACCTCAGGGGTGTGGGTTCAAGGCTTGGTCAATCTGCACTCTTCATCACCTATTAATGCGTGCTGGAAAATGAACTGTTTAAATGTACAAATTCTTTATTGCAGTGCCTACAGTAACATCAGAATAACACAAGATGGCAGCATGTCTGTTTTTTTACTTGCACCGTCTACTTTCTTTTACAGACACTATACATATTAGAGATGCACATAGGCCTATAAACTTGATCTTTCCTGGGTGTTTCATAATTAATTTTCTTGTAATATGTGTTGCTATTAAATGCCTAATCTGTGCCTAAATTCGGGATGGATAGGAACACTTACATAGAAATTATGAACAGATTTAACCCTGCTAAATTTGAAGTAAAAGATATAAAATTGTCAATACCAGTCTGCCGATATAATAGCATAAATGTTAAGAGTACCTGAACAAAGTTTTATGAGAACCTGAGGATTTTCTTGCAATTCCATAAAGGTTCTCACAGAATGGCGCCAAATTTGGTAAGCAGGCAGTCGTTAGAAATGCCTATGAAGACCCCTTTCCATTTACTATTATTCTAGAGGAAACTTTTTTTGTATTTCTGTTTTTATATCAAGGTTCTCAAAAGTCATTATTTTTTAATGAAACATCTTGTTGGGACTATTTGAACTCCAAGCAATGAAACAAATATGCAAAAAATGCCCCCCCCCAATAATGGGGTCTTGATATACCAGTGGATAGGACTGTTTAACTATCTGCTAACCTCAGTGGGTCTAACATGTGTTGTATTGCTGAGTGACAGGACATTCGCTTAGAAACCTCAGGTTTATGGGTTCAAGGCTTGGTCCATATGCCCCTTTTCATCACCTTTTTATGCATGGTATAATAGATTTCTGGTATAAATTTGATCATTTTTGTAATCAGTTTATTACCTACCATCATGAAAGGGGAGGGGGGGGGGGGCAGCGGGGGGGGGGGGGGGCTGGAGAACTCGGACCGTTAGGGTTAGTTTTTTTATGATATGGTTTGGTCCGAGTCCACCAACCCGGTGGTCCGAGACCACCAACCCAGTGGTCCGAGTCCACTATATATAACCCCCTGGTCCGACTCCACTAACCCACCCGGTCCGACATCAGAGTGGTCCGACTTCACTAGGAAGCCCTAGAATATATCCATAATTATATAAATCACCTCGTTTAACACTTACAATTAAACCGTATGCGATAACCACACGTCAGATCCAATGCGTATTATTTCCTTATACGTTTGAAAGTGAAGGAATAAGAGAAAGCAATTTCAGTTTATTCTTCGTAGTCATCGCGCAGTACTCCCGCCATTTTAATTTAATAGAATCTTTCTTCAATGTACAGATGGGAGATTTTTAAAAAGGAGGATGACACTGTCATAACCACTTAATGGATGGATTTATTCATTGTTTCAGCATCCTTAATTTGCTACTCTTCCGTCATACTCGGTACAGTTCTGTCATGGAGTAATACAATATTTAAACATTTAGGTGAAACAAAAAAACTCAGTCAAATTTGTTATAACTTTATTCGTTCTTCCCATTCTGAGAATGGAAATGACATTTCCTAGTTCTTAGTTTCTTCGCAGTCATTCGCTGAGGGAAAATTATAGATGGTTCATATCAATCAAATGCGCAAACCCTATACATGACATACAGGTGCATGGATATTTATAATAATAAAAGATTATGGTAGGCCATGTTATTCTCATTCTTGTTATTCTCATTATTTAGTTGAGACATAATATACACCAAACCTAATGGTCATGTTTCTAGTACATGCTAGAAGATCTGTTCTTTTCACCATTTATAAGGCGTATAGGTAACACATTCAGTGCTGAATAACTGCATTTGATCCTTTCCACCTACATTGAATGCAGTCAGTATAATATATTGCCTAGTGAATCATTAGGGACATACATGTATATACATTTTAGGAGCTAAATACACATGTATTTCTTTTTTTAAGTCGCTCATGAATGCAGGTGAAACTCCAAATATCCATCGACCAAATTCGAGAACGTGCGCAGGATAATAAGCAATTGATATGAACAAGAATCAGAAGGATTTGATTATTAATTAGTTACGCAGTTATAATCGCCACAGTCAATACTGATGAGCATATCTCACGATGAATGATGACCACGCATGATATGTGTGTAAAAACCATATCTATTGTGGCAAGCCTCACCACACACGTTACAAATGAAAGGATCCGAATGACTGTGGCAACCCATGTGTATCGAATGGAGCACACTGTCATCAAATGCAATACCACAATGTGGACATTTGATACAACCTGTTACCGAAGAACATCTATTGTAATGTTGCCTATTGCTATTATACTGATAGTCCAGGCTTTCTCCTTGGTCTCCAGATAGCTCTTGCCACCCACTACCAGATGGAGGCACAAGCAACTCACATTGAACACTACTTTCAAGCTTATCCTGGGATGAAATCTCACTTCTCGGGATTCCTTGGCAATGGACACTGTTACCCGACCATTGCATTGGCGGGGGAGTGCCTGTCGATGATATCACCGCACTGGGTGACGAATTAGATGGTTGGGTGTCCATAATTTCCTTTTTGACACGATCGCAGTCCAATCGAGGGGATTTTGTACAATTCAAGTAGAATGATTGGGAGTAGTTGGAGACATTGGGGGAAGTCGACATCATGCATTGGTCCCTGGATTGTTGGATGCGATTGGCATTGAGCCCAGGTGGTGAGCTCATGCTTGAGGTTTCAGATTCAACAGAATGCGATCTCTTTCTCGAAGTAAGTTTGAGGAGACCTGGGTCACTCGTATCACTCATCAGACTGTCCATCCTTGTTCTCTCTGGTTGAGGTGGGAGGTCTGTAACATTTATTTCCTCGCTAGTTGTGCTTGACGTATAGCTCGAATTGGATTCCCTGGACATGGGTCTATGTGGTACAGATAGGTGTTGATTGACCCTTTCAATCCTGATGCTCGTTCTTTCCTTGTCCACAGAGTGCATCGGACTGACATTTCTTTCCGCTTCGGAAATATTCTTCGGTAAGTCTGGATTCAAATGATATCCATAAACATCGGAAGGATTTTGTTCAACATTACTGGGGTTTGGAGCTTGAATATCGGTTATTCCATAGTGGTGGGGTGAATCCCTTTTCATTGGTATCCCGTTCATTTCCCCACAATTTTCACCTGGTTCAGTTTTCCCGCTATTATTCATATTTGGCGAGAGGCAGGCGGCAGTAGGATGACCCATTGGGGTGGTGGCTGGCTCTTTTCGCATCACTTGTTTTACAATTGATCTTAAGCACCCGGAGGCGCTGTTTTCTGAACTGTCGGAACGACTTTGCTGATTACTGTTGCCAAGAAGGTATCGAAGGGAAAGGCCACTAGATCGTAAGCTTTGTATGCACTCCGCATCTGCCCTACCTCTCGATAAACTGTTCAACAATTCAAAGCCCTGATGGCCTACGGGAACTTCTTTCTGTGAGAAAACGAACCCTCCTTCTGCAGTTGATGATGTTCCATTCTGAGATGACGAGACATGTGCGGACGAGGTCACTGGCTGAGACTGACTCTCAGCAAAATCCTTTGATTGTCGGTAAGCAGACAGCCACTCTAAATGAGGTTTAGAGGCTGAAAATGAAAAACACATTTAAGTATAAACATCTGTGTTTGCCAACTTCATGGGTTGAAACTAATATTATTTCTCTTTTTGAGCTATCGTAGAGAATGCTGCTATGAGGTGTCAATGGCATGAAATAATGAGTAAAGATTATAACATAAAATGATATCGTCTATGTCTATATTTACCTATTATTGTATACTTGCTCTGGTGAATCTAGTGAGTCGCTATTTGGTATGTATGGATTTAATACCGCCCGAGTGGTGGCTTTTTTTTTTATTTCTATACATTACTTATCTTATATCTCTAGATATATTTTCTATAGCAGCTAGGACTGAGAAAAATGTATAACTGCATAATGCCACTCAGCTGAATAAATATATTTAAAAACAATATTTTACTTTCACTTGGTTACCAGCTCCCCTTTTCGGGGTTAGTTCTGCTGGGCCAAGATTTAAAAGTAATATACTATACTATATATTATTAAACAATATTAGCTTAACAATATTAGCTGGGGTGATATAAGCCAGTTAAACTAGAAAGAGGATGAAAGGTTAAACTATACGTACATTGACTAGTCAGAAGTTGCTGGTGAAACTGGTAGTGACTATACAACTTCTTGGCAGAATGAGCTGTGAACGGACAGTATCTGCACTTCCAACCGGCGAACCTCACTTCATTACTTGACCCCCGTTTCTTCAGCGCCTCCATTTCGGCACCCATTTGCTGTCGCAAGCGTTCGGCTGTTGCATCGGCCATTTCAGTTGTCTCCGAGGTCGTTAACCTGAAATATCGATTCATTTCTTTAAGCTTTAGCTAAGGAACAACATATGAATGTTTCCTGCAGAGACCCCCATTGCAGATTTCCTCGGTGAGAAAGCGATAGCTGGTACAATCTCCACGATCTATGGACCAACTTTCATGCAAGGGGTCGTGGATTATATTTCTTGAATAAGTGTACATAATAAATGGAGTCAAAGGCCTCTTCGAATCACAGATAAAATTAGTGAGACATGATAAAGGGCTGCCCACAAACTCAAATGGACAGAAAAGTAACTATTTAAATTTTGATTGACCAGTCGCCACCCTTCATTTTGCAAGTGATGCATCATTGACATTCTAAAATACCTCAAGCTCGACGAAGCTACGTTAAAGTGACACTTGCCGCTGAGCTCCTGATTTTTTTTACATATGCTTGAATTTCAACAATGTTCTGGATCATTATGCCATTAACCAATACCTGGGAGCATTAATGTATGAAATACAAGTATTTGCAGTATATAAGAGTTTAAAACTTCAAATTTCGTGGGGTGCCTCCATCACACTATAGTCTCTCAGACATGGCAGTTGGAAGAGGTCTCGCCGCCTGTATGCATCTTATCTTAATGAGTTAAGTGATACCAGCTGGATGGGACAGGGTATATATGTGACCATGTACCTCCTGTCTCGCTCCTAGTTCACATCCCTTTACCATACACTGGGGCAGCACCTTATGGTCTAGTTACTGCTCTCTCAGATTTGAATTCCCCAATGGAACCTCTGCCACATTCTTCATTAACAAATATCAATTAATCTAAGGAATATATAGCGTTGGTATTCTACACAAATGTTCCTACTTATGCATGTCATCGAAAACTACAAACATATTTCTAAATGACATATACTCAAACAGTGACCTTAGCCACTTTAACTAGACAAAATGGAATAAGCTTTTTTTTACACGTACAATGCTTCATGCTGATAGCTTCGAACGCCCCCGAGAACACTGGATTTGTTGGATAGATCCATCGCCGCCTCACTCATATGGACAGCTTTGGGAGATGGGACACTTTCTGCGGGCAGTTTTCCCTCAACCAGGAGTCGGGCGACCGCAGAATTCTTTAGATGGCCAAGTCGATCGTCCACAGAAGAGATAGATGGTTTCAGGTCCGCCGTAGACAATTTACATAACTTGGCATGTTCTGTGAAATAGATAATTGCAAATGGTACATTGGGTAATTATTTAAAGATAGCAACTTTTCCAAACCGTAATGGCCGAACGAAGCAGTTTTTCTTTCAGACAAGTAAAAACCAAATCATTTATAAATCAGTCATCTCGAGGACTAACACTAACAGCGCGGGTGTCTCCTCAAAACGCAAACTGACATCAGAAGAAAGCCTATAAAAATGTGTAACCTACGATGAAACGTTTGCTATTTAAGCAATGCTCATATTTTACATACATATTTTCATCGTATTGGAAAATTTCTAGTCAGTATTTCATGAATGGGAAACATATAGCCCATTACATCGCAACATTATTGTGTACCACACAGTTAATGAACTGTATAAAGA
This sequence comes from Sthenelais limicola, assembly GCA_942159475.1. Classification (NCBI taxonomy): domain Eukaryota; kingdom Metazoa; phylum Annelida; class Polychaeta; order Phyllodocida; family Sigalionidae; genus Sthenelais; species Sthenelais limicola. The sequence goes on along the minus strand of OW804094.1, from coordinate 32,214,710 downwards.
AAATAATCTGCCTTTGAAAATATATATATACCTTCTCCGTGAGCTTCCATGTCCGATGTAGCTTTCTTAAGCGGAAGCTTACATCGTTTGATCATTTGCATGTACCTCATCTTGAATGTCCTTTAGAAACCGAAGTGGAAAGATTTAGAGGATTCCCCCAAATGTAAGGGGATTTCCTAAAAAGCCACCCAGTAGCAAAGCACTCGTCACTTTGAGAGAGTTGCTAAGAGTATGAAAATGGCTCAATAATATGTCCTAATAAATGTTATATGTTTCTGGTCCACAAACCCTTCGCGTCGCCCTTGCGCTATGGCCCAGGACTGAGTATTGGGAATTGTGATAGGTATAGGTCCTTCCTCTACTCTTGTCAGAGAGACACTATAAATTGAGATCCTCTTTATCAGGAAGACAAAAGGACAAAGACCAAGCACAACATGGCCTTCTTCCTAACGATTTGTACCAGTTGCATTCGCAAACTACAAGTATGCATGTATATTTCAGTGATCTTCTCACTTTTTGTTTCAATAACAAACGCAGTCAAAGTCAGCATATAAATTCACCCCAAATATAGAAGAGACAATGGATTTAACCCAATAACTACATGAGAATAATATATGTACAGTGGCTTTGTATAATGGAGGTTTTAGGGGCTAAATGACTAATTTCATCGGTCTCAATGTCAATATTATATTTATATTTTTTTCTGTATAATTACGGTAGATAGAGCGAGTGATGTACTTCAAACCATTTACATATGTAACTAAATGCTATTCAGAGATACCCCAATTTTAGATACCATATATATACATCATTTTTACTTGAGAACCACGCGGGTAATACATACTTGCTCCCAATTTTGAAAACAATTGTATTTGAACACAACCACAGCCAATTGGTGGGCCTTTGGACCTGTCTCAGTTTGCTGTCTATATGAGACTGTCGTAAAGTCGTCGTATCAAAGTCCAAATGTCCATATGCGTGAGTAACTACGCCGCCCAAGGTCCATGCATCCATACGGCCACGAAACATGCAAAATAGATATGTTCATGGATCCGACATAAACTATCGACATTTGTCTATTGGGTTGGTAGATGAGACAATTTAGTATTAGTAATGATATCGGCCTCAATTCTTGCAAAAATCTTAGGCGTTTTGAAAATATCAATGTATTAATTTTATAATGGCAATAATAACTTTGAATCGGAACATATACTATAGCTATCATGTTTAAATGACATGTATGAAGCTTTCGGGATTGCTATCAAGAAAATCAAAAACTGTTCCCCATCTGTTCTAATTTAATAAATCGTATATCATCCTAGGAAACAAATACATTTCCTCTACTACAAACTGTACATTTTAAATTAAATGTAATGTCTATTTTCAGGCATACGTAACTAATTCATTACTATTAACACACACAGTATTAATGCCAATTAAATGAATATCTGCATTAACCTATTAAACTGAAAATATCATTCTATAAAAATGTTTAACTGTAGATCGGGCATTGGAAATGTGAGATCGAACGGGGGAAGAATTTTTAAAACTTTCCTTTAAAGTATTTTTATCTCCTTAAAATTGTTATTCTGAATAGTCACATATACTGAACCCGGAGATGATTATTTAAAGAAATCAATGGCATAGATACATATTCATAATAAGCACCACCAAAGTGACAAATGGAAGGTCAATGCTTTCGATTGTAGTTGGAAATTGGGACGTCTGGAGACAAAAAAATATAAAACAATCCACTTCACCATAAATTCTTTATCGTTTATGGGTGCTGTCATCTAGATAAGTATATCGTTAACAACCAAATGATTTTTATCTTCAATATGTGATTGTCCGTTTTTAAATATAGCCCCTTGCATTGTGATAACGCCTTTAATTAAACATAATCGAGTGTAGAAAGGCACCTGGGACGATATGTGCAATACTAGCCCATCTATGTGGCCAATGGAAGGCTACATTATCACATGGCCAGACGAGATAAGGGCGGTGGATAAGATCTGGGCCTGGCGTGTTGTGATTAGTGAATGTTGTCCTACGGAGCTCTCTCACTGGCCGGGAGGAATCACGCCACTCTAGGGTTATCGACACGCCTCCGAGGGTCATGGCTCTTGACCTTCCAGGTCGACCCGTACAAGCGAACTTGAAACTTCATACAGCGGACTTTGGATCCTCTGCGAGTATTTAATTTCTCGTTTAGGGTTCGTTCGGCGGCTTTTGCACTCGGGATCAAGTGACGGAAGAAGCGAGAGAACAAACTGAAGTTAGATGTTCTTTATCAGCTCTTATAGGAAAAAATGTGATCATTCTACACAATCATAGGCCTATATATATTATATTTGTGTTGTTGTAAATTTGAACCAAAAACGAATGTTGGATTTGTTAATATAAATGATCAGAAAAGCGGGGACGAGACACGGTAAAGGTGAAATGTTCAACACAAGATAGCAAAGATATATTGATTTTTTTAAAAACCGGGACAATGAGATTCAAGAGTTCGTGAGGCACAGTTACTCCTTTATTTGCCCCACTTTTTCTCCCTTTATTCTGTGACCGTGTCACCATTCCTACAATCAATATACCGGTACATGCAGTTAAACTTCAATTTTGAATAATACAAATGGCCTATTTAAAAGTCAAATACGTCTTTACACTTGAATTATGTTTGTTAAATGTCTGGCCTGCAAGTGAATAATAAAAAAAAATTAGAATACCGGTATCCAAACTGCAACTAACGCGAAATGCGGTGTATGTATGATGTTGTTAATATGAACCTGAAAGCCCGCGCCCAACCTGCCATTGTCTGCGGTTGGTATAGTTTAATGCATACCAGTATTTTGATAACAAGCTATTGAAGAAATGCGGCAATTTAGGCTTGTCAATTTTACACTATCTTTATAAAATTAACAATGTTTTAATACCAACTCGTACATTGACTAGTTGTATAAGCATTATTGTAATTGTTGACACGCTGTATAACTATTCTAAATAAATAATAATAAAAATAACCTGACCATAAATAGGTAGAGATATCTTTTACAAAAATAGGCTCAGTTGCATATATGTTGTGTAAAGAAATTCTATTATTTGCACTATGAGACCTGGCCCATCAGGCGATACAGATAACATCGATATGGTGAGAACATGCGTACCTAAACCGTACCGGTCTCATTCGAATGATATACCAAAAATATTAAATATACATAACAAGTACAGGAGTACTCAATTTATCTTATCTATTTACACAGTCATATAGTCATAATCTGATGAGCCCTATGATGGATAGGAATGGCTCACATTTTGTTTGAATTCGCCTGGTCGATGTCTTATTTCATACATTAAATTAGAAGGTAATCGTGTCGTTCTAGTTATTTATCCGGTTTTCTTGTTTATTATTTATTTGTTAGTATGTATTTGATTTTAAATAAAAGGTCAAAGCAGAAATTCCCACCCATGCGCAATGTAGGGGATTTTTCCCCGCTGAAATAAGCTTTCATCAAGGTCGTTGATAGATACCACAAGGGGCTTAGATAAAGATATTGGGTCAAATGTTGTGTTGTTGTTTTCCTTCCTGTGTCATTCGATTCGTGGTACGAATCTGGAAATACCTGCCGAACAGGTGGGGCATACGCTATCAGGGACGCACTATCTCTTATATCAAATATCTTTTAAAAATCGCCCCATACGCTGTGATATCATTGTTCATTGGCCATTTAAAGTACGTGTGTTGAAAGTAATTTGTTCACCTGCATGTGACAATATGTATCCCTGTTTTCAATTTTATGGAGTAGATGATTTAGAAACTAAAAAGATGTGTATAGAAAGTTTAGCTGTCTACTCATACATTAATCTCATGTAAATGACTGAAAAATCCCATTCGTAAGCATCGCACGTCGCGATCAACGATTGGGATTAGATTTCTGGTAGAATAAAAAACCTATTTTAATAGAAAAATAATATACATTTAAGAATTTCTTTTGATTTGTTTTTACACAACATTAATTAGTCCAAATTGTGCCTAGCAGCAACAGCTGTACAATGCAATCGAAATTTATCGTAAAATTATATTATTGTTTCGGAAGATACAAACACAAACAAAATTCTTCTTGTGAGAATGTAAGATCTACTGCTTCTGAGAATCTTTTATTGTTTTAATTTTATAGTAATAGTGTATGGTGATTCTGAATTATCGAGTAATTGGATATGTAGTTAGAAGTGCCTTTACGAATTATGACCGCTTTAGATCACTTTAGAAAAGTGTAATCTTCTAGGCAATGAATCATTATGATACGAGTGCAAAATCTATGTATAACTTCAGAAACGTAAATTATGACGTCATGGAACGCGTTGTGGGAAGCGGTGGGGCAGTGGCTTTGGACACAGAGACATATGACTTGTGGGTGAGCAGGTGTGGCATTCCCAGTCTAGGCCCAAAGTTGAGAGAGTCCCTTCAAACGAAGGGAAAGCCGCAAAGTGCTATTATAATTCCATTAAGACCGCAAAATGTCATTATTTTCCCATCAAAACGCCGAGTCCTACGCCAGGAAACCGATTAGCGAAGTAGGTGTCCAATCACTGACATACCATTCTTATCTGACCTGAGGTTTTGGACATAGAGTGTTCCTTCAACAGTGATGGCATGCTGACTGATTAATCCTTTTCTTCTTTCGTTTTCAGTGGAGTCGATGAACTCCATTTATTTCTTCATTACCAGAATAATATCTGAGATACAACTAACAAGTAACATATACATGTGTTCTGTTTCAACAGTATCTCACACGACATCAACTAAAAGTAGAAGAAAGGATATAGGTACTAAATAGATACCGTGTTTTACTTATTTTTTTTTCAAATCTCGATTATCAAAATTACCCAAGGGTAACAAAGTGGCACGCGGCCGATTCACATTGCAATCAGGGATCAATCAAAAAACGTTGGTAAGACCCAGAGTGCACGGTTCACAAAATAAATGATACTGTGCAGGACTATTAAAAATGAAGCCAGGCAATGTGCTCCATAGGCTTTGCACCACCCTCCCAAGGCAGGCCCTATACTCAGCAACCAGTTTCTACGTACAGAAGTGGAGAAAAACGTAGCGACCACACTGCTATAGGGAGGATGGCTTTGCGCTGTCAGAATCGTTGCCAAAGTTCTCAAGAACTACAAAGAATTGTAGTTCTAAAAACAGCGTAGATGGGGTGATATTTGGAAAGAAACAGCTTCTTTGAAGCTTTAGGGGACCTTTCGAGACCTGCCGACCTCCCTCGGACCTCGAAGCCGTCGGATATGAGTGTGGTGTGAGAAAATACAATCCTATTATATCTCACCCGATGATTCGCGTGTGTTTCAACAGGCCAGTCACTTGTTGAATAGGTATCACCAGAGTTAATCACACATGCCATAAAAACACACATGAGTACACCCACGTGATACGGTGTATGCAAACACACACATATATGAGAATTCATTCCTCCCACTTTATATTAATTCAAAATTATATGTTCAACAGTATTTGATATTATTATTTAAGACACTAGAACCATTTAGATGTTTATTTCCATGCAATGAATTCCCAAAAGATCATAATTATTTTATTGATATTTTAAAAGCTACAAAAATTACATTATCTACCATTCCATATAGGATATATTGCGTAAATGGACACGCAGGCAAAACTGATTGGTGAGTAATTAATATCAGGGATGAGAGTGTAAGCACACGTGAATGATGCAATAATAAAACGTGCTAAACGATATTATAATTATAATAATGACATATCCAATGACGGCAATTCGCAATAGGATAATGAGGTGTACCTTAACGGATTAACGGATTTCTGAGTGCGTACACTCTAAGGCACATTTTGGGGATCATATCGCTCACTTTATCGTGAAGAGCATTTCATCATCTGTTTTGAAAGTAGCTATATCTCGAAATATATCTCGAATCTTTGGGATACGATTCAAGCTAACATATGCCAAGTGTTCAACGTTATATTATCAGAAGCAATCCGAATCTATCTTCATTTCAATATGGGGGTTAAGAGTTCTAGGCCATGTGGAATCAGGAGTTGAGAATGAGTTGTGATTATTTGAGACATTTCAGATACTATAATGGAGAAATACTGTAGCATCTATTTTATAATTTAGAAAGGTTTACGACCAGAATACCAGTGCCATGTTCACTTTAATAATCGCAATGGAAGTGTATACTCTATGTATTTCCTGCTTAATTGAATAAACCGTCTAGGGTCAAAGTTGAGAGAGTGCCTTCAAACGGAGGGAAAGCCACTCGCTCCAAACCGCAAAATGCCATCATAATTCCATTAGGGCGCCAACACCTGGCGAGAAAAACCATTAGCGCAGTAGGCGTCCAATCACTGACAAACCATTCCCATCTGGTCTGAGAGGCTTTGGGCCTTGACTGAAAACACCTCTTTTCTATATTCGCCCATTCCATGAAACATAGCACAAAGTATTAAAAGATTAAAAATTAATATTGAAAATCAGGACTTTGGAAAACAATAATATACATTTATTCCATAAGGTTCTTTGCATAATTATTTGCCCAATCAGGATTATCGCATTCCCCCTATTTTCTTATGTTATTCACTAGTTCAGAAAGAAAGAAAAGACCTATGTCCAGTCTACGCCCAAAGTTGAGAAAGTCCCTTCCAGCGAAGGGAAAGCCTCTTGCCTCAAACCGCAAAGTGCCATTATAATTCCATCAAGACCGCAAAATGGCATTACGGTATAATCCCATCAAAACGCCGAGTTCTAGGCAGGGATAGCGATTAGCGAAGTAGGCTGATATACCATTCTTATCTGATCTGAGGGTTTGGACTTAGAGTGTGTCCGTGGACAATTGTTTCGGGCGCAGAAACGTTGGCCTACAATTAAAACTCTCCTTGAAGAAAATTAAATTTTGCCTGACTGATTAAATCCTGATTTGATTTTGTGTAGTAGTGATTGATTGATTGGTGGTCGTGATCGTGGAGCGGGGGTTTTGGTGGGGGTTGGGATTTATATCTGCCTGCCACAGTGATCAAGGTGGTGTCAAGATTATCTATCTATCTATCTATCTATCTATCATCAGGAAAGGGGCAAAATAAAATGAGTCTGGATAAGAGTAAGATGCTTGTGTGTCATGATGAAGGGTTTGAAGCTTCTAGTACATGAAGCTTTTATGGATTATAAAACAGGCAATTTAAATGCCACCCATATTCTGAATACCTTCTTCCTACATACATTTCTTTTTCTCTTAAACAACATTAAAGTTAATTTAACCAAACTTCTTAAAGCTGCATGTTCTTAGAAGCTAAATTTAGGGATAATTCTCCCACCCCTTGATATACTATATATGCTGATGAATGAACAGATTTATACCTATACCTGATATATTCACATCAATCAATTCCTACTTTTTATGTAATTGTAGATATAAAATAAGATGTATAAAGAAAAAGAATCTAAACTCAGAGCGTATCAGATGAGATCGGTGTCTTAATTAGCTTTTAATAGAATGTTGTGGTCAGAATTACATGTATATGATAAGGTGTATGTGGGGCGGGGGAAGGGCATATTCAGATTTAAAGTGACACATGCCACTGAGCTCCCGATTTGGGGAAAGTTTGCCTGAATTTCAACTATGTTCTAGATTAGTATATTTGTAATGTATACCCGGGAGCATTAATGTAGAAATTACATATATTGTGTGTATTTAAGAGTTTAAAACTCCAATTTCGTAGGGTGCTGGAGTCACCCTACCCAACTGCCAGACAGTTAGGGAAGGTCCCAGACGCCTCTTATCTTAATGAGAGTTAAGTGATACCAGCTGGATGGGACAGGGTATATATGTCACTATGTACCTCCTGCCTCGCTCTTAGTTCACATCCCTTTACCATACACTGAGGTCAGCACCTTATGGTCTAGTTACTGCTTTCTCAGATTTGAATTCCCCAATGGAACCTCTGCCACATTCTTCATTAACAAATATCAATTAATCTAAGGAATATATAGCGTTGGTATTCCACACAAATGTTCCTACTTATGCATGTCATCGAAAACTACAAACATATTTCTAAATGATATATAGTCAAACAGTGTCCATAGCCACTTTAAATCTTATCTTGTCACCAGGCAAGCCCATTTGCCCAGCCCGCGTTTTCACATTTAACCTACAGTATCTGACTACAATAAAATAAAGAGATTGGAACGAGGTCTGGAGACGATAATCATTTCCTTGCAACCACAGCGTTTCTTCAACGTTTGAGTAGAAGGTGCCCTTTGCTTGTCAAAATATGAGACGGATATCCAACAAGATTGAAATACACATTTTGATCTAATACTACTACGGAAAATTGACGGCGGGGTTTTGCCTAGGGGGTGGGGGGAGTGGTGGGGTTAGCGGGATTCTGTCCGCACATCGTATTTCTCTTAATCTATAATCATTTGTACGGGTAAGGTGGTGTTTTTCTGCCAACTTTGTAAATGTTGGCCTCATATCAGTGATTTCTATGTGATTTATTTTATGTTTTCTTATAATTATTTTGTAACTATTTCTTTCCCAGAAAATGGATTATTTACTTCTAATAGTTGTATATAGCAATTAAGTTTTTTTTAAAATTTCATTTACAGGCCAATACATTAAAGTTATGTCTGTACAAAGTCTCACTGTCAAGTTCTATCAAGCAAAGAAAATATTAGTAGAACATGCAAACGTTAAAATAATTTAGATGCATCATCGACAGACCGCTACATAATTAGTTTAATTAAATTTACCAAATATAGGGCGGGAACGTATCTTATTTATGTCGTATATATCAATGTCTGGCTTTAATTGGGGCGGTCCTATATTAAAACCTTTCCCTGTGAGAACAGTCTATAAGTAGACTCACGGGCGGAAAGAATGAAAGGGAAGTATTTGTTACGGGAAATATAATTATAATTCTTAATTTCAACATTACTTAGTAACGATTTGTGTTTTAGCCCAAATCAACTTAGGAAACTATAGTTATTATCATTGGGCAAAAGGTGATATTCTGATATCGAACAGCAACAATTATACACCATTTACTTGCATTTTTCATTCAAGGGCACCCAGGAAGATCTATTTGTAGAGGGGGCTGGCCCGATTTTGTATGCTGTGTTTTCTATGTTGTATAGAAGTTGTTAATAATAATAAAACTGTCATATATACTATCACTCAAAATATATAATAGAGAATGGATTGATGTCAGAAAGAAAATGGTAAATACATAAGGTGAAATAGTGAATGATAGCATATGGACGAAGTGCACCCCTGAAAAGAAATCTAGTTACTTTGAATGTACGGTATGTCTCAAAACTGTGACGAGCAGATTATATCATCCGGAAAAACTGCCATCTGGAAACTACCAACCAGAAGGCTACCACCCAGAAAACTACCAGCAGGTTTTCCTAGAACAATAACACACATACATAACTGCAAATCACCTAAAGATCATAGTCCCGGTCGAATTAGTAAATTAATTAATCAATTTATTTATTAGTAGAACGAGGCAGGAATTAGTACGTTCCGATAATACATTGTATGTAATTAATGTTAGTTAACACGTAAGCATGTCTTGTAAACCCCTCTCCCTGGGCTATATATCCTCCGCTCAGTGAAACGATGCCCAAAGGATTCCATAACTCCTCTCCAAAAGGATAGGTATAAGCCATGCTGGGCATATCCCTAAATTACAGCTGGCTAAGGATATATCGCGATGTGTTAATAAAATACGGATATCTTACCTGGCGGGGTATCAATCTCCCTCTTAATTACCATGTCTATGATAGTATCCACAGAATGCACCTGGACAAGCATTTTTCAATTCTTGAGGAAATGATGGGATAAATTGGTTTCACTTGGATAACGGAAGATGTCCTTGAATTTGGGCAACAATCCTAATTTAGGCTTAAGGAAACCGTGAAGTGGGTCTATGTGTAGCGAATGCAGAAACTTAATTAAGTATTCGTTCTGACAACGGTATTTCCAAATGAATCAATATAATTAAAGGGAATAAATCGGAGATCCGTAAAATGTTCCTTTCCCTGATATAGTAACCAGAAAATGCCAGCAGAATCTCCCTTCAAAGTTCACTTGCACAACTTTTCCCAACTGTTCCTATAGCATGTTGTGAAAACTATCCAAATAACACGTCTATGTATTCCCGGGATCAATGTATCCAATGTAACCTGTGCAATTCACCCAGTGCTTTTTGTGCGTCTACAGGCATTCGATGTCGTTTACCTCGCGGCGAGTATTACAAGCGATGAAGACAGTGATCGCGCGACTATCGCCTGGCATGGAAATGCGAATGAGTTGATGCCTGGCATTTATACATGCGTGGAGGTAATAGCTGGCGGTGATGAGGACATCAGATGTTGGAGACAAGAAGGAGAAGAAGAGCAGCACAATGCTGGTCCCTCCTGCCCTCGGCAATGAGGTGAAGTGGACGAGAATGTGCGTGTTATTGTGCGAGTATCCAAGTCGGGGGTCAGCCAAGGTGAAATCTTAGTCTCAGGACACGCCCTTTTAACAAAGGAATCATATATACATAATGCCATGGCAACGCAATGACCGAACCCCCGAGTGTGATAATACGAAATCGCGGTTAACGTGTCCACTTTTCAAAGCGTCTGTAAATCAAGAGGACCCATTTATTAGGCGGATGCATGCGCTTACCTCGGAAGAACCTTTTTCGACACAATTGCAGTGCATTAGTTCATACCTGTTTTCATAAAGTAAGTTAATCTGCCTATAGAATTTGAGGCTCCAGTCAATAAAAACTTAATGGGTCGGAATTGGCGGGTAAATTCATGCGTTCACTCTGATTAAAATCACGGTTAACATGAATACACATATTTAAAAATCATGATTCATTTTCAGCTTTCACACAGACCAACTACTTCTGTTTGTATTGTTACATCTACGTAAGCCTACACCGTTTTCTCTTTTAATACACTATTGTGAACTTCTTGTGGAGGTAAAGCAATATAGGCATGAATACAATAAAAACATCTTTGGTTTAATATTTTAGAACTGGCATTCTCACAATATAAAGCGGCCGACAAAATATTCCTGCCGCAGTTCCAAGAAAAATCTACCACAGTTCGTTAACAATTCGTCATCAACTAAATTAACCTTATATCACGATCGATGTGTTCCGCGGACAAAGAGTCGTTTGAGGCGACCGAAAATCGATGAGAAAGTTGTGCACGGGCGGAACTGGCTGTTGAAGATAATTATGTAAATAACCAGTATGTTGATCCTTATTCCTTGCCAACCAATCTAGAAGTCATGACCTGGCTAATTGGAGCCACCTTAGTTAGCCCCCAGGTATTCTTAGCGTTTATTACATTTACAGAACCGACCTATTCTTGGCGAAAATCAAATTGACAAACTCGATCAATGCCAAGTACCCAGGTGACTAATCAACTCCGTTACAAAGAACACACACCGGAAATAAAGTATTCAAAACGTCATTCAAGCACATTCCCACGTCGGAATTCGCCCACGTCTTCAAGGTGCGAGCACTATTAAATATTGCTTCTAGGAAGGAATTCATGTTCATTATTAATTCGGCAATATCTGCCAAGTAAATCGAACTCAAGTTCCAGTAAGTTCGATAACAATCGATCTAGTGGGCGTGATTGAAATATGAACACTTACGTGACCATGAGGAGTAGAGCGGATGGATGACAAACTAATGAGACATTAATCAAGCATTACATTACATCCTCCTGGTAATTCTCTGGCCTTAGTGGACATGGGTTCAGAGGTCAGCCAAGGTGATATGTTACGTAATACCAGATGTTGGCAATACACTATTGATTCAAGGCATGCAAGCCGGCGGCGGCATCATCTTCTGCCAGCTGTCCGCGATTATACCAACAACAAACTTTGACCCACAACCTACTGCCCCTTTCTCCACCACCTTCAAGCCTCCTTCAAGCCGCTTCGTCCTAACTCCTCCCAAAAGAAAAGACACAACAGCCCTATATTACACCTGCCAATATACACGAATTAAATGGCCACAAGCTGGTAAGCAGGTCCACAGGTGTTTTAATGAATCGGGCGTGCCAGGTAATATGCCAATGGCGGAAACTTGAGCTCGCTACGAATTCCTGGAATGTTCAGGGGCGAACCAATTAATAGCAGAGTTATATTAAATCTTAGTAATCCTTTCTCTAAGATTAAATGATATCACACATTTTCACGCATTCTTCATTATATTGGGTTTACGTAGGCTATATATGTGATAACATCTTCCAATTTCTCACTTAGACGATTTGGAGCATCTCGTCCTGCCTTGGGAGGATGTATGATAAAGGATTTTAGGGGCAATATATTTATTTGCTAAGCTTCCCATACACAATTTTACAAATTGATCATGAGTTGTTCTGGGCTATGACAATATATTAAAGCTGTTTCTCATCTAATTTCCGTGAATAATGAAATTGTCTAAATTTAGTGGTCTATTCATTCCGGACCCATCCAAATCTCACCCAGATAGAGTATTAAAGGATTTTGACCTGTTTGTCTTGGTGTAAAATTACATTATCTCCCCAAATTATTATTTAGAGGACCCGCCGAAATCTCACTTTTTTTTCAATCTGCCTCTCTACCATCTTCTTAAACTTTTGGAATTATTTTGGAATCGGAAATGTAAGGATAGCACTGGCTAGATAGGTATATATTACAAAGCCAACTAATTGCTCTATTAATCCCATTTGATCCAGATTGTCACTATAGATCAGCAAAAAAACAAAATCATGTAAATATTCTAGAAAAAGCCATGAATTCATGACAAAAACTCAGGAAATTCGAGGAAATATAAATTTTCTTCATTTTCTCTATAGTTGAATCTTTCCTTCTACAATTTAAGATTCAGGATAAAGGACAGAAAAAAAACGAGAAAAATATTTTTGGGTCGCTTTAGCTGGGAATGCAGCTTTAAAAGCTTAATATGCATAAACATACCGGTAATTAAACATTCATTCATGTCTATACTGTCACGCCCAGATACATACAGTGCAATAAGAATGAATAAAAATGGCCAGCTCTCCCGTTGGTCCAATTTGGGTTGCATTGCTCGCAGGACTAAGAGGTCTAGTGGGATCTGAATGCGCATATTAGAATTTGACCTATAGTAATTAACTCAACAATCTCCTATACGCCTGTTACCATCGATTTTAGGTAAAATAAATCTAACTACAACTGCCCCACACTTCCTGCTTCATCTCAAATCAATGTTATAAGGCCCTAGACCACTGAGCCGATTCTCATGTACACTTAAAGAAAAATTAGTTTAAAGGGTCGATTCTCATGGAATTCAGTAAAAAAAAAGGTTCATCTGTGGCGCAAAATCGCATTTATTTTTTTTAAAAAAACCACTTTATTTGAAACAATTTCGGGGTTAACCCGATATTCTCCTATTGTACAATAACGGAGGAACAAAAATTGATGAAAATGATTTCTATCTTCGTCCTAGGTAATTAATGTAGTCTATCACAGGAGATCATGTTTAGTCCCCTCAATAATCAACTATAAATATTTCTGGATATCCTCACATCGGAGGCATGGAAACTTATGATCTGTATTTGACTGTAGTTATTTGGTTATCTGCCCTGCCATCTATTGTCCACAAACATGTACTGTTACATATCTTACAACAGCAAATATAATTAATGTCCATTGAAACAATAGGGCGAGCCACTTATGGGGATCAAGGATAACGACGCAGGTGGACAAATGGGTGTATCTAGTTGTTTCACATAAAGACAAAATACCAATTACAGCCTAATGTAAAATATATATAATTAGGCCTAACTCTAATTTGCGCATTCTAGCATAATGTAAAATATCTATCTATCTATATCTGCGCTTTTCAAGAGTGGTAGGTTCGTAGTCGATGGCTATAATATAAAGGGTCTCTCAGATCCAAAAAGAAAGTATACATTTGTTTCATGTGTCGAGCGGTTAGCTGCTATAGCGACTCATACACATGAATTCACTGTCTTCTTTTTATTCACACATCTAAGAAAAGGCGTTATAGTAGTCTGCCTTTATGAACATGATTTTTTTTAAAGAAAAAAAATAAAAAATTGGAACATAAATCTTTATTCCTCTGGGCTTCTACAATCTAATTCTTTTATTGTTGAGCGAACTTTGTCAAGACCTTGTCACTCTGGAAGCAGTTGTGTACGTCTTCTTTTATTGTTTTTTTTCTGACTTTTCTATTTCTCTTTTCTTTTAACACTCCCCCCCACCCCCAATCCCCCTAACTCCTTGCACAATATCTTGTTATATCTTGAATACTCATTTTAAAACAACATATATGTTCAGCCGCCTTGCAGCACAAGGTTTATACATTCCTCTAGTTCAATAACTAATTTTCTCCAGAGATTACGACTTGCTTTCCCGGAGTACCTAGTGATTACAATGTATATTCAACCACACTTAGGCTCACTTTAATTTCGTTAATACACGCTGACATAACAATATCATTGTTATAAAAGACTTTTTGTCTTTGAATATAATTTTTAACAAGCAAACATAGCCAGTTCATAAAGATATCTTCTTTACTGCCTCCTACAAACCCAAGTATTACGTTGATTTGGGTTTGTTAAAATCATTCGCATAGATTTTCTGCAATAATCCACTATTCCGAACCCAGCCAAAAATTAACCTCCAAACCCCGTATGTACGCTTTCGAGCATCCCATAGGAAATGCACCATGTTATCATCCTCGTCACAAAAGTTACATTTTGAAATTACATTTTGAATCTTTTCTCATACGAACTCTTTTCAAATACGCATTACTTCTTATAGGTGATTTACATAATTTGGGAATAATTGAAACATCTCAGATCACCAATGAGTCCGTTAATATGAACACTTACCTCCGTTAATAATTAAGATGTCCTGGCCTGAAATGCGTTTTCCGAGTTGTCTCAGTAGTCTTATGCCGGCTTATTGTGATGGTACAATCCTTGATATCTCACAATCCACTTATTTCCTTTAGTATATTCACATATTTATCAAGCTACAAGTTCAGAGTCAACAGCGGTGGCTATCAACATAAGGAAAATATTCCCGCTATATATGAACATACGTAACGCGACGTCTTTGGCAGCGTGGTCACTATATATATAAGAAGAAAGTCCACCTAGCGCGCTGCATGGATGTCAATATTTACAAGTATACTTCCCAATAAGTCAAGATAGTGGAAATGATGTACAAATTACGACTTAATACCATCGGTCCACTGCTGATACGGAAATAATGCAACTTATACTTCTTCCAGTAAGATCCAAGACCTTCCGTATCGCCAATACCCACAACCCTGTGGAATTGCCGCCCTCGCGAGTATAAGCCTCACCTCATGACCTTTGTGGTTTTGCCTTCCAACGCCAATAGCTCCACAGTTTCATCTGAGGTCATGACCCTTGCACGACCTTTGGCTTTAACCCTCTGTGCTCCTCGTCTGTTGCTTATTAGATCATCCAAGCACAAGTATTGACAGGTCTAGATTAGCCACACGGAACCCAGACTAACGATCTTTATTTTCTTGACACTGGCCCTTTGTATGCATTGGCGGCCGCATGGAAGCAAGCAACGTTGATTATTGATCAGAGTGTTCTAAATCATATTACCTAAACATTAATGATGTTTTTACAAATGAATATGAATAATGATATCAGCCAGATGTTGTGGGGGGAGATGAATCATGTCTGCCATATCACATCTTGACAAATTCGAATCGGGTTTTCTTGTACTCAACCACGTAAAAGTCAAATGCGACATAATAATAATATTATGATATGTTTTCTCACTGTGACTCTCTGTACCAGTTACAAAACCTCATTTCAACTTGGCCTTAATATATTCTTGAATCATGTTGTTACACTTATTAAGTTCAGAATTTAGGTCCTTGGTCTCCGGTTCACTGGAACACATACATGTAATAGTCACAGGTACATACGGCATATCCTGTGGTCATATAATATATGCATTATATAACCATACCCTCATGCGTAGATGCTTCCTACGTAATGGCAAATTCTATGATTATATATACGAATGGTAATGGGATACAGTATAAGAAGAATCAGTTACTCGTATGTATGTTATTTGTTTATAACAATATTATAGCATATATATGCTATAATAGTGTATACAATATTTGAATGAATGAGAGGCTATATCTTGTACTGTGTCCACATTGATAAAAGGCATTTCACAATAAAAAAAATAATGTCTACAACTCATTTATTCGAATTGGGCTATTGCAGGTTACCGGTTTATGACAGGAGCCACTGGAATATTCTAAATGTGCACATGCAAATAAGATGAGAGAGTTTGATATGGAAACCATAAACCCATAAACCCTGAATTAAGCTTTGATACATCGGCGTATTGAAAAGAAAGACCCACACCCTAAGGCGCTGTTCAAATAATACAATATCAAATAACTTCGGAAACCCTTTACACTCATTTCAAAAGGAAGTAATCCCAATTTAACTCATGAAAATGCAGCTTAGTCGGAACACGGCGGTATTGTAATATTGAAAGGGCATAAGGCTGACCTCACTCGAACTTGTGCCGAACTATTGCCCTGTGAATTTGAAGTAATTTTTGGCAATAGATCAACTCTTGAATCGATTAAAAAGGACGAACACATGTACTTTTAGCTTTAGTAGAGGCAGGCATCCCACGCTTTCAATGGTCAAAGAGCTTTTGAGAGCACATCCAGGTCAGATAAACGATCTGTTCAATAACTGGATACATAGTACTTTCAGAACGCAGTAAGCTTTAAGGAAGCCCTTTCAAAGGAAAATTATACGCCTTAATTCTTTATAATTTAACTGAGATCATGGACAGTGAAACAGTTCCACATAAATAGCGATCTACATTCGATAGGCCAATCAACAACGGAAGAATATCAATATAGATACAAGAAGAAACACATTTGCCACAATACCACTGGGTCACCATTCAATATAAAACACGCTCTGGTACCTTTGAATGCCTCGGAAATAGAAACTGTTCTTGATTATTTTGTAAATCACATGGTGGCGCCTGAATAGGTGCCGTACCAGCCATGAAGTACTATACAGTGATCTCTGTCAGTCTGTCTCTGTGCATTAAGATCCCTGGGATGAAAGACCCTTGAGAACAACGTCAGAAAACACTTACTATAAGTCGGGCAGATGAGTGTTATTTAGTCGTGTCCTGTTATGTGCAGTAGGGTGACATTATTTTCTTATTTCATTTGTACAATAAGTTTCCTAGCAATTGTGGTTTTTACAACTACAGAATATACAACATTCTGATATAGGAAATCGTATCGTAAACCATAGTATGATATTTGTATTTAAAGATTTTTATTCAGTCAAAGACATTATATGCACGTGTTACACTAGTCTCAGAACTTGCTGATTCTTGAATTTTTTGGTGGAAAGGACTACAGGAAATGCAATGAATAAACATTGATAACAAAACTTCGCATGTTATTATTTAAATAAATGAGCGAAAATGAAGTATAAAATCACAAACCAACACCGGCGCGTTGTTCAATATCATGACAATCCTAAGCTTAACGACAACGTCATATGGTGATATGAAAGTATGAGGGTATGAGGGTATGAAATATGAGTATTGAAGATTTGAAGATTCCTGACTAATGGGGTATCCTTATCCCATAGTGAGTTTTGGTTACAGACATCCTTCTTAGACTCTTTGCTTCAATTATTACAATTAAGGGAAGCGACCATATATAGAATCGATGAATATAATCCGTACAAGGGTAACAAAATATTCGTTTTAGATAAAATACAATCATTCAATGATATTCTTCTAGTCACTAGACTTTTTCATTAAAATAGAGAGATATGTCCAGGCATTAGCCTCATTCTGAAAGTTCAATAGGTAGTGTTTTTTGTTTTTTTTTGTTTTTAAAAATCAATAGGTAGTGTTATAATCTAGTTTCAAAATACAACAGGTCGTGACAAAATATAATCGTGACACCCATTATTCAATCATCACCAAATGTGAAGGAATTCACACATACAAATAGGCCATAATAGGGGTAATGGGTCAGAGTTTCAGAAAACGTACAATTCCTCTTCACCAATCCTCTCAAATAACCCACATTTAAGACTAAAATGAGCTCCAAAACGTAGTTTAACATAGCAAAACAGATACTTTAAATCTAAATGTGTAGAGCTGCCAATTGTACATTTTCTGACGATCTGACCCTGATACTAAGTGACTCTAGGCTACAAACAGTTTGGAGGAATTCATAATATTATATTTTAGAAGCTAAATTTTGACTGACAAATTCAAGGAAATAAATGACATCAGGTCAATTGTAATCCTATCCTTAATGAGCATGGCGCCTTCTGTAGTTTTTCTAGACGTATAACAAGAACTAAAATATTTCAAAGAGAGCAAAGAGAGAAGAAAACCCCCGTTACTCTCGTTGATTGACTTGATAATTATCATAATCTAATATATAAAGCTCTAGAAGGGTTTTTTGTCACGCATGTTCTGGGAATCTGGGATGTCCCCGTCTGTTTTTTTGGCTGTACAGGTCCGTCGACCCTGTGTGGAGGACATTATATGTGGTTTGTGAAGGTATCTGAGGTGAAAATGTGATTTTGAAGCCTTTTTTAAAGATGCATTACCAGCTGTGGAAGATCCTGAATTGAAATGACTATCCTTGAGATAAACACTGTAAAGCTATCATATGTCATGGAGAAACAATTTAAATGAAGAAAAACTGATTAAAAGTAACAAATTCGGTATCGGTTTTTGCTCTGCATACCACTGCATGACTGGCCTGTAAATGCCCATTCAAGGCAGGAGGGGTAGTGGATAACCCCTAGTCACATGCATGCGTGTGCGCAGGGTCTATGTATGTGTAGGATACTCCAACTGTTTGTTGTTATTGAAACTTCAATTGTTAGTTATTATTGAGTAGACCCAATATCCCTCCCAGCCAACTACCCTCTCACCTGACAACAACTGCCTGATCAGTTAGCTGGATTGCTTCGAGGTATATGGTCCTATATATTAGAAAGTTTCTCACTCTCACTGATACCTTATGGCCGCATGTTTATAGGTATATTTATACATGTGTACATGACTCTGGTCTGACGATTGGCACTTAAAATTCAACTGAGATCATTAGCATATAGTGTGCCCTCATTTCCAATATATGACGTATGCTAACCAGAGAGAAATTCCTGTTAAATATCTGGCTGAGAGACGATCCAATGGACGTCCATTCGGTGCGCACCGATTGACTAATGCACCACTTCTTTTGTTATTTATATGCTTTTAATGAATTCGGAATTCTTAGTTATTCAGGGACATGTTTGGGTTTATCATATACTTGGTGTATGTGGCAAAAGGAAAAATTGCGCAGATTTGCGCATGCATAGCTGGTAATGCATTTTTAATTGGGATCTCCACACTCTATTTATAGCCTGGGAAAGCCCTTGTGGGTAGAGAATACCTGTTGGGAACCGGGATTGGAACCTATTTTAGGTTGGGATTTGGGATTTAAAGGGCCTACAGGATTCGGGAAAGGGTGACCATGTCGGCATAATTTTTCCAGGTAGGGATTGCAAATAGAAAAACGGTATTGCAAATTGAAAACCTGGGGGATTCGGGAAATGGGGCTCATAAAAAATGGGAAACAGGCTTCAAGAGGGGGCTTTCCCTACCCTGATTGGAGAGGGGGAGTATGGGGGGGGGTGTAGGAGGGAAGAGTGAAACAAAGGGAGAGAAAAGGGGGAAATAGGAGAGGGGAGGGGAGGGAAAGAAGAGGGGAGGGAAAAGACGGGGGAGAGGATGTCTAGGAGAAGGGAGAGAGGGGAGGGCGAGAACACGAGGAGGGGGAGCATGATGAATAGGGGAGGGAGAGGGGTAATCGGAGATGGGGTTGGGAGAGAAAAATAGGTATGAGAGACAGAGAAGGGGCAGAGGGAAAAGAGGGAGATCGGGAAATGTGGGGAGAGAGGGGGACCGTCCGGAGGATGGGTACTTTGCTAGTATATTATAATTCTTCAGCGTATTACCACTATATCTTTTTGTACCTAAGCCCTGATTTTCAACCTAAATGTCAACACTCACTCCTGAAGAAGGGCAAGTCGCCCGAAAGTTCGAGGTATTTCAATAAACACAAGATTAAGTTTATTATGCTTTCTCTATTATCGCATCACTTTACCAAGCCAGCCCAGCCGATATACAGCGAGCCTCTCTCCATCTACTTAATAATTATAGATCTTCAAGAAATGATGTATATATATTTATAAGAATTTTTATTTCTCCTTTCACAATACAAATTTTTTTTATAGAGAAATAGGGTGAATCCTGTCAGCTCAGTTGGTCTTCCCAGGCTCCCTTTACATCGAAAGAAGATTTTACAACATATAATTCTTTATAAACATTCTCTTATCAGTAACACATTATTTTGTGGTTTAAGATAGTAATTTCTACTTTACTTTGTAGAACTTTATACTAAATATTCTACATTGCAATATTCATTATTTACAATTATACATTCGTTGCGTAGTAATATACTTTTACTTACGCTTACATTTTGCATATTTTATGGATGAAAAGTCATCGTTCTGATACATCCTATACTGTTTTATCCTATTGAACGTTCCTCTATCTGGTAATTACAATATTCAAACCTTCATCTTTCAATCATTTTAATCTTTATTGAAACAGTTTCTATTCTTTATATTTAGTTCCCAATGAACTGCTTATTCAGTAATCCTTCCGTGACCGTTTTTATGACATGACTTCAATATTTATAAGCGTTACATACATTGTTTTTTCATTTATCACTGTGATCAGGACAAACACTGCCCTCGTATTCGTTTAAATCCAATTGGTCTATATTATTCCATTTTTATATAACCTAACCTGGGTCGTATTCCCTTTTTAAATATCTTTTAAATTCTTCAATAGTATTGTAACACTGGTGGCTTGGGGCCAGACTGTTCCACAGTGAGGGGATTCTATATATAAAAGATTTCTTAATCAGTTCTGTTTTTGGAGTAATCATTTTCAGATTTTTTCCACCTACTAAGTTTCTTAGGTTAATACTTCTCTCGTCTAGGTTATCCTTGGTCTGAGCCATTTTATAGCCTATTTCGAGGAGATGAACATTTCTTCTTTGTTCAAGTTTTAATAACCCAAGATCAATATGGGCTTGGTCCGTGTTCTCCCTCTTGTCCAGCTTCTTAATTATTCTGATTGCCGAGTTTTGAATAACTTGGAGTTTATTAATACTAGATGTATTACCCCCACTGTATAGGAGATCTCCAAACTCAATGATCGGTCTTATGGCGACTTTGTATATCTTTAATAAGGTATTATCGTTAGCTGCATATCTGATCCTTGCTAGTTTGTTAATTTTATTTCTAGCGGTTCCCCACCTCATTGTTATATGCTGTTTAAAAGACAAGGCATCATCTATCGTGACCCCTAGGTATTTGTAACTTGAGGTTCTCTCTATCTTATTATTTCCTATGAAGAATTCATTTTCCTCACAGTTAGCTGGTTTACCTTTTCTACAAATTTCCATAATCTTGCTTTTCTTTATGTTTAACGATATTTTGTTTACTCTGCACCAAATATCTACTCTTTTCAAGTCAAGTTGCAGTTCTTCCTCTACTACAGTTCTATTACTATTTGTGTTATAAATAACCGTATCATCTGCAAATAATATGATTTTTGAGTGTTTTATCCACTTATTTAAGTCATTAATATACACTTGGAACAGTAATGGCCCCAAGACTGTACCCTGAGGTACCCCACAGACTACACTCTCCTCTCTTGAGGTATAATTATTTACAACGACCGATTGATTCCTATCACAAAGATAATCACTAAACCATTCTGAAACCTCTTCACTTACTCCTGTCTTTTTTTACTTTACTCAGCAATCTCTCATGGTCAACAGTATCGAACGCCTTTTTTAGGTCCAAAAAAGCCATAAGAGATACTTGTTTACCATTTAGATTGCTGTATATGTCAGAGAATAATTTATGGTGAGCATCAGTTAACGATAACCCCTGCCTAAAACCATATTGATTCTCATAAATCAATTTTTCACTCTCCAAATATTGGTAATATTGTTTTTGTACGCATTTCTCCAAAATCTTGGCGGGTAGAGTTATCACCGAAATTGGTCTATAATTACCAGGCTCAGTCTTGTTTCCATCTTTAAAAAGTGGTGTAACTAGCGCCTTTTTAAACTCTTTTGGTATTTTACCCGTTTGAAGAGAGAGGTTAAAGAGATACAACAATTGAATCGATAATTTTATTAATACAGGTTTCAGAATCTTTGTCGGAATAAACGGGACACCAGAGGCTTTGTAAATACTCACTTTCTTTAAGAAGTTCAGTACTTCTTTTAACTCTATTTGGGTAAAATTAAATTCCGAAGAATCATTTTCACTCTCTTTTGCCTTGCTATTTTCGTTACTATCTGTGGTATTTACCTTTAACCCCTTTACCAACATATCTATCTCTGAGTCTATTTCTTCTTTGTTTAAAGGATTTATATTTTCTGCTAGCTTTTGTCCTATAAAGGCAAAGTATCCATTAAATACATCGGGTACATGTTTCTCATCTACCATTTCTCCACTTTCAGATTTGGTTTGAATTTTCCTACTCTCTTTGATCTTGTCAGGCGATATTATTGAATTTATGGATTCCCAGAATTTCTTTGGGTCATTTCTATTTTCATGAATCTGTGTTCTCAAAAAGTTATTCTTCATTTTAATGATTTAAATGATTTTAATTTTAGATATTCTATCGAAGTAATACGGGCCCAATGTCAGGCCAAAACACAGTCGACTATCCATGAAGTAGGTATCCTTGCCATCTAGGTCCCACCTGAAGCCCAGGTATTTCCTGTGAGCCTGACGGACGGGCACCGCCCTGTAAGCACTCCGTATGTCCACTACAGTCATCACGGCCCCTGGGTACACAAGCCGAGATACTTCGTCGAGACCTCTATAAGAAAAAGAATGGACAAGAGTGGAGCAGTGATTGTTAATTGAGGTACTCACAGGTCTGGAGCAATCCGTGATTACCCGGATCCCTCCCTGGGATTTCGGGACTGCCCCAAGGGCATGGACACAGTGGGGCTTGACATGGGAGACTTCGACCATGCCCTCATCCAGTTCCGCCCTGATCTGGGCTGACAGTAGAGCCCGTGTGTCATCCTGTAGGGCTGAAGAGTAGTTCGAACACTTATAATGTGGGATCTCTTCATCAACAATGGGAAATCCATCCGTGATCCCATACAACACATCACTAAATTCCTTGAGATGAGGCCATTTCTCATTACAGATATAGTGGCCGAATCTGCATGGGTATAGCTGAACGGGGGACTCGCCTATAACGTGGCGACAAGCACACGCCCCCCGTTCGCAGTCAGTGTAAACAATAACATTAGCTCCCAGCGGGGAGGAGGGCAGCGCCCTAACGATGGCCGAATTGCGGCTAACACAAGGAGGAGAGGCATCAAACTCCTTCCTAAACAACATTTTACAGTTCTCTTCCACATCAATATACATGAAGTCCTGGAGAAGAGGACAGGACGGAGGGGGGTCTGTAGAAATACCTGCGAAGCCCGGGTCCACAGGCAAAGCGGAAGCGTCGCCATCTTGAAGAAATGGGGAAAGTTCACTACCGGAAACATAGTCGGTGCAACCCGTAACCAGGGGGACCGACAACTCGACCAAATTGCTGCTTAAATATTTCGAAACAGACTCACCCCCTCCAGCTACATCCTATTTGGTTGAAGAAGCTGCAGATTTACACTCCTTAGCTGGGTGGCCCGCCTTGTCACAAGTTGAGCAACGATGAGCGAAGACACATGACTTCGTGTGACAGCCGGCTTCCCCGTTGTATCGGAAGCAGTAGCCCTTCTGTTTTCTCGCTGACGGGGTTCTAGGTAGGCCACCAGCTTTCTTGGAAGTGTCGTAGCAAAAGAATGTTAAGCGATCTTCCTCATCAGCTCTTGCAAAGGCTTTTGGGCCTTTCTTGTTTGCCCTACTCCTGACCGACCGGTCGTAGTGAAGGAAAGCCCTGTCTAGATACGACCCAGTAGCGGCCTTAGTCGCGAGAATTCTACCGTGCTTAACTATGCCTGCCACCGGAATTCCCTCATCAAGAAATTGTTCGATGGTTTTGAAGGTAATGAGCATTAGTTTCTCAAAATTATCCACCTTACCCTCATCCAGATGTTTGTCTTGGGCGTAAGGCTTCTTGCTTTTTCTCTTCTTGTCTTTCTTGCGCCTCCTCGACGCCTCAGCATCCGATGAGTCTGAATCAGATGAGGTGTCAGAGCTGTCTGACGAACTATCACTTGAAGAATGAGCTCTAACCTTTACTTTCTTCGATTTTATCATCAGGTCAGACAATTGCGACACCATCGCCTCCATAGAGTCCAGTCGATCAGACGTGGAGGACCGTGGTTCCTCAGGAGACTGAAAGCTAGGCGTCTTCTTCGCCGTTGAAGCCGAAGGCCTATGAATGGAGCCGCTCGCCATCGCACCGAAGGAATGATCAAACTCCCTGTTGAGTTCCTCGTCCATTTCCAGCCTTTTGCAGTGCTTGCCCGTTGGCTTGGCATGCCTCTCGCCACAGGTGCGGCACAGATTGAATTTACCTTTAGGCATACTGGAGCAGAAATATCGACAGACTCGAGGTAAAAATTTTTTCTCCTTCGGTGAGGTTCTGATGACCGTTGGCGACTGACCAGACGGTGGACGCACAGTTACGTCATACGCCCGAACGGCGGTGACGTCACAATGTCTCCCTGGACTACAGTCTCCTAGATATATCTAGTGACGCTCCTTGGAGGTCGCTGGCACAATCTTTGTCGGAATAAACGGGACACCAGAGGCTTTGTAAATACTCACTTTCTTTAAGAAGTTCAGTACTTCTTTTAACTCTATTTGGGTAAAATTAAATTCCGAAGAATCATTTTCACTCTCTTTTGCCTTGCTATTTTCGTTACTATCTGTGGTATTTACCTTTAACCCCTTTACCAACATATCTATCTCTGAGTCTATTTTCTGCTAGCTTTTGTCCTATAGAGGCAAAGTATCCATTAAATACATCGGGTGCATGTTTCTCATCTACCATTTCTCCACTTTCAGATTTGGTTTGAATTTTCCTACCCTCTTTGATCTTGTCAGGCGATATTATTGAATTTATGGATTCCCAGAATTTCTTTGGGTCATTTCTATTTTCATGAATCTGTGTTCTCAAAAAGTTATTCTTCATTTTAATGATATCAGAGTTTACTTTATTTCTACACATTTTGGCTTTATTCCAATCTTCTAATTTATTGGTTTTCTTTGCCTTAGCAAATAATTTGTCTCTCTCTTTTGTCAGCCTGACTAGATCAGCAGAGTACCATGGTGGTCTAGCTTTTTGTATATACTTGATAGGTGACAATGACTGACTGGCTAAGAATTTAGAGACACTGCAGGTGGCTAAATGACAGGATGTCATGTATAATCATACGTTGATTGAATGGTGAATTGAATAATGATAGCTTAGACAACAAGATTTCTTTGAATGTAGGCCTATACAAGACGCCTGGGCAAATCCAAGACCATTACCGGACAAAGGACTCAACAAGGGGATTGGGGATTATGATTGATTTTTATTTTGATAAAATATCTTGATTTATGGTAAAAGTATGGTAAAATTGTTGATGATATAATAAATAATATTTTTGTATTGTTAAAATGAATTGGTGAACAGAGTAGGTCATCGAATTATGAGATGATGATAGGTGTGGGTGGGTGGGTGCATAAAAGTCGATGGCAGAAAAGTGAATGAGGGATCTTGAATGGTGGCATGGTGTTTTATAGTGGGTGGTAGGTGGCGTTGATGTATGAGTGAGGATTGACGGGAGTTGAGCCCTGCCGGCAATGATCCCGCCTTAGCCTTTAGCCAATGCGGACAAAATTATAGGATTTAATAAAAACAAGTGCCTATGGCACTTGGATTGTAGAGGGAGTTGTGTTTCAACTTCTTATAGGAATCCGACAATCCGACAATTTACTTTTTTTTAATTTGAAGATATTAATTTGATTGCCAAAAATGGCCAAAATCACAGGGTACCTACGTTGGGGTAGTAGGCCTAATGTCTTTCAAAAACGATTATTATTATTCACAACACTTTCACAACTTAATACCTGAGCATTCTAACGTTCCTGAGAGAGGGAGGGACAGAGAGAGAGAGAGACAGGGGGGGGAGGAGAGAGAGAGGGGGAGGAGAGGAGAAGAGAGGGAGAGGAGAGATGAGAATGACAGATTATGACATATAAGAGGGTTTCATGGAAAAAAAACTTGCCACCCCCCCACACACATCTATTCATCTATCAATTTTCCTTCTCCCCATTTCCCTCCCCCTCCCCCTACCCGACTACCTCTTTGGCTCTTCCTCCTCCTCCCACACTACAGCTCAGTGCCGAGCGAGGTACGCCTCAGTAGGCTACCCCAGCTTACCTCAGGTTGGGGTAGTGAGGCGTGACGATCTCAGCTTGACCAAAACAAACAACATGGGGACGGGCTTTGGAAATTTACGGCAGGATTCGGTAAAGTAAAGGAAAGAACAAAGATAAAAGGAAAGAAAGGAGATATTAATACATCCTGTACATCCTTGTGGGTACACATTACAGTATCAATAACTTTCATAAGAAGAATAAAAAAAAGTACAGTGCAAGATCACAACTGTGCGAGATGGACCCTCGTTTTGATTCATGCGTAAATCTGGGCCGATTTACATAAGAGGGAATAAAAATGGACAGGCGTATTATTGGCATAGGTGTTTTAGATACAAATGAATGCATATACCTGGCATACATTAATTATGAATCGCAGGTACACTTATTATCATCATAGTTATTATGAAATAATTTATTTGTATTCAAATTCAAACTGGTGGTGTACTTCTGGGATTCCCCACCTCGTTCACGTACGGGATACTTGGTGGGTTAGGTGGGTCATACAACAATGTGCCTCACGTACAAGACAAGCATAGAATGAAAATGTCACAAAATCCATGCAGCCCCGCGGTTTCAATGATTTTGTCAATGCAAAGTATGTGGAACCGCAGTAACAAGTGGGTCCAGCGAATGATAACCGTACATACTCATGACAGTTGCCATGGTAATCGAACACACCCATACCAAAGCCGAAGACCTCTACACTTGATTACTATCATTGTCATACTTTATCATAACCCACTAAGTAAAAAATACTAGTGTTCTACTAATATCTTAATGGTACACTTATGAGATGGGATAAAATTACAAGTCTCAATTGGGGTCACAGAACTATCAGTATCACGCATTATGATGTAATAGTGCAGAATCTCGTTCTGTGTTTCCAAATTATCCTAAATACAGCTGTAAGACAAGACTATACCACACACACACACATATGTATACATTGCCGCTCTTCCGCGAATGGAATTCGATCCTACTCAAGTAAAATAATCATGCAAACTGAAGAGCGGGTCTCTCCGTTCGTGAATCGTTCTGATGTCAGCAAACTCGTTCCAGGATGTTAATTAATAATTGAGCAGCCTCAAAGCTGCCGTTTAATCCTGACCTATCATATTTCGCATCAAGAACTCACTTTCAATAAAGTCTCGCACGTGTATGTATACATGAGGAAAGCGAATACATTTTATTCCGATAAACGATTCTAAACTGAGGTAATCATGAAAAAGCATTATGAATTTGGTTAAGAGCTCCGTTGTTGTTTATTCTGAAAGATTGAACGATTCTAAACTGAGATAATCAAGAAAAAGCATTTTGAATTAGGTTAAGAGATTCGTTGCTGTTTATTCTGAAAGATGTACCAGGAAATGGACAAAAGATAATTATAGTTCCGTAACAAAACGCTTTAATGTTTAAGCGCAATTTTCCTAATTCGAGGATACCTATTATTGGTATGTTGGTAGTCGGTATTTATATTAATGACCTCCTATATATATGCATGGTGTTAACGAGGTATCCAATGGCATTGACGCCTTACAGAGATTATACCAATATATTATATAGTCGGGGATAATATCACAGAATAGAATATCCTTTTTCAGTGTGACTGATCTGGTCGGGGGAGATTAACCGTTGGGCCTTCGACGTCGGAACGACGATGACGCAATTAATACCAAAGAATTGTCTGACTCAGCAAATTCTGAGAAGCTGAATATTTATCATATAATATATACATGAAACAGACCCCGCTAAAGAAATTCAGGTCTTCCGACTCACTTCCGTCTTTTGGATTTCCTTTTCACCTTAGTTATTTTACCAACATTAAAGTTTTACAATTAGGATGTCGTTTCAAATATTATTAAAGAATCCAATGTCATATACACTAGCCCCAACATGTCCCTGCCACTAATATACAGAAGTATTATATAATTATGTTTAAATCGTACAAAACAATATACCTAGTTAAGTCAATAGGACTATTTTCACATATGATAGCCTTCAACCTCTCATAATAACAACATATTTAACATCAACAGAACTATTTTAAATGATTCATGGCTCGTGTTAGGGTTCTTGCCGCAATTCAAGTTTAAAAGAAGGCAATTGCATGCAATTGCATCATTATAGTCGTGAAGTTATATTTGGTTACGTATAACATTTCATATCCTAATATGCATGCACTCTATGTATTTTATCTGATTGTTGCACAAACTGCCAATTCGAGAGACATTACTACAGAAAGCCACTCAAAGAAATAACAACCCATGAACCGCTGGAAATGTTACAGCGCGCCAAACGAAAGACCGGTTTTAAGTTTTGTAACTTGAATAATCTCCCACGCAGAATGATCCTCTCCTTTTAAAATCATATGCTTCATGGTAGAAGATGGTAGCCAAAGTTAAATGAAAGTTGAGTCCACCCGCGGTGACGGCTCCGATGACATAACCCTTGGTAATACAAAACGTGAGGAAAAAGAAGGATGAGGGATAGCTAGCTCTATCAGTCTCGGTGGTAGGTGTGGTCGGGTAAGTTTGCTATTAACGTGCACCTTATAGTACGTAGTATACTTGGGAGACACCTGTTTCAAAGTTGATCGCTTCCAGAGTTCGAGTGCGACTCCTCTGGAGTTGGGAGTCCTCTGGGCAGTGAGGGTGGCCGCTGGCATGGCGAGGTGGGAGAAAATCCATGGAAGGGGTAAGCTTCTTCATTTAGATTATTAGAATTTTGTATTCAGGTATTAATATTATATCACATATAGTGACATTATTTTCACTCAACCCTGATCAATGAAGATAATTCGATTAATAGAAAAGTACTCACACAAGTTATGTAGGTTTAAGCTTTAAATATACATACACATACAAAATGACGTCACGTCACGTCATGCAGTTTTTTCGAGTTTCTAACATAGCGATACAAATCCATTACTGAAAGCTTTTAACGCACGCGCTCATATTACTTTACCACGTGTTATACTTTATCAGAGGTGATTAATACAATAAACTAACAAACAGACAAACAAAGATAAACTCACGGGCAAACAAAGGTTTAAGGTTTTGTATTTACCACCAACCTTTTCCAAAGGTAGCTCCGGGGTTTAGGCATGAGACCCACAGGATTTTGTTTCCGTCTGTGAAGTTCATGCTGTGATATGTTTAAAACAAATAATGCTTCCTTACACAACTATCTTAATTCACGGACAATGCCATCAATGAGCAATTACATACGAGTGCCTCAGTTTGGGACTG
Organism: Sthenelais limicola; assembly: GCA_942159475.1. Classification (NCBI taxonomy): domain Eukaryota; kingdom Metazoa; phylum Annelida; class Polychaeta; order Phyllodocida; family Sigalionidae; genus Sthenelais; species Sthenelais limicola. The sequence continues at coordinate 32,184,865 of OW804094.1, read as the reverse complement.
GGTGTGACGTTTTGGTTGTTATACAGGATCATCGACTCCAGTATTGTCATCATGTATCACATAATGCCGGACCGGATATTGCGTACGCTGTATAAGTTGTAACTATATCACTATAGCTACTATTTCCCGCCAATAATTAAATTCAATATCTAAGATATCATAACAGCACACTATTTATATAAACCAGTTCTGCGCTCGTCACAATGGTATCACTATTGGCTATGGTATACTGCATTATTATCTTTTATCGTTGTCATCAAACCTACTGTCCACATTACCGATCCATCTCTGGGGTTGGTGATGAGTAGAATACTAATATTTATAAGAGATATTACCATTGGTCGGTTGTTGATAAAAACATATTCATTCTTTTTGATCACATGGTGTTTTTTGGTTATTTTTATTATTTTGTCAACTTTAATAATTACTCCCATTTCGATTCCCTTCAATCCACGTGTCGGACCGGTCACCATGGAAGTTATTTCAATCCTTGGTTTTTAAAACAGTGTTTTGACGAATGTAACCTACAGTTGTTTATATGTTATTTGCTCATATACTTCATCGCAATTTTGATTAGGAATCTAACTTAAATACCGAAGGCGTTCAACATAGATTCATCACGTTGTGTTTCAGGACATGGGCGTACACGTAGATTGGTTCATGCCTTTTCTCCAGAATAATGTTTATGTGTATAATCTGAAATAGTTTTTTCCGTTAAAAAATGGGGAATCAGAATTGTTCTTATTAATATCATAGAATAGAATATAAATTAAAATTAATAAGCAAAAGTTCATGCTTTGATACACACTCACATGAAATCACCTAAATGATTGAGCCTCGTCTCTGCACTAGTTTTGATTAGAATGTTAAAGGATTTAGAACATTATAGATGCACAAAGTTCGACTGGACGGTGTCCTTAATTCAGGCAAGCCTGGATGTTCAATCTTTCTTTATATCTATCAATGTATCCATCCATGGTCATCTATCCATCAATCCATTTACTGCTTTGACATGTATATATTATGTGCCTATAGTCATATCTCCCGGTGTACCATTTGGAACATGTCCTAACAAATCACTGACCAAATCGTGCTCGCACATGGCGTAAGAGATTCCAAATGGAACAGGGAAACACTTTTTATGGTTTCCAAGATGAAGACTTCCTTATTGGTCATGGTTATAAAATTACAAGTAAGAATGAAAGTATTAATCTTTCTAAGAATGCATTCTCTGCTCCAAACCATTTTAGGAATTGTTACGGGAGTAAACTGATGTGGGAACATTTATTTAGTCTTAATTCCCTGGCGGTGACGCAATCATCGAAGGCTTAATAATTAAGAGTGACCTTTTATGCTTCGAGTGGGAGCATATTTGTGATGTGAGTGGAAATGGATATATGTTGATACAAAGAAACTTAGAACCATCCATGCCGTGAACCATGTTTATTTCACAATCTTATACTTCTGACATGTAAAAAAAAACAAGCCCCGCCTGAAACCAAGTTAATTCCTTCAACATTTAAAATCATCTACCTTTATTAAAGTGGCTAAGGTCACTGTTTGAGTATGTCCTTTAGAAATATGTTTGTAGTTTTCGATGACATGCATAAGTAGGAACATTTGTGTAGAATACCAACGCTATATATTCCTTAGATTAATTGATATTTGTTAATGAAGAATGTGGCAGAGGTTCCATTGGGGAATTCAAATCTGAGAGAGCAGTAACTAGACCATAAGGTGCTGCCCCAGTGTATGGTAAAGGGATGTGAACTAGGAGCGAGACAGGAGGTACATGGTCACATATATACCCTGTCCCATCCAGCTGGTATCACTTAACTCATTAAGATAAGATGCATACAGGCGGCGAGACCTCTTCCAACTGCCATGTCTGAGAGACTATAGTGTGATGGAGGCACCCCACGAAATTTGAAGTTTTAAACTCTTATATACTGCAAATACTTGTATTTCATACATTAATGCTCCCAGGTATTGGTTAATGGCATAATGATCCAGAACATTGTTGAAATTCAAGCATATGTCAAAAAAATCAGGAGCTCAGCGGCAAGTGTCACTTTAAGTTGGCTACATAAGTTATGAAGTGTTTGAAAATGGTGTTGACTATATATGACCACTCTCCCTTTCCTTGAAATATTCCTTTCCTTCCACGCGGTCGTAATACCTTTGATCTTACTTAATCCAGCTTCGAAATTTACTTTATTCTGTTTCTCTGCGATACCCGGATATAGAAACGTTAATTGACACTAATTGTCTCTTCCACGATAGGAATCATATTCCATTACATAATTTCCGTTGTATTCATCTGCGGCAAAAGATTTTCATATACACGCAGATAATTTATATACTTTTCCAATCAACCTCAAGGGATTGCCATTCATTCAAGATCAATGTGAACAATTTTAGAGCAGTTAGTGCATACATATTTTTGTTTCATACAAGACCCGAAGAGATAATTGAATTTATTATACACGCATTGCTCTGAAAACAACGTATCTAGAGTGATTTACGCATAGTGCGTATTTCACTAGTGATTCACGTGGGGTTGTCATGGCAACCAATCTGTTTTTTTTTACTAAGATTACCGGTAAAATTCAAATTTTTTACTCGATTTTTTTCTATTTTTATGATTGAAAGCATGTATAATAATGGTGACCCCCATTACATCTATAATTTCAGTCGCTTAGAATATTGCACTCGTTGCTACGCAACTCGTGCAATATTCACGCTCCTTCAACCAACTCGTTAGTTAACTATATGTAATGGTACTACCCTGGTTTGTGTTGAGGAGGAGAAATACAACGAGAACAAAGTTCTACTGCCGACTATCTGACTTTTAATTTGGCTGATAAGTCGACAAGGTAACTAGATGAGATGTACACAAGAAGCAGCTAAAAGAGAAGTAGTAATAAAAATCATGTTTGTAGAACAGCTCCTCCTGGCGTTAAAACATCTTATACAATAAACTGCTATAAAGAACTAAAGGAATTACCGCGTCCGCAGCGTGCGTACGCAAGGTAAAATAAAATGAACACAATTCTGCCTAAACGAGAATGGTAGTAGTATAGACAGAGTGAACTTTTAGCGAGGCAACTAGCAACAGTTTGCGGCCAGTGTGAAACAAATAATGAAATTAGGGAGATATCTAAATTGAGATGACACATGAAAAAGAAATTATAAAATGTGTCAAAGATTTAAATATTTGGTTGCCCAGTGCACTTAAACGATAATTTCACCGTAGGCGTACATATAAAAAACATACAAATAGTTTGTTTGGAAGAAGGAACTGAAAGACATAGTATCAAAAATGTATCGAACAATTCCTTGTCCGATGTGGAAAAACTCCTACATATCCCATGGAAGAGAATATAAATTTGGGAGATCAGGTTTTGCCGTAGGAGTAGTTCAAATGAACAGGTGAAGAAGGCACGTGGGTGGGGCATTCCACATTAGTTGTAGCTTCGCCACCTTTATATCAGTGCATGAGATAGCAGTGGATGGAGGCACTACACGACTGGAAACTTTCATCATCCTTCACATTCGCTGTAAATATCTGAAGTTAGAACTTTAGGGATTATTCGAGCAATTTTGGATCATACTTTAAATAACACCTATGTCTATCCAACAGGTATTAAGGGGTGAGTGTTTTTAATTCTAAAAGTTGAAACTCAGTTGACGTATTTTGTACACAATTATTGAAATGATTACAGATAATTATATTTATGGAAATGTCCTATTTGACTTGGAATTGGAATGTACTTGACGAATTGGACATGCATCACAGTTCACAGAGGTGCAAAAGATCAAACATTGCTTTCCACACATAAAAATGTGTATATAAATCACAGGACTTGGCAGCATTGGATCACTTGAACTTGTTATTGTGGATAATTATTACCTTTGCTGGCTATCCTGACCAAACGTTAGGTCTAGTATTGAGGAAGAGATTGATACAAGAAAGAACGATATGAATTTAGGGACATCAAGAAACACTTTTCTTTTAATTTCATCCAAGCAATATTGCATGTGTGAACTTTGGATTATGCCTATTTCGGTGTTGAATATCATCATTATTTTGAGATTGATTAAAAAGTGTAAACAAAGCATTTTAATACATAGGATTTAATAGTAATTTTCTTCCAGTTTTTTGATATTCAGATAACTAATCTCATTCAATTTAATGCATAGAATCTAATAGTACTTGTCTTTCAGCTTCTTGACATTCAGATAACTGATTTCATTGATGTAAATGTGCCTCTTTCTTGCGATAATGAAGGTGCATGCTTTTCGCTACCTGACAGTGAAAACTCATAATTTCCTTATAGTCACATCGGGAACCTATCAAGTAATGCCGAACCTTGGGACACCCAGAATTGATGCGGATTACCACTTTCCACCTATAATACTTTAAGATTCATGTGCATCATAATTAAGTCCAGAATTGTATAGATATACTCTGTATTTATACTGTATACACTGTCCATCTAAAATAGACTATATATGCATCTCTTTTATATCAAAACAGGCATGTACACTCACGTCTTGCTCGTCATGGCAATTTACATGATGATGTTGAGTGCCGTAGCCCAAGAAGAGTGCCAATCGGACTCAAGGTGGAACTGCCCCTGCGCTGGTAGTGCACGGAGAGAACACAAACGTTCACATGCTTCACAAACTGTTGCGAACACTGCCAACCGAGCGAGAATGATGACTGAACAACTTTTAGACAAGTTGGTAAGTACTAAGATGTACAAATATATACAGGGTAACTAAAGAGTTGGTTGAAGGAGCGTGAATATTGCACGAGTTGCGTAGCAACAAGTGCAATATTTTAAGTAACTGAAACCAACGCGTTAATAAAGTGTTTTTAATGTTAAGGAAACAACTCTACACATAACTCACAAGTGAAATACACACTGTGCATAACTCACTCTAGATACGTTGTTCTCAGAGCAATGCGAATATAATATATACAAGTAGTGGATTTATAGAGGTGCATGCAGGGGCGTACACGGGTACTTGATGATGATAATTATTATTACGTAATACGACCTCCACACCTCCAAACTCCATGGCAGAACCGCACAATGGTCACGATGTCACCTGTTAACATGTAAAAGATCAAAACAATGGCATTTATTAGCATGCAAAAAACAAAACATCATGTACCTGAAATCGGAGGAAATCTACCTACAGGACCAATGAAGTTCTGTTCAGTTTGCCAGGCTGGCAATCCTACTTTCCCCGTGTGCTCATGAATGCATAACGCCTTTTACATGCATCCCACACACATATATGGTCCTGATCTGGGCACTATACATATAGGTTATGCTTATACCTAATGGCATGATGAAGGTTTGTAATCGATCAAGACGTTGGGTCAAATCGCACGACACCCCAGAGGGGTGGAGTGCGATTTGACCCAATGTCGAGAAAGAATACAAACCGAACAGAGTGCTATTAGGTATTTTTTATATACTAAATCAACAAGAGAACTCGATTTTAATAGTATTTTACCTTACTTTCCATCAACCTTGTGGATATTCGGCTCAAATAGCACGTCTATAGGTGCTATTTGACTTTTCAAATAGTACCCCTGAAATCACATACATATGTAATAATATTTGAAATAGAGTGTCTAATGAGTCTATGAACTGCTTTATAAAAATACCATAACCATTATCATCACTATAATATTTTTATTACACTTATTACAATCCATCCTTATATATTTTGTGCAACTTCATTATAAGGTTATCTGGAGAGGATCGAGTCGTACTGTATATTGATATTAAGTATACATTTATTAATGAAACCATTAGATATGCGTCTCTACTATATGGTAAAGTAGGACGAAGAAAGAGACTAAAAGAGAGGATATCCCAAATAGATTATTATTCTTTTAAAATCAAGAATGCTGAGGACTTTGTGAGAAATATACCGCTATCCTAGACGATGACATTGACATACTATTCATATCAGCTAGTGTACGAATTGCATCTGCCGTGGCATGAGAATGGCATAGTGATTGCACGAAGGATACATTTGCATTTCAATGTGCCATATTTCCAGCAAAATTGACTGAAGCTTTATCTAAGACTTGGGTTGGCGTAACATAAAAAACAATGATATCGAAAACAGATTTTAATACGGTACCGTGATTAAAATCCATGTTCCTAGATGCGTCAGTAATGTACATATATATTGCATTAGAAACAACAATATTCTCGATCGATACGTTTATAGAATTGCAATTGGAAAACCCACTCCATATAATTCGTGCATTACATTAGATTCAGCTCAAAGGTTACACAAGTTAAGTATAATACTCTCAATGCTGCTGGGGAACAATAGTTTTAGTTATTTTTGAAGTGATATGTATACCCTTTACAAAAGGAGACATCCCAGCAGTGATGGCTTCCTTTTGTCTGTGTCGAATGCTCAAACAAAATAAAACTAGCAATGCCCCCACGCACTGCCCCTGTTTTCGCATTCATCATAATGGAGATATGTGACTTGTTTGTATGCGTGTGAGTACGGGTGGGAGAGGATATATGTAGGGGGGCAATACTTGGAATATGGTGCAGCTGCATTTCATTAGTTTATCCCAGTAAAACAATGTAAAAAACAGTACACAATTGTTCCCATTAGAGTCACATGATTACTCAAACCTAAGTCTTGAGTTCTATTGTTTTACTAACAATTTAGTTATATCTGGCAGATGTTCAAACCCCATGCACTAGCTATGGACATTATCTGCCCTTACCTAGGGTGGGTGTTGTCTGTAGAGCCAATCGGCAGGTTGACCACACAGCCGAGGATCACTCACTTATATGTGCAACTTTGGGTAGCTCCTACCAACGAGAGTAAATTCAGGTGTTTTAAACTCCTACCTAGGGGCTTGCAGGAGTCCAGTGTTGCAGGGCCTGGCTAACCCATGGGATAGCCTTATGCTGCTGACAGGAGGTCGTTCTGGCTGGCGAAAGTTTACGTTGTGCTCAACTTACTGCTTAAGTCTTGTATGGCCAACAGTGTGATATTACATGATGATATCTGCCAGATTTATGCCACAGTTAAAATATAAACTCGAAGAGTTAGCGGAAGGACCACAAAGCTTTTTTATGGCTTTCAGTTCATTGCAAGAATATTAAAATGTTTTGATATTGCCAGAAGGGATTGTGGCATATATATATAATAAGTGATTTTGACTTACATAATGAGATGATCATGGAAAATATTACCTATATCGGATTAAGAAGAGAGCAGAAATTCTAGACTCTAGTCAAAACACATATATGCTTAGACAAGCCTCTATCAAACCAGAAGATGGATAAAAGATACATTACACTGGACATGTTTTGATAATGCCTTCCATGAATGGAAATATCTCAATATAATATCGAAATTAAAACGTACATTATACCAGAGATTTGTATCCGATATTATATAAGCGTCAAGTCGTCAGAAAATGTTCAATTGGCATTCACCGATCCCCTCAAATTACCCAAGTTTAAGACGAAAATAAGGTTCAGAATACAGTTCAACATAACCAGACATAAATTTTGTTGAATAAATACTATACAGAATATACTCAGATGTACTCAGTATTTATAATGTTTCACTCTAGTTTAGCAGAATCTGAAAATTGTGTGGAACTGTAGATTTTGCATTTTCTGAAAATCTTACCCATAAGATATCCAACCCTTCAAAGCAAATATTAATACGTATTTTATAACTTGATTGGCTAGATTTCTTTGATCGAAATTTAAAGTACAGTGAATGACTCCGAGAATTTAATGTACACAGCTCGTCGGCGCAGAATTATGTTAATTTAATTTCTCTGTTCTCTGGTATTGTAGATGACAAGATGACTACCATGGTTTAGATAAATTGAAATTGTGTAATCTATTTATTATGCATTTATTTCTCAGCTGTTACTGTCTAATCTATGATTCTGAGGCACATCTAGACAACTTGGCACTGAATTCAAATGAAACTGTCTCAGGAAGCCCTTATCATATTAGTGAGCGTTCAGTGGTTTGGCTCACCTTTCGCGTGAAACGCTTAATCATTCATTGCATGTGGGGGAGGGTTCAGGTGAATGGTAAAGTTGGGAGAGACGGGACAGCAATACACACGTGAATATTTCTGTGAAGTATGCGCATGTCAGATCATTCCTGGAAACGACAACTAAAGGCATCGTGTTTCTTGGTAATCCGTGGGCCTACTGGTCCCACACCCTGAGCCACAAGAAAGGTTATTTTATATTGCCGTGTACACACATTTGAAGCAACAAAATACTTCCTGTGTTCGGGTTTACAGTGATGGAGCTTGATCGCGTTTTTAGCGAAAACGTTTTATTCAGGCTTTAGCATTTAAATTGTATACTTAAAGCGAAATTTGACAAAGAAATGGGATAAGATGTGAATATTGCCACACGTCGCCAGCAGACTAATTAGATTAAAAAGATTAATAATGGTCACATTGAATGTAAAGACATTTTAACTTCAAAATATAATTTAAATCCTAAATCATCGATCGTTTCTCATAGGAACTATTTCATTTTTATGCTATCTATAATGCAAACCGCCATCAATAAGTGCAACATTTGAATATAGTCGAAACATATTGTTAATTTCTACGTGCACGGTTCCAAAAGTAAGTCTCTATAAGTACTTTCAGGCGTCCTTATTGAAAGATTCCTTACAGCAACAGATATGATAACTTCATTTCGGCTCACAAGTACATAATTATGTGATGTGTTCCAGGAAAATGAGTCACAAGTCGCAATTGAAATGTTTTGTTCTTTAGAGGGTCTAGCCCTTATAGTCATATGAATCTATACAACAAATTTTAGGACATTGTATCAAATATATCCTTGCGTTTTGAAGGACTTCACACGGAGCATATTTAGTTACTTTACTAATTTACCCATCCAGAAACATTGCAAACCTTTTTTTTTCAAAATAAAAATATCAAACTTAAGACATAGAAATACTTATTAAGTGCTTACTATCATTGGAATCGGCTTGATCCCCTCTTTTCAAATATGGTGATATCTCAAAATCCCTATTTTGCGACTTATGACACATTTTCCTAAAACGGATCACATATTATAATGAAATCCGCAGTAAAGGAAGCACTTCTACTCACCTATAGACCTTAATTTGAGTTAATCTGGTTTGAGGGCCATCGAGTGTATACACAGCATATCCCAATGCATAGACTTTGCATTGTATTTGATATTTTTTCATTGCAGCAACAAACATGTTGTACATTTATGATATTTTCAGTATGCGCTGATCATATATCATCATATCGAATATCAATTAAAATCACGTATAGACACTTTTAGTAACGATTATTCAAATCAACCAAGTAAAGGAATAGATAGTGACAACAAATGAAATCACTACTACTGTGTACTTGATACCATGCGAATACCACTTCTCTCCCCGAAGCTTCTAGATGCTTTCAATATCATTGAAGAACTAAAAAAAACGATAGTTCATACACTATGTATATTTGATTAATAATGTACCAACCTCTTACTTCCAGGTGCGTGAACACTTCCGAGGAAGTTCTCACCATGTGTCAGAATTGCGGTATTGTGTTCAAAACAGGCATACAAACCCACAATGTCTTGGGCGTTACTTGCAACAGTGTAATTTAGATGGTCTACCACACGTGGAACGCAGGCTCAACCCATCCGAAGTCCAAAACCTGGAATTTGTGGTATGTAGTAAATTCTATAGTAAATCAAGTATATAGGGCAAATTTGGGATATCTATTAAAATTTTGGATTATAACGCACTATAGAATTATGAATATTAATAATTATGCTAATTTATATTGGGGTCGTTGCATAACAAATGTTCATCTGCGATATCGTAGACATTTTTTTCTACGACTACGAGGTCTATTTGCGAATCGTAAAAATATACAACAGGTGCATTGCATAATAATGAATCGTAAAATAGAGGATTCCTCGTGGCATCAAAAATGACATTAAAGGATAATTTTAAGGTATAGAGGCATTAAAACGCCGAAATGGTGCATGGAAGAACATCATCCATAATTGTAATTTATTATAATTTAGAAAATCTGGCTTTTATTATTTCATCTAAAAATATGGTAGAAAATTACGAAACCTATTTTGAAGTACAAAAAATAAATAAATATGCAATGTACCAAATTTATAAAATATCATCTAATATTGAATAGTGGTATATTTGGAAAGATAAATTTGAATTTTTTTTCACCATTAATATATTTTAAGATGGGTAAATGTGATATCTGTGCATCGCAGAGCATGTTTGTTATGCAAGGCAGAATATTCATGCAGTGAACATAGCATAGTTTATTTTTTCCCCAAAATGATGTATGTTGATATTTTTTCCATGAAATAAATAAACATAACCATAAGTAGTCAGGTTAGATTTTTTTGTCTAATTATGGCCATTCTTAGAGTAAGAAATAATCCTAAACATTTATCATGTCAGTATTGACGCAGCGTAGAAAATCGATCGTGGATGCCAAGAGATGTACGATGTCGTAGAGGATGTCATAGAAAGTTATGCAATACACTCATTGCAGATGGCTGTCTACGATGTCGTAGAATCAATCCACGAGCTCGCAGATTGTTATGCAACGGGGGCATTGATAATGTTATGTAATCTGACGTAACCCAAATGAGGTAATAGGTTAGCATAAAATGTGTGTGACAATATATATATGTGGTATCATCACCTTAAAGCGTACAACATGGCAATTAATATTCTGGTGTTTATTTCCATGGTAACTCCAAGGAAATAGAATGGTAACCATGGAAACAAAGTAACAATTTAGAGTTTATATTAATGTTTTACTCCAAAATGTGTTTCCACGGAAACAAATATTGATCATTGACATAATTTTCGACTAAAATGTATCAGAAATTGATATGTTTATTTTCTGCTGCAACATTCACCCTGATATGCTTACACACTCAATGGGGTCATAGGGGTCATTGCATAACAAATGTCTATCTACGATGTCGTAGAATTTTTTTTCTACGACTACGACGTCTGTTTGCGACTCGTAAAAATAAATGACAGGTGCATTGCATAATAGGGAATCGTGAATTGGAGGACTCCTCGTGGCTTAAAAAATGAGATTAAAAGACAATTTAAAGGTAGAGAGATATTAAAATGCCGAAATGGTGTATGGGAGAACATCATCCATAATTGTAATTTATTATAATTTTAAAAATCTGGATTTTATTACTTTCACCTAAAAATATTCTAGAAAATTACGAAACCTATTTTGAAGTTCAAAAAATAAATAAATGTGCAATGTATCAAATTCATAAAATATCATTTAACATTGAATAATGGCATATTTGGATAGCTAAATTTGACATATTTTCACTATTAATATATTTTAAGATGGGTAAATGTGATATCTGTGCATCGCAGAGCATGTTTGTTATGCAAGGCAGAATATTCATGCAGTGAACATAGCATTGTTTATTTTTTCACCAAAATGATGTATGTCAATATTTTTTCCATGACATAAATAAACATAATCATAAGTATTCAGGTTTGATTTTTAGTCTAATTATGACCATTCTTAGAGTAAGAAATGATCCAAAACATTTATCATGTCACTATTGACGCAGCGTAGAAAATCGATCGTGGATGCCAAGAGATGTATGATGTCGTAGAGGATGTCTTAGAAAGTTATGCAATACACTCATTGCAGATGGCTGTCTACGATGTCGTAGAATCAATCTACGACCTCGCAGATTGTTATGCAACGGGGGCATTGCATAACAAATGTCTATCTACGATGTCGTAGAAATTTTTTTCTACGACTACGACGTCTGTTTGCGACTTGTAAGAATAAACAACAGGTGCATTGCATAACAGTGAATCGTGAATTGGAGGATTCCTCGTGGCTTAAAAAATGAATTAAATATATTATAAATCACAATTTAAAGGTAGAGAGACATTAAAATGCCGAAATGGAGTATGGGAGAACATCATCCATAATTGTAATTTATTATAATTTTAAAAATCTGGCTTTTATTACTTTCACCTAAGAATATGCTAGAAAATTACAAAACCTATTTTGAAGTTCAAAAAATAAATAAATGTGCAATGTATCAAATTCATAAAATATCATTTAACATTGAATAATGGCATATTTGGATAGCTAAATTTGACACATTTTCACTATTAACATATTTTAAGATGGGTAAATGTGATATCTGTGCACCGCAGAGCATGTTTGTTATGCAAAGCAGAATATTCATGCAGTGAACATAGCATTGTTTATTTTTTCACCAAAATGTTGTATGTCGATATTTTTTCCATGAAATAAATAACCATAACTATAAATATTCAGGTTTGATTTTTAGTCTAATTATGGCCATTCTTAGAGTAAGAAATAATCCAAAACATTTATCATGTCAGTATTGACGCAGCGTAGAAATTCGATCGTGGATGGCAAGAGATGTACGATGTCGTAGAGGATGTCGTAGAAAGTTATGCAATACACTCATTGCAGATGGCTGTCTACGATGTCGTAGAATCAATCCACGACCTCGCAGATTGTTATGCAACGGGGGCATTGTTGCCAAAATCAAATTATACATTAGTAGTATAAATCAAATTATGTATGTATCGAACAAGGGTAACCATGACAACATGTTAAAAGCCCACGCACATATTCACGAATTCGGCCCACGAATTGGGCTCACAAACGCTCGTACAAAATTATTGTGCCCACGATTAATCGTGGATGTTCACGAGTCTTGGTACAAAAATTCTTGGACCCAAATTTGGTCAATTTTGTTAATTTAAATCGTGGATGTTCACGAATTTTGCCACGAATTCAGTGTGCTGCGAATTCAAAATTTCATGGCATTGAATTTCGTGGCAAGTCCAAATTATTTATCTGATTCGGGAATGTGTGGGTCTGACCACGAATTTATAAAATCTATTTTATAGTCATATGTCGACCTATTGGTGGAATTGCTCATATATATGTGCATTGAACTGCCAAGTATGGAACCATTCTGATTATTAGTTATTTTTTCACAGGGGGTTGAATATGGACAAAAAGTGCCCAAAATAGCATGTCTATTAACTACACGCTATGTAAATCATAGCATAAATGCAAGTAAAGTTAATATTTTTATTTCATTTACCACTATCATATAATCATGACTGTATAGAAAAAGACTTCGAAAATGATATAAAATGAATTATGACATTAAATGTGTATATACATCCATCACAAATAAAGCTTGGGGACAAGGGTATATTTTCTGCTTCACTTCTTTGCATGTGGCTATAGATCCACACATCATAACATAACAAAAGTACCATAGATAGAAACGTAAATGTTGTCAAAATAAATTCGATTAAAAAAAATCGTGGCAAGCCTGTATGCATGAATTCGTGACTATGTGGGCCAAGTAGACACGATTTCATGAAATTGCCTGAAATCGTGTATGTATGGGCCACACATTTTCAACAAAATCATCCACGATTTGGTAACCACGATTAATCGTGTGTCTTGAAATCGTACGAATTCTGAATTCGTGAATGTGTGCGTGGTCTTTTAGTGTTGCCATTGACTAGGGTTTCTGAAAAAAAAATATATATTAAAAAAAAATCATCTGATATGGTCATGTGTGTGGTATCAGGTGAAAGGTCAAAATGAGGATAACTCGAAATTTATATGAATTAATAGTAGTCGATTGACACCAAAACTATGAGTCAGCAGATTTTATGATCTTTGAGTTTTATTCAAACTTTTTTTATATTGGTCGTATGATTCCTATGTTTCGGATTAAGGGTGATCCTTCGTCAGGGAATGATTACAGGTGAAAAATACAGGGGGTATATTAAAATTGTGTAACATGTGTTGCTAAGTTAACATGTCAATAGATTTTATGCAGGCATCTTATTGGTCGATTACGTTTAGGTTAACTATCTTAATTATTGAACTAGAGAGATCATATAAGATTCTTTTTACAGGTTTTTTAACGATGAATATAACTGGTGCAAATAAATTATATGAATTGTTTTAAGATTGGGCCGGAACTGTTATCATGGCACATATATATAAAAAATATATAAAAATATCTCCAATTTCAAAAGTTATGGTTTTCCCTTTGGTTGCTATGGTAACAACCTTATGAAATTATTTTCATACAAAGGAGGGGACAATGTGCGTTACAGTTCTGTGCATATTCTGTGCAGTTATTTGGTTTAATAAGAGATTGAACATTCTAGGTGTTCTGCCAACTTACCCTTAAGCACTTTCACCTCCTTTCTTGTTGTTGAAAAAAAGAATATTTTGTTGTCCTTTCAGGGAATCTTTTAGCCAAATATACTCTTTAAAATGACCTCATGATATAGATAGGTATATTAAATACACAGTCTTGAAAGTTGGTACATATATTTATGCTACCAATAGAAATAAACACCCAAAAGTAAATGGATTCTGAGCAAGGGTTTCTATGGAAAAGCACTCGAAAAATATCATTGTTTTGCGACTTGTGACTCATTTTCCTGTAACACATGACATATGAATATAATGAGTACAGAGTGATAATTTAAAACCACACATGTTTTCCTACACACAGCCCTATACTACTGTATTACCATTAGCCCATTCACTCACCTTTAATGTTGGATCATATGGATTCTTTCACTTTTACTCTTTAAGGCAAGGGAACTATTTCTCGAAGCCCGAGACACAATAACCCGGCTGGCCATGTTTGTGAGGCATTCAAAGTTAGAGCAAGACAGGAGGCCCATCAGCGCATCGTTCAGAGAAGCTATTAGAACAGTGGAAGAGAATGGTATCTACGATCTTCTCTGTAGTCTGCAACAGGCGTTCAATGCCTACAGTATTACCTGGACCCGAGGAATACAAAGCGACGTAACAAGTGAATGTAGGTATTTTGAAGAATTGGCTCGAAGAGATAACAGGAACTACATGGTATTTTACACACTGGACAATGTCTTGAATAATATCGTCCACAAAATGCGGAGACTAAGCCAACAAAGTCAATAATGTATTGTGCATATTAAATTATTTGCATGTCCACTATTTACGGATTTATCCACATATAGTACGCAAATAATATTATGTCTTGATTATATCTTAATATGAAGCACATGCAAGCTGTATATTGTCCACTGTTATCCAAATGCTTGCAGATATTAAGTTATAGATCTATAGATAAATAAATAAATCCCTAAAAAGAACATAGGAAACTAGAAAGAATGTGATTGCATTAGAAAGATTATAATTTTATTTGTGTTTTCCACCGGGGTAAAAACGTTTTTTCAACATTGATGGCAACCTTAAATGCATTCCCAATCTATTCTTGTAGATTTTTTGAATAATTTTAAATTTCACTTGAATAAATTTGATTTGGGTTACTAGCGCTGAAGGAAATATTCTCCCATTATGTAATTCAAGTTACACGATTTTTCCTTTATAAACCTAGTCACATCATGTCCAGAAAGAAGATTTGGGAATGCAAAGTTGGCTCGTATCTTTTATGCCACTTTATTGATATAATCAGAGATATATATAAAAAGGAGTAGAATCAGGATATTGACTCAATATTATAAGGTTGGCTTCTCTATACGGTATGGTACTATAGCTCACAGACATGATGTGATTAGGTTTCTTCATAAGTTACCGTAACAGCAGTAAATTGATTCAGAGTTAGAATTATTAGCTGGAATACCATGTGGTTTGATAATTTAGAATTAAAAATTTAGTGGAAACACGGGGACAAAAACGTTTCTGTGCTTAAACTTCATGTCACTTTGCGTTTGAAGAAGCCTTCCTTCTTTTTTAGACCAGAGTTAAATGCTGTTATTCCGTTGAATATTATCGGTCAGTAGATTTCGATGATTTATCTTGTAAACCATCAATTTCCATTTAAATTATATGTAATTGCGCGCTCTAAACAAATTACAGAAATATTTAAATGTACAAGATGTTGACATATCCAGATCTCAGGTTATAATCATGAAAACATTGTTTTTAAACTGCGGTTCGCATGAACGGTATACTCGTATACATGAATCGCGACAACAAAGTTGAGCGATGTATCGATAGTGGACGAAATTGCATATTCGCTATGATTATATGGTCAAACTTTTCAGTTATCATAATTTGTTTATTTCTTCCTTACTTTAAAACTGTGTAGCATTTGTAATTTCGATGAAATATTGACCATCCTTTCACCTGAGATAAAAATATATAATCTCGAGGGCACCCGAGGATAGGGAAACAGTTCCCAACAGAGATGTAATCAGTTCCCAAAATATCGGCCATGCAGCATTCTCAATTTTGGAATAAAGTAACTGTATTTAGTTTATGTTATCACCTAACATAATTAAAGTGTTACTGTGTTCTTTCACGTGTTCAAGTGTACATTATTCACTTATTGTTTTACGCATTAGAGGGTAGAACCAAAGAGTTACCTCGCTGATGATAAGGTGCTAAAGCATGGCAACATAAATAAGGTATTAATGTACGACTTTACATAAGAGTTATTATAGGATTTCAATAAATGATCTAATGTCTTTCTGGAGCATCAATCACGTGCATATGGATAGCTCCATGGTTTGTATGATCAGGTAACTTGGCTTAAGGGTCCTTTTGGCAGCTTAAAAGCACTTACCGGAACGTGAACACCCTAGTGAAATCCTAGTTCCTGACAGGGATCTTTTTACAGTGTATTTTAAGGCGGACTCGCCTTTAATCAACTTTGCTCTAATTTTGGATTGACCCTGTCCTTATAGTTGATGTAAGGTATCAATGGAAGCAATGTGCGTTATACGCTTCTAATATTGCAATCCCTGATAACTAGAGTTACTCTTTTAAAGATTTGTAAAAAAAATATATTGATGTGATAGTTTTCGTGCGTAAAGATTGTACCTTAATCATTTATTGTGGATGACTGGAGGGTGAGAATTAAATAGCATGTCACTATTTTATGTGGGCATAGATGATTGCAAAATATTTGTCTGCGCAATGCATGATAGGCAAATCCCCCTTAACAATATTTGCATATTTGTGACAACCGCTCTATTGTTTATGTTGAATACTGTCAATGCGATAGCGATGCGATGCGAAATTTACTACAATCGGGCAGAGCCGGTGACGTCAACACAGAAAGAAGGAACCTACGCATCTGCGCCATCAACAAGCCTAACCATGTTGTACATTATTCATGATATATAAAGATTATGACAAATAAAGCTACGAAATGATTCTGGTGATCTTTGTGCACAATCTTTATGATCTAACTTTGCCTAAATATGTTATCGAAACGCATCTATATGCGAATAGTTCGCGCTCAGAGTTCCGGTATCAATGTGTTAAATAATCCTTCTCTGGAAATCCTTCTCAAGTATGAAAGATATAACCATGAGATTATCTATTTAGAAAAATCAACTATACGTACGAGTATATCGAGCGGACAATCTAAACGAAATATTCGATGTTTACAATAAAAAGCTCCCAATTGAAATTAAAAGTTCAACGATTCCATTAGTGGCAAGAAAGTCCCTACGAGTAAAAATATTGAACACGGGTCCAAAGCATGCAAAAACGCAGATGGATACCAAGAAACAATACTGTAACATTACGCTCCATTTATTTTGGTTCATCATTATCCGAACTTGATCCTATCTTCTAGCGTTCTGTTACAAGATCTACTCTCATCGACCTGTAAGAGATTTTCCCATCCAAAGACCTATATGCCTCTGAATAAGCTCGTTGCGTCATAATGACGTAGTAGGTGGGAGTTGACTGTGCGGTTGCGCCATACGTAGTGCTATCAAGTCCTGAATCGAAGAGACTTTCTGCTACGCGTCTAAATTCGGAGCGTTCTCCTTTTGCGGCGCCAAGGAAAATGTCCTGCGAAGTTAATGCCCTTTCCCGTCTCTCGCCACCGCCGACTATGGCCGTCTTTCCCACACCGAAGTAAACTTTGTGTGTTGTCATATCAATTGTATCACCCGCTGTCAAATAATGGACGTTTGCAATGCGTAGTTGCCAGTTAGTTCCAGTTCTATCAATTCGGGCGTCGCTCGTGTCGACAAACACTACTCCATGGTACCCGACAATCTTGAAATAAACCAAGTATGAAAGGGGATTTGGAAATGCAAAGTTCGCTCGTATCATTTATGTCAGTTTATTGATGTAATCAGGAAGTAGAATCGGGATATTGACTTGATATTATATGGTTAGCTTCACTTGTATGTATTCTTCATAATTTGGGTGAATTTGTTTGATGAATTTCAAAATAGTACTGTCTTTTTTATACGCATTTCAAGATTTTAATTGTAACATTTGTTATTGTAATTATTGATGTACATTGACTTCAAATTTTGGAATTGTATCTCGTGAATAAATTGAATATGGAGCAATCCAAAAGCTACGAAGCTATGTAGGCCTATGGCTCATTGAAATATCCACCCCTTTAGACCTGGGTTTAACCTCAAACATTAAATATGAGTTAACTGAGGATAGCATCTTTATATGATGTAAAATTAGTACTGAATAAATACATTTAAAACTAAACTAATTGTAATAATGCTAACCTCGCCTGTCGCATCTGGTCCGTCGACATCACGAACCACTAGGGCTGTGTTTTCATCTACACCAAAACCAGTCGGAGTACCCAGAGGGCGGCCTTGTGTATCAGCCAAAAGGCGAATGAGCCTACCTTCTCGGCCTCTTTCACTGTTGAAAAAATAATTCATTGATTGCAGGAAAAGACGTTATTCAAAGAAAACAACCTTCGTTAATTTAATACGTGTAGATTTAAATAGTGGTGCACTCCGTACTAAATGCCTCTCCTTCTCAAAAAGTTTAGATTATGGTTGTGATAAATACTGTGGAAACATCATACATGTTTCTGGAATTTGTCATTCCATGCATGCATGGGTCTTAAATCTGGTATCATCATTATGAACAATTTAATTAAAAGTTAAATGTATCACCAATCTAAAGAATAAAATAATCGAATGTACCAATAAAAATACAGATACTAAAATACAAATAATATATACAAACAGGATATATAATTATATAGAAATTATATTTAGGTAATGTGTACTGTGGTCCCTGAACTGGAATTACACAATGTGAGGCAACAAGCGATTAGGTCGAGTTCAGAGATCTCGATGCTCATTATTTCTTAAACTATTAACCCTATCTGTGCAGGTATGTTTTACCTGAAATGAGCATCAACCACGTGCGTCTTGATGAAACCGAGCCCTCCTTGAGCGTCATAGACCAGATCTCTCTTTCCCACATTGTCACCAACTCGATGAACACCGTATTTTAAAGCTTGGTAACTCCACCCAGCTGGATTGTAATGCATGATATGTCATGTTGTGCTGATGGCTATAGATACAGGAAGTTTTCTTTTAGATTTATTTTGGAATAGCGACGGAAAATGTTCCGATGAGCTGTCCAAACGCCCGGATGTCCATTTTGTTTTTCATTATTGTCTTGAAAACTTTCTGAGATCACACATAGGCTATAGCTAAATTTCTCGGATGGGGTTGGGGTTGCAGGGGGAGGGGGGGGGGGCTCTCGCAATATGCGGTATAGATCACAAATGTAGCAAGCTAGGGTAATGGAAACTAATTTGATCAGAGACTGGAGTTTCATTCATTGCTAAAATAACATATATAGACATTTAATATTCAACAGTATTATTCAACAGTATGGGGTGAAGCTCCTACACGCTTATACCCAAGAGGAGAGCGCGGGAGGATAAAACTAATTGTATTTTGTTATAGGTTATATATAATAATTATGTTATATTTGTTATAGGTTATAGGATATATATATAGGGGTAATGCGATGGGATAAGTTTGTTCAACATTGTTTTCTTTGCGATGTTCATATCGGTAGAGTATAGAATATTGTGTTACTTCGCTAGGTTAAAGTCTAAAATGTAAATTTGGTTTTCGGATTATATAATTATGTATTAGTGAGACAACGCGTGAAAACATTGGCTCTGTCGATATGCGTTATTTCTAACAATTTAAATGGTGATTGTTGAAAATTATGTTTAATCAGAGTAATTGTAATACCTTTTCACGTTGGGGCGTCCGAATATAAAGATGCTAGGATAAGATAAACCATATAATATTGTATTTAGGCCTAGATATATACTAACTATATTCTGAACATTCATACCTACTACAGTGATACAGCCGGGTTGAACAAGAGCGCCGCCACTGGTGCCAGCCACAACTATGCCCTCTTCATACCGAGACCGAATGGCTGCCATGACCGGTGTGTCGAGTCGATCTGGTGTAAGGAAACTTAGAGAGAGAAATATAGAAACAAAGCATTCTTTCATTTAGCATAACTTATATAAATAGACAATGCATCTACGGCATTAAAACAGAAGGAGAGGTATTTTCCCCAAGAATTTATGGCAATTCTTAGTCATTTTTTTTTAAATCCTGAGATTGTCAAGGCATGGAGTGTTTGTTCTATATGCCTGATCATTATTCTTTGTATATCTACCTTACTCATTTATATCATTTAAACAAAATACAAATTATATCTCCACAGCCACACTTCTACTCTTATGTTCACTGGTGACGCAGTAATGATATATATATACATATGAAAAGTGATTTAACAAAAAAAAACTGACATTCAATGAAGTTGTAGGAGAAATGCATCTAAAGGGCCTTGTCCACTAAGCCGGTTCTCATGCGATTCTCATGCGATTCTCATGCGATTCTCATGCAATTTAGTGCAATTTAGCGCATTATTACATACATATGTGATTTCAGGGGTGCTATTTGAAAAGTCAAATAACACCTATGTGCTATTTGAGCCGAATATCCACAAGAATGATGGAAAGTAAGGTAAAATACTATTAAAATCGAGTTCTCTTGTTGATTTAGTATGTAATAAAAAACCTAATATAGCACTCTGTTTGGTTTGTAATCGATTGAGACATTTATACCAAATGGCACAATGTAGGTTTCTAATCGGGTCGAGACGAGCTGCAGAACTGAACGTGTCCCGAAGGGAAGAGTTCTGTTCTGCAGCTCTTCAAGACCCTGAGAAACTGTACAGAGTGCCATTTGATATTTATTACATACTGATTTGTAGATTCACCTGTTATATTTACCTTATCATTACTGTATTTCTTGCCAAATTATCAGAACTTTGCTTCAAAACTTTTGAAACTTGCAAGGCAGGGCTACACAGCAGAGCACTACATCACCAAGTGCGCAATGTCAGCAAACCAATGAAATTGTGTCCTATGGGTCACATGTTCATGCCCTGCTCAAATAGCACATAGGTGCTATTTGACTTTTCAAATAGCACCCCTGAATAGCACCCTCGAAATCACATACGTATGTAATAATGGGTCAAATTGCACTCCACCCCTTTGGGGTGTCATGTAATTTGACCCAACGTCTTTATCGATTACAATCCTCCATTGTGGCATTAGGTATAAACATTGCATGACAATCGGCATATAGTGGACTAGGCCATTAAAAGCATTAAAAGAGAAGGAGAAGGAGTTGCCCCAGGAATTTATGGCAATTCTTATTCATTTTTTAAATCCTGGGATTATATATGAAACAAATTATAAACTCAAAACTGACATTTGATGAAGTATGATAAAGTTCCTTGCATTATTCAGATTTGAGATTAAATTTGTTTAGCGAGGGGCACTGATCGTGCCGCCTTAATGTGTCTTTATTTTTTGCATATCAGTTTTATTCTAAACATTCATGGCTTCTACAATGCTAAAACTTCCTTCCTTGCTTTTTCATTTATCTATTATTACTTCTTTGTTCTTTTCACATTTTCCTTTCCCCGACATTAACATCAGACACAATCATTTATTTACCAACCCGTTCATTACAGGCATCTGTGTACCGAAACTTATTTATTTGACGCCTTCCATCTCACATTATTATTCTCCAATCTCCGGGTTTTTCCCCTGTACCACGTTGATTACTGTATTCTTCGTAATTGAACTTGATCGCATTAACAAACACAAAATTAACAAAAGAATCTCTTTGTTATAAAATAACCGCTGACGATGCATAAAGCTCTTGGCGGCCCCAAACAACTACTATTAATCCTGCTGGATCTGATTTCATATCTAATACTCTTGTACGAATTCATGTACCATATCTGTACCAAATCATGTTTTAAATATGTCCCTATGCTTTTCATCCTATGGAGTACATTTAATAAGAAATAATTTCGGCGACCGAAACATAATTTCGGCGGCCGAAAAAAAAAGTTTTTTCGGTCGAAAAAAAAAGTTTTTCGGCCGCAAAACTTTTTTTTTCGGCCGCCGAAATTATTTTTTCGGGATTCGGCCGAACTTTTGATATGTATGGGTCCCGCTTTCCATAAAAAATCTCTCTTTTATTCGGCCGAATTCGTCCGAATTTAGTCTGAATTCGGACTAACTGTGGACTAAATTCGGACGTCACATATTGGGCCACTGTGTCGCCATTTCCCAACGGATTGGAATACTTTAAAAAGCCCTGTAATGCTGACATGTTCCCGGTTCGTTTGGTATACAATACAAGTTCATAGTCTTAATTAACTTGCCTGTACAGACGTTAATTAATAATTTAATATATTTTTTCATATTGTAAAATATTCACCTTATATAATACATTACTACCAACGATTGCCAAATGAGGTACAGATAATGATTCAATAATTCTTTGATTTTAGGACAGTCAAATAGATATGTTCAGGTATTTAATACATTTTAAATTTTGGAAAAGGCTCAAATAGTTTTCGAGTAATGAGCATAAGTATTCGGACATAATTTTAGACGTTATTTAGGCAAATTAGTTATACCTGAGTATAATGAGTAATGAGCGGCACTATACATGTGTAGAAATACAGAGAGAGAGAGAGAGAGAGGGAGGAAAACAGAGACTTGTTATGTATATATGTGTTATGTATACTGTATGTTATGTATACTGTATATTATGTATACTATATGTTATTTATTATGGTATGCGGTATATATACATGTATGTATGGATGATATATTGTATGTATATTATGGTGTATGTGGCCAATTCCACCAATTTGGCAACATTTGGTCTCCTACTGTCATAATCATTTTATATCATTTTCTGAGTCAGGTGTGTATGTCAGGTATGTATGTATGTATGTATGTATGTATGTGTATGTATGTATATGTATGTTATATAAGCATAAAAGATTGCAGAATGCCGAGTTTTCCGAATTTCGGCCGAGTTTTGGCCGAATTGATCCAATTCGGATATCCGAAGTTCGGTATATGGGTAAATGGTCTTCCATAGTAAATGGTCTTCCATAATAACATCTGTTACTATCTTTTTCGTCCATATTCGTCAGTAATCCACGTAATCCACTATTCCTTACCCAGTTTGTGATCTTTTCCCACATAGCTTGAACGTTCCCACATTCCCAGAGGAAGTGGCTGATTGTGTCCTTCTTCTCATAAGAATTACATTTTGGGCTATTCTTTATCATTTTCAATACGGTATGAAGGAGAGACAATTAAAACTAGACATTTTTAAGGAGAACTAGACAATACTGCGCTCATAAAAATTGTCCTCATTCTTAGGCAGTTTTGTCTCGAAATGTTGAAGTTTTGTCTCTAAATTTATAATTTGGAGAAGTCCTCTGTATCGAAAAATTGGAGTCAGAACAAAATAGCTGAAGAAAAGAAACATGTGAACTTGGTCTAATTACTGTGTTTAAACTTGGATGTTTAAACTGCTAATCTAAGGTAGCCTATAATGCTCAATGATAGCACTCAGCTGTTAACTTTGTTGTAATTCACCCAAATCCCTAGATCTAGGAGAGAGAAAGAACCCAACTTGCAACTATGATAGCCTATTCAAACAAATTTGTATATATTTGTATGCCCGAGCCATCAAATTTCAAGCTTCTTGAAGATTGTCCTTGAAGCCGGGGATTTTATTGAAGATTTTCGCCTAGACATTGTCTAAAGTCTAGGTGTGTTTTATGTGCGAGGGCCCAGTCGTCTTAAAGTCGTATAGATATTGAAAGAAGTTTGATTAATTCCAAACACAATTTTCTGTTTGTTATTAAATTTTGCGTTCCCTCTTGTGCAATCCGCAGCCATTCTCAGCCATTCCCTTGGAATGGAAGAAACTAATTCGATCAATCTCTCCCGTACAGTACATTTAACATCAAATAAATCATTGATCTCACTTGTAGTCATAATTTTGTTATTATCTCCCAAGAGGTTGTTACGTAATCATCGGTAACACGTGTCTTCCCCTAGCGGACACTCACTTATCCCCTTGTTAAATCATGTTATATTTTCTGAAGCATTAGAACCGTCCATAATCCACTGATTAATCCATAACAATTCCGTTTTAACTTCGGTACCAGACTTACCGATATTCCAGATATTGGCGAAAACATTCTTGCAATTTTCGATAAAAATGTTGCCAAGTATTGTGTCAGATTTTAAATGAATCCATCCCAGGATGCATTGTAACATACATGCGCAGTGGTACATGCAAATCCCCTATTGCATGGACTCAATACAGACGTAGGTCTAATCTTTCACAAAGAAACAACTCTACACATGTATACAACAAGTCATATATCAGTCATCATTATTGCAGTATAATAAACATTTTCCAATTTGATTAAAACAAAATCAGGATTTTTGAGAATAGCTTCGTCGATGTAATGTATTTCCTGAGTACAAAAAATCTGAAATCTAAAGCTCTATAAATCATGTCCATTCTAGGGAAAAGTGAATGATTGCGAACCTACGTTCCCAAGACCCGTGGTTGGTTTCCTCCAGTGTAGTAAAATCCCGTCATCCGAAGTACCTCAGACACAACTTCCTGACTGTAAGCTTTATCAGGATCGGTTTCTCGCACTGGGATCCAGTATGCCTCTGCGACTCCATACTGGAGGAACAAAGCTGTGTACTTGGTACCAGTCGTCACAGGAGAAGCACTTCCAGCTGATATTACCCCAATACGTGCCACGCCTTTCCCGCCCTTCACGTGAAAAACAAACATCTTTGACTAAATTTCATTGAATGAAACGGATATAGCATTCCAGGAGTTCGTCCGACACATGGAACATAGAATTGTTGAGAAGACTGCAATACTTGGATCAGACTTTCGGGAAGTGTACAATTGGCAGCTTTACACATTGAGTAAATACTGTAAAATTAGGCTGCAATTTGGCCAATATTAGGTAAATTCGAGTATATTCGGCATTACATTGATTCTAGCAATAGGTTTGGTTAGGTTGAACTGTATTTTGAACTTAATTTTTGTCTGAACTTTGGGTTATTTGAGAAAATTGGCGAAGTTGAATTGTACATTTTCTGAAGATCTGACCCACTTATTGGACACTGTAAGCAAGCGCCATTTATACACTCACCTCAGGTAATACTATATAGATAGAACCTGATGAGAATGTGGTACAAGGTACACTATTGCACTGTCCGAGATGTTTGTTTTTTCGTGGCCCACAACCCGATAGGCGAGTGGGTTACGAAAAAAAACAAACATCGAGGACAGTGTAATAGTGTCCTGAGTACCACATTCGAATTTAGGTTCTATATTTTACTCCCACGTTGCTATGCTTCCCTTATATGGCTATGTTAACTGGGGACAGGAAGTCATACCACAGGCGTGGAACTTGTGTAAATTACTACACTACTCCCGCCCATACAAATAGCATGTGGTACACACATCAACGTGGAGTAAATTATGGAAGACCATTTACCCATCAACCGATGTCAAATGGCCGAATCGGATGCCGAAATCCGATGCCCGAACCGAACCGAACCGAACCCCGAACCCATACCGAACCCTGTATGACAATACACCATTATAAAGCATAGCAAACAACTCTCACCGAAAAGAAACAATTCGGAAAAATTGTCTTTTTTTCGGCCTCATTTCGGCCTCGGTTCGGTAATCACCGACCTTTATAATTTGCCGAATGATCCGATATCCGAACCGAGCCGAACCGATATTAAATAAATTCGGGAGAATTCGGTAAAATCTCTCTTTTATTCGGCCGAATTCGGCCGAATTTAGTACGAATTCGGACTAAATTCGGACGTCACATATTGGGCCACTGTGTCCCCATTTCCCAACGGATTGGAATACTTTAAAAAGCTCTGTAATGCTGACATGTTCCCGGTTCGTTCGGTATACAATACAGGTTCATAGTCTTAATTAACGTGCCTGTACAGACGTTAATTAATAATTTAATATATTTTTTCATATTGTAAAATATTCACCTTATATAATACATTACTACCAACGATTGCCAAATGAGGTACAGATAATGATTCAATAATTATATGATTTTAGGACAGTCAAATAGATATGTTCAGGTATTTAATACATTTTAAATTTTGGAAAAGGCTCAAATAGTTTTCGAGTAATGAGCATAAGTATTCAGACATAATTTTAGACATTATTTAGGCAAATTAGTTATACCTGAGTATAATGAGTAATGAGCGGCACTATGTGTAGAAAGACAGAGAGAGAGAGAGAGAGAGAGGAAAACAGAGACTTGTTATGTATAAATGTGTTATGTATACTGTATGTTATGTATACTGTATATTATGTATACTATATGTTAGTTATATATGGTATGCGGTATATATACATGTATGTATGGATGATATATTGTATGTATATCATGGTGTATGTGGCCAATTCCACCAATTTGGCAACATTTGGTCTCCTACTGTCATAATCATTTTATATCATTTTCTGAGTCAGGTGTGTATGTCAGGTATGTATGTATGTATGTATGTATGTATGTATGTATGTATGTATGTATGTGTATGTATGTATATATGGTCAGTTCTCACGAAAAGAGCACACAGGCAATTTTGGACTCTACATGAAAATCATTTTCTTGTATATGAATAAATATTATATCAAACGATGCACCTTATATAGACCTTTGAGGGGACATATACTTTTATAGAGCTAAAATAAAAAATGGCCGCCCTATATGCTGAAAACTACCTAAATTACACACTTTTCTGAAGAGAAAAGATATATTTTGTCAAATAAAGTTTACTCAGCATTCTAAAAAACATCAAATGATTATAATATGTGTCTGTAATAATGCTTACACCTGTTGGCTATTCATACATAACAAATATAGTGTTTCAAAATATTTTCAATTTCTTTAAATTCACTTTTTGATTTGGGGAATTTTAACGTTGCCATCCCAACGCTCTTTTGAAGTGGTTGCCAAAGGATGAAAAATAAATATTTAGTCAGAATTTGTTCATGGAATGTAATCTCCAACAACTCTATTTTAAATTGAAATATTGACTAATCACATACTCGAAAAACTGTTTCAATGAGAACTGAATGATTAAAAAAAGGTCATGTTGGGGAAGTGTTAACGTTGCCAACCCAACGACATTCATTTCAAAACTGTGCCTAAACAATTTTAGATTATCTAATGAAACTTAGTCATTTTAAAGCATCTGTTTAGAGGTTCATGCCATAAAATTTTAAATTTCAATCTAACATTTTTTCTGCTATTTTTGGACTGAATTTAGCAGGTGTTGCCACCCCGATGCAGCAGTGGGGTGGCAACACAAAATAATGGTACAGAATAATTTTAGTTGAGACCAATGACATGTAATATAATGGGAAAGCTATGTCATTTTGCTATAAGAATCAATAAAAAAATATTGATTTTGAGAAATCATGAATATTTGACAAGGTATAGAACAAGGCCATGTCCTTTGATTTTAAGTGTCAAAATAATAATACGATTTTCAAATGTAGTTCCTAAAAATAGAAAAATGAAAAAAAAATCCAATTTTCAACCAATGTTTCAGTTGAAACGTTAGCTTAAAAATAGAATAATTAACAAAAATATTGAAATCTAAAAAATGGTCTTCATTACCACTACCATGTTTCTATCTAAAAGCATTCGTATGGCAACGTTAGAAAATGAATATCCCACCAAATGCACAGTTTTCAAAATTAGTGTTCCCAATTTTTATTTTGAACCCTTCAATATATGTACAATGATATGTGCAAATGGCAAAAAGTTTCAATGCATTTGAAATTTTAGCCAAAAATACCCCCCGTGTACCCATTTCGTGAGAACTGACCATATACATACATACACATATATATATGTATGTTATATAAGCATAAAAGATTGCCGAATGCCGAGTTTTCCGAATTTCGGCCGAATTCGGCCGAGTTTCGGCCAAAACTCGGCCGGGTTTCGGCCGAGTTTTGGCCGAATTGATCCAATTCGGATAACCGAAGTTCGGTATATGGGTAAATGGTCTTCCATAGTAAATACATGACCTACACCTACTCGTCAGTCTGTGTGTGGCTGCTTCCAGAACTATTGAATTAATACCGTTCTTATTCCCCCACCCACAATCACTAAACTAGTATACTTTATCATATCACTCTACCTGATCCTAGAATTGCACAAGTTTACTTTACAGAGTGTATCACCAAAGGTATGTGTTCTAGAGCCTACCCCTAACTATACCTATATTCAATCTTATTACTATTTCATTTACCCCAATAATATCAATATAAGAAAGTATCTCACAAAACCTCTCGCCTGGATGATGAGATTGGTTATTTCTGATTATGAATAATTTATAAAAAGGTCAACGTCTTGATCAGTGATCATTTTAAAGTCCAATGGTAATCTGTCACCAAGAAACAACTCTACACACGCATTCAAAGAGTCATACATCATTCATCATTACTGCATTATACATCATGTATATTATATAATATAATATAATATTGTTGAGAATATTGCACTCGTTGCTGCGCGACTCATGCAATATTCCGGCTCCTTCAACCGACTCGTTATAGTTACTCTCTATTTTTCTATCATTTAAGAAAAAAATGCGTTTTCAGGGTTATATAATTTAACTCATGTATACACTTTTGAACTACGAACTTGGTAAAAAGAATTTGCAACTCACAGCGAGTTCAATAATCTTGTTCCATACATCGGCATTATCCTCATCTATGGTGCCTCCTCCAAATACCATTATTTTGTTTGAGCTTGTTCTCAATATAAAATTGAGGATCAGAAGGGCTGCTGTGATGCAGGTCTTCATTCTGTACTACCGACCTGCTCAATGTGGTAAATATAAACATGACATGTGAACACCAATAATTTCTTTTATACGTGTTGCCTATGTCACTGTGTGGGGAGGGGGATAGGTTTCCTGGTCCTTTTCAATATCGGACGATTGAAGATATCATTTATCCCTATGCATGCAAGCTCTAAAGTATATATACAAGATTGAAGACTCATATTTCTGCTTTAATACGAATACACCAAACGTCACAGTCACCTCAATTAGTGTATAGTATTGGTATTAGTGTTAGTATACTATTTCGATCGTGGTCAGAAATTCAGCCCCCCCCCCCCTTCCATATCATGCACGGAATATAACTCTGATAAGGTCAATACACTCCGGCATTATCTTTTCTTCCACATGCCATCTTCTCAATCACGATGATCTGCATGCATGCACACATAGCATAATAAAATCCCATCGAGACAGCAACGTAATCCTGGTATTTATCCCGAAATCTGTTGTATAATTGTTGATAATAGTTGCTGAGAGAGCAATTGGATTTTTAAGGGTCTGTAAAAAATAAGTCCCATTCAACGAAGGAAAACACAGGCGGCTTTTTTTATAATACTTGTATCTTACCTTCACAGGTCATATACACGTTTAATTCAATTGAAAAATACTTTATTTGCCAATAAGTTTCATATGAAAGAGATTGACAAATGGGTAAGCAGGCTTCTGGATAGCATCCAGTTATTCCAGCCGTTACCTTTAAAAGAAACCTTGCTAGACGTGTGCTACCCAAAACCATGAGCGCCTTATGTAAAAGGTGATTGGACGCCTACTTCACTTTTTGGTTTCCTGGCTTAGGACTAGGCGTTCTAATGGGATTATAATGACATTTTGCGGTCTTAATGGAATTATTATGGCACTTGGCGGTTTGAGGCGAGAGGCAGTCCCTCCGTTTGAAGGGACTGTCATGTTTGGGGCTAGACTGTGTTAGACTAAATGTGACTCAAATGTCACTACATTTCGTATTGTTATTTAAATACAATCAGCTGAGCTATTTCAGCCGGAGCAAACAAAACTATGGAGACTCTCAGAGACAATATTTGTGGGAAAGTTTGACATTTACCGTCAATGAACAACAATAATGAAAGCTATTCGGCTAGATTTACCATGTAAAGCCCATGAGGAGTGTTCTCGTTGTCAGTGTTCTAGTTCGAAACATGTCCTTAACTGTATATTTGTGTGTGTCATCCCTTCGTTCAATAAGCAGGAGGTCTTTTTCTGTGGGAGCTGGGAGACCGTTTGAACAGGCCATAGCTTCAAGGATGGTCATAGCCTCACGTAATCGTCCTTTTTGTACCAACTATCTCGGGCTCTCAGGTACGATGCTAGAATATAAATAGAAAACATCTATATATTAATAAAATAGCACTTAATTGGCAGTACAACAGCCATCCTGAATTGATATTTTGTATTCTTTTCAAGTTATTGACAACCCACCATTGATATTCTCAACTCAATATACAAAGCAAGTAATATCAATAATATATCAACCCTATTCCCTTCCCCTAAAATCCACTCCCCCCCCCCCCCCCCTCCCCCTACAGGCTCCATGCCATCTCAAAACTCCTGACATCATTCTTCGCAGAAAGGAAGATTTTGATTACGAGGACCAACACCAGTCAGAACAATCCTACATTTTCTACCACATCTACCATATAGTCAAGCTACTGAGCCCATCTATAGGCCAAAGACTTGGATGAATGCTGACTGAGGAAGGTCTCCTCCATTCCAACATAGAAGAAAGACTAAGCACCTGCATCCTCCTTCCAACATTAATATGATTCGATCGAGGGCTTCAAATTATACATAGACCCTCTCATCTACCAATCCAATCGTTATTCTTTTTCTACTACCACATGACCTTAAACCACAGGTCTTGAGTAGTGTATGGTAGAAGAAAGGGAACCATGAATTGTTGCTGATAACAGTATGCAGATGCCATAGGCATTGAGTAACTATTATCAGTAATCATTCATAGCTCGCGATCGACCAGCCATAATTATATTATTTAGTTTAGCACGAGCCACAATCCTAATGTCGGTCCAATAGCCTAGTTTATCCCAGGATAATTATTTGGCAGGGATATTCCTTTGATGGCGATGTGTTGAAGAAGGAATGCCATTAATTGCTGTTAAATCTCTCACTTCCTGATAAAAATAACAACTGGTTTATGACTTGTGGCAAGTTGTGCTAGGTGGAGAGACTTGATTTGGGGGTCAGCTCCTCCTGTCTTATCATTAAGAAGGCTATAAAGCCTATATACCCTCCAATTTCACCAAAGGTGGCGATCGAGCCCTATCAAGGGGGCAGAGGGTGGTGTGGTTAATTACCAGAACAACTGGCCTTTCCTCCCCCTCCCTTCAAACTTATCCTGGGATAAACTACATTGACCAACGTTGTTTTGACTGATGATACCACATACCATTATTATTGCCATCCAACCAAACTTTATGACATCTTCTCAACTTATCTGCCCCTATGAATACAAAGTATTTAATTTTCAGAGTGGCTTTAAAGGTGAAAAAGGTGCAATCTAAAGTTGATGAGATTTTGTGATGTGCTGGTTCTGTAGGTGGAGAGGAGTAAGAAGATCCTCCTCACATGATTCACTGGGCACTTCGCCACTCTTCTCCACCTACAGAACCATCACAACAACATCGCAAGGCTTACCGCAGAGCTTACCGCAGAGCTTACCGCAGTGGAGACCCCCTTAACAGTGGGGAAATATTAGATTAGTAAGCTCCTACAGAAGAAATTAAACAATGTTATTGGTAAATGGTTCTATCCTTTAACTATGGTCTAATAAAAAACGCATGGAACTGTGACGTTCACTATGTCACTCACTCACTCCACCAATCACTTCATCTCATACAACCCAACCACCACCAAGGCCAACAGCTCAGACAACAAACCACCAAGGTCAACAACTATAACACACCAAAATATTCGTCAGTGTTTATTATATTTCCGGCCATCCAATCAATCCCATCAGTTGGCTTGTATAACACATCGTTTCAAGCCAGGAAGTAGAGTAGTAAGTCCTATTACACACAGTTCTGGCAAAATGGTGTGTCATTAGAAAACGGAAATCCTTTAACACACTCTTATGCCGAAAGAGTGTGCAATTACCAAACGGTTATGACGTCATTCTAACGCATCATTTCATTGAATTTGTTCCTAATAATTAATGGTATAATTTCATGAAATCCGCCTAAGAGTGTCATAACATATTATATATGAAGTATATGAAGATATAGAAATATATATGGTGCTACCTGATCCAACCATTCCCGCCGTTGCGGCCACCTGACTTTCCCTGCACACGTCAGTTCTCATATCAAACTCGTCTTGACCACACTGGTAAGTCGTCCAAACATTTTAATATATGTAACTAAGGGTTCCTAACCGTGTACCCATTTTAACACATTCCGACATAATGACAATACATGATTCTGCTGACGCCTCCCGCTATATAGGCCTATATGTCAACTTTCCATTCATGCTAACACCCCCGAGGAAGGCTTTACCGCCGAAACGCATAGAATCTACTTCTTTGTGACCTCATATTTATCTAATAAAGCATCAATATTACAAATCGGAAAATTACTTTTGTGTATACTGTACCATCTTTCGCATAATAATATCAACATTATAATAATTATTAACCAACTTCAAATTCCAATTTCCATATACTACTTACAACCAGGAAAGCAGCAGAGGCGTTCCTAAGGTACCAGTTGCAAATGCTAGGTGACGCCAGATTCGAATAAAGTACCCAAGACCAGTGAATGAGATGCTACCCAGCTGCCAGACCCCTACACAGCCACACACAATCCACCGTTGTGGTCCGACTATCTCCATAGGTAAGATATAACCCACACAGACGACACCAGCTAGATAACAAAAGGCCATCCATGTACTTCGTTACAACATCAACACAATTCATATAATAATTATGATTCTTTATTTATCAGTTTGGTTTCGATGATCTTCCTATATTTGTTTTGCTTCTATATCTACGATATCTAGCTACAATTGATGTAGAGCAGTATATAGATCGGGTTAATATAATTTACTTATTTCATTTCAAATGTAATTATTCCAATAATACTTTTATAAACGAATTGCGTAAATTTGTCAATCTAGATCGACACCTTAATAAGCATGATAGTAGGCCTAATTATCAAGTTTCAATTGCTAATGGATAGATCATTTGTTCAATACAATTTTATTGACAGCTTAAATGTTCATTTCTGATTTCAGTTCATAAAAAGTTGATGCCCCTAACCGACAGCTATTCCCCCGAGGAATGTGAAAACGGCAAACATTTGCCAGTTTATAGATAAGCCTAGCCAGGGTGCCTATCTCCGCGCAGAGGTCCATGCAAGTGTATTCTAGACGTATTGTGTCTCGTGCGAAAACCATTTTCGCCGAAAATAAACACAAGCTTATGACTGCCACCCATACCTCTATAACTGAGAACCTATATGTATCCCCAAACCCCAAAACAAAACCGAGCCCCAGATGTGAAGATATTATTGAAATTAGTAAACTTCAACTGAGTTTAGATGAAACTAACATATTACCGTACTGATATTTGGGTTTCTTCTGTATCCAAAGACTAGCTCATCTCTAAAATTCTATATGGTTATAAGTTTTGCAGGTTTTTGTATGTGTTTTTAACAATTTCAGTGATTTTGGTGGAGGTTGCTTTATATATATCGTTACAAATGAAATAGTTCCCATTGGTGACACATGTGGGGACAGATGTGTGTGTGTGGGGGGGGGGGGGGGGGAGGGGCGAGGGGGACAACAAAGACATGGGGGCCGACTATATGCCCCCTCCCACGCTGATTGTTCAGCCTGATAAATCCTTATGTGGGATGACTAGGAGACATCATATCATAACAAGCCTATCTGGGTATTTATAATAGATAAGATTACAATGAAATTTCAGATCTGTCGTTATTGCCTCATTTCAGAAATTGCTTTTTCTATCTAATTATATTTGTCTTTGTTTCAAAATATGCAATATTCTTCGTATCCTAACTTTCTAATCTTAGAACTAATACTAATTTTAGGAAAACCTAAACTGTATAAATTTGTATCCCTCCATACTAGTGTTTTCCGGGTGTATGACTTGTATAATGTGAATTTATACTTCTCTTACAACTATTAAATCATTTGAAAGTTAAAAATACGTTTATAGCAATATTTCCGTACACTATACTTTCATTGTTTCAGTCTTGCACATTATGTTATAATTACATTTTATTATATTTTGACTGCGTATGGACTTTCCTCCATAAGCTCTATAAGCTGAGGAATACAGTTGTAGGGAACTTAGAGTAAACAGTTGCTCAGACCTCAATTAGGCCATGAGGTACTGGAGAGGGGTGGGCATCGGCGGTGACCATCATGGTGCACAAAGCACCCCTGCACCACAGGTGTTCCGGCTCATCTTTGGGCCAGGAATCAGCAGGGAGTAAGCCATAAAACTCCAAGAGGAGACTCTGTCTCTTCTACTCTGAGTAGGGAAGTAATAATTTAGATTTTTTTCGCTATTTACATTGTCCCGGTTTGGGGGTCGGCCTATATCTTCGGAAACATATTCATCCTAAATATATCCATCGTTTCCCTGTCAATAAACTTGTATAATAAATCAGTCCCCAGACGTCGCCACTTGCTGGTAGGGGATACCATTGTCTCGATAAACAAGTGATTCACTATCATATGATCAGTGTCCCAAGAACCATGCAGCGGCTCCAATTTCTCCATAGAGATGCTCTTTACTTGCTCTCTTTGTGGCACTTGTGTTGGTGCTCACTTGAGACGAACATTTACATCAAGACAGGGACGACAGTAGCTGAGGTGGATGACAAGTTTCTGAGTGTCACGATTGACTCGGGCATCATACGACATAGATGGAAAGATTGGGATTTTGGGTAGGTCCTGTACACAGCCTATAATTATAGCTACTTATGGACAACTCACCCTCAAAAGGTACAAAACTAGCCGGAACTGTTGGGCGTGTATCAGTATGGTGTGACACCAAAGTTTGAGATGTGTATACCTGTATATGCCAAATATTATGCAATATATGGGATATTGATATTATTATTTACTATTTATTGTGTTGTATTAATTGTAATCGTTTTATTTCCGCATCTTATCAGTTACAAGTTCGGAAAAAGTGTCAAAGAGGATATACATATATCAAGCAAAACCTTCTGTGAAAAAGAATAACAGATTATTATGACAAACACCAGTATATAGAAACTTCCACTTCCCTAGCTATTCAAATTGCATATATATTATAACCATGGTTATTTCAATGGTACATTAAGTCATGTTAATTGACTGTATTCCTTCCTAGTTCTGTTCGCCTGAGAACATTAGCCGCAGGGTTGTCCCCATGCTATATGAGATTGGGAGGAACAGATGCAGATTTCCTAGTCTTCGATCCTAACAAGCGCGACACCAAGAACCATCTTAATTCCTGGGAAGGGAAGCACATGAAGGTCAGGGACATGCAGCTCGATTCCTGTGATGGTTGGAAATATTGCAAACCTAAGAATACCACGAAATACACCATGTCAGGTAATCTATATTATATCGCAATATCTAATAGCGTATGTAATTGCAAGGCCATATATCAGATTGGGAGGGACAGACATATATGTATATATATGCAAGTGGTCTTAAATACTGAGGGGGGTTGAGAAAGAGGCAATTGTGTGTATCTTAACCACGATTCAAACTGTATGTTTAATATCAATTTTGTTTATTATATGTAACGTCTTTTATAATGATTCCCAATTTCTACATTAAAAGCATCAGACTGGGACAGCATAAATGAGTTTTCAGTGGATGTTGGATGGAGAATGCTGTTTGACTTCAATGTGCTACTGTCGAATGGATCCAACTGGTCACCAGTAAATGCCAAGTTACTTTTAAAGTACACAAACACCAAGAATTATGCCCGGAATATTGATTTTGAATTAGGCAATGGTGAGTACCTCATTGAAGGGGAATTAATGAAGATAGGATTTATCTATCCTATTTATTTACATTTATATTTGATTTATTTTGTGTCTAGGGGGCGAGATGGTAAACCACAATAGATATGTAAACATTTCTTATCAATAAATGTATGTATAATCCTCATGAAATTTGTAATTTGGTTATCAAATATTGAACTGATGTAAATATAAATAATATTAATCACAGTAATATTATTCTTTTCCTATAGAGCCTAACGCCTTTCACCATAACTTCAACAGAACCATCAGTGGACACCAATGTTTAATATTGTATAATCCTCATGAAATTTGTTATTTGGTTATCAAATATTGAACTGATGTAAATATAAATAATATTAATCACAGTAATATTATTCTTTTCCTATAGAGCCTAACGCCTTTCACCATAACTTCAACAGAACCATCAGTGGACACCAGTTGGGAGAGGATTTCCTGGTTTTACGGAATCTGAAAAAACAATATAATTTCTCACGGAGTTGCTTAGTCGGTCCAGATACAACGAGACCAACACGCAAACATTCGAAAAGTCTCAAGTTTCTCAAAGAATTTCTGCCAGTGGCCGGTGAGGCAATACATGCTATAACATGGCACCAATACTATCTCAATGGGCGTACAGCAATAGCAAATAACTTTACAGACCCCGCTGTGCTAGATTTACTCACAACTCAGATACATAGAGTGAAGAATGTGGTCCACCATGCGAAGCTAGGAGATAAGAGAATCTGGCTGGGAGAGACAAGCTCAGCCTTTGGGGGCGGAGCGAGAGGATTATCCGACTCTTACATTGCAGGGTTTATGTATGTTTTGCTTTGATAAATAATGTAGATAATAATCTGTAAGTAATTTCACCTGTCCCCTGATTAGTGCTCGACTCTTGAACACAAATAATTAAATAGCGAACATTTAATCATTGAACTGTCGACTCCATTAAAGAACGATTCCCTCGACATTTTTAAAGATCAATCATTTGCCATGCATAGATGTCAAGGTAAACTATTTCTGAGATCTAATACGAATTTAATCCACACTTAGCCAATTTAAAAAAACACTTAACCAATGAGGAATTACTGTCTTACAATAATAGTATGACAAATAACCATTGCATTACCAATCAATCGATCAAGGCATACCACCCAGTTTCTAATATTCCATCGCTATATCTCACGGTGCAGAAATATTCAGTCAATATAATTGTGAATTTTATTTATTATTCAAATTTAATTTAAATGCCATTTTCCAATAGGATAACTTCTACACTTTATTGGCAAATACATGTTAATTAAAACACAGTATATTTTCAGGTGGTTGGATAAACTAGGATTAGCAGCAAGGCAAGGTATCAATATAGTAATGCGTCAAAGTTTCGTGAGAGGCCATTACGCCTTATTGGATGATGATCTGGAGCCAAGACCCGTAAGACCAGTTCCTCTCTAATATTACAGAACAAAATATTACCTGGATGTAAAAAAGGTGTTGAGATCTTCCTTTATATGAGTGGTTCCCTACATTTTCCAATGGTGAATAATACAAAAGCTCGCATTTCTTTCAGGATTATTGGTTATCACTGCTTTTTAAATTGCTGGTAGGAAAGAAAGTCTTAAATGTATCCTCAGATGACACTTCGGGGAAAATACGACTCTATGCCCACTGCACTGCTATTTCCAACAGGTAAGCGATATCAAGCTACTGTATTGATACAATCATTTTCACATTCAGGATTCAACCGAAATATTCACATGTGATACCATTGTTTATTTAGCAGAACACTAGAAGGACTGTTTGAAGATCTGCATTGTGCTGAAATTGTATAAACTTATCTATTATTTTGAAAAATAAAGATATTTATAATATTGAAAATTGCAGAACACTAGTTCCAAAGTATGGCCCAGGGGCAACAACTTTGTATGGCATGAATCTGAATGATGAGGATCTCACGATAACGAGTCTTCTCAACGTAGAAGTGCATCAATATTTGCTTACGCCGCATAAGGAGGGAAAACTGACATCTCAGTGAGTTAATCTCATGCATTAATATTTATGTCATTTTTCAAAAGTGTCATAAAATTTGACAAATCAAAAGCATCTTTTGATGAAATGCCAAGTTCTTTTTATTTATTTAATTTCGGAACAATATTACAATGGGATATTACAAGTTGTAGATGGCGGTTGGAAATCAAGTGTAGACGCCCCAGTAATACTTCATAAAGAGCTCGAGATCACCCTCTGTTAATTTAGAATTTATAAATGAATTAGCAAATAATTAAAAACTTGGGTGGTTTACAAACGCTTGACATTGAAACGTTATCAAATAAAAGTCGATTTAAATTAGAAAATGTATCATTTTGCAGTTTGGTTCGTCTAAACAAAAAGAAGCTGAAAATGTTGGATGACAGGACGTTTCCCCAGTTACCCCCTCTGGTTCTAAAACCTCGCGCAGCTATAGTCATTCCAGCAAAAACATTCGGGTTTTTCGTCATTCCAGATGCTCGTGCACATGTCTGTATATAAATCATCGAGATCAGCAAATGATAAATTGATCGAATATTTGTAATAAAAAAATGAGGGCGTGTAAGTTAAATACAAAAAAGACGGATTGAGTGGCGTGTTTGGGAGTGAGAATTAAAAGTGGACATCCTAATCTAAATCAAGTCTAGATCAGTGAAAAGTGGTCATTTGTAATATTTTTCTTGCTGAATAAACAGAGGGAAAATTGTGTTGGTACAAATGGTTATTATATCACACTCTTTAAGTGGTAAACCGCAAGGTAATCAAGAAGGTATTTATCAGTCCACGATCACATCGATACCTCAAAACAAACTACTTTCTTTATATATATGTACATTTATTAAATGCATGGCCATTCAGTCCTTGATTAACATTTCTTTAGCAATACAGAAACAATTGAATGAATTGTGATGAAATTAATTATAGATCGGATGCCTTTGAAAGTGGCAAGTTTAGTCAGGAAAACAATAAATAACCACGATTGGTTTGCACATTTCTTTTCACAGCACGGCTTTCGTTTGAGAAATATTTACCATTTAAGCTAGATGCAATCGCAAATCTACGTTTTCGTTATTTACATTCATGACTAAAGTAAGGATTCACAGTATTTTCCTCAAAGCTTGCTATACCTCACTACTACGTGAAATGGAGCTATTTGTAATACAAAATCAAATCAATGAAGTCGAACTTCGGTT
This sequence comes from Sthenelais limicola, assembly GCA_942159475.1. Classification (NCBI taxonomy): domain Eukaryota; kingdom Metazoa; phylum Annelida; class Polychaeta; order Phyllodocida; family Sigalionidae; genus Sthenelais; species Sthenelais limicola. The sequence goes on along the minus strand of OW804094.1, from coordinate 32,145,380 downwards.
GAAGATAAAACTTTTGGCATACGCATGTCAACGGTAATGGAAATTGCGCAAATGAAATTATTAAAGAGTGCTCAAGAAAACGTCCGTAATGTAAATTACAAATAACGGAACCTACATATCGGCTCTCAGTTTTGTAAATTTTCATATGCATACTAAATCGAAATGATTAAAATACTCTAACAATCATCTACTGCAGCGGTGAACAGGAATAGATCTTTTATATCTAAAATAAAGTAGAATTCTTTGTAAGATGATACTCCTACGATTTCATCTTAGTGCATGCCATACATTAGGCGTGATTCTACTTGGTATTGAAAATAAATAAATGTTATTTGGAATGAACAAATGTATCGAGGACGTGTCAGTTAATTTTCTGGCGCGTTAACAAAGCTCATAATAACAATACAAAAAGTACAACCAACAAATATCCTCTTTGTACAATGTCATAGCAGTACAGATCCAAATTATGAACTCTTTTAATACACTTTTCCTTGAATCTGAATCTCCCATCTTCCGAAGACAACAGTTAGTTTTTTTAAAAGGATAAAAGTTGGGCCGTCAGCCATATGTGCAGAGAAAGACGGCGACTTTCTTATAATGATATATTCATTAAACTCATAATTGACTTTTCACAATTATTTCCCTAATGATATCACTTCACGTATGGAGTTATTCGATCATCTAGAAATGCATTAATTTCGGTCATCTAAAAAAAAACTGGCTTATCTTTCTAGTAATCTGCTCGGACTCATTGAATAACAAGACGCTTATGTCTCGGCTTTAGGAATTTCTTTGTCGTCGTGCATGGAATCCTCAACGTCTTTACAACTCTCTACAAAAACATAGTTTTCTCTGAACGTGATTTCAGAATTGGTCCGAGTGTGTGTGGTGCCATGGGCACCCGTGGAAGGCGACTTAGATGCGTCGACATTAGTGGGAATATGATCCGCTGATGAGGTGGCAGATTCTGCTCCCTCTGTGGCATCACCCTCGCCTTTATGGTCGGCTTGACCTGGGTTTATTTCCACATCAACATTATTAGTCTCTGCGTCTCCGTCCCCACCTTGGGGCATCTCCGGAGTTTCGCTTTCACTTTGACTGTCCTTTTCAGCCTCGGATTCCCCAGATGATATGTCGATTTTCTGATGGCAAAGAGGGCACATCTCCTGCACATACAACCACTTCTTTAGGCAGAATGAATGGAAATAATGGTTGCAAGGCGTTATCCGGGCTGTCAGGAGATCTTGGAAGCAAATGGGGCAAACATCATTATGCTCACGTAGTTGCTCCTCCGTTGCAGAAGGGAGAGATTCAATCTTCTTGACGGCTTCTCTGCGAAGGAGATAGCTTTTCCAGCCGGCTTGCAGTCGTTGCCATACATTGAAGTAACAATGCACGACGAGAATCGAGGAATTGACCCAACTCCACTCTCCGATCACTGACTCCTTGACTCCATAGGCAACAACGAAGACAGCAACTATGAATTCTAGTACACGGGTGGTGCTTTTGGCGTAGTACACAACATCATCTAATTGCTCCCAGGGAGCCTTGCAAATGGCGTCATAAACGAAGAGGGCGTAGACCACCAGAGATCCGAGCACCTGGACTGACGTGAGAACGCAGCTTGATATGACTACAAGCAGCCAAAAGTCCAGTTCAAAATACTGACAAATGCTATAAGTCATTACCAGGGGGAAAATCCAGAGGAAAAAGCACAAGGCGACGGCCCTGATGTGTTTGGAAAGACTCTTGTTCTGAGACGCACTTAGTTCCAGTAAAAATGGTTCTGTAATTTCATACATAGACTGTATGAGAGATGAGCAAACAATGAATAAAACTATGCTCATGAGGAAAGCCCTTTGGGCCGATTTCAGTTCAATGATCCTCGTTTGGATAGAGAGAAGGAACATGGTGAAGCCTTCGGTCCAGCCGCGGTGCATGACATTGTCATGCATAAATCCACCTCTACCGATGAGGTAGATTTTGGTGAGCGAAAGAATGGCGAATGCAAGGTAGGATACGGCGAAGCACAGTCCCGCTAGGCTTATTGGTGTCACACAGCATTCACTCACAGCAGCCAGCAAGATGAGGAACCAGCGTTCGCTGAAAACTGGGTGGTTCGGTGCGCTGAAATACTTTGCTGTTTGGATGAGGAAGAGTGAGACCCAAAACACCAGGAACTGCACAGGGAGAAGAACTTTGAACCACATCGCCACGAGGAACGGGATCCAGCCGTATAACTGCACAGTTAATGACACTTTCCTTATCCCCATTCTAATGAGATCAAAAAGAATGGGTAGATTGTGGAAAATGTAAAAAATGACCATCACAAGGTTGATCATAGCTGCGAAATTATGGACCCTGTGGAGGTCGTTTATGGGGTAGTTCACCATCCGAGCTATCATGGGCGCTGTATAGATCATGAGGCCGACTCTGGTCCATTGTTTGAGATTGATCAGGTAGCTGATGGTTGCCCCGATGAAGCACTGGGCTATCATATGGCATCCTATGTGTTGGAGGAATTCGGCGATGTCATAGGAGGAGTCGTGGTGAACTGCAGCCTTCTCACTGAGGACGAATGTGTGCGAAAGGTAGTGAGCAACTCCCAGAAGACCCGCACTGACCATGTACATGTAGAGACTGATGAGCCTCTTGAGTGGCAAGATACCCAACGCCACAGCAAGGAGAATGACTGAAAATATAAATGATGAATGGAATTATAATAAACAATTGATACAGGTTATATTGATGGCAGTATGTTTGTTTTAAAGATAATTCAGGCATGAATGGGGGGAAATAGAGTTCCCCATACTTATTCTAAATATAGGGTCTGGGACAATGGCGTGCTCGTGACCTATTTGTAGGATAGTTTCAACTGTATGTATCAACTTGCTGAGTTCTTCAGTCATCCTCTGTTTGTGAAAGAACGAAATATTTGGGCGACTTTAATTCACTTTGAATCTCAAAGGCAACATATGGAATCAATATACTTACCATTGTTATTCTTACTACGGTATTATAGATACTATTTCTCAAAGGAGCAACGTTTCGGTATTTCATAACACTTTCACTAGGGTATGTTTCCATTCAGATTTGTTGGGGTGGTATGGACAAGTGTGGCCTGGGGCCCTCAGAGAATGGTAACAGTAAGCCCATAGACTGATTTTCTATAAAGAATGAGACTCAATCTATGATAATAACGTTTGACATATGATAGATCTTCTATTTTTCTATTTTCGAATTTGCACACTTATAATAATGTATTTTAGTTTATGCAAAATCCTGTCAGTCTATCCAATGTACTATGTTGTACACTGTGGTACTATGCTATAGGACTATATAGCAATGGCAAATAGTAAACTGTAAATGTCTCGGTCATTGAATCACATAATGGTAATATCACTGATATCACAGATCACACAGATATGTTGATAAATCTGTTAAACTTAACATTTGTCAATTTCAAATCAGCTATTCACTTGTCACTCGTTCACTGTGACCTGGAAAGTCAATATGAACAAATGGACTTTATCAACCTTCGAATGATAAACTTGAGGTCAATGTCACAGGGTGTGACCGCAATTTGGAACAATGGTGACCAAGCTGCATTCGGTTACATAGGAAAGGACACTTGTACCGTACCGTACCTTGGGACTAGACTCTATTCATTGGATGGTTTAGGTCATCAATTCTAATTTGCATGGAGCAACAGCTATCCGGTTCAGAACTTAGCCAGGGGCATCATCGCCCTTTCCCCTCTGCATGCACCAATTTTTTACGCAGACTCTTTCGCAAATTCGGATATTCTGCCTAACCCCCACCCAGTGCCGTGGTTAGTTATGACAGACATTACAACTCTGGTTATGAACAATCCCTTATAATACTATTACTATATGTTCTTTAGTTACGTAACCTCCACCATCCATGTAAATTGTAAGCGCGATTCAACTTAAGCTGTGTACCAGTAGCCTACCAACATTAGTCAGCGATATAATAAATAAGGGAGCTGTAAAATAAGTAATGCCAATGCATGCACTGACTAATGTACGATTAGAAATTTAGGTCAAATTATAGATTTGACTGTATTTCGTCAATCACTAAGTTCCCTGCTGATGTTCCTTCCTTCCAGGGCAACCTTATTTTGACTACAGAGCACATGTCCTACTTTAAGGACAACACAACACATATGATATAGGCCTAGGCCTATAATATATATGCACTGTCGGTGGGATATCTTATTGCGACTTGCAGTTTTACAGGTCATGAGGCCTACTTGCAAGCATGTGCATGAGTCATAAACATCGCAAGTAATTCACTAACAACGTGATTAAAATTTAGAAAGATGAAACTTGAAAGGCACCTGTACACGAAGCAATTGTATGCGTCATGCCCATGGTACTACTATAGACTAGTACACAAAAAAGTAGTGTAGACCTACTCTTGTAGACTACTCATGACAGTCATGTACTACTCGTAGTTCTAACTACACTGTAGTCTACAGTGCCTACAGGCTTCATTTACGGCTGCCCGATTGATAATTAATACCTGACACATCAATCAAAGCAAAGGGTAAATGTTTCTATCCAAGCAGTTCTTGACAAGGAAATTGGAAAAATATCTGAGACTAGTGAGTTGGGAAATTAATAATTAATGATGACGTTGAATTATTATAAAAGTGACATTTCACGTACTGAGAAGGGGGTCATATAAAGCTTCTGATTATAACAGAACACATAATTTACATACCTCCATAATAGAGACTCTTGATACCAATAAGGTAAGTGGGGTCAATTTCCTTCCCTTTTCCAGCGTAGACAAAATTTTGCATCGACTGTGGACTAGTTCTGTACCAGGTTTCGGCAATGAACAGAGACGGTACCCGAAGAATGACACTAACGGCCCTGATAACCGTTTCTCGGTTAAATTTGAGTGCCATAGTTATATATCATTCATTAGGCATCACAACATAGACAATAAATGGGAATCCTGCCCCAAAATCAACGATATTGTTCATCCTCAAGACATCGCTGCTGTCGAGCTTCGGACCATCGGAAGCGGAAGTTGCCTTGTTTGGACTCGAGGCAACCGGAAGTCAGAAATCGTCCATGTTGGCAGACGAGCTCCGAAAGTCTGCAGCTGACGTTTGTTTTGATTGATTTTGCGGGGGTAAGTCTGCTTTTAAGTCACTTAATTCAATCACGATTATCAAGCGAATGGATCTTTTAGTCATGTAACAAGATATATAGCTCAGATGTATTATTTAATAAGTATTCACTGGAATGATTCCGGTCGGCCCCCAGGCCCAGGCCCAGAGACGTAGTCTTCCTTGGCTTGAGTAGTAGGCCTACGGTACCAGCCCAACCCATTGCTTGGCATTGCAAGGCCTAGCTGGTCTTGTGTCAGACAATAAGTCCTTACAGTACTACGTTGCAGTACTGTAGAGATAGACAGGCTATCTAAGCTGGTCCTACTAGGTGTTTACGTTACGGTATGTCCCCCTAGTATAATTTAAGCATATAAGCTTTCTTTATCTTTGACTTTGGCAATTTTAGCATTTAGGCTTTGGAAAGTTTGGCAAGGACTCATGAGGACTGTGTTTTCCACTTCTCAGACTAAGCGGGGGTTAGCCTAATTAAGGTCCATCTGGAATTCCCCTCATGATAAACAATGCCAATCAATCCACGCCCACGATGTCTCCAACAAAATGTCCTCTTTCTTAGCAGCTCAGACTGAGTCTGACGTGACTACACTGAACTGGGATAATACTGTGTCTGTGATAATGTAACTGATCACCTTGAGCTGGAAGTGAATGGCCAAAAGCTGCCGGATCGCTATGTCCAAATGCTAACTGCTGTTTTGACACCTTCGCCTCCCGTCGAGGGGTGACGGCCGACTGGGTGTAAAAGTTGTTTAAAACGAGAGATGGGGCGGACAAACTGCCGAGTACCTATGTCCAAATGGTATACCTTTGATACCTTTGCCACACTATCACTTATCGAATCGAATCATCTGGCATGATCTGCGTATTTAGTATAAGCCTTATATTCTCATAACATTTGCGGACATATTAGAAAATAACTATCAATAAAATAGATTTCAATGTCTCCCCCTCATCCCCTCCCCTTCTTCCTCCGTTTCCTTTGATTTTAGAAAATGCCCCAGCTGATTGACTCAGCCTCAGGTCCATCCACCTCCTTAACCTGGTTTAAATTTTCACTCAAATTCTCACTGAAAGTACCATTACACTTGGAAATTGAATATTTCACTTTCAAATCACTAAAATAATAGGTCTCTCGAACCCGACACCTTGGGGATTACCTAATTTATAACATTGCCTTTTTGGTGATGACCTGAAGGCCCTCGTTCTGATAAACAAATTAGGATCCAAACCATTTTAAATTAAACTGGTTTGGATTTAGGTATCGCACGTATTAATATTTGAATGAGGGCAGTAAATACTGTGATAATGTAACTGATCACCTTGAGCTGGAATGGGAATAGACAGAGTATCCATCGTCCACCACAAGGCCCTGGTCTGGGTATCCTGGCTAGAATGGGAAAAATCGATGCATCAATACGTTGTATTGAAATCTACAAGAATGGCATAGGCCTAATATCCCACTGCTTATGACGTAAGCTATTGGTCCTTTTCAGCAGAGATGTTTAGAGGTGGGTATTGACCTGCTCAATCTACTTTTGGTGGCTCAGGTAACGTTCACCTTGAAGGTTTTCCGTTTTAATATAACGTAGAGAGCGTATCATCCCCGCACCCCCGAAGTGCTGGGATTGAGGCAGATTACATAGACTTGCAGCCTTGATATAACGATGTTCATCTCATATGGAGAAGTGACAATGGTTGTGATACTTTTTTGTGTGTGTACTGTATAGGCACTGTAGCTTTGACTTATTCCCCCTTCGCCTTCGGTGACTTTTCATCCTTCGCGCTATTCTAGATTGTAATTTGTATCTGCTATCTATTTATGTACCATATATTGATAAGTTTCAATTTTATGAATATTTAAGTAAGCCCGAAAGCTTGAAATACCAATAGAATCAACTTTATCATGTTTACTTCATGAAGTCATCATTTCATCTCCGGCCCACCCCGATATAAAGCGACACTTCTCCCCTCTACTGAATATTTAAAAGCCTGTCGTTTGATATCGAATGATCTTATTTTCAGATCGATTATGTTAGAATAGTGGCGCACAAATGGTGAAAGACATGACTACCCAACCAACCTCACCGAAGGACAAGAAGCTCCCGCTTCTCTTGAGGAAGGGATCTTCAAACAAGATTCCTTTGAAAGAGAAGATTGTGCAACTTTACGAAGCGTTTTTCCGGGTCAGTTTTCCCATGAACCATAGTTTGTTATTAGATCTTTATTCAAAGCTGCATTGTATTATTAGTCAAAAGATATCTAGCCTGAATCTAAATGAGAGCCTGTGAATCTGTTCATCTCTCATTATCTCATCTATTTTCATAAAATTCTTAAATTTCATTCCTTCATCATTCCAATTATTAGTAGAATTGATCGATTTACTTATACACATTTTAAGCAAATTACTTTAAATAATGTATGTTTTCTCGATCTCTGACTGAAAATATGCTTGTCCTATCCATCTAAACAACTTTGGTGTATAAATTGTCTCTACTATCAGGCCACAACGAAAACCGTTCCCCGCAACGAGTGTTTTGGTTATTTATAAAACCAGCCTAAATAAAAATCTGTTAAAAGAACACACACAAAACATGTGACACGAGTACCGTACCGTACTAGATTTCTACTGATTTATTACGGTTCCTCCAGGCTCTACTTCAGCCTCTCATCATAGGTAGCGCCATGTACTACATACTACATATCTCGACAAGTATAGAAAGAATTAATGGTAACAGGTTTGTTCAATTGAAAGAGATAATCATTAGTATCAAGAGTAAGCTAGTGCATCTTATGATGTTTATTAACTGTCTATTCTTAGGGCGAAGACCCTGCAGCAGGAAATCAAAATTTCTGGGACGAGTTTTTTCTCCTGAAGGTAAGCTGTTAATTGTACAGTTGCACGCGCTCGTGCATTTCTATGACATTTCGTTATTCCTTTACCGTACACAAAATTATGTTGATATAAAATATGTGGTTGTTACAATATCTAACATAATATTGAAGAGTTTTCTTTTGAGGGATGTAAGGTTCATCATATTCTTGTCATTTTGAATAGGAGGAATATACCGGTATTAATCAAATAATTGCTATGAATCAAGCATACCTCTTTCTTTCCTTCTAGGCAAATGTGACGTTTATAGAAAACGAGTTCGAAAAATTATCAGCTGAGCAGTTGGTAGGATTAAAGGTAATTTGACTTGCACTTTTTCCTGATCCCAATTTGTAAGGTCATTACACCTGTTTTAGTTAAAGCAACTCCTGATATTAAATTCACATCATTAACTTAAACTGGAAATAGTTCGTTAGTAATATGCAGCGATTTACTGAAAACTCACCTTGTTGTCACTATTTTAGGAAAATATCAACGATTTGTTCTTCAAATGCACTGAGGTCTTACCCCAAGGGAATCTAATCCGTGTGGTGAACGCTCTGCAGGTCAGTAATGTCTATATCCTGATAATTTGTCCTAATATCCCTTTAAATACTCCAGAAAATCTTGGATTTGTGAGAAATAATATCTGTTTAAATCATCTAAATTGTAAAATTCCCAATAGAACTTCAAGTCCCTTTCCAAGTTATCGCTTTGGTTTCTTGCGTAAATTAGTTGTCAAATATAATAGTCGGCTTACCAACAATTAAAGTGGTTGTTTCATGGTTAATGTTGCAGACGCTATGTGCACTCATCCAAGGTGTGTTCAAGAAAAACAGTAGTGACCATGGCTTTGACATCATCGACATACTCATTGGTTTTGATGCAGCGGAATTACAAATGCAGGTGAGAGTGATTAAGGAAGAGGCAAGCTTCTGAAGCTTAGAACGCAGGATGTTTTGAAAAAAAGCTCCTTCACTAAGTGTAACTAAACCATTTCAAATTATTCTTCACAATAATGTCTTTGTTTTTAGAGACTTTTTCATGATATAATGTACATTCGGAAATTTTAGATGCATGTTATCAAATGCTCGCAAATTTTCTCTAGAACAATATTGTTTAAAATAAATACATACCATCTGATGCTTGTTTTCCCACAGATTTTAATGGAAAGTGTAAATAGTATTTTGATGGGAGACAACCCACTCAGTGTCAAGACATTGGCCCTTAGAGTTCCACTGGTACTTGTTACGGTAAGTATTTAATTTCAAGTGTTTACAAATTTAATTGTAATACAAATTTGAACTTCTTCAGCAATTATTTGTACCTGTATTACACGAGAAGAAGACTGTCAGTAGAAATATTAAAAAAAAATCCATTTCTTAGGCGGACTCTTAATTCGATAGACTGTTATTCCTCATTGTGCATACTACTCAAATTTAACTAAAACGTCCTTTATATTTACCCTTATATGTGTCAGATATATAATGTATATATATTGTGTCCCAACACCTGAATTGTTGTTTACATGTAACCAGGGGTTCCCGCGTCCAGGCACTCTCATTCCTGGCGCCACACAGCACAGACGAAAATTTTTTCTTTTTGTTAATAAACTGGGCGGTTACACTCGGCCGTCACAACTAGTGCCAATCGCGTGTTTATTGATTGTGTTTGACTACTACTATATAAATATTTAGTTGGATGCTCGCTAGTTGAAATCAACTTTTTTTTAAAAAAAACAAAAAAAAACTAACTTTAAGTTTTGATACCTAGTCCTCATTTTCACCCATCTTCGTTTGTCAGTCCTAGTGTATAATATTTTCGCACGTTATGTTATGAGTCCTTATGTTTCTGTCCCTTTCCCTTTTGTTTATGTCCATTTGTATATCCCACTATGTGTTTTTAATACAAGTCATGTAAAAGAGAGTGCGGAATGGCAGACAATATTTAGGCCTTTTGGGAATGGGTTTTGAAGTGTTAGATTTGTGGACAGAGGAGGAATTCTTTTCCCCGTTACCCTTTTACCCCGTTCACATAAACAAGACCAGTTACACACGTCTCCCCCTAGGTAGAAAAAATGTGTGATTGGTACTCCGCAATGACTTGAATGAGACTGCATCTTTTTAGCGGGATGCTTTTTATCTGAATTTCACTGGTTTTCCTTTTGCATTTCAGGCCACTGACAACGTCAGCCAAAACACCATGCTAGAATATGTGATGATCAATAGTATTTTTGAAACAATTGTCCAGGTGGGTTTGAGATTTGTACCTCATCATTTCCATGCTTCTTTGAATTTGGTTGATTCTTTGAGACGGCCTCCCCTCATCTGGTCACATGACAGTGCATCCACAAGTCTAGGAACGAACTGATTTTGTGCAATTTTGAACAATTAATCCTATATTATATTAAAATCTATATCATAAAATATATTCATCATGAACATGGGCAACATTTCCGCAACATTTATTGCCTTAAATCAACAGTAATGCTGAGATTTCACCCATTGTTTACTTTCACCACACTGCCGGGTAGTGGGCCGGGACTTGGGGGACTCTGGCCCTTGACGACCATAGCAACCAAGCTTAAAATCTCCAACTTTCCCCCTCAATTTCTTAAATTGTACACAATTGTTGGAAAAACGGAACCAGCGACTGCAATGTATGAACAATGCTTGATATATCCATGTAAGATCATAGCATTTTTACCCGTTTATATATGGTTTCAAAGCGGTTGAAAACAGGTATTTTAGCGTTAGCGTCTATGGAACTCAGCTGGTGTATTCACCCGAGTTTTTGCCGCCGATCGTAGCACCACCTGTAAATACCCGGATTCTCGTCTCAAAGAATACCTCGTTTAAAATCTTGAGTGCAATGTTTGTATGTTTGGAATATTTTTATTCAGGCCGTGTTAAATGTTAAATCATAACACTTCAATTTGCAGATCCTCGGCAATGCAATAGCAAGACAAGATCATGGCCACGACGCGGTATTACTCATGACAATCTTAGTTCAATATAGGAAATACGAGGTGAGACTCCAGATATATTTCTGTAATTTCCCCGTTAGCATACCTACTGATTTATTAGGAAAAGAAGGAATACAAACTCACCTCAACATAATCTGTCAGTGTTTCACGATACATTTTTGCTACATCCATTAAGAGGATACATGATCTATAAACCTGTGTATTTTTAAACTGGATACATTTAACCCTTGCACAACCTAACGTCATTTCTTTATTGATATTTCAGTCTGCAAACCCATACATCGTGAAACTATCCATCCTTGACGATGAATTAGCTTTGACGGTATGTTTGTAACAATTACTATATTTGCCGGAATATCTGGCATTATAAATCAATTATTACATTTCTTTTATTATCATTAAGGCTAGGACAACGTGGCGTGTTCACAAAGTTTTGATCAGTGGAGGCGGGCACTCCAGTCTAGGTCCAAACCCTCAGATCAGATAAGAATAGTATATCAGTGATTAGACGCTTACTTTGCTAATCGGTTCCCTGGCCTAGGACTCTAATGGGAATATAATTACATGTTTCGGTCTTAATGGAATTATAATGGCACTGCACGGTTTGAGGCGATTGCTATTTTAAAGTTTACCCGATGAAAACAAATAATCCGAAGCAATGTACAATTTAAGGTTTCAAATAAAGTTATTAACACAAAATGATTATCTCTAGTCAATAATCACGAATCTACTACATGGATCATAGTGAGGTTAGTAGATTCTACTAATTAGATTTTAAGTTATCGCATATCTCGTACTTTTACAGGGTTTCGCACAAGTAGTATCCTATACCATGACCGAATTCAATAGGTAAGTAACATTCCACTAATAGAGGGCAATCTTCTTATAACCTACCGTTAGCGTGCGATAGATATTCAACTTTGACAATTAGGTCTGTCATATTCCTCTAGAAAAAAATTGGATACTTTCCTAACATATATATGCGATATACGCTGGTAAAAAAACGTCGTATATGTCCTTAATTCTTGCTACATTTTCAATAAATCTGCTACATGTATTAATAAATATTTCGAATGTACATGTAATGAAATATTTTTTTCTTTAAAGGCAATACCAACTGAAAAATACTGAACAGTCTTCGGGTTTCTTTGCCTCTCTAACGAGCATGGTAAGTGGCACTTTTCTTATCTTATATTTGCTGTGCTTGTCCGACCTCAACTACATCAGGTGCCAGTGGAAAATCACCGTAATGGTGAACTGCATGGGGGTTGTATTTATATAACTGCTATGATCGTGCCCATACCTGAATAAAGTTTTGAATTTAAGGATAATATATTACGATGTCTTCTAACGTGCTAATTATCGCCTCAGTGCAAACTGTTACCCAGTCCCTACCATTGAGTAGGGTCCGTTTTGTCTGACTACATTTTTGTCATCGCATTTACTATTGTAAATGAGGTCCTTCGTGGTAAGGGATCAGACGGTTAACGAGCCGATAGTCGTAACGGTCAAGCTAGCCCGTCTCATCACAGAAATAAGCCAAGCCGTTCATCACGCCCCTATACCATAAGAAGGATCTTGCCAGTACAAGGGTCACAGGTGTAGTTGAACATTTCTGTAAACCAATCTCACGGTGTGTTCATTGGCATTGTATTTCTAGCATTTAAAGCCTTTCATTTTCCCCTAATATTGACGAAATGGGTTCGGAATAATAAGATGTACATAAATTGGTAAGACATGTGGTCTTAAATCACAATTCACCCCACTGATAAGCAGTTCCTGGAGGATTCCTTATTTAAAAGAGCCTACCATGAACATGAATAGTCCTAACGGCAACTAGAAGAACTAAAGTCATGCATGTGGGTACCCCCTACAGGTATTTACAATAACTGATTTGCGGCAGAGGCGCCACCTATTGGATATGCTACTAATAACGTGTATTGGTTCACTCTCGTTGGTTCACCCGGCAATATTTGTCATATTCGAATAAGAGGAATTAATGTGTTTAATTTGTGATTTTGTCTTTTTTAGGTGGGAAGCATGTTTGTTGCAGAGGAAAAAAAGATAGAGCCAGTGAAGTGAGTAGAGAAGATTATTTCATGTTACATACCGTTACTTCCCGATCTTAATTTCAATGATCTATGTGGTTTGTATTGTATCAGCTATACAAGATTTAGTTACAATAAACACAATCGTTGTATTTTTATCATAATTTTTCATCGTGATTTTTTTTTTTTTTTTAAAACCTTTTTTTTTGTGATCATTTTGTGAAATAACTTAAATAACCTACTCGCAGGGCCTCGCAGGACTCAACATCTGACCCTTAAACATATGAACATCCCCGCCCCTCCCCTCCTCCCCCCCCCCCCCCCATCCCCACAAACACTCAAAACTCCTTTTAAAATAATTTTTAAAAATCGTGTACTGAACTTTGCCCCCACCCCATTCCGGTTTGACTTAAAATTCCAACTTTACTTTCATGCAAAAAAAAAGATCAGAATAGTCTTTGCTGTGAAGGTATCTAGCTAAATTAATTAAATGATTACTTCCCTAAATTATGGAGGTCTTTCCCAGTGAGTTGGTCTGGAAATTAAGTATTGCCATTTATAAATAAAGAAAAATACGTTTGTTTTATGAAATAATTTTTGTAAATTTATTTTAGATGAACAACCATATCACTGCCTTATACCTTTTATTTCAGGGCGAATGATTCGATATTGTTAGCACTCTACGAGGCCGTACATTTAAATAGGAACTTCATCACAACACTGACACATGTGAGATATCATCTACTAGTATTTTAATTGCATTAAAGACCTATTTAAAGTGTATCATGGATATTTGTACACAACTAAATGAATAGTACCAGAGAGTGATACTATATCATTAATGGGCCATTAATTACTGAGTTCTAATATACTTGATCTAACATAAGCAGTAGACCTGTGGATAGCCACAGTTTGAACTTATATGATACAGGGCAGTCTTGGTTACTAAGTTGCTAAGAGCTGCTGAAATATAGTAGGTTCGATTCCCACTGTGGGCAGTCGAGCTTATCTATCAATATAATTGTATTGTATTGAAACGTTTTTATCAATCAATTTCGATCGCTATGAGAAGACATTTCTCCAGCTCAATGAGAGGTTTTCAAGTCCTCTCTAGCTCCTTACAATCTTTGAAAGTGGCTCCCTACTAAATTGTTATTTTAAATATCTTCACATTTTTAAAAAAAAATAAATTAGCACAGTTTTGATAATATTGATTCTGTTTACACTCTCTTATCATTAGGATAACTAATCAATGAATGTATCATCAGCCTAGATAGGGGTATTTCTGGCCGCATAGATTTTGATCAAAATATTCATTCTATCAAGGTCATTATAACTATTCTTTGTTGAGAAAGTCTATTCATAGGGTCACGTTTTCAGTCATATTTTATTTCATATTGACAGTCTCACACTCCGTCTACACCGACTACGCCACCGGCGAGTCCTACCACTCCAAAAGCCAACCCTCTTGCCGGCCAAGGCGCGCCACGTGAGTGAATACAGCTATTTTTACTTTTATTTCGTTTAATATCTCCTTTCGTTTACACTTTAAATCTTTGCCACTACGTTTGACTCAGCATTTAAAAGTGTGTGAGGTTAGGGTATATAGCTAATTCAAATGGATTGTAACAACCAAGGGCAATCATCTGAAGTTGCTTAATTTTCTTTTTTTTTAAAAGTTGCTTAATTGTGTTTACTAGTGTTTGTATATGTAAATAAGGCAACCCGCATATTTTATAGGAGCACATGATCCTCTAAAACTCACTCTTAGGAAACATACAACTCTGTACAAAATAGAAATTTAGCGAGGGTTAATATCAATTATATAAAAGGTTATACAAACTCACGCATACCTGTGTACATGTACATTGGCGCACCACCGATTCATAGGGTACTGGTACTTTGACTGTCAAATAATTTCATCCCTATTATATTGAACGACAAGTCTAGTTATGAATTCACTATATATATACGCACATACAATAAATTATTATTATCCTGACACTTGCGACTGCGTCACTCAGGAACATGGTTTCACCAATTGTTTTACATTGCTCCTGATTATGAAATAGAAAAAGAAATCCATATCCTTCCCCTAACTAAGGATCCCAGTCACATATTATATATATAAGCAAATTTTATACTTAAGAGAAAACATAGGCATAGAACAATGTTTCAATTGAAATCTCAATCTCATTTCTTAGATCCCAGTTAAATAAAAGACAAATTAAATATTTTACTCGACAAACAGTTTCACGTTAAGATAATATAACATATTTAGTTCATGCATAATGATAGATTAATTCTCTCTTCTTAAGTAACCTGCTCTCTTTCCAACATCGTATTTGAATTGAAGATACTATAATACCATATACTTATTAGTGTTAAATAAAGCATAAATAGTCAGATACCATATTTAGTGATAGCATGGATGTGATTCATCTTTTATTGCAGCATCTAATGATTGCATGCATGGCTTCATACGAGGTGAGCACCTCGCTGATTGTACTCTGCTATTTAGCGTCTGAAATACAATCTTTTTCAAGGTTAAAAAACATAGACATTTAAGTGTAGTAACACCAGAAAAACTCTTCTCTTGGCGGGAGAAATAGAGGTGAACATTCAGCTTCCCCAACACCTGCTTATATATAAATACAAAAAAAATATACTATATGATGTATATATACTCGTCTACTATCAACTATTGCTTGACAAACTTGGTCGCAAAATATTTAACATTTCGGACGCTATTCTCAAGTTTCTGCGCCGGCCCACTCACCGTCTGTGATTGAACGATTTTCATATCATGTCTTTCTTTCCTGATAGGCAAGTGCAGATAGTCATTCTGGTGCATTTACTGTGTATACATATTGCTTGTGCATCCTCGATTGATCACTATGATTTCAAGGTTTTGAAAAATGCTTAGTTGATTGTTTAAATTGTTTCCATCTTTTGATATTGATATTTGTTGTATTCTGTTATCAACCAAATTAAATTGAATGATTTCATCACGTGTTTATATAAAGTATCAAGGTAGCTGTATTGAAAATATGATAACTGTGTCTTAAAACGCCTATTTTAATCTTACGTTTTTTCTGTGATTTTGGAATATATTTTAATGTATGTTATACTTAAATTAAGACTTTTTTGCCGTATGAAGATGGAGCTTAGAATGAATATATCGTATTATATATATGACATTTTGCATTTTATGTGTTTGAATTAAGGTTGCTTGTAGTACACAGATCGTCTTTCGTTTTTAGCTTAAGGCTTAAAATAGGATCCTTCTGTACTTCTGCGTTTTTTATGAGTATCTGGCGGTTCCGTATATATCACGCAGAGAATTACTCAAATTTGTCAAGATATAGTTTCCTTGACCTATCGGATGACCTACTAATGTTCCTGAAACTGGAGGTATAAAGTAAATGACACATTCCTACCCTTTGCTTTTTACAAAGAGAATGTGTTTCAATCGATTTTAAATTCCTTTCAAAGCGCCTGCCCCAGATGCCATCCTCACGGAACCTGCAAATCAACCCACGAATCTTCTCGTGACTTTCCTTGAGTACTGCTCAATAATAATGCAAGATATCAAAGGTAAGTGTCCATCCATTCTTACAAACGTAAGTAACTCGATTTATTGTACATGTTAATGAAGGTATGCTTCAAAATACATACATTTACAGGAGTACCTGCTTTCCCCCCATATGAATCGGCAATATATCACTGAGAATAATTTTTGTCACTATAGATAGTTTTTGTACATGCAAAATGACTATATTATATTGTCATAATAATTATCTTTTGTATCTATTATATGAATTAATATTATTTTACATCGATCTTTGGTAAAATATTGTTGAAATTAATGATCTGTCTTCACTGAGAATAGCGACTTATACGTCGTAATGTGTATGTGCAGAATGAATACTTTTCAAACAAGCAAACAAACTATGAACCAAAGATATGCCATACCGGTACATAGAACTTATATAAATGTTTCTCTTTGCAGATGGTTCTAGGTTCAACAACGCCAAACTTTGCCTCATTATTCTGACCTGTATAGCAGAGGTAAAGCTTCTTCATGTCCAAAATATTTTCTGTAAATACCAGTGCTATTTCACCAGTTTAGTCTCCTTAAACTTGTTTGAACTATTTATATTATCAATGGGATAATTAGGCTCTTTAAAAATATCTATGCATTATTCCAGAATGATACACACCGGCTTTTTTATTTTATAGGGAAATTATGTTAAATTTACTCGATATGTTCTTTCCTTTCAGGACCAGTATGCTAATTCACTCATGCATGATGTCAATATGAACTTCAGGGTGCCTCTGCACAAAATGGTACGTAGTTTATGGTTTAGCATTACCTTTTTGCAGAATATTTTCGTGATCTCAGATATAGTATCATTGATATTTGACATTTACATTTTCTGAAAAGTAGATGTTTAGTAATATATTTGATATATTTTAATTGTATTTTCTGATAAGCAGAGATTCAGTTATATATGATCGAGTATAATTGACACTTTCTGGGGGGAAAATATTCAATAATATCATGAATGATGTAGGGTAAATGTGGCAAAAACACGTATTCATACCACCGCAGAGTGACACTTATGCTGTCATGTTGGGTTAATATACCAAGTCAAGCCTTCCTGTGATTCAAGTGGATTTCCTGTTGGTATAGAAACCAAGACCAAATATTATTAATTCAGTCAATGTTTATCATATGTTTTGTTCATAGCCAATGCGACATAGAAAAGTCACTGTGGACAAGAGACCGCCATCTAGGCCACTTGCATGTGCTTTGATCGGTAAGTTAGTTGGGTTTATTTTACAGTTTAGTCAAAGATAACTGCACTTTGTAATGTCAATTTTGGCACTTGATCTTAGTGGACTGGTATTTTGAGACGTTGTATTCATAAACTGCTGTTTTCTTTAATAAGATTTGATGGGTGAATTCCTGATGAGCCATATGATGAAAAACTTCCCTATGGAACTTTATATGTGAGTATTGTACTATTTAATGTATAGTTAACTGGAATAGAAAGGCACTCTCTTTGAAGGCGTGGTAACGTGCAATTAGACGAATCTCCGTTTTCTACTCACTGTTGTATAGGTTGCAAATTGCAAATGATTGCAAATAACCATACTACCCAATTTTCATATTTATTGTTGCTGCATTGTCATAGTAATTCCCTCATTTTCCGTGTTCGATTCATTGAAGCCCTTAATCGAAGTTTCAATTCAATTCAAAATTCAAAATATTATTTATTCATACCTGGGAGTAGGAGCCATACATCTAAATATAATTATCGATGGATAAAGCATGCAGTATCTTTAGACACATACATACACTTTTTCCTTTCTTCAAAGTGTGATAGCAATTCAAGAGTTTGGCATACTATCTTACAGAAAATGCTTAGGGGTGGTACAACGAGTTCTTTGCTACCAGAAGAAATGTAGAGTACGTTTACAGTACATGTGGAAGGACCTTTGGACAGGTAAGCACTCTTAATGTTCTTGTCTTCCCACACCACCTACTTCTAGTATATTCTTTCCAACATTTTTTCTTGTCAGCATTTACGCTGAATCACAGAGTTATACGGTCCGGACATTTGTAATGATTTCATGTTAATCAAATAGAATATCTATCACATTTATACCGGCCTTTTTCTTTAAAGCTCTCATCAACCTACTGAAATTTGTGCTGTCAAATGAAGCGTACCTCGTGAAGAAACATGACATCTTCTTACTCTCCAACAAAGTAAGTTAAACCAATGTTCCAGTCTGAGAACAAAAACACATGCCCTGATCCAGAAGTATCAAACCGCCCATAATATGTTTTTTCCTGTGATAAATGAGGTGCTTGTGACTGACGTTTACCTTACAGATTGTTGAATGATCCCCCCCCCCCCCCCCCCCCACCTCTCCTGCCCCGTCCCCGCACACACCACCGTGTGTGCGGGGAGCACGCTCAATGCTATAAGCCTGGCCTGGGTGCCCTTAGGGCTCCAACGGGGTGGCGCAAATGGCGGTCGGCAGTCCCAACGCATCCCCATAGGATTAGTATAGAAATATCGAAAATCTATTTTACAGCCTAGATTGATTAGTTCTTCGGACAGAACTTGCAGAGGAAGTCATATCGTTGCGATTTCTGTGTAAGGTTGTCAGCTATCGGTATGTTTAATAGGAAAACGACACGGCCAGGTTGAGTTGTGGAATGTACTGAGACATGGCTGTGAAGGCCCGGGGCGACAGAAAGGTTCGAAATATGCCTGCTTGTGCACCGCCTTCTTAAGGCGGTCATTGGTCGCCTCTCGTCAAGGTTTTCAAATATCGAAACGTTGGTACAAATCAGATACTAAATTAGCAACAAATATTCCAAGTTTTCATTTTTTTCATGTTTGATGCCATACCGTGATCAGCAAGAAACGTACCATATTGCGTGGAATTGTTTTTCGAAATAAAATATGTTTTTTAAAAAAAATACTTGTAATTTAGCGAGGGTTAATGTCAATTATATCAACGTATACAAACTCACGCATACTCACGGGTTTAATATTATATACGTGTGCACAAAACAGAAAAATCGACGATATTTTGATATGGAGCTTTTTTCGTGTGAGACATGAGTGGCTTGATTACGTATTAGTAGGGTAGGCAGGCTTAAGCTGCGCCCACACATTGCCGAATTCATTCCCGATTTGGGGCTTCGTGCGAAGTAAAAATAATTCATAGAAATGGTAGTTGAAATCTTGGATGTGTGGACCTTGTCACTATCAGTCATAGAATTCTACGTCTAATCGCATGACAAATCATTGGACTCATTTTGACACACACAGTCACGACCTCAGCTTATGACAAATTGTACGAATTGGATTTCAATCATACACATTCCAGTAAAATCATAAATATTCTACAATAAATCGGGGATGTGTGGGGTTAGTCATAGACGCTTATGCCAAGGTCTACGACAAATTGGGGGAGGCCATAAGACTTTCAGATATATTCGAAAGTGTTCAAAGAAAAATTGTATTTCTTGTTAACTTCATCATTGCCTGACAGAATGTGTACAAACAGTTTACTTTATCTTTCTACTTTCAGGTCGTCAACATTTTTAATCTTTTCATAACTTACGGTGACACTTTTCTACCGAACCCCAGCAGCTACGATGAATTATACTACGAGTTGATCCGAATGCACCAAGTCTTTGACAACCTTTATTCCATGGGTGAGTCTGTCTATATCATATATAATATGTTTACTTTATTTTCAATTCTTCCGTACACCATGCTAAGAATAATCGGTTGATACCTTTTCAACATTTTCCCGATTTAACATTATGATATTTGTTAAAATACCACTTCTGATTGTCATAAAAGTTCGGGGGAATGATGATGAATCTGTAGTACATGCTTGTATTAAATTTGCCGTTTCTCTAACAGGTAGTAATAAAATGATACTTATTAATATTTACAAAGATCCTTATGATAATCATAAAGTTGTAATGTTGAATAAAATGATTAATACAAAAATTATCCGAAACACTAAATCAGTTTTAACCCCAACCTCAAAAATGTGGTAATTATCAATCGATTAAGATTGGGTTTGGTTCCACTTGTAATAATAGTAATAATGTTATTTCTTCTTGTATCCTGCAGCCCTGAGGTACACCACCAATGAGGGCCAGTGGAAGGAATCTGCCATTAGATTGACAAACGTCCTCGTCAATGTGCGGGCTATCATTAATCACTTCACTCCCAAAGTTGATTCCTGGGCGGCTGTCAACCATCTCTCCTCTCTCACCGAAGAGCAGGTTGGTTTTGCGTTTGACGCCCTAAAATAGATCATACTTGGTATATGAAATATTAGGTGTCGCTAGAAACGACCATGTAACGATCTTCAAGCTGTTCTGGTTAAACGCGTCCTTGTCCTATGTAATGGTTTTTTGTTAAAAAAAAAGAATATATATATATATGTAATAGTTCTTTCTAAAATATTACTCGAGATTTGTTATGAAAGTAAACATTGTTCCAATATCACATACACGACATATTGTTCCAGGTGTTTTTTGTTATTCTACTGATAGTATCTTAGTGTCCCCCTATTTCAAAGATTTTTTTAATTGCTGCAATGTTGCTTACTAACTATTCTATAAATCAAATTCATTCTGAAATAAATTTTGTCAAGTTGGTGATTGCTAATCAATTACTCTGCTTGTATTGTTGTAGGTGTTGGAAGTGGTTCGAGGAAATTATGATTCCCTCACCCTTAAATTGCAAGACAATCTAGACCAGTTTCTACGTTACGAAGAGAAGCCAAAGGAAACGGCATTCTTCACTCAATTGGTAAGTTTGAGATCATGTATTGGTGTGTAAGAGATATTTGATTTTTAATAAATTTGTGGAACATCTAGTGACCACATTTATTCCATGAATGGTGATTTTTGTGTTTCCAGCATTCTCGGTGGCGTAGTGTAACTTCTCTAGTAAAAGTTTGTATTACAGTTTCAGTTCAATATACTGCCAAGAGTACATAAAGAATTGTCTAATATGCTCCCATTCATACGTACATTTCATTTACTTTGAACCTTGCTGATACTAGTTTTGTGGCCCATCTCTAAATGATTATTTATCATATAGAATCATAAATACAACCTATGGTTTCTAAAATAGGGTTTAGGGTATGCCCATGTTTACCACTTGAAAGTTGAATTGGCGGCCCATGCTGTAGCAGCTAAAAAGACCTCCCCCCCCCCCACCCCCCACCCCCACACACAATTGTCGATTGATGATTTCAAACAGGGGTGAATAATGCCAATTTGAAGTGTGGAGAAGAATGCCAAGAATCTATATATGTATGGAGATTATGCTTACAATAGATGCTCATTGATTACATTTTTCTTAAATTGCAGGTGAGATCGATTATTGCTGATGTTAGGAAAAATGTCAACACTACCAACCTGGAACAACAACTGATGCTGCAAGAATTTTCTACTTTCTCCTAGCCTGCTCTTAGCCGTTTGTAGGAAACTAGTCTCGTTTTGTCTGTCCAACCATTCCTGGCATATGACATTTTGGTGTCCATAAAGGCATGGGGAATTTTTTAATTCATTGCTATTTTTTTCGATTCATGTTTATAACTGATTATACCATATTACATGGTACGGTCAGGCATCGGAATCGCATTTCCCGACGACTTTGAATAAATCTGTATTTTGGTATGCAAGTTTCCGAGCTCTATAAAAGGAGGGTTGACTTAACGTTAGACTCAATTCAACTCTTGCCATGGTACTTCGCATAAATGTAGACATTTTTAGAGAAGTGCATTTACATTTTAGTTAAAAGATTTGGTGTTAATTTGTATAGCATAATTCTTATGGAAGCAACCTACTTCCCCCAAATGTGTCTCTGTCGAAACATTCCTGACTGGTAGCATAGGAATCCACTTCGCCCATTTGCTTTTCGCTCTTGAAGCTGTTGGTCCAGAAATGGCGCTATTGAGGCATGCAGATTTCCACTCACTTCTTTGGCTGAGAAATTGCCCTTCCCAGGCGAGTAGAAAGCTACGGTAACATTGGAGAAACGCATACAAAAATAATGCCGAAATCCACAGGAAGGAAGAGTAAATGTCATTTCATGAAAAATTAACCAACTCAATTGTACATTAAAACCATAGAACCATTCCTTTACCCCCTTTTCATCCTATCTCTAATATATATATCCAGGCCGTACTCCAAAGATTTATATATGTACAGAAGGGATCTATTTCTACAGTATTCAAAATAAAATTCTTACGATATTTCTTCGTGAAGACTTCTGTGTAATTTCAGTAGGTTTGTAGAGTTGGTGCTAGTCGTCGCAATGAGGAACTGTTTTCCGACCAAGGAGTGTGATATTTTTCCTATTGAGAACAAACCTTTCCGAGTGATATAGCACGCTTCGATATCCTAGTCGGTTTTTAATTTGAGGGCATGTTAGTCCAGTAATTTTCATCCTAATTATCTCTGTTGTACATTCAAGTAGTCAGCACTATTATTGATTTGCTCACGGGATATATGCTAGATTAGAAATGGGGTAGTTCACTTATGTGAGGCATATTAGTAGGTTTAACATTTATTTCCTCTTTTGAATGTTGGCTGTAAAAACTACGGTGCGTGGTAGATTGTAAATACTGGGAATAGCTTCAATATGCCCTAATAATTGTCTTACATCATTTAAAAAGGAACATTATCAACATAAGGGCGGGGGTATTCTTGCTTTCCGTCCATATTTTCACATGAATATTTGTTACTATGTATGTAGTCAATGAAGTACTGAAAGAATTCGTTGGAAAGCGAGTTATGTCGATGTCAACTTAATATATAATTTCCTTCTTTTTTCTGCAATTTATTTCGCCGCTGAAAATCCATTAGTCTTTAAAAATAACGCGAAGTCAATGCAAAGTGAGCGCTAAACGGCTATACCAATGTTTTTGAAATACTTGTTTACCCAACATCGGTGGAGTATATTTTAAATAAAATGGTGTCAAAACATGGATTTGTTGTTTTTGTAACTAGGATGCATCTATTAAATGGCCTTAAAATTTTCCAAGATATTGTTTCTCACTGTACACTTTCTCCTGACTGGCCCCTCTCTTACCTTACAGTAAATGACTCGCGAAGTAAAAGTTGAATTACGGTTATTGATATAAAATCTGAACTTGCTAAATACATCATTGGTCTATGAACAACAATAACTACAATCCTCTAGTCCCGTCATTAGGGCTCGGAAAAATCACTGAAATTGGTCTGGAAAATGACTGAAATGGTTCTGGAAAGGCATCGAATTTCTTCTAAACAAGCGCGAAGACCCTGTAATACACACGAGTGTTTTGACAATTATTTTAGTAAGAGTAAGCAAAATACGAAGTCGCCATCAGTAGAAAAATCTTTATTGAAGCAAAATGGACAATAGAAAATCATCTGTACAGAAAGTGGTTCATTTGGACCACAGGTAAGAAATCCGGTTTGACTGGGTACAAATTTTAATAGCACGTCATAGTGTATATTTATATATTTAAGGCACATCAGATACAGACTCGTCTCAATACTATCGTCAAGTATAATTCCTTTCATTCATCATCCATATGCATAATACATGTATATAGAGGCAAGTATACGGAATGGTATTAATGTATTTTAACGGCAAGTATACGGAATGGTATTAATGTATTTATGACGTATGAAAGGTGCACGGTTTTGATCATTTGTATATTATAATATATACCCGACAAGGTGTGTGAATAATATACAAAAATAAAGTTAGAAACAGGTGAGAACCTGCATTAAGAGTGAATTAAAAAATATGATTGCACAGAAAAAACAATATGAGTGAGTGAGTGATTGAGTGAGTGATGCTTGCTTAATGCCATGACGACATCCATGTGGAGTCATATTCATAGCAATGCAATACAATAAGAGTGTTAGAGTAAATGAGTATTGGAGTGTATAACTGAAAACCCGGTTGAAATAAGATCCTTTGATGTCAGATCAATTAAGGAGTATAATCCTGGATGGAAGACTTGTTTAATAATTCCTAGAAATGCCGAAGATAACATCATGAGGGTCTAACGCTGAAATTATCAAAGTCGGTCAGGCCGAATGACGCGGCGCCCAGCGCAGCAAAACCCTTTAATGAGGTAGGCTTGATAGACGTAGCGAGGACTTCTTCGCTGTTCACAACTGCGGTGACGTTATTTCCCTGCAAAATGAAAAAAAGTTTCTTACATAAAACAATGAGGTACATCAATTCATCTTACATTTCTGCATTGTGCTACTGAATAGGACAAGGTAGTAAAATTACTTAAGAGTATATGCAGAACGAATAAAATGAGAAAATATATAACTGAACTGCACTTACTTTTACTGATAGGGAAATGTCGTACCAGACATCTTTATCGAGAACAAAATCAATTTGTTTCACTATTTGTGTTCGAGCTGAAACATAATATTTAGTCATAATGATTCAAGTATAAGGACGAGAAATAACACACAAAAGAGTGAGGGACACAAAGAGTCAAATTCATCAACCAGGGAGGTGAAAAGTTGGTATACTTGCGTAAACTTTCTATAAAATTTTGAGCCACCGGGAATATTTTTTAGACAAGGACAATTTATTATTTAGCAAGACCAAAGTTCTCCCTTCATAACACATTCTCCATGCTAGAAATCTTAAAAGAACCTATGTACCTAGATCTAAGGACAACTCGGCAACTTGCTTGCTTGCATCGAGGAAGAAGAAGACCCCTTTGGCGAGGAATGTGGTGCAGCCTCCCTGGTCCACTCGGGCGGCCAAGAAAGCTCCAGCGGAACTGTTGACACTAGGAATCCTCACCTGGGACGCGACGGTTATGTCCGACCTTTCAATGAAATAAGTTGCTTGGGCATTGGCGTTTAAAATCTGTGCAATTTGACTTTGAGAACCAGAGAACTATAAACTAAGTTCTAAGTTGAGGTTCTAAATTCATTAATTTCTGTGGGATTCTAAATTCACTGATTATTAGCTTTAAACAAACCAAACACCCAGTATTTCAATCTAATATTTGGGGGAATTTTGAGGAAAATGTCGGATTGCCTGTCTGACCCACATGTATCTTACAGACATGAACTGGATATGGAGGGTTTAAAAATATTTATTTTTATTTTTACAATAACCTTGCTAGTATTTGCATTGATTACTAGAACAGTATGCCTTCGTTTATTTTATACTTTCCACAATAACACACTTAATTATTATAAATTACTGGCCATTATTAAGTAATGATAAGAAAACAGACATACCAGTTGTAGTTTCCAATCACATTGATGGGGTTGGTTTGAACGAGAGGGCACCAGTGCACAGGCGGAGAGAGGACCATTTGGCGGAGAATCTTACCATGCTTGGCCTCATTTGTCTGATGTATTTCAAATGCACCCACTTGCTGGGCAAAGTTAAAAGCCTCTTGATATTCCTTTGTATCTGCAAACCATAGATTTTTACATTACATTTTTACTGTCTTTTTACATCTTATTTTTATCTAGGTTTAATGCTGATTTTGATTTCAAACCTGTCTTTGGTAAATATTTTTCCAACACCAACACATGTATAATCTTTTTTATAAATCACTCCGAGACTCATTTAAGTATGAAGTGACAAACATTACCGATATAGGATTATAATGGAGGGGTAGAATTGTTTGACTGATTATTGATACAATAAATATCACCAATTACCCGCCTGTCAATAAGAAATACTGAAACCCACCGCCAAATCAACTGTTTCCTACTGCTGAGGAACGTTCCAAAACCCTCAGCTCTCTTATTGAACAGACACAAATAGGATCCTATTTAATCACAAATATTTACCAAAGCCGGGTTTAAATCAAAATCAGCACTGAACGTAGATCAAAGTCAGATTTGACCACTAAAATAATTGTATTACCAAACATTTCCATCCAACCCCCGCCCCACCCCTCTCCCCCTCATACACAAATTATTCAAATGAACGACATAAACCTACGGTCAAATGTATCCTGATAGGTAGAAGGGAATGGCGCCGGGCCAGCAGATACTTTAGATGATCCTTTATTTCCACTATTGACTGTCGTCAGAGTGACTATATCATTCACAGCCAGGTGCAAGGATATCATCCCGTCTTTAACCTTGAAAATATAGCACAATCATATAAAATATATATGAAACCTTGGAAATATTGCACGATTATATAAAGTTACTACATGGCGAATGATGACGATTATCATTATATGAAAGAAAAAAAACATTACCAATATAATTAGAATTCAATATAAATAGTTAAGATAATTAATAAACAAGATAGTAATCAACAGTCATCGTCTATGAGATCTTAGGATCTCGGAGGCTTGTGCCAGTCGCAGTCACAGTTGTAGTTTTAGAACTTTTACATCAGACCAAGCCGTGTCCGTGCATTCCTACACGGCACTTGCGGTTACACCCTCCAGCAACTTTCTTAAATAGGTTTAAGATTTAAAAATTGACAGAATCCCCTGAATGTCAGGAATACAATGATGTCCCTGGATTCACAGTGTCTGTCATAGCAACCGTATAATTAATTATTCGTTGGCGGAGTGAGAAAAAAAGAAGAACCAGGAGTGGCCAATGGACGTATGTCAAGTAACTCCAAGAGCCGGAAAAAACATGGGTGCTTAGGGGTCCGGGACTCCTCATCAACTTGGGGAGTAGGGGAATCCTTGGTTTCATGATTCAGTACAACCCGAAATAAAATTCACACATTTTGAGGGTCCCGGAAAAAATGAGGCCCCGAAGTTCTCCGAAGTAACTCTAAGGCCTTGTTGGTGAATTGATGGTTGCAATTCATAATTAATATCAATCATACCGCAATAGCTTTTCCGCGAATGAAAAGCGACGTCTGGTTGGTTCCAGGTATGATGTGAGATCGCCAAATATTCAGCTTCGTCATTTTCGCCTGAAAAAATAAGCAGCGATATGTTAATAAGGCATGCAGTAGAACAGAATTAAAAAATACAAACACATAACAAATATTACAACGTCTGCTTTGGTTGAGAAAGAGAGAGAAGATAGTATTTTATTCATTAATGCACTGCTACTTCATAAATGTAAAACGCCTTATGTATCTAGAATCGTTCTAAGCTGTTCTCCTCCTCCGTGTTCTATTCTTTTCTTTCTCTTGTTAGTTAGAAAACGGTACATGTTGGAAAACCCGGAGAACCTTGTTTCAGAAACCTGTAACCCATTTTGAGCAGTCTTAAATAAAGTATTCTTTCATTCATTCAAAATAAGAGAATTCATGAACATGCCGAATACATATGATATACAAGTATAATACAGTCATATATCTCATGTATATAAAAGGGATAATCACAGAGATTGTCTGTAACCATTCATCCATTACCATTTAAATGTAATCACCACTACTGTGTAGCGTTTATGTATGTATACGTAACTGTAAACTCAGTCTAGTTTTGTTTGATTTATCCACTCCACCTCATTGTAATTCGATAATCTGTTAAATAATTTCAGGGCACAACGAAAACCATCTCATAAATTTCCTCAATAAATAGATTCGTGCAAAAAAGATATCCCCCCCAGTGAAAGCGAGCTGTCAAACACAAAAGGCAACAGAAGGGTCCATAAATAAGTTATTTATGGACCCTTCTGTTGCCTTTTAAATAACACTATCCGGGAACATCATCGTAGCGTACAAAAACAACGAGTTTTAACTAAAAGACTTGAATGGCGATGAGGATGGTATGGTTTACATACCAAGCTGATGTACATACCAGACTCCCTTTGAGGTTAAATGTCACATCCTGTTCCGAGACTTTATATGGATGCATGGGAACATTGAGACAAAACCTTTTATCCATTCCATCCTAAAACCAAATATCATTTTCATGAAACAACATGTTTGGGCATGTGACATTGAATCATTACGTTTTGTTTTTTTCATTTTTTTTTTCATTACGTGTTCGAATCAAGGTCCGATTCCAAGTAAAGGCAAACGTACTGGACATACCAAGATTTTGGATAATTGAGAATTTGTTTCTATGAATAGAAAATATGATAAGATGAAAGTGATAGGATTCTTTTCGGTATGCATATAATTATATAAAATATTCTTTACATATATAATCATATCCAAATTTGATTGATTTGTTTTTTGGGATAAAATTGATTCCCAATCGACTTACAATGGTCTCGATTACGATGGTAAAGTCCTTCTTATTAGGGCTGACTAGAGATACGTAGGAACCGCCCTTCTTCAAAAATCCTGATCCTGTTCCATTTTTAAGGTAGGTCCATCCAATACTAGTGAACTGTGTTGTATGTGCTGGACAAAGAAGAGATCGAGTGTTAATTCTAAACTATGATTGACTCTGAACAACAATTTGCTTCTATGAATATCGGACTATCCATACCCTTCGTTTCTATAATGAGACAATATGCATTTTCGTGATTAACAGAAAACACACAACTGTCGTGTACTAGATAAATATGATATCAAGAGTATATCATCTAAAACTATATTTTAGAAACTCTTAAAATGAACACATAGAGATGCAGAGACAGAAACAGATAGGGAGAAAACAAACAGAGAGAGAGTCCTTACCAACCACCCAAACGGGTGTTTCCACTGAATAATATCCACTCCAGGGCTGTTGTGCAACCATCAAACTATGCCGTGTGTAGGGGAGGTTGTCGTAATAAGATGCCACCAGATTCCATGCTATAAATCTGTTGAACAGGTAAATGTGTGGATCTGACATCATAAACTTCAAATATGTAAATCCTTCAGAGATATACAGGCATTAAAGAACATTACGTTTATAGAATGTTTGGCGTTGAAATACTATCCAAGACTCAAACACCGTGACTCTCAAGAAAGAATTAACTAAACTGATTCATAGTAAAACAATGTGTTGAGGAATTCTTGCTTTCTGATCCATGTTAAATGGCATTATTTTTTTGTAAAGTGAAGCCACGAATAAGTGGATCTGATAAGAAACACTGGCAAACAAAAATTGATATACTAGTAGATACGCCTGTGCGTATATAAGAGGAATCGGAAACTCAGAACTAGTTTATTTTGTTTTCTATACGTACCCACTCATCAGTCCTTTAACATAGTTCTGATTTAGTAGCTGTATGAAATGTAAACAAATGATAAATTAAGTACAGTGCGAACATGCGTGACACATTTTAATTTAAAAAGAAAAGTGTCATGTGAAGATAAATGTCTAGATAGATAATCTAGAAGAATAGAACAAGCTACATACGCGAGCAAGACAGCCACCACC
Organism: Sthenelais limicola; assembly: GCA_942159475.1. NCBI lineage: Eukaryota > Metazoa > Annelida > Polychaeta > Phyllodocida > Sigalionidae > Sthenelais > Sthenelais limicola. Next base: position 32,115,468 of record OW804094.1, on the reverse strand, counting down.
GAAATCGTTAGCTTCACCGCTGTAATCTTCTGAAGACCATAGTGGTTTACCACAGGTTTTAGCTTTGTTTGTGGAATAGGTACCAGTGTAGTGAGACCTGTTTGGACATAAAAAGTAAGAATCGTCCATTTAATTTGCTCATAATGTTTTTTAAATAATTCATTAGCAATGCAAGTCGACCATTATAAATGGCAACATGCAACAATAATTGTAAATATATTATTGGCCTCAAATTAAAATATAAAAACAAATTGTAAGAGATAGGGGACGTTGAGAATGTAATGTTCATGTTCTATGTATCATTTGAAAAAGACTTTATAAGGCAGATGGAATTTTAAAGACTAATGCTAACCCCACAATGCTAACTGCCTTCTGGAGCTCCGGGTATTTATCTATGTCCTTCACGATATCCCAAGCATTGGAGCCTATGCCATCAGCGGCCACGATCTGGACGTGACTGAGGCCACTTTCATTAAGGCGGCTCCTTAATGTCTGAAACCAGAACATTGATAATACACTGTGAAATTTGGTCTGATAATGTTCGGTCTTTAATGTTATCTGTGGACATACATTTCCCAAATTTAATTGAATGGCTATGAATTTATATACAAAGCCAACAAATTTACGTTTGTATTTAGTGAAGATGAAGTACATGATAACTTACCACAATATAGTAAGGGTCATAAGGCTTTTCGTTCCATATCTACAAGGAAATAACCCAGAAATCCGTTCGTTCAAAAACTAAGTTCAAAGGCTTTAGGGAGTCAACATGGTCCAGAAATGCATGAGTAATACTGGTAAATAACGACAAGCAGGTGATACAGATTTAAAAGTAATGTGGTTGAATGCAATTAAATGTAATTTAGATTACATTCAAACACTATATAGAATTCTCACCCCTATGTAATCTATAGTAAGATTGTAATATTTATCCGCAGCCTTGATCCACTTTATGATGTACATTGATGTAACATTTGCGTTCTCATACGGCCACCAATGGCCATGCCCAATCCAGCCAGGGAAGCCCCAAGGTAGGCCATAGAGCTTGATCGCGGGGTTGCGCTGAAAAGAAAATCCAAGAGAATGATTAAAAAATTCCAACTATGAGGACACAGGTTCTATCAACAACATTATAGGATCGTAATATATTTGGTGGATTGGTAAACTCTGGAAATCTTGTGGGTGAGCGGTTTAGAAGAGCTCGCAGAGAGGAGTTTAAGACACAAGCTTAATATATACTGTATATCAGGTCCATTATTTTACCCCTGGAATGTATATTTTTCTAAACAAGAAATTGTATATCTAAATATATGTACGTAATACGTGTATATGTAATGTGCTTGTGTATAGTATCCGAGGATACACATAATGACTGATGACTGTTATATATTATGTCAATATGAAGTATTGAATTGAATAGATTAAAAGCAAAAAAGTAAAAGAAGAATACATTTATTGAATAGAATACAGTGATAGGCTGTATTAAATATCATGGATCTTACATCATATTACTTTTAATGAACAGAAGCTAAGAACATATTGTTATATTGGGAACATGTGCATCCTAAAAGGATCCGTCCACAAAAACATTAATGATTATGTTTTATGCCCTGGATATCATTGGATAGGAAATCGTGTACGTAACACTGAGAAATAAATGCTGCATCACCTTTTTCGCTTCCGTCATCAACCACCACTCATATCCTCTTTCATAGTTTTCATCCCATGAATTATGCATATGTGATGATTCGGTTCCCTCTAAAATGATAACAAAGGTTCATCACAGATATTTTTGTTGCCAGAAATGTGTGACCGGGAGAAAATGGTTTAAGAGACCTTCCCAGACTGCGTATATATGTGTACAGTAGTAGGCTATAGTGCGCGCGGAAATCCGAACTCGCTTATAGACCACTCCAACAGAAAAATACCAATATCAAATTTCCTAAAAATATAGGCCTTATATTGATTGCCTCTTCACAGGGACTTTCAAGTTATAATACATGTATGTATACGTTGGTACTATGATGTTGTTCGTATGCTTTAATTTCAAACAGAATTAACGTCATACATCATTAGAAACTGCGGTCTTGACAGCAGACCGACGTTGTATGAAAGTAGTCAAAACCAATTTTACGACGCCGAGGGAATTGAATGCTTAACGTACTTTATTATAGGCCACACACTCAAATGAAAAGCTGTTTATCTTGAACAGACATGATAGGATGTATATTGATATATATATATATATATATATTAGTTAGAACTGACAAAAAAAGGATAAATAAATACCTGAACTCTGAGAATCCCCACCGATTTCCACCTTGAGTATTTGAAGAGAGGCACCAAAATTAGGCTGAAACACAGAATAGAGAACAGGAATGGACATGTACTCAATGTAGGTCAAGATAAAGGTGAATATAATCTAAATTCGAAAACTAAGTTCTAATGCAAGGTTCGTCAAGTTCCGTATCTCTAACGATGTAGGAATTGACCCATGGATAAACAATATTCCAATTGATAGAGTTCATTAAAACTATTTTTACTCATTTTCGATGAATAATGAAGAACAAATTATCATCGATCTCACCTTTTCCGGAAAGCCCCAAGCACATATTTGGAGGCCTGATTTTACTATTTTAATTTTAGGATCTGATGTATGCCTTCTGTTTTTATTCCTGCATGAAAGGTGTTTGGGGGCAAATAAAGAATCAATTTAATCAGTGCTATACATATACATGTATATATAGCTCTGATTTAATTGAATCGACATACCTTGAACAAATAATCCAGTACTTCATCACGTTGTTTGGGGGGATAGTTGATTAGAAGTTTTGATGTAGCCTACCAAAAAAGTATCAAACCAACACAAGATTAATTAGATTTCACAAAAATATTACCGGTATCATTGTTTCAGCTCTAACTGAAAAGATCTTTTTTATAGAAAAGGGTTTTGTATGCAATAATATACAATATATTATATAGTCTTCTGATATTAAAATATTAGAGGCGACAGTCACACGAGAATACACTCATATGCTATTATAATTCGCATTTTTATAATTCATGATCTAATATTAAGCTTAATTAATGATTATGATAAGTTAACTTATAATTGCATACAATGTCATTCTGGAAATATTCTTTCCTAACCGATTCTGGAAATACCGGTGAACATGCTGGTATCAGGATCAACAGCGCCCACGCGTATTATGGATCCCATTCCAATCGCGTGACAACCTCCTCAGCCTCATACGTTTATTATATTATATGCCATATGTGATATGATAATCATACGGGGGTGTGGGCGCTCAATCGTAAATTTGTACTCACCCCGCCCCCACTTATGGCACCAATGCCATCAAATCTTCTTCCTAAACCATTGGCAATGTCGAAAATATACTTTGAATCGGAACTATACGTGTTAATGCTGCAGTTGACGGACAAAATAAAGGACAACAAACCCCACACCGTCACGTGGAGCGCCATCTTGTTGGTAGTGACAATTGCCTCATTCAAAACAAAGTTTTTTTTGGGCTGGAGTATAATATTTCATTGATAGAAACAGTATACACAACTACTACAATTTGGCATATTCTCACTGAATTTTTAGATTGTGATATTGTTTTTTTTTCTTACAAATTACTTAGCATTTGTTATTGAGGCAATCTGGCTTGGTAAGGTCAAGGTCTTCTCCGCTCGTGTTGACGAAACGCAGAAGTCGACATAAGTAATAACATCGGGATATTAATGGGTAAGTCATTGCTCCGCGCGGAACTAAGCGTGTATAAGCCCCCGCCTAACTCTTGATTGGGTTTTGTTTTTGTACAGCCCGGATAAAATATAATAATGCCCTGTTTTACCTAGGATATCCCAGTCTGAGACCACTAACTTTTCCTGTGGCTGTGTGTTCTAACGGCTATATACGCCCGGTGACACTGATATATATGGATAATATGAGTATGTTTTATCATTTCCATGGCCAAGTTCATAGTTCTTTCCCTGCACCAGTCTTTGGTCGATTGGATCCAATATTTTGGTTGATTGGGTCCGTATCTCAAGTCGTTTAGGCCCACACCACAGCCACAGTAATATATATAATATTTATTGATTCGGTTCCCTCTAAAAAGACTAAAATGATAACAATGTTTCATCCTAAATAGACCACTCCAATATAAAAATATCAATATCGAATTTCCTCAAAATATAGGCCTTAGATTGCCTCTTCACAGAGACTGTCAAGTTATAATACATGCATGTACGTTTGCACTATGATGTTAAAGCTATTGTGTATTCTCAATATGATCCAAGAAACATCATTCCCTGGTCAGGCTGGTGATGAAAAATGCATGAATGATCAAATATTCGTTTTACATAGCTGAGACCTTTCAGACGTATAATCTTATAGACCGATGTATGTATATTTTTTTATTTCTCTTCATCATTTACATAAATAATCCATCGGTAAGAAACTAGGAGAAACCTCTCAGCTCAGAGCTGTTTTCCCAGGTACCCTAGGCATAATTGGTTAAAAATTATTAAGCAACCTGTACTGGAAACATTGGAGTAGTCAGCCACATGGTTCACAAATATTCCTTCTACTTTTAGATAAACCTCTTGCTAATTGAACAAAGTAGAGGATTAAGCAATTTAATTGTCAGCATACTATAGTATTATTGCTGTTTTTGTTTGGTATCTTAACTTTAACTTTAAGGAAAACAAGTCTGAAGAATGAATATCATATACCGGTATAGACTTATAGTATGACATTGCCTGATAGTTGTAGGCTTGGTAGGCTCATTCAGTTATTGGTGCCAGAAAGTTTAATGTGTATGTGAATTATGACGAGCATGAGCAATATTTTGTTATATTCAGGTCATTGAGTTAGATCTGATTATTAATGATTAGAGCCTTTGTGACATTTTTATGGCGGGGCCCTAACGTCCAAGCCGGGGGCCCTAACATCAGGACCCCGAGCCCCACCGTCCAGGTCCCATCGTCCGGGCTTCCTGCTTTGCCTATGAGTTCTTTTCAAATTCTCCACCTCCCTAGATGGAGAATTTCGGATATCCCCCTGATAGAAGCCAACAGTACCAAATCAAATTTCAACACTAATATCTTATGATACTTCCTCCAAATTCTAGTCAGCCTAATTCTGTCTCTGCGTTTGTTCCGATACTATTCGAGAGAGATGCAGAGGCAGGTTTGCTGTCTATCCAAACTCTGCACTGGAGATGAATTACATATAGAATTGTTACGTAATTGTTTTATGTATATTGACGTATGAGCAATTACTTAATGAATAAGGTTGTCTATGCGGTGCAAGATCCGATGGGGGGAATAATCTTATTATAAGATATATTATGGTACTCTAACTGAACGATTGGCCCAATCGACCAGGGGCCCAACCAGCCAATGACATGGGCCTAATAAACTAAGTTTGGACCTTAACACCCGAGGACCCAATCGACCGCACCAATAAATTCTCCGTCGCCAAGGGTTTTTAAATATCATCTATACAAATTGACAATCTGGCTTCGGTTGATGGTCATAGTTGTACAATTTGCGAACTCTTATTTGTGTACGAGCCAGGGTGCGACCTTGTCCTTGTTTGTGTGCGTATCCCCCTAGACAAATCATTCGCCTCTCCCCAGGTCGAGTACAAGCGAGGCCCACTGTGGAGGCTAGTATCCCCCCTGCCCTGGTTGAATGGTGACGAACCCCACCCCCAGGTATTACCGCTTCTTTCCTGCCTTTGTCTAAATTACAATTAGTTTTAGGCTAATGGAATATCAGGTTGACAACGCATGAAAATAACAACCATTGTTGGTGACGCGTTTTTTTAAAATGAATTTAAATGAACGAGGCAAATGAAAATATTTATTTGTATGTATGTGAAATGCGAATTTATTACATATAGCAAGCACTTGAATTGAAGGTTTGCATGATATCAATTATAAATTAGTCAAGCATTACCACTGACTCATTGTGATGGTTCCAATGGATACTGAAATTATCATTTTAGTCAAATCAAGTATGTGGTATGTATGTAGTTATATTGTACGTACCTACTGAATAAAAAAAATCTTGTCCCCCCAAAAAAGTTACAGAATATTAGACTCAATCGTCAGATTGAATCAGTTTAAAAGATCTGGGGGGCGGACTCCCGGTGTGCAAAATCCCGGTAGTATCGAGGACTAAGCAAACATTTCCATCAACAATCTTAACTTTGAGTGATGTATACTCCTGTTTTATAAGTTCATAATTTGTAAAGAAATTTTAAAACTAATGATTAATGATCATTGGTTTGATCTGGAACTAGCAAATATTGCAGTGAACATAAATCTGGGGAATAGATTCATTTCTATCTAGGCTAATTCCTCTGACTCTTGATATTGGCGGGAGGGGGGAGGGTCAAACATACTCTGCCCCCCCCCCCCTTCCCCCCCCGCCGCTATCTCTTGGTATGGGGGACCAGACCCCCTCCCCCTTTTTTCCTACGCCACTGTATATCAGTACCTTTTTGGTGCTAGTCACTTCCACCCATTCAAACACTTCAACCCATCAGGTGACCATTATACCAATATTACTATCGGTCTCCACTTGTATCTAGCCTAGGTCCTGACGCTCATATTCAATCAGGAAGGTAGTGAGGTTGAAAAAATCCCGCATCCTGTTTGCCCGCAACACCTATGTCAGCCAGGCGGACAACCAACAATGAATATTTGGGCGTCCTATGGACAACCAGGTTTCACTTTTGTTTTCAGGGCTCGAAAAAACCTATGTTTACTTGCAAGTAAAAAATGGCTCTGGGCAAGTAAAATTTAATGTTACTTGCCCGAGTGGGCAAGTAAAAATCTCTACGGCCCCGATTTCAAACCCCTGTTGTGATGTCTACCACGTGTTATCTTTTCGAGCCCTGCTTTTCTTTGGTGTGAGCGGGTAACCACATATATGTCGGACAACCATACTTTGAAAAGGACAACCGCTTTTTAAGCGATTATTTCAACCCTGGGTAGATTTGAGGAAGTCTTAGTGTGTAGCTATAGGATCGTTGGTTACACTGGTTATATATTGAAACGTTGTCTCACATCCTTGTTCCAGGAGGTGACATGTCATTATGTTGAGTAGTAGGGGTCACTCACTTGATAAAATGATCGACTTACAACTGAAAACTGATTAAACTAATGAACTAATCAAACACAGGCTAATTTCTTGTAATTAAATTTAACAATCCGTAGGGAACTTCCCACTTATCCACAGGGAACTCCCCACTACTCATAAAACAAATTCATAAAAAAAATCCCGTTTAGTATGCCACCATTCATGAAAAGATTCCGTTAACCCGACTTCCTGAATTTGATTGATAAGTTGCTGTAATATCTTTCCGTCTGACTGTCCCATTTTAGGCCAAATTCTTTTAACTCTATACAGTATTTTATCCCATGAAACAACTTCGATGAAACAAATGGAGAGTCGACCCTAGTGCACCTCATGTGCGTCAACAACTAAACAACCGGACTCTTTTTAAAAAAAAAAAAAAAAAAAGACTCATTGGTAATTGTCTATAAATACACTTGGCTGAGAATCGATATCTTGGTGACAAGAGCACCCCTTTATGATGTCACTAAGGAAACAGACTAAGATCATAGACCAATGGAATGACACTGCTTGACTGAAATATTATGCACTTTGGGTCATTTTGTCTGGGTTTTTTTGTTACTTTATCCAGGTGTTATAAAAGGGTGTGTCCTTTGTCATCCCTGGTATATCGAGGATACGGTTGAATACCTGATTTTCACCTCGATCCTGGCTGATTGTAGTTACATGAGGCATTTTTTAGGATAATATACAGTATGGTAAGATGGAATGAAATGTAATGAGATGATAATTATTAAGATGAAAAAAGTATGATGAAGAGATAGTATTCTATTCAAATCATTTCATTCGCAAGACCTTGGTAGAGACGATTTCTTATCCTTCCCATTGTGAGAGCTGTTTACATGGTGCTAGATGTGAGAGACCATTTAGAAACCAAGATCGAAGAACTTCGAAATTAATCATAGGAAGCTGACTTAATGCAGTGGACAACATTAAATAGATGTAGGTCATTCTAATATAATCTATTATATATAAGTCAGTCGGGTAGTGAGTATATCGTCTTGTAATTGCTGTTGTATCCATACTTTTACTATTAGACGAGGCGAGCTACGTTCACCTAACCCAGCCAAACTGCTACCATGCAATGAAGACTAGAACGTCTCCATAGCGATGTTATTACATCACGATCCGCCTATTACGTCATAGGCGATGCCAAGAAACAATTGTGATGGTGGTTTGAATAAATAATATCCCATCTGCCTTGTTTATTTATTAAAATAAGAGAATTTATTAAAAATTCCCATAGTCCACTAGTAGGCAGGGGTGGGGGCTTCCCCTTTGGGGGTGGGGCTAGCTGGCATTCATACTGGCATCCATACTTTTAATCAGAGAAAGTTTCAAAGATTCATTAATGTCAGTTATAGCACCCAAATCTCTTTCACGTATCTTTGGTGACCCTAGTATTAAGTGGGTGACCTCAAAACAACCTCTGACTGTTTATTTTTATCTTCCATATATACTAGTCCTCACTTTCAACACACTCAACCTACATATCACCGTTATTATCTATAACAAAGAATATACCCCGTACTGGCCAGTGTCCGTTGAACTGTAATGGTTCGATGGACTTTAAAAGTCCCTTAGGGTGACTAACCCATAATTGATAATCGATCTACCCAGAAAGATATCTCTCATTTGCTCTCAGAAAACGAGACTGTGGATTTGAAATCTTGTCAGATCTAACCTTCTGATATACCGCAATATAAGTGAATGCACTGAAGCGTATAAATTTGTATGATACTGCTCATTTGGCCTTGAGAGAACCATGTGTTCGTGATGGCTACACACAAGTGATATCAACTTATTATTTAAACCTTCTCTGTTACCCATACATAATGGATTTGTCTGACTTTCTCAGGTGGGAATACCCAGCACCAAAGAGCGAGATGTCTAGCATAGTACCCGAAGATGACAGGTTGGTAGATTTTCTATTCCAGGTGGAAATTCGGTATATGATGGTATTTGTATGTATTTGACAACCAATCCAATACAATACCTTGGTTCCAGTTAGAGTTCTATGCTTATTTCATACAAGTGGCTAGGCTACTTAATCTTTCATCTCTCTTACATTTGTAATGCATTCTTACAAAAGGTATGCACTGCAATCTGATTTATCATGGCCTTTGGGGCCAATTATTAAATATATGCCTATCCAGTTCATGGTTTGTTTATGTACAGTGACCGTGAAGACGTCACTCATTCTGTGTGAATTAAGCCACGTGTTCAACGGCCGATCTCTCCCTATTCCTAGTTTCTGACCCCTGCATGTGTCTCATTGGACTATACCTCTTCCTCGGCGATAAGATTTATTGTTATTGGTGCTTCGTGCGCTATGTACCATCTCCTATTTGACCAGTTGACTCTAGAATTTGAACAACTGATTTGTGCCCTATGGAACCGCGACCTTTTAATCTACAAGAAATTAAATCAGCGCGGTAGAACAAAGGCAGTGTTTATGTTATGAACTTAAGCCACGTGTAATCACCATATCATTTGTAATCACCAAATCTGAATCACTCGGGGCCAGGTGACCCTGCTCTAAATTAAGGGATACGTGTTTAGAATTTTTTTAGACGATACTACTAAAGAAAACATGTTTCAACCACGATCATCTTCACCATCAGTTTTATGAATGCGTGTACGCCAAAAAAAAGTATCACCTGGACCAAACTTTAGTCTGTTGACTTCAGGATGAAATAATTTGAATGGGTCTTTCTCATATTTCTGAACCTTACTCTCTGGAAATGTTTTCATTTGCATTTATGACCCTGAACACATACGCCCCCCTTGAACTTCTTCCAAACACAAATGATAGTAACAATTATGCATTCTTCTTATGGAACAATGGCCGAGTACAGACGGTGTTTAAATGTTTGTCTTGGCTTATCCGCACCCGCTTCATATTTTTTCCCCATTCTTTTTTATTAACTCTTGACTTGCGAGCCCTTATGGTTCATATTACCCCCGGGACATTTACCATCCATCCATCATTTGTACTTTTTTTCTCTCTCGTGAAGAAAAACGTGCTGGGTTTGTTTTGCGACGGAAGAAGACGATCGGGAAGCTCCGTGGGTTCGGCCTTGTCGATGTCGTGGGACGACGAAATGGGTTCACCAGACATGCCTCCAGAGGTGGATAGACGAGAAGCAAAGAGGGAACAGCACCACCAAAGTTGCCTGTCCACAATGTAACACAGAGTATCAGATCATATTCCCAGATCTCGGTATGTCTACCTCAAACAGTATTTCCTACTTCCAGCACCACACACCAAAAAATGTATTATCTATAATTAAAGCTGCGTTACCTGCTAATTTCTTTTATTTTTCTTCATTCAGGCCGATAACTTTTGAATTATATTTTGTTGTTTATTCATCCATAACCCATCCGAAAGTTTCCAAGATAGAATAAAGGATTCTTCTCGATGCTAAAACCAAATCACCTCCCATCTCTCATTCATTTTGGTGTACACCAACCAACATCCCACTGTTTTGAGTACGGCTCTCTTTCATGTTAATGGGTTAGGGAATCTTCAATGAAAATGTTAGGATAGCATTGCCTATCCTTTTTTAAAAAAGAGATAAAGAAAAGGAAGAATGGAGAGAAAAAAAATAGTTTTCGGTCGATTTAGCTGGGAATGCAGCCTTAAAACATATAATAGTAAATATCGTTATTAGAAAATAGATTACTTTTTTCAATAAAGATCACAGAAATATATGAAAAAGGTTTTCCATTTGTTTCATTCTCCGCATAAGGGGCACGTGTTCTGTAACAATATTTTTCGCTGGAAGACCCAGTTCTTTTTGCAATCTCTATTTTCATTTTTACTGGACCAAGCGCAACCGACCCCGCCCCCTATAGGGCGGATTTAGACCACCTTTAAACCTCCTTTCGTTGCTCCATTACCCCTGGTATTCTCAGTTAGACAGAACTCACACCCATCGACCTGTTTTTATGTTTTCCCATCTAAATGGGTACCATTACATCATCTGAATGGCAAGTTTTGTTCCTCTTCATGCCTTTTTAGGGGACGACTTATGTATAATCTGGTACAGGAAAGTTGCAATTTTAAATATAAAGATTGGTTTAGAATCCCACCCCTGTCGGAGCTCTCACACACACTGCACCTTCACTCACACACTACACTCACTCACCAGCCACTGCCCCTCCCGCTGCCTGCCACTGCCTACCACTGCCTGCCACTAGTGTGTGTGTAGCCTTGCCTCAAGGCTACACACACACTAGGCAGGTAGGCAGTCAGGTATCAAACACTAACACATGGGAGGAGTGAAGGATGGGTGGTTGGTGGGCATGCAGTGTCATTCAAGGTGAGAAAAATGACAACTATAAGAACAAAAACAGACAATAAAATAAGTAGAGCAAGCAAAAGTACTAGCGGGTAGAATTTCTGGATTTCTGCACTCCAGTATAATCACAACCGGTGTCTTCTTTTGTACCATTTTATCTCACTGTTTAAACACATCAGAGGTACCGTTTCTCATATTGCATTCAGAATAATGTTGCTTTGGTGTCTAAATCCGTATGAATAATCTTAAGTCTTTTGTGTGGCTAGATTTCAACTCGATTACCACTTAGAATAAACTGATTTCAGATTTCATAATTGCTTCATTTAAATATCTATCTAGGGTAATTATATCGGGTTTTTGTGGTGGACGGCGAACAGCATCTCTGATAAATCCACTCCTCCTCTAGTCCACTTAAAGATTTTCTAAACTGCAACTTGAAAAAAGAAGACTGATTCGATATTTTTGGTGTTTAAGGTCCCTTGGTGTACGTGATGGATGTGGTGGACAAAATCATCTTTAAAGTATGTCCTTTCGTAGCTGGTGGAATATTTGTTGGTTCCGTGTACTGGACCGCCGTCACGTACGGAGCGGTCACCGTAATGCAGGTAATGTTTTGCTGATATTTGATTATTTAAAATCAAAATTTCATTACTTGTTATATGATTCATCACGACATAGAAGATGACAGGATAATATTCATAGACTCTGTAGTGATAGCTTTAACTTGATGACTAATGTATCCAAAAGTGATGCTTTGTATTTTATTTTATTATTCTGGAGATTGGAGTAGGTATATCTGATGGGTGGACCAGGAAGATCTGTTCGCAGAACCTCCTTGTCCATTTCATGTAACTTTACTGATCAACTTGAATACAAATCTTAATATATATAAAGTAAATGTCAAAAGTTAATTCTCTGGGTGCACGTGACATTTGTCTACTAGGGACCCCTTTTAAGCCCCACCCCCCAATAAACCAAAGGGCACATTACTTTACTTGGGACCCAGTACACATTGAATAGGTAACTATGGCAACAACAGTGCATATTTTATTACTTAGGTAGCATCATTTATAAGTGAAACCACTCTTTGATAAAGGCCGTATTTTGCCCGAAACGTCGGAAACCCAATAATAAAAAAAACTCAATTCCGTGTCCATTGAGTAGTGATAAACCTTATGTTTAAGCTCAAATTGTCGCACGCGAGTGAATTCCTGCACTGTATTTGAATATCATAAGGCATGAAAACAACTTGTTGAAGGTATTTTTTGTAACTGTTTAAGTATCTGGCCTTAAATTAATCAAAAATTGTAATTTAAATATAAGAAGAGATAAGGCTTGGTGGTTAGAATGGCGAATAACGGGCAATTAAGCAAGTACAAATTACTTGTGTTTCAGGTACTTGGCCATAAAGAGGGTCTCAATGTGATGGAGAAGGCCGACCCCCTCTTCCTCCTGATCGGTTTGCCTACCATCCCCGTCATGCTCATCCTGGGTAAAATGGTGCGATGGGAAGATTACATTCTGAGATTATGGCGGAAACACTCCCCCAAAGTTCCACTCCTTAATTACTTCTTAAATTCTTCACAAAGCGGTAGGTAATGAATTGCGGCAACATGAATTTACATTCAAACCAATAGTCATGACGATTGATTCCTTATTATAAACGATTGCTTCCCTTGATATATATATATATATATATAACAATTTTGAGTCCTGGCAATCATGCTCATCCGTCTTAATTACATCTAAGCACTTATTAAGTGTTCTAATGACATTGTTTTGACATACCTGCTATAAATGGTAAGAAATAAGGCAATGTTCACAAGTCATTAGTCATTTCCTAATCGAGCAATTTTCCTCGTCTAAATGTAGCGGTTTCCAGACAAGCCTTGTGCATCTACTGTGTGGAGTCCTAATGTTTTGGTGCCTAAACTAAGTAAAACAAAAATCCACCCCAAAAACTTACCAGTTGGTAGGATCATCTAATATCATTTGATTACAGTATATAATGGAGTATTGTTACTACTGTAAACGTATTTATTTCGCGCGTGTGAATTTCCGCGCACTAAGTACTTTGACACCTTTTCGCGCGGATTTAAAATCGCCCAGCAAGGAAGCCCCACACCTTATGACTTAATGTCTCATACCTTTCGCGCAGGATTGATTTTCTCGCGCAAAGATTCGTGCGCTAAAATAGCGAAAATAAATACTGCGCGAACATTAATACGTTTACAGTATCATAAATAGAGACCAAGCATGTTATTGAACTTGTTCTCATGTTGCTTGATTTTTCCCTCCTGAAGCAGATCGTGCCGATCGTGTGCCTGCGGACGCCACGCCACTGAATGACCCAATCTCTGCCACCCGTGTCTTGTGCGGGGCCCTCATTATGCCTACCATCGCCACTGTGGTTGGCAAGCTCATGTTCAGCACCGTGTCGTCTAACTTCCAAAGAACACTTTTGGTATGTTATCATTGGTCTGATATATGTGTTATGCGTTACAGGGAACTGAGTCACAAGTCGCAAAAACATGAATTTTGAAATCGCATCATATTTGAAAAGATGAGATCAAACGGATTCCGATGATAGTAAACTATCTAAGAAGTGTTTCTAAATATTTTATTTTTGATATATTTATGTTTGAAAACAAGTTTGCAATATTTCTGGGTGGACAATTACCAGTAAAGGAACTAAATTTACTTCATGGAATGACCTTTGAAACCCAAGGATATATTTAATACATTGTCTACAAATTTGGCACACTGATTAATATGACTGAAATTGCTAAGCCCCTAAGAAATCAGAACATTCCAATAAAGAGATCCTTTGGAAAATATCATTTTTTGCGACTTGTGACTCATTTTCCTGTAACGCAACATATTTGTTCTAAACTGTCGCACACGAGGAAATTCTGAAATAATAATGCACTATGTATTACATTCTAATGGGTCTGCGGAGTTTTTATTCTTAGTATCAAATCAGTGATAGGTTTACACATTTGGTTAAATCCCTTTGAGCAACTGCCATTTAAGATATGGGTATGCTATATCATAATACCATAGTTTGAAAAGTTGAATAGCCTATCATTTTGTATTGTTCATTTTACAAGCTCCCAAATGATTTGGTTCCATTTTATCATGAATTTCGATCAAAATAAAATAATAAATTACGATACCATGTCTTATCTAAAATATTAAAATCGGTCTGCAATATTTTATTTTCCCAGGGAGGAATTGCTTTCGTAGCGATCAAAGGAGCTCTCCGGATTTATTTCAAACAACAGCAGTACACCCGCCAAGCTAAGAGGCGAATTATTGATTTTGATGAGCAAAATGAGGCACAAGAAGCACCACAAATACCGTCAGATGCCCAGTAATTGTAGTCAAGTGTGCATCTGTTGTTAGTAAGTTATGCAGAAGAAGATTCCCTAAGGTATTAGAACCATCCTCGCTAATATATTTTAGAAGCACATCATTGTCTATATGAACATATATATGACTCGTTGATACTGTTTGATTATCCCGTGGAGTTTTATTTTTTGGTCTTTTTGGTCAATCAAGGAACCCACTATCAACAGGATATCTTATTCAAAATATCAAGTTTATTGTTGGATTGTACCGTATGTTAGGGTATAATGACTGGTGGGTTTCGAGGTACATGGTCGATCGATTACGCAGTGCACAAATCCAAATTTCTGCCCTTTCACGTTACTGGTCTCATGAATCTGTACTACCTTGATTGCATGTTGGTCTAAAGTACGCAGCTATGTTATTATCTGGATTTCTGGTAAATTTAAATGACTGGTAAGCACAGCGCAGATATTTATTGTAATCAGATATAGTTACATCTTAAACCACATTTTTTTATTATTCTAAAAAGAAAATCTAACCAAAAAAAATATATGTTCATCTGAGTTAGTTTTATTAGGTTAATTAAGCAATCATCATAAAGTTCACGAATTTTGAACATTCACGGAATATTTCGTAAGGAATACATCTTTTAGTAGTTACACAGACGTTGACCCAGTCTCCAAAATTCGGATGTCTTGGCGGATGAAAAAGTTGTTTATTTCATTGTTACACCAGAGTTTTTCATATGATTTTGAATGGGAAGAATTTTGATTGCCGACTTCAATTCAATCCCATGACTTGTCATTCGTCGTTCAGTCGCTTCTGTTTCTTTTTCTCTCAATTTTGATTTTCATGAAGACGCTCAGCTACATTGTTCCTTCGGTTTTTATTCGCATATTTTTGTACATAAATAATCTACACAACTAATTATTAAGGGCTAGTCTATTCCGATTTACTGTAAAGCCTTGTTTTATATGATAGTGTGTCATGGAAAATGTGTTCATAATACTGAATATAAGAAAAGTGAGCAAGGCTAGAATAATTTTTAAAGACGCTGAATACAGCGTTCTTTTTGTTGATGCGAAACGAGCTTTGCACCTATGGTCATCCACATGTACACTTCTAACGAGCCGCGTTACTTGCTTATAAATTGAATCAATTGTATTAGTTCAGTGGCTTTCAAATCAATGCAAAAGACGCTTTATCTATTGTTGATATGAGTTCAAGAGAAACCAAATGCTTAATTAATCGTCTAATTTATTCCTTTTAAAAGATCGACACTCAAAATAAAGTAATCCTAGTCATATCCTGTTATATATTGTACGATAAAATACCAAATACAAATGTTATTATATGCCCATGTTGTGTGAGGTTTACAAAATAGGGGAGGGGGGAATAAATATATTCGTAGTGTACATGTACATTATGAATTCAAATTTGGATTAACTTTTAGATACTTCATGGCGATTCAGAATTTTTTAAAAGTTTATATTTCAATATTGGTCTTTGCTAAGGGCATGTAATACATATTGAATGGAACTTGGCACAGGTAATCGGAGAATTATAGGACGTCGATCCGACGCCAAGTTCCATTGCCTCTATATATATCGGACGGAAAAGCTGGTGTGGGCTTGAATATTTCAAAAGAATCCAATCATTCATTTGTGGTTCTGATGTATTTCTATCCTTCCTGAGAGTGTATTTTAGATGTCACATTATCAACATCCCTTTCTTATTCAGAACTATATGAAATAAATTACATGTTTGTGATATTTGAAAGCCAAATGATATTTCCATGAAAATATGAACTGAACTTAAGTGGTGATAATCAAGGTGTACCTTTATCTGTTGGATAAAGCTTTGGGCCGACGCTCTTCATAATGTTGGATTGGAGTGTATATATGGTTGTATATAAGGAAATAAATTACGGTAAAATGAAATCCAGTTGTTTTCTCATGCTTCTGTATGAGTGTGCCTTTAGTTTCCAGACCCTCTTTAGGCGCATTTTTGTTGATCTATGTCCTACTTTCATACAATTCTATACGTGTACAATCTTTTGTTTTTTAATGATCTTATTACGAAGTTAAGCCAAATATTTACCCTATGATAGTTTGGACCGTCATACTATCTTACGAACTGAGTTTAAATACGTTGAATATTCTTGTGTATAATATTTATGTGCATTTCCTTTCATGTAGACCTACATCCAGACGGCAACATTGTTTATGTTAGATATATCTTTCTCTTTGATGAAGGCCTCCAGTACAAAACAGATTGTTTTTTTGTGTTTTTTTTAAAAACGTGGCATGCCCTCCCCCTGCTACTTGACACCATAACTTTTGGTACTCCTCCTCTTAGAGGCAGTCTAGGCCCAAACCCTCAGATCAGATAAGGATGGTATGTCAGTGATTGGACGCCTACTTCACTAGGTGTTCTAATGGGATTATAATGACATTTGCGGTCTTAATGGAATTATAATGGCACTTTGAGGCGAGAGGCTTTCCCTCCGTTTGAAGGGACTCATTATTGGGCCTAGACTAGAGCTGCACTCCCAGCTTAATCAACCCAAATCTATCTTTTCTAGTCTTTCTTTGATCCGGAAGATTCAATTTATATGGCCTTTTACTCCACGTTGATGTATGTACCATATGCTATTTGTATGGGCGGGAGTAGTGTGGTAATATGCACCAGTTCCACGCGTGTGGTATGACTTCCTGTCCCCAGTAAACATAGCCATATAAGGGAAGCATAGCAACGTGGGAGTAAATATAGAACCTAAATTTGAATGTGGTACTCGGGACACTATTACACTGTCCACAATGTTTGTCTTTTTCATAACCCACTCGCCCATCGGCTCGTGGGCCACGAAAAAACAAACATCTCGGACAGTGCAATAGTGTCCCTTGTACCACATTCTCATCAGGTTCTATCTATTTCGCGAAATTTTATTATTTTAGATTTTTGCTGTTCTCTTATGGCAATTTGGGGGTGAAAAGTAGTGATAGTACAATTTTACCTAATATTTTCAATTTCATCGAAGATTACCTAAATTTAAGAAATGAATAATGGGAATGAGTTTTTGTTTTTACACTAATAAAGGAGATCAGGTCAAAATCCTTCTGTCTTGGTGACTTTCGGATGGCTTGAGAATGAATAAGACCACAAAAAAGAAAGTTTCTTTTTTTTCACTGGAAGAGATTAAAGCTGGAATTTCAGCTTAAGATGACACGAACAAATATAGGTTATGCGCCTCAGAACTCCTGCAGTGATAGATAGTACATCATGAAATGAAACATTTTATCCACAAACAGACCTCTGGGCTGAGCTTAAAATAACCGATGGACTTTAGTGAATACGTGATGTATTTCAGGAAAATGTGTCACAAGTCGCAAGAAATGGATTTTGAGATATATCATATTTGAAAAGATGAGATCAAGCCGATTCCAATGATAGTAAACAGTAGGACATCCAATAAGTATTTCTATATTTTATGTTTGATAATGTTTTTCAAAGTTTGCAATATATTTACGTGGGCGATTGCCAGTAAAGTAACTATGGTAAATTTACTCCATACGAACACCTTCAAAACGCAAGGATACATTTAATACAATGTCCTAATATTTGGTATACATAGATGTATATAACTAAAGGTGCTACACCCTCGAATAATCAGAACATTTTAAAAAAGATTTTTAAAAGATATCTTGTGAGTAAAACACTGAAAAATATCAATTTTGCGACTTGTGACTCATTTTCCTGTAACACATCACATATTATATAAAAGGTAGAGACTCATAAATTTGATTTGATTTGAAATATGCTTTTATTATTTTGTCCAAGTTATGTGTACAAATGAGTTGCGAACATCTGACCGGAGTCAGGTCTTCCAGCTCGTGCCCGGCACAATTATCTCGTATAATATGTGGTCAATTATAATATTTGGACATCATGTTCGCTCCACACCATATTGCCCTTATATTTCAAGAAGCAGTCGAACCTTATAAGACGCGATCAATTCTTCCACAATACTGGTGCTAAAGCAATGAAGGTTCACACATGCTCGTTGGCATTTAAGAAGAATGTCGACAATCCTGGACACTTTAGTAGTTAATATATCTGTGACCTGGCATTTTTAATAAGAATGTATATCAACGTTTTTGACTTAACAGAACAAGGATTTAAGAATGTGAGTTATCATTAAGAGTGACTTTTCGTGAACAGACATACACTGGAACTTACTGGCGGGATTTACGTTGCATTTACAATAATAATTAATGAATATCCTGCTTGAATTGTGAAACAAAAGTAGGAACACAAAACCAAGACATATATTTGTTTCCGTCCGGTTGCGAGCTGTCAGTAAATGAGACACAAGAGATGTTATGAAATCTTTTCCTGATTCACATGCATGTCAAAGGCATGAAGGCTGCGATCGTGGATGCAATTATAGGAGGGACGAATAGAATGAATCGAAGAGAGGCCGAGAGATGTGGTCTATGTGGTTATGGGAGAATGCAATTCAAATCACATGCTTAGTGTTCTTTAGATCTTATCAACTACAGAGTTGTCCAAAATCAGTTAATATAGAAATATGTGGAAAATGGAAGAAGCCCGTCTTCTGCAAAGTTAGCTAGATGGCA
Organism: Sthenelais limicola; assembly: GCA_942159475.1. Lineage (NCBI taxonomy): Eukaryota > Metazoa > Annelida > Polychaeta > Phyllodocida > Sigalionidae > Sthenelais > Sthenelais limicola. Next base: position 32,096,015 of record OW804094.1, on the reverse strand, counting down.
AAATATGTTTTTTATTGGCAAATGTATTATTTTGCATCAATGTACATGTACATAATTAAGTGTTTGAACCGTAGCCAAAGGACTACCGGTACAGTTCTTATATATGAAATATAGCTGCGTGGACAGCTATGCGTTTTTCTCTTCACCATTGATTAACTGAATTTATCCTGTTAAATGTTTGTGACCAATAAAAATATTTAAAAAAAATATGCCATCATTGTGACTAAATATTACCATTTACAGCAGACAAGATTTAAAAAATCATCTCTACTTTGATATTTCTGGCATCTGCATCTTTGATTGATCACAACGATGCAAAAAATGTCCGGGTTATATTAACTTCGACCCTGGTAAGTGTTTCCAGCGTGGAGGGTGGTGGTTATGAGGTGGTAGGAGGAGGAAATCGTGATCATCGTCAGCTAGGCTTCTCCTCTCCTACCACAGAGCGTTCATCATAGCATATCCCCATGGCAACCAAAGAAAATATTATGGTTATGCTACACGGGTATAGTTTTCCTCACTTTGATAGAAGTTGACGTAAATGGGTCCTTTTCTGGTACTTTTTGTGCTTGCTGAAAGGAATCGTGTATGCCATCGGTACGAGTTGTTTTAACTTGCTCTTGAATTGAGCTGTTGGTAAGATCTAAAAAAATACTAAGCATGCGATTTGTATTGCATTCTCCCTTCTGTTAACCACCTAGACGACATAATGGCTACAATTAAATAAATATCGTGGTTAGTTGTATTAAAAGTTCTATTATTTTTTCCCAACGTTCCGGTCTTTGTGGTGGCCTTCATTAGGGGAATCTTAATGAGTTTAAATATTAAAATCCACAGCATCTGAATATTTGATTTTTAATCAGATTGCCATAATACACGAATACGTGGTGCAAAATATAAGATTCCAAAAACAGACTAAATGATTCCGAAGATTTTCCACGTATTTCAGCTCTCACGTATAATCAATTTATCATCTGATTCCAAAACTATTTCATTCAGAAAGAGAAGTTAGTTACTCGGATATTGCAGATAAAAAGAGTAGAACTCGATTTTTATAAATTATATTTGCTGTTTGAAATAAAAGAATATTCATGGACGAGAATCAACGCTTCTTTATGATGTTGAATCTCAAAATATATTACAAATCCTACAAGAGATCCTTTTTCAAGGGTCGAAATGATAATCATACTTTTATCAATTAAAAAAATGGCATTACAGATGGAACACATACCGGCCTTTCAAGTCCAATAGGGGAGTTGCATAGCCGCCACACAAAACCCCATCTTTCCCATCATGCATTTGGTTTTCATAAATCATTTATACAAGCTATGATATTGGTGAAAACATTCTTGCAATTTTCGATGAAATTGTATGTCAGATGTCAACAGAATCCATCCCAGCATGCACTGCAGTAGACATGCGCAGTGAGACATGCAAGTCCCCTATTAGAGAAAAGCGAATATAAATTTCCCCCTTAAACCTTTTTTCTGGGTGCAGGTTAAGGGTCATCAGATTTGGATGCATTAACCATGTAAGAAATATGCAATTCTATTAGCATGCACCTCGATCTATGCATGTAAACTTATATTCCTCTGTATCACCTTTACAGTCCAGTCATGCACAAGGGAAAAGATCCCCGTTAGTTGCGGTAAACATAGCCAACCCACCCACCAAGGTGCTAAGGAAGATGGATCGATGCATAGGCTTCGGCGGTAATTTAAAATTAGGTGTTTGGTTTATGTGAACAAACTAACGGTCGACGATCATGGCTGTGCTTTCGTTCCATTTCACCTGCATTTACACACCATGAAGATGAAATGATAGCAACCACTTCGATCGATATAGGAAAATACTGGGAAACGCTACAAAACCCAGCTGATATCAATTAATCGAATACTATACCAGTACTGTACCACAAGAGCACACTAGTGTGAGTGTTTCGTCCTATATTACACCCAAGAATAACATTAATGCGTATTGAGTTTCCCTCGAACAGATGCGTCAAACGACTATTTATACGAGATTGTATAAATATATGGCGATTAATGTCCTGCTCACTGGTATCATTAAAAAGTTCTCTTCGCGACTGTTGTATAATGAATCCACATATTGATAATCTAAGGTGATCTTGTGTCATTCGACGAGGGATTATTTCTAAACGTCACAGACCCTTTCTTTTAAAAAAAATAAAAATAGAACAATACCGTCCTCCTTGTTCTTTCCCTTATATAGTTGTTATCGACCAAAATGGATGCGAAATGAATGATAAAATAATAAGTGTTCCTATTTTATGTTACAATGTCATATACATTCCGTATACGGGTGACATGTGCATATGTTTGAATTACCCGCATATGAACAAAGGCATAATAAAAAGGATGGGTTTTCTTCTGTCCATATGTAAAATGTTATAACACTGGAAAAGTTTAACTGAAAGCTATAAAAAAAGAAGTTTCGTTGAATCATTGATGATTTTAGTATACATGTACTCTAAGCACTATCTATATAACTACCTGTTTGTTGATAGGTATATGTTGCTATAAAAGTTGGAACATTTCACCAAATTTAAAGCTAAATTGTACTTTACTTTACTTACTGTACTGTACCGCCTGAATAAAATATTTTCAAAGCAAATCTCAAGTGTATGGAGAAAATATAATCTTGAAATATGTGCATATATATATGGTATGAAGGCAATTCCTTGTTTGATATCAGGGTTCATCTCTGAAGACTGAAGTATTGGAAAGGTGGGTGGTTGCAATGGTGGGAATATGGTGGTGGAGGCTGGAAGGGGAGGGGCAGGGCCCGTCTGCCACAACAAGCCCATGTATAACCCTTGGCACGTGACGGAATCTACACAGACGTCATCACACCGGAAAAGAGTATCACGCATGTCTGCACACCGGAAATATACTTAAAGTCATGTTTTACTTTAGCCCAAGTAAAAGACTAGTCCCTTATAGTTTCCATTACAAAAAAATGTGGAGAAGGTACACATGTGTACTGGGGACTTGAAAAGTAGTGAACAATATCATTGTAACGGTTGGGTAACAGATGTGTATATGATTGACTCTTTGAAGAGCTCCTTACCAAAACTCAAGAAAGAGCAAATACTGGTTGGGAAAAGGTTGCCCTACAATAGACAACACATTAACAATTGATATAGGTATCATTATAAAATATGATTGTTTTTTTTCACAAATAATTGCCATATAAGGAATTAAATTTGCTTGTATTGTGTTAGGAGATTCTGAAGTTAATTACAAAGAAATGCCAATATGCAATTATATAGTATGTGTCATTGGTAATCACTTGTTGTACATGGTACATACGGTCATACGGTAATGTATTTAAAATTGGCGTTCTGTCGTAAAAAGACATCAATCGTCACAAAAGAGAAATGGACTGTATATTCTACCAGGAAGCAATAGGTGCGCCCTAAAGTAATTATGTTCCTCTAGCATAAGAAAATAGCACCAGTAATCAATCTTCCTTTTATCACCTAATGCACGATTGTTAGTTCTACCAAATTAAAATTAATCAAATAATCAAATTCAAAAGAGAAATTTAACTCTCTCGTCACCATGCAGTGTACAATTAATGGTTTGAAAACAAAACTATAATGAATAGATAAGATAAGTTATATTCAGTAAATTTGATTTTTGTGGGCGCAATGGGGGAATATCTTTGTGCCGCGAAAATAGTAGGCCTATTGCTGATATTTAGTTTTTAATTTCAGTGGTTATACGCTTTACCTTATCACCATGTAGCCCCAAACTGAAATACATAACTGAATATCATGACAAACTATCACTAATTTAAAGGACACCAATGGCATTTTCTTTGTAGCTATATATAGTATAAGAAGTAAACGCAAGGAACGTAAAGGAGACAGAATGGTATGTGACTATATTAATGAAATTCCAATGGACATTGTGTAAGTAAAAAGTTGTTTTTGAAGCATTGAACTAGAAGGTATGCATTGTATGTATATATAATTAATCGACTTTACATAAATCTGATAATAAAATATGCGAGTAATTACAGAGCTAAAGAGAAAATGATTCAACATAGGTAAAACTCCTTTGTTGTTTCAATGTACACATCAAAATAGTTTAAGTACTTCCATGGACGTGGCCCTTAAATAGATTCTTTCCATTCAACCTCTAAGAGAGGAGAACAAAATACTCCATTATACCCAGAGTGCCTTAGACGGCGATCCACTTCAGATCTGTGACTTATGGTAATTGCAAGTTATCTTGATATATCTATTGGACGGGTCGAGGTCCCAGACACATCAGGTTGTTTTCGTGCTCTACCCATCTATCTTCGATGAAAGACAGGACATTTGATGTCATACACCGTCTAAGCGTCTTAATACGAAAGGGGAATTCGGACGCGGGACCGAAGGTCACTCAAAATGACCATGTTCAACAAATAGCCACCTTTATCTGGCTCACAATGTACATCCCGACTTCTAAGTGCTACGTGTTTCCCTCTGTAAAGTAGTGTGGCTATTCATCCCAAATTCGAGGGCGACGACTATATATATACACTTTCATTAGAGGGTTTCTTTTCTATCCCATGTTGGAAAATGTGTAGTGGGAGCATAAAAACAAATACTTTTAATTTGTAATTCACGAAAAGGAAAACATTATGGTCAACACAGTTTATGCAGTAAATTCAGGGTTATGTATACAAACGGGAATACTAGTTGAAGGAATGTTGCATGGGGTTACCCAATGCCAATATTCTATAAATGCATGCATGTGATGGGGCACGTCAGCCACGAATTCTTTATGCGCCGTTCTCTCTTTGAAAGTGCTACTTTGTGGTCCGCATCTATTATTTTAGTATTACATGTTACCCACACGTAATTATTCAGTCGCCACATACTATAATGGCAAAAAGAATTTCCATGTCAAGTGGTGGAGGTTGCTGTTTATTCCTTTAAAGCTACTGCTGGATTACTGCAACACTTTTGCTATCCTGTACATACATACTTATACTGAGGAATCGGAGGCGGTGAATAATATTCCATGTAATTGTATTTGGAGATACATTTCATAAATAGATCAATACATTAATACAAAAATAGAGATAAATAAATAATAAACGGATAAACCAATGGACCTATATGGAAAAATAAAAGAAAGAAAAAGAAATGACATGTATAAAAAATCGAATAAAATAATGAAATAAAAAAATGTGAGGGTCAACAAAACAGATATTTATAAGAGGAAACCTTATGATAGTTAAATTGTCCAAACAGTCTAGGTCCAAACCCAGATAAGAATGGTATGTCAGTGATTAGACGCCTACTTCGCTAATTCACTAACTTCGCTTATATTTGCCCTATATGCAAGATGGTGCCGAGCCACTCGCCCGGGCATCGCGCTTCCGGCAGCACGTGGTAGCGTCTCATGCGTTCTCAATTAAATAGTTTAATTACTCCGTGTTTTATAATCATATTAATGTTCACCAAAATCGTTGGTCATTTCCTCTCTAAACAGAACTATGCCTTTCATAGAAGGAGTAATTCTGTGCTATATTTGAATTTGCCACGCGTCCTTCAGTGAATTCGCTTACATTATCGTATTAGGCTAATTACTGCTTTATGTATGGTCATCACCCAATACAATTTTTATCTGTCACCTATTATTATGATATTATACTTCTGGATGCATTAAAAGCAAATGGTAGCTGTGTATAACCATATGCATGTAGTATAGCACCTCACTCGTATTTTTACAACTCATTTCTCTTCTTCTTACTTACATTTACTTCCTGCATATATATACACGCAATGTGATACTTCACTTCTCTTCCTCAATATATTTATAAAATGTAGGTCTTCTTCGTCCCCATGGCTTGTATAAACTATAGAAGAAAATCTGGACATGTTTATAGCTGAATTGTGGGGGCGCTGTGAGCGAGCGTGTTATGAAAGAAGAATTTAGTTTTCCTCTGGTGGCATGAGCCCGAGGGATCGAGGCATTCGCTTGGATGACACCAGACCTGCGTCTCTACTGTACCTGACCCGCACGACACGCACCCCAGGAGCGTGTAGAACCGTGCGCTGACACATGCCAGGCATAAGAACTTATCATCTATGTGTATTGTACATATTAGCAACTTTGGAGGAGGGTGTTATTATTTACTCATGAGGATATTACTACATGCGTGACAGGCGATAAACTCCTCCTTTACAGAATTTCCTCGATTTTGGAAGCTTCGAACTTTTATACCCAGGGATAAGTGTTAGAAGGAAGAGATTCATGGAATTGCAATGTTCGTTTTTCGCTCCCTGAAATAAGAAAGCGAGTTAGTTATACGACTACAGACTTTTAATTCAGGGGCAATAGTTTGATAATTTCACACGGCCAAACATTAGGATTTTCCGTTTGGCGTTGATTTACCGTGAACAAGCTTCTAGAAGATAGTTGAGGCCACACTCGATCAATCCATTTGCCAACAAGATCAACGCCTCACTCTTTGTTGTGATTGATCAGAACACTTTTAGGTGACAAGATATAATAACTCTGCTCTATTTAATCTGTCTCTTTTGGAGGCACATATATAGAGAAGTTTATCCTAGGTCAATCTTTTGCTAGTTCACCCCTCTTTGTGATGCCCATATATCTCTAGAAGCATGGCTAGTAACAAGGCAAACCAAATGGTCATGAGACCTGTTTGTGTAAGGACAAGAGAAGGATGGGTACAACATTTATTCTTCAAGATCGCCTGGACATTATTATTTTATTGTGTGTTCTTGAACCACGCAGGAGTAGATTCCAGACCACAATCAAATCATGGCCATCATAATAGACACCGACACCAGCATGACGAAGATGGCAGTATTAGACTGGTGGGTGGGGACTTGGAAGGCACTGGAAATGTGCTGGTTTATCACGAAGGAGAGTGGGGGGCCATATGTGACGATGGCTGGAATCTTCGAAGCGCTCACATAGTTTGTAAATCCATTGGACATCCTTATGCCCTGGGATATACCAACCAAGCTTACTTTGGTAGAGCTACCCACGGTAAGCTAAGAAGAACCTTATACAAACATTTGAACTTTGTTCCCGCTAAAAACGTATTACAATCATAACAATCTTGAAACTTAATTCACGCGTTCGTGCTGTATTGGACAAATGCCAGATGACTCTCCTATAGAAATCCTTATGCATTGTTTAGTCTGGAAGATATTTTGTAATTTTGTAATTAGTCAACTTTTAAATAGATATCAGGAACTTGATCTTGAAAATTAACTTCTTTTTGTAAGATATGGCATCCTAGGACTACACCAGGAACTTCAATCTATGAAACCGTTTTGTTGTCCATGTAAATATATCTCTGAATGTCAGTGTTTCACTATGGTACCCTGCACATCTGTTGAATATCCTGAAGTATCTTTTTACAAATATATAACCTATATGGTGTCCTTTTGAATTCGTTTTTACCCTCTAAGTTTGTCATCCCACCGACACCAACCATTCAGTCTAGGCCCAAAGATGAGAGAGTCTCTTCCGCTCCAAACAGAATCGAACCCTCCATTATAATCCCATTAGAACGCCTAGTCCTAGGCCAGGAAACTGATTAGCGTAGTAGGCGTCCAATCACTAACATACCATTCTTATCTTATCTGAGGGTTGGGCCTGGACTGCATTGCCATTATCCTTAACCAGTCAATTCATGGATTTATAATTAATATCATACTTTGTTTTTTTTAAATCACATACATAATTATATCATTCACCTTAAGACATAATACAATTTATATCTATTAATATCTATATTGATAGGTCCGAAGTTGGGCTACCATTAAAGCTACTCTTTTATTCGTGAAATCAATAAAAGGTGTACTGTGAAGCCTGTAGCATAACTGAATTATATGTGGACCCGTCTCATTCATTCACTAATAATACCTTAAGGTAATATGTTGGGTTTGGACACTCGTTTGACAAAACGGAGCTATGTGCCCACAAAGAGCGCTATATTAGGCTGTCATGCAGTACTTCACGACCCCCCAAAGGATCGACAGGGTGATAAATTCCCTCTGACAAAAGGCACAGCATGCTGTTTAACTTAGACCAGAGGCTGCTTCTTCCACTTTTTTCTTTCTTTCTTTCTCTCTCTCGATCTGGGGTTCGACAGTTTTGTCTTGAAACCAGGCATGTGTGTCAAACATCACGTTCGCTCTCTCAAGCCTGTATTCTTACCAAAAAAGAACGACCATCTAAAGTTTCATTACAAATGAGATAAAAAAACAAATATGTCCAAGGAATTATCCCAGCATTATTTCACCTATATAATGACCCACCTTGCTCCTAACGGTGCACGAATACAATGAATATTGACAAAGTGCATTCATGGGTGGAGCGAGAGAAAATCAGGACCATAAGTAAAGTCCTAAGATGATGTCAGTATAGCGAATAAAATCTGATTATTGTCAGGGAGCCTTAGGGTGGGAATAAAGCTTCACTAGACCTTAAAATATGCCTGGGGTCAGAGTTCAAACACTGATCCTCAATCTGAACGCTATTCACGCAGGTAATGGAAATGAATTTAGGGAGTGGGCGGGTATTAGATATCAGAGCTCAGCATTTGTTTACAATGTGATATGTTGCCATGATGCAATGGTCTGGTTGTCCTCGACAAACAATTTCCATTAACATTCTAAATCACAGGAATGGGGTTGACACCTGAAGTATTTGTTAACGTATACATTCTAGGATGTGGTTTATGCGCTTAAATGGTCCCTCGGGTGTGCATTTCCTTCTAACAATGAAACTACCTGGGGTTATCCGTTTTCTTGGGTTTTGCTATTCAGTCTTGAGTTTCATGTATACTTCTAGAATTTAGAAATACTAAGTACAGTGTGTAATCCATCCCGAGAGGTTTAGCGCAGGTGAAAATGACACAGAAGAGCTTCTGATGGGTTTGGCCGAACACTTATAATGCCAGCCCTTTGAGTATCGTTTGCAAGTGATGATGGGTCCGGAATCCTTCTGAATGTCAGTGACTTTGTCACGAACAAACCACTGTAAGTGGGCGAACGTCATCGTGTTTCCATCACATGTTTCCCCCCAGTGGAAGCAAGCTGATACGCCTAGGTTTGTGTTTGGGGATGACATTCCCTTGTTATAAATGACTTGTAGACGTGGGCTTTCAACAAAAGCTAAGGAAACATCGTTCGCATGCCGCTTGGATTCAGTTGGCTTGGATAGCCATAGAGAGAAATCAGTATTTCCGTTATATTCCCCAGATAAGAATTTAGTGAAATTTTCTTCAATGAGATTAGTCGTCAAATTAGCAGAGAATTAATTGGTAATCCCTTATTGGACGTACGGATTGAAAATCAAATCTCTTATGGCGTTGAACATAAGTACATGTATGTACATGATCGCGTTGTTATACGTTTTTTTGTTGTTTTTTTGCGTTGTTATACGTTGCGACATATAGCCTGCGATGCCACACATTGAAAACAAAGATATGCATTATGATTATAATTATTATGTATGATTATGATTTAATATGATACGGACACATATATTATGATTTGTATTACATTGCAATGTATTGTGGGAATTATGCTAAATTCGCATGTATACATGCAATTGTGGAATTCATTAATCAATAGAAGAATGACATGTTCGAATTTGGTTATTAAATATAGAGTCAAATACTATTTCCCCCTATATAGAGTCAAATTCTATTACCACCTATAAATATGACAGTATTTTCATCTTTTCTTGTAAGATACACATGTACCATACAGAGGTTCACCAGATAATGAGGAGATATGGAGATTATATTGCTAAATACAATATTACATTTCATTGTAATATATGACCTACACCTAATTAAATATGAGAATAACAAAAATATAACCCATTTTCCATACCAAACCCGAATTTTAGTTTTCACATTTGATATCCATGTATGTAAGTCTCACTTGATCGACTCTTTTTTCCAGATATAAAACTTGATGATGTCCGTTGTTACGGAGATGAGCCAAGCATTCTAGAATGTGATCACAATTATTGGGGTCAGCACAATTGCCATAAGAGTGAGGCAGCTGGTGTTTTCTGTGCCCCGACGACACTGAAAGAGAAAATGACAGAAAAGGTAAGGCCAAGTCCCAAGACCCCTAAACCAACCACACCAACCACCAGCGCAACCACTACAACTACTCTTATCCCTACTACAACTACCTCAACACCACAAGCCGAGACGCCGACGCTCACTGACGTCAACGAACCAACTTTTAGAAATGAAGTACAGGAATCTCTAGCTGTAGACCCCCGAGATATTTTGAACCCATTGAATTCCCTAGAAAGTATTGGTGAGAATAGTCTCGTGAATGTTTTACCCGAAGTTATTGAACAAGAGGCACCGGTAAGGTTGGAGGATATACACGAAGAGGAAGACATCGCAGAATTTAATTTAGCACCAGTTGTAGCTCTTGATACGGACGAGGATGAGCATATTGAAGAAACGGGGGCTCCATTATCTGTAAAAGAATTCGTGGAGGAGGAAGAAACGAGTACAACAGTTAGTAGAAATGTGTCCGACCTTGTTCTCGCGGAAATATACGAAAAGAAAAAGGAAATGCAAAAGGAAATACACGAGGCCAAGACTAAGGAAAACGAATTTATTCACGAAACTGAAAAAGAGCCAGCGCCGATCCAAGACCCGCACCATCCATCGGTAAGGGAGATCAATGTAATAGATTACATGATATCAAATCATCATCAATAAATAATTCACCAAAATATGGATTCAGACTTTACTGACGAAACAAATTTATTTTATCACGGGAAGACATCACCAAACAAAATAAAACACACATTTTTTTGGTTACATATAATTTTATGATAAAAAACTAAAATGGACAATATTTCGAAAATTTGATAATTTCCTATATGAAAAAAATATTCTAATCCATAATTCTGAGTTGATGATACACCGAAAAGGGTCTGTACACACAACAGGTATTCACTTTCATATACAAATCTGTTTTTGAACAGTATTAAATCTACGTTTTATTATCAATTACAACACGTATTGATCTCGAGTTACTCTGCTCCTCTTTTGCAGCCGTATGACCTTCGGATAGTTAATGGTAGAGATGAAAAAGAAGGACGAGTGGAAGTGCATATTGGTGGTATTTGGGCTCTAATATGCTCAGACAACTGGAACCTATTGGAGGCCAGGGTGGCTTGTAAACAAGCGGGTCTTGGATATGCGAAAATGGCCGCAAAAGTAAATAACCCTTTTATACGGCTCTAAATTTTTCGCATTAAGAGAGTGTGTATTGGTGTGTGGGGGAGGGGGAGATTTTCCGGTCAGAAATAAGGGGAACTCTTTTTCTAGCCACAAAAACAAATAGATCTGTATTTATTTTTGTCAATGATTATTTTGTTATATTGTTTTTGCTATTTGCAACTTTACGCAATTATTATCATAATCATTGATATTTCACCCAGGGACTCAAGACCCCCACCACTTACGTCATTTTATGACACTTCTCTTCTGCATTTCATAGCAATTTGATCTGGCCGATGTTTTAATATAAAATATGCGATTGACTCTTTCGTCTAAATATGCTTAAAACCCCGATCTATGATCCACAGGGAACTTACTTTGGAGGCTCCACCATGCCAAAGGTGATTCAGGGAATCAAGTGTGACGGAACAGAGGATAGGTTGTCAGACTGTTACCACGAACGTGTCGGAGATGTCATGTGTCCCGAAGTTCAATTCATTGCAGGAGTTGTTTGCTCATTTGGTAAATATTTGCAATGCATTCATATTCAACAACTTTTAAATCTAATATATATCTTATGTATTATGATAATAACAAACAAAATCAGACTTGTAGAGAAAAAAAACATAACGATGCTTAACTGCTGCGACCAATTCACGTCAAAATTGTATCGTCGTTGTTATTTCATGCCTCGACCACAAAGCCAGTTAAATTACTCGATTTTCTAAAAATGGGAATCACACAATTATAACTTTTTGACCCGGTCTTACATTCCCATACGCATGCTCAGATTTTATTTTATTGTACAGTACCTATATACCTATAGATTGAGTAAATTTTTGACTGCTGAATACGAGACAACATTTTAGAGCATATTAGCCTATTTTTTTTTAAAAAGGTTTTATTCGAACATAACCTGCAAAACGATCAATTTGATTGTTTCAGAGCTTCCTGATCTAGTACCAAACAACACACTGCTAGAAACATCAACCTACCTCCAGGATGTACCAATGAGTTATTTGACGTGTGCTATGGAGGAAGGTTGTGCCGCGTCTTCTGCTTACGAGCTTCAGAAGAAGTATCCCCACAGTGAGTATTCTTTTAGAGCAATTGTAAGATACATGTTCTCTTGTACGGGGGAATTGTTCTCATTGGTGCTTTAAACGCATTATATTTGTATTTGCCGTGTCTATAGCACTCGTCCCCATTGCAATATAACAGGGATGGTTTATAATTATATAGGCTTATACTATCGGACTATACTACTGGAAACACTGCTTCTATTTGCTGGACAATTATCACGATAATTTTACTTGGCATTCTTTTTCTGAGATTTCTGAAAAAAATTGAATTATGTAGCCTGTGACAAGACATTAGCTATACTATTTGGGATATTTGTAACACGATTAAGTTTTATCTATTAGTAAGTTTTTTTGTCAGTTATATCTGAGAATATATAATATAAAATGATATGACTGAATAAAACTATTTGTACCAATGACATTCCATTCCAGGTTTTGGAAATAACAGGCGCCGGCTCCTAAGGTTTTCCTCCAGTACATGGAATTATGGAACGGCTGATTTCCGTCCCTTTATACCAAAGAATGCATGGGAATGGCACAATTGCCACATGTAAGTAGTGCAGTGGGGAAGTAGTGAACTGTAACCATCTTTACCTTGATGCCTTAAATGTTGTTTATCAAATAAAATGATGAACAATCACGAAACCTGTTTTAAACAATTGATAGCTCAACATCACTGCGTCACATATGCATATTTGAGGGCTAACTGGAAGACGTGTTCGCAGAAGTTAAAGTCCTATTCATGTAATCATTTACTGAATAAAAATCATTATTGCATATATCACTTGAGCGAGCTGTCGACCAACAAAAACAACTGTTTTCCAATAATACCAGGTACTCATTGTGCCCAATGCACTGTCTATAAACCTAAACCTGCCTTATACTGTGACCATCCCGACTCATTGAATGACATAAGTTCTTTCCTGAATCCTATAGGCATTACCACAGCATGGAAGTCTTTGCTCTCTATGATCTAATGGACCTGAACCATAATCGAGTGGCTGAGGGCCACAAAGCATCATTTTGTCTGGAAGATGTCGATTGTTTACCAGGCAAAGAAAAGAGATATGAATGTGTTGGTTACAGCGATCAAGGTATATCTGCCGCTCTTTACTTTCTATATTATTTCCTCGGCTGCATGTAATATCTTTTCTAGTTTATTATTCACATCTCTTAAATTAATCATCTAAAGAACTGTTCCATTCTGAAACTATACTCTTTGTATTATTAGTGGAACATATTTGTCATGGAAGTGAACAAATTACACGAATTCACCCAATTGAACGCTATCGTACCTTTCAGGTATATCAGTTGGATGTGCCGATACATATCTTCATAACATCGACTGTCAGTGGATTGACATATCAGATTTGAAGGTTGGAAAATACATATTTAGGGTGAGTGGATAAATCTGATGTAGATGTTGAATATACTGTAACCTTAGAGTAAAATAATGTATAATAATATGCTCATGGGTCAACCCCAGTCCACCTATTAATTACGGTGTTGTTAATCACTTGTGTATGTACGGGCACCCGCAGTGTGTGTTGAGTGAGGAGCCCAAAGCTCATGTTCCCCACAGACCAACCAATTAACCACATGTTGAGAATCTGCTCTCAGGATAAGATACACGCGTCTGTTCCTTATCTTGGAGGCACGCAATTGATAACGCATAGATCACGCAGTATACTGTATGTACGGTATCTGAGAATTGATCATACTCTTTATAGAATAACTACCAGTTTTCAGTATGTAATCGCATCGCATTATACTTAGGAATAATTCTACACCATGGCTTTCCCACTGATATAGAAATATTGATCCCCCAGCATGTGCTATCATCCTGTTTGTGCTTCATACAATAGCTTACAATCATCTATCTTCACTTCTAATCATTTATTTTCTGTATGATAAATATTCAATATTTTTCAAAAACAGTTTTAATCATTATTGTCATTCTACAACCCAAGGTTTTCTCTCTTGCAAAATATCCAACACTTGTTATAACTCTCTTCAAAATTTATTTTGCAGGTGCACATCAACCCACAGTTTAAAGTTGCTGAGTTGGATTATGAAAACAACGCAGCATCATGTGATCTTGAGTACACGGGGTACACGGCCGAAGTAAAAAATTGTGCCATCGGTCGAGGTGATCACTTACCGTACCGAAATTAACGACGGTCAACCTATTATTTAGTAATAAGTAATACATAATTCCTTTTGTATCTTGGTCGAATTTTATTGTTTTTGCGATAGTCAATTTCTATTCGAAACATCGTAAGTAGAGTCGTTTACGCACAAACTTGTACGTCCTCATATCCTTTACATTTACTGGAACCAGATGTGTTTTTGTTTCGATTATTAGAAAGATGAAATTGAGAGTAATTAAATTAAGAGTAATTAAGTAGATATGGTGAGTTCATTAGCGTTGTGAATGATACTACTATGGTAATTGTTCAGCAGCAATTGCTCTTCTGGAAGCCTTTACCAATAAATCTACGTACTATGTATGTACACATACAACGTCCTACTACTACCAGAGTCAAGTCTTTTATACATTTCATCACAGCTATACATAATTATACCGGTAACTCTGGTTTCACGATAGGAACAACAGATGTAAAGAATTCCATTAATTAATGAATGCCATGTCGGTAAATAGATAGTTTACCTCATCCATATATACCTCCTCGAGCCAGGGATATAATCGAACTATATTACACATAATATCATACCTTCCTGCTTTAGCTAATTTCCGTTTCTGTAGATATTACTTTGTACATTATCATATTGCGGTATCTCCCCTCCTCACCCCTTGGACTCTCCTTTGGGAATCTGGCGGTAACCCACAAATTCTTTGCCTCCCCCACATCAATAGTTCCACAGAAGGTATCGCCACCTTCTGCATTTAAATCAAACTTCCATTGCCCGCCATCCTCCCACAGCCTCACCTTTTCAGCATTGGGAATCTTTATTTTGAATTTGTGTTCTGTATTAGGCAGCAGTGAGCTTACCAGCGGACTTTCCAACTTACATCCATCAAATAAATTGGTAAATTCTGGAAAGGCTATGTCCCTTCCTTCGTCACTTTTGGAGTGGATAAGCAAAGTTCCAACTGTTTTAAATTTGGTCGCACCAGTTTTGGCTGCACCAATCTTGAGTGTAAAATACCCTTGATGTGGTAAAGATACGGTGAGTGTACTTGTTTCATGATCCGTTTCTGAAAACACTCGCATTTGTAGATTATCTTCTGCCTGAGTAGGATTTCGTAGCCATCCTGTGACGTGAGAATCAACAGGGTGGTGGAAGGTAATCAGGGCCAGACCGCCATTTTCATGTATAAGCGATTGTGACACTCCCGATCGATGCAAAACCCTGATCCCCACCACTTCAGATTCCTTATTTAACCCCCATACAACATTTGTTTCTGGAAAAGGTTCAAACTGAAGAAAATCATCAACGACATGTATCAGAAACACAAAGAGTACATCGGATTTCCTTTTAGATCCTTTTGCATAACCTTTAAGTTGATAATATCCAGCGTTTTTACCCTGAAAAATGAAGGTTACTCTTTCTTCATGCCTCAAAGGCATCAAATGACCTTTTACCTCTTTGCCTTTATTTTTTACTATTAATAGCAAATCCAATGTCATTGGGGCCTTAAGAATAATTTTACATTTTCCATCGGTCTGAGTTTCGAACTCTGAAGTCATATCAGATATCATTTGCAGTCCCCTTTCAAGGAATGCTTCTGTAGCACCATAAATACCACTGTGTGGTTCAAACCCGTAGATGTTCCTCGGTGTGTCGTCTGATTTCGATTCTAGGAGGAATATAGCGAGGGATGTTCCATATTTAGCTTCAAAGAGTCTGAGAGCATAATATCCTGGGGTTGGGAGCCGGACAACAATTGTTATGTCAGTCAAATTCTTATTTCTAATTAAAACACAGTAGTTATTGAGGTTTTCATTAGGTCTATCAGCATGTGTGAAATAGGCTTTGAACACTGATTTCATGTCGGGCAGTTTTATTTGAAGTTTGGCTTCTTGATTCACCACTGGAATTGTAGAAGAAACTTGGTCACAGCCAAGACCAAGTTGAATGAATTCATTGCGAATACCCCAGGGGAAATTTTCATGCTCAGGGAAAAGTGGGCCCTCATAAGGTTTATCTAGATTTTCAATTAAGTATACAAGAGCCACTTGATGGGAATGCTCTTCCAGCTTTCCGCCTGCAATTTTAAATTGGAACCTTCCCCGCTCTGGGAGTAGAAAGTAATAATTCAAACGATCCCCGTCTTGCTCGGCGTACACGCATCTTTTCCAATCCTTACAATCAACACCATTCTCATCTAAAAGCCGATGGGAAACATGAATATGCTGCAATAATTCAATTGCTATCACACATTCGCCATCCTGTGCAACTAACGTTGATGACTTGGGAAATAATGGAACAATTCTCAGGGAATGTATTGGTTCCTGAGCACCCCAGATGGACGGATGCGGTGGATAGGAAAACTCATCACATGCATCCATGGTGCTCTGAAGGAAAATATTTAAAGATGTATCTAAATGGTCTGTGTCTGGTCTGTTCTTTAGCCAGAAACTAAATAGGTAATCTCCTATCTTGGGGCAAATAATGTTGAATACAATGTGGTGTCCATCTCTTTCCGTGTATATCTTGTTTGCCAAGTCATCATCAGGGTGTGTAACACTGGTATAATTTATCATGTGAGGGAAAATATCGAGGGTTGGGATTTTGATAGTTATTGATACAATTCCCGTATCCGTATGATATATTGCCCCTTTGTAGTCGATAATTGAACAACCTGTTTCCAGAAACTCAGACGTTATACCCCAAGCCGGATTCCTACCACTAAAATAAGGTTCATTCACAACCGTCCCTGTTGCCTCAATCCTATATGTAAGAATCACATCAGAATCGTCTTTGTCCTGAGAAATGATGTCCGCTTCGAATCGAGGAGAACCTTGTATTCTCAGAATGTAAGACCCCTTCTTTGGCAGTTTGACATGTCCTTTAACCAGGGCTGAATCGGTTGCGTAAATCATGGTATATCCTTGAAATGATTTCCCTGTTTCTATGTCAGTAAGAGAGTAGGTGTAGGTCATGGTTGTGGGACACTCAAAGATTATTTCCACATAGTTCTCTTGACTCCATATAATTGCCTCGTGGTGGGAGACTGGCTTTATCCCCCATTCCATGGCACTGGCGGTGATCCAGACCTGAGCATCCCAGTCCTCTACGTTATGACAAGGCCGGTAAAGGTGTTGCTCATCTAGGTCAGGCAGGAATTGCTCGTCATACTCGTCATACATTAGAGGTAAGTGGTTCTTTATGAATATCTCTGGATCTGTTAAGAACCAGATTTCTTTGAACCTCGATGGCTTGAGAATCCACTCTCCTTCAGCATTCATATCTATGATGAGCCATGGAATGATAAAAATACCAATGTTAATATTTTGATGAAAAGTATTGCAATGAAATGGTCTATATGTACTCATTTACTTGTTCGTAATATGCAAAGGTAAAATGCGAACAATATAATACAATACATTAATGTGTTTGTTTTTTGGAAGTAGGTCTTTCTGTCAGAATACTTTAATAATTCCAAGGAAACCAGATTTTGGAAGTTTGCCACTGCACACAAAAGCCTCTTTTTTGTAATTGGTGCGTTTTAAAACATTAGAATGGAAATAGGTATGTCGAGCCATCTGTATTCTCAATAATAAATACAATAAATAGCTGTAAATAAAATCAAATAAGTTTCCAAATTACCATGCTCCCTTGCCCAGGTTACATCGCATAGAAACCAACACTCATCGATTTCAATTCTGTTCCAGCAATGCCGTCCTGGTGCTTCTGGGTGCAAAAGCGCATTCAGGTCTGTCCCTGGCACATATGATGCACCTTTAGCTATTCCATCGATGACTTCACACCCAATCTCACCGAAACTACAGAAATATAGAAAGCAGATCAATTAGCCATACACAACGGTTTAGACGATGCATGGTGATGATAACAATGGGTCATTGGAATAATTTGTAAATATATTTATTTTGCATTCGTGTTGTCATGTATATAAATTATCCATATTTCTTGCGATTAGTTTTGAAGGGAATCATCCTAGCTACCAGTAAGTTTATGCTAAGAAGAAGATTGGAAACTTACTTCAATAAGTACTTTAGGAGGTTGCAAAAACCCAGACAGTTGCCGAATTTCCGCCTGTAAACAAATAGAGAGGTCTGTGCAACTCGTTCTGTTGGATCCATTTTCTTATAAGCGATGTTAGCAGCAACCCATCTGAATATGACCCTTATTTCCTCAACTTTAGTTTCACACACGTTGGTGAGATCTGCCGCCAACTCCTTCGGTTCCATTCGACCACGCGCCTGAATATAGGGTATTGAATAAAATATGGAAAATATTGCTTTCAATAATTGAGGAGTCGTGATGTGTATTGATTGATTATTCAGAGTCTACTGTATAGGTATTTGGAAGAGAGCGGAGGGAGGGTGCTTATATAGAGTACGATTGAAAGATAGACTCGGAACTTTTCAGTGGGGTCATAATCTACAACATACATGAATTAATAGTTAAGTAATCATCAATAAAGAAGCATTAATCAATTAATAATATATTGTATATTGCTACATAATTATTGCATATTGAAATGCTTACCTTGAGGGCATGGGCATCCAGTTCAGCCAGCCTCAGATAATCGGGTACCACATTCTTTTTATCATTCCACCAGAAGTGATGTCGGTAATACGCACTCCGATGGCTCTTAGCCAGGTGGGTAATTACTTTTGGCACGGAGAGCACCTCTTCGTTACTACTGGAAGTCTCCATTTGCTCGGCAGTTTCTTCTTTTGCATCGAATGTACGCATGAACGTCTCGAACAAAGTCCTACTCCTGTCTACAATTGAAGTGCCTCGACCAACATTCTTCTTGGACCCAGATGACGACAAAGAGTGTGAGCTCTCTGTACTATCACTCATTATTTGGTGATTAGGAACACCTTGCCTGCCATTGCTTCCAGATATTGTATTGTCTTCTCCGTGATGGACATTAGCAATCCACTTATGATTACGGATTTCTGTTATTACCTTCACGGCGTTTGAATCTTCAAATCCAGACGACGATGATCGGGATGAAATTTTGCTATCGATACTCTCTCCCAACGTATCAGTTGTTATACCATCATCATCATCGTCACTCCGGCTCATTTCGTCCCCTGAACTGCATCGTGTTCCCGTTTTGGAAGATCTAGCAACATTCAGCCAACGAACCGTGGAGCGGGCCGAACTACTCCTGGGATCGCCTGCATCACCTGGGTCGATACCATTCAAGAATGTGTTGCCCCAAGCACTTTTGGGTAGACTTCTCTGGTGGTTGTAATTACCTATGGAACCGCTGCCTTGCTCACTCTCAATGGGCCTATTGGAATCAATAACACTACTCCCAGTCCTAATGCTTGTAGTTATTTCTCGCTTCACATATGGGTCAATAATTTTGTTTTTGCTACTTCCACATCCCATTTTGGAGAGTATAAGATTAAGTTCTAACACAGCTTATAATATATTACATTAATTAGTTCCTGTAATCCACGAACCTATTTGGCGTTTGCATACAAACTGGAATTGTTGAGTTCCAATCGTGCGAGCAGTAATTGGTAAATGATCCGATCGATCTAAGTAGAATTAAGCTTGGCATAGAAAGAAATAATCATCCTTGCATATATATACACACATGTATACATACTTTGCTAACACTTTCACTCACATTATTCATGCGATTGGTATATTACCTTACTCCATTGGCCCAGCAAAATATCCAAACTATAAATAGGCCGCCTCATAATCCTATAAGTATAAATGCTTATTCCAGGAGTTCAAATGAAAGCTAGCCTTTCCTATTTAGTGATTGCTGGTATATGATATGACACTGTTTACATCTATACAATGGGAACTAATTATATGTTCAATGTTTTGTTCGTTTCCATGCAACCTGCCATATATATGTAGCTGTATTTAAGTTAAGAGTAACAGCGAGCTTGTAAGTTATGAATTTTGAATGTAATGATGTATATTTAATAAGCACTACAGTAACCAATGTCACATAAGATATTTTTTTCCAGCTGACTGAACAGGAAGTTCATCATGTCCCTCGGACGAATTTTATGAGATTTAAACTCAATAAAATGATGTCATACCCAGCAACATAAAAGATATACAGCGAAAGTAAAGTATAAAACGAAAGCATTATAACATTATATACATGAGATATGAGGATAAAGGTTCGTCGAATTTGATTTATCACCGTTCGAAAAGTGTCGACGTTTTGTTTTCCAATCTGAATCATTTAGTTTTGCATCATCAATAAAATAATATCTGTGAACAGCGACCGCGGATTGCACCCATACCATACTATGTGAGCATACTGTAGAGACAAACAAGTAACAATGACAGTTATCAGTAACCGTACAGTGGTTAACTGATTCCAAAGATTTAATATCAACTCAAATTAACTGAGCATGTTAGGCCGTATTATTCCTCATTTTTCTCCAGTCAGAAAATCTAGTGTAATCTTTGGTAGCATCATAGTCTGATATTACGAGAAAAGCTGCGGATTATGCACTATATGGACAGTTAGACAAATATATGGTTAGAGAATATATACGTGTTATTTTAAAGAGTTGTGCTATAAATAAATGATTACTTTTCGACCTCTGAAACTGAAAGTGGGGAGGGGTGGCGCCTTGGTCTAAGGTACTGACTCTGAACCCCGAGGCATGGGAGTATTGTGGGTTCAAATCTCACTGCGGAATTTCCAATGCCATTGCAATCGACAGAATTATTTCTGTCCTTGTACCTGTTGTTTGCTGTTAATTGTGTATGGATGCCCATAAGATTTTGAGCGGCTTCCCTGAGTGGGTGTATGACTGTTGACTAAGGATGTTGTGTAAATATTTGACTGTAAAGCGATTATCTGGATTAAATGGTGATGTCCATATGGCACCCCTGGGTATACGATTATACCAGGGATTAGTGTGCAATGTTGTAGAAGAGAATATGCTGACATATTGTGTTAATAGGATTGGGAGGGGAAATGTGGGGATGGTCATTAATTAAATATCAATTAAGGCAGCTACCGACGGGACCCCTTGCAGTACAGCAATATGAATAAGGGGTCTACTATCCCATCGATTTCTCTTTGGACTAAGCAGGAATCTATCCTGAGTACTCCGTATTCTTCGAGCCACTAGGCGTAAGTAGGTATAATCAGAGCTATATATTTAATTATAAAGCTCTGGTATAATGAATATAGCTTAAGTATTTAATCCCGTGAATGTTTTCACTCACTCGCAAACTTAGGGTCCACTACACTGTAACACATATACGCATATTTTATATAAAACTATTATTTGATTATTAAATAAGTATCAGGCCGAGCATGGAAAATAGATTTTGGAACTTTTGTGAGGCTTACCTGATATATACGCAGAAATGTGATTATATATTTCAGCAGACATCTTAAGTTATGATGGGCAATTCAGATCTAACGATGACGACGACGACATCCCAGTGGTATGTAATGTCCTAACTGGGTTAAGTACTGATGTTGATGATGTAAAAGCGATACATTAGACTTGAAATGGTTGGTACGGACCCAACACGTTTACTCCATTTAGCTCGCCAATGAAATCATTCACTTGTTTTCCGGTAATGATTAATATCTTTAAATGACAAATATCGAAAATTAGGTTAGCTATTTCACTCGATCAGTGATTGTATCCCAAAAGTGTTAAGGATCATATATTAATTATACATGAATATATAACTTATGGAATGGAACGCGTTGGTGCTGTGGGGATCTAAATGCACATTCATGACATATCATTACAATTGTTCCCATGTGGATACCATCGCGCCTTCAACTTATAGTTCGTCTCAAATTATAAACAAAGTAGATAGCGTTGGCCTTGGCATTCTCTACTTGCGTTAGAAATGAGACTCATTTTAAAAAATTAAAATCATTAACATTTAATGACATTATGAGGTTCCATCCCTTTATTTATGAAATTGTACAATTTATAAAGGGTCTGGGGAATTTGTTTTGAAATATTAAAAGAACCATCTACTAACTATTATATAATATGATAGCATAATGTAGATACTTTGTACATAGTAAAAATAAATATATATTGTAATTTCTTAAGATAAAATTTACGTCGCGCTTGAGGGATGTTGTAGGGGTCATCCGCGAATATACGTCTGAATGGCCATCACTGGACATTAATCGGTAAATTCTGCTAAATTAGGCTGAGCATTGTAAATACTATGTATATCTGAGTATATTTCGTATTGGATTCATTAAATAAATATATTCCCTTGTGATGAGTTACATTTTAAACCCCATGTTTGTGGTAAACTTGGGGAGAACTACATTAATAAAGATATGAACTTGGCAAAACATAGTGTGACGTAATTTATGGATGACCCCTGATGGTTTTAGAGACCATAAAATCTAAGAGCACATTTTTATTTTAATGATGTGCAGGAATCCTAGGCTACTGCCTCGGTAGAATAATAATATTCCACAATTCCAATAGACCTACCTATATTATAGGTAGGTCTATTGGAATTATGGAAAATGTGCACTTTGGGGATCCATAATTTTCCTTTGGTATGGCTAGATTAGCCCTCGTCCCTAAGACAGGGTTGTCTTATTTTTTCAAGATTTCGTTTTCAAACAACACAAAAATCAAAGACTTGCGCAAGTCTATGGTATGGCACGAACGAATTAATTTTGCAGATGTTCTGGTCCGCGGAAATTCCAGGTTACATGGATTCCGAAAAATGAACACAAGGGGGCAGCACACTCCATCGTCATATTCAGAATTTCATTTGGTGGAATAGGATATCCCGTTTACAGCTTATTATCTCTAATGTAAAACTATTAAGCCTTGAAAGACAGTATTGTCGGAGACAGACAGGTCGAAAGGTTTTAGGTAATTATAACAATCTTGGTGCGCTATGTGAGCTTAAATCAGATGGATACCTCCATCGATGTCTAGTTTATTTACTTGTTTATTACGTAATCTAATGTTACATAATTTTCGACCGTTTTAGGCTTTTTCCCATATCCCTTAAATTCCTAAACCACCCCGAACACTAGGCATCATTTTTCTCTATGTATTACCATAGGCAGATGCTTCGCGCGGTGTTTATTTCTAATCAATAGCTACTGGTTTGAAGACCTCTAAACGCACTCACCACGGCAGCCATCATACTTTTAAAACCGCGCGAATCTAGGTCATCCAGTGCCTTATGACATTGCGCGCGCGCCTACGGCAGCGTTTCGACACTGGGTGACCACAGGTCTTCTGTTTTTAATTAATTCATTTATCTTTTAACACGCCTATTGGGCCTGCATGCATCCTGACGCAACGGCATGTATGGACATGGGTCCTATCAGAGCTGCCAACCTGTGAGGATCCCAAATCCTAGTTTTTTGCCGGGAGCCGAGTGCACATTGCACCGAAGGGGGGTATTTCCCCCCATAAATGACTTTTAGAAATGTGAGGATTTCTTGAGTCACACAGTATAAAATAACCCGAGGCACAGCGCCATGCAGAATATTATATATCCCGTGAGCTTTGGTCTTGACAAGTAGTCATGTCTTGCAGTATAAAAATGTTGAATTAAAAAAATATGAAGTGAAATATATTTTCTAATTTTTGGCAAGTGGTGGGTACCTGAGTCAAGAATTTCTAGGTATATACATGTACAGAGCCTGAATAAACCCACAGGTGCGATAGTAAATAGAGCTATCAGATTAATATTTCTAGATAAAATCAGGGATACCATTTTACCGTTTATTGAGGGAAATCCCAATTACTTTCCATAAAAGATATCTTTCTAAAGCATTTGATTTCAAAGAAAACTGTAAATCAGCAGACTAAAAGCAACACAGGGCGAAAATTCCTTTCGGGTGAATTCTTTAGATTATTTTTCAGTACCATATTTTCATCTTGGCCAATTAATTGTAGGTTTGAACTATTATTATTTTTCTCCCAGCATTTTTTGGGTGGAGGCCGGAGGGGAGAGTTTGACTATCGATTTTTTAAAAAGTAATTAACTGAATTGTAATTTATGGTTGGGTAAATTGCTGCATTCACGCGCCAAGTTGGCGATGGAAAATAAAATTAATTTCACACACTGAATTTGTTAACTCTGTAGTTTCGAAGCATGAAACGTATCACACTGAAATTGTTCTCGAAATAAAATCTGTTTTAAAAAATAAAGATCGCAACTGTATATACTTTAGAAACACTTCATGGTGAAAAGCTGTGACAAATAATGATAATTAATGGTTTGGAGAAAGTCAACGTAACGTGACACTGTTGTCTTAAAAGTCCAATTTGCTGTACCGCTCTAAATTTCCCTAAAATCGTAGTTTGGATCATACAGATTGTAACATCGTATTTTGATGCTGTAATCGTAGAAGTTGACGGCATAATGTACTATAGAAATTCAAGGCTTTTCCAGGCCCATTTTAGTAAATTTGAAGGCCAATATCAATGATTTTTTAGAACCTTAATGATGGGACCTGGAGGTTTTAGTTATTGTTTTCATAGGCCAATGATGTATTTAACACGTTCTATATTCAGATTACTTTGTAAGTTATTTACTGTAAGGTTTGAGAGGGGCCAGTCAGGGGAGAGTGTACAGTGAGAAGCAAACTCCAGGCCCATCGACCAAAATGCCTATTTTCCAGGCCTTGAATTCGTTTTCCCAAATTCAAGGTTTTTTTCAGGCCCCGCGGAGACCCTGTATTTTTAATCATCATAACAATCCAAGGTTTTATCGTTACAAATCTGAGTGGTATGTACAATGAGATAACATTATATGGGGCTCAAAATGATAGGAGAAACTATTTTTCAAAGGAGGGTTTCGTTTACAGGAACAATTCCAACGAGTGATTGCCCAAGTTACACGGATAAGATCATTCAACCAACAAACTTCATTGACTTTGTTTTGTTTTATTTCTTCATATACATGTATATGTCCTGTATAAAAGCAATTCTTTCGAAATAATAATTGTACATGATCGGTACAGATACAGTAGCACACAATAGTGCTACTAATGATCACCAGAAGCCCATACGAGATTAATATATTCATAAGTTGTGGTAATAACGGCAAATAAACAATTCTTATAATAAATGACGAGCTTTTCATTTTCCCTCTAAACAGAAATACCTATTTAGAATGAGGCACAAAAGCTGTAGAGCAGCTATGAGTATAAATCAATAACCACTACGGGTTAGTTTCTTAGGATATATTGGAGTGTTCCTATTGATTCCAGAATTATACACAATTAAGATATTTAAGACTGAAGTATGCAAGGGAAAGGCTTGTTCAAATCCATTTTTCCCCCAATCGTGAGCACTAGTGATAATATGCTCTATAGTGGCAGCAGGTTATAATCTTATTTACACGCGAGTTGATTATTGGTGCTTCGACCACAATCATGGCGACTAAATGTGCGATATACATATTTACAAACAATTCATTGCACCACTAAAGCACAGAATAAAAATAAATACATTGCAAGTATATGTATTGTAATAAGTTGTAAAAAAAAAACCCTCATACACTCAAATAGAAGATGCACTCAGCACTCATACTGGCGATTCAAGAGTAAATGAAGAAAGAAGCGATTTAGACAAGGTTCGCTAAAACATACCAAGGCAGTGAGGATTCTTGAGTTATATTTTTGATGATATTAATGCGAGCGAGCACGGGACAAAGGGCCTTAAATGTACGTTTCTTGTTAATTGAATTGAATAATTCATTTAACAATGATGCAAAGCAAGTGGGGAGGGGTTGGGACAGGAACGTTTACCTCACTGTTGTTTACTGTGTAAATTAACCAAACACTATCACACTAGCTTGGCATGCATTTATAACCTTTTATGAAAGACAATACAGAATGCCAACAACCACCTTTCACATTCACCAACTAAACCATGTATGAATCTATCATTACCCAAAAACCTGTTACATGAAGAATGTTTAAAACAGATAATATATTCAAGGCATACGCTGGAAGAGCTGAAATGAGTTCAGATGCGTATTTTTGTCATACTTCATGATAAATATATATATAAAAAAAAAGATAAACGAGGTGCCTGTAGTAAAAACCGAACACACATTGTACACAACTATTGTGGGAGCTGGTTGAAGTTAGTAATGAGAAATGGCAGAATGAATGTTGACAAGAGAGTCGAGACCTCTCCCATTGAAATGTCGCTGGGTTGAACTCATGTTTAGAAGAATGCGGGTCTCGGCGCAACGCTGCTGCGGCACTGACTCCTAGTTTTAGTGTTTAGGGTAGTCTGAAAAAGAGAAGACACTTATGTATACTGACCTGTAAGTTTTATAAACATACGATCGTCTTATAAATACTGTCAAATGAATAGCAAATTCTAATTTTCATTTATTCCATAACAAATATCAATGTTAGCAACTGCAGAAAGGTATACAGCAAACTCTAGAAGTGCTCCTAAGTTCAATTGTAATTTGGTTTCATTAACATGCTTCATGCAAACACTATGCAATGATTTCTATGATATAAATGGGGTCGACTACCCTACTTTGCTCAATACAAGTTAAAAATATAAGTAAACGTCAGTATCAAGATATTCAGCTAATAAAAAGTCGTAAAGGTCAAGAAAGAATAAACAAAAGAAAAGGAGTTAGTAAGACTTAAAAACTAGAAAAGTATTAATGTAGAAAAAACATGCGCTTAGGGCAAAAGAAGCTGAAGAAAAGCGGCGGTCGGACGGAGGTTCTTCATCACTTACCAAGTTTCCTCGTATTCTTGATCAAAATCACCAACTTAAGCATGACTAGAATTGTTCTTATACTACAAAAACTGGTGCAAGCCTTAGCTAGAATCGTATAGAAACAATTATACGCCTTCCAACTGGCTAAATTAGAAACTAGCGATTCTATGAAACGATGAGTTTCTAAATATACACATCACATGTATTTAAAAATCAGCCTAACTCTTAACTACACGGGTATTTCACACACCAAATCAAGCAAGCTGATGAACATATCGTGGGAGATTTGTTGCTCGTTACCTTGGAAAGAATTCCCAGAAACATTAAAATGTTTTCCCTTTACATTGCGACTAATAAAACAGAATGAAATTCATAATTTATTTGATAAATTGATTTTCAAATATACAGGAATCCACTATTATAAATACGGATTAGTATACTTACTTATTCGAAATTAAAACTTAAAATGATTTTTTCCCCATGATCAAAATTAAGGTAACAAGCAGCATACCTCCTCCCAGAAGATATGTAGGGAGTTTTTGTCTTGGAAATTTTGATTGGTTCTTAAATTTCAACTAACAGCAAAATCCTGGTAGTGCCCGATGGATGCGATGGACGCGTGACTGCCGTTGGTGGATGAGAGTGTGCTCGACCCCCCAGAGACGGTGGTGTGACTGAAGAGGGATTCATTGGTGGCGTTCATGGTTTTTTCGGTTAGAACCTTCCCGGTCCGACCATAGGGAGTGTGGCGAGAGGTGCGTTGCGTCTAAGAGAGCAGTAAACGTAGAAATGAGGTAAATAAACAGAAATGGTTGGACATCACTTACGTCACCGGTGATTTTTATAGGACGGATAGATGAAGAGAGATGAATGTCAGCGCCACAAGGGAGAGATATTCTTAGGTGTAGATGAGCGAGTCCCAGGCGAGGGAGTGTTATAGTCTTTCAGGATCTGGTGGCCAAAACCAAACTCATGTGCTTTCATAAACATAGTTAATGGCAGAATTGAAATAGATAAAAAGCAATGTTTTACACAAATACATTTTTCATTACTAAGTTCTGACAAGTCATCTCCTTCAGTCAATCCTATTTATGTTCATAGAAGTTATTTATCATAGAATCATCCAACAACCGCATTACAGTTTTGGACAAGTATATCTCATGAGGTATATGTTGAAAGAACTATGTACGTGTATTGAATATATTGGTGCCATTGAACATGCGTGAGATGGAAATAGAAATAAAGTCTCACTTTATGGGTTAGTAGTATACATGCACATGTAACGGCAAAAGCTTAGATTCTACTGGAAAGCATCTTCAAAATCGATGCAATTAAAAATGAGACTATAAAACATTCTTAACATTAAGCAAGAAGTTAAAATTTTATAAGTATCATAATTTGGTAAAAGATCAGACATATTACTTTAGGCACATGATATAAATTTGATAGAACAATGAACATTATACATTAAATACGTCAAATAATTACTTAGAACTATAAAACTGACCTTGGACCCAGAACGTGTGATATATGATGCAGGTGAAGCAAATGTACTGGTGAACTGTGACCTGTTACCTAACCGACTGACGGAACCGGGGGTTTTGGGCGTCTCATTCAGCTAAACACAAGTGAGTCAATACAATCTAATTAAGGACAATTCTAAACGTTATTAGGCTCTTGGACATTTTCATTCTTAGCGAGTCATCTACTTTCCTTTCCGATGACGCCCCCCCCCCCCCCCCCCCCGTCCATTAAACAAATAGAATATTACGACATTAGATTGAGGAAAGGCCAATGTGGCAATCAGAAAAATATGACATTTCTGAGTTGCTGCCCTCGTAATACTGAAGGCGTTACCTACCACATGACTTATGTTCCCCGAACTTCATATTTACCTTATTTAAAATATCATCTTTCTAATTTCCCCTATTTCAATACAAACTCCCGACGAAAATTAGGTCTCCAGTACATGGCAACTATCAAGTTTTACCACTTTCAATTCAAGTAATATGATTTTGTTAGTTAAGTCATTATATCAATGAACTGGTATCAGTAGAACTTAATGCTAGTATAAGCCTTTAAACATACGTTGGGCAAGTATATATAGGGAACATGATTAGATGAGATGCAAAAGGCATCGTACTATAAGTGTATTCCAGACAAGGTTATACATAAAATATTTTAAAAAGCGAATGTTAGGGAGCGAGGGAAGGTGTTGATATGAATGATAAAAATTGACATTAATAGTCGTGAGTGTGTTTAGGAATTCCATTATGCTTTCCATCATCACGAAGAAACAAGAAGCAGTTATTGGTTTGCAGTCAAGACGTATATTCGCTGGATATGATATCTACAAACATGCACCAAGATCTGCAAATATGCACCAAGATTGCGTTCGTTTTCATTTTATAGGAGGACCAGTGGTAGAAGGGTGTGATCACATTCATACTTACACCACCAGGTGTACCATCAATCTAGAAAACAATGCCAAGTGTATGTAGAAAGAGGTTCTTCCAATTTCCAGTCACCCAATGAACATAACTTTATACCTTACAGACTTAAATAAGCTTGTTCTCGCAGCACAACTTACAACATCAAATCTTAAGCTATACAACGATTTTTTTCTCTGGGACCAGTGAGTTGCAAGACTTTGGAATTCTCGCGGTGAGAGAATGTCCTCACTTAGTATTGTAGCAGGGAAGGAGGGCGGAATTCGCCATCACCTTCCCTGTTACTGTTAATATAAAACCGAAGTTAACTATATTTGATGTGTTACGATTCAGTAACAGTAAACTGGTTGTCCTCAGGACAATCAGCAGTTTCAAAATGTGGTTGCCCCACATATATCTCACGAAATATTTGGTTGTCCGCTCCCACTAAAGATGGGTAAAGTCAGGTTGTCCGGAGGACGCCCATATACTAATTTTTTGGTTGTCGGCTGACATAGGCGTCCCGGACAACCAGGACACGCGATTTTTTTCAACCCTGAGTAATATTCTATTTCTTAAAGGCCATGAATTAGATACATACTTTTCTCAATTTATTCGGCGTCTTTCCAGGAGTTCCGGAAGGTGCCAGGAACCTGCGTTTGGCGGGCGTTATTGGTTTAGAACCGTAAATCATCTCAGATTCGGTTTCTTTGGCTCGTGCTTTTACCTAGAGTGTGAAATATTACATCAGGTGAAATTAAATAGGTATTTTCTGAGACGAATACATGCGTTTGCCTGAGGCACGAGACAACCTATTTCATAAAATAAGTAAGTAAGCCACGCATAGAATTTCAAATGCTTGGATAAGTGTTGTGGCAATAATAGGGTAGAGGTTTAACCAAATGTAGGACTTATTATCATTAATAAATGCTGATTTGACCTAGAGATAGAACTTACCCTTAGTTTCTTCTCGTTTTCTTTCATTTCATGATATTCTTCCCACTTCTTCTTTATAAAATCTGAAAATCTTACACCGCCAACCATAAAATCTCTCCTGTTGATCTTCTCGTATTCATCTATTTCAGCCTGGAGTTGTTGTTCGACCTAAAAAATAGCAAAGCAACGTAATTTGAGAATCCATACTAAATTTTCAACTAAGACGTACTTAATATAAGATACAATGAACAAAATTGAAAGTTGACGATATTTCTAGTGAAAGGAGTTAGTGTTAGCGAAATCATAAAAAGTAATTGAATCACCACAATATTGCACATCTTTAGCGGTTAATAACAGACTATAAAACATCCCGTCAGCGCATAATTAGGTCTGTCATCTCAAGAAATGGTCACAGCAAATTAATAAACGTCATTCAAACTGACAAAGCATAATGTCCAGAGTTAGGGACATACCTTCGGCAAATCTCTCTGTATCTTCTTGCGTGCTTTTTCCTCTTTCAAAAGGTTGCAGTTACGATTGAAGAAACGGTCCGGATTGTTAGCCTTTTTCTGAAAATAAAAGAAATGTTGATACAAACTTTGCCGAAATATACTCTCTTAAGTTAGGGTTGTTAACTCCAATGTGACAAATTACGAGATTTCTGAGTGGCCGCAGTTAGAATGATTATTTAATCAGACTATACAGAACACATAATCAATGAGCATTTCTCTCTCTATGGATTGGTATTGCACCAAGTACATACCTTTGGTACAGGTTAGGCGTGTTTACCTATTAGTTCAATTAAAAAATAATTCTGCAACTAAAGGAAGAGCATAAGTGTATAATAAATACCTCAAACTCCTGGAAGGACTCCCACAAAACCTTCCACTTCGCCACCTTGTCGAACATCTCAGCACTCTGATGGTAATAATTTTTAAGATCCTCCAGTTCTCGATCATGCAGGGCCAATAATTCCTCTGAATAATCATCTGGAAAAGAAAGATAGTCGGTCCTTTTACAACAATACATTATAATAGAATATGATCTGTAGATTTTAAGACAGATAACCAAACATATTTTAATCTAAAGAACAACTGAGTAAGAAAAACGTACCTGATTGGATAGGGGTAAAAACATTGCGTTGTTCTTGCGTAAAGAAACATTTATCCCACCATTCATGAAGTTGCTTCCTGGCACCTTCAATGACTTGTTTAATGTTGGCGAGTTTGAGTTCTTCACATCGCTTTACTTCATCTTGTAGCTGCATGTCGTAAAAGATGAAATGCAGTAAGAATTTGAATTGAAAAATTAAATAAACTTCAAATACTATAATTTGACACCTAATAATTTTCCAATTATACACTAAAACATACGCTAAATACAAAATTCCCCCGATTACAAATGAAGAGATTATTTTAAAGATTTATCATGTTAGATGTTTGACGTTCATGTATGAAAAGTCGCAAGATTTCCATGGTTTGTGGGAAACCTTAAAAGATTATATGTGATATCTATACTGCTCAATAACAAACATAGAGTAAAAAGAACACACCTTTTTAATGGTGGTTGGTGTATCTTCTTGCGTATCAGCACAGAAATTCTCCTTTTCTTCGTCATCTATTTGTAAACGCTCCCACAGCGTCTTGACATCATCCCTGAGCTTGTATGCCAAGGTTTTGTTTTCGCGATGTTCAGCTTCCAACTGATAGAAAGAACAAATACTCATCACATTCAAGAGTTATTTTTGTATTCCTCTTTTGATGGAAATAACCAGGGGAGTATAAACCCGAATTCCGGGAAAAAAAAAAAAATTAAAATCGGCTATATGAAGAACCATATAACCCTTTTCTTTAACACGTACTTTGTCAAATTTTTATAAATCAATTAGATCAATGATAAATTAGGAGATGCAAGTTAGAACTCACATCTTTTTGAAGTTCAGCAAGGGCTCTCATGTTATTGGACGACAAGAGGAAAGAGTCATCTTCATCGCAAAGAACATCTTTCTCAAATGACGAGTTGGCTATACGTTCTAGTTTATCCATCAGGCTCTTTATTTCTGATTTCCCTGCTTGGAATGCCTCATTTCTCTCATCCTAAAATGGAAATACATAGAATGAAATTGATGCTAATGGATTTTAATATATATTATATAAAAAAAGTAATAAAGAAATGCACCATCATGGAAGAATAAGGAATTCAATTCTAAATTAGCATTAGTTCGCGAAATAGAGACTAGTGGGTGACAGTAGGCAGACCTCCTATGGCAAAAGAAACTTTCCCCTGTTTTCTTTGAAGGTAACAACAAATTTAGAAAATGTCCTGATTGGGTAAAAAAAGAGAAGACAAGATGGATTTATAAACAATTTCTAGCAATACCTTCTCAGTCATAAGAGCTGTAATATGACCTTCTAGTGCATGTAGTTGTTCTTGTGTTGGTACTGATCCAGTTGGAACATAGAATGGAGTCATTTGTAAAACGTCACATAGATACTGGTCTGTTTTCTTTAGTTGATGCAGCTTATCCATACGATCACCTTTTACTTTGTTCAGTTCAGTAGCCTTCGTCCTTAGTATTTTTTCTTTGGCAATCATCGTCAGTTCACCCCGAACCTGTAAAGAACATATTATATAAATTTAGTCTTTTTCTGTGTTGAATCGGCAGGAATAGCTAATGAAGTATCTGCTTCCATGATTCAAATTACCTTAGCTTAAGTCCCCGTTATAAGAAAGTAATTAAGGGTAATGATCAGAGTTGCTATTTCCTTTTTGTATTTTAAATGACAGGCTGCCAGGAGAGAAGAATATTTGGAACACAATACCAAAGAGAGATACCAACCTATTCTTCATTGTAATAAGTGTATTACATATCTAGCCGAAGGATATATCAACAGTGCCAATGGATGTGGTATATTCTCAAGAAATACAACATAGAAGACCAGAAAATGTTGTTCCCAAGATAAATACTAGTAGATCTGATAATTTAGTAAATCTGAAAAATCATGAGAATTAGGGACCCGCCCTCCCTGAAGGTTTTGGTAGTACTCCAAATATGTTGTTGTGTTCATTGAACGTTAAAAGCAGTAATATCTTCCGAATGGTGTAGTCATGTTGGAATGGACCCCCCCCCCCCCATTCCCCCCCCTCCCCTCCCCCCCCCCCCTTTGTAAATGTCTAGGACCCAATTCAACCTTACATGCTACTGTTATATATAATATTATCATATATATCAAAGGTGTCATCATACCATGATTAACGTGCACCAGACCTCTTAAGGCACTATCACTGATAATGATTATTAGGAGTGGTTTCTAATCCACATACTTAAAGTTTCCTACTCATAAGTCATTATATAATTTCCTTTTAATGTTCATGGGAACACATCTTTAAGTGACAATTTAAAGTAAACGTAAATGCCTACCAGATTTAAAAAATAAAGTTTTAAGGAATGCGACGTGGGTAAAAGCAATGTAAAAGGAAATACCAATACTATGCACACTCACACACATATCAAACGAACATTACAGAGAAATGATTGAGGAATTTCTCGGTTATAATAATAATTTTTGATTCGTGTATAATTATGATACTGTCATTTACTGATCATGCAATTAGTCAAGTGTTCATACTTCAAACGGTTCAATGTGTAGCTCCTGGCAAATTTTGAGAATTACGGTCTCAGAAGCGGTTATCTTTTCTTGAATTTTGTACTTCATATTTTGCTCTTCTTCGATCATGTCATCAAGGAGACTGGAAACGTGCTTCATTGCAGTCCGTAATCGTCCTTTCCGTTGCTCTTCGTCTATGCCGACTGCCATCCATATCTCGATGAGCTTGTCCAATTTGATTTGGACGTTATCAACGAAACTTTGACTGAAAACACGAATAACACGTGAATTGACAACTGGCTGATTCTCTCAACATCGGCTCCAAATTGATGGTAATTTGCGTTAGACTTAGAAAATCATCGATTGATTAAAGTCAAGGAATATAAACAAATATAGTTAGTCCCGACAATTCCTAAATATATCGATATATTCAATTATTGGCAGAGGAAATTAAAGCCTAGATCTTGAGGCAAGCAACAATTACATCTAACCATATTAAGATTTTGAATTTTGCCCCAGGCATGCGAATAAATGGGTCTGGCTTCGCCGATCGAAAGAGAGATCAAAATGCATAGGCCCCGACGATATCGACAGTATTTTGGGGGAGTTTATGCCAAATCATTATTCAAAATAGACAGAACATTGATGACAACATTTATAAGAATGCTCTCACTTACACTTCGTAATCCATTTTCACTCATTTGTTCGTAATCCCCTGGAAAAAAGAATATCGGTGAGCTAATAGGAGGCCCACCTTTACCGGGATTCAACTGTTTTGGCTTTTGAATATTGTACCTGAAGGTCGCGCGCTGATTGGTCAGTCTGGCAATGTGTCCTCGAGTACCATCATGCATTGCGCACCGGTCGACCAACATGGCGGCCTCCATCCCTCAATGTTATATCGCCCATGCCTGAAACAACTTTCCCCGTTTTAGATCCGAAATGTTCCTTCAATAATATCCTCATTATTGTTAGTGGTGGATATTAAGTATAGGAATTCGATTTCGTTGGTAATTACCGGTAGTATTGCTCTAACATTGTATTTCAGTCATTTACATTTCACCGCTAGGACCCGGGCCCGGGAGTTTTCTATAGTCAGAACAAGATATATTGAGTACGGGTTTAAGTTTAGCTGTGGTAAAGTTTAGGAGTATGCCTACTTTCTCAACAGCGAGCTTATTAGATATATAACTGTATTTCTTTTCAATATATATCCATTGGGAACATGTTTTAAACTCTAAATAAAAAGGAATCTAGATCAGAATTAATTTAGCGACATTCTCCCTGCTTACATCCTTTTGGACAGTTTATAGTTCGCGCAGTGACCTACTTTCACGTAAACATGCATGCATAGATTAACCACAAGAGGCGAGGAACGGCGCGGTCTGCTCGCGAAGGAAGGTCAAATATCTCAAGTAATTAACTCATTCTTATTATTTTCTACTTATACGTGAAGTGTATGTAGATTCCCCGTCAGAATGGCCGCTTTATTTCTCAATTGCTTCCTGCTGGGCCTATCATTCCGGTATCTTATTCCTATCCCTAATCCACTCAGGATGGTGACGGGCGGCCACGCAGGTTCATTCGGCGGAGTTGGTAGTACCTTGGCCGGTGTCCCGTACCTTACTCAGTGACATTGGAACTGCCACTGGTCGTTAATTTGTCATTCTCTTTGAATGGATATGTCTATCTCGAGTTGAATAACCATCATGGGAAATAAACCAATAAACCACACCTTCCTTATCCGGCATATAGACCCCATTTTAAGAGTAGGTCTAATGTGACTGACTGGCTTCTTCCTATTCATCTGTTTGTTATATTTTATCATCCGGCCGCCCAGCCAGGTATAAATTAATGTAGCCTTCAGTAAAAGTAGGACTACTAATCCGATCGATCCCCAATGTAGTTGTACTTGGCCTTGAAATGGACTTCAAGTACATCTTTAACCAGAGGCATGGTCTGAAATAGTGTACCGGCGTTTGTTTTTATATTCTGCTCAAACTTATTTCATTTTCAGATAGAAGCAGTAGCCTACTGTAGCCTATCGTATGTCCTTTTAAGTAATTTGTAAAATAAATGGATGCAGAGCTTTGAAGTTTGGTGCAATGATTCTGAATCAGATGTTAGACTTTTTGACTCATGGATAATTTCCCTGTTTTTTAACCTCGAGTTTGATATACAGTATTTATCCATCTATGAGTATGACTCCTTCAACTTTTACAACATTTTCTCCCTCAGTGATACAATATAATATAGGCTTCAGAAAAGTGTATTTAATATAAATTATAGGTTCCATGATTACTTCATACAAGCATATCATCAAAAAATATTTGCATATATTTTGTAAAAATTATAACGTGTGTAGGACCTCACGTACGGTATAAACTATTTAATAACCCATTTGCCTATAATTACACTAGACATCTATACAAAAGGTGATCGTATATATATATATTCCAAAGCA
This sequence comes from Sthenelais limicola, assembly GCA_942159475.1. NCBI lineage: Eukaryota > Metazoa > Annelida > Polychaeta > Phyllodocida > Sigalionidae > Sthenelais > Sthenelais limicola. The sequence goes on along the minus strand of OW804094.1, from coordinate 32,059,349 downwards.
TTATATTGATTGAGCTGATTTATTGTTTATCTAGGCCGGCCTATTCCAGCTATCGTACACTTCCCCAGCTGTTGTGGATCGGTGTGGCATGTCGATGGATGGACGACCCTATATTACCATCAGCGATATTTGATTGCCAGAAGCCATGGGGCAAACAACAGACCAAGCTCGACATGGCAAGGGGGCTCTGATGTTGTATGGACAATTACATTATCTTTTGACATTGTCATTGGAGGGCAAGCATTAGCATTATGTTATTTTAATGGCACAGCTGTAGACAAGAACATCAGACAAAATGATTACGGTCGAGGAGCTAATAATCCAGTCTCTTTACCACCGTATGGTGGTGGTCAATGTGAGACGGACACCAACATTTACTCCTACCGGTGGAAGGGTGGATGCGTTAGGTAGGCTATATTATCTATATAATATATATGCATGTCTAGAGTCAATATAAATACATGAAATTCGTTTGGCATCATTATGTGATGTTCATATAATGGAGTGACATTTCCCCCTGTGCATTAAGCCCTTGAACTGGATCCCAGGAGTGTTCCAGGGGCGCTCCCCTGGGATCAAGGACTTTAGTCCTAGGTCTTAGGATTTGTTTTCGTAATCTCACTCGAGTAACTGTAAGAGTAATCATTCAGTAATTACCGCTTGTATATTGTTAATGTAAACCTACTACATCATATAATCATTATCAGTTCAATATTCTGTATCAATGTAAGTACATGTACTGTATGAAAAATTCCTTATACTGACCATAGCATATTAGACCTAGTTCTATGTAACGACGAAATGGTTTTCCATGCCAATGTCAATATCTCGGGTCTCAAGTCAAGCTGACATTTAAAAGGAATGTTTTAACTTTGGGGTTTGGGGTAGACTAGCCCTCGTCCCCAAGTCAAGGCAGGCTTATTTCTAGAGCCCTAGCCCAGAATCAGGGACATAGGAATTAATTACTCTCCCATACCATAATATGGTAGTGACCATATCATGACAGTTTTTTTGTTTTTTTCCGAAGATTTCGAATCTCGGTAAGGGGTTAGATTATATGTAACTCCCACGCCAAAAATGTTTTTGATTTCGGTTGGAGACAGACAATAGAAGAGGAATGTTGGAAAGACAGGAAAGCATCGAGACACTTCTTTAGGCTGTAAGGGGCTGGCCATTGACCTTGACTGGAATATGGGGCCCTGTCAAGAAGAAAGTCTTGCTAGTAGTATTATTGCCTAATTTGGACGCTCTAAAAATAAGAGATGAATAAACTAATTCTAATTATGCATTCAAGAGCAATTAATGTATAAATAGAATCAGTTCATACATCTTATTTTTGCAGTGTTCCACATAGATGTCATTTGTCTGAATCACGACTCAGCGGGACGGGGGACACCTTGCTTCACTGCCTCAATAATTATCTGATTTCGTTCTTGACAAATTAATATTCGTCTGGTTCGTGTACACACAGGCATGTCAGTGCTACTCATGCAAGGTGATGGAAATACCGCCGTAATCGTATTGAGGGATTATCATTATTGTATCGATTTGTTGGCAAAGCACTTGGTCTAGGGATTTCTATGTATACGGCCACGAACTTGCAAATAAACAATATGGATAATGTTTATGAAGTAACACTTCTTATCCTCCTGTAAATAACCCCATGTTCTTCGGCTCCAGCAGAGGATGACGTTTTTAGTAGATTGATTATGCGAAGTTGAGAAATTTATTTTCCCCGAAAGAAGTCTAAGGGACGTATACGTGGAAAGATTGTAAATCACTGACAGCTGGTTGAAAACGAAAGACGTCTCGCATGTGCTATTCTTAAGTGTCCAAGGTTACATATCCTTCACGCTTCTTTGCTATCTAGGTTCGTCCTCGAGTCGTTGTGATTGGTAACATTGTTTTGATTCAAGAAAGGACATCGGTAACCAGGCGGCTGAATGTCAGACTTTAATTGATTAAAACGATCGCAGAAGCCACGATTGAGTGTAATTTGCCACAGTTTGTCCTATCAAAGATTACCTATTCTACCTTATCATTAATCTCTCTTCCAAGTGTCTACCTATCTAATCTTTCCACACATATGATATACACTTGTCATAGTAATGGTAATTTTGCTTGAAAAACATTTATGCTATTTAGAAAGGGACATTGTTGGCAGTCATGTCCATTGATTTCTTTCTGTTTGTTTTATTTATACGCTACGTGACTCTAGTGACTTCCATTTGGCTACACCGGGGATTAGCTCTTGGGAGATTAGGAAAATCTCATCGGCCATGGGGCTGCTGTGGTGCTTTCAGAAAACAAGGTTACTAAAGAGGTTAGCAGGGCTTCTGGGGGCACATATATTTGTTCTTATGCCCGACCAATTAAAAGAAAACTGCAAAAGTTGTATCATTATGATGACGTTTTTAAATCTGCCTGGATTTATTTTATTTTTTAAGAAAAAAAGTCTGGAATGAATATTTATTGCACTGTTGTTAAGTCATCAGTGAATATTACGGCAAAAGAATCATTGAAGATAGCTATTGTAAAGCATGGGGTTGAATGGCGGTATATATATGTCTGGTTTGATGTATAAATTTAGCGTCAATATGATGGACTGAGCGGGCTGTTATTTTCCAGCTGTATGCTGGGTTGTGTGTTGATTAAGGGCACACACTAGACGCTACTTAGACAGTGAGCACTCTAATGTGGGCGTTGTAAACATGCTCGATCCTCGAGTGCGTTCTATTCCTGTTTGGCTCTGTTTAACAATTTATGAATACCAGAAGTATAAACTCATATCGACGTTAGGGACTAGATTATTAATTTGTCATTGGCTGGGCTGCGATAAACGTCTGTCATACCTATTGGAGGAATATATCAATATCGTCTTGATATATTCCAGGGCTCCCAAGTAAAACCTTTTTAACCTTTTAAACCTTTTTTTTGGTACCTAAAACCTTTTTTTTCTAATTTTGGGTCCAAAACCAAATGACGCAGAAAATAACCTTTTAAACCTTTTTTTTGTTCCAAAAACCTTTTTTTTTTTCAAAATTAGAATAGATGCATCAAAGGATGTTTTTTTTAATAGATATATTACTATCATTAGAATAATTTCGAGTAGACTTGTGTTTTATATTTAGACTAAATAGGCTAACTATTTTACTTCTGAGTGTTTCCCACTCAGATAGTTTCCGCTAGTCCATAGAGGTAAATGCAGGAGTACAATTACTCAAAAATACTATTACCAGAGGTGCCAACTTCTATGGGGTTTTTTAAAAACATATTTTATTGGTGAAAATTTCATAAGAGTGATAAGCTTCATTTGCCAACACAAACTGGTTACAATTCTACTTCAATTTGATATCTAATGCTAAAAAAATCATTACTTCCTTTAATCCACATTATCAACATTTGCTGTAGTAACAAGAATTTCAGCATATTCACAGACTATTTGCAAGATAATATTGCAAAGGCAAAGAATAAGATCTACTATTTTATCAGAATTGAGGAGAATAGCAACACCCACTGCTATCAGAAAATTATATAAAGTGGCAATTTACCTAATTCCATCTGTATGATAAAAATACTACTTTGGGTATATTTAGGGCCAGCACATGTTCATTCAAGATGACTGGTTTGTTGGAATTGTCTTTTAAATTTGGGTTTGAATAGGTTGTTCAGGTGGTACTCATATTGCAAAAAAATAGAGAAAGTTTGAACTTTATACACTAGTTCAAGAAATCCTGACATTTCTGAAAATCAATTATTAGTAAAAGAACCTCCAGAATGCACTATTTGACTCCTTATTTAAAAAAATCCAGGGGGGGGCATGACCCCAGACCCCCCTAGAAGTGCTTCATGCCCATGGCACAATGCTCCCCATACAATACTAGGATTTATATACCGTGGCTCAAGAAATCCGGACATTTCTGAAAGTCAATTATGAGGTAATATTACCACCAGAATGCACCATTTGACTCATAATTCAAAAAAAATTCCAGACCCCCCCCCCCCCGTGAAGTGAAGTGAAGTAGAAGTGAAAAAGCACAAAGCTCCCTAGACAATACTAGGAATTATATACACTGTAGCTCAAGAAATCATGACATTTCTAAGTCAATTATGAGGTAAAATTACTTCCAGAATACACCATTTGACTCATAATTTTTTAGAAGAATTCAGGGGGGCATGCCCCCAGACCCTCCTAGAAGTGCTTCATTCCAATGGCAAAATGCTCCCCACACAATACTAGGATTTATATACTGTGTGGCTCAAGAAATCTTGGCATTTCTGAAAGCAATTATGAGGTAAAATTATCTCAAGAATGCACCATTTGACTCCTAATTTAAAAAAAAAATCCTGGGGGCATGCCCCCAGACCCTCCTAGAAGTGCTTCTCGCCTTTGACACAAAGCTCCCCAAACAATTCTAGGATTTGCGATCCTCACAGGTTGGCACCTTTGCATGACTAAACCTCTATATGTAGCTTTAACATCATTAGGTTTCGCCTGGAAAAACCTTTTTTTCTCTCTCAAAACCCATGGAAAAAACCTTTTTTTTTAAAGAAAAAGCCTTTTTAAAAACCTTTTTTTAGAAGAAATGTCACTGGGAGGCCTGAGATTCAACTCATATTTCAAATTCTGTCTACTATAAAAACGTTACATATTAGTAACGGCCGTTCTTTGCGAGGCATGTTAGATAGAGATAATTGCTCCCCATGACCCACTAAGAAACATTGGAATTTATTACTGTTAAGGGCTTCGATTAGAGCTTCCCCATTTCTTGTGTGTTCTTTAGTAGGCACATTCTGCTCTCATCGACGATACAACAGAATATATTAACTATGTTTTAGTAATTAGATTACTTAATAATAATATTAAACAAATTAATTCTTAAAAACCAACAGGTTGAAGACACTTGAGCATTCCCATTATGATATTTGGCTTGGACTATAGATGGAAAGTTACCATTGGCCATAAGTTTGTATTGGTAACTAACACTATTGATTTTCTCCCTTGGCGATAAGAGTTGATTATTTGATATTACACCTAATAACTAAACCCTATCTGTAGTAAGGTATACATGCGATACTGGGGTGTTGCACCATTGCTTTTATTTATCAATCAAATACTATGTTACATTCGATATTTATGGTAATATAGCTATAACTTAGGCTATACATACAACACAAAACTTGCCATTAATGATAAATGCTGCCGTTGGTTGGTGTCCTCACGATAAGAATGTTATCGTAGATAACCCACTTTATAGTTGATAAGGGCTCATAAAAACATGATGAAATAATGATATAATTTGCCCGGCTTGGTTAGCACATACTTTATTTAGTCTCTCACTTACTACACTTGTCCTTGTCCTGAAGGTTGAGTGCTCCATCCGTTGATTGATTTAATAGATATTTGATGTAGTTTTTTTCCTATATATCGGCGCATAAACTTACTACGACGTAATCGGTTTCATGGTGTCTGTCCACTGGCTCTTTTGGACCAGAAAAATTATATTTGATTTTAATTTGATTTTACATTATTTTTTTTTTTTTTTTTGGGGGGGGGGGGGGGGGGGACTGGGGTGGACATTTATCTTTGATCAGGTATGTAAGTAACCTGTGTTTGAAATATTTTTTTTCTATAATAATCTATATTTGATAAATCTTGGATGGTTCGATTATTTAACGCATTTGATCTTAACACTATGATATGATTTGGAATATGTTCTATGTTGTTCGTGTTGTCACTTTAGTATTATCTGGTGAACTACTTGGCCATGCCTTGTCACATTACTTTTGCTATGTTACAGTACGTTACATGTTGTAGGCCTAACGTAACCAGCTGCCAGTAAAACCTATAACAATTCAGTAACCACGATAATAGGCTTGTGGTGGTACATGGAATAAATTGTCTCATGACATTTCTATGAAAGGCGCTGTATATCCTTTTCTCTGTCGTCTATTGTACCCGACCTTGGAACACATATATATATGTCTACCAAGCCAAGGCATTTATTTCGCTTGATTAATATAATTCAATAATGGTATTGTGTCCTCGCCCATCCACGCCCTCTGATATGATGCACTCGGTGCCATGGGACTACATAACCACACCTTTTCTCTTTGCCAATTCGTCGCCAATTATCACGTTATCAATTAATTCCGCCCTGCAAACTGATGACACACTACTTTCTATGCACACTTATATTATTATGGCTAAATTTGTAATACATGTATACGTTACAAATAATAAGTGTACGTGTCGATTAAGCAATTAGAAATGTCCATTCCTTTGATCTCTATTCCTAGAAAAACGAAACTGGATATCGTGCTGTGCCTGTGATGATAATAAAAACGTTATAACAACAGCATATATATATATATTAGTACCTATATGAAAGGAATATATAAATTCAATCCCGGTGTCAAGAGTGTATTGTAGATCAATAATTTAATTTTTGTTGAAAATAAACCTCTTCGATAAAGTTTGTAAAGTTTTGGCATTTTTGAGTTTTGGCATTAGGGCGTTTTGACATCATGGGGTTCGGGCATTTTGAGGTTTCAGATTTTGGAGTTCGTCAGAGTTTCAGGGTATCAGGGTTAGGGCATTTGAGATTTGGGCATGAAAGATTTATGAGATGCCGACTTTTGGCTTGTTTATAAACGTTATATTTCATATCATTGTAACATGAACAACATTAGCATTAGATAAACAGGTGTCATCCGTCAGAGGCGTCTCTGATTTAAAGTATTTAGATAGTCAAACCCCTAACCTAGATAACCTCAAAAAAACAATTATCAACAATTGAGCGAATCCGATCTGATATGGGGTTGTTCAACCCCAACTCTGTAGCGGCAAGCCTTTAAATTTCACTTGTTAGGACCTAAAGTAATAGAGTGAGAGACGTCACCATCAACAAATGACACACCAATCCCTTTTGAAACAGTTTGTCCTAAAGAAATTTAAACAAAATATCAGGAAAATTGACACTAACAAGAACACTGGCATACCGTTCCTGCCTGCTAAAATCGTAAAACCATGTCTTCATGCACTGCCTTCTCAAATGACATTCATTGTAAACCTCTCCCTCAATATGGGAAATGTTCCACAAGCTTTTAAACAAGCAAAAGAGACACCATTGACGATCGTACAAGAGTGGATGTAGACATTCTGCAAATAACTAGACCCAATCTCCTTTATCTCTACCATTCAAAATTATAGAGAAAGTAGTGCACTCACCAGTTTCTAGCTGTTTTGAAGATTATAAATTATTCTACGAAAAGCAATAATGGTTTCAACATGAACTGTTCTGTCCAACAAGCTCACATAGGCTTCCTTAATGACATCTATAATGGCCTGAATGAAGAATAACTAAATACCACTTAACTGTTTTCCTTGATTTTAAAAAGGCTTTTGATGCTGTGCACCATCAAACCCTGTTGAACAAACATTACACATACATATGTCATAAGAGAGACAGAACTATCATGGTTATCTGTCAGCTAGACAGCAATCAGTCTGTACAAATGGGCACAAATCCAAGACTGGCATAATCCCTTATGGAGTTCCCCCAGGCACAATCCTCAGCCCAAGTTTACTTCATTGCCATCTATTTTCAATCTATATAAATGATTTATACAAAGCAGTAAACTATGCTAAGGATCAGTATGCCGACAACACAGTTCTCTTCTTGAACCACATAGATTATGAATTGAACTCACAAATCCAAAAGGACCTTCAGAACATCAGTGTTTGTCTAACAACATATTTTTAAATGTAGACAAATGTAGAGTCATTAATTTTTCCATTGTTCCTAAGTATAAACAAAAGTGTGCTTTGTCACTGAAATTTGGAACATCCAATCACATGATAGTCACAGAATACAAATATTTAGGCTTCTACATTTAGGCATCTGATTCGATAATTGCCCTCCCGTTGGGAGTATGTTTCCAACTAGGTGTTACTACACTTATGATCTGTGAACGTTGTCATTCCAACAGAATCGCCCTACTCTAGCGGAGGAGACCATATCGGTTGAGTTATGTGGTTCACTAACTAGAGCTTGTCCCACCCCACAACATGACATATATGGGTCAGATTTTCAGAAAATGTAAAATTCGCCTTCACCAATCCTCTCAAATAACCCACATTTAAGACAAAAATGAGCTTCAAAATGCAGTTTAACATAACAGAACTGATACTTTGAATCAATGCGATACAAAATATATTCATATATACCCGGTATTCATCATTTTTCAGCCTGATTTTGCAGAACTTCTTAAATGTGTAGAGCTGGCAATTGTACATTTTCTGAAAATCTGACCCATATACAAGGTGAAAGGCTGAACAGTCGATGCAGCACGCTGGTGCTGCTGCATTAATTTTTTTTCTTTAATGTATTCCTTCAGACGTAAATAACTTTAGATTCAGTACTGAAGAAAACGTGCAGATTGAATTAATTGGTTATGTTACAATTAACTGCCGTTCGAATGTATGGAGCTTATTCACTCATGACGTTGATGAATATATCATATTGTTAAGAATTATTTCAGGACCTGACACATAATAACGTTCCACCTAGCCATATAATAGTGAATCTTGCTTCGCAACACCACTGCAGGTAACATTTCTAGTCATGCGATTGCAAATGCCCTAGACAACTCCTGCCTAAGCTTGATACTAAATAAATACATACCAAAGATCTCCGGGGGATGTGGGCGGGGTAAAATGTGATGGATAAAACAAGGTAGTTTTATTGGTATTTTGGTGTTTTATTGAGGTGGATTTGCATGTTTCAAGCCAATCAAATGATAATCTTCGGGCAAATGATGAAATGAAATTTTGCTATGTATACATTTCCACAATCACATTCTGCAAAGAACACAGACACTTCGCAATGCAAACCAAACAGCCTATGTGGCCATAGTTTCTGTCCCGACACCGATGCATTTTTAATGGTTTCCATGGCAATATTGTAGAAACTCAAACGTATTTAAAACACGCCGAGGCCATTCCCTGTTTACCTCAAGTCCAATTGTTATGTCTGTGATATTTAACAGTCCATTTTCTGTATTACCTTTATCCATCGCACTCTTGCAATATGGAGCCTGTAGTGTCGATCGATAAGTCCACTGCATCTCTGTTATTATTGGGTGGCACGCTATTCTATGAACACATGGCCAGTTCAACCCCTTTCTTGCTATGCTACTAGTACTACTGCCCTTACTAGCGCTACCGTTAGTGCCATAAGTATCCCTGCTCTGGGAGCTTGCTGTAAGTGGATAGTTGTGGGCGTCCAGTTGACCAATTAATAGAACAGGAGGCGTTCGGCATAGCTCTACGTCTGTTGCTGAACCACATGAACAAGAACCAGAGTGACAGGTGGTGATGGGGGTGATATGTCAGACACACAGGTGATGGACTCAAGAAGACTGAGGGAGTGGTGTTAAGATCTACCAGGAGGAGGTAGCGGTGGTGCTAGAACAGAGGACGCGAGTGACTCTTATGTTGTTTATGTTAGAGCAAAAACACTCGATCATGGAGATGTACTGTTTGCCAGCCGTTGCCTGGTGGAGTTTCATTGCTGTAGCGTTTGTCAATGGTTGTTGTTTTCTCTGTAAGTACCTCTCATAATATATTTACTTGGAGGAAGACGTGTGAGTGATAACAGGTAGCAAGGATGATATGATCACGTATCGTTACACATATTGACCGCTAGCTCATAAAACCATTATTGTATTCCAATATAGTTGGTTGGCAGAGATCTGTTTTCTATGGGCGTGTCTCACGAGTATATTTCGATCTATAATATCACTCTTCTCCATCCACTGTTCTTTTTCTCCATCAATATATTCAGTAGGACTGCCTTCGTCATTTTTCCCAGCTTGCTATTTAGTAATTGTCTTATTTTCAGTAATACCATAAGCAGGTGACTAGAAAGTATGGGAACTCCAGTTGATGCAATATTTGGAGTCCTGGATTTGAATTCCATAGCGTCTTACTACTACAAGCATCATTTCACCTCCCACCCCAGTGCACGCTGACTGGGTTATCAAAGGCCGGCCATGTGTATAGCTGCCTATGGCTATATGCATGTAAAAGAATCATTGCTAATATTCGAAAAGAGCAGGGTATCGCATCCCGTTAGTGTGTTTCCTCTCTTGCCCTGATAGGACCAAATATACGAAAAGTATGGTGTCAAAACAAGGCGTAAAGCAACCGACCCACCCCCCTTTGATATATTATGTGCCAACACACGGTTGAAAAAATCGCTTCGAAAAGTGGTTGTCCTCAAAATATGGTTGTTCAACATAATAATTATATCTCACAGAATATGTGGTTGTCCGCTCACACCAAAGAAAGGTGTAACCTGGTTGTCCACAAGACGCCCAAATATACATTTGTGGTCGTACGCATGGCTGGCCTGGGTGGTGCGGACAACCGGGCCGCGGAATTGTTTCAACCCTGCCACAATAGATTGACACAGGTCTTGGAAAACGTGGAAAACGCTAACATCATCGCCGTGTCGTAAATCACAGAGAAGTGTTATTTGTATTGATGCGAGAACAAGAGTTTTCCCCACTATTTACCTGAGTGCGGTATTGTGCTGGACGCCTTGTCATCTAGTCAATCAACCTGTCTCGTTTTACTTCAGTCTTGATTCAGAATCATCGTCTGGTCGAAATGATCTTTTTCCGATAATTATTGATTGGAAAACCATGAAAGTTGGTTTTTGTACTTTGAAGATATTAGTTTTGTAATATTTCCTTTTAGTCCTGACTCTTTTGCATGATCGATAATATGGGTAGTAGAATCGTATTTGAATATGACATGCTCTGTATTTAATAATTTGAACTGTGGACATCCATGAACATCTATTATGTTTCGTTTTCCGATTTTGTTTCAATAGTGCAAACTTAAAACTTTAGATTATGTTATTTATGCCCGACGAGCTTTGTTTGCGATTGGTCATAAGGTTCACCCCAGCTCTTACGAAAATAGTTCAGTTTAAAAGAGGGGATTAATTTTTATCAGCCACTATAACTGCTTTAAAACTGATTTGGATCTACTACAATTTTACTACTATTTACTATCTTATAAGCTCTTAAATACCATGGCCTATAGCTACTTGGTATAGTGCATTATTTTGTTTTTATTTGGTGAGGGACGGGGTGGGGGGAAGAGACAAGATTCCTTGCTGAATCAGTAAGGACATATTTTAGGCGCAGTTAAATATGATATATGTTGGGAAATATTTTGATTGATTTTTATTATGATATATATTCTATGCTATTTTGTAGGTCTACTCATAACTGGAGCCCAGCGGATGCGCTCAGCCATGGGCGCTACAGGAAACCAAGCGAAACCAGCAGGACAGCAACAAGCTGATGCTTCTCCCAGTGCCAAACCTGCCCCCAGTTCTTCTGCGGCCCACCTTCCACCTGGCGACAAAATAGAAGATGGCGGATCCATCGTCCAAGTCAAGTCTCGAGAGAACACTGTGGACTTCAGCGAGGAAGTGCAGACCATCCTGGACACGGGGGAAATCAAACTGGTCAAGGCGATGCAGAAAACAACCGAGACACAGACTGATTCCATGCCCGTCTGGTTCTTCGGGTTCGACCCTACTGTCAACCAGATGCCTCCGCCTGGGATTGAAGGCCCAGACGGGGCCATGCAGCCTGCCAGCCATGATGTTCCAGCAGTCGATCTGTCCAAATTCGATCAGTTCTCTGTGGTGCACTACTCGGATACCCGCGATCCCGACAATCGCAAACTTGTGATGATTCAGACACCAGGGTCAAAAATGTATAAACCAGAAGAGCTATGCAGTGAGAATCTCCTAGTCCAAAATAGACCTGGCCTCCAAACGCCCACCTCAGGCCGACGTCAATTTCTTGAGCACAGAAAAGCCAAAAGCATTGACAACAGCGCTTTGATAAAACGGAGTAACAGTTTAGGTTTACACGCTAACAATGAGAAAGAACTCAAAAGGCAGGAGAGAGTGAGCAGTGATAGACTTGAAGCCGATCTTGATGAAGGATTGCATGAGGGTGATGTTTCCTTCCAAGATCATGATATTGATTCTGGTATCTGGGACATGGTTCATAGTCGGGAAGGTCGGTTAAGCACGAGAGATGCCACCTCACCACTAGTTTGTGGGGCTTTGGCGAAGGACGATGTGATGGAGCCTGAGAAATACATGTCTGACAGTGTGATTGAAGCAGAGGAGGAACTCCCTGACAATGAGGAAACTGCTAAATGGCAAGAGATGTTTGATCAGCTGGCCACGTCAGATTCTGATAGGCCAACAATGTCCTATAGGGTATTCCATATTCAAGACCAGGTAATCTCATACACACTTTACTTAATCCGCCATACATTTAATAACAAGATATAACCAGGAAGACGCATATCCACCTTGTGAATGTATTCTTGCGTTGCTAAAGATGATATTATTCATGGAAATTACAAAATTCATTACATATGTAATACTTGTTAATAAACATAGTGCCACATGGGTAAAATAGTTTGAACTTTAGTTGAGGACTATGCAACTTTGGACAAAAGAATATCCTTTTTTTCCCAGTTGGCCCATTATTTGGTTTGGGCCTGGACTGTTGATTCTTTTTGATACTTTTCACAGTAAAACTACTCAAAGGGATATCTATGTAGCTTTATTATACCATACCGTAACTCAATATTTCATAAGCCTTTCTTGTATTTTCCCACTGCCTCACTAATGCTTTGTTTTACCCTTCCTGTCTTAGGTAACATTAGAGTCAGTGGAAGGTGAGGATACGATCAGTATCGAATCATCTGATGCAGCTGTCGGCCCTCTTTCCACCAGTACACCTAAACCACATCCAGTCGCAAAGGAAGGTGAAGAAGAAACCGAGGTTGAACTCCTCCACCAAGACCAACACCCCGATCATGTTGCTTCAGATCTAGACTCAGAACTTCCCACTACGGGTGGCGGCCCCGAAGAATCATTCACTGACGACTCCCTGTCTGCCTCACTCACAGAGCAAGTTGAAGACAGCGGCTGGCTCTTTGACAAGATTCCAGCCATGCAGGGATCGCTTATTCACAGTCCTACAACTCCTGGTAGTCCAAAGATATTGGAGAGCGAGAAAGTTGATAGATGGGCTGATGGAGGAGGTGCTGGGAACGGGGAGGAGGAAGATGAAACCACACCTACAGAAGTTGTAGAGGAGACAATATCAGTGGAGCTTAGCACCCGAGTTGAAGGAGCCTGTGTTCCTGAGGAGTCTGGGGATGGTCGAAGCGATAAAATGAGGTACAATAGAGACAGTTTAGAATCTACAGACACTGTGACTCACGAGGATGAAGATGAATCTAAACCAGAACAGGTTTCCCCGAGTAGTGAGGAAAAGCCTTTGAGAAAACCAACAGAAGATATCGAAGAAGATGATAAGTTAGATGTTGATGAAGAAAAAGAGCAAGCTGTGGTACCAGAGATCGCTAGTCCAGTGGGTAACGAACTATTTGATGATCAAGACCCATTTGTAAATGAAACAGACAATTTAGAAGTAAATACTAAAGTCTTAGCTTCCAAGGATAGTATGGATGTGGGTTCACGGAGTCCAAGCACTGGTACCCTTGAAGAGACGACTGTGATAAACATAAGTCGTACAACATCCCTAACCTCTAATGGAGATGTTTATGAATCGTGTGATGAAGGTCCCTTAGAAGATGCAGTGTTGACTTGTGCCGCAGAACAAACCAAAGAAAAGACAGAACCTTTAAGGAATATTCATTCAAGTGTTCAACCTAGAAAAATTGTCCCCGTCCCTGTCCCTATGCCTCCTGGACACTACTCCCCTGTCCAGTCTCCCTTGTCCAAACCCACCAGCCCACTGGCTCGGACTTTTGCTTCTTCTGGAAGTGGTGGTCTGCCTGATCATGGAGGAGCAGCTTTCAGTGGAGGTATTGGTGGTGGTGGTTCTTGTGTTGTCCACAGAACTGGTGCCAGGCCTAAATTGTCGTCAGTGCTCTCGCCCCAGCGGCGGAGTCACACACTTGGTCTGCAGTCTCTCCTTCACGAGGAGTCGGCCACCAGCGGCGGCACCGTCATCAATGGCCGGCAGCAAGATGTAGACAGGAGATCCTCCTGGGGAACCAGCGGCGGCGATGTGTACTTGCTCAACCGGGACGGCACTTTGACCAATGCCAGCACCATCAACAGTGGAGTGGTATATCGCAGCGGAGCGAGACCAAGAGGTGCTGCCACCCTCACTCACGGACCCTCCTCCTCTTCTGGTGGGTCCAGTCCATACCATCGCGGCGGTGGGGATCATGGAGGACTTCAGGGGCTCAACAGTCTCATGGTCAGATCGACGTCGTCTCATGTCGTCCATTCCCATGTGGTCACTGAGATGACCGCTGCTCGAGCCAAGCTCAATATCCCAGAGCTGCGCAGGACGCCGGATCGCCATTCTGTGGCCAGTTCTGACTCTGAGTACGCCTCAGTGGACAGTTCCCTGGCTACATCTCCTACAAGTACGTCTGTGGAGGAACTGGCTTCTGTAGGCAGTGATACGTGTCTTCTGGCTGAGGTAATTAAATATGCTAGTTTCTTTGTGAATCCTTAAGAGAGAAAAATGCTTATTCACAAAGCAAAAACAAAATGAGCTGTCTTCGGGACCATCTTTTCTGTTTTTCCTAATCCCATTTTGACTCTGGATAAGACTCAAGAATAAAAAATAATAGTATTCCTACAAACTGATAGACCTCTAAGTTATGGGTAACAAGTGTCAAATAATAAAATACCGTTTTTTATATTTGATTTATTATTATTGTGGGTTTTCCTTAGTACTGTAATAATATGCCTTCTCATTTTGCATTAACCCTTTAATGCTGGGCGTCTGAAAAGGGGGTCTTTTTTCAAATTTTCCCTCATTGGGTGTGCACAGTTAAAGCATTATGAAAGTGAAAAAATCTTTTTGATTCTCCAAACATTAGTCAAGTCATAGTCTTTCAAAGTTGCCTTCCAGTCTCATTTTGTACCAAACTGCTTAGCCTCAGTATCTCTCCTAAAAGGCGATTTGTATGGAGTAAATTGCAGGTGAACCTAAAGATTCTGCCCTACATGTTGCGAGTTGCAATTATAAGATATCCTGTTTTAATGTCACCACAGCATTTTTCAGAATGTACATTTTTTTCAATTGAAAAACTGGGTTGTATGGTTGCTATGGAAACCATTCTAAATCAACCATCTTAAAAAAATCAGCATGAAAAACTGAATAAATGACAATTTTGGAAAAAACAAAATTTAACTTTAGAATTTTTGCGAATTTTACCGATAAATATAGCATAAATAGAACGTTATTTTTTTCCAAATTTACACTCATCGGCATTAAGCGGTTAACGATCATTTATCTGAGGATATGCATGTACAATTTCTCCGATATTCCGTATTCCATAGGTGATGCCAGTAGCTATGTATCCGGACTGGATGGCGAATCTTCCTAAACGATTACACGCCGTACCATTGACACAGCTTGCTATCCCGGGTACGTCGTATTCATTCACATTCACCATCTTGCAATATATCTTTTATTTTATTTTACCCATTTAAAAAAAATAGGACCTGTCTTTTCAATCAAATTTAAGATAAAATGTACAATGCAAACGTACCACAAAAACCATAAATTGCTCTCTCACGTAAATTCTTTATCTACATTGTACATTGACAATGTTGTTCACTCAATGTTACTTTTTGTATTTTTATTTTAGCATGTATGCTGTTACATGCATTGAAATCAATCTTTAAATTTTCATGAACCTGTACGTATATTATAACATTTGCTCCTAATTCCAGGTAGTAACATTTCATTTGGGATCGAGTCAGATATGCGTACGGACATGAGCTTCTCCAAGTGTAATCTAGAAATGGCGGAATTCCTCAGGAAGCTACCACCCCTGACTGTGTTCGACAACTTCAGGAAAGTGATGAAGGATCTGTGGCGGGCCTGGATGCCCAAGCAGATCCTCAGCGTGGCCAAACAACTGGAAGCAGGTGTGCGCTACCTGGACATCCACATCACCAAGTACCGAGGTACCTTCCACGGTGAGCATGGCCTCTACACACGCAGCCTCAAGCACTACCTCCGGCGAGTGGAGGAGTTCATTCAGCTCCACCCTAAGGAAGTAGTCATCCTTCACTTCCAAAAGTTCACCAACCTAACCCCCAAGGACAAGCGTGCCCTTGTCACTCTCTTATTCCAGTTCTTCGGCGCAAAGCTCTGTAGAGTGATGGACGTCGAGAATTTAACCCTTGAAGAAATGTGGGGTAGCAAAAAGCAAATCATTGCCATCTTCCCCGAATCGGACTTGGCCGCGCTTAGCAACCATATCTTCGCAGGGCTCATATGGTCCAATAAGAACATGAGAGTCTCGTTGCCTAAGAAACCAACGACGGAACAGCTTCTCACGTATCTGGAGAGCATATATGACGAGCACCGGGAACCTAATCATTTCCATTTGTTACAGGCTGTTGTCTCTCCCGACATGAATATGGTCTTTGGAGATTATGCCCACAAATCCATGCGAAGTCTTACATTACACGAAGTCAGTCCTTACCTCAAGGTTTGGATCCCCGGCAAATATAAACTGAATATTGTTGCAGTTGACTTTGTTGGTATATACGATATCACAGGTGAAATAATCAGACTTAATGACGAGAAAAGGGCCGAAACTAGTGTCTAGTCAAACCCACTTTACTCCGTGGTATATTTACAGACTTAGACATTTACATAGTTGATAATATTTTCACAGAGAAATCTTTGATCTTGTAAGATAACAAACGAGAGAACTTAGCATTGAAAGAAATTGTGTGTTTTCACTCTCATAATCATTATTTGCGGTCAGTGTGTATTCAGGCAGCTGTTACCTAAATTGGCACTATGTTTTATTTAGTACCTTGATTGACAGTACATGTATTTTCACTAGATTATTGCCTCTGTTTTGCTTTGTGACAGATCCTGACTGGTTAATTGATAATTAGATGACAAATTCATGTGTGTGTATTGGTATTTGATCATACACAGGATGCCTATGAACTTTGGCTTCTGAAAGTTTCGTAGTCAAGTAATATACCCCAAAGGCACTATACTATTTTTTCTTGCCTTAAGATATTATGTGGTTAAATCGACAATCATTAATACATTCTTTACAAAAAATATTTTTGTCGTTCTAAAAAGAATATTATATATATGTTAAATGGGTGGTCGAATATATATATTATACATTTCCTCCTAGCCGAGAGACTACCTCAATATGATCATCTGGGATAGTCAATGGTGTTCTTGTTATTGCCTATATTCTCGTTGATGTTACTAATATCTGTATACAATATTCAAAACTTGAATTATATATACATGTATGTGAGAATTTTACTAAGCGAATATATAATCCTAACAGTGGTGAACTTCTAACAACCAGACCAATGAACCTATATCCTGTTAAATGTGTCAGTGTGGAATGTAGGGTTTACGTTAAGTTTTCAACCTATGGATTTAATATGTTTAAACTCTTGCTCTATTTTCATAAACAATATTCCCAATATTGTGGAAAGATCAAAACATCAGATTTATACAGGAATATATATATATATATATTCATCAATGTAAAACAAAATTAACAAGGAATATCATCACACGGGCAAACCTTTAGATAACTTGTGTGTTGTAATTTCATTTCTCGCCAAGTTTTTTTTTCTGATTTTTAAATTCATGTTGTTTTGGCCTTGGGAAAATATGCGACCATAGTTTGCACCAAACGGGTACGGGAAGAGTTTTTTAAGCGCAGTTCTAAACATCATATTCAAGAAAGACTTGTTATCATTTCACAAAGGCGTATTATATCACTATTTTATTCAAACATTATTACAGATGATATTTAAGTAACCACTTATATGCTATAGATTTATTTATTGTGTATTGTTATTAAACACGATTGCCATTTCTTGACAGATTGTGAACTTTTGTGGGACTTGCCATGTTTCCATTCCACCTTTAAAATCAGTATCTACAAAAACCACGACCGGTGTTTCTATTCATCCTCGGGCATTCCTCGGTTTAGAGTCTTAATATATCTTTATAAATTTGTTCCATGGATTTTGCCATCAATTGATGATACATTGGATGTTACCCATTCCAACCATACACATGACATAACGTATTCTTCGAATATAACTTTAAGAGTTTATTTATAAAACTGTTTAGATGTTGTCCAGTCATGCTCAGCTCTGGTTGCTTCTAGGCTATTTTTTTATGTCTAGTTTTACGTAGAAGAATTGCTTAAATTCCAAAACATATGACTAACCAAGTGTTAGACGACTTTTAGAATTTTGAATAGTATATATACCAACTGGGATCTCACTTTACCTTTGATCTTTGACCCTATACCCTCTCTGTCTAGTTGTTTATAGATTTTCAACCTGATACGAAACTGTTAGACCAAACTTTAAATGTTAGATATACAGCAGACTGCTGAAATTTGAGGTTTTATCGACTTTTAAGCCATTCTCAGCTGATGTTGAATGTTTGCTTTAACAAGTATGTAACATGTGCGTGTTGTCCTATGTCATAGGAGTTGTTGTGTTAGAATCTATCCAATATTTTTCTTCCTTTTTAATATCTAATCTTGGCCAGTAGACTCTGTATCAAAATATCACTCTTTAGGGCTCGTAGGACTCTTAATGATTCTCTTAAATACCCCCGTCCATTTACCAAAATGCTGTAAATCTATTCCCTCTGGAAAAATAACCAACTTCTTATAAAGTCTCTACTATTAAATTGTAGAAATTCGACCCATCTGCCATCTCGGCAGATGTGATCTCTTCATCGAAATATCAATATTGTAGGCATGTCTTTAGTTATCTCTCATCTCTTTATCTATCGATATTTTAATTTCTAGCAGGTATACCGCGGAAGTAGGTTGTAGCCCTAAAAAGGTATCCACGGGTGTTCTGAGGTAGTGACGAACCTCAGTCTTAGTGTATGGTGTAATATTGTGTGCTTACCGTTTAATATTTAGTGGAAAACCAGGGTTTGGGGCAAGATTGGAGTTCATTTTGTCTAATCCTACGCAAAGTGTTCAGATGAAATGCATGTGGATAAGATATGTGGATACATTTCAATTATATGAAGAGCGTTATTTCTGCGTTAATTTTATATTGAGTTGCATAATGTTGTAGCTGGCATTGGTTCTTGTCTCAGTGACTTGCATTAATTTGCTTTTAAATAATATTTGATGTTTATAAAAAAATATTTTGTAAGATTTTCACAGAGGCAAGAAAACCTATGGTTATATATGAAACTATTTATTTTTCCTCCATCTCTTCTGTCTTCTCTGAATGTTTTGTATTAATATTATGGGTTTGTTCCATTATTATATACGTAACAGAAATAAGTCCCAAGAAGCAATGTTGTATTCTGCAGATTTTTTTGTCGTTTAAATGTATGTATAGCTATGCGAAATATGCATAATGGAGTTTGACGTGAAGATCAGAATAAGAAAAGTCTCATTGACGTCAGCTTGACAGTCCAAATATTCCATGTTTAGTGTTGATGCTATTCCATCCTGTGATAAAGATATAAATAATTATACGCTCGCGTTAGAACGCCCGTTATTTGCTTTATTCATACAGTATATAAACACTGGCGAAACAATGCTATTATGTGTGGGTTGCTCTGACAGTTTACGAGGGACATAATGAGTCCACCCTTAATCAAGAAAAGAACGGCCTCACTGAGGTAAATCGCTCATGTTAAGAATGGAGAATGGCTTCACTGTGCACATAATGTAAATCTTAGGTCTTGCTATGTAATACCATATTAAGCACGATACATTGAGCCAAAAAAGTACCGGTAGATCAAGTGAAAGGCTTGGGATGTTCCCCATTGAGAGGGAGAGTATAATATTATCCACAGGTATTAAAACTGATAGATTGATGTTATAATTGAATTACTGGTCGTTACACTTTCAGGGTGGCTTGAACACTTTAGGATATTTTAATGCTAAAAGCAGGGATTCTATTAATTTAAGGTAATTATGCCTCCGATTTAGGTCGGCAACCTCACTGATAGTGAATAAACGATATTACTGGACCAAACATAAGCCAGAAAAATATATTGCCTTTTCTCTGCACTTCTCTTCATCTGTTTCAAGTCACTCCATGATTTATTTATTTTTGGCTATTTTACTCGGTGGACCCATCCTTCCTGGACAGGTCCTCTATGCCACACCAACTTCATACAAGGCCCTGCCCCATTAGTAGCAGTAACGGTGGGAGTGGGTTAGTGCTTGGGTGGGTCATCACTTGGGTGCCAGCTCTCTCATACGCTGGAGGTGTTTGACCAATCCCACGAAAATGGGGCCAATTGTCGCAGTGCAGAAGGGGGAGTAACGGACACATGCTGCCTACACTCTGTACGGGTCCTGTTGAGTTGGGACTTCAAAGAGGGACACATACAACATTCAACAGGACCCGTACAGAGTGTAGGGAGGATTGGTGGATCCTGATTAGTGATTAATTGCTATACACAAAGCGGAATTCACCTCTTTGATTGTAAGTAAAGAATGGGCCAAGCAGATTGGGATTTAATAGCTGTCTGATTCACCAAGATTAACCTAACATTAATTGATCCAGCAATAGGAGTGGCCTGAGTTTGGGAATGATTATGGGCCCAGGGAGGCCAGCGCAATGCACCATGGTAGATTTTAGCAGGAAGGGAGGCCAGTTCTAGGGTTTGTTTACTTCTGCCCCATAGCTCTCAGTAGGGGCTTGGAGTACTCGTCTTTTTGAATATATTATTAATATAATATTGCTTATATCACCACCAAACTAAAGGATATTGAACAGGGAAAGATGCATTTTAATTGTGCTGTCACTGAATGCTATGCCTGCTCCAAAATTCTTGTATATTTATACTGGAGGAGTGAGGGGATGGTACCTGCTTCCCATCCATACATGTCCGAGTTAGAAGGCAGGCTTCCCTATCATCTTCCTCTAAAGGACTGTAGAACTTGGATCCACTATTTACCAGATCAACTAGCTCTGCCTTCTTGTAGCCAGAACTAGTAATACCACGTTTTTTAAGAGTTTGCTTAATTTAGGAACTGTCATTTTTGATGGATCCATTGTACAGAAACAATGCGTTAACACCACAGCATATGCACTCACTGAAGCCCTGGTAAAGTCCAGTGACCCAGGGGGTGCCTGATTCTTCCCGTGCCTGGTGATTGACCCATGCACTGGGAGAGCAACTGACACCAGCTTCTGTGGCCAGGTGGCCTCCCTTCCTGCTCCTAATCACTATCAAAACACCCTTGCCGAGCCCATATTTCGTAACTCGGGACACCCGAGTTACGGAATATGCCACCCACTACATATACGCCGTCAACTACATATTCTTGTTTCAATCAAAATTCATTATAAAAAAATCTTTCTCTATTTGACTGCGCTCTTTTTATTATGTATATTTGTCATTGTAATTATCCATTCACTAAATGACTTTCAAATGCTCCAGTTGCCAAATAAACTACTCTGATCATCCAATTTCACTGTTTAAATTGAACAGGGATGAAAGTCTTCAGTATTTCGACTGAAATTAGCATTTTTGAAATTCTAATTATTGTCTAATTTCCTCCGTATTCCATCATTTTTATCCCTAAAATTAAAGTTTCACAAATTCAGTGGTGCTCAGAGACTGAGAGGACGGGACCATGCTTGGCCGTTCTCTACGGATACTGACGCCGCTTCAGTATCATGCATTCAATTATCATGCATGACAATTCTCAAGACAATACTGAAAGATGGATGAGGACTGCCATCTTGTGGTATTCACAGACACAAACAACCAAATAGATCCAGAAAATTGACCGCACAAGTTAGGAGCGTGTTGCCTAATTAGTTAAGTAAGATTAAGTTTGTTTTTTTGATTGGAAATACAACCCATCCACCCGCCCTTTCTCTCTCTTCCCTCCTACCAAAAAAATCCATTTGATTTAGTGTTAAATACCGTAGTCCTACACAACACTAATGTGCTGTGTAGGCGATATTGCGATAATGAATGTTTTCAAATCGCGGTTTGTCTACCATAACCAATGATATACTTCCTCCCACAAAAAGGCCACCTAACTACAGCAAGTTTCCATTCAGACAAAGAACAGTTTGAAAATTACATGGGAAAACATTGAAAACACGGCCATAAATCCGGGTCGTTCTTAGATGGGAGATGACACTGATGGGTTGGCGACGTAAGGTATTTCGGAGGTGGGCTTATCACCCTCTTCACAGAGGGCGGGTCGGTCACTTCTCTTCTAGAATGTACCATTCAAAGGGTGTTTACGACAAGTTCTGAAGTGGCTGTAGGGGGAGGGCAGAGATGCTTTTCCCTTTGCCAGAAATGTTTCAGTATTTTTGCTGTGACCCCAGTTTGATCCCTGAATAACAGCATTGAGTTCATCACACTGCCACCTAGTGTTGATGAGCAGGCCTAAATGACATATCTTCCGGGAACTAGCTTGGGTAGTTACTTCTGTTCGTTCAGGGCAGCAAGAGCTTTTTTGAAGAGCTCCGCTTATTCCTCAATTTTTTTCTTCAATTTTGGATTACTACATTCACTTACAGGGAGTTTTGTTGGCACATAACTGCAAAGTTTAGTCTGAGCGGTCCAAAAACAGTAGTTTTTGTGTCTGAGTTGTCTTGAACACTCCAATTAGTGATGAACCGTATACAGTGTGGACCGCAACGGTTCTGTACTTGCCATGTGTAGTGGCTTCGTGGTTCTTATTGCACGTGCAAGTTTTCAAGTGCTTCTGTTCTGCTGAAAAGGCATATTAGGACAATATGAGTACCATCGGTAAGGAATCAGCTAAATTCCCAAGGATAAAGAGACACAAGCCAAGAAAGGCGAGGCGTCAGAGTCTCAGCCTGTTAAGAAAGGCAATGGCGGCACATCTGTGGTGATGGAAGATGTGGGATCGGAAGATGGCAAGGATGAGGAATCCTAGCCAAGCACTTCAAAGGGCCAATCAAACCAATCACATGAGTTTGATCTTGGTGAATATGTGGGTCGAGTCTGCGGGCTACAGGATAAAATTCAACAACCAAGTAAGGCACCTCATGAACCCAAATGTTAAGGAGGGTTCAGACCACATGGAAGGCCTGGAGGAGGGAGAGTGTTCCGATGCCCTCCAAGGTCTGGATGATTTCATCAATAACTTTCTTAAGGAAGTCACAAAGAGGGAGAACATTGGTCACCCTGTTAGCAACAACATAGTTGAGTTGGTCAAAAAGCTAACAGAAACAGCGATGAACTTTACATCTTTGGATAACATCCGTAAGCAGTTCCCACTACCGGAGAACCTAGATTACATCAAAACGCCTATAAGCTTCTAGCTAAGGTGAAGGAACTTTTGTCTGAAGAGCATAAGGGAAACAACAAGGTACTTAGGGCTCATGACAACCTCAATGTTGCAATGTTGGTGATAAATGGTAATTTAGATATGATTCAAGAAGATGTCAAGAAAAACGATACAGCCTCAATCTTTCAAACCCTTACGAGCGCGCTCACCATGACAGTGAAGGTGGCGCAGGATATCACAAGGGCATGCAGGGAAGTCCTTAATGTGGACACAGCCATGGATCTAAAGGAGTTATTTGGAGATGATAACCCAGCAACCCCAGATTGCTTGGCAGGAGGGGATGTAGCCTAAAAAATTGAAAACTTTAAAAAGCAGAATAGGATGCTAGCCCTGCTCAAGAAGGAGCAACTGAAACCCCAACAACCACAGTCGCAGCTGAGAGGTGGGGGAGCCTATAAATTCCACAGTGGATGTGGGGGTTGGCAAGGAGGGTTGGGGTGGGGGTTGGCAAGGACATACACCTCATGACAACTAGTCAAAGAGGGGAGGTTTCTCAGGCAGTGGAGGAAGAGGAAACTAACTCGGCATCTTTGGCGGCGGTTTTTCCTGCGAAGGGGACTCAATTGTCTTGGGTCCCGTGCCGCACCCTCGGAAGTTCCGTCAAAGGTAATGCACTCTTTTCCTTCATTGCTAAGCCAGAACTGTTTTGGGCAGGGAATACTAGAAATTGTATTGAGGAATAGGGAAAAATTACATCAGATAAATTTATTATTGATGGGGTTCAGGGAACCAAGTTGGAGTTTACTAAGAAGCCAGTGCAGCATAGAGAACCTAGACCACTTAAGGCCTAAATCCATTGTCACCTCAAAACAATGAGCGACTATACACAGTTCTAGAAATCTTGTAATACCTTTTTATTTGAGCGACATCAATTAATGTACAGCGACTTTGCACATTATTGAATGATTCAGAATGAGCAACATGATGCAAGTCGCTTGACAAAATTGGAATACACTAGCGATTTATGTCTGGCTACATTGTGATGTCGCCAAGCATTCACAGTTGAAATAAAAATTTTCAGTTGCACAAACAATTCCAGCTACTTGGAGATTGAGCGACTTCAAAGCTTTCCACGCTTTTGATTGGCTAAAACAGACCAAGTCGCTCAACGGTCTTTCACTGGCTGGAATCCACACACAGGGTGACCATATCAAACCTACTTGGGCAACCTTCCGATGTGTCGCTCCCTTTTTGAGCGACTGGAATGAAAATGTTTAATTTAGTCGCTCATGTTGTGTAGCCCTTGCAAGTCGTCGAGGTAATTAGAGCTGTCACTGGAAGACGATCTTGATTTGGGAATTCACACAGCAGCAAAAGTGGGCGACACAACGGGGGACATAAAGCGACTGAAAACTTGGGTGACTTGGGTGAAAAACATGAGCGACTGATGGGCGACTTGGCTCTGAAGTCGCTGTGTGGATTCCCGGCTTAGTCCTTTCAGAAGTGAGGAAACTAGAGTGGAAAGGAGTTATTGTGGAATCTGAACTGAATCTGAATCTGTCAGTGGGGCTGCAATGTGTTTCTGCACCCTAAACCCAATGGTGACTTTTGCCTGATTTTGGACCTTTCAGACCTAAACAAGATCATAGTTTATAAACATTTTAAAATGGATTTGTTATAATCTGCTATGAACATCATGACAAAGGGTTGTTTTATGGCCTCAATAGGGTCCTTCACAAATAGGTCGATGACAAACTTTGCAGTGGTGACTATGCCCCGAGGACAAGACTAGCTGTGGGCACCTTCCCAGCTAGTCAGCTAATACCTACACTATGGGTGTCAAACTTTGCCTCCTTATTCTTGGGACTACAATTTGCTTTGTGGCTGGATAGCTGTTCCAGGATTCTCAGATCACATGTTGGGAGTAGTTTTGCCTAAACTCAATTAGATTTTATCCTCTAGATCTTCCAAGAGAATCCATCACAACATAGGCTGAGAAGAAGCATGCACACAGGGATGGGTGTGCAGGCAGAGGAGCGGGACACAGAGACCATGCATAGACTTGCAGTATGCCTCTAGGGGTTCAGAACTAGTGTTAGTGTACAGTGCATTGTACATACAGAGAGAGGGACTGTGCAAGTCTGATGACCAGCTGGTACACTGGGGCTTTGGTGTGCGCTGCCCCTCTCACCCTCTCACAGCCTTCTCCGCTGCCCCTGTCTCAGTGTACATAGGTGCCCGCATTCCAGCCACCACTGACCAGTAGTGACCTGCACAGTGAGAGTATCTTAGCACATCCGGTTACCTCTACAATAATTTGTAAAGGAGGAAATTGACTTGAAGGATGCTTATTATACCATCCCAATACAACAGGAAGACCATAAGTTCCTAAAAATTCTGGTAGGGAAATTTTTCCAAAAACACGTATGCCTATGGGGTTGGTGCAAGCCGCATGCTGTTTCACCAAATTTCTCAGACCTATTTGGGGTTTTATGCAACTACAAGGATTTACTTGTTTGGGGTATCAGGACAGTTTGTTCATTATGCACGAGGACTTAGACAAGTGCAGGATATCAGTGGTTATGCTGGAGGACCTGTTTACCAAATTAGGATTCACAGTTCATGCAGGGAAGAGTCTTTTTGAACCGAGACAACAAGTACTGTTCTTAGGATATAACCTAGATGCAGTAAACATGGTAGTCACACCTACCAGGGATAAGATATCCAATTTAATAGTTTAGCATCTGAAATCCTATTGGGAGGTTCATTCATTATCAGACAGGTAGCGCAGTGTATTGGGGTACTTATAGACCTTACAAAGGGGGTTGAATATGGAATGTCCCACTACCGCAAATTAGAAGAGGGAAAGATGCAAGCATTGCATACTGAAGGATCATTTGATGGCTGAATGACTATCTCTCAGGAGGCAGCACAAGAGCTGTCGTGGTGGCTGAATTATTTGCCAACAGCTAATAGGAGGATTTGGGAAAGAACCCCTAACTGTTTTTACCTTGACCTCCGATGCCTTTAATTTAGGGTGGGGAGCCACATGTGATGGGGCCTCCACAGGCGGGAGGTGGAATTTGAATGAGCAATTCCTCCATATTAATGCAAAAGAACTGTTTTGGGGCCTCAAAAGTCTCCTCGGGATTATTTCTAACTTCAGAGTTAGATGTGATAATACTACAGCGGTGGCATATGTTAACCATCTGGATGAGATAAGTTCCGTGGGATGCAATAGCAAGAGACCTATGGGTTTATTGCAAGGATAGGAACATTTGGCTGTTTGCAGTGCATGTGCCAGGGGTGGATAACGAGATGGCGGGATTTTGAATCGAGGAACTTCAGGGAAAACCTAGGGTTTGTTGACCCTGTCTGGAGGACATTATGTGGTTTGTGAAGGTATCTGGGGTGAAAATGTGATTTTGAAGCCTTTTGTTAAATTGGGATCCCCACACCCTATTTATAGCCTGAGAAAGCCCCTGTGAGATACTACGTCATTTGCCACTACATGCAGAGGAGGGAGAGGATGTAGGGGAAGGGAGTGAGGGGAGGGAGAGAAAGTGAGGAGGAGGAGCATGAGGGGAGGAATCAGAGATGGGGTTGGGAGAGAGAAACAGAAGAGGCGGAGGGAAATATGATAGGAACCAAATTCATGATATTCAGTAAGGAGAAGAAACAGAGACCCATATTAATTTTAGAATTAAAGGAGACTTACCTTGGTAAAGGTGAACTTTGATTCTAAGTTTATGATGTTAGTACCGATTGCTGGGTTGAACAACAGAGATGCGCATATCCGGTCAGGTGAACAGCTTTGAAAGTCAAATAAGGATTGGAATCGAGAAGAATAAACCTGTTACTCTCAAAAAATAATTCCCAATTATCCTTTTGACTAGAACAACAGAAAAAAGATATAATTTAGGACCCTAAATTATGCTAACCCTTTTTTCCATAAACCCTTGGGAGGGCTCCTGTGTAAAGGGCGGGACTGTTGTTCAACCCAGCAATCGGTACTAACATCATAAACTTAGAATCAAAGTTCACCTTTACCAAGGTAAGTCTCCTTTAATTCTAAAAGTTTATTTCATGTTAGCCGTTGCTGGGTAACACCAGAGATTTGAGAGCCTCGATTCCAAACCGAGAAATCCCAAACCCCTGCCGAAAAATTTGTCTACAAGACCACTCACCAATTTTACTTGGATAAGACCGCTGACTGGAACACTGTCTCTGGGTCTATAGTCTTGTTGTAGAACTTTGCGAATGTCTTCGCGTTGGTCCATCGTCCTCTCTTTAGGATGGACTCGATAGGAATGTTCATATTGTTGACCTTGGACACACTTGCACCTCTCGTCGAGTGCGCTTTGTATTTACTGGTGTCTATACCTGTCTCCCCCAGAGCCTCCTTTGTCCATCGTGACACCGTGTTTTTGGTCACTGGGATCGGAGTCTTCTCTAGGGAGAGCCAGAGAGTCTGGTCTGGAACGTCAAATTTTTTCGTTCGTTCACAATATTCTCTTAGAGCCCTGTACGGGCAAATGTCTTTTACTACATTATATTTGTCTACTCTGAACATGTCTAGTGACTGTCCTGCTCTGTTGTGTTTCAGCAGGGAGTCCATTTGGAAAACTACATCCTCCTTTCCCCAGGTGATGTTTTTCCTTTTAATGGCATGTATGGTTTGCATCCTCTGTGCTGTGACTATTGCTAATAGTAGGACTGTCTTGTACGTCAGTCTCTTTATTGACAATGCTTCCAAAGGAGACCACTCCTTGAGTCTGTGTAGCACAAAGTTCACGTCCCAGGTTTGAGTGTATTTCGTCCCTGGGGGTCTCTTAAAGTGGATTCCTTTTATAATCCTGGCTACTAGGCTATTGCTACCTACTGTACCTCCGTCCACTCTTTCTACGTAAGAAGACAAAGCACATCTAGCTGAGCTACACGCGGAGTAGCCTAGTCCCTCCTTATACAGACTAACTACAAAGGCTATCACATTGTTGATGTGAGGAGTCTTTTCCGGGATTTTGTTCTCGGAACAGAAGGAGGTCCATCTCTTTAGATAAGAATCATACTGTTTCAACGTGCCTGGCCTCCACGACGCCATCAGGAGTTCTCCTGCGATCGGATCTAGGCCCTGATCCCCAAGTTCTTGGGCTAGATCCGCCATGTGACAAGGTTCAGGTGCCAAATCGCGTCCGTGATGGGGTTGTGTAGGGGGACGTTGGGGAGGATGATCTTCTCTCTGCACGTTCTGCTCAGCAATCCGTAATACGGCTGAGTACTCCAATTTGGAGTCACCAGGAACCCCTTTGATTGATCGGCGATCATCTTCCTGGCTGCTCGGAGAGCGATGCTGAAAGGAGGGAAAGCATAAATTATCAAGTGTTTCCAAGAGAAAGCAAAAGCATCTATGGCTGAAGCCCCTGGATCAGGGCCCCAGCTGCAATAGTTTTTGATTTTATGCGCTACCCTTGAAGCAAATAAGTCTATTTCTGGAGTCAGACCCCTTGTGATGTGTTTAAACACATCATCCGGTAGAGCCCATTCTATGAACCCTTCCTTTCGTGATAAACTGTCTGCCTCAATGTTTTCTACTCCTGGGATATGGGCTGTGTAAATGAACAGGCCTCTTTCTTCACAGAACTCCCAAATAAGCTTTGCTATCCTGTCGCACATTATGCTGCGGGCCCCACCTTTGTTGTTAACATAGGCTACCGCGGTCATGTTATCCGATAAACACTTTATCTGTAAGTTCTTCTCTTTTTTGAAGAAGGTTCTTAAGCCTAACAGGATTGTGTAAGTTTCCTGAGCATTGATGTGCCAATTTTGTTCTAAAGTATCCCAAAGACCACTGGCTACTTTATTTTCAGTCACACATCCCCAGCCTGTGTTTGAAGCGTCCGTGGTTAAGGACCGATCTGGAGAGAAAGTTCTAATTAGTTTGAAACCCTTAGGCACTCTTTTCTTCCACCAATCCATGTCTTTTAGCCCTGCTAATGAGATTTTCATTTTTGCATCGAAATTCCCAGCTTTAGATTTTAGAGCACTTATTTTGTCTCCCTCTAAACGCCTGTAGTGGGCTTCCCCGTATTCAATGCCCTTGGACATGTCCACCATTAATCCTAGTAACCCTGCTACCTCCCTTATGGAAGGAGAGTCTTTGCTTTTGACATCTTTGATAGCTCTAAGCATTTTTTCCCTTTTGTCATCGGTAGGCCTGACTGTTAGGTTTTCCGAATTTAAACAGTACCCTAGGAAAACTATTTCCTTTGAAGGAGTGAGAGCACTCTTTTCTTCGTGCACTTTAAACCCCAGCTCTACGAAAATTTTGAGTAGTAGGCCTACTGTTTCTAGGCATTTTTCATACGTTTCCCCCACAATGAAGGTATCGTCTATGTATCCTATGCAAGTATGTCCTCTCTCATTTAGGTGAGCGAAAATGGGTTTTAACAGTTTGGTAAAATCCCTGGGTGCTTGTGCTAGGCCCATAGGCAAGCAAGAGAATTGGAAGAGTTTGTCTTTCCACAAAAGTTTTAGAAATTTTCTGTCTTGTTTCTTGACAGACACTGAAAAGTAGGCATCCGAAAGGTCTAAAGAGGCCATAAAGCAATCTTTGTGCACCAGTTGAAGTGCCGTCTGCAAACTTTCCATTTTGAAGTGTTTATACTTTACTTCCAAGTTAAGGTCCGAAAGGTCTAAGATCATTCTGAATTTTCCATTGGGCTTTGGTCTTAGGAATACATTCGAGACAAACTGGCCCTCCTCATTTGAGGAGGGCTCGATGATGTTTTTGCGGAGTAATTCTCCCAACTTTGAGTCCAACACCCCAGAGGCTTGTCTAGATCTGAAATAGGGTAAGATACTGTTCCTTTCTGGAGGTAACCCTTCCCAGTCTATCCTAACTCCCCTGACTTTATCAATGATAACAGGATCTGAGGTAATGTTCATCCAGGCTTTAAGATGGAATCTGATGCCACCCGCTACAAAGTTTCCAAAATCTTTGAAATTGTAAGGAGAACTCACCTGGGTTACTGGGCCTCCTTCTGGTGAAAATTTTTATTTCCACCTCCACCTTTGCCTTTGCCTTTGAACGACTTGTTAAAGGTCTTTTTCCCCTGTCCTCCGTTCCCCTTCTTCGGGTTATTATTATTATTGTAAGGGTGGTTCCTTTGCTGCTTGTTCGGGGTAGGCCATGACTTGGTTTTCATCAGGTTCTCCGACATTGTGGCGACTTTCTTCGCCCTTTCCATTGCAGCCCCTAGGTCATCGCCAGCTATATAGTTGGCTGTAGGAGGATTCCTATCTGTTAGGAGGGAAGTATAGGGATATGCTACCCCCTGCTTGATGACTTCTCGCCTCGTCATCATAACATCATGCATCGCCCTGGACAAGAGTAGATTGGCTTGCATGGTGTCTACGTAAGATTCGTAGAACTTGTGCTGGTAACCCTGGAGCTTCTTATCCCCACCTTTAGCTAGGTTTGCGAAGTCATAGGCTACCTGTGCTTGTTTCGCCACTGCTGTCATGGCGGCGGCCATATTTTCTTGGACGTGCCGGAGTTTCGATTCTACGGCTTTCATCTCTTTGCTAGCTTTTTCTTCCAACAGTTCATTGAGCTTAGGTATTTTAAGTCCTTCAGCGTTGGCGGGTCTTGGATATAGATCCCTCTTGGCTAGTACAACTTTTACATCCACCGGTTCTCCGAGTATTTTACCGAATGGGAGGATGAATTTCTCCGGGAGAGCAGGTCCTTCTGCCTTATCCGCAAGGAGAGTTGAGAAACTCGCCTCAAAAGCTTCACAGTCAAAAGCACCTTGACTGGTCGACTCCTTCGAGTTTTCCTTTTTTGGAGAATCCTGAATGTCATCTCCTGAGTGTGAGGCCTCGGAACCTGGAGGTTTCTGTTCCTCGTCCTCTTCCTCGCCTTCCTCATTATCCTCCTTTGTCGCCTCCTCCACCATGGAGAGAGCCAACGAGGCCACATCATTCGCCGACTTAACTGATGTTTCCAAAGGCTTCATCACCTCGGCCAACATAACCTTGATTTGGTCTATAGAGGTTTTGGAAAGTCCTTTTCCTCCTGCTTTTTTAACAGGAGCGGGAGGGTCTTCTTTTACCCCCTCTTTGGCGCCTTGGCGGGTCTGGCGGCCATCCCCCCCGGAGGGGGCATCTTCCGAATCACTGGTCATGCCGGTGTGGAAGAAAAACTAACCCACTGTCCTCTGCACTGGGGAAAGTTCTCAAAATTGGTTCCCGGGGAACCTAAGGGACAACACTGTCTGGATTACCACGTAAAAGGTAAATCCTCCTGAAGATGGTCTTGGATTAAACCGATTTAAAATCCGCGACCATTAGCTGCCACCATGGAGGTTTTCGAACCGGAAGCTGACTGTTCACCTGACCGGATATGCGCATCTCTGGTGTTACCCAGCAACGGCTAACATGAAATAAACTCAGGTTTAATGGGAACGAAATAGAAGAAACAAGTGAATATGAATACTTTTATTTCATACATGTTCAGCTCTGTTTTCTTTTGTAACTGCAGCTTAATGCGGTTCATATGTATAGCACTTGTTGAATAGATTTTGGAGATTTAGAATCAATCAAAAAACATCGTATGGCCCTAAAACGCAAGGTTCACCCCTCCTACCTCCGGACTAATAGTCCGGTGTCCCGAGTTACCATATGAGGAGCTTGAGAGGGTGCTCCCAGTGCAGATTAAGAGCCACAGGGAGGCCACATAATATGGTGGGGGTATCTACTGCAATCCTTGGCCGTCACTCTGGGCATATCTTGGGCATCTTCCCCTGTCCCCCACGCTCTCCATGATGGCCGTGACGGCTGACGCGCAGTTTACAGAGAGTGGAGGTTGTTTCTGTTTTTGTTCACAATCATTTTCTATGATGATAATAATGAATGTGGGTGTTCAGCTGCTGGATGCACATCCTTAAAATGGTCTTGAATACAATTTAGTGAACCTACTAGGTGTAAAGTCTTTTTGCCTAATTAATTCAGTCCAAAACTTTTGCTCCCATGTTTTCTGTGTTTTGTGAACTGGATGGATACTTATCCAATTTGTCGTTTTCCTGGAGCATGCATGACAACCAGTGACAGCACAATTAAAGTGCATCATTTCCTCTTCAATATCCTTTAGTTTGGTGGTGATCTAAGCTATATTACTTAACTTAATTCGAAAATTAAAAGATATGTACTCCCAGCCCCTACTGTAATCTATGGGGCGGAAGTAAACAAACCATGGAAGTGGCCTACCTTCCTGCTAAAATCTCCCATGGTGCATTGCGCTGGCCTCCCTGGGCCCACAGCCACTCCCAAACTCAGGCCACCCCTATTGGGGTTACCCCACAAATCAAGATTTGCCAAGATATGAATCGTACAACTGTATGTTAAAAAAAAAATGGTATTGGATAACTTAGGTAATGTGGTACAACACAAAGGGTTGACAATAATATCCATGAATGTCAGGTCCCTCAGAAAACAAAATGCTAGAAATTTTGAAACATTTCTGAAGAATATTGTGAAAGTGCTAGCCATACAGTTGAATGAACTAGACCTAGATCAACACCTGTTATATGGAGGTGGTTTCAAAATATATAGAGCAGACAGAAATCAAACTAATGGCAGTAGCAATAAAGTAGGAGGTGGCCTATACTATGCTGTTTTATATGCAATGACTTTGAATCTGATCTCTTGTTTTTTAGTGACAGAAATATAACAGATAAACATATCAAACTACAAATAATTAAGGTAAAACTGGGGCATAGATCGAATTCATTCTCCTCAATGCTTACCGCCCTCTGACTGGAAATAAAACCATTATCAGAAATGAAATATCAGATGGATAGAGAAACCTTGACTGCCATCAAAGAATGAGACAACTGATTTAAAATCGCCCAAAATACCAGAAATGAAATAGATTATAATGCGGCAAATGCCTGTTGAAAGAGAGTAGCCAGTAGCCAGTAATCAGAGAACCTCAAAAAAGACATGTTAGATCCCTTTTATACGACTGCGGTAATAACAGTAGGAAATTTTGGAGGGAGCTTAATAAACTTTCGGTCAAAATTACTCAAAAATTGCTGGCGAGCTTCATTCATATGGTAAGACTCTAAAAGGCAAGGAAGCTAATGACATTTTAAATCTTTTTTAAAAAAAATATGGCATCACAGATATTACCCCTCAAGGTGATTTTATGACCTCAATGAACTCAATTTCTCAACTAAACCAGATTGTGCTATGGTTTCTAGAATTAATATCAAGAGTGAAGAGGTGTTAGAAGTAATTGGTGGTATTGATGTAAATAAGAACAGTGGTTTCGAGTGGTCAAACTCTATAAAGTATTGAAATTCTTTTTGATGAAAAATCACTTGTGCTTTACTAAACTTCTATGATTATGTGTCAAAAGTAGTGAACTCCCAAATAAATGGAATAATAAATCTCTCCCCCTTACCTAAATCAGGGAACTTGGGCCTTCTAAACAATCTCAGGCTTATTGCCATATATGGAGGTACCCTCAGTTCCAACTACAGTTTCTTCTTTGATCTGTTTACGACGTACTGCCAACTCCTGCAAACTTGCAAAGATGGGACCTTGCACAGACACTAGACTGCCCACTATGTGGGAAGAGAGGAACCTTAGGGCATATCCTCTCTTCATGTCAAGTAGCCCTTTCCCAGGGGAGGTACACATGGTGACACAATCATGCAGCTACTACAAGAGCTGGCAGATGTGGTTGACAGAGAGTGGAAGAGCAAGGCGAGGCAACCAAAAAAGAAACCAATCCAGATCAGATTTGTGAGGAAGGGAGAGTGTTATGAGGCTATGTACACAGGAGGATCCACTGGGTGGAGCCACAGTCAAACAAAGGAGGGCTGTGGCTGGGGCTGTGGCTGGGGGAGCTATTCCTAGAATAAAGTTAGACTCTACTCTAGAACATCAACCTATATAGATCGTTGGCTCATTCACTTATCATTCATAGCTCTAATTCAGTATATATACTAGGACACAACCTAGTATATCATTGGTGGAGATACCCGTCTTCGGTAGCCAAGAGTGTGCACAGAGCTTGGAGCATCCTAAATCAAGCAGGAGACAGGAAGCCAGCAGTGGACCTGGACAAACAACTGAAATTCCCCAAGATAATACCAACTAATCTCAGGCCACGTATGGTCTTGTGGTTGCCAGGTACCAGGAAAATTATCATTATTGAGCTGACAGTTCCATGGGAAGAAAGATGCAGCGAAGCCCATGAAAGGAAGAGGAATAAATATGAAACATTGCTTGAGGAGTGCAGAGAAAGAGTATGGCAAGCATGGAGCTACCCAGTTGAGGTAGGGTGTAGAGGATTCCCAGCACACTCAGTGTGGAGGATGTTCTTGGCACTAGGAGTGACAGGGCGGGCAAGAAAATCAGCAATCCAGAGAGTGGCCCAGGCAGCAGAAAGAGCATCATGCTGAGTGTAGATGAGAAGGGACTCCAGTAGCTGGAGGCCCACTACCGTTCTGTTGAGCTGTAGACTCTTACGAGATATATACAGTGATGTAGGAAGCAAGGGGGCCACAGAGGCCATGCCCCCCCCCCCCCCACCAATGAAAGTGGGGGGGGCAGAGTATGGTTTGGCCCCCCCCCCCCACCAATTTACCTTTAGGCCTATATCAATTTTGAGAATGCTGTAAAATGAACCAAAGATTCCTCCAGATAAAGAATGCCCTCTTTCAGTAATATTAAATGCCAGTAGGCCTAAAGTGTTGTAACTAGCCCTTGCAAAAAAAATTTTCGCTGCAAATAAACACAAGCTTAGGACTGCCACCCATGCCTTTGGTCCAGATACCCTATAGTATCCCAGAACCCCATTTAACTCACTTTTCTTGCTTAATTCAGTCTCAGTGTCTCTAATTCTTTCCCAATCAAAAGGGAATGACATCAATAACTAAATATCTGACCTAAATATAGCTGGTAGCCAAAAGAAGGTAACAGTAGCCTGTTATGTAGATTTCAGCAAGGCTTTTATTTCAGTAGTACCGAATATCATGATAGATAAATTACAAGACCTAGGAATAGCACCCAATCTGAGAAAGTGGTTTGAATCATACCTTGTGAACAGAACACAAAAAGTGAAGTTAAATGGTCTAATTTCCGATACACTTGCAATTAATTATGGAGTACCTCAAGGGTCAATTATAGGGCCAATAATGTATCTAATATATACGAATGACCTAAAACATCTTAATATAGGGTCAAAGTACCTACAATATGCTGACGATACATTTTTTTTTACTATTCTGGTACAACACTGAAAGAATGTGAGGAGGTGTTGAATCGAGACATGAATTTATTTTATGACTGGAGCCTTGGTAACAAGCTCTTAGTAAACAGCAAGAAAACCAAATTAATGATATTTGGAAGAAATAAAAATGATAGAGATGCACCAACATTAGATGTAAAACTAGGGGGAGAAAAGCTGGAAATTGTAACAGCTTATACCTACCTAGGAATGTGTATTGATGATAAACTCACCATGAAACGTCAATATAATAATGTGGTGAAACAGAATAATGATAAGATTTATACGTTCAGAAAAATAAGGCCTAATCTGACCAAACCAGCAGCAATTATGATAGCCAAATCGAAACTTGTTTCTCTATTTGATTACAGTCTCTTTAGCCTGTGCCCCCTTACACAAAATGATCTCGGTAAACTCCAGAAGACCCAGAATCGCATATTAAAAATAGCGCTAAACTGCGATTACCATGTTAGTAATGTCGAAATTCTAAGGTTAACAGGTGTCATGAATATAAAAGAAAGGATGAAATACAACTGCTGTATATTAGGACACAAAGAAGTGTATACAAAGGGAAAAGCTATACTCCCAAATAGACACACTCGCCAAGCTAATGCTCCCCTATTGGGCAATTTCTTCCCGAAAACTAGTAAGGAGGAAAAATCACTGATTAGTTGTATAATACAGAATTGGAATACTCTAGAGCCCGAATTGAGACTAATAGGGGATGAAAAAGCTTTCAAAGTTGGTCTAAAAAGATATATCAATGAATGACTATTGAAACTATACTACACGCTACACCATCCAGTGTGGATGATATATATATTCTGTATAATGCCCTCTTTGCCCCCCCCCCTGCCTCTTCCCCTTCCACACCTCCCACTGCCCCCCCCCCCCCCCCCCCGCCCTCTGACCATCCCTACACTAACCCATGATGACTAGAATATTATTGATGAGCTGTTACTCTCCCCCCCCCCCCCCCACCGCTCTCCCATAAAAGTGGAGACATAAAAATGGTAAAGTGATAAGTATATCATACATTGTTACAACTATACAACTTGTACATATGTATTTTTCTCCTTATAAGCATAATAGATAGTAGAAGTTGGATTCACTCATCTCACCTCGACAAACAAGTATTGTATATAAAATAGGCAGGTACCACCTTTTTCATAACATTATTTCTAATATCATAATCTCATTCCTTTCATCATCATTCATATAATCATGTATGTTTCTTGTGTCTTAAATAGAGTGATCGTAATTTGGCTTAGAGTAATTAGAATACACAGTAGGTTAAAAAAGACTGAAATGAATGTAAATAATGAAAGCTGTATAATGGGGTGAATACCTCGATGTACTAGAAAGAGTAGCAGGGCGCTACGAAAAATCACCCCTAGGGTGAGCGTGTTTAAAATTGTAATTAAAAGCCTGAATAAAATTTATGTTCCCCCCAAAAAATGCGTGAGTTTGAAAGAAAACCTTGCCCAAGATATGAAGATATTAGTGAAATTAAAGAATAAAAGGACTGAAAAATGAAACAAATCTAAAAAGGCTGTCTGCCCTGGGAGTCAACCTCACAATGTCTGGATTTGCAGTCTTACATGCTAACCACTTGAACATAGGGGACTGTAGAGAACATGTATTTAAATACGGGGCATACCCATTGATGTGAGCTGCAGGCAATGTAATGATTCAAATTATCATAAAAGTATATCTGGCATCTGCAATCTATTTATATAATGTGCAGGGATTTCTAGGTCTGCACCTTTCTCTGGACAGTTTCAACCTTTGCAGTGTTTTATAACATAGAGCAGGAGGGAGTAGTTTCTCCTATCTTACAAAACTGGTACGAAAACACACAGATGCAGGTGTCATTTCCCCATTTTCATTAGCAAATTCATTTCTCCCAATAGGCAAGTTTCTGGTGAGCTTGGCATGTGTATTCGAAAAAGAGGTATGTCACATCAAGATATTTTGTAAAGAAATCCAATTCTGATTATACCAATTTATTGGGGAATGTGTGCTTGTTCAGGAAGTTATTTAATTAAAAGAGACATATAGGACTTCTTCAGACATACTTTGACTAGCCTTTGTGCTTCAAATAAACTCTCTTTGCATTTGACATCCTTTGTTTGGATCCTGTTTCAATTTTCATGAGGAAATTGATAAATTTCTAGCATTTTTTCAATCTCACCTTTCTAAGACAATTAGCTCTGAATGGGAATACCTAGAACTTTTGTTACCAAATAGTTGCAAAAATTCTTTTTGTGATTATTAGAAAATGTAGAATGTATGTCCACACAACATCATGAAACTGTAAAGTGTGGCAGCGTCATGAAGCGAGGACATTTTTCTAGCCAACATTTGATAAAAATTGTTACTCTTGCTATTTGGGGGGAAACATTGGCATGGGTAACTTTTGAAATCTTCAAAGGTATCTTGCCATCTCTATGTAC
Organism: Sthenelais limicola; assembly: GCA_942159475.1. Lineage (NCBI taxonomy): Eukaryota > Metazoa > Annelida > Polychaeta > Phyllodocida > Sigalionidae > Sthenelais > Sthenelais limicola. The sequence continues at coordinate 32,021,206 of OW804094.1, read as the reverse complement.
TCTATGTCCTCATTGTCTTTTCTCAAGTCAGAACCAGTTGATGGAATTGGGTCCAAATAAAGCACCTAACAAGGGCAAAACTAGAGTTTTTTTAACGCTGCTAATTTTGGAAAACCTAATTAGGTTGTTATGATGTTGGCAAATTTGCATATTGTCTTTTGAGAAAATGCACATTTTCCCTCATATCTGATAGGTTGACAGATCATTTTGAAACTGACGCATTATCAAGTGTAATTGTGTTCCATTACATGGCATTTGGAAATGGATGGTATAAGTGGACAACCAATAGGTAAATTCCATCATTAAAACAGCCATACAGGGTAATTGTGTTATATAATTTGGAATACAAACTCAAGTGTCAACTGCATCACTCGCGATGACACACAATCTTAGACCTTGTGTCATAGGGAAACTATTCCCAAATCAACTTCTCGCTGTATTAGATTATATTATCTAGATATACAATTTCACTTTGTGGGACAAAGTTGGCCCCCCCATGTTTAAAATGCTTCCTACATCACTGAATATATAGAGACTACTTAGTGTAGTGTGAACTGCCAGCTAGCATTTATACTTAGATATAATGTAGAGATTTATAGGTCTAAATATTACATAAACTGTAAAAAGAATGGTAGTGATGAATAACATGTCCTATTATGTAATATGATTTAAATCCGTACATGTACTCTTTTCAACTACAAAATGTATTGGTATTATGCAACCAAATTTAACGACCCATGCAGTTACTCTTGTGAAAACATACCACATTTGAGAAATCTAAACTCACAATTATTCAAATCTGAGTTAAAAAGATCAACTCTGAACCAGGCTTTTGACATCTTCTAACAGATAGCACACACCGGTCTACCAACACCCGCAAACACCCCCCTTGTACATATGAACCCATCATACCAATTGCTACCAATATCACTAACCACTCATAAGAATCTAGTTTAAGGCAGGCTGTAGAAAGACTATCATTGCGATAATGCTGTGAAATTCTGTAATCTGCATAATAAAAAATAAAATAAAAAAAGCTTCCCTGAACTACTTCTTTAATGACATCATACATGATGTATATGGTGTTTCCTGACCTACTTCTCTGACTCACAAACTTTTGAAAGAGAGGTGAGAAGGGGGGGGGGGCCAGCAGGGAGGGACAAAGGGGGAGGGGGGAAGGAGGTGTGAGGGATAGGGGATCGAGTGGTGAAATAAGAGACATTTAAAGATATAGAGGAAAATTCAAACACATGCCCCTATGTGGCTCCTGGTTGAGTCATAATAGCCAGTGGTCATTATAAATGTACCAGCAGTGGTACCTGCTAGTGTCTATTGTCTCATTCAAAACTCATTTCAATCATTTTCGCACAGGTCCTCTTATTGCCCTGACAAATGAAAAATGTTCACTGTGTGAAGTATAATCAGGATCATATTGATGCAAAAACCACATCTGGCAATGATGACACTCCATGTAAACCAGTTAGAAGTCTGTGTAATGACGAATATAAATTTGAAATGAATCAGCCAGAGCTGCCACTAATGTGCATGACATGGTCAACTTTAGTGGTCTCCAACTTTCTTTGAGCACGGCAAGATATATGCTTTTTTGTGTTAATCTACAGGATATGACCTCCCATAGGTGTAGCAAATCTAAACAAAATCGGACTGGTCAGTTTTAAAAAAAGAATATCACATTCCCCATAGACTCCTATAGTAAACTACCGGGGTTTTCTTCAAGTGACTCTAGAAAAAAACTTATTGGGTAACATACCTTTTTTCCTTTTTATTTGTTTCTTATATAGTAATCCCTGGATTTTTTTTCATGGTAACATGGTAGCACTAGCCGGAAGAGGATCTCAATAGTCTCGTCCAAACAGAACTATCCCTGAAAGTTTTATGACAGTTGTATTGGTCAATTTTGTTCATTGAACTGTCTGACTTTAAGGGAGAAGGAGAAGAGGGGTAGGGAGTGAATATAGGGAGAGGAGATGGAGGGCAGTGTGGGTAGAGGGTAGGAAGGTGATTTGGGAGAGGGAGTGATGTAGGAGGATGGCGGGGAGTGGAGAACAGGGATGATAAAGTGAGAGAGAGAAAGGCAATAGTGAGAGAGAGGAAGTGAAGGAGAGAGGGGGAGTGAAGGAGAGAGAGGGATGATTAACATATCAAGGGAGAGGGAGGCTAGGGAGGATTCTGAGAGGGAGAGAAAGACGGAAGGATAAATAGGCAGGGAGAAAGGAAGGAGGAATTGAAAGATTAGCTGGAGAGGGAGAAAGAGGGGAAGAAGAAGGGTTAGACAGGAGGATATATGCCTTGGAATACAGATATATCTAAAATATGCGTTAGGCCCCTTTTCGACTGTCAACCATCGTATATGAGTACATCACTAATCTGTATAATCTGTATAATATACGAGAAGAAGGGTTTCTTTGTCTCACATGTTCTCGGAATTTGTTGTTTTCCCAACTGTTTTTCTAATCTGTAGAGTTTTGTCCACTCACTCCGGAGGACGTCATATGGGGTTTAATTGTGAAGGTATCTGGGGTGAAAATGTGATTTTGAAGCCCTTTTTAGTTTTTTAGTTGTGTCCTATACAACTATTTTTAGCCTGGGAAAGCCCCTGTTAGGAATTAAAAGAGATTGATGTCATGACTCTTCCATCGTCTGTGGCAATGTGGGATTCCCTAGCAACGCATCCTGCGAGATTACCTAGCAATGGGAGAGAGAGATCAGAGGAGGAGGGGGATAGAAATAGGATAGAGAGAAGAGGGGAAGGGAGAGAAATCAGAGATCAGAGGAGGAGGGGGATAGAAATAGGATAGAGGGAAGAGGGGAAGGGGGAGAGAAAGACGGGAGGGAGAGGATGGGGGAGAGGAAAGAGACAGGAGAGGGTGGGAGAGGGAAGGAGTGAATGAAAGAAGCAGAGGGACAGGGTGGGAGAAATCGGATAGGGTAAGGAACAAGAGGATAGAGTGAGAAGAGGGGAAGAGAGAATAGGGCAGGTGAGAGGAGAAGGCGGGTAGGGACAGGGGAGATAAGAGGCAGAGCGAGAAAAGGAGGAGAGGCAGTGAGAGAGGAGGGGAGAGACAGTGAGAGGAAGAGGGTGACCCGTCCGGAGGACGGGTACTTTGCTAGTACTTTTCTAGTACTTATATAAGACAGTAACCACTTTCTGTTTATATGAGTAATTCCACCAATTGGTCGACATAAGAGAGAGAAATCTTTGTCTGGACGTATTTTAATCAATTCTGTCAGTTTTCCCAACAGAAAATACATCAGAAATACCCGACTTTTACATATCTGACATAAATATTTTAAATTCTAGTGGAAAAAACATTGTTTTATTGCTTAAACATTAAAGAAAATCTTACTTATTATGAAAAAAAGTGTGTAAAGGAAACAAATGATGTCAAATCAGTGTTACATGTTTATTCAAATTTCATATCATGACCCTGGCTACTGAATAATTTGAAAAAAAAATACAATTCTAATAATCCATTGGTTGATTTGCAAAAATGTCTGGGGAAGTCTGTTTGTCACCATAACGTGCCTATTTAAACCTAGGATTAAAAATTGATTTAAACAAGATGGGGCAAGTGGATATGTTTTAGATAGTTTTCAATGTATTCTCCTGTATAATAATGAATGTATTTGAAAATTTTAGTTTTTTTCGGAATTAGAGCATATATATAAATTCCTGGGAGTAGAGATTGATAGGCAATTAAATTTTAAAACGTTCATGAAAAAGAAAATTCATTCAATAAGAGTGAAGCTAAAGTCTCTGTCCAAACTTTACGGAATTTGCAATGCCAAGACCCTACTATTAATATTCAAAACCACAATATTGCCACACATTGATTATGGTGATGTATTTTATCAAACTACCCCGCAAAAAAAATTAGATCGCTTACAATCGCTACAAAACTCAGTGGTAAAAATAACACTAAAATTACCTAAATTTACAAGTACTAAAGAAATTCACAAATCTACTAACATGCCATGAGGCAGAGTTATATACTTGAAGTAGCCTTTAGGCGATCACTCATACCAGAAAATATTGATGATAGAAAAATCAACCTAAGAGGTTTAAGTGTTGGTAAAAAATTGGAAGTACCCCAACCAAATAGCGAAATTATAAAAATTCCAATATTTATAAAATGCCCATTCTCTGGAATGAATTATCACAGCAAACGAGAGAAATAAAAATGAGGGAGGCATTCCGAAAATGGTTGAAAAATATCTACCCGCAGGAAACCGACCAATATCTAAAAACTGAGGACTTATAACCTCAGCATGTGTATGTATGTTATTCTCTCAGCAAATAACCAGAGGGGCGCAAGCAATATGACACTGACAATATTTGATTACTCTTTAATATATTTATTTTCCGATCTCATGTTAACCTCATCAATGTTTAGTTTAAGGGCTACCCGGTGGATCTCCAGTGGAGAGGGAGCTATGGCCCTATTCTTTATTTACACTATGTATGTTTATTGAATAAAAGTTGTATAATAATAATAATATAAATAGAGCATATGATATATATATTTGGGAAGGTTTTATGTCACCGTAACATGTCGGACATTTTAGTTAATAAAAAATAAAATATTTAGAGTTGAAAAAATTAAAGTATGGCTGAAGGCATATAGCTCAAACATATAGCTACATTATCCCACTGCAATTCATTATTGCACCTCAAGTGTGCTAAAACATGATGTCACCGTAACGTGCCGACATAATAATTTTCCTATAAATACTTAAATAGAATTTATATTTACCTTCATAAACAACCAATACAAGTGTTCAAGTCATCTTAACGGGAAAAAGAGGGGAAGAATGTTACATATTTATGTTAATTCTAAATATAATGGATTATTTGTGTATATGAGCAGAGGGTCAATCATTGCCGCTGCCATTAATTACGATTACCATTGCCATTATTATTTCGTTATTTGACTGTTCTTCTATTTGGAATATTTTCACAAATTAAACAGCATTATGACCGAGACCTATGATTATGTCGAGACCTATGAAGTACACAATAATTCAAAACATTATGTGCTATTTTTTATTCATTTCTAATTTATGTAGAAATATGTACACTTCTTCTGTGCCCTTATCAGCTATAGTTCCCGTCACAGAATCCACGAAGCTGCACTGACTACAATATTTATAAACTTTCCCAATTTCGTCTATATTAGCAGCAACATGTCTAGTTTATGTACGAAAAATAATAAATCAATAGAAGCAATGTTAATAGCCAAATGACGACCAATTGGTGGAATTACTCATATGCTCACACCCAGCCATTGTAATGCTTGATATGAAATTTCACTAATCCAATGAAATGAGTCCATTCTGTAATCTTAACAGGAATATATTGCCATATTGTCAGAGATAAAATGAATACCAACTGTTTAAATGTTTAAAAAGTGGCAAAGTACTCACTGGGGATTTCTTGCTCAGGGCTTCCCTGAACTACTTCTTTAATAACAGCATATGCATGATCTAAAATGGGTTCCCTGGCCTAATTTACTAACACCACTGAGGGAGGGGGAAGGGGGCAGGAGTGAGAGGGCAGGAGGTTGGGAGAGGGAGGGAGAGTAGGATGATTAAGAGAATCAGCCAGGGAGTCCTAGTACAGAATAAATCAACAGATCAGTATGTAATAATATACCAAATAGCACACTGTACCGTTTTTAAATTAATGTAATTTAATCTAGACACGCTGGGGAAGAAGGACTCACCCATTAATGTCTTAGCCCAATTAGCCTAAGTAACACTCAGGCATCTAATTAATGAGCACATGGTAACACAGACATGTTATAAATTTTCATTTTTCTTTCATTTAGTTTAGGGAATATTCTAAATATATAGAAGTGAGGCAAAGTCATATGACCTATTATGTGCGTTGGTGGTTCATACATGAGTACTTGCACGTCTACATTGTTGAAACTACTGACCTGTGAATAAGCAACTAAAACCGTCAATAATTTATGATGCGCAGCCACATGTTCTTTAGAGAATAAACATTGTATACAGAAGAATTCGCAACTTGGATGTATGAAAAAAGATAAATATATAGGACATCACGGTAAGTTTTATAGGGAAAAAAGAGAGAAAAAATCTTGGAGATCCTCTTCATTTTGCGATGTAGAAAGAGATACATTCTACTATCCCACAATTAAGTGTTTCTCGGATTCCTAGCTATAAACACCAAATAGCTAATAAACACCAAATGGCACACTGCACACAATGATAAGGCCGGTAGCGCAAGCATCTATATAAAATGTATACTTTAAAAAAAGATGTATTACTTAGTACTTGAATAACGCTAAATCCTTATGCAAGACTTCAGTTTATTATTTATACATTGATATAATATTTCTTTATAAGATAGGATTCGATTTGTTAGTTAATGAATCAATTTTAATTGTCAAAGAACCGAACAGTCGGGGGTTTGTTTAAAAAAGATATTTTTAAAGCCTGTTAGTTTAAAAAGAATTGTTAAGTACTTAAGTAAATAATTCATATTGCTGACTTTACATTGACTATTATGATAGCCTAGCAACCGAATCCATACGTATGTGGATTCTTCAGCAACGTGCAAGTCTGATAGAAACGTTGGTTTTGATGTTTTATTTCCCCTTTTTTATTATTAATTTTGATTTTGATTAAATCTGAAAAATACGTTTAAATAAAAAGTCTGTATTTCTGAGATATGAGTATTTGCCTTGGGAGCTTGGACAACGAACACAACTTATCAGATGTGATATTGGCAACAATCCCTGGACCTTACTTCAAGTTTTCAGATTATGATCCTGTACCTAGCTCTTTGCATGAACTGGTTCTTGGACCTCAGTTTTATTTCTGAGAATACATCGTATGTTTCGGGCCTAAATTTGTTGAAACGCGCATTAGGTCCTCCATAAAATTAAGAAGCCTACAGAGGGTCATGGTTGACAGATCTGACCTCGTCCCCCAAACTTTATAACTAATCTGGCCCCATTTGTATTTAGGCCTATATAGGTCTGAGCTGTCTTTTCAAAGCACGATATATTACTTTGCAAATAATTGCAAATTATTTTGGAACTATTCTGGTATATCAATATTCTATTATATATCGCGTCTGTCCCTTTAGTGGTTTATCTGTATTTAATTAGATGAATCTATGTATTTTTAATCTACATAATTAAGTAGTGCTCAGGTGTTGAAGCAGATGCGTGTATTTGTTTTTTATGTGTCTGAATATAATTATCGGTAGACTTTCTGAGTTGGACTGGAGCACATATTATATCTCCAGGTATCAAGAAGTTTGCTGGGACTCCTTCATTTCTGACACGATACATGGGCTCCGTCAAGGAACTCTGTGATTAATGCCTTGGCCGACATTACAATAGCTTTAAAAGCTCTTCACCTACAGGTAAACTACCTAATTCGGTAGATCTAGAACTTCTTACATCGATCATCCCCGCAGTGGAAAAAAAAGAATGGAAAAAGGTATTTCTAAAAACAAGTTGTATTTGCATTCCTGTGTGTCAGCTTGACTAAAATGAGCAGTAATACCATGGTAAAATTCTTTTAAAAATGTGTACATGCCTCGAGGAAAGCAATATATTGTATGATAGCCAATTTGGATTTAGGCCAGGCAGATTCACAAATGATGCAATTTTATTTTATTAAAATCTATGAAATAGGTTGTAACTTTCTAGGAAGATCCTGAGAAATTTCAGACTGTGGTTATACAGGTTGGTTGTATCTTGCTTCTTTCACCTCCCAAAATCTATAATAAACTCAACAAAAATAACCCTGGAGACAACAATTTCATTGACTTCTCCAGGGCATTTGAGACAGTTAATCAAACAATACTATTGACGAAATCAAATACTACATATTAAATAACTCCAAACAAGAAAACTACTTTTCATATAGAAAACATATAGGAAACATAAAGTATTTTCAAATCAAATCAAATAAATGGTGACATGTATTACGATTCCTGCATAATTCCTGACAAATTCCTGCATGATTATGTGATTGGGGGCACTCCAAATTGTGGATCACGTGCACCTGTCCTGGTTCTCCACCAATGATATGATAGAGGGTCGTCTCTATTAATATACTTATAATAAATGTAATAGTCCTAAGACTGTACTATAGCTTAAATTTCGAATAGGTTTGGTGATAGAGGAGGGAAGTGACAGACACGGTAGCTGAGAGTTATCTGGTACCAGTGCTGGTAGCCCAGCAGTCTTTATTGAGTAAGTAACGCTGCCTGTGAGAGCGTAGCCACGCCCCCCATGCCTAACTGATTGCCGAGCAACTCACTGGTGTAACACCTCCTCTACCCCAACCCCTCCTCCCTATTTCCTCACCTAAATTTCCCCTCTCCCCTAAACTCAAAATAGTTTTACCCACATTGGGTGGGGGAGTCCTGACTGACCAATCATCTAGCATCTCTGTCTGGAGATTCCTTTCTTACATTAAGTATATCTGGCTTCTGACTTTTAGTTGCTCTTGTGGGAGTATCCTGTTTCTTCCCACTCATAGGTATCCAGGACCGGAGCTATTCTCCACCAGTGTGAGGTATTGATATAGTTTATATTATTAAAAAGTGAATACATGATGAGAGAGACGATGGTCCTGTTGGTAGCGTGTATTGTCCCTCACTGAGGAAGCAATAATGTTGCTTTACCTTTATCACAATCACTTGAATAATTAATAAAGATATTCAAAACATCCCAATTAATAATCATTACACCATAGTACATCATATTACATAATCAATTAACACCTAGACCTGACAACCAGGGCCCCATGCAGTCACACACTAATGGAAATCAATGCAATGAATGGCACTGACGAATAATTAGCAGCCCCAAGGGAAGATTGACATTGAGGGGCAGATCGTGCATATTTTGGTGCATAGTCCCGAGGCGATGATTTAAAAGTACTACAAAGTTAGAAAGTTTAAGTATGTATTTGGTCCCGATTGACTGAAAAAAAAGGATAAAAAGTGTGTTTCTCCTGTCTCGAATACGAAATCAAGGGTATGTGAAACATGGAATAAATTCTTATGTTTTTCTGAGTCAGGGTACTCTGCAAAAGGAATTATTTTTTACTATTTACCTTCTCAGGAACTGATAAGGTTAGTGGATTGAGTACCATTCTGTCAATCATCTTTTTATCACTTAAATCCCACATAAATGTGTTAGCTGATTGTGGGATGTGTGAGGTAACAATCAGTGTGAAATCATCTGTCTGATCAGTTCGCATGTTTGCAGAAGGCTTATCTACTCCACCCATTTCTCACATCCACATCCACATCTCACATCCACCATACTCCACCCTGCCCCCCTCTGGTTATTACATAATAAGACAAACCAGGCCTGCCCAGTCATGGTTGGTTGCACACGCCCTCCCTTGCCTTCCAGCTCCCTCCCTCCCTCCCTCCCTCCCTCCCTCCCTCCCTCCCTAGCCTTCCACCCATTACCCCCATCTCTCTTTCTCTCTCTCACTCTGAGTGCTGTTTTAGTGCATTCTACTAATTTTAGAGAGATGCACCTGAAAAACCCAAAATCATAATTACTTTAACAGACCTTTTACTGACCTCAGGAACCCTGTATATGACAGTATATACCCTGTATATGACAGTAAATATTCTGCATTTTCAGTTTAAAGTTCCCTTGCCAGCTATTTTCTATACAAATCTCAGTTTTCACTTGTTAAGCTAACTAATACACTGCCCCACCTTATCCCAGTCGTTTGGGTTCCTTTGTTAATGTTGGAGTTTAATATTTGAGAAGAAATACTCGCCATACTATACTGGTGATCACCAGTGTGACCTCCATAGCCTTGTTCCAAACTGATAGTCGCTGCGCATGCCCTCAATAGGAATTTCTGAGGGCAGACAGAGAGAAACATGGAGCTGGGCCTGGGACAGAGGCGCCACCATGTGTTGATTCACGGCATCTTCAGTCCTACGACCATGGCGTCCACGTTCATTCCTGTGTGTACCCGATCGTAAAATCACATAATTTAGACATTTATTTTACTTTTCTTATTTGCCCCCCCTCTGGTTATTATGTAATAACCCTCACCTTTACCCAGTCATGGTTGGGTGCACACTGACATTGTGGCTCCCTTGCCTTCCAGCTCTGTCCCTCCCTCCCTTGCCTTTCACCCATTACCCCAATCTCTCTTTCACTCTCTGACTCTTGCTATAGCAGTAGCTTGAATATTGTACATGAGTTAACCATTACTATGATCAGTGAATGGTCACAACAGGTATTTGTACAAGCAATTCAGAATATTTAAACCCTCTAGTAAAACGGGGTCAATTTGCCCATGAAGCATGGCTAGGCAGCTACCAAAACGAGGGTCCATCTCACACAGTTCAGGTTTATTTAGTATTTAGTAGGGGGCACACGGGGTGGCCTAGTTATTTCACAATGTAGGCCTACAACATAAAAGATTCATGTATACATACAATATAAAAGATTCATGTATCCAAATCATGAAATTCTCTGGTATTTGGCAATGTTTTTCTTGATTCTATTTATCAAGTACTGTACTATATATGGAAAATACAGTGGTTGATTTTCAAACAATATGAAAAAAGAAAGAATTAAATGAAAAACTATCTATCCAAATCATGAAATTCTTTGGTATTTGGCCATGTTTTTCTTGATTCTATCTATCAAGTACTGTACTATAATGGAAAATATAGTGATTGATTTTCAAACAATATGAAAAAAGAAATAAATAAATGAAAAACTATCATAAACAAATAGAATATCCTTAATGCATGAAAAAATGGAAGATTTTGATCTATTTAACTATCTATCTATTTAACTTTACAACTAGTGTCAACTTAATGTAGCTACTTGGCGTTTCCAAAGGAAACGATTTTTTCAGAATCAAATACTTGTGTCAGATGTCAAGTTATAGTTACTACAATTCAATGGACAATAAATTTTGGCCTATTCGAGAGGGAATTTAATTATCAGATAAAAAAATCTTCCTTTTTTTCATGCATTAAGGATATTCTATTTGTTTATGATAGTTTTTCATTTATTCCTTTCTTTTTTACATTAGTTAACTTAATACTTGTTATTTTATGTTATATGGGCACACACACGATTGACAACAGCTGGAGGATCATTATGCTGCGAAGCAGCTGGTCCTGCAGCTATTACCTATCCCCATATGCTACTCACAAACCCTAATTGTGTTCCGGTACATTGGATACGCAACAATGGGTAGACCATACGCCTTCATCCAGTTTCAGCCTTCATCCAGTTTCATGCCATGAAGGACTTGCTTATGCCCTACGCACACACATAATAAAACTATATAGACTGACATTTGGCCCAATATTACAACAGGACGAACTATGATGAACTTAAATTTATGGGAGCGGGGAGACAACTGAGACTCGATTAAAACCCTCCAAAAAGGAATTAAAACAATACAAAAGGTCTTGACCGAGAGCAGACAAATTAAACTGGGTACCGGGTTAAAACTCCCATTACTACTTTATTGAAATATCAAAAGAAAGTGAAGATATAATAATAATTTTCTTCTAGTAACCCTTGTCCATTATATTATAATGGACAAGGGTTACTACAAGAAAACAAACCAAGCCGTCCATGATAGTGTCCATATTGGAAAGGTATCCACAAGTCTAATCTTTTCTGTAGAGTTATTATCGTTATAATTTATATGCCCTCAAGAATCACTCTAAATTGAGAATGATATTATTGAAGGTCATAATTTCCTGCGGTTTGCTATGCCCAGTTAATATAGTGCAATCATTTTATTCCCAAAAGTTATCATACTACTGATTTACTGGGACATAATTCAGCATTAGCTATAATTATAGATTGATGGGATCATTTGTTTTATGTATAATAAGTGTGCTTCCGCACGCGCATCCAAATGGCGAACGAACACTTCGCTTGTATTGGAAAAAATGTATTATACAACTTCCATTCGAACTTTTGCCTAAAATACCAAACTTATATAATTAAAAATATATCTTCCCTCATGATGTGTTCGATGCTGATGGGTGTAGGATCTATTTCGGCGTAATTGTAAATATGACTGTTACTAGTCATTATCTCTAGACCTGGTCGCCGACCGTTGAAGGTTTCAATAAGTATAACACAACTCACATAGTCATTTCAGTATATCAAAGATTTGTATTTCCAAGGTATAGCATATATCAAATATCAAGGCAAGTGAGAGACTAGGGAGAAGGTCTTGCTTGGTGTGTAGTATCAACGACGACAGGAATAAGTCTAGCTGCCTGAACTACCAAGACCTTCCACCTTAAGTACTCTTCCCAGCCAAGGTCATGTTACTTAATTGGTTACGAGTATATTTCATATGATTTTCAGACAGGGTAACAGGAACAAACAGGATAAATAATATTCAGAATGTCCGAAAACATGTAGGAAAACGAAACTAATCCACCTGCTAGTGTTAATGTCAAAATATATTTTATGTGTGTTTCGGGTTAAACTTATTTTTTATTGCTTTAATGATTAATTGTTTAAGGGGTGCGTAAATAAAGTATTTAATTGTATTGAACGAGCTTGGCCATAGTCAGTCATATGTTATCCGTTATCGCTTTAGGACGCGGTCTGAGGCATTGCCCCCTCATGATGACACGAGTCAGGGTATCGTGCTAGATTTGCTCCTCCCCATATATTTAGAGTACATTGCACCATGGGTGAGCCACTCACAAGCTCATCCTTGGACTTCTGGGGCGATGCAAGCCCCCTTCCTATCCTTCTATACCAAGTAATCCTAATTCAATGCTACTGGGGGTTTGCTAGAATGTTCTAGAACATTGCTGCAATGCCCAGTATAGATGATGAAACCTTAATTATATATGCTATATTGACTGTTTGCGATGTTACAAGATTGGACCCAATAAAGCTTATTCAGCTCTCCAACGTGGACCTCTGGAGATCAAATAGACTCATCACGATCAACTAGACTCTAAACAAACCATTATAATTAATTATATATGTGTCTCTTGACTTGCTGTATAATTGACGTATGAAGAAGTAGAATCAAGACAGGTATGGCCTGAAACCACATAGACATGTAGTTTATTTCACCATAAACAGGTATAAAGGTAAAGAAAAAAATTTCCGACGTGCGTGCGGGTCAGGAGATGGGAGTGGAGTGAGGAATTGAATGGTACGGGGAGTGGAAGGATGCGTATTATGACGTAACGTCAACAAGGCAGGGGGGCGTGGTTACCGCATCCGTCACCAAGGTCTCGGACAATATATACGGTGACGGATCACCTACACATACAACTCCCTATAATGACCGAGTAATCATTAATGGAATGTCCTCGAACTCCCAAGAACGACATTCACACTGGTCCCCTAGCAGTTTCCAGGCTAGGTTTAATTTTCTCTCGTTGGTGGCACCAAGCAGCTTAATCCCTGAGATTTTAATCCTAATATGAAAGCTTCATACACCTTTTCCATTTAATAGTATAGCCTAGTCAATTTAATAGTTACATGAAATAAAACAAATAAGCAAACTACCCACAACTAAACGTATATAATGCGCTAGATGGTTCAATAATTATCATAATTTTATCATAATTGATCTTGAACTTTTTTCCAGGAATGATGGGTAAACATAATTTCAGTAAAAATGTTTAATGTGAATAATGCATAACATATTCCAGTTGTAATTTATTGTAGGTACAATCTTATTCCCAGTTGGCTTGGAGAATTCACTTTTACAACCATGATCAGCCGGCAAAAACTGCATCATAATGGAGAGTGAGGCTTGTGATATTAAATATTTTATATCCACTATTTTAATTGAGATTCAGATAGTAAAAAGGAAAATGTGGAAGTGGTATAATAATGTAAATTTACATTATTGTCCGGAGGGGGTCACGACAAGCCACCGACGAAATGCAGAGGGTCACCGATTATCGGTCGCCCGGTATCCACTTGACCGATTGTCGGTCACCCCTAGTGACCGATTGTCGGTGACCGTTTGTTGTGCAAGTGGATAAGGGCCTTAATGCATACATACTATACCCGCGTCTGATAGATTAGGCTATATTTACGGTATTTAAGCATTTTTACGGTAGGGGTTTTTTGCCGATGGGTAATTTTAATGACAGGATTTTCCCCACATGCGTCGCCTTTCTATCCGCTCTCGGGGACAACGTGAACTTGTTTTCAAATGAGTAGAAACAAGACCATTTTGAAAATAAGCTAGTTTAGGGAATATGTCGGACATTTTATATACATTTAGGGAACTCTCCTCCGCGACTAGGTCCAAATTGCATGGGTTTATAAATATTTGGTCGAGGGATTAACCACCGTCGATCGGACGCACTGCCGCACGCAGGAGTTGACTTAAGGAACTAAACCATGAAAAAAGAAGGAATCACCGTTTCTTTTTTAAACTTTGACTTGAGAGAACATTTTAGAAACTAATATGGCTTTCGGTTTCCACCAACCATGTTCTTTTTCAAGTCAAAGCTTGAAAGGCACAAAACTGTTTCTGATTTGGAATTAAGAACACCACACCCTATATATAATGATGTACCTCAGCAATGCGTAACTAAAGTATGGCACGAAATATCTCTTTTCATATAATGAATTTTTAATTGGCATGTCCCCGTTCCTGTATCACCTCCATTCGAAACATTAAAAGTGGATGGCAATATTTATTTTTATCAATTTGTGCGCAAATTAAGTTAAAACATATATATTGATGACATACATGTATGACACATGTAATTTATATGCATGCGCATATCAAAATTTCACCCACGCATATATTTTAATTTGCAATTACGATGTAAGTTAGCTTTTTGTTAAGGTTGCCCTTATATATTATATATAAATACATCTATATATATATATACATATATATAAATAGATACATATGTACACATGGATGCCTGTCTGACCTAGAAAGCCAATGAAGTAGGTTAAAGTTGATCGGGAGAAGTTCGCTGTCATACTTGCATACAGACCTAGCCAGCTACACCAGCACTGCACTACGTGAATATTACTTCCCCCTTATAACAAATAGTGTACATGGATTAGCACACTCCAGGAGAAATGTATCATTTCTAAACATTGATTATGTATACATACGGGCTCGAGGTTACAGTGAAAAATATCGTAACAAGATTTGCAACATGTAGGCTATATGCATTCTCCATCCACCATTCTTACCCCGTGGACCGTGCAGCACATATATCCCCCATGTGAACCGAGGACAGGATAAAAATGGTAAGTCATATACTTTCGTTTTAAGATTCAGCGCTTATAACTAGAAATAGATCTAAGCAGCGTACATACATTGCACATGTGTGTATTTACATGTGTTCGTGCATGCATGCAGTACATTGCCACAACCTTGTATATAATATAACGGAGCTACTGAAGATACCACATACAGCTTTAATTGGAGGGATTATGTTTGTGAGTTCCAGTGCACGCAGGCCCAAGTGGGCGGGACCTTATATAGTTGGCTAATTCTACAGAAACCTTGATATGAATATTTCATAGAGAAAATAAATGTATCAATGCAAGGTTGCAATATGACGAATATAACGTTGCAGTATGGCAGCACATGTTTGAGTATCATAAATTAAAAATGGGGTGTATGACATCCTAAAAAAATAAAAAACAAAAATAACGATAGTGCCAATGGAGTGATGGTATATAATACGTACGGTATATATACCGTATTGTTAGTAACCAGATAATAATAAATATATGATATAACACCATAGATTGCTCGCATAATTCACATTGACCTAAATCCGTAGTTGTTTTCGAAAAGTTACACTCCCAGTTCTAAACCTGTGTACATTACATTCATATCTTGTTATGACTTTTAATGTGGTAGACAGCATATATATCTGTGATAGCATCCGCCAAATCTTCTGCTGATGTTTGTAATGCTTTCGCTATGAATGAAAACAATATACTGTATACAGAAAAATGCCGATTATTAACACTAGGATTCGTAATTGTATACCATAAACTACGGTATATATACCGACACTCATGATCTAGTATAAGACGCTCTGAATTTCCCTGTTATCTAGTGCGGAACGGTGTCCACCAAGTAATTTTCCGCTATCACTATCAGCATACAATGTACACATGTATACGTACACACGCAGCACATATTTAGTCAAAGCAAAGGTTTACAAAATGGGGGTGTCCATAATCGGAACTAAGAATTCGGTTTTGCAGTGTACCCAGTAACGATCCTACAATATTTTTATACATATATTAGGAATTCATAATTAGGGCGATTTTACAATTTAATAATAATAATTTATTTACTTATAGTAACTATAGAGAAAAGGGGGGAAACGTGACACATTTTGCATGGACGGGCATGGCCACAATTACCTTATTGCCACCATTTTACCTCATAGTTTTACACTTTACAGTCCCTATTATTTTATAGCAAGAATATTTTAAGAATGTTCAGCATTGACAATGTTTTACAAACATTTGTTTCTGCAATGAATTTCATATTAAGGCATCGCTATCATTTATGTAGATATACACCCGGTATACACACATGATCTGTGAAGAAATGTTCAGAAAAATTAACAGTCATGTATTTCATTGATATGACCCAGATGTTTAAACCAACGCTGATCTAAATATTCTTATCTTCTTGACCTCGGATACAACTGCATGGCTGATATCAGTGGCAAAATAAGTAAAAACAAAATTCATGACATTGAGTAGCCTAGTTGGCAGTCCGGCATGGGATTTATTATTATTCATTGGAGCCCGAAGGTTCCTTTATTTAACAAAAACAAGTTTTTAGATTATAATGACTTTTACGGTTTTGACCCCAGGCTCCTATTTTTGTTGTTCTAAAGATATAGATACACAAATGTGTGAATAGCTAATATGTTGTATAAGAACTACCGATGAAACCTTATAACTTTAATTGTATCGACCAATATCATTAAAAGCTCCCTCAACCCGTCTAAATAAACTACTGCACTTTGTGCATATCCATGAGATAATATTTCATTATTAGACCCTGAATGATTGAATTAATGCTTTCTGAGTTAGAAGGGTGCCTACCTATAAGAAACAGTGAGAAATAGTTTCCTGGTACTTTTTACTCACCTGCTGGGGTAGAATGTTTTCAAGAAGAATATTTAAGAGATCTGCGAATAATTCATATGTATCCCAATTGATGTCATTTGAAACCACAGCTATGAATTTGCGACCCTTTCTTTGGGGTTTAACATTAAAACCAACCAAACTACAATGTATCCAAAACAGTTGCTCCCCCATTTTCGTTGAAACCCCAATTTAGACAGGTCTCCAAAGTAGTCTGCATAATTTAAATTATTACAAAAATGCAAATGTATGTTGGAGAACATGTACGTTGTCAGGAGTTACAAAAGGACTGATATGGCATGAGTCTCTCCTGCTAGATCTTTATTCGTGCATGGAGGGAACAAAGGGTCAATTAGCCGCTGACTGTTCATAATTAACCACTGGGGGGAGGAAGAATTTGCTAAAAATTCTTGTGCAAAATTGTATGACTCCCCCCCCCCCCGCCCCCTCCTTAAAGTCTTGAAAGTTTGTACAAAATTTCATGACCCCTCTACATCATTGTAGTTCTGAGTCTGTGCAAAAATACCTCCCCGCCCCAACCCTACACACACTTTTAGAGACTTCGCAAAATAAAGGTGCCCTCCCCTCAGAGTCTGCAAAAGATGCCCCCTCCCCTTCTGAGCCTGCACAAAAAAGGTGCCTGAAACCTAAGTCTACCCCCGCCCTCACCCCCGCCCCCTATACCAATATACCCCCAATGCCCCCACAGCCAGGGTCTCCCTCATGCTTGGGCCTCGCTAAAAACTAGTGACTGTAAGATGATTTTTTTCCAAGCCTTGCACAAGTCTATTAAGTCAGTTGTGTTCATAATAAAAGATGAAATCAAGGAAACATGGGACTTTTTCCCCCAAACATTGTATTGTTTTACACTAACAGTTACATCGATACCACGTACGCTAATGTCATGGAAAGTATCCGGCGTTTATTACCCGGAATGAAACACAAACATGCTTCAATGCATATGAGGGACACGTATAATCGATTGCCCACTATTAGATCTGTGAAGACAAAATTCTACATTTCTTTTGAACACGCTTAACTCATTCAGGCTACTACATTACTCTGGTCTTACCACAATTACGATGAGAAGATGAAACTAAACCATTTTTTTGCATTAAAACAGCATGGTTATTTAAATTAGTACTGGGTAGAATCAAGTCGATATAGATCTACATGTAATTCACACCAAGTTTTAAGATAATGGAGCTAGAAAAGCTGCTAAATACCGCGATATTGAAAAAACGCAAATTTTAATGTCCGCGAAATCACATTTTTACCGCTAATTCGCGAAATATCGGGCTAGACGTACTTTGTCTAGAGGTGCCTAAACATGTGCTACTTCAATAGATTATATTGAAAAAGCCCCCAAAGTTGAGCAATGTTAAAACAATCAGATATGATTTCGGTTCTGCACTTGAACCGGGTATACATGTATAATGTTACTGTTAGTGTCTATAGACACTTACTGTAACATTATACATGTAAACCAAATAGTACGTTATGGTGACACGTTTCAAAATGAAAGCATAATCGTGTTAATATGATTATAATTAAATAATTATATCTTTACACTTATTCTTAAGCGTAATTACTGGGAATCTTGCCTCGAACACACATCTCAAGTTGCTTCTTGTATTCACCCTCCTGATTTCTTTTTGTTTTGTTTTTACAACTTTTATTCAGTATGTCAACAAATCCATATAGCCGAACGGTTAACATCTAAAATACACCCGTTCCTCCTGATTTCTTTTAACAACACTAGACAATGATTCAGAGATATAAATTAATTTTGTAATAATGTTTATGAATATTACAGACACTTAGAGAGATTTATTCATTTATTCTATTAATCAAAATGCCTGTTTGGGTAAATATCAGGAAAAGTAAATTGTCACCGGGCGGTGAAGCGTTCAATGCGCCGTATAGGGGACGATGTGTATCTCCTATACTGACATTATGAAGGTGTCCTGACATTATAAAGGTGTCACCTTCCTTTTATTATTTATAAAACAAAGTTTTTGACATATGAATGGGTGGGTGTGGAACTTCAGACCTCAAAAGCTTGATCCCCTTCGGTGTAATTTTCCCAACTGGTTGTAAATGATCGCCCATTTGCAATGACACGTTCACTATCCTATTACTATTAGTCAGCCTGATTCTGCCTCTGCGTATTTCTAATCTCAAGAGATGCAGGGGCAGGTTTGGTTAATTATTATCCTATAGGATAATTAAAACCTTTAGGAAAAGTGAAACATCAAATTGCGTTAACCATTATAATAATAATGACACGAATCATACATTTTTGTGATAATATGATCCTCAGTGCCTATACTGTATCAATGTATCATCAATTCATATTCTATCGACGTAATTGGTTTCCATCCCTCTCTGTTTCTATAGTAATAGTTGGTTGAGGGGGCATGTATATCGCACGAGGTATGACTGAAATAAGCGAGTTAGTTAAATGCGGCTATTATGCATGCTTCTGCTAATCTACAATGAAACATTTTAAAATCATATAGTTGAGTTTAGGTGGTTAACATGGTAAATAAGGCATAGTACAATATCGTGTGTGTTACGTGTTTCCTCCCGACGTTTATTGTTTTTCATATCTTCTAGAACTGTCTTTATGTAGTGTATCGAGTGTTTTTTTATGTTTCTACCTGTCATCAATTAGTGTTCGTCAAGTTTCATGTCAACTTGCCACATATTTTTTCCCTCATTATATTACGCTTAGCCTGGTGTCACTCTATGGAGAGGGTCAAGGAAAAAATAACCACGTCCGGAAAAAAAGATGGACATTAATTTCATAACTATTAAATTTAATCAAGTATTCGCTGGAAGTCGGGCCAACGCTACTGCCCGACCAATGTGATATGGGAGGTGATTAATTTAGATATTATGAATAATAAGTTCCCAATATAATATAAGAAAAATCAAATAAATGAGCTTGAGGTCTTCTAACCTAACAAAAAGAAATATTTAGCCAGTCGAATTGTTTAAAATCAAATTAACAAATATCGTTGAAATGATAACGTTAGAGTATTTTTTCACCAAAATATTGGCTTAAGTCCACCATGACAATATAATGTATAGACACCTAACTGTTATAGGATTTCACCTTTGGAGAGAGCCATCTCTTATTCCAGTTAATGAGAAAAGAAATTTTTTATTCAGAGCTTGTTGGAGTGGTCAAATTGTTGACAGTTGTACTGTCTGAACCTATACTGCGTTCCCTGTAGAAAGAAGTTTGAATTTGAAAGCTTTTTTTATTCAATACTGAGTTGCGATAATGGGGCCAAGCCAATGGGAGATTTTCAAGCCCTTTATATCTACCTTACAAAAGTTAGATTAAAGCTGACTACAGATCTTATATATAAGATAAGGAGCACTCTTATCGTTTCGTTAGGCGAAATGATCCAACAAGATTAAATAGAAAAGGGGAACTAATTATCGCTAACCCCGTAGTTCATGCCGCGATATATGATGTTTTTAGTGAGTCACTAGTCGCAAAAAAAAATCATATTTGAAAAGATGTGATCAAACCGATCTCAATGATTGTAAACAGTAAGACATCTAATAAGTATTTCTGGTTTTATTTTTGAAAAAAAAATGTTTGCAATATTTCTGGGCGGGCAATGACCAGTAAAGTAAGTAAATATACTACATACGAAGGCCTTCAGAACGCAAGGGTACATTCATACAGTGTCCTGAAATTTTGTACTTAGACTCATATGACTATAGATGCTAAACTCTCTAAAGATCGGAACATTTCAATAAAGAGATATTGTGTAAAAACACTTTGAAATATATTATATCCTTTTTTGCGACTTGTGACTCATTTTCCTGTAAAACATCACATTATAATTATGTGTCTCTATACCACCATGCATGATCACTGAGTGTAGGCGAGTCATACGCCGGGAGTAGCTCACTGGATGCATGTACACGTGCGTTCATCGCCTCACCTGAGTCTTCCAGGAATGAACGTTCACGGGCACACCAGCGAGCAGAGACTGGAGGCAATGACGTGGGTCTCGCCTGTTTCCTCTCCTCCCAGTACGTAGCTGCCTACCTTATTGCAAACAAACGCCAGACCCAACTATTATCCCACCCGACCAGGAGAGGAAAGATCGATACATCCCTGTGCCGTTTTCTGATTGGTTGCACTCAGTTATTGCACGCTTTCACACAGCAAACGAGATCCCGAAAGTATATTATTAATAGGTGTGAAGCACAGGTAGGGTTAGAAGGGGACATAGGTTATATGCTTCCTCTGTTTTTAGCTGCGGCATACAACAATACATACATGCTGTATGTTCATCTAAGGTAGGTAAATTGAACTATTATCAATTGCGAAGATATCATTGAAAAATATCATGGTTCTTCGTTTAATCTCTGTTTGGAATGATTTGTCTATAGCGGCATAGCTAGCGAAAGGGAAGAAGCCCCACTAAACTCCCAGAGGTAAGCTGATTTGACAGAGGCAAAGATGTTCGGTTTTTATGATCAGCATTAATATTGGATCAGTGAGAAAGCGGCTTTTTCTAATTCATCCGCGGTCGCGTGCTAGGCCTTTAACCGCTTATATGCACCTGTTGAAACAACCTGTTGATGAATTATTTGTGGAGATGTATCATATTTTATACGATACCTTCCACGCCTTCTCACTGAGTATTAAAGATAACATAACTCGTTTTTATACACAAAAAAGACCTGACGGACTATTGGAAAGAAGATTCAACGGAGTTTTACTTACAAAACCTCCATGGGTATAAGTTGGGTAAATCCTCCCAAATCCTGTAGTAAAACGTGTTTGAAACAGACTCATTTTTTTAAGGAGCCATAGTTGCGCCATTCAAAATCCTAATAGTGCCCACTTTACTCCCAGCTCACTGAATGAGAACTACGGGTTATCTCATCCAGATATACAAGACAATATTTTGATTGTCACAAATGTGCAGCTGTGACCATCACGTTTAGGATGCACTAGTCCTAGTAATGTTGATTCCTGTATTGTCGATTGTATAAAATATGCGTAAGTAGCATCTAAATACGTATCATAAACTTACTTAGGTTCAGCAATTTTTTTTATTTATATGAACTACCTTTGCGGCCTTTTTTTGTTTAGATGTTATTCAGCAACTTATATTATACATATATACTATATATATTGTTGTCAGTATTTGCCGATTCATTAGACAGTCAGTTTAATAACAGTATAATATTTTTAAAATGGTATATCATCTTAAACATGGACAATTAATTACCGTTGTATACATTCACAAACACGATCTAGGCCCGGAGTTTAACTATGAAGCCTAAATTGCAATATTGGGGCTTATGGAGTTTATTTACCTCCTACATTGGTGTATACAGAGCAATTATAGAGCAAAAGGTAAGCACATATTGGTCATATCAGTATGTGTAGAGAATAATAAGCAATCATTATTTCATCATATATTTATTTTATTATCATTAGGAGAAGAGACATTTGTTGATCCTGGTAATGCATTTATCATATTCTTCATGCGTGCAATGTGGTATGTTTTGAAGCACTCAGGCATCAGCCACCGAGGGCGCCATCGTTGACATATTTTTTACTCCGAAATTTGTGGCACCCGAACTCGGCTATAAGTCAGCCAGATAGTCATTGAGTGGTCACATACAGGTTTATAGGTGTGTCACGCTTCGTCTACCTATTATACTTATTTCTTTT
Organism: Sthenelais limicola; assembly: GCA_942159475.1. Lineage (NCBI taxonomy): Eukaryota > Metazoa > Annelida > Polychaeta > Phyllodocida > Sigalionidae > Sthenelais > Sthenelais limicola. The sequence goes on along the minus strand of OW804094.1, from coordinate 31,998,322 downwards.
AGATGGTTACGAACTGATTAGGCAAGATAGAAAACGTAAGAAAAGAGCGCGGGGATGGTCTCTGTATTTATATACACAAAGATCATGAAATAGACTCTGACACTTTCGCTCACCTCAATATAATGAACAACGATTTAGAAACACAAGTCACTGTAATACAGAAGGACAAGACAGCATCATAATATTATATCATCGTGAACATCTATAGACCCTCAGGAGGTGTCCAAAATAGCTAGCAGCCCACGTAGAATGTACCAAAAACCCAGTTCATCATTTCCAAAAATAAGAAACAAAAAGCAGAAAATAATGATAATCAAGTCCTTACCCTGGGAACGGAAACCTTAAGCCAAACTTAATTATTGATAAGAAATTAACTTTCAAATTGCATGTCAATAATATAATAGAAAAGGCATAGCGGAAGATAAAACTTCTATCAAATGCAAGGTATATATTATAACCAGAAAAGTGAAAACAGACATAGTAAAGATGCTAATAATTCCGAACATTGATTATGGAGATATGTTTTACTCCTCTACAAATCAGTATCTGCTAAAAAGGTTACAGTCTCTGTTAAATTCAGTTGTACAAACAATATGCAATCTAAATAAAAGAACAAAATGTTGACAACGAGCTGACAGAGCTAAAAGCTAAAAATCCTACCAAACTGTGTAAGGAGAGAAATACATCCTCAAAAGTACCCATCCCCTAGCACAAATAAATTCAAAATAATAGACAACAGAAAATTACCTAGACTTGTGCAAGTCTTTGATTCCTTTTTTTTTTTTTTTTTTTTTTTTTTTAAAGAATTATGAAAAATATAATCTCATGTTAGAGTCACTACGGCTTGAGTAAAGCCCAAGTTGTGTGCCCATTCAGATAGGCTGAGGGACTTGATGCTAGTCTAAAAATTACCAACACGAAGTCATTCATTCAGCCAATAGAAAAAATACAAATCAGTCATCCAATAGGGCAAACGTGGCACCTCGTACTCAATACCAACAGTAAACCAGACCTAGAAAAACATTTTTGGGGAAGACACTGGGGAAGACATTAATTTACCAGTAAACTGGGTTTTTCCAATGCGCCAAGCTTGGGGTAACAATGAGTAATTATAGAGAAAAGCAATAATCGTTTTTGGTAATCACAAAAACTTACAGTGAAAAATTGGTGGCTAGGTATAGCATTACATAAATGAAGTATAAAGATGTATATTTCGAACAATTATGAACAGTCAAATTGGAATTTGGTACATGTTTGGAAACAGTGCTCCTGGGGATAATCACTATCTAAGAGTGTGACCCCATTGGGAGAATACAAGTGATGATAAATTCTGGGTTAAATGATACAGTAAAATAAGAAGAACAAGGAAGCTAATATGATTCAGAAAACAAGTAGAAATCAAATTAGAAAATAAAAGTATACATAACAGTAACTAGCAGTCTAGGATATGGAATACTCTCTGAAACGGGAAGCTCGTGTTCGCTCTATTTGTATATCTTGCACTGATGAATTGAACTGAGAAATTCTATTTTATTTATTATCTCTATGTTTATACCAAGCCTACATACCAAGCCTATACCCTGAATCTCTATACATGTATAAGCTAGAAAGTATATTCTACGATAGCCATACTTGCCATCTTAAAAATCAATAATTATTACTTTAGATATACATCAGGCTTTAAATCGAGATGATTATATAATATGTATATAATCTGCGTTATGATATATCACTTTGTTTTATTATCATATGTTATACTTTATTCTACTTTACTGTAAGCACTGTAATATTCTGTACTTTTCTTATATCCAGGTAGGAAGTACATTCTACCAAGAGTTACATCTCAACTTGTTTTTATTCTCAAAACCCAATGAAATATATCCTGGATTAAGATAGAATTTTAAATATATTTTAAAGTGTATACATAGGACTATATTGTGTGTATTGAACACGCTGTTCTGCTCTATTTGACTGTATGTTACCCCCTGTTCGATTAGATCAACTATCCCCTTTTTGGTAACTGCTGGAAGACCTGCTGGGAATTTGTTCAGAAGCATGTCTACCCTTTTGTCAATCTTCCTTTCTATATAGATATGTAATAATTTGGCAAACAATTATTTTCAAATCAAATCAATTTAAGTACACGCAATATAATTATAATATGCTCTAAAATGAAATCATCGAAAATAGAAGTGAGTAAATGTAAAATATCTTCACACAAGCGGAGGTTCCTTAAATCTAATTTTCAATTTCATCATCCTGTTTTTTAAAAAAAATGATTGCATCATTGGATCGGGGCGTCAGAAAATGGGGAGTTTACACAATTTTAATAAAAGCTGCTAAATTTGGCTGAAAATGGTAATACTAAGTATATATCTGATTATATTTTGTATTGCGTTGAGTGAAAATAAATTGTTATACCACATTACGCAATCATGACGTAACAATAACTAACCACATTACTAATCTAAATCAATATTAATCATGAACTCTAATAATCACTCATCATTAAATAAACTAATTGCAGTATTGTGCAACTCTAGTGAGAGCATCATGTAACATCAGAGTGGGTATAGCCAATCACGGTTAACCACGACCATATATTTATTCATGTATGTTTCACTATAATAAAAACCTGTCAGCCGGATCCCAGGATTCAAAGCCTCCGGTCTCTGCTAAGTTCAGTTGAAGTGTATTTTGAACCTCACTTGCTTCTTATATATAAATTATGTGCATCAACTTGTATGTAGACACTCATGTCGCCAATGCCTTTGCAGAATGTGCTACTACTACTATTATATTGATCATATGCCCACTTCACGACACCCAGTTTCTGACACAATATTTTATTTGTTCCTAATAGGCCAAGGGTTTCTATTATTCACAAGTAAACATAGATCATGTTCTTGGATATGAGTTGCGTAATAGATTTAATATGGTTGATGTCAATTACGAACTAATGAGGAATAAATATACATGTACTATGGGTTTTTTTATAAGTAGATGTGATTTGCCATCTTCATAATTATGTGGGAAAAAGTAAAGGTTGACACGATTGATATATATTTAAAACCAATGCATTAGACCCCTCTTACTTAGTGTGCCCTTACTGTAGGGTAAACTTCAGACCGCGCCGTACTGCCCGTGAATCAACATTGTAACACGAGGCTTGCCTGATGGGGGAGACCTTCATTTGTTGACCAAATCGATCAAAATGAACGTAAACATAATCTGCATGAAAGCCCCAATGATCAAGAATCTCTGAGTGAGATATAATGTGCGACTGCGGGCCGGCAACATTATTTACTATACCAGTGAGCCAGAGGGAACCCCCTCCACGCTTAAATTAGCCATTAGCCATAGCCTTATTATACACACGACGCCAGAACAATCGATGATAGGCATTTCCTGGATAAAAGTGTCATTTTGTAAAACTACCTCCCTTCATATTATATACACATACCTTTTAGCCACAGCTCATCAGATACGGGACTATGTATGTGTTTGGTATTCTGTATACAATTGTCAGGAACGGGTGGTCTATTCTTAAAGAAACTATACGCCCGTATGCAAACATTAAGATGTTCTACATTAAAATAAACTTTGACCTATGATATACTTATCATAAGTTATGTAACATAATACACATCCACCATATACAATAGGGATTCAGTTGGTCATCTTATTTGTGATTGTGATATGTTCCGCCTTCCTTTTTAAAATGACTGGCGAAGAATCTCGAAATTATGTTCATCGCAAATTTTCAATCCTCTAATCTAGTTGTCACTAGTATATTCACAAAACCTAAGTGTTTTACCTTATATAAATAAGATTTTACCTTATATAAATGAATATAATTATTTTGTAAAATAATAGCACTTTTTCATGCTTCACATGATTCTAATTTTGAATAATAACTATAAAAACAGAGTCCGCATACTAGTCACCAACATGTGTTACGTTGCTCGATACGATACGATACTATACATATAATTGATAGGAGATTTAGTTCAAAGAGGTTCCTTCGAATGTTGCCTTCTTGTCGGTGCTCTAGATAGTATATACTGTATAGCACCAGTTAATAAGGTCGGTGTTCTTTTTCCTGAGGGTGTTCTTTCTATCGTGAACAAACAGGTCCACGGCTTATGTACAGGTAGAGCGAGATAGTGCTTATCTTTAAGTATTTGACATCTACACTTTAAGAGTATCCATGATCAGATATCGTCGTGAAGTTGTTTGACATAACGATGGCACTGGTTATGTTTCTTGACGCACAATCTTGAGCAGCGTATATAGGAGATAAATATAAATATATTACAATCTCTGTTTATTGTTGCAGGTACCATGTAGACTGCAAAGAAGACACATTGGTAGAAAGGGATCTCCTCCACAGACGAAGGACCAATGGTTATGATAGCGGCTGCCATGGAATTTCCCTTTTCCTGATACCTGACAACACGTACAAATATGGAGAATAAGGCACCAACAGAACCCCGGCCCCCGGCTCCAGAGATGGACGTCCCTCCATCAGAGATCGAGGTGGCTGCCAATGTCCGCCTGGCTGAAGCACCAACTCAGGATGAACTCGTACCTGCAGAAGCCGAGGGAGGTGGAGAATCGGAGAGGTTACTGTATGGCGATGCAAGAGTCGATACTCATATCAACAAAGAGGAGCATATCGATTCAACAGACCCTTGTATATCTAACATAAACGCCATAGATTCGAATGAAATGAGTGTGGCAAATGAGGTGACCATTGATGGTGACCAGATGATTACGGGAATCTCCCAAGACTTTGAGCCAGGACCGGGCAAGGTTATAGTGATTGTAACAGACGCTTTTGATGCAGAAAATCAACAGGACATCGAAAATGTTATACACTTGGTTCAAAATAATGTAGTTCTATCTGAAACTACCACTGACAATTGTCAAATCGACCAGGGTCAAATGGATTTGGTGCAAAGCCTGACAAGCTCACAAATTGTGGATCCCCCCAATGGTAAGTTATCGATAGATAACAGAGCGGCAGATTCAGGTGATTGCAAGAACACTGCTATGGACCCTAGACCTCTTCAGGGGCAAGATGTCCCCAATCCCGATAAGAAAACGGATAACTCCACCTATCCTTCCGTAGAGGTCACGACAAGTGGAATTGAAGATAAGAAAACTCCTGCTATACCAAGTGTGGCAAATGAGACGAAGACACCGGAACACTCCCACAAAAGACCGATGAATCGCAAATCACAAAAATCATCGCCAAAGTCAAGTCCACGTAAGGGTAAAAAGAAGACAGGTGATAAAGAAGAAGAGAAGGGTGATCATGGATCTAATCTTACATCACCACCCGCATCTCTAACTTCTCAACAAGATCATGACCAAAGTGATCTCTCTGCTGAGCAAGATGCTGCTGAGTCCTTAACAAAACTTTCAACTTACGTAGTTGGTCCAAGGATAGGACAGCCTGAAGGGGTGGAACAAGTCCCTAATATCCAGACCATTACAGGGACTGGTACACGTGAAGCAAAGCCAGATTATTCCCTTATTCCAGATATTCACAGGGTCACTAACCTGAACACATTCCCCCCACGAGAAGGATCTATATTTAGTTCCTACGAGAAATTTGCTTCAGGCCCACAAGTAAGTATCACTTCGCTCACTCAGACCTGAAATATACGCATGTCTAGTCACTACAATGAACAATGTGGAGGCATATGAGCCAAATAGGCCAATATATAATTACACGTTAAACATATAACTCCCGCAGCTAGTGTGTAACCACATTTCAATAGATTCCATCTCTTATTCCATTTTCTCCAAACGACAGCTGTCTCCCCCCTCAATATGTAGATAATTAATTAGACTACTAATTAATATTTCAGGGTCACCCAACATTCTTCCAACAGGGAAATTGGTTTATTGCCTTTATTCTAATCCAATTCCAATGAATGTAACTTTTCTATTGATGGAGAGATGATCTTAGTATAGCGCTGTACCTCTAAAGCTCTCTAAACCATGTATGGTAGACATATACAATGATACATAATATATGTGTGCAGGTATGCATGATTTCAGTGATGGAGACATAGCACACAGTGCTGCCCTCATTCGTAAAAGTCATATATTGAATTCAAGTGACTTGTGAACCTTGCCAGGGAGGATCAACAGAACATTAATTTCTCTTCTCAGTCAAATATGAACCCTTTCCCTGATAATTTTCCCTTTCAGTAAAGAAATCGTTAGACTATAGCTTGCTCCTTCCATTCCATAAAGTACACCTGAGAGCCGAACTGCCAGACGGATAATATTTTTTATGCAATTTGCATATTTTGTTTCTGGTATCACTAGCTGAGCGTTCGTTCACCCCCATAATTTATTTCTCATCATCCTCAAATTCTATCCTATCCTGACTGTGTCACTCAGACAAGAATTCTTGGAAATAAATCCTGATAGAGATTGAAAAAAGACCGATGGAGATCAGTTCACATGGCCTTAATATTACAACTCTTCCGCATTCTTGAAAGTGTATATATATATTGAAAGTCTATGGAAACACATTGAAGGATATCCGCTGTGATTCGTGAGAATTCGCAGACAACGCACACTATATTTTCATTTATCCTCACTTTCTGCATAACGCCCAAAGTGATTACATAAGGCCAACATAATGTTGCCGTATTTTGTTTAAATGATATCATTGGGAAATAAAAAGGGGAAGAGAGGGCAAGGTTTTACATAGTATTATATACTCAGTAGAAGTCGTCGTCCTATATATACAAATTGAATATATATATGATATAATATTATATAGTTGTTTTTCAAGGACGTTGTCTTGAGCTGTCTTTATGTGTTTAATTAGGAGGCCTCCCGATCTATAGTCTACTTTTTTTGTTCATGAATTGGCTGCAGGAACAATTGTAACCTGCCCAAGAACCAGAGTATAGCTGGGGAGCTGTTATTAACGATCGGCTATACAATATTGGGCCTGGTTTTATATCAATCATATTATTAATTTGATTTCATATTTCTGACCATGTACTCATTCATATGCTTACATTCATGCATGTCACATGCATACATGTAAGACCGGAGGAAAGGCTTACAGTTATAATATATTTAAATGGACGTATTCGGTTACTAAGCTCTGCAATGATAAGTGTTTATATATTCCAGGTTCACGCACCAGTGATTCCTGCTTCTACCAGCCACAACGGTGCGAGGACCATTACTCATTTGTCAGGGAGTAACGGCGCACAGAATAGCCCTCAACCTAGGGATAGTCAACCAATTGTTTCCAAATCAGGCGATGCTAGCCGTTCCCATACTGGAATACCAGCTGAGGTACAAGGAGTACCCCATCAACCCCATAAAGTTCCTAATCATACTGAACTTGATAGGGACATCTCGACACCACGTGTAACTCAGAAGGAAAAATCACCGAGTGGCAATACTGGAAATCACAACAACCATGAGCAAGTAGTCGGTTCCGAAAAGATAGCAAGGGGTTCGTTGCAGACCAGCCAGAATATTGATACTAGTAGGGATCAGAATGCACCAGTGGTTCCTACTCTTCCTCCAACACATAGCTTGGGTACATGTCCTCAAGTTCAAGCCTTACCCATTAAAGATTCACAGCAGACCTCACATAAACTCACAGAGCCTAACATAGTGAGTACAGTTCATTCAGATTACAGAACCGAATTGGACAGGCAGAAAAAGGTCCAAGATGTGCATGAACAGTCGAGTTCTTTGGCCTCTAGGAATTCTCTAATAGTCCAGGCTTTACAAAGTACACGTACCCGCCACTCCATGCCTCTACATACAGCTACCATCTCAAAATGTTCCGGGGACATTCCGCCTCTTCCGCATCATAGTAGGCTTCCAGAAGGGCAGCCTATGCTGCCTGGGCTAGGAAAACGGATAGAAATGGAGACACAGTCTATGGGGCCAGAGGCGTCCCACATGAGGACAGAGCCAACAATCAAAGGACATGCAGGCCTTCGGCCAAGCCCGATTTCTTCCACTAACGTGCAACGAGAACATGTGAGCCAAGAGGCTACTTTCCATCAAATGAGGCCTAATGTACAGGGAACGGTACAATATCCACCGCAAAATGAATATCATTACCAACAGCATCATTATTTGGAGTACGGCCACCCAAGGCTCCCCAACCAAGTAATCGGTCAGCAGCAGCCCGAACGCGAATGGGAACAACAACAACATCAACAACAACACCCATCAGCATTGATCAACCAGCACAAATCCCAGGAACGAGAAAGGATAGCATATATATCGGAAATAACAGATCAATATACTCTTAACCCTCCACCAAACAGCAGAGCTCCCCCTTCGGCCAGACCCAGTGAACGGTCGCGGCTGAAAGGTGATCGAGAGAGGCTGAAGAAGCTATCAACCATACCCAAAACTACAGATCAACAAGTAAGTCAATCAGACTTGATCAGTAGGCCGCCTGAACGTATTGATAAACCACCACCAGCCTTAATCAATAGAACTGAACTTGCAAATGCATACCAAGAAGTGCGTCCTCCCCATCCTGCAGAAGTGTCTTATTTCCGGCCATTTTCACACTTTCAACATTCCCATAATTACCCTCATCACTTCTTACGTCCGAGTTATCCAGTGGATGCCCGTTTTCAGAAGCCTGAGCTCCTAGATAGAAATGATCCTCAATGGAGGCTGATTCGTGATGGGAGAGATCCAGCCATTGCCCATTCTCACCCTCCAGTGCACCAACCAGAATGGCACATTCCCCAAGAAGCACACCAAGGTGGGAGTCAGCGCCATCCCGCGAGCACTCCTGTAGCACATCATCACGTATATACTAATTACCAGGTAGGGGAAGGCCAAGCACAACAGCCCAGATTAGTTCATGTACCTGTTGCTTCAAATGAAGCCAGTTATCCCCAGCATTTGAACGCCCAACCCAATGACAATTTGTATCTAGTTGAGGGACAAGATTTAATGCATTTGAGGTCAATGGGAATCGAATTGCCCTACAGACAAAAGGCAATGCTGAATCGGACCATGGGTGAAAATAAATTCCTTAGCGTACGTGCCCAAGCTCCAAACCAAGTGGTTCACCCTTCACCACCCTTCATCGATAAATCGATCGAAAGGGCGAGTGTTCAGAGTCAGAGCCAGAACCAAGGAATGGTCGGGCGAGGCGAACTTGCACATCAAAGCCATCCCGGGCCGGTAAACAATCAACAGATAGGTGTCTCTAATCCTAACCATAGCAGTGAGGCTGAGAGACAAAAACAGGCAGCAATTTCGCACGGAGTAATGATACATGACAATAATAGACCTGGAGGAAAGTATCCTGTGATTAATTACGATCACAATCCGCGTGTTACAAGCATACCCGATATTGCGCCGACGGACAACGCAGTGGCTTGTAAGAAAGACGACATAGATGCGAGTGTACGTTTTCACACAATCATCCCTCAAAGTAACCAAAATGGAATCAGCATCACGGACACCGCAGGTACAGGGCATTCGGGGAGTGTATCATCCCATGGAAATCTTCCCAAATCAGATAGAAACATTTGCCTACAAGGCATGCAACAAAGGCCAGTACTTACAGAGAACAGACACACTATTAGTAGAGTACCCGAGGTACCACTGCACGAAAATATACCCAATCGTGGGTACACTGCTCCAGGCAGCAGCGGAACAGTTGAGGTTGTTTCAGGAGCTAATGGGAATATCGATATCAATCCAGGTGGAATTATGTCAACAGGTATGCCTGGAGTACCTTCTTTAGCCATCAGCCACCCACCTCAACCTCACCTCAACCCTGCACTAAATGTCGCTCTCAATATGGAGCATAAACCAAGTAAAAGATCAGTTGGTCCTGGGGATCCTCTGATCAACCTTCCTTCACACCATCTGACCAGTGCTGTTAATGGGAGCGGTGTGATTAATACAGCTGCAACTAGTGTCTCGACTTGTCCCACACAAAACATAGAAAGACGTAGCCACGTTTCTGGTGCATGTACTCTGACACATCAACTGGGAAATGGGACTGTAAAATGGATAGATGCTAGTGTTAGTGGAAATACAGCGACGGCAACATCTAGTATGGCCACTAATACTAAAACATCTCCTCATATTGAAGATGTTAGTAAGGCCAAGGATTCTGAGCGATTGGTAGCATTTTCAGACAGTGAATCCGATGTTGAAGAAACATATGACCTAGGCAACATAAAGCATTCGGTAGCGGACGGGAAAGCAAAGCTTGGCAAAAAGGACAATGGCCTGAGGACATCATCGCCTCAGACTCAAATTAAGACATCGGTCTATGCAAACGCAGACACAGACAGACGCTCCCGATTGGACCAGAACTCTAGACATATTTCAGACAAATTTGAGCATGTTACTGAATCTGCAACAAATGCTGATTCGGCCATTAGTTATCAGTCACCATTGGTTCAGGATGGACTTGTACGAGCTCAACAGGTTGATAATAGTTTAGCTGGACCAATGACCCATGGCGAGCACATACATAGTAATCGTTACACGAGTACAAATGCTATTGCCACTCTCAGAGGTAATGATTTAACAGAGGACGAAGCATCCACACGTACCTTGGAAAACATCCTAAATGGGGAAACATCAATTCCTATTTCTGAGCAGCAAAATCTAGAAGTGAAACTTGGACCTCTAGGATATCGGGAATCTGGACCAATACATGGAGAATATATCCGCAGTGAAACCAACCGTTCACCTGAATTGCCTTCCGGGAGTGATTTAAATGAACCTAAAGCGAGAGGACGAGGACGGGGAAGAGGCAGAGGAAGAGGCAGAGGAAGAGGAAGAGTTAAATCTAACATAAGCAAATCAGATGAAGGGGTTCCCACCATGAGACATGTCGTAAAGGGTCAGACGGCGTTCAGGGGACGCTCAAAATTTCGTGGAGGTTGGGGTAATCGTAGTGACGTAGGCAACATAAAAGTGTCAGTATCGACCGGGAACGTCAACGTCCCCCAAGAAGGTGGTCTTGCTAATTCCCTTCCAGTTTCTCATCCATTTCAAGTTCCTGCATCTACTGACCAGGCTCCTACACCTGTGGTACCTAATGCAGTTCAAACATTTAAAGAAAGTACGATCGACCTTGACGCTTACAAAAGCCTATATTTTGATTCATCACATGTTCGACCAACAATTACTGCTGTTGGGGCTCCAGTTGCAAGTACTATACCACAAGCTACTACTACATTATCCAGTGCCAGCCTTCCCACTCATACTGATTTTCATTTGAGAGACTCCTCAAGGGATGAGATTCGGCTGTTAAAAGCTCAGAGTGCAAATAGTGCAGGTAGTGTCAATATTCTCCACTCACAATTAAATGTGTCAATTGCGCCACAATTGCAAATCCACCCATCTTCTTCAGCAGATGGGCAATTAGGTCAGCAAAGCACAAGCTATCATGATCCAACCCCTGTAGTTTCAAGCATCAGCAATCAACGATCGGAGCAGAATGGAAAACTAGGTGGGAAAAGAAGGGATTCTAGAGGATTTCAGGATTCATACCTGCAATTTGTTGACCAACACAGGAAAACCCCACCTTCCCATATGTATAAGAAACTTTCTAGTTACGCAAAGAATTCTAAGAAGGAGGAACAAACGATGAGGGATAATCAAACTCATAATCAAATTGTTGATGTAACCCAAAATGCTAATTTACAAGTGGATCCAGTTGGGGCATCAATGACATCGACAGCACCAATTGATGCCAGACCTGACAGTTCCGGACAGTTTCACGGTGTCAATAAAACTCCAGATTACCTGGTGCCGTATAGGCATTCTGCTCAAAATAATAAATTGCAGCCCCAGAGTCACGATGACCCCAGACTAACCAACATTGAAAGCGTTCGGTCGCTTGATCCACCGTCTCGGAACCAACTATTAAATACTAGTATAATTGCATCATCCCCTACTTTGGCTCAATCTCTTGGAATGAATGTGCCCCACAGAGGTGCTTATGGAAATGATGTAAAGCAGGGAAACGCATCCAGTGGCTTTAATATTCGTGATTCACATTTAATGAATAATAATTCTACCATGGATGTAAGTCCCGAATCTCCACCTCCAGTTGAACGAGGGAATGTTGTTGCTAATGCCAACCCCAGAAAGACATACTTCGAAAAGTCTTCACATCCCATACAAGATAAAACGCCTTCCATGTATACCTCAACTCCCTTCTCATCTTATGGATCGGGGCAGGTTGTGGACCCCTCGGCGATGCAAAGTAAAGTAAATTCTGGTCAAACATCGATTCCGGTAGATGGGCAAATACAAAGACTGCCTTCTACGACGGCTGGTTTCCCAGACGTAAAAGACTCAACAGCCCAAAACGTATCTTCTTTTTACATACCAAGCCCCCCATTCTCAGACCTATCGACAGATCGGATAGATATCAGCCAGTTCGAAGCTGCTACCAGTGCATTATTTATGGAGTCCAGCAACAACACCTCATTCTCATCAGGTGACCTGGGGGATGCAGTGGCCGCGGGGAGTATTTCTTCCCAGCTGTTGGCAGACTGTATCTCCAGTTCAGAGCCGAACGTGGAAGGGATCAAAAGTGTACCAAACAAACCTCCTCCCTTCGTTCAGGACGGAAAAATTCTGAAACAAAAGTCCGAGTCGAGTCGGCAGAGGTTTTCCAATGAGGAAAAAGTGGACACAGGGCGGCATACCCAGAAAAAGGCCATCACCCGTCCCTCGAAATCGCCTGCGAATATCAACGCTGAAAATATAAACGCAGAGGTAGGTCCTTTTTTTGCTAATGCTTCTCAGATGGTCCTTTGACATGCAAATATGGAAGATATTCTGACGAATACTTTTAATAGTAACGATTAAAAGTATCAATATCTTCAGTAATATAATATGATAAAATGCAAAACAGTGTTAATGGGCTCAAATGATTAAGATATATTATTTTCAGCTTTGAGAACTTTATAATTATAATGTCATTATACACTCTACTCGAATAGTAAATATTTAAACCATCCAGATCAATAACGATATATGACTCCGAATCGTTCCGTTTTGTTCTATTCGTGTTCAATGCATGAAGACACACATAATGTTCATAACATTTATAAACCGATGTTTAATTACCGCTTCGATGTTAGAAAGCCAATAACTGCACCCATAATTATGTATAACACTGAAATTAAAGGACACATCTTTTTCTAGGGCAAGTATAACAATAACAGAATTATATCAAACTTTTCGAACCAACTTTTTTTTAAACCAACCTTTTTGAACTAACCGGCCTTTTTGTCTCCTAGGTTAAAGGGAGTAAAGCATACGGCTATTTCTTTATATTTGAATTTAGGGCATCATACGTCTCAAATATGGGTTTAGGTTCCTGTATACTGAAGAGTCTGTTTGATAGCATCTTTTACCCGAGGAAACTATCAATCATACAATTGCCTAAGGGGTCTGGTGATGGATGGGAAATACGTAGTTAAGCTTCTGCGGGATATACAGCGTTGTGTTTAACAGTGATTAGCGAAGGTATACACGATTGGAAGCTAAATCTTGAATGTTTTATATTTATTCATTCACGGATTCTCGGGTAATTCGAAACAAAAACGCTAGGAAATTGGTTCACATTAGCGAGCTATGAAGAAGGAATTTTCAAATCTCATGTCTTCATTTTCTGGCTAATTGTTTTTCAACGAATAATCTAGGACAATAACACCAACTAATTTGAATAAAACTGAATAGCTTGAGGGGTCATTTTATGTATTGCCTGAATGCATTTCTTAACTCCTATATGCAAACCCTAAAGAATTGTGTCGGAAAACATTAAATAGTCTATGCACCACAGCTTTTGTTTAGCTTTTAGGAGATTAAATTATGAAGCATTTTTCAATGGCCTAGACTTTGCACGAGGGAAAGAATTCGCATATGGCGAGAATCGGTGCGATTTTTCCAGACCACAATGACACTTTTCATTAGTTACAATATTTTTATCATTCAATGGAGCCCCACGGTTGCTTTATTTCACGAACAAAAAAACACATGTTTATCAATGACAGTTACTCTTTTTGGCCCCAGGGTATTTCTTTTGCTTTAAAGAGCATGATATAAAGATACACTAATATGAGAATATCTAATATGTTGTAAAAGAACTATCAAAGAAACCCGATGACTTTAACTGTATACATCGGCGTGTATGAGTGGTAAGCTGCATATCATAATCGACTATTAGTTACAATATTCATTGAATATTAAATCCCCTTGGCGAACACGTGAAATTAGGTGATAATTAATAATAACAATAACCCTGTCTTTATTTGTCAATGACTAGTAGTTAAAACATCGGGATACACATCAGATCGAGATTCCAGTGCATGCCGTACTAATTATTTGGGCATATTAGGGTTTTTTAGTGAGACTAGGGGATGGGTGATTTGCAGTACAAGTTTATGAGAACTTTTTTTTTATAATCATAATGCTTATAAAATGGGATCGCATTATGGAGAATCCAAGTACGATATATCTATCGAAGAATTTGGCCGCAATTAATGTCATTTCTGAATGCGTCAATCTTATCTTTTATTAGAATCATACATCAGAGAATCGTGATTTATACAACAATTCGAAGTCGAATTGGCTCAGAGAGAAATAGGCATAGGTAGAATTTATAGGGTATTTGTGCATATTTGGGATCCGTTTTAGGAAAGTGAGTCATAAGTCGCAAAATATGGATTTTCAGATATAACCATATTTAAAATCTCCATACGAAGAAGGCCTTCAAAACGCAAGGATGATATTTAATACAATGTTCCGAAATTTGTTCCATGGATTTATATGACTATAAATGCTAAACAACTAAGAATCAGAACAATTCAATATAGAGATCTTGAGAAAAAAACACCTTGAAAAATATCAACTTTGCGACTTGTGACTCATCTTCCTGAAACACATCACAATTTATGCATAAATCCGCTATTTTAGGATATCCGCTTTCTTTTTTAAAAATAAATGTCGAGCGTTCATTGAGTGAACTTAAGTTTCCTCACCGATTGTATATATTGAAAGGTTTTTAGTTACTCTATTATATATGTTCTCTATACTTTTTTCAAACAGATGAATCAAACAATGGATACAATACGATCCGATGTGACTGAAGTTGGAGACACTCCTCAGCACCAGTCGCTCACACAAAATCCTCTTTCTACAGTGGCCCTTACCCCTCAAACCGATGGGTCCTCACCCATGCTGTTTAGGTCACCCAAACTGTGGAATACTCCTGCTACAGATAACACACCTTTCAATGTGAATACATCTTCATTGACGTTGCCTGATGGTGCGAGCGGGCCCAAATATTGGTTTTCGCCATTATCTACCTGGAATTCTACCATATCATCACCAACACCCTCAATTTTATCTGCGAGGGGTAATCAGCTCCATTATCACAAATCTGATAGCGGGTGGCAAACGACTGCAAGCGAAGCAGAGTATGCCTCAGTCCCAGGGTCACCTTCGCTTCTTCCTCCTCCACCACCTGCACTGCCTGCTCCCATTCCCCCACCACCTACCTTACTTAAGCAAACACATGTGGTAAACACCAAGAAGAGGAGGGTGAAACAGGTAAATCAACATGTATTATCCTATTGCTTGCTATATGAATATAAATTGTAAATGTACATGCTGATACAATTCAATGTACGCTTCTGTACAGTGATGTAGGAATCATTTTAAACATGGGGGGGGGGGGGCAACTTTGTCCCACAAAGTGAAATTGTATATCTATATGATATAATCTAATACAGTGAGAAGTTGATTTGGGAATAGTTTCCCTATGACACAAGGTCTAAGATTGTGTGTCATCTCAAGTGGTGCAGTTGACACTTGAGTTTGTATTCCAAATTATATAACACAATTACCCTGTATGGCTGTTTTAATGATGGAATTTACCTATTGGTTGTCGACTTATACCATCCATTTCCAAATGCCATGTAATGGAACACAATTACACTTGATAATGTGTCAGTTTCAAAATGAGACGATCTGTCAACCTATCAGATATGAGGGAAAATGTGCATTTTCTCAAAAGACAATATGCAAATTTGCCAACATCATAACAACCTAATTTATGTCATAGGTTTTCCAAAATTAGCAGCATTAGAAAAACTCATATCTAGTTTTGCCCTTGTTAGGTGCTTTATTTGGACCCAATTCCATCAACTGGTTCTGACTTGAGAAAAGACAATGAGGACATAGAGTACATAGAGATGGCAAGATAACTTTGAAGATTTCAAAAGTTACCCATGCCAATGTTTCCCCCCCCCCCCCCAAATACCAAAAGTAACAATTTTTAACAAATGTTGGCTAGAAAAATTGCCTCGCTTCATGACGCTGCCACACTTTACAATTTCATGATGTTGTGTGGACATACATTCTACATTCCCTAATAATCACAAAAAGAATGTTTGCAACTATTTGGAAACAAAAGTTCTAGGTATTCCCATTCTGAGCTAATTGTCTCAGAAAGTTGAGATTGAAAAAATGCTAGAAATTTATCAATTTCCTCATGAAAATTGAAACAGGATCCAAACAAAGGAAGTCAAATGCAAAGACAATTACACATATATACATTCCCCAATGAATTGGTATAATCAGAATTGGATTTCATTACAAAATATCTTGATGTGACATACCTCTTTTGTGAATGCACATGCCAAGCTCAGCAGAAACTTGCCTATTGGGAGAAATGAATTTGCTAATGAAAATGGGGAAATGACACCTGCATCTGCGTGTTTTCGTACCAGTTTTGTAAGATAGGAGAAACTACTCCCTCCTGCTCTATGTTATAAAACACTGCAAAGGTTGAAACTGTCCAGAGAAAGGTGCAGACCTAGAAATCCCTGCACATTATATAAATTGATTGCAGATGCCAGATATACTTTTATGATAATTTGAATCATTAAATTGCCTGTGGCTCACATCAATGGGTATGCCCTGTATTTAAATACATGTTCTCTACAGTCCCCTATGTTCAAGTGGTTAGCATGTAAGACTGCAAATCCAGACCCAGGGCCTTTTCAGATTTGTCCCATTTTTCAGTCCTTTTATTCTTTAATTTCACTAATATCTTCATATCTGGGGCACGGTTTTCTTTCAAACTCACACATTTAGTTATTGATGTCATTCCCTTTTGATTGGGAAAGAATTAGTGACACTAAGACCGAGTAAAGCAAGAAAAGTGAGTTAAATGGGGTTCTGGGATACTAAGGTATCTGGACCAAAGGCATGGGTGGCAGTCCTAAGCTTGTGTTTATTTGCAGCGAAAATGTTTTTTGCAAGGGCTAGTTACAACACTTTAGGCCTACTGGCATTTTATATTACTGAGAGAGGGCATTCTTTATCTGGAGGAATCTTTGGTTCATTTTACAGCATTCCCAAAATTGATATAGGCCTAAAGGTAAATTGGTGTGGGGGCCAAACCATAGTCTGCCCCCCCCCACACTTTCATTGGTGGGGGGGGGGGGCATGGCCCATGTGGCCCCCCTGCTTCCTACATCACTGCTGTATAACTATATATGTTAGTTAGTATAAATAAGGAATGGGTATTAAAGAGATTCTTCCCCGAGCCACAATCCCCCCTGGTCTTGCCTGTGGCACCGCCTGGTTGACGTTACCACTATACATAGCAATATAACAATACCATGTAGGCCTACGTATATATTTCGTTAAAGCTGCATTCTCAGCTAATTTCCGTCAAAAAATGAAATTTTCTATTTAGTGGTCAATTCATTCCAGACCCATCCAATGGTCACCCATTTCTTTATCTCCCAAAATAACTATTTACAGGACCCACCGAAATCTCTCTTTTTTCAGTCTGACTCCCTATCATGTTTACTTTGAGAATCCTTTTGGAATCGAACATGTAAGGATAACACTGGCTAGATAGGTAAATCAAGAAGCCAACTAATTGCACTGTTAATCCCATTTGATCCAGATTACCACTGTAGATCAGCAAAAAATAAAATCATAAAAATATTCTAGAAAACCCCATGAATTCATGAAAAACTCAGAAATTCGAGGAAATGAAGAAAAACTTATATCGTAATTTTGTCTTCATTTTCTTGATTTAAATCTTCAATTCTACAGTACTCAGGATAAAGGAAAGAAAACAAACGAGGAATCTATTTTTTGCTTTAGCTGGGAATGCAGCTTTAAATTACATTGAAAATATTACGCCCCCCACCCCACCCACCCGCAGAGTTTCATCTCGTGGGAAAGTTTTTTTCCCGATATACGATCATCATTAAAACTAAGCAAGAGAAATGCTTTGTTCCTCTCTTAGAATGTCCAAGATTGCGTTATCACTTTGGAAATAATCGCTGAATTAATATCCCCTTTGAAGGTTCTCCCTACAACATACATCTGGCGACCATCACTATACTATAGTGTATACATGCGTGAATGCATTGGATGTGTGCAGCCAACCATATATATGTACAGCATCAAAATTTAATTTCCTTTCGATTCTAGGCATGGACATACAATAATAATATTGCATGACCCACTTTAATTGTCCACATGCCTATACCTCATACAGTATTGAGTGGGAGACCGGTTTAACCATCCGATATAACGACTGGCTGTAATAACTCGATACAATATTCATTTACTTGTCAGAAGGTGAAAAGAATGTGTACAGGCTCGCGTGCAAGGTTCCCTGTCTCCTCTCCTGCAACAAAAAGGTCGTCACGAAAAAGCAATTGGTACTCTTCCCCATGGTCGTCTAGCCCTTCGTCCTGGAGGTCCATGTTTAGCAGATTCATCATGAAGAATGTTACGATTCAAAGAAAGCCATCCGTGACCATTAGCACACAGACGGATGATTATCTAATGGACACTAGAGCTAATGTTGGTATGGGACATGTGTGTCGTATTGAAGAATGTACAACAGAAAGTTGCCCATCCGCCGAGAAAGCTGTCTCTGGGTTTGAGGTACAGAGTGTTACTGGTGCCAAAGCCACACCAGACAGCTCCAAGGCAACAGAAGAAGCTGAGTCTAAAACACTGTTAACTGCAAAGTCTCTCACCGTGACGAAGACCAGCGAGGTCAGGGAAGCGAAGGTAAAATATTCTGATACCATTGCAGTTGTTCGATTCTCTCACAAACATTTGGAACCAAACTAATATTTCTTTATCATTTAGAGATCTACTTATCTTAATTAAATTAATTTAAATGTCGGATAATTTCATCAGATCGTTGAAAATAATTGTAAATTGATCTGGTAAAGCTGACTCGTATTGGGCGACCACAATTTACCTTGACCACTTTGCTTTAGACAACAAAATTTAATATAAATGATTTCAGGCTGGTAGGAAACAAAAACAAAATATATGTTATCTCTTGTTGTTTCTGACATGAATGAAAACAATTGGCATTTGATTTCACGGTTTTGATGTCCTGATGTCAATCTTTTTTGTAAATCGACAGGAAAATCCACCAGAGAAAGAAAAGGATGATTCAAGGAAAGTGCCTGACAGTTCAAGGAGTAAGAGAGGCACTAAAATAACTACATCACCTGCACCGTGGAAATCCCCATGTTATCAATGGTACGTTCCTTTAGTTCCAAGAAATAAAAGTCCAAAAGACAATCGACTGGTAACCAGAGGAAACAAGTATCCACAAAGACGGGAGGACCAACCAAAGACATCCACGGGGAGGGCAAGGAAGAAACCACGCCTTGATATCAAACCAAGAGAGAACACAAATGTGGAAGTCCCAAAGAAAACATCCACAGAACATCTCAGTGAACAAGAAGGAGATTTGACTGCGGTAGAGGATATACAGAAGAGAGTAGATCCTCTTAATCTTAATGTCGGAGGTAAATCCATTGAACATGAAGAGAAAGCCGACGCATCAGCACAGGTAGATCATTTCAGTTTCTTTCTCTTAACCTTGAGTAAAGCAAAACATGAATTGTTAATTCTCCAGTTCATTCAAGAAAAGCAATGACAGAATTCCTAGAAACAACGATGGTTCTTTCCTTCTTTTCTAAAAAAAACCCCCAAACATATGACTTTATTCCTGAGTTTAGACATAAAAACAGTCCCGCTACATCAAACTATAAACGGACGACATAAAACTAATTTTATTTGTACCTTTCAAATTTTCAAAACTTATTCCATTTTGTGATTTTCTTATTTCCTTTCTTCCTTTTATTCTTCTTGTTACCACCTCTTCTCTCTTCTTAGGTTCAATACCTATTCTACCAATAAACTTATATCCATAGGCTCTACATACTCGAACTTTCATAATACCTTCACAATTTGTTTACCTCCTCCATGTGCTTGGTTATTTTATTCAGCCAGATAGTACTGCTCTTGTCAAACATAGCATTGTACTGTATGGCTCTATATCGGAGTTTTATTTGTTAATAGATGCCTTGAGATCTATAGCGTTATCATGAAACTACCTTTGCCTATGGACATATTTTTTCCCATGGGGATAACCCAGTTATGAAAAACAGTATACCTTTTCTTCGGGAAAAAAAAACCCAAAAGAACATAGGCCATCAGCTGAGCCTCAGAATATGGCTAGAAAATGATTTTCATTCCGGATTTTGGGCACTACTTTTTGACACCAGTTTCCAATTGCTAATACTATATATTATAATATCCCAAAAGTTCTCCATGATATTCGTGCCAGTTTTTGAGAAAATGAGCAATCAATCAGACAGTGCAAAGCCTATGGAGCTTATGGTCTGGCTTCATTTTTAATGGTAATTTTAATAGTCCATCATTTATTTGGTAAACGTTGAATTCTCGGGCCTACTAAATTTTTATGATTGATTCGAAATCTCCAGAATCTCCTGATTCCGAATCTGCCAATTTCCACTTTGTAATTTTTGAGGAATTTTAATTATTGACGTTTGAAATTAAATAATTAATCAATGAATAAATTATCTAATGGGTTTAGAATCAAGTGACTGATATGAATTGATAGGAAATGATGTCCCCTAAAACTGTTTTTATTTGACCTAATATGTCAGTGCATTATTTTCAGAGTTATTTGCAAAATACCTCATGGTTAATGACCTTTGACCTTGACCTTTATGAGGCATTTTGCTAATAACTCTGAAAATAATGCACTGACATCTTAGGTCAAAAGAAAACAGTTTTAGGGCACAGTATTCTCTATTGATTGATATCAGTCACTTTATTCTAAATATAGAAGATAATACTTTTTATTATTTATTTATTTAATTTTTTACATTTTATTTTCCAAACATGGAGAACTAAAATTCCTCAAAAGTTAGAAAGTTAAAAATGGCAGATTCAGAATCAGAAGATTCTGGAGATCTGGAATCAATAAAAAAAATCATTGGTATGACCGAAGATTCAACATTCATCAAATAAATGATGTTCTATTAAAATGACCATTAAAATGAAGCCAGACCGTTGGCTCCATAGGCTTTGCACTGTCAGAAACAATGCCCAATTACTCAAAATCTGGCAGGAATTGCATGGAGAACTTTTGGGATATTATAATATGGGGTATTAGCAATAGGAATCTGCTACTAAAAAGTAGTGCCCAAAATCCGGAACGAAAATCACTCTTTTGGGGTACAGCTGATGGCCATTGTAGGTCTGATCCCCCGCCCCCATCATCCACGCCAACTCTCAGTAAAAAAAAGCTACAAGATGACAGTATGATGCCTCCGTAGTAAAAGCAACAGAAATGTGACCCAGGGATCTAGAATGTATCTAGTGAATTCTATAGATAATAATATTACCAGAATTATCCAAGGGAAATTACAGACTATATATAGTATATGAATGACTTATTTAAATAAATATATATGTAAAAGTGCTAACTAACTGTCAGTTTTCACCATGTTTCGGCGATAATACCTTCTATGATATCCCTTATAAAATAATTATAAAATTAATTCTCTTATAAAGTTAAATCAATTGAGGGCGGGGGAAGTCCGTGGGAAAAAGGCCTGGATGGGAAAAATCCAAGGGGAAAGTCCGTCGGGGTAGGGTTTTTTTTTTTTTTTTTTAACGTTTTTATTTTCATACACAACAATTGCAGAAAAACATATCGCTGACAATAAGCGTTCTTCTAGGCCATCTGCTGTCTATCTCGGAAATTGTACATTGCTTGTCATTGTCTTAAAAAACGGTGAAAACCATTATTAGTGTAATTACTACTTACATACTAATATCAGAGGTAATACACTTCGATCATTTGATCGGAACAGGGTGATATGAGAAATGATGAAAAATGAAAAATAGACATATCTATGGAGTAAATAATCCAATAAAGAGGTGGGAGTGAAAGCGAGAGCGAGCCGAGCAAGAAGTTTACTTACTCTTTATCCAAATAGAATTTTTTTATTTGAATTTTGAACATATTTCAGGTTCAGGGGGTAAAAGTCTGGTCAACATGAGTCTGGTCACCCTTACTGCCGAAATTAAAATTCTGTGTATCAATAATATAACAAACGCCTTACCTTTATTTATAACAGTTTCAATAAATGCAATTATAATAACTTTTATTATTTCTCTCGTTTGTTTGCAGATTGAAAAGGTTGAAAAACCCAAGACTACTATAAGTTCCAAACAAACAAAGGGCCAGCAAAACAAAAATGGGAAGCTGACCAGGCGACCTCTTAAAGTCAATATTAATTCATCTAGAATGCAACCAGGAAAGACCCCTCCAGGGGCATCCCCCGCCCCCTGGAAATCTCCAACTTCTTATTGGCTACCTTCTATCAATTCTGTGATAAAACCAGCTGACAATGCGCAGGCCATATATAAATGCATTCTAAAGAGAGCTCGCCAAAACCAAAAACAGACAGGCATACCTCGTTTGATTATTTCTCGAACTAAAAATTCCCCTCCAAAGCGTGCGCCACTGAAAATGCAACGGAACAACAAAGTCCTTTTGTCTACAAGAAAGGAACAACTCCGCAAGAAGAAAGAGGAGATGAAAACAGTACAACATATTCCAAAAGGAACTACCCAGGGAGGGGCAAATAAGAACCTAGAAAATGAGAAAACCTTGTACAAGAAACCAAAAGCCATGGCCAAAAGACCAACCAAACTCTCTCCTGAAGAAGCTAGTATTCCTACTTCAATTGCAAATGTACCTGATTTTTCCCAACTGCCACGAGAGAGCGCCCCTGTCAACGGTGACTCTGACTGTACTGTTGGATATAGTGGTCCAAATTCACCCGAAGATCCTGATACAGATGGCAATATCAACAATAAATCCAAGCTTTCATTCGAGGGACTGTTCCTTAAGGAAACTCCTGAAATGAAAGAAACAAATGCGCCTATAGATGGAAAACTCCAGGTAATGATGGACACATTGAATAGTTTACCGAGAGAACTGCTAATAATGGGATCAGATGACAGGAAAAGCCAACAAAGAGTGCTTTTCACGAAATTTGGTCTCAAACACTGTAAAGTCACCTTAACAGACTGTAAGACCTTGGTGGATAAATCCGGTGTTTTGATTAAGAATGCACGACAACGACCAGGATGGAGAAATAGAGTGAATAGCATCCTTACCAGCAATCCCAGCGTTGTCCCAAAGAAAATCGTCCCTGCTGGGTACAGATATAATGGAGAGAGTGCCATGAGAACTTCTGATGAATCTGGCAGACACAAAGTGTTGAAGCATGTCAGGAGCTCTGAAAAATTATTCGAAACAGTAACGGTTACAAAGATAGTCGGCAATAACTCTCCAAGATGTAGCACAGACAATTCCCTTGCAGAAACAGTGAAAAAATATCCAGGGGACCTAAATGCGCTAAAAGTGCATAATCTTCCATTGAAAGTAAGTGAGGGATCAAATCTACCTATTGAGAATAAAATTGCACCTAGTGATCCAAATAAAATAGGTGAAAGGGAATCGTCATCTCTGGTATCATTAGATGATGACTCACCTAAAATTGATTTTGGCAGTGCTGAGGTGCAACAATCTCAAAATGAGGCTAAGGGAGCAAGTGATGCTGTGGCAAAGCCAATAAGTGATGTCAAAAACTTGGCCGAGATACCCAGAATTTCATCAGACACTGTGAAAAATATTCCCCACCCATTGGATGATATAGATAGCAGTTCTAGTGATTGCTCAGGTTTCATAGACGTTCCAAACATTGGAGTTGATGAAGCCTTGAAGAAGACCTCAGTGGAAGCCCAAACTTCCAGTGCTGCTCGGCGATATTCTTCCAGAGAAAAGAAAACCAAACATTGCATGCACTGTGATGATTGTATGCTAGGTTTGTATCGACATTCAAACAAGTTACAGCATAAATCTGCTCATTCCAAAAATAATTCAGATCCGTCAAGCAACTTATTCGAGAGGAGTTCTGAAACTGAGGAAATGAATCCTCCAAAGGAGAATGTTCCACCTATTGACACTCTTCCAGAGGAAGATAGTAGTAATCAAACTGGAGAAAATGAAAAACCAAATCAGGATGAATGGCGGCCCACCATAGTCCAGATATGTAGCCTAGCTGAGGAGAGGGAGAAAGATAATGAAACTGTGCATGATCAGCAAAATGCTGCTGGCTCCAGACTGGTTGAATTGACACAGAGGGACAATTTAACTATCACTTCAACTGAGAGCAGTAGTCTTCCTGAATTCACATGTGCTGCGCCTCCTATGAAAGTGGAGAAGTCACAAGCAACTGCTCAGATCCAAAACGGCAATGACTCATGTTCAACTTGTCATGTAGTATTACATGATATTCTCAAAACTAGAGATATTCTTCCAGTTGGCAATCTAGAAAACGGACTTAGTTCTCCCCTGTATAACAAAATAGATAAATTGGAAGAAAATGTTGGTTCTGTGCCTGATAAGTTGGCTAATACAGGTAGGGAAAACAAACAATACGTGAATGACCCACAGACAACAACAGATGGAAATAATCCAGAATTAGTGAAAAAGACTGCTAAAACTGCCAAAATTAAGACGTATTCAGCTCGCAAGCCCTGGTCCTATAAACTTAAACCAGTTGATGTTGATAAGAATCTGGTGGACACTGATCCTTTGACCAAAAATCCTGCAAATGATACAGGGAAAAATCCTGTTGATGATGATGGTCATTATGATATGCCAGCTGCTCTTTTGGTTGGTGTGCCTTGTTCGCAGGACAAGTTAGGTGAGGTACATATCGATGTGAAACAAGAGGAAGTAGCCGATCCTTTGGTATGTCTTTCCAGTTCAAATGGTCTTGGTGGCGATGGTGATGGTTCAGTGACGGTTTCCTTCGGATCTGCTGATGGGTTGCCTGAAGGCGGTAGCGCAGTACTGAGTACAGATACTGACAATGCAGTAAGGGTTCCTCCCACCAAAGCAGTAGGAACTGGTGATAGGGTAATTCGAGATTGTTCGCATGAAGGTCAGTATCATTGTCAGTATCATCTAGATGGGTGTTAGATGCTTGGGGTTTTTTGTTTTCCTTCTTGTAGAGATTGATTAATAATTAGAGATTTGATTACAAGCTTTGTAGTTAGTGGAATGGCCTGGGGAATGATCTATTTGTCCCTTGAAAGATAACATGCCAGTTTTTCCAATAAAATACACCAGATGAGAGGGAGTTTCATCAAGACTCCATATGTTATCATTAATTAGTTTGTATGCTTATATTTTAGTATATCCTTTTCAAAGATGAAAATAAAACCATCCTTCTAACTGTAGCTGTAATACTATGCAATTTTATATAATATAAATGAGATAAATTAAAAATGCTCGTGTATACATATTCTATCAATAAATTGGCAGTCACTACCTGAAATTGTGGGTATAGGTAGAATGAGAATTTTCTCACCTTCTGGTATGGGTATATCAAATAGTTAGCTTTTACTACTTATATGTCTTTCCACAGTATCATAACTATTGTTTTCTGTATCTTATGCATGTGGTTCATCATTTTATATTGTGTATTTTCCGCAATATTAGGCCCAAGTTGAAAGAGTGATTTACAATTTCAAGAACAAAACAGCAGTTTCTTACATGAGGCTTTAAGGCCTAATTCTCAAATACCTAGGCAAATGTAATAAGCATTGCCTTCCATTTCCTGATTGGAAACAATTACCAGTAATTTAATAATTGGCCTTTAAACAGGACTTCCTTTGTTTACGATCTCTCCAACAAGTGTTTTAAAACAGGTTATGAGGGCAACAAATGCTTTTGTGTGTAATATTTTACTTTATCTACCTTTGCAGGATATCAGGGAGATACCAGTGATGAACTGCTACGAAAAAGTACTGAACTTCCTCAAAAAGCATTATCCTGCAGAAAACTGTCCTCTGGCCATGGCAAACCAGAAATAGCGATTCCAGAAATTACTTTGTTGGATAAACAGCAAGAGGGTTCCATGTTTACAAGCAAACCTAAAATACCTCAGAGTTGTTCCACTACTTCCATGGTCAAATGTCCTGATCAGTCAACAGATATAGCTCCACCCAAAATACAAGAAATTCAAGGCATGGAATTAAACAAAGAAAAAAGCAACACTTCCGAGGAGCAAACAACGTGCAAAGAGAACCTTTCTGATCTCATTTTTGAAACTACAGCTTATGCCCATAGTAGAGTAGACAGAGACAATCAGACTGATACAGGAGAGGCAGCTGAAACACTGCACGTTTTCCCTGAAGCCAGTGAAAATATCTGTGCCTCTGAGGCTGCAGGGAAAGACAATATTCGCCAGGACAACAAAAGTATCGACATGATTCCTTCAAATGTTCTGAAAGAGAATTCACTGGAGTGGCCACCAAAACCCCAGGAAGCTGATACAAGGTCTGAATATCCTGATGAAAATAATGGTACAGAGACACCAAATTCATTAGAGACCCACCTAAAACAGCCACCTCAGAGAGGAACAGGCAAGAGGATCAAGAGAGGATTTGCACGACGAGGTGGGTACAGGAACATTTGCAACGACAGAGAAATAAAACCCCAACCTGTTATTTCTACTGGTGTATCAGATGGAGGCGAGCTCCCGATGGATTCAGGAGAAAGATTCTCTGGAGCAAAGACTCCAGCAAAGGACAATGACATTGATCTTGATCTTGGTGAAAATCAAATAGGAGACTCAACATCGGTCCCACCAGTGCCTTTGCCATCTTCTTTGAGTGATGTAGTTGAGGACTCTGTATTAGCTCCTGTTCCAAGAGATGAACAGAAGGGAGACCCTGATGAAAAGGATAGCAGCGAGGAAACTACTATGTCTGGAGGCTGGCCGAAAAATACCTTGCTAAATCCTTCTCCTCGAAAACCTGGTAGACCCAAGAAGACCACCATCAAAGAGATAAACCAAGTCTTATCTGTTGAGAAACCCAGTTCTAAATCCGAATTCAAATTTGGCATGATCACCCCAAAAAGAAAGCCTGGAAGACCAAGGAAAGATGCTCAATTTTTGAACACACAGAAAACGTCAAACAAACCCACAAATTCAGTAGAAAGGTTCTCAGTAGAAAGGTTCTTTGGAGCAAAGACTCCAGTAAAAGACAATGACACTGTTCTCGATAAAAATCAAATAGGAGACTCAACATCAGTCCCACCAGTGCCTTTGCCATCTTCCTTGAGTGATGTTGTTGAGGACTCTGTATTAGCTCCTGTTCCAAGAGATGAACAGAAGGGAGACCCTGATGAAAAGGATAGCAGCCAGGAAACTACCATGTCTGGAGGCTGGCCGAAAAATCCCTTGCTAAATCCTTCTCGTCGAAAACCTGGTAGACCCAAGAAGACCACCATTGAAGAGATAAACCAAGTCTCATCTGTTGAAAAACCCAGTTCTAAATCTGAAGTGAAATCTGGCACCATCAGCCCAAAAAGAAAGCCTGGAAGACCCAGGAAAGATGCGCAATTTTTGGACACACAGAAAACACCAAACAAACCCACAAATTCGGTAGAAAAGTTATCTGAACATAGGAAAAGTCTAAGAATACACACTGAGGTACATATAAAAACTGCTGATTCTTCAAAATCGAATACCAGCCACCACAGAAAACCCGGATCTATACCAAATTCAGAATTACAAAAGGAAGTCTTTCCAAATAGATTGCATAAAGAAGATGGTTATTCTGAATCAAGATATAACTCCAATAGTCCTGTTCCCAAAACTCTACCTCGAGTATTCTCTGTAATCCACAAAGGCCCTAAATTAAATTCAAATCACCAAAATGGAGAGGCGGCTCTCAGTGTTGAAAATAGCATACCAAGTATCAGACTAAGTGCTAGCGAACTGAGTGGTGCAGGTATAGTTCAGTGCAGCTTTACTGCATCTGGAAATGAAATTCAGAACAAAATCCAAAGCCAAGATGAAGGCAAACAAAGTCCCCTCCGTGACAGATTGTTACCGATGAAAGATGATCAAACAGAGATGGGAAGTGCTGTTAGGACTAAAAATCTGCTCCCATCAGTACTGTATCATGAAAGACCAACTGTTATTGATAAAGTTATTCGAAAACCAAATGCAAGAATCGCTTCAAGCTCTGAAAGAAATTCCGGGTTGCCAGATGAAGAGCGAAAAGCATCCAATGAGAAACTTATTGAAACAAAAAGCATTAATGTGAATGATACACGCCAGGTCAAGTGCATTACTAAAGAATGTCGTGTTCAATTAAACGATGTTGTGAAGACAAAGGACGAGGATGAGTGGTCACTTGAGGAAGCTGATTTCACCAATATCCAGGAAGAAAAACTCGAGGGTAAACCAATAACAAGATCTACAAAAAGAGGAATGAAAGATGTAGAAGTAACAAGGAGCAAGCATTTCAAAGCTAGTTATGAAACTCCCATCTCTCTAAACGAGCAGAGTAAACCAGAGCAGGCATTAGTCTCCTCACAACCTCCTTCTGATACTCAACCTAGATCCTCAATCCCCGAAGTTTCAAAGGCTGAGCAAGTAAAAGCCATCGACCAGACATTTCTAGATCCTTCTAAGAGTTCAAGTGACGACACTAAAGCTGATGAAGTGTTTGGCCCAGAACATAGTTGGGCCAGAGTAAAGCCAATATTGATCACATATGGTAGAATTAAATCTCGAAATACAGCTGAAAAGGAAAACGACCAGAAATACTCGGATATTTCAGGACAAGGTATGGATGAGGGACAAGAGCCAGAACCAATATCTGAAAAACGAAGGGCAACAAATACTGTCACTATTCCCTGTGAAAAGGATGAATTGAAAATTAGTTCAAGTGAAGTACATTATCAGATCGTCTCAAATTCAAGTGAGCCATTACCGTCTCTGAATCAAGATTCACAGACTCTTCAGATGGAGACTGAAAATAACTCAAGTGGGGATCCAGATAATGGTTTCTGTATTGATTTGCCATTGAACAGTAGTGTCAGTGAGGAGTGCAGTATTAACGTGCCTACGTTTCCTTCAGAGGTTGGAGGGTTTAGCCATGGAAACCTTGGACTTGACAGCAAATGTCCATCGGTTGTTGATGGAGATTTGGAAGACGATCCTGGTACAGCCCAAGATTCAGGATATGCTGAATCACATGCTACCACAGGATCAAAGGGGGACTATTTGCAATCTGAAACGAACTCAACTCCCATAGCAGACGATGTTTCCTACACAACCCAAAATGCTCCCAAAGAAATACGTCCTGAAAATGCGGTGTCCCTGGTAGAGGATAATGTGTATCCGGTTGGGGTCATAGTCAACAGTAGATTTGTTGAATCATCAGGTGGAATTGCTACAAGTATGCATACTCTTCCTACAACCAGTATTGAGCACGTCGATCAGGCTCAATATGAGGAGTGTGAAGAATATGAAATAATACCTGCAGCAAACGATGAACTGGAGGAAACTATAAATCAGAGCGAGCCAACAGGCTCTTTATATGGTGGTGAACCAAAGTCAGGGTCCTCTAAAACAAGGATGTTGAATGCTGAGCATTCCCCAGGTAGTAGAGTCGCTCAAGAAATAGTTCCGATTCAAAGGATGATTGCAATAGTGACCCCAACAGAGACTAGGCCAATCCCTGTGCTTGAACAGGAGGGATTATGTAAGTGCGAAGCTGATGTATCAATTGAAGAAGGGTCTTCAACTGAAAAAGATGCTGAAACTAGAAGACACCTAGATACCTTGACAGAATCGAACAACACGCCTCCCTCTGAGAATCTATCTAGAGGACGCACAAAGAAGGTTCAAACAAGACTTAAAACGACAATGATCAAGAAACAAACAGAGATAGCTGTGAAGCGAATGAAAGTGATTTTGCAAGATTCATTTTTACCTGACTTGCCATCCGTGCTATCTTATTCGGAGGATCAGAAAAAGCCAGCAAACACTAGAAATCGGTCACCGGGAAAATCACCAAGAGGTGGGAAGCGCTCCACTCCAACCAAAGCCATACGATCTACTGAAAAGTTAGCAGCACCAACACAGGGGAGCCCAGCATCTGCTTGTAAAGCAAGAC
The DNA here is from genome assembly GCA_942159475.1 of Sthenelais limicola. Classification (NCBI taxonomy): domain Eukaryota; kingdom Metazoa; phylum Annelida; class Polychaeta; order Phyllodocida; family Sigalionidae; genus Sthenelais; species Sthenelais limicola. The sequence continues at coordinate 31,967,869 of OW804094.1, read as the reverse complement.
CAAAATCCCCGTGGCTCCCCTACCCGCAGACATCCAGTCCCAAATTTGTACCCGCGGAAATGTCCCCCCATACGACGTCTCCAACAAATGGAACATCGTACACAAGACATATGAAGATGGAAAGAAACTACGAACCGATCCTTGAGGACTTCTTTGAAGCAAGGAGCTGTGAACCAACCAAGAGACAGAAACGTAAATTGAATGTGTCAGAACCAAACGACGATGATGATGATCCCGCCGGGGAGACGCCTCCTATTCCTTTCCAATATTCCTTTGCCACATTCCCCCTATCTCCGAGGCACGGTATCAACTCGGAGCCAGACTATCTTATGGAAGTTGCAAGCAAGAGTGTCTCAGAAGCTGAAATCAGTCATCGGAATCCCGGTAGGAAAGTGGCTGTCGGTCTAAGAACACCGACACCCCTTAACATTGCTTCAGACAGTGATGTTGAATCATTGAAATGATTCATGCAAGGAAACTAGGAAAACCCATATTATTAACTATTCCAGTGTACTTGTAGCTCTAATGAAACCATTGATGAGTGCTATCCAACTGCCCGATTAAAATAGCATCTAACTGCATTAACATTTACTTTGTTTAGTTTAAGACAGTAACATTTGTGAGATACCTGAAGTAGAATGTTTAGTTTAAGACAGTAACTTTTGTGAGATACTTGATGATGAATGTCTGAAAGTCTTCTCCCCATATTATACATCTGAATTGGACTATCATCGCCATTAGCTCAAGAACAGGAAAACATATATCGCCTGTTCGTGTAAATAGTATCAATGTCTTTTTATGTCAGAATAGCCTTTTGTCTCCGAATAGTCTATTGAAGTATGTTTGCCGTGGGCAATTTGTGTGACTAATGTTTTATGTGTGACTTTCATAAGAGATATGTCTATATTGCGCTGTACTTAATTAAAAACAAATGGGAATACAGCATTTTACTCGACTGTTATAAACAGACTTTTGTATATTGTTATAATTGCGGTTCCATATAATTGGCAGGATAATTGTGTGTGTATTCCATGTATAAGATGAATAACACTTCTAGTTGCTAGGTTAACAAAACCATATAAATGGGGCTCATATATATACGATGTACATTTAGCTGGTGCTCAATCGGTTCAGACATACTCTTTTGGTGTAAATAATTCATTGTTTGTATCATTCCAATCGTTCTAACATCTATAGACATGACCGTCCATTACTATATTTTCTAAACACACCAGAAGACTTGACCGACGTATTTGACTGCTGCATTCGAAAACAGTGTAAATGAAATAGACAGATGTCCGTGTACAAATCCATGAACTGTGAAATGTATGTATATACTATCGATATATATATATTCTCGATGATTTTAGTGATACACAAGGTATTGAAATCAACAGCTGAAAATATTTTAATAAAACAGTGTTTCTTCAAATTCGTTTCAAACTTTTTATTCCTTTACATTTTGGCAACATCTATCCTGTTAACTATTGCATCCATTCCATTTTGACTTCCGATTTCAAAACAATAAGGACTTGGGGCCTCAGTATAGCCTAAGGTAAGCTTTGTTGATATATTGAATAAAGAAGTTGACGTAAAAAAACAAAAAAAAACAACGTCTTCTTAGTAAGAAATACGCGAATACCATAATTTATGTAAATTGCAACAAACGCCAAGAAAGGTCCTTAATTACTGCTAGAAAATATCGTATCGGCGCTGCATTCAGAATGATACTGCCACATTGATCTTGAGGCAATGGATTATTTCAAGAGATCTATACATTTACATAATAATATTTGCGTGATCCATACTAGTAGCATATGCTGAAGAGGGGGTAATATATATGTGTGAAGTTGCCACGCAAGCTCAGAGTCCTGCGTACGCTCGTCTCTACTTTTTGGATTAAACGTTATTATTAGAGGCAAATGACCAAATTTATCGCTAAAAATAGGAGCTAACGCACCATAGGGTGCCTTCAATTACTTCTTACTTGAAGTAGGAAGGACACAGTCGTAGAAAGTACCCTCACTCGTCCTGTACCTCTCCGGATACCAGCAGCTCCTTTCGATGTAGTGCCGATTTCTCCCAAGTAACTCTCCAACGTATAGGATAAATGTCGGATATAGATTTCAAAGTAAAAACACCAAGTAATGGTTTTACAGGAAATTGGCATAAGCTTAACTTTAAAAATTGGCTGAAGTTCAATCAGAAAATGGCAGAACCAGGTGAAAGGTGGGTGCATTTAGTTTTGACTCGCATTTCAAACTAACATCCATAATATCTTATTAATACAAAGAAGGTGCATGTATTGAATTTTACATATCCCGTCACTTGCATAATCTCTCCTTACACGTACATCTCCATAATACCGGTACGGTACCCTTTTTCTCCTCGTAGATTCGGGTATAGATGAATTCCTGTATATAACCCGTATTGATGGTGTGGGAAAGGGGAAAAGTTAATCGGAAGCATATATAATACAAAATTACATTTCTTATGATTATTCCCAATTACCGCAGAAATATTCTTACTCTAATTTCGAGAGTACAAAAGACTGACAATATTGATCCTCGAGGGCAATGTTCTTGTATGTGACCATGTTTTATATGAATTGGAGCATGCAGGGAACATGCAAATGAGGAAGGGATATGGCAGCCTCGTTCAACGATCTAAATTGGTGTCGCCTTTGTTGGCACCTATATATCCTGGATCATACCGTTGGGGGACGCTGGTACAGTGGTAGGAGTATGAGGAACGTTTATTAGGGAGCATATATACCGGAATGTGGTCTGAGAGAAATTATTATTACGACTGCCACTAGTAAGTCAATTCTTTACTATTTTATAAGAAGACCCTTGATCTGTTATCGAATCAATGTGGTATATGCGAATCACAGTATTATATAAGATTGGAAGCAAGACAATAGAAGTGTAGATTGATAAGAATCCGGCGAGAAAGTCATCAAACTCGCCATGTTTACTTGTCTCATCAGTTGTGAATATATCGTTGACGCATTCAGGGAGAGTGTAAATATTATATGCAATGAGGACGGTCATATACATCCCAATTATTTGATGCCATGATCGATTTGCCAGGTAAACGTTTTAAGAGGCGAAGTCTAAACAATGTACGTTTCCATCAGTTTTACACACGAAGTGTTTTGGATCTAGGCTAAGTTGGTATAATAATGGTTGGAAAGGATTTTATGAATAGGTTCTTTTGAATTCAACATGCCAGCATAAGAAGAAGATATACATGCGAAACAATCTGCATTTGGTGTCGTGTACAATACATTCTCATAGAGACACCCCTTCATTTATTTTATTCCACTTAACGACATCGAGAAGTTGTTGAACAATGAAAATGGTAATTCTGGGCATATAATGTTACATACATTGACACATATAAGGAAGTATATTTGTTATTACTATTTGAACATTTTACCTTGTGTTAGCAATAGAAATGTAGATCACTTCTATGGTCAATGATGAAAATCGTTTCCTATCCATGGAGGTCTATATCGAGTCTTTATTTAAGGACGGTCATATGTTCGCCAGGGAATAATAGTACAAAGTACTGAAACAACACGGCCCGGAGCTAGCCAAAGTTTGTGTACGTCGACAGACTGGTTATGCCCGTCTTAGCATGCTTAATACGGCCATTGAATAAACCCGCGGGATTAGGATATATAGTCGTTCTCTGTATTGGGGAATTGAATAACCCCAGCGCCTTTCTGAGACAAAGTGCAAAAACTGGTAATTATAAATTGACCCAATAATCAAATATTGACGTCCATTGATAAAGGGATTTAATGCATTCGTTACAAGGGTTATTGATAGATCGTATCCTCGCATTCCACGTGGACTGCATGATTGTATTTTTACAAGTTTCAATTAAATAGAAACAATTAGGATTTTTCTCTTCTCAGGAACACCACATCCTAATTCATGCACAAATACACAAATGTTATATTTATTTCAATTTTCATTTCCTTCCATTGGGAGAAATATTTGCGCATTTTCTGACGACGGTCTAAACATTTATAGTGTAGAGCAATACTATTAATGCATTAATGACAGTAATAAAAACATTAATACAAAACGCTTGTTACCGCATGACTTGGCTAAGAAAACATCCAAGACCTATCATATGGTGCTTTCCCGGTAGACCTATGTGAAAGTTTGGATCATACAGGTGGAATATCATATCGTATTTAAGTGTAATACAAAACTGCCTGAAACACCGCATCCCCGCGCCAAAGGTAATTAAACATGTTTTAACTTGTCTGTTGGTTTTCCCGGTACTCTCAATACCACACATGGCATTGATCTGTATACTGTGGAGCGCATGGAATTACCAGCGATAATACCCTCCTACACATTACTATCGACAAGAATTGCTTCGCTTACAACCTCCATTGATTAGTTAGTGAGTGAAGCATTATTCATGAGAAGTGTGTAGAATTTAAAGCCGATCGAAGGTCACGTATGCTATAGTACATGGGTCATTCATTCTAATTATTGACATTTCCCCAAACTTAAAATGCATTATAATATAGGATACACAAACCCACACACATTCACGTGTTTTCTTTCAGCTATATCATCGGTGTCAATGTCAAGGTTTTGGTTGTTTTCCCCAACACAGGGTATTTGTCAACCAATCCGTTCTTCCAGCGCTTCTAAGCGCTTTTACAATTAGATGTTACAGACATTCAATGTCTTCTGATTTCAATTACAAAGTTTATGATAGAAATGTGCAACAATGCATCGTGACAAGCAACCAATCTCCACCCCTCTCTATTCGACGGTGTCAATTGATTGCACGTGCATGCATGTACGTGTGTGTTTTGGCCAGGTGTATTACGCACGTTATGCGTTTGCATTACACGTTAAATACTCATCTTATATTTCACAGGTAAATCATTAAAATTAATTGGGTGCTATAACATTTCCCTGCGTTTTAAACATTAGCTTTCAGCTCGGAATTGACGTTGAGAAAGTAATATCACGATAGTTTAGTTTATTAAATTGGGAAATTGTTTTAAGACTTGAGGTTTTCAAAATATCAAGTACACAAATAAATGATTTAAAAGCCTCGTAACCTAAAACAATTTACAGACATATGGGGTGCACGTTGCATTCCTCGGGTGTGCAGACTTTGCTAGATCTTTAGATAACTTTATGCCAGATAAAATAAAACACTAGCAGAAGGACCTTATCCAGGTTGATCCGTAATCACAATGGTTTAACCACAGACCTGGATTTACCGGTTGCTCCGGGTGTACGCGGCTTTATTGATCAGTTTGCCCGGTGGTGGAATCTCTGCTCCCTGGCCCTGCCCACGGGTTGCTTACCAAAGTAGTCAGAGACCACTGAACTCCGTGAGCATAGTCCAACTCCAGCTTAACTCGAGTAACAACACTTTGGCGCGGCCTAACAGGTGTGTTGGAGGTAGGTCTAATAATAATTATAATAATCTACATAGGTTTCACTCGCCTTTATATATGCATACATATAGCTTATTGCAATTGTGCCATATTTTGTTATGTTAAGTATCAACTTATAGCAAGATTCCAGTTGCACATATATATAAAACTTATGCTGCTTGTATGTATCATATAACCCATACCCCTCGCTTAACGTTGAGTGGAAGAGGTTAGCTATATGGGCACGGGTCCATGTTTATGCGAGAATTAACAACAAACATGCATTTCCCGGGGAAGGGGGCTGTGCTCTTATCCTAATAGCTGCAGTGCTCCTGGCTACGTCTTATCCCGAATGTTCACATGCGTGAGTTACTTAGTTTTTTACCCTTAATGGATCTGAATCTGAGAATTTGAGTCTTTACTTTCTGCAGTAACAATATATGCCTATACGTATACATAGACGCATTTTTATCTCATTGCGTCGAGTATAGGTATAGGAGAGAGAAAGGAAGCAGCAAAGAGTGTTCTAAATTTTAATCAATTTTTACCATGTAGTGGTACAATGCCTGACTCTGACTCTGGTTGGTAGGTACCTTTAGAAAAACGAAGAAATTTGATCTATCCCAAGAAATGCTTTCAGAAAATTTGCACATTTAAGATTTGCTTTCACTTATGTTACCGCGATTTTTCGCGAATGTTAAAACGTAAATTAACTACTAAAATACTACCTGGTTTATGGATACTGCATATAATACAATGCTTGCAATTGGCTCATACAGAATTTAAACCAAATATAGTAACACAATTTCAAACATTAAATCAAGTCCACTATATTGTAAACATGAATCACGATTATAATCTAGAAATCGATTGAATAGAAAAGCTGAGTGTTTAAAAATCAAAATGATACCATTAAATTCCAATGGCCGTGGGGTATAATATGATAAAAAAACAACAAACAGATTAGACGATGTACAGCTCGCGACGGACATTAATGTTTGTCGTTCGCAAACATGGGTTACATGTCCATGTATTGATTTTATTCTCCTATTAGTCTATATATATAAGCAGTTCTGTACATAATAATCAATACTCCCCACGATATGAGATTATCTGTGCATGACTTGGACGTTTGTTTCGGTAAACAGACGTCATGTTTTCCCTCTAACTTTAAACAAAATAGATAGCTATACTGGAAACATTTACTGGAAACGAGACAGTAAAATGATAGTATTCACGGTATAAAGTGGTACTGACAATAACTGTTATTGGTATTGTATGGGCTATGGGGTATCAATAAAGGCATAAAATATTTACGTACCAACTTACTCAAACATGTGAGTTAGGTTTTCGTTTGTATTTCATATTTACACAAGCTCGTGCATGGTTAGCCTTGGCATTGAATTGCTGGTCATTTAATAAACGACATGCATTCTATTTTACCGCCCACTCTACAGGGAAAAGGGTCATAGAATGATATGAAGTCAGAATTGCTGATAGTACACTTTAGAAATTCATAATAATTAAATTATTAACATCAGATCTGATTGAATATTTGCTTGAATGCAGACCATCAATTGTTATTTTCAAACGGAGACGTCTAATAAATCTAAAAAAATAGTTTTCACTGGTTATACGCCCCTTATATCACAAAAAGAGTCAGCTGGGTCAGGAAGAAATGTGGTAGAGTAAGAAGCTATATAAAAGTTTCCATGGGCCAAGCATGATTCTTGGAATTTCTAAAAGAGGTTCAAACTTTAATTCAAAACGCCACATTGCTCCTTGGTATAGAGTTACAGAAGTCGATACAATTACATGTGTTGCACCAAATCAGCCCGCGCATGAATTATCTCACTTCTCCTTATCAAATGAGGCCCGCCATTGTTAGTATTAGACTTGCTTTAATCGGTGGCCCCAGTTTCTCAATATAATGAGCTTTAAGCTTGACCGTCCAGAGCAAGCTCTAGGAAATATCCAGTTAGATCCATTAATGATAATTAATTGGCAAATGAAATGCTTTGAGGCTAATCAATGTGAAATAGTTGGCCTCTCATTTCTCTTTCGCTCACTAATGTAGCCAATGAAGTTTAGAGGGCAAACACGAAATTCTATGCAAGGCTCAAGTTGGTTAACCATCTAGATATAAACGGCACATGTCCTAACAAGCTCTATGATACCAAACCATAGGTGATATACGAGACCTTATGAGGTTTATATTCCCCAGTATTTAGATATTCTTTATTAAAGAAATGAAGTAAAATCTTAATAAGATATGGTCCAGCTCTAGTTGAGTTTTATTGAAGTTGGTGTATGTCCTTTAATATCTTTTATTTGCATTGTACTCCAGAAAGTGCAGTGTATGGCCGTAGAGCGAGGATGTTATGTAGCGTGTGGCAATACCTTTTTTGCACATATGTTGCATGAATTATATGATACCACTAAAATGTTTCATTCGTAATGCTATGATGGATTATTCCCGGGAGGCAATTTATATCTTAATACACTGGTCGAAGTTCAATGCATTCCAATATTTCAGGCTAAGTATTTATGCCGTTGTACGAATAGCAAACTAGCAATTGTATACATGGGAAAAAGACTCAGTATAAGCAGCGGCAATGGCACGGTTTTCAGCCTGAATACTATATCCTTTATTCTAGTCATTCACATTGCGTTGCTCCGACTAATGATACAAATAGGTTTTGTACGATTAGTATGAATGGTAGGCCGGTGGTCAGATTGAACTAAGTTGTCCATTCACCGTTCAACGATTACTTTACCTACTAGTTGAAACATTCGATCGTACCCCTATCTTTCTATTAACAAAAAACAGGCACGTGACATTACATCCCTAAGTGGACTTTCTCAACACGGGTTTAATAGCAGCAATACTTGTGTGCATACCCTTCAGGCACATGATTCTACTGGAGGAACATATGTTCAGGGTTTGCCTTGTGCATGATAATGTAGCTTTTGCCCTGTTTTATACAGAATACATCCAAATACCTCGTCTGGTATAGGTTTAGGTACTTAAACTTTACACGTCAACGATAATCACATTGATCCTTTCGTCATTTTCATGAATAGATATTTCGACCCATGAAACGAGTTATAAATAAATTATTTGGGAGTTGGAGGGAGGCTGTGGACCACAATACAAGTTTGTTGTCATGGTAACTAATTTATGTTCAGAAGCAGTAGTAGCATGTTAAGATAAATAAAAAATAGTACGTGTAATAGACATTAACAATGATACATTATATCAAGGCAGTTTACCTTTCAATGTGGTTTATAGAATGGAATATCGGTCCAGTTTCAACATAGAATATAATCCTAATATCTACATTTATGTTATCTTATTTACCGAAATGGACTAGACCATCTACAGAGCAGGTCTTCTTGATCACCCATAAGCTATAATTTAATCAACTCAGTTTCAAACAGTTAAAGCTTTGCGTTTCTTATACTTCAAGCTCTTTGTTATATAAAAGGCTTTCCACAATTGATTGCAATAATCTAATATGCAACAGTCGGATCGGGGGCAATTTGAATTAATGGAAATATGCAATGTGTCAGCCGTTAAAATAACCACTTAAGGAGGTATGCTAAAATGTTATGTTTTACGACTAATGTTGTGATTTTTTTGATTTTTTTTGTTTTATCACTAATGTTGTGATGAAATCACCCTCAGTATACCTCAATATCAAAAGGAAAAATGTCTTCCCCAACTACCATATTTCTGTGGATTCTGAAATTTAACTTAATTGAGAAGAAAATGAAAATTCTCGTGTTAAAGGTGTGTATTATTATATTACCAAAACAAATGCAAAAGTTTATGATATTTTGAGGGGATATAGCATATACCCAGTGACTCATTTAAAGGCATTCCGAGCTAACGTTCAAGTTTAATATAGGCTAGATAATATTGCTGTCATTTGTCCCCAGAATTCACCCTCAGTGAATATTCAAATATACAATGTTGTACTTATCCACACTTTTTATTATCTTCTCCAGCAGTCCCACACCTGAGGCAAGATACCACCAGATACGAGTAACACCTTCGGACATATTGGTTCCCTCACCTACGTCCGCGTTCACTCGAACCAAACCGATGCCCGGTGGAGGGAGACCGGAAGTCGAGATGATGGACTTTTCCAAGTTCCGGGAAACTGGGGAGCTTTCTGACCTGACCGTCGTAGTTGGCGGGAAGGAACATAAGCTCCACAAGTTCCCACTCTTTATCAAGTCAGATTTTTTCCGGGCTTTGGCTCGGTCAAAGCTGACAGAGAAGGACCGGGTGGAGCTGGCGGACTTTCCGGGCGGGGATTCCACCTTCCAAATGGTCGCGAACTACTGCTACAACATCAAGATCGACATCACAAGGGCTAATGTCTGTAAGCTGAGATGCGCAGCTGAATTCCTTCAAATGAATAGCTCGGCTAACTTAGCAGATGTGACTGACCGATTTCTTCAGGACACCTTGACCTCAGCCAAGCTAGCGCGAAACATGACAGTAATTATCGATCTGCTCAAGCAATGCTGCACGCTCGGAGCAATCGCAGAACAGGCCAAAATTGTGGAGAGGTGCATTGCTGCGATAGTCGACTGCTGGCTCATTGCCACCAAGTTCAACAAGCGGTCGTTAACTCCCGACAGGTATAAAAGCCTTCAAGATGCATGTAATTTTGAGCCCATTGTTGTGTCTATAATCACTTGTACTTACATAATGCCAATTATTATATGGAATTAAATAGTATTATCATGTGCAAGTATGCTCAAGGGATCTCAGAAGTACATGTTATTTTTGACCCAGGATTTTGAATGGAAAGTGCTTGCAGTTCCCTATGGAGGCGTTTCCCTGTCTTCAAGCACTGTTACATATCCTTTGTTACATGTTACACTTGATTGTATATATTCAAGGGGTTTATCAAGTAGTCCTATGATTCATGATACCATACCCTCTGAAAAACATACTACCCAATGTCGTTGATCTCACGTATATAATATATATATATATATATAGATTTTTTTTAAAAATACAGCTAATAATCTTAAGAATTACTTATGATAGATTAAAATAAAATATTGAAGAGTCTTCTTCTACATTGTGTCAAGCTTTTAAATTTAGTTTACCCTTTCCCTTCCGTTAGATACGACCTTGCCAACCTTCAAAAGTTGACATGCCTTCCACTGCCTTGGTTCAAACAACTTTTCGTCACTGCCAGAGACAAATGCGTGAGAAGTAGCGTGCTTGCAGCCATGTTGGAGCAATATATAACAGCTGCCATTCGTCGGGACGAGCCTGAAGAAACGGCGGAAGAGAAAATCCCGGAAAATGAAGGTGATAAGCCAGCCGAGCAAGAGAATGAGAAAAAGGAAGAAAAAAATAATAAGGAGGGGAAAATTGAGAAGGTAGAAGAGCCTGTAATTGACCAAGAGGAACCTCTCAAAACTGCAGACCTAGATGGAGAAAGGGAAGAGGATGATGCACAAGATCAAGAAGCAAAAGAAGATGCTGAAGTAACCCCAGACATTGATCTCAGGGAAGCCATCGATGTTCTTATCGGTGAGCTTCCAGACAGTCAGTCAATGGCTGAATCCCTCTCACCATCTTGGGTAATTAAGGTGTTCTGCAAAGCCCATGAAATTCATTGCGACTGCCGCGAAAAACTGTACCAACTGGTTGCTCGCATTTTCCCCCGTCTTCAGCCCGAAGATCTGGCCACGTTACCCCCCGAGTTACTTTGCGAAATTGTCCAAGAGGCTACAGCCAGCGAAAATACTGCGTTTAGACCTGAATTGGTCTCTGCAACGATTGACCAGTATCTACTGGAACTGGCTGATAAGAAGCAGCTGTCTGTTGACGTTTTCACCAAACTTGTCAAGTCTGTACCTTCAGAGACGAGATCAAACCACGATGCCCTCTTTGAGGTCCTCGAGAAGCTTTTAAATTCAGGTATGAATTACTGAACATGTGTTTTATTTATTTCCTGTACACGTAGAATATAGCTCTGTCTATTTGAAATCTTTACCAATGGCTATGAGGTAGATTGCCATTGGGTCTCATTTCCGAGCACATGTGTGAATCTTGAATGAAACTCAAAGGTAGGAAAGCATAACATTAAATGGTATAAACTGTTTTATGTTGAATATTCTTTTAACTTCATTTTGCAGAGGATGCCACTGGTAGGTGATCAATTTCTACCGTATCTAGCCAATCCATATATATTCACCCCTTTGTTGACCATTACTATCATATGACTGATCAATGCACCCATATATTCAAACAATGCACTAAACATTAAGAATTCAATCATGTAAAAACACACATTTGTACAAGACCGGCGTTTTGGGATGTGTAAATAATGCTTAATACATGACCATGCATTTACTCGGTCGACATCGATCTATGTAGAAATAATGTCGTGGACAAAGATAACATGCGGTATTTCATGATAAGATAAGCTTAGGCCATGTAAACATTTACAATATTAACCAAAGTGGTTGGGAGGTACACGTATATATATGTCCTTGTGGTTCTTTTTAATGGAAATTTGATTCAGATGCTTTTAAAATAAATATTATATCCTTGATTGATCCGATTCTGCAACCACTGCCGTTGACTTTTATTCTGATCGTGTAGATGTGAATAAATGAATACATTTCTTTGTACCTTGGCTTACCCTTTTAAATCACAGCACAAAAATACGAGAGTAGGCTAGAGCGTCACAATTCGCAGGTCATATGAGCACAGAAACCAACAAACCAACCCCGTAACGTGTACGAAAATTAGCTAATGATTACTTAGGATTGTGATGAAAACCATTGAATAACCACCATTACATTATTACAGTAACAAGAACATTTCTTTATAATGGTATCTCCATCATTCATGTTAAAGGCATGTATAAATATATTAAGCTCCCATTTTTTCTCTTTCCTCCCTAAAAGATGAAACGCCTCTTGATGATCCCGAGAGGCAGAAGCTCCTGGAGGAAGTAGATTTTAGCCGACTCAGCGAATCCATTTTGCAACGCGCATACGAGGCTGAGCTGGTTCCGGTTTCATACGTCACACAGGCTGCGCTTTCGCTCTGCACCCGTCTACGTCGGGAGTTGGATGAGGCCAAGAGCATCATTCGAACTCAGGAAGACGAACTTGAGAAGTACGGACTCGGTGGACGTGGCCAGACGTGGTTGGCGAGGGGTGAGGCTGGTCAGTCCAATTATCCTATAAATATTTCTACATCGGCACCACGAAGTTATAGTTCTAAGGTGGATTTGTCAAAGATTAAGGATGACCCTAATATTATGTCCAGCCCATATCTATCGGCGACTAGCCCGAGACACAGCTCAGGCAGGCTAAGTCCAAACATGCATACAGGGATTGCAGCCCCCAGGTTTAACCGCTTTCAAGGACCACCGAGCCCCAAACCCAGGGATCCAAGCGCTGCTATCAAGCGACCTCATGCTCCCCAGAATTATTGATTTGACTAATATTACTAGGTAGATTATGATATTTACTAATCTGTTGCTGGTGTCAATGTCTAGATCGAGGCAATTGCTCGAGTTTCTCTTACATAGTGCTTCCTGGTGTTCATGAAAGTAATGCGTTGCTGTTATGACGGAATTGCCCCCTCTTCGCTTATTGGTCCATTTCAGTTGAACTATATGCTTTCAGTGAGCATGATTATCGCATGTAACCCTAAGTTGTCAGTAGGTATATGTATCTGTAATAACTATTGCATCACCGATGTTTTATAAACGCATGGAAACACAAGGAAATGAATACTTTCCACAGAACTAAATTCCTCCTATTGTATGTTGTTACATTTTAGTTGCTTATATACTTGCACCAAACATCGTCAGATTTATCCATAGCGCTTTGCATGTTAGAAGTATGATAGCATTTCGCTTATGATGATTTATAAAAGCATACGCCTACAATGTGGACAGTTTATATCCTTCACACGTGTAACTATTAAATATTTATAAATACATTTCTTTGAATTACTGTATGTTTCTATATATCTTTGACCATAATTATACATTTTACCATTTTACTGATTTTGTAAAGAGTATTTTCATTACAATTTGGTATGTTTCCTAATGATATTTTACTCCCTTTTTAAGCCTACCATTTTGTGTCACTATTTTAATAAAGGTGGTGCCGATGGCAAGCCAGAACCAAGTGTTTATGATGAAAACTACGACCCTGTTGGTCCCGTTCATCGCCGCCCAGTTCCAATAGCCGGAGTGCCCTCTCTAGAGCAACGTAGATCATATGAACCACTCGAGAGGGCAGCAGCATCGCCATACTCGAGCTATAGTCGCAATGACTACAAGTCGCCATTACATTACGGCTCTTACATGGATCCCGACCGCCCCCTATATTCATCGGGAACAACGAGTGATCGGTACAGCGATGTCTACAGAAGGCCACTGACAAACCGATGGTCGTGATTTAATTAGGTCTTATTTGGAATTTCTTCACAGAAATGCACTTATTTTAATTAAGGCTCCTCGGTTAAAGGGTCCCCGATCGAGCCATGCGTAATTAGGTAACAGCCAAGCATTCCTGCCCTTAGGATAATAAAGTTGTCATTTTGTTGACACGACTTTAACTATTATTCACTTAGATGGGTAATCGTTAAGGACAATTTGAATGGTATAGGCCATATATATATCAAAGTATTGAAAATACACCGATATTGCCTCGTAACAATGTAAAAGAAAATTGCTCTAACTTCTAATTTAGAGTACCGTATACACTTAGAACCGTGTCAAATTATCAATTACTTCCTAGAATTATTTCTGTTACAACTATCACAATTACAGGCAGCCTAGATTAATAGTCTCACACTATTTATTCACTACTGTATCCAAAAATTAGACCCTTACACTTTCGGAGATTGCCTTGACCGCAAATAGACAAATCGATCCCTCGTCCTCTTGCAAATTACCGACCTTTCATCATCTAACTTCCTCGCTTCACCAATATTTGTCAATCATAAAGTTATACCAGACACATGGTAAACATGACAAGACGGATCTTCTGTCACTGTTCGTGGTTGTAATAAAATAAATCGATAATTCCGATAAATCACTAACATGAACTTCTTCAAGTAAGTACAAATAAAGCCCTAGGCACGTACATGCAGGAGAACGGTTGTTTTCCTCAGACACATTTTCCATGTATTTGCAATTGTAATGGTGGCCATTGTTATATCAAAATAATGCCATTTATATGTGTATAAATGTGAATAGACAAAATTTGTGTATCAAAGAATTATATAAGCGCTAACATAAATTACTCATAGTGTATAGTATTAACGTGTTAAATCCATAACTATTTATGTGTATCAAAGACTGACTGTGATAATTGTACATGAATGCATAGGTGTAAGGGAATACATGTCAAAGCGTTCCTGTGATAAACTGTTTATATATACTGGTTGTAGAGTAACAATATTGTGACATTGAAATGTACCGTTCTAAATTTCTAATAATAGATTTAAGTCCGAACATTATGGGAAAACATTGTAAAAATGAGTTGTGTGTCTGGGATCTCAATAGAATAATGTGATTGTTTCAATTGACTCCTGAATGATTCAATAAAGGTCTCCGAAACGCCATTTTCCTCTTATATATATAGGTCTAGTTAACATGACTTCAAAGCTACAACAGTAGGGTGTAAATGCCCGAGACTAATGCACATTTCTATACTACTTACACCGCCTGACCCGGGGTTGGCTTTGTGAGTAGTTGTTACGAATGGTCCCGATGCTCGGGTACTAATTCCTATCTGACCGAAAGTGCAAGATATAACTCTCGATGTATTGGCTATAGATATAGGTGTGAATACGTTCTATGTTTATTCTGTCACGAAAACTAGATTAGAACAACATTAGTATGGAACAAGCAGTACATAATGGAGGTAGAAGGATCAGTTAAGCACATATAAATACACGTGAAGACAGTGTTTATTCAGCACATACGACCGTCGATATGAGTGTGTGTGATGAATGATTATGCGAAAACAACGCAGATATCTTAACACTGGCGAATTACCAGGAGTCATAAAATCAAACAATCAACGCTTTTGCCTTAATCGCCATAATCATATAATTTGGAACTAATCAATGGTAAATCAAATGGAATCTCATTAAGATAGATATTTTGGGGATCCCGCCGCATCAGTTTTTGAAAAAAGTGGAATGTTCTCATCAGGCATTACCATAGATCATCAGGCATTACACAGCTTATCGCTGTAATGTGAAATATGCGTCATGGGGCTGTGAGTTTATGCCATCTATTACCGCCTCATGATACGCCAGTCCTTAGGGCATACATTATATGCATGAGTACTGTATTTTTTTGGTCACCTCTATACCACAGATGTTGCATTCCCATTTCAGGATAAATGTATAAAGCGAAGGCTAAAAGCAAGGGATAAAACAAGGATAATGATCGCCTAGAATCCCCCTCCGATATACTAAGTACCGCTCAATTGCCTCTGAGAGAAGGCAGCACTTTTGTACAGCTGAGAATGTAAGTGGGAGAGAGGGAAAGAGATATGACCTCGCTTATGCTGAAACCCCCCACCTGACAATTCTGAGCATTGCACCTGTATTCAGACGCGAGGTATAGATCGTATTGGCCACTAGGGCCAGCATGGCTGCCTCGTACTGTCCCATCGGAACGCCTCGCCCGCGCAACAACACTCTCTCACACTAGAACACCGGGCGCATGCGTCGCGAAATATGATAGTCCGGCTTGGCATTGATGCAGACGCTTTAGTCAATGGGGAAGGTAGGAGCACTGCTTCAATCCCAGCAGCAGAGAGGTGGGGCTAGAGGAACAAATGAAGGAACAAAAGGCTTAAAATTAAAGCACTTCACAAACGGATATATTGTCACCAGCGTCAGATATGTGAAGGAGGTGTCAGTGGTGAAGTTGAATTCGTCGAATGTCGATAGTGACATGGATATTTGTTCCTAATATTTACCTATTATGAGCAGGTCAATGGTGTTACTATTAGAGAAGGATCGCTAGCGCTTAGGGAGGTGTACAACATTGATGTGCTGGGTGCCTAATGTTTTATGTCACATGTGTTTGACCAGGGCATATTTGTAATATGACACCCAACGATTTGTCACAGGAATAATTCCCCCGTGGGCCATAGGCTTTAAGCCTAGTTGTATGCGTTGACGAGGATGTACGCAAATGTGAAATATTAAATAATTTAAATCCATGGGGAACTGGCATAATGGAATCCACTTCATCCCAAGAGATAAGCCAAACATCCGTGTGTACATGATTGGCTAAACCAGGGGCAACAGGGTAAGCTAATTAAGTGTTTGCCATCACTCTTTTGCACGTCTTTCTCTCGAGATATATACAGGTCTGTCGATAAAAGTGAGGATGCTAAACTGTTGTGGTCGCTAAGATGAAAGGAGAGGAAACCATAATGGAACCTTTTGCACATGAGACCTCAGACGTTAGCTACCATTAAAAGAAATTTGAATTGTTCTATCTACCTTGGGTGTTATATTGTTATGAAAGGATTGTTATGATCAACACCGTCGCTTGAGTAATCATTATGCTTTAATACTTAATATTCAATATTGTATATTTATACAGAAATTAATTCCAGATGTAGATCGGAGGTGATTTTATAAAATGACAGAACAAAATTGATCGTGGACAATTGATCGAAATAATAAAAGTTACGGAAAACATTACCCGCATTCAAATATCACACATATGAACAAGTGTCAATAACGACCTAGATTATTTTAAAACGTTAGCTAAGATAAAAAGCAACATGTCATTTCTGCATGGGATAAATAATTATTGTGTTCGCCCTGTCCAAGTGAGGACAATAATGATGTCAGCAAGAGACCAGGTGGAAAAGAAAAGACAAAAAAAAGACAAAGAAAATGTCATAGAAGTTCCGTCTCCTGATAGTGTATGAAATCTTCAATCAGATAGTGTGTAAGGAAACGTATGATCAAGTGCATCTTGATAATAATATCATCGACGCAATAGCGACCTTAGGAAATTGGGATTGGAAAGTGCTGAGGACACCTTTTTATTCTTACATCGTTTGAACAGCCCTGATATTTGATTAGGTATTGTAATTTATACGCCTGATAAGAGATTCCTTTTAGACCTTTATGTGACCAACGCCTGTCTTGTAGCATCAACATGGAGGAGCTCTATCTTACGCAAAAAAAGCAAATGCCCCCCTCCCCTCCCCTGCAAATACGCACACATACAACATGAGGATGCCTCAAGAGGATGCCCTAAATGAGCCACCAAAAGTAGACATAATATTTCTTTAAGTGGGAATTGTAAATTTTCTGAATACAATTTCTCATCCTTAATAAGAATTTCTATAATAATTCTTCTATATTACAGAATAGCTAAAATATTGTATCTCCATATTTGTATGTAGCACATGTCAAAACTATAGGTTTTGATATAAAAAAAAAAAGAAAGGAAAAAACGGGGGACTAAAGGAGAATAAATCTAATGGAAAAGTTTGTATTCAACATACACGAACAAAGAATTTTAAAACAATGCGGTTAATAACAATAACAATAGAAGATATGAAGATTTGCAGAGATATTCGTGCATAGCCTGACTCGTTCTTATTACGTCACAAACAGATCTTTCTTGGAAACCGACAGTATGAAAACTCTGTTCCTGCTAATCCTGGCTCTCCAATGCCTGCTTCCATGCTTCTCCATGGGCGATGAGGAAAATAAAGATCAAAATGACATCATACTTGGTAAGTACTGTATTTACCTCTCATATCTCTCAAAATCTCTTTCCATCATTGGATAAACACAGAACGGACCCAAAACCGTACACGATTGAAGATCACTGTAATGCACTTGTCAACTGCAATCGCAACCCCCTACCCCCACCCCAGGGGGGGGGGTATGGGGGAATGTCCTGGGCATTTGGGGAAATAATGATGAAATCCCCGAACCCCTCAGGGCAAGAAATATGACGGACATTCCCCTACCATTCCCCCATACCCCCGGGGTGGGGATGGGTGGGACATGCACTTGTTAAGTGCATGAAGTGCATGAAGTGCACGATACCTTCCAGTTATAAATCTGGAGAAAACGTCACAAGAGGCGCATTAAATATAAATGATGACTACTCCCACCCACCCCACTATAGTGACAGGTTTAGGCTGCGCACTTGGCTGTGAATAACGACTGTTATAAGCATATCAATTAAAGTCATAACTATTACCATTAAACAAAATCGATAGAGACCACATGTGCATAATTAAACTGTTTGAAGGGAATTATTTGGTTTCTCTCAGTGTTTGCAAACATTGATGTCCAAACTATTAATGTAAATGAGGCTGGTTCCTTCGAGGTCAATGGACCCCCATTAGTTGATGCAAATGAGGCGACGATTATTTTCTGACATTCTGAACACAATGATGTAATGCATGAGACAAAAGGATTTGAGCGATCTTTTTGTGGGTATTCATGTGGTAATGTTCTAATACATATCATATGAAATAACCTTAATACATGTATTACACTTTTGGATTCTTAGATAGCTTCTGTAGTCCGCTTATATCACTGTATTATCATTTTGTTTCCATATAAACGTTAAACATTCTTTAATGGTTCTTTATGTTGGATTGCAATATTAGGGTACATTATTATCATGAGCTGCAAATGATTTGCTGTACATAGATAATGTCGTATTATATGTATCTGATCTTGTATCTGTTACTGTTATGTTTTGTTTTGCTCTGTTTGTCTTGACCGCCCGATAACGTTTGATAAAATGTTTAATTACAAATGTCTTGAAATGTATTAGCTAGACCTTGTTATAATGTTAGCTAGTTGAGAAACTAATGTTTATTTAGCGTCAACTTTTTCCCTGTGTAGCCAACCCCACTTACCACTAGACCTTTAAGCATTTTTTTTTAACATAATTTTATCCAGGCTTTAATTACAATATTTAACACGCTCACCCCAGGGGTGATTTTCGTAGCGCCCTGCTACTCTTTTCTTTGTACATCGAGGTAAATTCATTTCATATTTATACAGAATCTATAATCTTTTACTATCATACCTTCGTGTATTGAGATTTCAATTGTTAAGCCAAATTACGATCACATTATAAAGAGAACATGAACAAGAAACAAACGAAAAGAAAAGAAAAGAAAAGATGAAAGAAGATGAGGTGAATGAGATTATGATATTCGAAATAATGATGTGAAAAGTGATTGTACCTGTCTGTTTATATTTACAATACTCAGTCGTCGAGGTGAGACGGGTGAGTTCAACTCTAACTTTCTGGTAATCGTACAGGAAGAAAGTGAGGATATACATATCAAAATGTCTTACAATAGTACGATCTTTTATATCCATCCACTTATGATACCTAATATGTGGGTGTTATATTACAAATGAAGAGGTCTGGAGGGGGAGGAGACAGATATAGATCATGTCATATCAGATCGTAAAGGTTTTGTTTTTGTTGGGGGAGTGGAAGAGAGCACATAGAGAGAGAGGGGATCATGGGGGGGGAGACAGAGATGAGAGGAATTCATTCTTTAATATAACATCACATGTATATATATAGCAATAGCAATAGCAATAACCTCCAATAGTTTCTCTAGGCCTCTCCAAATCAAAATTAAAATTGAACTTTCTTTCATTCCCTTAGTTAAGAAACATACTGGAAGACCTGGAATTTATTTCAGAAGGATGGCTCCTATCTGTTCGCCAATCTTATCGGTACGAATAAATAATATCTTGAATTGCATTGAATTGAAGCAATAACCATGCAATGAAGAGATGACTCTAGGCTCTTGAGTGTATTTCACAAATAGATGGGACACTCCTAGATATATTCCTCAGTGGCCAAATCGACAAAATTAATGTTTCCATTCAACAATTGAAAGTCCCTTATTGGTTCATGAAATGTTCTATGAAATCGTCTATTGTTGAGATAATGGTTTATAATTTTAGATAAATGACGTTCATACTGGCACAGATCTATTGTTGAGATTATGCTTTATATTAAATTTCGGTGTTCAATGTTGCGCATCGCATTGAGATAAATATCGTTCATACTGATAATACTCTTTGAATAATGTAAAAGACCTAAAATGTCCCACTCAGTAATTTATTAAAGTATGCAATCTCCTGAAAAAAGCATGACCAATAAAATAAATCGAGTTCCCATTATATAAGCTTTGTTTTCTGAATTTGGAATGAGGTCCATGTTCAACATGGGGAACCAGTTCTAAAAAATAATTGAGTTGATCATGTATAAAATTAATTATTCAAAGACAGGGGGAATATCCTAAAATCAAGCTTTTTTATGCAGTGTAATGGGGGACGGAACATGTAGGAATATGTTTGCATTTTTCATTGCCAACCATTAGTTCCATCTCTACCATTTAAGTCTTGTTTCGCTCTTCAACCATTTGGAGCATAACATTGTAACTTGCGTGCACCATAATGTATCATAAGATTGTAATTATGATATAATTCAGCATTCAAGTTGGTGTAACATGACTCTAATCTATTGCAAAGGTTATGGTGATTAAACTCAGCTTGGAGAGAATAAAAAACATGTTCTATACTCTCTTCTCAAACATCAGCACGAAATAGCTTTTGGACTGCACTCTATGCACCAATAGATGACCACTCCCAAAAGTATTCAGCTACATTCAGCTGACAAATGTTTCTATTCAACAATATTGGTGCGACAGCCATAATGGTTTTCATTCGGCAGGTTAGAAATCATTAGGAAGTCATTAGTAACCAACGAATTCATTATGTACTGAACTCCTATTATATGTGTGTGCATATCACGATGTCACATGCATACAAATGTTCATATACATACAAATGTACATCAATACATCAAACATACGGTACATGCATTCATAGGTGTAGGCTACATTATAATATGTGCATAAGGTTGTATACATGCTAAGGTGCCGCGCATAGGTTGTGGGTCTAACAACCTGTCAATGCGTGCCTCTATGTTACAAATATAGATTATTGCTGTGAGTTCCCATGCAGCCAACTAACGACTGATGCTGTCGGTGGAACATCGGAGCTCTTTCCCAACCTTATGTACACGGACTGCTCTCACCATCAATCTCACACGGGCGCAAGGCATGCGAGTAAACAAAATTAGACATGTCTAAGCTGGATCTAATATATCCCTCTGCAAGCCATATTACACCTTTGCATATCGGCGGATGAATGTTTACTCGACCGATAATATTCCAACACAATTTGGACAGCCACATTTATAAACTTTTCATTAGGTTGTAAATACCACAAACTTGATTTCAGCAAGTCAGGTATAATGTGGTAGAAATTGGTCCCTCTTGTTTACCATTTTGTCGTTCATAGATATTCTGGTGTCGTTTTAGTTGTGGTTATGGCTTCAATGTTCAAATATTTGTAATAAAGCTTAAATGCCATGAATACATGGGACATGTGTCAGTGAATTTATTCAATACCAGGGAAGTGTAAGTGAAGTATGTAGGTTGGGAAAAAGCTGGCGAAAAGGTAGAAGTATTGGCCTAGTGTTTTTAAGTATGTATACTATGATAGGATGTAACGAGGTTGGTTTCTGACTTACTGTACACGATGGTCACGAGTTTTTTTCGACCAGGGATCTCACGAGAAGCCGCAGGCTTCGAGTGAGATCCCTGGTCGAAAAAAACGAGTGGCCATTGTGTACAGTAAGTCAGAAACTAACCGAGTTACATCCTATTTTTATACCACGATCTCATATTGTACAATAAATGAATAAACAAACTATTTATTTACCTCGCTTCACTTGAATGATCCGCCATATTGGTTTTTTGATACCAAGGCGCTAGACAAGCGTACAACTGATTGGCTAATCTACGACGAAACGTAGGCATATGACGTCACGAAAAGGCGTGACGTCATGAGCGAGTCTAACCTCAACCAATGAGAATGCTTCTTAGATTTAGGCAAAAAAAAGTCATATTTTCACGCGTGGATCCTTTCAACAAAACACCATGGCATATATTCACTCATTTGCAGCGTGTACAACCCCCCGATCGTGGTATAAAAATTAAAATATCGTTTTTAAATGAGGATTAATGCTGCATCAGTTTGATTTCACAACTTGGTTGATTCTAATCTATGTGGAACAAGAAGAGTTTTTGAGCCCTCGGGTATTCATGTGCCATCTTTGTGGTTATGTGAGTCCGTGGTAAAAGGGTATAGAAATTACCTGCCGGGACGATGCAGATAACTAATAGAAAAGATAATATATAAATAGTAGATGTATATTCAGAGAACTTAATTATAGTTCGGTGATATATTGTAAATCAAATTTAGAACTAGGGATTGGATCATTATGTACTTTGTTTTGCTTTGTGCGTATAGTTCCTGACCAATTTATCAGGCCATATACTCGTTCAGCAACAATATGCCGCCAGGTACAATAGTAAAATATACAAGAGGTACATATTTTTAATCTTGTATCAATGTAAAATAATGTACACTTAACCACACAATACTAATTAAGCTGTTATTGATAGCGAACAGTGAATATCGGGAGTCTCATGGGGTGCAATGCTCATGTTGCGTAGGTATAGTTTCGTGCAGTAATCCCTACTGCACGAAACTATACCTGCGCAAAATGAGTATTGCACCCCATGAGACTCTCATAGCGGAAATCCTGTTGTGGCCCACTGACGTTTCTATCTCATTCCCCCGCCAACAATCTCCCCGCCGACAATCTCCCCGCCGGCATTTTCACCGCCAATAAATCATTCAAATTTGAATTTATCTAGACGCCAAAGAATGATGAAAATTTGCTGAATTGATTTGTTGCCACAAATTAGCGGGCAACAACAAAATGTGTTGCCGCCGTTTTCCCCTCCAGTGGAGTTTAGCGGGTGGCTATGCTTTGGATAGCAACCCACCACTGTAGAAGATATTTTTCCCAAGACCCCACCCCCACCCCACTCACCCACCACCACCCAATCTAAACAGTATTTGGTATAGCCCGAGTAATTCTGACTGTTTACGCTCTATTTTGCTTTAGTTGGTTACTATAACAGTCAGAGAGCAACACAATGTTTTTCTATCCTAAAATCAAAGCCCCCCAATGAATACTTTAGAACGATGTCATTTTCAGGCTAAATTCTTGGGTCTCTACTTACTTCCATCATAAATAAAGCATCGAAATGATTTGAGAGATAGTAACAGATGTATTTCATCACATTCCCCACTTTTTTTTTACTGCGCAGCATGCCTACAAATAGCGGGAATTTTCTGTGTGATTGTAGCGCCACCGGTGATGATATTCACCACTAAAATATGACCATTCGATTTTGTAATTCGGCCCTCCGTGAGGGTCTGAGAGCCCTGACTATATTTGGTAGTGCTTGTATCCATTTATGAAAGAGTTTTCACCACAGGTGTACAGCCAATACCAGTCGATCTTAGAAGTTAAAAGAGCTTTGTCGTGAAAGAAAACATCGCATGACTCGTCTTTCACTCTGCACATATGTCCAACACAATGCTTGTTTGTGGGGTTCTATTTTTAGAGGTATACCTTAATGTTTTTGATACAATACCACTTTAAAGAGAAGATTTCCGTAACAGCTTTATGGTGAGTACCTCGTATTTGGGGAACCGTTTTATGTATAAAAGATGAGAACATAATACCGGATACCTGAATTGATTATTCTGTAACAACCTGGGGTGGGGCTATTTCCGTAGGAGAATAAAACACGTATAGTTCCTTGAAGACGAGGTGGGGTGCAGAGTATGAGCTCCAATAGATCTCTTCTCATGAAGGTTAAATGGGTATGGCAAAGAAAACAGTGCAGCAAACACAATTGGTAATTTGAACTGAATCGACATTTATACCCAATACTTGGTCCCTTTACACTTGGTACAGTTGTCGGGGTATATTAAACATGTATGCATACAAAGACACCAATAGGTATGGGTATCAAATATCTATTTAAACACAAGCATGCATGGCTATACCTAAAGTGGCTAAGGTCACTATTTGACTATATATCATTTAGAAATATGTTTGTAGTTTTCGATTACCTGCACAAGTAAGAACATTTGTGTGGAATACCAACTCTATATATTCCTTAGATTAATTGATATTTGGTAACGAAGAATGTGGCAGAGATTCCATTGAGGAATTCAAATCTGAGAGAGAAGTAACTTGACAATAAGGTGCTGCCCTCAGTGCATGGTGAAGTAGGAGCGAGGCAGGAGTTACATAGTGACATATCTACCCTGTCCCATCCAGCTGGTATCACTTAACTCATTAAGATAAGAGGCGTCGGGGACCTTCTCTAACTGTCTGGCAGTTGGGTAGGGTGACTCCAGCACCCTACGAAATTGGAGTTTTAAACTCTTAAATACACACAATATATGTAATTCCTACATTAATGCTCCTGGGTATACATTACAAATATTCTAATCTAGAACATAGTTGAAATTCAGGCAAACTTTCCCCAAATCGGGAGCTCAGTGGCATGTGTCACTTTAAAACGCATATTATTATTTTTTTTATAACGCATATTAATTAATTAAGCATAACAACATTTGAATATCAATATCGTATCATATCGAAATAGAAAACCACCGATTTGTCCCTAATTAGTTCGCAATTGTGTGCTTAAAATACCATGATGAGACCCCCGCTATATATATGCCATAGCAATATGGTAAAAAGCAATGAATCGAATAGATGTACATATCATTCTTCTATTGCCACACTTTACGGCTCTTGCCGACATGTAACTTTATATACTTGTCATATTTGTATTACACGCCAAGAGGTATCACTACAGTTTCTCTAGTGGTGAGCTTATATCGGAGGAAATCGATCTTTTCCTTCCCTAGACTTTAGCCATTAGCAGTATACGACAATAAAAACACATGGTACCATGTTGCAACAGTTCCCATGTAAACACTAGATATGTTTATAACCTTATAAATTGCTAACGCACAGTCGTGAAATACATTTACAATAATGGATATAGATCAAAATCCTCCATTACTTTATATGTTGTGACAGAGACGATACAAGAAAACGGTGGATTTATATATATATATATATATTATATTAGAGTTTCTTAGTATATCTTTTACATGGAAATTCAAACCAGGGTGAAAATCCACAACTGTGAGCTGCAACACAAGAATAGTGACGTTGATTGGCATGGACCCTTAGTCACTAACCATCCTATGTATGTCTAGTCAGCCACAAAAGCTTAGTCAGCTAATAAAGGAAATTCTATACTAATCACTCCCAACCTTTACATTTACTTCACCGATAATCACACCGTCACTACATAATTTGACAATTATATATTAAGAAGTGTATATATATATTCTAGTTACGATTCTAATTGATTTGTTCAGTCTTATTATCAATATTTCCTTTCATGTCACAGGATGAAAGCATGGTGTCAAAATGCCTTTCCTGAATCAATCAATTAATCAAACAAACATGCATGCAATATTTTATTATACCATCTAATGCACACAAATATACATACTCTTTGATTATTTGCTCACTATGCCCACGTGTTTCCCTTGTGTCCTCGGTGTTGGCTAACAAACTTATTGGAACTTACTCGCCAAATACCAAGGTCATTTTATTTACTGTATTCATCTTTGATTTTTGGCAGGCCTTCTGACATCGGGAGTGGAAGGAGACGTCTTTAATGCGTCCGTCAGCCGTATTACTGAACGTATCAATCAGGACAGGATGAATTTGGGCAGAAGTCGAGTCGTTTTGATTCGTGAAACCATCAAATCACTCGACGCATACGCCCTCGCTTCAAAAGGTTGGCTCAATAAATAATTCAAGGCACGTTCTCGTCCATATAGTGGCTCGAGATGAGCGATCTGTCAGATTGTCCTAGCTAGCCATTTGATTTTATTCGTTTCCCACCTTTACCGTGCGTTAGTTTATGACACTCTGATGGTTGCAACTATTCATCCGGTTGACGTGCATGACGTCTGTTCTCATGGTATACACAAAGGGGTATTGAAATAATTTAATTAATTTTGAGGGGATTATAATTGGACTTTTCTATGACCTATAGACACTCGCAGAGTGAGCAAAAAGCACGTCTTTAGAATTTCAGCATGTTATGAAAATCTAAATCCGTAGCTATTGTTTTCGAGTATGTTTACGATAGGCCTAAACGATTTAAATATGTATTAGACGAGGCAATATTGGAAGAAAAATAAAATATGTATTAGGCGAGGCAATACTGGAAGAAAAATTTAGCCTACATATGTGACTGGCCATTAAATATCAGTGACTGTACTCTGTCTGTGAATACGATGTATTGTAGATTCGGTCATTTCCTTCCCCACATTGGTATTAATTCTACAGTACCTTTGGTAGAGTTCAATTTGGCCAATGGCAGTCACTCCGTGCACCCAGCTATATATTGTACTAGAACACTGACGACTGGATATAACGACTTTTCAATGATTCCTGCATGTTTACCGTTGCATTGGCACTGCATTCGTCACTTAAAATCCATGTTTGTTTTATTTAGTTATATACCGGTGGCTATAATATGCATCCGTTCTATTAAGAGATTAAATTGTTAAAGCCATGTGAAGTTGAAATCATATCAAATAGACATAGCCGTAAAATGATTGTTTTGTTATACCTTATGGTTACATAAGGCCCGTATGCCTATTTTATTATATACTTTAATTACAGACAAGTAATTTCAATTCATTAACTTTCAGCCAAATTCTAAAATCCTTACATTAGATCAATCTTGTCAATTCATATCAAATTTAAGTTCTTAAGTATGGTTGAACGTCAACGTTCACTTCTCTCAGAGACGATGGTCTGGCATGATTCACAATCAAACAGAACACACCACCAGATGTTAGTGTTCCATCAAGAAATGACAATGATATAAGGCACGTACTACGTACAACGTCAGTTACAATACACTAAAGCCATCGAGATCACATGGGGCTCCGATCATAGGAGATAATTCAACAGTGAATATAACCATGCATGGTCTCCCACCCACTGCAGTGTTAGCTAAGTAGTTAGCACCATAAAGCTAAGTAGTTAGCACCATGTAGAGTCGAAAGTTGAACCCGATCTATCGATTGCCCTCGTTATGAAATAGCTAATGTATCTTGGATTCTTGAGTTGCAGTTTGCTCGCTCGTATCTGCCGAAGCCATTGCCATTCTCACAAAGACATCACTCCAGGTTAATGAGCAGTTGCGAAACTTACCTATTGTTGCCCAAACGCTGACAATACCCTTCATATGGGAGTTCTGCAGTCACATGGACGGGGGCCTTTGTCCTAATAGTACATTCGTATCTATACCTAGACTGGCACAGACTATAGCGTCAATAGTTACGTCAGAGGACTGGAATGATGTGCAATTATTTTATGACGAAACCTATGGTTAGTTACCCTGTACTTATCTGAAGAGTATTGTTTGTAGAGCTACTTTGCATATGTCAGTATTGTGAACCTAAATAGGTTATCTATGCATTGAAGTTAATCAACATTATTCTTAAATATTATATGAAGCAACTAACTGTTCTATTCTCCGATCATACTTATATTACCCGTTAGTTCATGTATTCGCCCTTTGTGGTGTATCAAAACGTATGGCTGTGTCATTCCTTTATGTGCTCATTGCAGGAAAACAGGTAAATTGGCTCCTCGACAGGCTTTCTATGGATCAAATACAAGTGTCCCTTTTCAATATAGAAGATCGAAATATTTCTGCTATGCTTGAGGTAAAATCGACTTTTCAAAGTAAGGACTACTTTATCGTAATGGCAACGATGCAAAAGGCTGCGTGGCTGTTCGCACAGGTGAGCAGAATCCCCCCTTTTGTTCTGCATAGTGAGGATGCTTTGATAATGATTTAATGGCGTGGAAAAGCTTTGTTGGCATATGTCGAAGCGCATTAATAAATACATGTTTAAAGCCAACCGAGCAGCAAGCTAACTTAGAAATAATGACCATCCAAACATCAAAACATTGTATTTGTTCCCATATTTCCCTCTGGTCTGTTTGACAAAAATATACTACCCATATATTTATTATGATAGTAAAATCTTGATACTTAATAACGAGCAAATCACTTTAAAAGGTATGACTTTATCCTGTAGAGTAAACTTATTTGAGAGAGACTAATACTGAGGCAAAATCATTTTTTGTTAAATCTTTGTAATATGTTATTAATACTTAATGATATGCGTTGTATCATAGGCTCGCATTACCGATCTTGACATCCTTGGTCCTAAATATCGCTGGCTCATAACAGAAGACCTGAGTGAAGATAAAACTGGAATCTTGAAGCTCTTTAAGGAAGGTGACAATGCCGCTATTATTGCCGAAGACAAGGAGATTATCGATTCCCAGGTAAGGAACTGCCTAAGTTACAGGTGGATTGAGGGGAGTGTAGCTGGTTTTACATTTACATCAGTAAGAATTACATTGAGTACTACAGTTCATAGATACGAATCTAGTAATAACACAAAGTGTATCAATTTACTGTTGATTTGATATAATATTTCATATATCGAGTAAGTTTTTCATCATAGACAGTTCAACCTCCAGGTCAATTCGACATTAACTTGGCTCATAGAACAATATGACGTGGCTAAATCGGATGGAATATTGATTAATACGACACAGACATGCCACAGGGAAACATTGGAAGTTTCCTCCTCGCCTGACAAAAAACACTTCATTGCTATTCTACAGGTAAGGTTACAAAAGCTTGGGTATTATCCGTGAAAACAATAAACAATGCCTGCAGCAACACCGCTTCCAGTTAAATTTGCCCCTAATTTAATTCTAGACGTCATCAATAAAGTGCAAACTGTATGCAAATGTTTTCAGTTGCACAGTGAATCTCTAGTAGGTGGGTGTATACTCCAGTGCAAAACAAAATTGGGATTTCCCTGCTATTGAACTATATCTGACATGCATGTATGTATATTGTTTATTTCCAGTAACAAAATAACTAAATAACAAGTCTGTATCTGGAAATGGGTGTCCCCCTTCGATGACATTATCTAGAGTGGTAAATATTAATACAAAATTGAGTAGAGACAAAGGTAGAGACAACTCAACTGAGGACAAACGTTGGAGTGAACTTTAATCAAAATAATTGTAATACAAAATAGGAAAAACCAATAATGTTGCCATGCAAACCATTCTTCAGGTATCTCCTCCAGAACTGATAGAGGAGCGTGTCATCATTTATACACTTGCACCACATCCATCTGTTCAAATCCATTGGCAAGAGATCGGCTCATGGTCCTCTGCTTCAGGTCTAGAAATTGATGGATATCTATATCCAGATGTACACAGGGGATTTAATAACCGCACCTTTTTAATCACGACGGTCAATGTAAGGAAATATATGTTATCTTTTAATTTATTTATTGGAACATCAATAACGTAAGATCATGTAAGAGTGCTCCTCTTTTCCATTCTTGACATAATCTTTGGTAGTCTCTTATATATGGTCAGTTCTCATGAAGTGGGTACAAAATGCATTTAAAAATATATGGCATGAACCTCTTCATAGATACTTTAACATCGCCAAGTTTCATTTCATAATCCATACATATATACATATGTAGACACAGTTTTGAAATGGATGCCGGTGGGTGGCAACACTAAAACTGCCCCAACATGACCTTTTTTTAGTGATTCAGTTAGTGAGAACTGACCATATATATAAATGTCACTTTCAATTTTCATACATTTTTTTGTACAATTTAAATGCCTGTTTCAATAATTGTTGATGAAATAAAGGGTTCAGTATAATAGTTTGACATAATTTTAACTGTAACATTTTTCTGTACAATTTAAATGCCTGTTTCAATAATTGTTGATGAAATAAAGGGTTCAGTGTAATAGTTTGACATAATTTTAACTGCTTTCAGTATCCCCCCTTCATGATACGCCATAGCAATGGCACTTACGATGGAATATGCTTTGATCTGTTATCGGAATTACAGGCTGTGATGAATTTCAGGTATAGTCTGCAATTTTCGTATATTTGATTAATGGTATATTGAATTAATTGTTTTTTCTCAAGAGGAGTATACATGTTCATTGTTTTATCATGAATTAAGGTTATACATGTAGTATGAAATTTCATCACCCAGAAATACAAATCCACAAATTGAAGACCAACAAGATTTAAGTAACCTGGGTAAAGTTTTGAAATCCCTCAAAATCTGACATTCATAAAAGGTGAACCAGGACACAACTTTCTGGGGAAAAAACTATTATAATACCTGTACTTAGAGACCTCGATTGGGATGTTTTATTTATCGTCAGTACATTTAAATTAATCTTTATCAACGCGACAAAGCCAGCGTTGGAAATGACATTTTGGATTAGACATGAGAGGCCAACCATGTTATAGCTTGGCCAAAGCACCATTATTCAATTATAAATAATCAGTCGTTTCTGTTTCAAAATCAAGAATACAAAATTTCAAAGTTGGCGGGGACATGATATGAATAAATAATATTTTGAATTGAATTGAATCACATTTCCAGCTACAAAGTTATTGAGCCAGATTCTCAGGACTATGGTACTAGATTGCCAGATGGAAATTTCACCGGTATGATGAAACTCATTCAAAAGAAGGTAAAACTATTTATAAGCCTAGGTTAAAATAATATTTTTATATTAGCTAATTTTTATTCTATATATGTTATACAAAAACCTAGATCGACATATCTTACATTATACTTTCCACCACATTTCCCTATTTCTCAGATTTTAGAAGGTTCTCTCAATGAAATTAAGTACATGTGTATTATATAATTACGTCACAAACGTGAATATTAATTCCAAAGATTGATATATTTTTACGCGCTTTAGATACAGAGTTAGGTTGATAGGTTGATAAATGTTGGCATATGGCTATGATACATAAATGATAGTTTTCAGCCCCACATGTTACTCATAATTATATGACTCTAAGGACAAAGCTCTATCCAGGTAATATGGAAAGTTGGTTTGGGTATTAATTTCATCCCTACGCAAAACTCAACCTTTAAAATATTTCAGAAAGTTGATTTCGCGGTGGCAATATTTGGAATTAACGCAGAAAGGAAGGCAGTGGCTGATTTTACAACACCCTTCATGGCGGACCCTACCATTATTCTCATGAAAAAACCTGATCTGGCTACCTCCCAGGTCTTCATCTGTCTTGGGCCTTTTAATTATCAAGTTTGGTTCCTCATTGGTCTTTCAGTCATAGGTAGGATATTGATCATCCAAACTGTCTTTATGCTAAAGAACAAGACTTGCGCTAATTAATAAGAATGAATTCTAATCATGGTTGCATTATACTGCTCAAAAACCATTTTAATTAGATTTCTTCTCATGCTTTCCTTTCAGTTGTTGGTATGTTCCTTTGGGTAATTGTCTGGATACATCCACTTCATACTCCGAGGACGGTTAAGCAGATTACGCCACATGGGATTTATGACCCAAAGATAAATGTATGGCAGATATTTGGGGCCCTCATGCAACAAGGTAGACTTTTTTCCTATTTGCGATCAATCTATACTAAACCAATGACGCCCACCTGTTTGTATAACATTGGTGAAATCAGGGAGAGCGTACAAGTAAGATCTGGGGTTTATTTATAAACAAAATTTACACTATATGTGTTTCGGCCCTTCTGGCCTTCTTCATGGGTTCCCTATGTATATCTGTTTTTCCAAGTTAAGGTTAGTACCGTAATTGTATATTATATATATGCTTAATATACATCATAGTGTGGTGACTAAAAGACGACGATAAGATGAAGTACAGGTATTCCTATCAGATTTATTCATTAGAACTACTCTGAAAGAGCAACTGCTTGACTGACTCTGGGTAGAAATCGCTGGGACTGACTCTGGGAAGATATTATGAGGCTACCTGCTGTACTGCAGGTACCTCTGCCAGTAGCAGCTGGAAAAATGTACGGTGTCTTGGCCTTGCCAGCTGCAAGCAAGGTCGACCATGACCTTGCTTCCCCTTCCAGTGACCTCCAGGTCCTGTCCCCAGGATGAGGTGTTGTCGTTCCACCTCTCCCTGGATCCCTGTCCCTGGAGCATGGGGTTCTGTTGCGAGATTTGATGGGTGCTGGCTGGGGACGCCCCCTGGAGTGACCATTTAAAAATAGATCAGTTCTGTTCTGGGTCATAGCTGCGTGGATAGGCACACAGTTCTGCACTACTGTCTACTGGAGGCGTGGACACTACACTTTGTTCTATTTCGAATGGCGATATTATAAATAAGATATCATACACACACATATTTATAAGGTGTATTATATGTACCTGTTATGTCAATTTTCTTTTATATCGGTAAAAATGTAGGATATTTGATAAAGACTTTATGATTTTGTTTTGCCTAGGAATGGTTTGTATCCCGGAAAGTCATTCAGCAAGGATTATGATCTCAGCGTGGTGGTTCTATACGATTGTTGTGGTTGGTACCTACAATGGGAACCTCATTGCTTTCCTCACTGCCCCAAAAGTCAATACACCGGTCAACTCTCTTGCCGAACTGGCTGATTCAGGGATGAAGTAAGTCTGATAAAGTCTGATAGAAATCTGATATAAAATACCCACAACAAAAAGGATGTAAACTTCCGGTTACAGTATACTCTATATTATCAAATTAATGAGAATGAAAAGAAATAAACGTACATTACCGTGAAGTTCTTTCGTATATATTAGAAATATAGTTTCCAGTGGTATGTGAATAAATCGGTCGTATTCAAAGGGTTGGTGTCACATATTGCCTCGTCTCCCAACACCATTATAAATTACTTCATTCACTGTAAACGTAGACCTAGTGAATCAAAGTGCATGTTTCTTCTTTAATCTTATTATAACCATTATAGATTTGGATTCGCCCGAGGTACGATGCTCCATAGTGTGTTCAAAACAGCTAACGAAGGCGTATTTAAGGATCTCTGGGACACAATTAAGAACAATAAGGATGAATACATTGTGGATGAAAACAGTGCTGGCATGGAGTTGGCTTTACATAATCCTGGATATGCTTTCCTCCTTGAAAAGTCGTTCTATGACACTCTGCCCAATAAAGATCTACCCTTCCGGAACGAGAGCTGTCGTTATGCCAGGGCAAAGGAATCATTTCTTAATATGTACTATGGATTTCCGTTCCAAAAGGGAAGTCCCTACGTGAAAGAATTTGATAAAACGTGAGTTATTTGAGATTGGTAAATACATCATGATTTACCCGTAATATTTTTGGACAGGATAATATTATAATTGTAGCAATTTCACTCATTACGGGTGTTTTTGCCCGAAAAAACTTTACTAATAATTATAATCAGGAGGGGTGATTTAATTTTAAGTAAGTTTTTAGTTAATTACATTCTGCCTACTACCAAATATGAAGTGAAATGGAGATAACTAATGAAAGTACCTGACTAGTTATATAACATTGCATATGGCTCATAGGGTGGGGTAGATGGTTTCCACAATACAGTGTTCACATTCTCATGGATTAAACAATATAACCTATAATCTGGCGTATACCATCTTAATGTTGGATGTTAATCGAGATATTTAACTCGCGTGTTTTAATTCTGGTATTAAAGTGTTGGGTTTTTTTATATTCCAATTTCATTCGTAAGTAGAACGCGAATTTTTTAGATTTTTTTTTGCAAACGGTTTTATTTCATAAAATAGACAACCAAAACAGGAACCTCCTTTTATATCAAGATATACATTGGCGGGAAATACAATTATCGAAACTGGGTTGGAATGACCATTTGTTTTCGAGAACTCTACTTGGGTTTTCTCACTATTTTCTTCTCAGTATGAGGCTTTTGTCGACCTCTTATCCAAACAGTTGTTGGTGTAAAACATCCAGATCTTGTCACCTCCAGCATTACGGTTTAACAATGTCTACCTGAATGTAACTTCCCTCTTTATTCGATTACAGAATCATGCGCATTTTGGAAGCAGGTTTACTCGAGAAATGGAGAAGAAAATGGTATGCAGCCGTGCATCGGTGCACTGGTCTTGAGCGTACTAAAGAACAAAGTAACATATCTCTAGCTGAGGCACAGGGTGCTTTTTACATTCTTGGAATTGGCCTTATGGTAGCGACCCTTGTGCTCTTTTCAGAAGAAATATGGACTCGAATAAAGAGCAAAAGACGAAGAGCCACTCATAATGACCTCAATGGAGTAATAAGCAATGGAACCGCTAACGGTTCTGTGTACCATGTTGGAAGCCTTCCCCCAGTTGTTACAATTGTGAATAATCCACGGACTGCTAAAACAGAAAGAGAGGAGACGAACACGAGAGAAAAGAGCAGAACCGAGGAAATAGAGATGCAATACGCACGGGTAGAATTTTCCCCTTACCCAGTTATCCAAGAAAGGAAATTAGTTAAGAGGAGTCGTAGTTTTCCTTTAATGTTTGCGTCATGCTGTAGAGGGGAGGATTCTGTAAACTCTGAACCGAGTGCCTGGGAGATGACCGAAACTAACGGCTCCCTAGCCAATGGTATAAATACGAATGGTGAGATTAAATCTCATAATACAGATGATACCAAGACTGTGTCTTTGTTGTTCAATTATAGTCCTGCCGTAGCCTGGTATGCTAGAACTGGCAGTAAGTGGGATTCAAATTTATCTTCTAGTACAGGAACGCTCCGGCGGCGGTGGCATTCGGACACTGGGTCCTACCTGCAGGATGGTAGATTTGTGAAAGATGCAGAGACAGGCGAGTACCAGAAAAAGAAATTAAAGCGGTCCTAAGTTGTTGGGGTTATGAAGACCCTTAATTGCCCTTGATTGACAATACTCATATTACTTTATATGATATTTATTCTCGTGTGTTTGGGGGAGGGACATGGGGAAAAATGTGAAAGATGAAATGCCTTATAAGGTAGGCCTATGCGTAGAACAAATAATGTGATGAAAGAGACTTAATTATCATACTGTATTCATGGAAAATCTGAACAATTGATTATGCGTGATGGTATCACAATGTCAAGAGAGGCATGTATGTGGAATGTTTTATATTGAATGAAAGGGAAGGCAAACTGTTAAGTAAGCAATAAATATGTCTGAATGGTTTTGGATGAATGAGGTTTACCGAAATATGTACCTTTATATATATGAATGATTTGATCTCCGTTCTTATATGGATTTGAAAGACGTCAGTATTTTCTTCGCGTGGTCATTCATTATAGTTGTCATCATATTACCATTCTACAGTTATCAGCCTACATGGCTAAATCAGAAATAAACCTCAAATAATGTAATCACAGTGTGAGTTATTATGAGAAAACATAACTACAGCGTTTCGATACCCCACTTTCATGATGGAGTGAATACGTGTATCAGAATACCATTGTCGAATAAAACAATACCATAGACATGATACAGAGAAGCCTCATATAATTTGTGTTAAGACGTAAGGCCCTTATCCACTAAGCCGATTCCCATGCGATTCTCACAGAAATAAGTGGAAAAGAGTCCTCTGCGGCGTAAAATCGCATATAAATCGGCTTAGTGGATTAGGCCCTTAATTTAAGTGTGTGGATCTATATCTAGTCGATGAATGGATATAATCAATCAAGAAATATATCTCTTTTCTTATATTTAGAATGAAATATTCTGTGTTTTATGACCAACTTGATACAATCATTTTAATACCATATCCACATTGTGAAGCTTTAGTTATGCGTCTGCATGACGACAACAATTTCTACCTGTCATAACGACCCCGTTTCACTTCCCAGTGATTATTCTTTACATATAACAAGCTTAACATTCCCATGATATTTTCCAACATTTGGAGTGCACCCCTCAACAACTAGCAATGAATATTCGATAGGTTTAATCACTTAATCAGTCGAGCTATATCTCAAATACAAAGCCCCTCCAATAATCATTGATATACCGCAATAAAGTCTATAGCTGTCTATCTATACCCAATGCCAAACCCTGCGGCAGTATAGCTGTAGACTCATATAGTCAAATAGGTCTGGGTTATAATGTATTCCGCGGCAAACAACAGGAAAGAAACGAAGAACAAGATGGACATCCCGGTTACCGTAGTGGCCCGTTTATAAGCCGGGACCTGTTTATAAGCCTATCTCGAATACAGGCCGGGTATTTGGGGCCCATTAAAACAATAAAAGCCTCTCTCAAATATAAGCCGGGGGTCTCAAATATTAGCCGGGTCTGTCTGGTTTTTCTATGTCTAATAATGATTATAATGTCCAAAGTCAATTTCCCTTTGAAATATTAATTTAATTTACGATGGGTATGACATGGTTCATGCTTAATTGCTATTGAGTCACTCTCTAGTACTCTTGAAACTGAAAATGCATGCATCACGAAAATAATACAAGCCTATCTCGAATAGAAGCCTATCTCAATTACAAGCCGGGCCAAAAGGGGCCTTTAAAGAATTAAAAGCCCGGGCTTATGAACGGGCCACTACGGTAACAGTGTTAGTGCACATACAATGCAATATGAGGTTGCATTGACTATTGGAGTTCACAAATCCGAAATGATGAAATAATGAAGACTGAAATTCATTTATTTCTATCATAATTTGTATGTCCCGACTTACATAGAAAACAATGTTCCCCTATATTAAAAAAGAATAATAAAGAATTTAATCTAAAATGGTTAAATGTTATCATTTCATCTTAAATAAAAATATCTAGGCCTTAATTTCAAGAGTTAATTTTCTTATAATTTTATAAGATGAATTACTCCTGGAAGGCATAGGCCAGTGTATCTCCCCCGTATCTCCCCAACTTCGCTCGAATACTTCTCCCGAAATACAAATGAAATTGACAGCCTGAGAATCTCTTAGTCTTTTTTCATGAAATTGGTAATAAAATACGTACGGTAGGCCTATCCGCCCCGGCTATCCGCCCATTGATATTGGGCAATATGCCTGGCGAGCGCGAGAACGCCTGGCGAGAACGCTATGTTTCCCGCCAAATATCAGAATATTATTATCTGTAAACATATACATGTAAGCCTAATCCTATTCGGCCTAGATTTCAAATTATGGTTTTGTTCACGCCAAGCAATGCGGCTTACGGGCTATAAAATACAGACCGTCTGCTTTTCGTCCAGCGTCTCCCCCTGGAGCACGAACGCAATCCAAACGCAGTCGGAACGCAATCTCCGACCGATCGTTGCGCCCTCAGTTGTAACTGGCAGAGTTGTAAATAAAAGCAACATGGCCTCCATCAGCAAAGACCGTCTCCGCAAGAAAATTGCCGGTATGTATGCAAGTAATCACTCGTCATACATGTTTCAAAATGTGTGTAGAGGTAGTACTATTCTATCTGATACTAGTTACCTACATGAATACCTATTTTCTTGATGTATGTTCTCTTCACAGCCATACTAAAGGGGGCAGACTTGACGGAACTCTCGTCGAAGAAAGTCCGTAAGCAGCTGGAGGAAAAATTCGGCGTTGACTTAACAGAAAGGTATGAACGTACTCGCAACGCATATCAAATTACTGTAGCGATTCCAACTTCTAACCTGGATGCATTCTTTTTCTAATTGCATCAGGCAGTTTCATAAGAGGTCTTCTTGTTTTGAATGAGACCACGAGTGTGGTTTCCCCATTCTATTTTTAGCTTTGGGTGTTTGAAACACGTGTTTCGCGTGTGACGTCAGATGGAGTCTCCCCTGCGTCCACACCGCTCAAACCACATTACCCATTGTATTGTAATGAGAAGTTAAATGTTTTAAATAATTGCAAGTTACCTCAGTCTATTTGGCCTAACATTATCAATGAACATAACCAGAGGAAACATTCCTTGTTCATATATGCAGCTCCCTGAAATCAGTTTGACAATTATCTAGACCTGCTAGTCTAGTCGGGATATATAGGAGGAATGTAGCCTATACAAGTTACAACTCCCACGATTGATGTTATTGCCGACGCCCACCTTTGTAGCAGTCTACATTTATATAATTTTACTTAGTCTACTAAAATGTTAACAGCTTTATGAACCCCATCTTGGTAAATAACGATCTTCGTTTCTCAGGACCTTGACAGGATGAAATGATAATAGCATGGTTATCATCATGCTATACGAAAATAATATTTCTATTTAGATTTGTTTTGCCTGCAATTATGTTTCTATATGAGAAATCGGAATGAGAACAAATTCACGAGTCCAAAACTTTGCACTTTTTTCATGGTCTTAATCGCCATTACCCGCCTGTAACACCAATTGACATCGCATATATATTAGACCTAGCCTGTACTTATATATATAATGAGTGAGAGTTGGCGTGTCAGATATTTTAGATCTAAAACAGGGTCAGGCGTAGGTGTGTTGGTCTTTGCCACGGTCTGGTCGCGCTGCCTGGGCAAACCTTCACCCATTTTTTACCCCTTTTTGCAGACATTCCTATGAGTTGTGGTTACAGACGCTATAATCATTGTGATGTGGTTTCGCTATTTGTTCTCCTCTTTTACCACAACTTACAAGCCTCATGCCTCACGTCTTTCAAGGACACCTGTGCAGAATAAAACGTGATATTACGGCCAACGAGACTAGCCTTTTATATTCAAAAACACTTGTGATTCAAGGTTATCATAAACCATTGATGGTATTAAAATAGGAAATAAAATCTTTCTCCCATGATATTGATGCCCTAAATCTTTTGGGATAGCCTGGGTGTAGTCATTCACGACTGCTATTTTCTGTTGTTGAAACAAGTTTCTATGTCGGAACCGATTGTATTCGTTTATAGCTTGGCTACCATATGTATATGACCTATAGTTCTATATGGTATATTTATGTAAATATATGCCCTGGAAATGCTTACAGGTTTGCGTTTGTAGTCAAACTTATTTCCTTATATACTAAAATATACCTCCCTGACTACTCAACTCGATTATTAATAAGTGCACTTCAAGTAATATTTTTTATTTATTTCGCCATTGTTTGCTCCGTTTTTTGCTTTTCTAATGAAAAACACTAATATCATCCTGTGAAATAGGAAAAAAGAAATAGACAAAATGGTAATGGAAGAAATGGAAAAGCCAGACGACAAGAAGCGGGAGGTATCAGCTAGCAGTGAATCTGAAGCCGAATCCGAATCCGACTTTAGTGCAGTGAGTATTCCCGTGATCGTACGCAAACACTCTTCCTACAAGTTAAGGGAAAAATGCTTTGGCCTCAATGATACGCATATCTAAAGTGACCTAAACGTAGTTTTTTGTATTAAAGATTTTTATTCAGCAATGGAACATTTTGCAACAATTACAATTTTTGCAGAACATGCTGATATAATTACAAAAAGTTTGTATATGAATGTACAGATTTCCTGTGTAGGACATATTCTGCTTAGGCTGTTTCATCATAAATATGTGTGACTACGTTGTCAGCGCAATTTCTGTCACGACAAATAGCATAGAAAGTACCACTCAACAACAGTACAATTCAACTTTTTTTTCTCTAGCCCGAGGACATGGGACCTCCTGAGAAAAAGAGCAAGAGATCAAAGGTAAGCCCTGTGATTTTACAGTTTATTGAACAATAATATTCTTTCAATCATCCGTCAGATTTGAATCTACATTACATTCACTGGACAAAAGTATTCTGTTTTTATTTTGTAAATCCGCGTGCAATATTGCAATATGAATGCAAAACTTATGCATGTTTCAAGAAATTATTATCTCACAATCCTTGTTATTTATTGCTTTTAGGCTACTGATGAAGCTATAGCAAGAAAATTGCAAGATGACGAAGATTCCGGTACCAGGAGAACAAGGCATGGTCCGAAAAAACCCTCGGTAAAACTTTTGATCGATTTATCCTTTTTTGAGTCGATTCTCCTGTGGAATCATTTGCCTTTGAAGTATATAATTATCTCTTGCGATTCCTTAATCCATTTAGGTATTTTCATGATTAGTAGTATGCCCTTCATAATACATGTAGACTTTTGCGATTGTAGAAAGTGTTTTCTTCCATTAATTCTTAGACAAATATAAAATATCAATATTTTAGCCAAACATTTCTTATCGCATGGATTATAAATAGGATGCTGGCAGACGAAGCAAGATTAATTTTGTTCTGACCGTTCACTATTTGAACTTTCAGGTTAAGCGAAAAAAGTCATCTGCTGGTTCAGGGGAGAAAAAGATATCAGGTAGGTCCTAAGTCGTAAATTGATAGATGGTATTTTGTCTCTTCCTAATCAATGTATAGGTCTATTAATCAGTTTAATCGCAGACTCCTTGTGTTAGGAGATGCAGATTAAGAAATGCAGCTATAATACCAATCAATACCAAGGGGGTATTTAATTACGTAATTCTGTGCTTACACTTCTTCCATCAATAAACTGGGAATATGAAGTGAGTCACATTGATACCATATGCGACATTCACTATTATAAAACATGCCTATTAATATTTAAGTGGGTGACATTTCCGATTACAAAGTAATTGTCATTTCAGGGTATCATAAACCAATGCAATTATCTCCGGCGCTTGCAGAACTTATGGGGGAACCTCATGTAAGTTTCTTTTATTTCGTTGTTGTAATAGTCTCTGCAAAAGTAGATGTGTTGTGTTATCTTTATCCACGTCTACGTCATTCAGGAGATTATCACATTAACACTAGGGGGAGCCACATAGGGACCAAAAGCAGGCGCCGTTGCACCTGAATCTGTAGTAGCCATTTGAT
This sequence comes from Sthenelais limicola, assembly GCA_942159475.1. Classification (NCBI taxonomy): domain Eukaryota; kingdom Metazoa; phylum Annelida; class Polychaeta; order Phyllodocida; family Sigalionidae; genus Sthenelais; species Sthenelais limicola. Next base: position 31,926,652 of record OW804094.1, on the reverse strand, counting down.
GCTAATTTGATGAAAAATTCTCATTCGATCCCAGAAATATTGCATTTGCTACTTAGAAGCAATACGCCTATGTTGTCTAGCAAAAGCCCCGATGCGATGTTTGCATTGCCATGGGAAAGGATAATCATACCTTAAAATAATAAATCTGTGATAGTGTAATCAAATAGGAGGGTATTTTAGTATATACCTCGCTGATTCTAATATAAATTATTTAAAAATACACTTATGCCCATCGGTTCTCCGTGTACTATTGTATGATTTCTTGTATATTCTACGCCAAATAGTTGTATATCTTTTCCTACCTATAATGTCTCTTGTATGTTTATTGCAGATGCCACGATCAGAAGTAGTTAAAAGGATGTGGGCATTAATCAAAGAGAGGAATCTTGCGGTAATTCCTTTTTTTCCCTATTTGAGTCTTTTTTTCAAATTTAATTTGAGGCCAATACAATATTAATTTTAATCAGTTCGTAAAAATCGCATATCCCCCAGGGATGTTTACGTGCGGTGCCTTCTTGTAACCACCTAAGGCATAAACTAAGTTGTTGTTTTTTCAGGGAAATCTCCCTGTTATTTTTGTCTATTTTAGGAGTGGTTAAATAATCTGAACTTTTATTTACCTATGAAGCAGATTTCATGTGACAAAGGCTGAACAAGTCTCACTAAATATACTGTAAACGTATTAATGTTCGCGCAGTACTTATTTTCGCTATTTTCGCGCACCCACCTTTGTGCGCGAAAATAAATCCTGCGCAAAAGGTATAATTATTGCATAAACAATGTGTGAGACTTCCTTGCTGCGCGAATTTAAATCCCCGCGAAAAGGTGTCAAAGTACTTTACTTAGTGCGCGAAAATAAATACGTTTACAGTACCCCCAGTAAAGTGCGCTTAAAACTAATTCTGTATTGCATTTTCTATACCCCTGTAGGATCCCTCAAACAAACAATTCATGATCTGTGATGAGCAGCTTTACAAAATATTTGGTAGGTATTTCAGTGCTGAATTTTTACTGAAACCATCCTTCCTCCTATAGATATTAACAGCACCCCATAACAGTTTATTCTAATGATCAACCCGCATCGGTATAGATCACGTATATGTCCCTGTGCTTTTCAAAGAGAACTTTCCCTTTTCTGTGTAATCATTCCCATTACAGCTTGTAGTAAATTATAAATTATCAGTAATGAAATTAATCACCCAAGTCTTGACTTCAGATTTGATTGGAGTTTATTTTGAAAGTTTCAATATTTCGCCCGGTATGGTTGGGCTTCTTCAAGAGGTTTTTCATTCCCATTACAGCTTGTAGTAAATTATAAATTAGTTTTTTTTTATATTTGAATATACATGTAATAGCATGTAGTAGGCCTATGTAGGGTGCTGAGTGAGGGGTGACATGTTGCTTGTATAAGGGATGGTATATTTTATTGTTTAGTTTAAGATAATCCTCTTGGCGTTCATAGTCTGCTCTATGTATAATCTTGTACCAATGTGCATTCGCAATGGTTTGTCATTTTGTGTGCATCCATATTTAACGGTAGTAATTGTAGACAGGTAGTTGGGTCGATTAAGTATATAGGCCTATAAAAACTTCTGACTTTCCTTGACAGGCGTCAAACGGGTTAGAGCATTCGGAATGATGAAGTACTTAAAGAATCATATTTATGACGCAGCCGAAATCACGTAAGTCTTAGATTTTTTTTCCATTGGCTTCAGAATATTTGTACGAGATATATAACAGTATGATGTATGAAAAAGATAAATGTCAAAGGAATGGTTCTTACAAATACTAATCCTCCATTCGACACCAACTGTGTTCTGACTTAGTAAAAGCTCTATATTTCTGAGGATATTGAATTGAGTCGAATTCTTTATTTGCCTTGAATAAATGGCAAAAACGTTGTGTACACATATCTGAATATACACCAAAGTCGTGTGAATAAACGTTAATAACAGTTTTCTGGGATTTAAGAGAAATAGTTATACAGCATGATTTTAATTGAGAATAATTTCTGGGCTATTTCTGATTTCTCTTCTTTTATTTATTGACAGCAATTCCGAGAATGGCAAGAATGGAAATGCAAGTGGTAGCAATTCCGACTCGGAAGATGTGAAGCCTGTACGTATATTTCCACTTCGAAAATTCTTTTCGATGTGCTTTTGTTATCGTCGAATCCTTTTATTTTCCCAAACAGCTAGGTATAAGGGAGAACGGGCTTATGTAATTAGCAGGTATTTAAGTAAGATCTATTGGATGATGCAAGCCCCAATTTATTTGGTAGAAGGGGAATATCGCTGTATATCGGTTAGGGCCGGGGTAGAAATGTTGAATCGATGTAGATATCATTAAAAGTTGTTGATTTTGATTTCATTAATTACACAAGCTTTCGGGCTATGGACGCCCTTCTTCAGGTGTGAAGTAGTTTATTTGGTCAAAGATTATATATATACTTAATGGTGTTTTTCTTTGGTTGGACTGCTCGATTGTTTGACTCTTTTTGCCCCAGGAACTAATTCAGCAAGTTGAAAGTATGGTATTTTAGCTTCAAGATTTAAAGGGAGTCCGAGGCTGTGTAAAATAATGATATTCAAATATGTAACGAGAAAATAAAATTACTCAACCGTAAATAACAAATATGTAACGTGGTAATATTTTTAGAATGGAGAATATAATGTACCGTACTTGTACACTCTTTGAGTGGATCATTTCCTCTTTGTTCCAGGCAAAACCTAAAAGAAAACCTAAACCCAAAACTCCTGGGAAGAAGGGCGCAGGTGATTATTTGAATATCTAAATTACTGTCACATTGATATTTAAATTATCTTTCCCAAATATCCATTATATTTGCAAGAATCAAAACAGATTATATTTTAAAGTAATGTCAGTGAATCATTTGCCATGTATCTATGCGTCCTACCTATCTATTACATAAAGAAATAAATCATCTCGGGTCTTTTTGATGGATATCAAACAGTATTATCATATCGGAGACATGTTCTAAGATTCTACTTAGTGTCTCGCATTGTTTCATGTGTCTCATTAGATTATTTTTTCTTATTCTAGGAGGATATCATAAGCCACTACGTCTTTCCCCAGCCTTAGCAGAGGTCATGGGCCAGCCTGAGGTATAGTTATTTATAGCGTTTCCACTGCTGAAATATATAATAATTTAAAACTGAAATTTGTTATAACTTTAAACTCGGCATTTTAAGTTCCATATGATCTAGATCGATTAATCTAAATCCATGAACATAAGGCAGGATATAGTATTATATTTATTATTTTATTGAAGGTTGTTGTGCAGATAGAAATTTACTAATGTTAACGTTTCACCCCGAAACAATTCTATCTTCCGTTTCTCTGATGGTTCTTCTTTTACCAGATGCCCCGCTCAGAAGTCGTGAAGAGAATGTGGGCTGTTATCAAGGAGAGAAATCTCGCGGTGGGTTGAAAATTCATCAATCTGTTTAGTTTTTAGAAATTAACTCCTGTAATGTAATGGCGTAATACTTGCTAGGTGTTAACGCTTGCAACTAGAGATATGAAGAACGGTACTATCAGTTGTCCATCAAAAAGGCAGTTTTACCATGCGGAAATATTTTCAATTGCTCATTTATCTTTTTTCTAAGTATTCTTTACACTGGTTGGACAGCATAAAACGCCATTAATTTATTTCTGCCATCTGCCATGTGCCGCTGTGTTGATATATTTTAGACCAAAATAGTAATGCCAATCATAAAATTAATAATCATAATCATAATTATCAGGAGCCTTGCTTAAGACTGTCTGACTTTATAGCTATTTGGGGGGTTGGGCATTATGATAATGGTCGAGTGGAGTGGTATTTGAGAAAATGGACAACAGATTGAAACATTGTTTAAATAGTAGATAAACTATTAAATGAATTTCAAATAACATACATGATCAATAAACTCTTATTTGAGGGGATTCTTTTTAAAAAAATGTCCAGTGGCTTAGGACTAAGTAAGGCTCCTGAGATTGGCAAATCTCATATGCTGGCTGTACAATGTTGACTTGTTCAGATTGCTGTTAGCCGAAATAACGGTCATTATAAAATATTCTTGTTATTTTTCAGGACCCCTCTAACAGGCAATTTATGATCCCTGATGAGCAATTATACAAAGTCTTCGGTAAGACATCTGATTTAACTGCATTTCTGATCATTTGAGTTTGTAATAGTTGTAGATATGGGTGTCGCAGAATCTCTGCTTTTCTATACCACCAACTCATCCATATAAATATTGTTTTTATATTTTAGGGGTGAAGAGATTAAAGTCCTTTGGAATGATGAAATATTTGAAGGATCACATGTACTCAGTGGATGATGTTATTATAAAGAGTGAGGACGATATCAAGAGTGAGGATGATATCAAGAGTGAGCCAGATATGATGAGTGAGTCAGACATAAAGAATGAGGAAGATATAAAGAGTGAGACAGATATAAAGAGTGAGGACGATATAAAGAGTGAGCCAGATAGTAGCTGATTCCCCATTGGCATTAGTCGTTCCAAGTCCTTCAGTAAAGGTAAGAGACAGAATACCTCAATTTAAATCTGCTCCTTCGTGTTTGCGATAAACCCTTCTCGTAAATGTCACTAATCTCCTAGACATTGGAAGGTCCAGTTGGTATCATTCTTTCTTTGTCTATCTTTTTGTTTATGCCATATCAAACTATTTATCCCTGAAACCGTCCAGTGGGTTGTATTGGTATATAATATATTTTGGTATAAGAGTCAGTTAAACCTGAAATATTGCAAGCCTCACCATAGATAACGGTATACCTCCCTGCTATTACATTTTGATATCCATAGTCCGATTCCGTAGATATACCTTGTCCTTCTGGTTATAGGTTTGGTTCTTCCACCATTTGATATGAATGGTATTCTCCGAGAGATATTATATAAGTAGAGTCAATGGTAGAGGTGGTGGCAATGTAGTCCGGGTATTAATATTCGGCAATTTTACGTGATGTAGAGGCTAGAGGCCTATGTCGAATATATACATAGAGAGAGAACAAGCCAAGTCCAGTTTAGACTGATAATCTGATTTTGCAATTATGTGTCTTGGGGTCTCCTGAGAGGTGATTTCTCTCCCCAAGAAATGACCAATGGTCATCCTCCAGCCAAGAAGGGTTCGCGCCCAAATGGGGTATAAATACCCAATCATTGGGACTCAGTGCCATACTGCGGTCGTACAGATTAGGGGCTCCTTGCCTCGTCTCACCTCACATCTGTAATAATCTGAGTTTATTCCATGAAATCCACATTATTTATATGATTTCCATTGCACAGTGTAACCAATAAAAAGCATATTTATGTCTGCCCATATGCGCTCATTATCCAATAATATATTAACCAAGATTAAAGATATAATAAGAAATAATCCAATAAGATGTAATATGACATAATTCACCACAGGGGTCGCTATAAGCAACTAGTCAAGTGTTAACCAATACTATGGATCGATACAGTTTAATATGTACTGACCAATAGGATGTTATAACATAGCCAGGTATGGTTTGATATACATAATGTGTAGGTGAGAATTACATAATCTGTGGCCAAGGTTGTACATAGAAAGAATGGGACGAGCCGGCAATAATCGAAAATTTATAGGACTTGATTCGTCCACATAAGCACTCTGCCTATGGCATCATGCTTATATGGACGAATAAAGTCCTATAAATTTTGTATTATTGTCGGCGAGTTCCATTCTATATTTATTATATGTGCATAAAATTTGATCATATGTCATCAGATATCACTGAAAAAATACTAAAGAAGTCTCAGAGAGCCCCGCTGCCCCGCTGACAGCCTCACTGACAGCCCCACTGACAGCCCCGTTAGTATATTGATGAATTAAAACGTTCATATCATGGCCATTCCTTGAGCTACATTAATATAATTTATATCATTCAAAAGAGAATGTAATGCTCTATTTAATGATGTAGGTTTTATTATGTATTTCTATAATTATAGTACCAGAATCACGGGTTGATTACCGATCGCGGGGTTTTGTTTAATGCTCTGCGGAGAGCCAAAGCTCCGTGAAGCATAAAAACAGAGCTATTTTTAGACAACTACATTTCATATAGGACACGTCCTATATGAATATTTTTATAGCATGTCTCATATAGAATGCGCGTATAATAAATGATACTATACTAGGTACATGATATTATAGAAATACAATTATGAAATCATAAAATCAATATTCATAATTATGTGGATACATATATATATACCGTACATGATATGTTAATTATAAAAACTAACATTAATAGTCGTGACAACAGGCTTGTTTTACCTTAACGTAATGTGCCTTTCATTAGCTATTTATAAAATAGGTTAGTTATAAACGATAAAGATAGGAAACCGTTAATCATTAAGTTACCAAAGTTACTCTTACCAAACTGGTCTCCACCTGACCCTTAAATGTAAGGAAGGCAATTTTAAGTTCATCACACTGCCACCTAGTGTTGATGAGCAGGCCTAAATGAGATATCTTCCCGGAACTAGCTCGGGCAGTTACTTCCGTTCGCTCAGGGCAGCAAGAGCTCTTTTTGGAGCTCCGTTTCTTCAACTGTTTTCTTCGATTTTGGATAACTTTGATTAACAGGAAGTATTTATATTGTTGGCACATATCCTACAAGGTTCAGTCTGCGTGGGTTTTAAGGCTTTTTAAGCAGTGCCAGAGTGATTTCATTGCGAAACACTCACCAAACGTTGCTTCGCAACGATTTAACGGTCGCCATTACCACGTGTGTGGCTTCAGCGTTCCACTCGCCAGTCACTGTGAAACTGTGAAATCTGTTCTGCTGTTCAGCGCTGAGAACAAGATGGCTAATCTCAATAAGGACAGTGATCCTGCTAAAAGCACTCAGAAGGAGACAGCTAGAGAGAAGAGGGAACGAGAAAGAAGAGAGAGAGAAGCAAGGGAGTTGCAAGCGCTTAAAGATCAAGCGTCTCGTGAGGCCATTGATGGCGACGACAAGGCAGCGTCCGAGGCAGCGTCCGAGGAGGAGGAAGCTTCAGGCTCAGGTGAAAACCAAACGGAGTCTCTCTTCGATTTGTCTGGCTATGTGGGCAGACTAAGTGCTGAAGATCGGATTAAATTCAATGCACAGATCAGAGAAATCATGAATCCGGGGAGTAAGAATTCACTGGAGGAAGGCGAGTTCGAAGATGACTTAACGGGACCGGATGATTTCATCAAAAATTTCCTCCAAGAGGTGACAAAGCGGGAAGACATTGGTCACCCCGTAAGTAAGAACATTGTGGCTATCGTGAAGGAACTCTCGGAGACGCCTATGAATTTTACGTCCCTAGACAATATTAGGAAGCAATTCCCCAGGCCGGAGAATCTGGATCAGATAAAAACTCCAAAGCTTCCAGCGAAGGTGAAAGATTTATTGTCTAAAGAACACAAGGAGAACGACAAACTTCTCAGCAGGGCACATGACAATTTGAATGTTGTGATGTCCATCATAGTGGGAAATATGGACTTAGTCCAGGCAGAGGCAAGTGTGAATAATACGGCCTCGACAGTGTTTCAGACTTTGACGAACGCGCTTACTATGACGCTTAAAGCGGCACAGGACATTACCAAAGCACGCAGAGAGGTTTTGAAAGTGGATACGGCCTCGGATCTGAAGGAATTATTTGGGGAAGATAACCCCGCTACCCCGGAGTGTCTAGCCGGAGGAGATGTCGCTACGAAGATAGAGAATCTAAAGAAACAAAATAAGTTTCTGGCCATGCTCAAGAAGGAGCAGCCAAAACCACAGCAGCCACAAACCCAGCAGAGGGGTGGAGGCTCGTTCAAATTCAAGGGCAGAGGTGGTGGTTTTGGCGGTGGCTTTGGTGGAGGTTTTAATAACAACAATAGCAAGTTCCACGGACGTGGAGGATGGCAAGGAAACAAGCCATACGACAAGCAGAAGCGTGGAGGATTCTCAGGCGGTGGTGGCCGAGGAAGCCATACTAACTCAACTCCCTCCGGGTCGGGTTTTCCCGCCAAGGGGGCTCAGTAGAGTCGAGTCCCCGCGTCGCCCTCTCCGAAACCTCGCAAAAGGTAAAAGCATCTTTCCCTACTTTGCTTAATCCTGACCTTTTTTCGGCAGGTAACACTAAAAACTGTTTAGTTGAATGGAGGAATATCACTTCAGATAGATTTGTACTAGATGGGATCTCAGGAACAAAGTTAGATTTTATTAGAAAGCCAGTCCAGCGTAGAGAACCCCGACCTCTGAGACTTAGCGACAGGGAACTGAGTGTAGTCCAATCACAAGTGAGGAAACTAGAGCAGAAGGGGGTCATCGTGGAATCTGAACCGGAAGAGGGTCAGTGGGTCAGCAACGTGTTCCTGCGCCCTAAGCCAAATGGTGACTTCCGGCTTATTTTAGACCTGTCGGATCTAAACAAACTGATAGTGTATGAACATTTTAAGATGGATTCTCTCCAGTCAGCAATGGACATAATGGCTGAAGGCTGTTTTATGGCTTCAATAGACTTGAAGGATGCGTATTATACGATCCCCGTGAGAAGGGAGGACCGTAAGTTCTTGAAATTTAGGTGGAACAACAAACTGTTCGAGTTCACGTGTACACCGATGGGACTAGCGCAGGCACCTCGCTATTTCACTAAATTCCTCAGACCGGTATGGGCCTTTATGCAAAAGCAGGGTTTCACTTGTTTTGGTTACCTAGATGATTCATTTATCATGCACGAGGACCTAGATCTATGTAGGCAGTCAGTGATAGTGTTAGCGGAACTTTTCACTAAACTAGGTTTTACAGTCCACGCAGGCAAGAGCCTGTTTGAACCGCAACAGAAGGTGGTGTTTTTAGGCTACTATTTAGACTCAGTCAGGATGATAGTCACTCCTACAGAGGAGAAAATCGAGAAGTTCTCGACCTTGGCAGTAAGATTATTGGAAAGAGGATCTTTCCCCATCAGGCAGATAGCCCAGTGTATTGGGGTCCTTATTGATTTGACAAAAGGGGCGGAATACGGTATGTCCCACTACCGGAAATTAGAAGAGGATAAGACTCAAGCATTGAGATTGACGGGATCCTTTGATGGATTGATGCAGCTCTCAAGTGGAGCTTTAGGCGAACTGTCGTGGTGGTTAGACTATTTACCAGGAGCTAACAGGAGAATTTGGGAAAGGGCACCCTTCTATACTTTGACCACGGATGCCTCGAACTTAGGCTGGGGAGCCACATGTCAGGGAAATTCCACGGGAGGGAGGTGGAATCTGACAGAATGCTTTTTGCACATTAATGCAAAAGAACTTTTCGCTATATTTTTGGGTCTGAAGAGTCTCCTCAGGGAGGCCTTTGGCTGCAAGATCCGGTGTGAGTCGGATAATACAACAGCAGTAGCTTATGTTAACCACCTGGGAGGTATGAAGTCAGTCCAATGTGATGCAATAGCTAGAGACTTGTGGAAATATTGCCAGGAGAGGTGTATCTGGCTGATAGCAGTTCATGTCCCGGGTGTAGACAATGATGTAGCAGATTTCGAATCAAGGAACTTCAGAGAGAATCTGGAATGGGAGTTACCAGAGAACATTTTTAATGACATTTCTAAAAAATGGGGACCTTTCAATATGGATCTCTTTGCATCTAGACTTAACTTTAAGTGTCAAACTTATTGCAGCTGGTACCCGGACCCCGGGGCGGCTTATGTGGATGCCTTTTCTGTAAACTGGAAGCCGTTTAACTTTTTCGCTTTCCCTCCTTTCAGTATCATCGCACGCACAGTGCAGAAAGCGAGGAGAGAAAAGGCCCGAGGAGTGCTGATAACACCAAACTGGGAGGCTCAGAGCTGGTTCGGACTTCTCAAAAGACACAGCAGAGGAAGACTCCTGCTGGGAAACGCCCCCCTGTCAAATCCAGCCTCAGGGGAGCAGTGGCACGTAAGGCTTGCAGCATGGAAGCTGTGAGAATGCACTGGCGGAATTCAGGTCTTTCGGAGGGGGCGACCAATGTGATGATGGCATCTTGGAGAAAGGGTACCATCTCACAATACGACAACTCATTAAGGAAATGGGACGCTTTCTGTGCAGAACAGAAGGTAGATCACACAGAACCCAACGTCAACAGGGTCATTGAATTTCTCCTTACGTTACATGACAAGGGACTGTCGCATTCGGCAGTGGGGACAGCAAGATCAGCTTTGTCAAATTTCTTGTCGCTTACTAATGACCAACAAGTCATGTTAGGAGAAAACGTCCTCCTTGGGAGGTTCGTCAAAGGGTGTCACGAGCTTAGACCACCCAAACCCAAGTATAAATCTACGTGGGACATTAACATTGTGTTTAAATTGTTTAAAAAATGGAACAGGAACAGTAAACTTTCCATGGAACACTTGTCATTTAAATTAGTGACGTTATTAGCTATAGTTACATCTCAGAGATGCCAAACATTACATGCCTTAAAGCTCTCAGGCTTGACCTGGGAAGATGAGGGTTTCCTCTTCGCGTTGGATAAACCCATGAAACACACAAGAGAGGGTCACTCTCTGGACTATGTGAGGGTTAGAAGTTTTAAGGAGGACCTTAGACTGTGCCCGGCGAGATGCCTCAGAGTGTACTTAGAAAGGACTGAGTCAGTCAGAAAAGGGGAGGATCAACTTTTCATCTCCTATGGAAAACTCAAGAACAGAGTAGCTAAAGACACCCTTGCGAGGTGGATTAGAAATACATTGAAACTGTCAGGAGTTAATACAGACATTTTTAAGGCGCACAGTACTCGTGGTGCCAGTGTGTCTAAAGCAGTGGCTTTGCAGATCCCCATAGGTGCAGTGTTGGAAAACGCAAGGTGGACCAATGCTGTTACCTTCGGGAGGTTCTATAAGAGGGAAGTGAATACCACCCCAGATGTGGGAACAACCCTTTTGAGGAGCGTGTCTAGCCCCTCTCATCATTAATCTGAGGTAAATATCATTGATGGTAATTCTGTCTCAACTGGGGAGCTTCATAGTCTCATTTAGGCCTGCTCATCAACACTAGGTGGCAGTGTGATGAACTCCCCAAGTTAAATGAGGCTTACCTTGGTAAAGATGAAGTTTGACTAGGAGTTCATTAAATGTCTCCTAGTGTGATGAGGGACTAAATGCCCACCGCGGTACCCACCCTTGTCACTCTATCATGTTTCTGTCACGACATTAGGAAGAGAAGTGGTTCACAGTTACTTCCGCAGTCTCGACAGAATTCGAACTTTAAAGACTGCCCGAGCTAGTTCCGGGAAGATATCTCATTTAGTCCCTCATCACACTAGGAGACATTTAATGAACTCCTAGTCAAACTTCATCTTTACCAAGGTAAGCCTCATTTAACTTGGGGATTTTATTAAGTCAATTGGTCCTCGTCATAAATAATTCAGTTCATCATCATGTTACTTGTTAGTGTGATTCTTGACTCTGATTTTGGGGCGTTGTAATTTGTTTGAGAAAACTAATCAGCATTTAGATTCGGTGAATGGAAGGATTACCCCACGTTAGATATAGGCCTAGGAGTGACTGATTTCATTATATAAATAACTTATAATGATGTACCGTACGGCCACCTTTACTCCCTAACCGACTTATTTTTTAATTGATGCGCGCTTCTCTGTCAAAAACCCTGGACAAACAAATTAATTCATCTGTGAATCGATCCTCGCAAGGGCTTTCGTCAAAATCTCATCAGTACAAAATTGGATATTGTCTCTTTTTGCACTGCTTGCTCGCCCCGACACCTCGTGTGTGTAGGCTATCACCCAGGAGCCGGCGTATTGGGTTTCTAATTGCCCTCCAGTGAATCGCCACGCGTATTACTCATTTGTCCCTCATACATCTCGCGCTTCGAGTGGAGGGATAATTAGTGCATACGCTGAGCAAATGAAGAGCGCCTAGTTTGCTCCCTGATCAAGTGCACCGCGCTGCAATCCCAAGTGATGGTTGATGATCTGAGCTCTCAGGGCATCCAATAATTCATGACTGAGGGTACATGCCATTGCCAAGATACGCGCTGCAATTTGAGACCTGGTAGGAAGGAAGGGCACACAGCGGAGAGTTATGAGAGGAAATAGGCCTAATCTCTTTAGTTGATATTCATATTAACATTTATTTTCTCAAACCACGAATGAATGCGCAGCATCAACGGGCCTTCCAGACTGCCTGTGGTAAAAATTATAATTTAGTATATAACAACATATTTATCATGTTGATACGGACATCATTACAAGTTATTTTACCATTTGACCGTCAAATAACTACATGAGAGGTATCGACTTAGTTGGATATACTACGTATTCAAGTTACAAATATATTTTACAACTCTTACTACATTTAGTTATAGCTATTCATTGGGTTCATATTAACGGTCAACTGCCATAAGTAGAGTCAATGGTAGAGGTGTTGGCAATGTAGTCAGGGTATTAATATTCGGCAATTTTACGTGATGTAGAGGCTATAATGATGTGATGTCGAATATATATATAGAGAGAGAACAAGCCAAGTCCAGTTTAGAGTCTGATAATCTGATTTTGCTTGTAGTAAGAGTTGTAAAATATATTGGTAACGTGAATACATAGTATATCCAACTAAGTTGATACCACTCATTTATTTTATACTACCTTGTTACCTTTGTGCATCGGCCGGTGGCTCCGTCTTGTGTTACTCCACAACACTAGAAGTGGGCTATAGACCTCGCCCTGTGCCACAGTGTTTCACTGGCTGGTCTGCTGGTCACAGCCCGCCCGCTTCACACCTGCCAGTCATTGCTATAACTTCTCTGTCCCCTCCCACACCTATGTATGCACGCTCCTCTTAACCCCTGCCATAGAACCAACCCTCTTTGCTTCTGTGAGCACCTCCTGATACACTCACACTGTAAACCTAATGCGTTGTGGGTTCAACAACCTGGTATTAATGCCTCACCAACCCTCAAGAACTGGTTTAGTTTTTTGCCGCGAGGTTTGATCAATTATTCATATTATTGCCACTTGTTTTTGCTTTTTCCATTTCCGCCTGTGCATGGGTTCTACTCATTTCGTAGGGTAATACTGTGGGATGCATTATCTCACTCTCACCCATTATGTCAACACCACACATATATATACGTACATCCTCTGGCTGTAAAATGCCTCTTACGATCTTGATTACTTCCCCCTGCGTTCCATATATTTATGTGGGTGCATAGAGTTACAATTCCGGTCGTAAACCTTGGAAACTCGTGGAATAATGTCGCAAATAAATGTGCAGCCTCTCAGGGAAACGCACGTGTTGTAGGTGAAGTGTATGGTTGTGTCCTCTCTCTCCCTCCATCTCTCTCTCTCTCTCTCTCTCTCTCTCTCTCTGTAGCCCTGAGCTTGTCACGTTCTTTCATTTTATTTAATTCGTGGGACTCGAATTATCGAATTGCCATGGTGAAGTTTGTTTTTGTTCGTGGTCTGTTTTTTCCCCTCAGATCCCTCGGACAGATGATTGGATATAAAAAAAGCTAACCATGCAGCACACAATTAATCCTGTTGTATAAAACCTTGGCTGACTCTTACCAGCTTCCTTGCTGCATTTTATTAAAGCTAAAATTAATTACCAACGTCATCTCCAGTGCTTCCTCTGACTGTCAATCAAATCTGCTTCCTCTCCTCAGCGAATATCCCTTACACGTGGAGCTATAGATACCAACTGACGAAATGATCATCATGCAGGTCGAGCCATCAACCCACGATGATGCATGTCAGTTTAGTAAATTAATTACGTCCCCGAAGTATTAGCTTCAACCCCCATGTCCATAAAAGGCTGATAATTTCTCGATTTATTATGCCTCCTACGAGGGGATAATAGTAAATCGTGTTAGGCCCCAATGCATTTAGGGGTTTTAGGGTTGGCAGGGCTTAAGCGACCTTTTGACCCTGATCCCAATTATAGTGGAGTTGTTTACGGGTGGGGATAACACATACAACCAATTAGAAGTAGTGACCGGTGGAGGGGGGAGGCACTGACAGTAGCAGCTGATGACCAGAGGCACGTGCCGGTCGTTCTCATCTTTGTCTACTAGCGTGTCCTATCAAGATCTGGCCTCTTCAGAAACCAGATGCTACAGGCGAGAGTATTTATTATGTCGTCTAATCGCAGATTTAATTTATGCCCCCGTAGGTGTGTCTAGCCCGTTTCTCGATGTATGATTGACATGAAAGCCCCTGACATGTAAGAGTATCGTTACAGACATGTTATGAGTATCTGTATATTGTGTAGTCCAATCTATCCGTGGGGGAAATCAATGTCGCGAATGTCAATGCTGCAAAAGATGGTCGCATGAAAGCTGAAAGAAATTCCGTGAGGAAAATGGCATATGTTGGGTTAATAAAGGTTTGATTACACTTGCATTGTTTCTGCTAGATCTTGTCGCTATATCTAATGATGAAATGTGTTTTGCTCAGGGAACCTCTCTTTTCCCCCGTCTGAATTCACTCTCAGTGCACGTGGAAAAAATAATAAAAGTATTCAAACTGTCAACAAGAACAATAAACTCAACACATACTTCAATATTTCAATATCTGCTACAGTACTAGTATGACACTCACCATCTGAAGGTTTACTCTAGCGACAAATTAGTTCATTAGATTCATCAAAAGAGACAATCAACAACTCATGTTTGATGCCCAAAACCCTTATAACCTACTTACTGTATGACAATCATATCCATTACCTCAGTAAAAAAAAAGTACATCAGCCTTTGGGCTCAGAAGGGCTTTTTTATTGAATCCTGTCACGAATTGTTAGTAGGCCTACATGCCACGAGAATAAATGAAAGTATTCTTATCGGTAAATGTAACAGATTTAGGTTTAAAAATCCCGCACGAATCGCTGGATAGGGCTCTTCGATTGACACAAGGATTTATGCTTGGTTCATTTTGACGTGACTACTGATTGCTCCATGCGTGGGCAGCAAATGGGTTCACGGTTCATCTATTGTTGCATTAGGGCAGGTGGTTCAGAGCCCGGTGGCCAAGGCGGTGGCCCGGTGTACTAGCCCTATGCGCAGTCCCCCCACCCCCACCCTCCCCCTCCCTCAGGCTCGCCCCCAAGTGACCGAGTTCCCATCCCTTCCCATTCATACTATCGCCCTCCCAATATCTCTTGGCCGCTGCACGTGCCATGAGCGTACCCACGTGCGTTCGAACCTGCTTAGCTCTGCTTGAAATGGGATATTTAACGGAGGATTAAAACAACTCCCCACACCCAAGAATTTTGGGTATCCCCATTTTATGTGGCCATAAATTACCACCGCTTTCAAAGTAAGGCACCTAAATGGGAAGGTTTTGGGTTTGTGAAGCCGAACTTGGGGTTATAAATAATGGTCATTTCTGCCAGAGGGTCTGGCATGGAACCTGACAGTTTCGCTAGATAACTGATATCATTTGTAACCCCTATTTCTTCTCTTTTTTTTAAATATTGATAATTTTCTGTGAACACCAGTACAATTCTGATTCCATAAAATAATTACCATTTATTCATCTAGAATGCATCTCTTAGGCCCAGTCGGGAAAAAACCGCCTACGACACATAAAAAGACCAGGTATAACGTGACTCGGCTTGGGAGGAGGCATTCTCAGTAATGCTATAAGAGTCGGTAGGGATCTTCTAGGAATTTTCCCCTTAGGTCAGCATAGACTGAGCCACCTGAGTTACATCTTACCATTCCCATAATAACGGAAGCCAAGCCTGGCTTTGATGTATTCAGCGAGATACATCATTTGGATGGCGCGCATTATGATCAGGCCTTTTATACTCTCCTTTTTTATGGCCTCTTCAGGAAGACCTATGGTCCCCAAGTATTGTACTTTGCTATATATCGTAGATCATTGGGGGCGGGCGGGGGGGGGGGGGGGGGTTCCTTTTCATACTAAATCAAACTTGCTTTTCCCATGCAGTGATGATTCGTAGTAATAAGCATGGATATATATATATATGTGCCCCGTCTCTAAATGCTTCTATGTCAGAACGGTAGATATTTTACATTATTCATGCATGTCAATTATTCTGGCTTTGAACGCAAATAGAATAGATTTCATTTAAATCCAGTCTACATGACTTGTATAACTGTTGCATCTATGACAGTTGTATAGCCGAAAGAATCACAACTATTGCAATATACAGGATGAATGCATCCCTTAACTTAGGAAATTAAATCCCTAGCCGCTTGGTCGTTCACCGATGCAAACGTTGATTGTATTAAAGTAATCTTATAAATATTCATTCAGTGATGTTTTATCCCAAGGCTATTTCTGTTTTCGATTCTTTACGTCTTTTTTTTGTTATCGCCAAGCGTTTTATTTAATCTTGCAATAGGAACAGAAACTTCTGGTATCTAGGGGCTTGGTTGAAAGGATGTATACGAACTTTTTAGAGGCCTGGCTCTATTCCCAACAAATGCTATAGTGTCTTTCAAAGCTCTGGGCAAACACATTGTAACTATTCCAAGGGAACATATCTGTCAGCTTTTAGCTGCTTTTGTCATTTGGTAAAGGAGTTGCATGCCTCACCCTTTATAAATCTACTTTACAGTCCTGATGCTTTGACGCGAATTGTCAAATTTCAAAGGAATATTTTTACTGTGTATTGAAGCAGTGCTTGTACTCAACCAATGGCCAATGCATTGCCTCTGCGTGTGTCACATTAGTTGCGCTAACAGTGAAATGGGATCTCTATTATTTGCCTTGTTATGTATACGATCCCGATATAATACATAATTCAGCATAAGGATGTGGGGAGGTTTAGGTGTAGGTCTTTCTGTCTGCCGGATTGGCCATATTATGGTCTATTATGCAAAACCTACTGAGCTACACAGACTGCCTGGTGGCTTCCTCAGTCTGGGATTATAACACTAGGGCAGATGGTCAGACGACGCGTACCTAATACCTTCCGGATCCTCAGTCAGCCCCCCGCCCACCCACTTTCTCCTCCTCCCCATGAATGGGGGAGGGAGGGAGCGGTTGGGGGTCAGAAGTGATAGAAACAAAAAGGGGATAAACTACTAAGTAAACCACTCAGCCTGGCTGGCATTCAGGAACCCACATGTCATCTTTGTCGTTGCTAATTCCATCGAGGTTGACCTTTGTGAACGCATGTTATCATTTGACATGTTATCTTGTGATGCTTTCTATAAAAAGCGATTCAGTCATAACTAGTTGCTGCTTTCTGCCTGAGGAAGAACAGAGATGTTCGACCAGATTGATAAAACGAACAAGTATACCAAAGATTCCGGTTCATCCTCATCTTTTTCTACTCATGTATACATATGTAAGGGTAATGCCTGAGTTGCTGTTTTTACTTCATATAGATGAATGTAGATGAATCCTTCTAAATGTGGGGGTCGTTAACCTAGATTTGTACAGATTTCTAATGCTGTGTTCGATTACTGGAAGAGCTGAAATTTACTTTACAGATTGTATGTCTCCTTTGTGTTCAATGCTTTAAGGTACAAATAAATAATATTACATTGGAATACCGGTATTCTCACAATCCACTTAGATATTAATAATGTAGATTGTAGTATGATTCATGGGTAGCCCCCACACACCTTTAGGTGCATGAAGGAAGCTATTTCTGTATTTCCAACCTGCGATTGGCGGTATTGGTAGGGGGCGACTAGGGTTAGCTACTCAAAGGTTTCGTACTTGAACCTCGCCGGGCCGGGCTCTTTAATTATACGAGTCTGTCGTGTGAGTAGTATATGGAAATGTTGCATTAGCGGACCGGAGCCCAGGCTTTTCCATGTTCCTTACCCAGTGTGATATAAGGTCTATTGTACTTGCACTGGTTGCTACTGGGAATGTATATAATCCTGCCCCAAGTTTCACCATTCACTTTCAATGGCAAAGACCTTGTATACATTGTCTCCCTATTCCACACTGCCTTCTTCTCATGCAGTTATAGGAATTGGGAGGGGGGGGGGGGGGTGCGATGTCGTCTAATGGATTGTGATTTAGGTTGGGTTGTTTTTTTTATCCCATTTTGGAATTATTTCCATACCTTCGAAGTTGACAGATTTGAGTTCTTTGTTCATAGAACATGGAAAGGGAATTCATATCAATGCATTTTCGATCGATCATCATGCAAGCGACAACAGTTTTCATACCAGGCCTTTTTCATCTTCTGCTATTAAACTCAAAAGTGTATTCTTTTTTTGTTGTCTCTTTATTGTTCGTTGTAGCATCTGTTTTATTTCATGCGGCTCTCTTCGCTGCTTTTAACCCCCAGTAATGATGATCATTATACGGTTTTATCACATTTGACAATGCCTGCTTTTCCCACAATTGATGGCAACATGAAGGATGGGTGACAAACACATGACAGAGACGCACCTGTTCCTAAATCGAAGTTTATGACCTTTTATATTAAGACCAAGGGGAGCCTCTTTCTCGCGGAAAGAAGCTTCTGGGAGGAGGGTGTACGTATTTCCACCGCGGTCCTGGCCATAGCTTATAGGCATGGAATATGGGGACGACATGATATGTGTGACTTGACGGCCAACAGATTCCTTGAACCGTCGTCACATGGGGAAGAAACCACGTGGTATACTCGCAGAGCAGGCCGCTTGACTGTATCCAGGCAGAAACTGGTGGGGAGTGGCAATCGTGACTCATCAATATTCATAGGCTTCAATATTCATAAGCTTTGCCCAATACAGTGGTAGACGTGCGGTGCCCCCGGCCTTAGGGTTGGGAGGGGGCTGTGGGGGTGGGGATGAGTTGGGGGGGGGGGGGTAATGAATGGAGAGAGACTACTAAATTCAAGGTGAATGTGTGAGCGTGCGTAGACAAAAGCTCAGGTCTCTCAAGCTTAGGTACAGGAGGAAAGAAAAAGGCCTAAGCGGTGTTGTTTTTGTTAGGCAGCTTAGGTGTGGACTGGGGAAGGGCCATTAGGTCTGGGGCGGGGGAGGGGGAACTGGCAAGTACCAAAAACCAGTATCAATAAGAAGAAAAAAGAAAGAGAAACCACGTGTGTCCTCCCGACACGTGGGGAGCACGCGCCACTGACTGCAATACTCTTTGTCCATTTACTCAATGGCCATCCCGAGTTTTTATTGTATATTCTAACATGGCCCCCCATTAACACAAGCTAGTAACTGGCACTTATGAAAGGAAACGAAATTACGACTATACAAAAAGGGAAACTTCGTGCAGAACTTACTCAATGGCACAACCAGACTTTTGTGTGTATTGTTTGTGAGCTTTAATCAAGATGTTCTGCCAAATGGCTGTCACACTCCACCTCCTTCCTATACTCTTTGTATTATGTAACGACTAACGTATTAATAATGCATTTGTAATATTCCCATCCAAAGTCCAAAGAAAATTGTTCCCGGCGTTTTAAAAAAACCCCGTCAACCTTGGCTAATACTGAAATGTAGGCAGACGTATCAGATCTATTCATTAGGACGCCCTGGTGTGTTAAGTGGTCAGTCCAACCAAGACTGGTGTCCTTATAATAGGCATGCTGATGGTCATCACGTTTGTGGTCGCGTTGACCACAAAGCTCTAAAGACCCTAGTCACATGCCATGCGGTCTAGACAATCTCTGGTCAGTGCAGCTGTTTCCCGCGGGGCTCTAAACTGTCCATCTCAGTCATATTGCCTTCCTTCTGCGCTATCTTCTGCTATTACTACCACCACTACTACTGCCGTTCGGGCGTGGTAAACAGGATTAAGGACACCTCTCTCTCTACCTCTCTCTTCTTTCCTTTGTCAAGCTTTTCTCCAGTGTTTTTCCACCATTTGTTGCTTGCCTCACATATTTCAGCTTCCATCCTTTTACTCTGCCTCCCACCTTTCTAACTCGCAGATTGTGTTATTATGTTACGAACATGTCTGGCTGACTGCTGATTCTGCAAGTTTTACCAATTTATGTTTCATATAGCTCGGAAATTATTTCTTGGGATTGCGAGTGAAATGATAAGTATGTATCCTAAAAAATATTACGTCAATAATATTTTTATTTAACAGTAGGCTACACAACGAGTCATTATTTCGAAACCATCTAAACATGTATCCTAAAAGTTGGTGTTACGGCAATAAGTTATACCTCGGAGCAGGGAGAGCGAAACCTTTTTTTAGTAAAAAGAATTCTAGGTTATATCCCTTATATTCCCAGCTCTAAAGACCCCAGTCACATGCCATGCGGTCTACTAATATTGGCATAAACTTATGCAATGACCTAAAACTGGAGAGCTTATGAAGAAAATCTCAACAAATATCACAAACATAAATTACATATTTAAATGGTTCTGAGCGTGTGTACACGTTATTTTAACACTTTTTAATTCTAAATCACCTCTCCCTATATCGTACATTATATATTTGTTTCGTTTAAAAACTGGTAATGTATACGTATCATGTAGCCTTGGCTCAGCTGGTGGCTTTACTTTTTCACCTGATAATATATATATATATATATACTATATATATATATATTCCATCTAACTAATAAGGTATTCCATCTCCACTGACAGCTAACATCTGATTCCTAGATAGCGCTCAGTCTATAGCGAAAGTGACAAACGGTGACATTCGAGTACACACGTATGTCCACCGCCTTCTTCCCTCTACTGACTTTTTCTCTTATGATTTCCAATGCCAATGGCCATTGGAACACGCCTAGCTCCTTCTCTCTCAGTGCATATCGGTCCCTTTAATGTCCATCATTAACCGATATCAAACACCATAATTGATGCATATGCCACCGTATCAATTAGTTGTATTCAAATGAGCCACCTGCCGAACGGCTGGTATTTTTAGAGGTAGCCTACCTACCTTTATACCTGGCCTGCCTGGGAGTCAGGTATTTACAGAGGCTGAACCAATCTGCCCTCTTTGGCCAACTCTGAGAACCAGTTTTATGTGAATCTGCACTCGTTGCCAAGTTCACTTACTATTACTTCTATGGATTTACATGCAATACGAGCATTTTTTATGTTAGGGCAAATTCAGAGCAGCAAATTGAACTTTGGTACGATCCAATTTTGTAATTAACCTTTCTTAATTAATTGGTTTACCGTATTCCAGTCTTGCTAACATACCTGCCTGAAAAAAGACTTCCTTTTACAAATAAAAAAGGAACACAATCTTTGGCCAACTTTTCCTGAGCGTGCCCATTTTAGGCGGTAAATTATTCGCAGGATAAACCAGCGATGGTGGCCGGTTTGGCTACTGACTCTGCGTTTGGAAGCTGTGAATAGAAAAGACATCATTTATGGCATTATTGAGCTGGCTGAGTGTGCATGGCAACGCTTTTATTGTTGGCCCTCTGATTTATTGGCCCTGAATGACAATTCAATCAGTTGGCTAGTATTCCATTTGGAAAGCACGCAAACACGTGGGTATTGGGTCTGATTGACATGGCCCTAACAATGGCATTTTATATGGCAAACCATTAGTGGTAAATATTGTTTTATGTGTAATCGATTATTGACTGTTTGATAGAAATTAGTCCGATTTGTTGGTTGGTGAGGATCGTGTGTCTAGACAGAACTAGCTAATGTCGCACTCATGTGCTTGGTTCTTTTCTGATGGACTCCACCGTGAGGTACTACTCCGATTATTTGTTTTAAAGAATTGAAAGCTATAATTAAAAATGCTTTGACATGGTACTACTGGTAATATTGATGTTTTATGCTCATCGTTTCGGTCCTTATCGATCATCCGAAGCAGAGTCATGCGTGATATAATAGCTCTGTCGGAAATTTACAAATTGTTTCATTGCTATATTCCATAAATGAAATGAACGCTTTCTAACTTTAGCACAACAAAATATTGACTACTTAAATATGTTTTGAAAGCATTTTTCACCTGAAAGCATTTTTAAACAACACAATGGTGTTGCTATATTTCTCAACTAAACATCGTAACATTAATTTGGTGTGTATACATATTTGATTTTTTTATGATGCTTTACCTGATAATATAACATTTCATCGACCACTTTTAAAGTAGATATTCCCATTCATATGCAAATGTAAAAAAATCTTACACTAAAAATATATATACATGAAATCTCCTTCGTTCATTAAATGTTCTTTCTCTCAATATCTTCCATGCCCTCATCATTTGTTCCGTTCTCCCCTGGAGTAATTTATATTACTCCAAGGTTCTCCCAAGTTGCTGCTGTCTTTGGTAAGAAATCGAGGTTGGGTGCACTGCGTCTACTGATGCTTTCCATATGCTTGGTCGTTTGGCTCATGCCAGGCAATGTGTCTGTCTTCTACCTGGGCCCGGGGATACCCGATTGATGTAGCCACCAATCTCTCGATCGATTTTATCCTGGGACCTAGTACTTTCAAGTTGCGTCTCTAAAAACATACTAATTTATTATTCATGGGACGAGGAGTTAATGGGATAAAAATATCTCTCCCTGCACTGGCTATTTACAGAATTTATGGCGCATACCGTTAGCTTTTTTTCTAAAAGCTTACATTCGAATACGCGCAAGATTTCAATGGTATAAATGGTTTACGTGAAATGGTTTACTGCGCGCATATGACTGCATTAAGTTGTGCATAATTCATATTAACACCTGTACATGGTCTAATGTAAACGATCACTTAATGATATACAAACCGTCTGCCTCAGGGGTAATGCTTATCTGAAATGGCCCGACGCACATGTGGAACATGTTACATACTTTCACTTCGCATTACCCCCATCGGTCACATGCTCGCAAGCATGGAAGTAAACTATTCATAAAATTGAACCTTAATTACAACCATTTGGATTTGATCTCGCTCCCCACCGTCATATTCGAGAGATCTGGTGTGTGTTTGATTCAGAAATATTTACCTGACATCTGGTGGGTATAGTCTGTAAACAACATTGATAAATGTATAAATGCGTCGGGGTGTGCTATTCTTATAAGAAAGGGTGAAGGGGGTTTGGTGTGAGGACTGGGGTTTGGTATAAAGGAGCGCATACAGACAGATATATCCGGGTGTGATTCTCAGTGACCTGGGTCGATGGCTGGAGCAGAAAAGAAATGGGAGGGTCAGGGGAAAATACCAGGTGTATGCTAGCTGCACAAGGGTGGCGAGTATGGACCTAAGATGCTGCAGTATGCACACAGGTGACCCTGAACGTTTTCCAGTGGCCTCTTGGCTGTTGAGCTCCTACCGAGTGGCGGTGGTAGTGGCGGTCTGTGTGAGATATGAGCATGATTTATGTATGTGATGTTCAATGCGTTCGATGCCAAGACTAACATGGAGATGGGATCTTCTTTCGAAAGTCCCCAAGCCCACTTTAACTCGTATTACTTACACGTGTCTATTGGAAACGTGTTTGGCAAGGCAGAGCAGATGTTGGGCACGCCATAGGACATCAATGATGATGTTTGGTTTTTCCCAGTGGCTTTTGTTATCAAGGTGAGCATGGCCGTGACATTGAGGAAGGGCCAGTGGTATCGGTTGTCCACTTACACCCATGTCAATCCTTCCATATATGTATTTTACTATTTTGGGCCTTTTCTCTTGTGCTTCGGGAGCACCAGGCATTGCTGGCCTTTTTTAAAGGCAATACATCTGATATGCGATATTGTATGTCACTTCCATGTTAATAATCATATTATGAAGACCGAAGTGCACTCAGAAACGCTGAACCCAGTGTATTTGAACTATGAATAATGCAATCTGGAATCCATTGAAAGACGATTGAACAAAAACGTAGATCTGAATTAAGGATTCCGGGATTACCTGAAAGACATGTGTTTTTCACTGAGAAGGTTAAGATCCTATTTCCAGAAATGTATATTTATATGAAATTGGAAATAAAACTATTACATACACAAAGAATTGTCAATCCATCTATCAAATGGAGCGATCACAAAGTATGCCATACCTCAGTGGAAACTTTTAACTATAAACCACGGGCACTGATTGTTATCTTTTATTTTTATTTGTATTTATGGACGTAAACTGATGGTGACTCTTGAAAATCGAAAATGGTTATTGATTATGTGACAGTTCATGGTTATTTCTTTTGATTTATGTGATTGTTTGCTCAATGGTTGCCAGAAATAATTAGCATTTCGTTGATAATGATCAAGTCAATATTGGTGGTAACTGCAACGGATATCATGCAAAACATCTGTGGTATTGTCAAGCATTCCAATGGCCTCTGATGAATCTATTTTAGGTCATTTTTGTATGGCAATCCATTGGCCACTTTGACTGGGATCAATCATTTTCTCTGCTTATTTCCATTGTGCACACCACTCAGTTCCCAACCATTGAATTAGAAATTAATCACCTCTGTTGTCAATTAATTAGGTCCTACATCCTTCTAGAGTCCTTGCAAGGTGTCTGCGATGGGGGCATTATCGACTTGTGATGAGTTAAATTGGAACAAGGTCAAACTCGTTGGTCTTCCTGACCTTTATGACCTGTGGCTGGTCAGGGCACTGTGGAGGGAAAAGGTGGACCGGATCGTTAACTGATAACCCGCGGACGAGGGGCGCCGGGGCTATAGGAAACAATCCGTTTGATATTGGGTGGTCTCGGGTGGAAATGGGACAAGGGGATCGAGAATGATTCACGACTGAATCATACTCGTCTTGAACTCTTATTTGACCTCTTCGCTTGATGGCCGTTTATGAATGCGTGCAGATCTGGCCCCGTGTTTCCCCCTTATAATACCGCAGTGCTTAAAGGCTGGGCAGGTTGGGGATCAATAGATGAATGTTCTTAACACTTGTCTGGATTGCCACCTACTAAAAGGTCACAGACCCATACTATACTATAGTTACGCTGGGACAAATACTTCACACAGAAATTACTAGTAGCTCTGTTAATCTTGTTTTGATATAAAAGGTATAGAGCGGGCTATTGAATGTATACATTTAACTTTTAGTCTATAAATATATGTATCAATTTCTATTAAGAATATTAGCCATAAAAACGTAAATTCCATGCATATTCAATGATTCTTACCTTAGAGTTTACTCTATACTCAAGCTTTTTATCATCAAATATGCACTTGCTGCCTTCCATCTTAACCTCGCCCAGCCTTAAAGCACTTATTCTACTTTTCCACATTTGATTAAGTAGTCTAGGCCCAAACCCTCAGATCAGATAAGAATGGTTGGTCAGTGATTGGACACCTACTTCGCTAATCTGTTTCTAGGTCTAGGCGTTCTAATGGGATTATAATGACATTTTGCGATGTTAATGATTAGGGAATTGTTCTCTTGAATAATTCTCAGTCATTATGGCGGGAGAACGATTTTCACTCGACCTCACGTCACACCTACGTCACACACAAACTGTCACGTTCATCCTGACGTCCTCTCACGCCTCCATATTCCCATCACCAACAGGGAAAAAATTTTGTTCCGGATTCCGTGGGTGGCAGAAGGTAACTCACTCCCGGTACAAGGTTTTAAATAGGCGTACAACATGCCTCGTCGAAGGGCTGCAAAGAAGCCAGTCACTACTCCTACCAGGAAGGCTTCAGCCAGGAAGGCGAAAGACAACACGCCCGAAGGTTCAGATCCCACTCACGAGGTAATGGCTGACAATCCTCCGCCAAAGGCGCCTGCTAAGAAGAAGAAGGATACGCTTCCTCCGCCGGCTGCGCCTGAACTTCCCAGCAACCTCAGTTTCTTGGAAGGATACATTAACAAGGGTTTCTTTGACGGATACTTGAAGAAAATGTGTGACTCCGTCAGGGCTGAAGCAAGAACTGCGACTATCGCTGAGTTTGGTCGGGGCCAGCCGCAGGCAATGGGTAGCACCCAGAGCCTCCCCGGCAAGGCGTCAGTCAAAGCTCCTGCAAGCCACGAGTCCACGAAGGTTCCCGCCAAGAAGCGCCGCAAGTTGGGCGGACGTAAACATGGTCATCGCACGCCCTCATCCCCGTCCGGGTCCTCGTCCTCCTCGTCGTCAGCCTCCTCGTCGACTTCATCAACCTCCTCTGCATCTTCTACTGAGGAAGAGGTGATATTTAGGTCGTCTAGAAAAAGAGGGAAGAAGCGAAAATTCAAGACTTCGGCCGAGGCTCGTCACCCATTCAGGGAGGAGGCAGCAGTCTCCTCCTCGTCCTCCGAGGACGAGATGCCGACGCCTACCCATCTAAAGAGGCTCTATAAGCATACAGATAGTGTCACCAAGGCATTAGCAAGACAGCACGCAACTATGGGAAAGAAAAAAGGTAAGAAGAAAAACCTACTTACGCCCGAACTCATGCTTCCTCCTGACATGGCGGCCAGGGTGAAGGAGGAGAAGAGGGACCTTTCTTTCGCCGAATACGCCTGTGGCCTGGCGCTTATGTTGTGCTCCTCTATGCCTGACGGATCTAAATCAAAGGCCATGGCGCTCCATTTGTCACAGCTAGCTCAGGATACTGCCTCACATGGCTGGGATGGTCCCAAAGTGTGGTCCCAAACCGTTGTTGACTATATCCTCGACGGATCACTCAGCTGGTCTGACGCCAATGAGATACAGCAGCACCGCACACGCCTCAGCTGGTTGCCACGCAAGCCCACTGCAAAGAAATCAGGTGTACATATACCGTGTGTGAAATTTAATTCTGACGAGTGTTATAACCAGTTCTCCCACACCGAGGGTGCCGTAACACTCGTTCATCGTTGCGGATACTGCTTTTTTGCAACGAAGAATAGAGAGTTGAGTCACACAGCTAGGGCGTGTAATAATCGTAAGAACAACACGCCAAAAGAGGGCCCCTACAATAACAACGACAGGTCTGGTTTCAAGAAGAACCAATGGGGGAAAAGTAGGTCAACCAACGAACACGTTGGCACCGATAATGCAGCCGATTCTAAGTCAAAAAACTCGGTTTGAAGGGGCAGGACGATACACTTAACCCTTGCCTCTCCACTGTTAGTGTTTCTCCGAAAATATTTGAATCGGTTTCATGTTCTGTTCTACCTATATTCCCGGACATTTCTTCTACCCACCTTGCTCGTGCATCTCCAATTATATTTCCTAGCTCTCAGGAAGTAAACAAACTGGCTGCGCATGCGCACAATTCGCATCCGCCTAGAATCCAAGATGGTGGTCATCGAACAGATTTCCCCACTTTGACAAACCAAGTTCATCGTATATTCAACGATTCAGATCGGAATAAGTATAATCAGACCTCCTGCGAAGGAAAATATGTCGTTCCTCGCCATTACAGCTCGAATGGAAGCCTCCATTCTAATGACAATCTATGTAAACAGCCAGAGAAGGCCATCGACGCATCGGTTCTCGATGCACAGCCACCGTCGTACTCCTCGGAGCTTCAGTCGACACGCCCCCCTCAGGTATTTACAAATCATGACAGCCGTCCCAATGTCGGCAATGTGACTAACAATTCTAACCCACACCATAATATTATTGAAAGTGTCCCTGGTGATGGCCACGCCAACCAGATGTATGATATTTGTTGTGATACAGCTAGTGATAGTGAATGTTGTGTTATCGAGTCTATCGGTCATAGTGAGGTGGGCGTCAATGCCAATTTTGACCGATATGAACAATGGCCTGCTCCTATATCTAGTGTCTCTAGCAATTTATCCGATATTTTTAATAAAGTTAAAGACTGTGGTGTACCTAACTGGAGAGGGGCCAGGATCCCCCTCCCATCTAACTTGAATATTGAGGCGTGGACAAGCCTTGCGACAGGTCACCCTGACGATGACATGGTCATAAGTGGCGTAGTGTTCGGGTTCCCTATGCAATATACCGGGGGACCCATGCGCGGAACTGAGACCCAAACAAACCATCCGTCAGGAACTGCTTATAAGGATAGTGTTAACTCTTATATTCAGGTGGAAACAAGCCTGGGGGCTCTCGCTGGCCCATATTATACGCCACCTTTTGTTCCTTGGACGAAGGTGAGCCCCTTAATGACCAGACCTAAATCAGATGGTTCTCGTAGAATTATTGTCGATTTGTCATACCCTGACGGGGGCGTGAATAGATATATTCGAAAGAATTCATACAATGGTGTCACAACTCATCACAACCTACCAACGATAACAATGGCTCTTGATATTATACAGGGAATTAATTCACCACAGTGCTCAATGGCCGTCATCGACCTCAAGAGGGCCTATAGACACTTCATGGTTTGTCCACTTGACTGGCCCCTGCAGGGCGTACAACATGAGGGTCTATTCTATTTCGACAAAGCTATGCCATTTGGAGCCAGGATATCTTCCCTTATTATGCAAAGAGCAGCCATGTTTATAGTCAGAGCCCTCCGTCAGAAAGGAGCCTCACCACTCATGTACTTGGATGATCTCCTCCTCATCGCCAAGGATGAGAATACTGTCCGTCAGCATTATGATCTAGCTGTGGATATTATTAATTCTCTTGGCCTGACGGTGGCTGACAAGAAACTACAGCCCCCCTCACAGAGAATTACCTGGTTGGGCGTCGACTTCGACACAAAACAAAATATCATCTCCATTACAAAGATTAAGCTTGACGAGATATACAAGTGTTTGGCTGACGCCAAGCTAAAATCTTTCCTTTCAACGAAGCAAATGCAGCAGGTAGTCGGGCGTGTGGCCCACCTTGGCAAGGTCGTCCAACCGGCCAGACTATTTATGCACAGGCTTCTGGCTGCTTTACGAGCAGCTAAAGGGGGGAGGATCTATATAAACGAATCCGTCAGGCTGGACCTCTCCTGGTTCACCGAGTTCCTTCCGGAATATAACGGTAGGACCATCATCCCTAGAGCAGAAGTGGGTCGTCAGATCTGGGCTGACGCATGTATGGTCGGCTCAGGTGCAACTGACGGCGAGGACTGTTATGCTTACATCTTCACTGACGAGGACAAACAAGCAAGGAGCATAAATCACCTCGAGGCCATTAATTGTGTTGCTGCGGTCAGGAGATTTGTGAACAAATCTGACGCAGGCAAGATAGTTGTTGTCCACTGCGACAATACGGCCACAATCGATACATTCAAAGGTGGGAGAGCCAGAGACCCAACCCTGGCGGCGTGTGCCCGTGCATTATGGTATGCTGCAGCACATGCTCAAATAACACTCAGATATATACACGTCCCGGGCGTGTATATGGAAATACCAGACGCTCTCTCCCGTGCTGCCTTGTCGGAAAAGCATAGAGTTCAGGCCCATAACATTGTCGTCAAAAACCATCTTACAAGTGTCGACATTAATCCTGAATTTTTCTCTTTGTCTAATTTCTACTAGGTAATTCAATGGCGGCTAGGCTAGCGAGAGCTGCTCAACAGAGGCAACGTTCTGCTCTTCGTCCAGGCACGGTCAAGAATAGGGACTCTGCCGCCACACTATTCTTGGCGTTCTGTTCTCACCTTCATCTCAACTACAAAAGACCGTCACCACGCCACATATGCTGGTTTGTTGAATACCTGCGACTAAACGGTTCTGCTCCTCCCACGATTGCCAACTCGCTCAGCCTCCTCCGCTCCTTCTATAAAGCATCCAACCTCGACGTCAAACCATTCAACGATAACAGAGTCGCCAACGCCATCAGAGGGATACAGCTCACTGTACGTCATATTCCTTCCCCTAAGCTGCCAGTGACGCCAGACATCGTTGCGGCGTGCTTATCGGCCGCGGCCTCTCGTCCCTATCCAACTCATATCTCTCTAGCTATAATCCTGATGTTTGAAGCATTCTTGCGTCAGTCGAACTTGGCTCCTAGATCCGTCAGCCAGTTTGATTCATCAAGACACCTTACATTTGGTGATATAAGAGTCGATAATGATAGGCTTCTCATCGACGTCAAGTGGTCCAAAACAATGCAAGTCTCAGCAACTCCTACAGTCATCTCTCTGCTCAGACTCAGCAATATATTCTGCCCAGTTCAAGCATTTCACGCCCACCGTTTGGCATCGAGAAGGTCGAGGATGGAGGATCCCCTCTTTACCTTCTATGATGGAAATACGATGACCACTACCTTCTTTGCTAGACAGTGGCGTGACCTGCTCACTATCGTGGGTGCTGACCCGTCAGCAAACTCTTTACACTCCCTCCGTCGAGGTGGGGCCTATTTTGCTTTCCACACCAAAGGGGCATCTATACAAGACGTCAAATCTCATGGAACTTGGCGTACTGACGCAGTCTCCTTATCTGACGCCCACGCCATCACAAACTACCTCCGTTCATAGAGCCTTTCTCCAACTATGACGCAGGTTTGGGACTTGTTTAGGCGTGTACGACATCCTCAACAGACATTGACTATTCATGAAAGTGATCAGATATATTATAAAATCAATCCTTTCCCCACTACGAAAATAAAACAACTTAATTAAAATCTGTGTTTCCGTCTTATAATGATTAGGGAATTGTTCTCTTGAATAATTCTCAGTCATTATGGCGGGAGAACGATTTTCACTCGACCTCACGTCACACCTACGTCACACACAAACTGTCACGTTCATCCTGACGTCCTCTCACGCCTCCATATTCCCATCACCAACAGGGAAAAAATTTTGTTCCCGCCCACCTCCCTAAAAAACTATCTAAGATGAAGGAACATTGTTTAGGCGTGTACGACATCCTCAACAGACATTGACTATTCATGAAAGTGATCAGATATATTATAAAATCAATCCTTTCCCCACTACGAAAATAAAACAACTTAATTAAAATCTGTGTTTCCGTCTTATAATGAAATAATAATTGCAGTTTGAGGCGAGAGACATTCCCTCCCTTTGAAGGGACACTCTCATCTTTGGGCCTAGACTGTTTCTTGATTAGATCCTTCAGTTTCTTGATTAGATCCTGTATTGAATTCCCAAAATAAAACACCGAGAGAGAAATTTGGCAATTATTTTTATTTTATTTCTTGATTGGGTGAATTTATGCTGTCTTGTTCAGTAATAACGACCAGCAAACGCAGTACTATCCAGTAGACTGCAATACATGTTGACTCAACTGCCTTAATCGGTTTATGTTAGCGCTTAATTAACTCTTGTTGAATATTTCACTGAATTTTAATGACTTCCAGGTTCACCGAGTACTTTTTCCCATGCTTCTCCCTTAAGCCATTCACAGAGTTTCCTGTAACCATGCAAGGCCTGCTGAGCGTACACTTAGTCCATTGTCCTCTTTCACCTTCAAGTCTTGTGTGCAGACTTAAGAAGAGCATATCCTAACTCTTTGCCTATATGTCTACCTAGGAAAGGTAAGGCCCTTCACTCCTCTGCCCTCTCCATCTGCACATATATGCCCTCCCTTCAACCTGCCTTTCCATCTGATTGGAGTATGTAGCTGTTTCCCAATCTTTTATTTATTTGTGCCAATTGTGGTAATATTTCTTTTTTATTTTAATAAAAAACAAAATTGATTATCGAATGAGCTTCTGCTTCACACGGTATTGATGTCGAAAAGCCCTTCGACTGAGCAAGTTTGGGGTATTGTTTCTGGTGACATGGAAAAATGAGTCAACTGAAAGAGAGGTCGCCAAATATGGGACAGCGTTTGATTTTCGCGCCAAATACTTTCCCTTGGAAACAAGGGATGTGCAGCTGTCGCTCCCAAGGCCCGGGAGTGTGTTGTGGGGGTGGGCGGCTCAAACCCACAACCGCCCCCCTTATTTGGAACAACGAGAGTGGAAGAAAATGACTGTGCACACTTCCATTTGTTGTCCTCGGTATCTTTTTCTCCTTTATTTAGATCCCCCATAACCCCAATTTTTAGTTGATATTACTCCTTTTGGAGAAGTACTCACAGTCAGAGAATGTTACAGCTTATGTTACAGCGCTACATATCAAGGTAAAATATATGTGGAACTTGCATTGTCCATCCATTTGTAACATAGTCGTTACCTCATATTGATACAGTGAATTCCGACCGGGTGACAGTTGACGTTATCAAATTCCACCAGCTGGTGAGATATTACCAAGGTTATCTCATCTTTGTAATTGTTAATGTTGCACACTAGTTGTCAATTAATAACCTATGATAATTTCATTATACAAGTGCATCGGCCTTTAATTTTCATTATTTCTGATATTAGCGCGTGGGTGTGGGTGGTTTCGTTTTGCAATAGCTTATCTATTACAACTGTCCTTCTCTCAAATAAGGTTCACTAATAACTGTTTAGCTATAAATGGATGTTTTGCTGATTTCAGAAACGACTGCTTTCTAGAAATATGGATATTTTTGCAATATCTTAAATATGATACCGTCCCCCCATCTTTAATTACTTTAAATAAAAACTAAACTTAAATTACTTTAAATCTTTAATTACTTTCAATATTTTTCTTATCGCAAAAACTTATATATATATATAATATATATATACTATATATATATATACCTTCATCCATCGGCCTCGAATAGTGATGGAAATTTGATCGTTAGCACCAGGGAAGGTCCATGCATGTGCAAGATTAAATCTTCTATTTTCTATTACCGTAATCTAGAATCTTAAAGCATCTCCGTCAAGATTTGATCTGTAACCCAGTCTGTTGTATCAACGAGAATATACTGACAAGTGAGTATATTCTCGTCGGTTGTATTGAATGAAACCCAACCGGCTAATTTGCCTTTCAAATAAACAATGTAAAGGAACCCGAACAACACGAATGGCCATCTCAAGTGCAGGTATCTGCGATTCGCCTCCACGATGGGGGATGAATGGCCACGCGCACCTGGCAGGAATGCATCTGGACTATCCCGGATTCACTTGCAAAATTTTACTCATGCGTGGCTAATGGACGAGTCGGGTTTAACCATGCGGAACGGGGAGCCCCAGGGCGGGCTAGCATAATTTATTCCCGGGTTTGGGGTTCTTTGTTGAATAGGGGTTAGGAGTATTGTTCCGCTTTATGAACAAAGGGCCTTTATTGGCTGGGGTCATGGTCACTGTTTTCATACGCGGGTATATCTGATGAGCTGGGGCTAAACCCCTGCTACTGGGATACCAGACAGATGTTCTCTATTGAAAAGTCAACCCTAAACCTCATCACCCTAAAATTGGAAGTGGGACATCTTGTTCGTTTTTATATTTATTTTTTTATGATATTAAATAGGCAACTTCATGGATTGATTCCTTGTAGTTTTACTAACATAAATTTATAGCTATTTATATATAAGGCACTAGTGTATGTGTGTGTGAAATTATGTATTAATTACATAATATATCATGTTTACTTTCAATATAATATATTTACTTTCAATATATATATATATATATTTCGTATAATGTATCTTCATTATCGTACTTTACATTGTACTACGTGTATTTGGGGGAAAGGGCCTCAACTCTTTTATTTACCACTGATATTCCCGGGATCCTGTACTAATATATCGAAGTTTCTGTCGAATATTTAAACAAACACTGACATTTGACGCAAAGTTCGCCCTGTTTCCGTCATTGACTGACATAATATATGGCTTCATTTCTAATGGAAATTATTTAACTGTAAATATTCTTTTTTTGGATTGAATTTGGTGGCATGTTCGTTGGTTGAATAGAAGGACTGCCTGCATTTGTGTTTGCTTCTGAATTGTTTTCTATTACCAGATAGTTATTTTTATGTTCGCAGTCTTACTTAGGTATTGAAAGCCAGGGCAGCGTCTATTGATTTCCAATCCCTTGAATAATATGTCTTTCGCTTTCGCCCTGCACACCATCTTCGCCTACATCACAGCGAACTGGACTCAGCACTCATGAAGTGTGTACATATGGAACTGTTCACATGCCCTCGACGTTCATTGTATAGTAATGCTTTGCACTTCACATCGTGCAGTCGTGGACCTTATGGGCAGGACCCTTCAATATCTGATTTCAGTATCACTTACAAAATGTGGAACCTTCCCCCTTTTATAAATACAAAATACACTACACAAACGGTTTAACATCTCTATGTGTAAGAGATTTTTAATTTTATTGTAACTCCTGCTAATATCGTGGTCAAATATATCTACATCATACGTCAAATCTATGTATGAGTTTTTTTGTATACACAGTGGCGCCGGCTCTTTCCAGATATTCTCTTATCAGTCTGTAGATTTTTCTAATTTTGAATGACCTCTAATCTTCAAGTGTCTAACTCGATGATTAGTGTTCGCTGTTCACCTGCTGACGAAGCCAATTTTTATCAGCGCTGACTAAGAGTAAAAATGTCCCCAATCTTTTCCCGCCAGATATGCCTATACAGAATGTTTTATATATATGCCTTATACACAGATAATTACCGCTATATTTTGACAGGATAATTGATGACCGTGTTGCGTTAAAGACATCTCTCGCTACTGAAGTTAATCTTAAAGTGAGATTGTCACTTGATTTCTGGTTTGATCTCATTTCATTTGTGAACACGAATTGCTCTATGTACCTAGCAGTGGTCTCTTGTCTCCTCACTGCCTTCATTTCACCTCCTAGTGAGAGGCGCTCAAGCTATCAACTGTTTTTTTATGATCCATGGCGCCTGACAGGAATTTCCTCCATGTCTCATAATTAAAAAGTCTCAATCAGGCTTGTCGCTGGGCGCACCTTTCATTATAGAGGTGATAAGCCCCTGCAAGTTTTTTCCCCATAAAATATATCACCTTCTCCCCGCCCTCGCACGTGCCCAACGCGGGGCAGTGATGGCTTGCTTCGGGACCTTGTACCGGACAAGTATATGGGGAGGGAGGTGGGGGCGGGGTCCGGAGGGGGGGGGGGGCAAGTGTATAGAACGAGGGAAAGGGGAGAGGGGCAGGAGGGAGGGAGGGTGGTGTGCCTGGCCGCATTCTCTCCTTCTGTGTTGTCGTTAAATCTTCCTGCTTCGGTGTGGCACACGCCGCGGTCATCGACACCATAAAGCACCCAGCCATGGGGAGGGAGTCAAAGCCACCTGGGGGAGGTTATGCGATGGGTGGGCGGTTGGATGGCAGGGATGAAAGTCTGCACATGGCTATAGCTCCACCCTCAGTGCCCTTCTAACCCCGTCGCCCCCATTGCAAGAGGCAGGTGTGCCTCTGTTTTAGCTTGGAACCTTCTTCTTCTTCTTCTTCTTCTTCGCTCTCTCTCTCCCTCCCCCTCTCCCTCTCCCTCTCCCTCTCCCTCTCTCTCTCTCTCTCTCTCTTTCTCTTTCTCTCTCTCTCTCTCTCTCTCTCTCTCTCTCTCTCCCTCTCCCTCTCTCTTTCTTTTTCTTTTTCTCTCTCACTCAAACTGACTCTCTCTCTCCCCCCATTATTGTCCTTCCTTGCTGGGAAGTCCTCTTCTCAGTTTTAACTATTGCCATTTGGTCTTAAGTACTTAAACACAGCTCATATACATACATAGATATTGGCTACCAGCAGTTATTCCTGGTATCTTCATTTATCACGGAGAGAGGGAGAGAGAGAAGGCCCTTTCTATAGACTAGTGAGTAGACCTGGGCATTTGGTAATCATACATGATTGCCCGTCCAGGCCTCGACTGATGCCTCTGGTTTGTCCCAACAGATGCTGAGCTGACAGAATGATTCATGATTCAAGCCAATACACTTTTATAAACGACTCGGGGGCTCCCATTTTTTACCCATGCTCTTACATGTTAAGTGAACAGGATTATCAGTACATTTTCACTTTTGCTTTGATCTCAGGAGCACACGACACAATGGATCAGTTCAGTCAAGTGTCTTGTGTGATTTGCATCCATAAAATGTTGATTTATCTGCCTAGAAGCTAGCATTCACCAACGGGCTCCGATTAGTGACTGAATCTGTTTTTATCCTGCTTTCAAAGACAGCTAATGAGATTGAGTTTTTATCAATTCCGTCGAAACAAATAATTGATATAGAATATTCTATGTTTATCGCTTCTCCTTACAAGGTATATTAGATGTGAATTAGAAGTGATGACACAGCCTTAGTTCCATTCCACATTCAGTCGATATGATATTAGAATCAGTCAAAATGGACAAATAGTTTAACTTAAACTTAAATTGTTCACTGGGAGAAGGTCCACAATTCTATGTTTCCATGTGTATCACTTCTGCTAAACAAGGTATATTAGATGTAAATTTACACTATAAGCGATGACACAACCTTCGTTCCATTACATATTCCGTCGATATTATATAGAATCAGTCGAAATACACAAGTAGTCTAACTTAAACATTAAATTTTCACTGGGATACAGGTCCACTATTCACTTCATTCTCTTCAGTTGTCAATCGTTCTTGTTAATGTAAAGTCTGCCTGTTGTTCGCCCTATTTTACGCAATTGTACACATCAGTCGTCATCCAGAAGTCAAATTGGATCTTAGAATGTGACAGGGTCAACGTCGGGGCAGCGCCTGAGCCGAGGTCAGGGGTCAACAGACCCTGAACTCAGACAGAGCGATAAAGCTGAGATGAGACCCTGTCCATCCTAATCCTATAGAAGCAGATTATATTGTCAGAGCGCCTGTCAATCTCTTTTGGATTAATTTTCGGTCTCTCTTCGACTTCGGTAAGAACGGCCGCCCTACCTCCTCCTCCTCCTCCTCCTCCTCACTCAATTTGTAGCCCATAGTTGTAAAAATGGACCCCATCCCTCAAATCCATCCAACGATAAAATCACTTATGACACATTTCA
Organism: Sthenelais limicola; assembly: GCA_942159475.1. Classification (NCBI taxonomy): domain Eukaryota; kingdom Metazoa; phylum Annelida; class Polychaeta; order Phyllodocida; family Sigalionidae; genus Sthenelais; species Sthenelais limicola. The sequence goes on along the minus strand of OW804094.1, from coordinate 31,890,101 downwards.
AATTCTTAAAAGACAGCTTACGTCATTCAAGGTAATTTTTAGGTTATTACTTTGGTTTAGTTCCTCTGGTTTTTTTCTGTACCGTTTTTTCTTATAGAAATGGTAATACTGAAAACCATTTGTCCATTGTTTTCTAGGATCATCATTTGGGGGTTGTAAAACCAGGCTTTGATGCTTGAAACATCAATACTATTAATAGACTTGTAATTAATGGTTGGTCTGGAAGATGCTTAGATGTGAAGATGTCCACGTGCTCGGAACAAAGTCTGATGCTTATCAAAGAATGATAGCCATGCTTCATTACACCAAAGAGAGTGTAGACGTGACTGCAATGCCAATATGATGAAGTATTGTTAATTTGTAATTCAATGACCGATACAGAGAAACTCTTAAATGTCTCCTTCAACCACGATGTAAGCGTGATCTCAGTTTATTGTCCGCTAATTTGTCCCACACAAATACGCTATGAATAATCAGCGGAGATTTTCAGGATTTAGTTTAATAATCAAATGAATCTCATCCAAAATAAAATATCCGTTTCTTTTGCTTTCTCCCTTCCTTCACCTGGAGACCGAGAGTGAAGGAGAGCTAATTAAATTCCACCCAGACACATTGTCTTCTTCGTTCTTGTTTATTATTCTCGTTTTCTTTCGAACTTTAGCACTCACCGCCTCTTTTCCTTCCTTCCTTCGCCATCCTGCTCGATTTTAGTTATCGGTGAGCCCAGACTGACGCCCTAGTTATTAAAGTACCTCCATGTACTCAAAAGCTCGCAATGAATCGAGTCTGGCAGTCTGCGAATACTCAAGGATCTTCGTCCTCTTCACCAGCCTCTTGTGCCCACATGCCAGCCTCTAGCCCTATCAGCTGGTACCTACGCCCCCTCGAGTCCCCGTCTCTGTGCCCCACTGATGTTATGGGTTTTAGGGAGGTGACTCCCGGTTCAGATTGCGCATTAAGACGACCATTAAATGTGAACTGGGTGACTTCTGTGCCCCCTACCTGTGCTATCTATGTGCCCAACTCACGAGGGACCCTTCTGGGCGATCAGAAGCTCTGGGACAAAGGAAATATTTCCTGGGGCACTCATAGAAACCCCTAGTTTGAATTAGTAATTTTCTCCCTTGTTCCTAAGGCGATTCAGGTTATTTGTATTGGTACCTATCACCCATTGTCCTTGCCTCTAGCTGTGTATTCTTCTGGACATAAGTTTGATTGTTTTCTTACAATAAGTTACATTCACTTGGATTCAGTTGGATCTTAGAATACTCTTAACTTCTAAGGTTGTATTCAGCCTTTCCTAAAGTCTTTGTTGTTAATGGGAGGTAATTTGTATTGGTAGACCTTTTTAGTGGTATTGAATGTCTGGCGTTATTTATACCAATGCATCTTCTGAGTATTTCATCTTTGTCATCAGGTGTCGTTAACTTGTTCTCGGGAAACCCTAATGATTCCCGTGCACATCTCGAAAGCTCCTACATCCGATGAATTATCGGCCAGTAATTTACTCCCGTAGTACTTTACGAGAGGAAACCCCATCTCGAAACGAAAGCTAATACCCAGTCGACTTCATGGGCGATGTATTCAATATTGGCCTGCGCTTTGATGTGAAGCGAATTTCACATACTGAAAACATTTAACCTGTTTACATTTTCACCCCTAAAAATTCCTGGCACTGTACCGAGAATCAATGACCCATGTGCACTCTTTGACCTAGAAAGGACTTCCAGGTGTGGGACATGTGCTGACCAGGTCCATGGCCTTGGGTCTGCCACTAGGATAAGCCACTATGTGGACGGTGTATTTCTTTATCTATACCCTAACGTTAATCAAATAATCTGATGCAATTTTCTCGGTAAGCCCCTGGTGTGGTTATTTCATGGGCATTTTCCAGAGGGTATGTCAAAATTGATTTGGGGTCCGCTTATATCCAGAAGGGGAAAATCCAGAGGAATGTTATTACTTGGACGATAATGACACTTGTAATGTTGGGTTTTCTTTCTATATTTTTTCCATGAAAACAGTTGTTATATCATTACACAGAGTACTACTGTCATCGGTGTAGTTTAAAATAATCAATTATGAGGTTACATATTAATGAAAAATCAATAACCTGTCTATATTTATCAGCTTGGAGATTTTACCCATGGTTTTAAATTATTAATATTTTCCTGTTTCACTTAATTTTGTATCTATTCACATTGCGGTATGTTGTGTATTAACGCACTTCTTAGAGGTACTAGTTAATATGTTCGGGTCCTATAATATTTTGAGAGGCAGTCTTATTTTTCTGACAGCAATTCGATAGTCCAAAGGCAGCTATTCGCTTATTTTCAAAAAAGTGACCTAACCCAGCTAGACTGAAGCTATATGTATAACCAAGGTCAACGTAGGTCAAGTAAATGGGGAAGATTGTGGCCAATGGATGGGAAAGTGGCCAGGACCCGTATTTCACGTGAATTCTTCTCCGGCCAGAGACAATTATGTGGTGAAGTTAGTTGGAGAAAAGGGGGAGAGAGGGGCGTTGCCTATACTCGGCCTCCGTGGCCAAGACTGCGGTATCCTTTGATGTTCCTGTACTCGGCCATACTATCTTACTCCCTCGCTATGGGAGACAGAGTATATAAAAGTCACCTTCTTGTTATCTTGAGGAGGGGAGAGCTGAAAGAATGGGGGAACTTATTGGCTAAAGAACTATCATGTGTTTCAGATTGCCACGTCATTGCCTACCCTGTGTCTATTATACGCTGCATATGTCCTAGTAAATAGCTCTAGGCTCTGGACAGAGTTGGTGGGCGTTCGTGCTATTTAATGGTGGCCCCCACTATATTCTTGTATTCATATATTTCACTTGGTGCGCTCGCAGTGAAAGGAAAGGGTGACGGGCCCGTCGTGGTGAGGTGGGCCTCCTTGAGCCTAGGTTTCAGGTTTGAGCCCATATATTCTGCCCGCTTGACACTTTTCTTTGCCTACCTAGGTTTAATTTGGCCCTCGTAAGGTCGCCCAAAATGATAGGTGTCGGTGTATATGGGTTTGCCGGTGACCCCTGGTCTAGAACCAGGTTTAATCATTTTGCTACTTTTTTATTAGTGTAAAAATAAATAACACCAACAACAACTTTATATCTGCTAAATGTTTACATCACTTCAACACTCGGCTCTACCGGTATATGGGTCAGATTTTAAGAAAATGTACAATTCGGCTTCACCAATCCTCTCAAATAACCCAAATTTAAGACAAAAATAAGGTTCAAATTGCAGTTTAACATATCAGAACAGATAATTAAACCAACACAAAACCAAATATACTCAGATATACCCGGTATTCATCATTTATCAGCCTAATCCATCAGAATTTACTAAATGCCAATTGTACAAATCTGACCCATATAGCCTCTCAAGATATACATTTTTATCTAGTCTTCGAATATTGTTTTCCTTGAGATCTTAGTTACCTACGGATCAATTGAGAGTAATATTTGTGTTTAATATCCAAACAATCCAGTTTAATCTAGTTTTATTAGGCCTGTCAAACAAAAAAAGGTTGTCAAACTCCAGTTAGACCTACTTCTATCGCCCGCCTTATTTAATTTCCCAAAACATCACTTGTCTTCCCTTCTCCAATAAAATATGGCTAATGCTTCAAAATCCTTTTGTTTTCCAGTTGGCATTCATCAATTTCTGTTTAGGCATATCTACTTTATCCTGAAGAATAATTAATTGTTCCATTGAGTCATAAATCCAGTCATCTATCTTCACTAGTGTAATGTAACGTAATCTCTAAAAACTTCCCGATCCTTATCTGGCTTCTCCTTCGGAATTCCCCCAGCTTTTGAACAGGTTATTTGTCTCTTGTAATCAGGCTATGAATGATAGTTTTCAGTTGCCAAATTGTATCTTTCCAGATAACACTTCTTGCGGTCGATGCCCACAAATTTCACGCCGATCAAAGGACAAACATCTAGAAGAATTAATCAGAAAAAAGACAAAGGATTTGTTCTACCAGACGTTCCTGACTGTTTTTGACTACGCCGCCCATCGCCATTTTTTTTCTTTAGTAAAGAGTGTTGGCTTGGTACCTTGGTTCACCTGGCTATGTTGAGAGAAGGGGGAAGATAAAGTGTGTAAGTGTCTAGAGCGATTGATGATCGGTGTCATACAGAGTGAGATAGGTTTGAGTTCACATTTATATTTGTTAGACCATACACCAATCTCTGCCATGTGCACAGCACACCTGATGATGTATAGAAGTTGGTATGAAAAAAAGTTGGAAGTGATTTTTGCGTGTACTCCTTTATATATTGCGTATCTCCAATATCCACCGTTTTATTTTAGATAAAAGATTGATGAAACACTTCTTTTATGTAGCAATAGAAGCCATTTCGTCCATATAAGTTTAATCCAGGGTATCGCCTGTAGAAAACGATAGCTTTTCGTTTTAATCGGTAATCGCAATATTGTTACTAAGAAAAATGTCACTCAAATTCAGGGAGCTAGATAAGTGTGGAGTAGCCATCAGCAGCTTTCTCCCAAATGCTATAAGATTGGTCTCACAACACATTAAGATTTATAGTGTTAATTACCTGTGGATCGACCAGCTTGATTCGTCTAGAATTACATTTTCTTATCTTGTGTGTTTGAAAGATAGTATTTGTAAGAATTTTTTCCGGATTTCGTTAATTTTCTTTGATAGTTATATATCACAAGGAACCGTTCCAATGCTGAAAGTTCTTATGAAGCTGGATATTGTTTATTAGCTGAACAAAGAGTAACATTCACGGCCAGGGTTGAAAAAATATGCGTCTATATAATATACTAGCTTCTTTTGTATACTGCCTCTCTGTGACAATTAAACCGACAGTTCTTTGATGGTCCTTCTCGACAGCCTGCTACTGAAAATCTAACAAGTAAATCCTGGATAGAGTAGGCCTACTTGTCGCTGCTTACGATCTTGGAATAATTTCAACATTTGCTACCCTCCATGGCTCATCTATGTCATGTCAGCTTTTGTTCCATATAGTGATTCGCTCCCATCATCTTCCCTGAAGATAAGAAAAAGGTCGTTCACCCTTCAAACTGGGAGGCAGTAAGTAATTTAATACATTTATATTTGTTACACAGAAATGTATTCTCGAAAGCATTTCTCCTTTAAAAGGTTTATAACTTATACAAATGTGTCATCTGAGGGACTAAATACTTCAAAGTAGCGTAACTCGAGTATTTATCTCATGGGTCACACTGTTACATTATTCATTAGGGTCTCTTTTACTCTAAGATACTGTGTGCATTAAGCAAAGTATTTATTGATTATATTGATAATGACTTTGTGATAGAATTCACGGGGAACACCCACCGATATATCAACACAAAAAAAAGCTGATGTCAGAATGCCAATAACACGGTGACCTGAGATTATAATGCCCATATATGGGCAAAGAATTAAGGTCAGATCAACGAAATGGGGGCTTCTCGACTGACGTCATAATGCATTTCCTGGAAATTACCTTGATGTTAGATAGGCTATACAACTACAAGTTCACCAGAGGTGAGAATGTACATATATATCCTCACAGAGATAGTCCTAATAATTACATTGGCAATTAATGCTATAGACAAACGTGCTTCGTCATGTTTTCCTCAAAGGATGTGGCCTTGTTTTTGACTTAAAGAGATATCCTCTAGAGATAAGAAGTGAGTAAATAATCGTCACAAGTTTACTTTAACCTGAATTTCCACCTCCGCATTTAGAGTTTGCCGACTCATTATGTTAGCAGTAAGAAGCATTTGGTTTCTCTATGAAGTTTATATATACATGTATATGTCTAGTATGATCGTAGGCAAGATGTGTGTAGGCCTGTATGTAATGTATAAATTCTTTCAATGGTTTTAATTTTGAGTTCTAATTCTCCCCATGATTTATGCTTTGTGTATTATTTTCTACCATCTTACCCGATGGAGTTTTCCGATAAATCACCCATGATAATTTATTGGAAACTGTTGATTCCCTAAGTAGAGATACATACGTTCCACAACGGTAAGTTATGTTATAGTTCCATTGAGTATTATGTATTACATGTACCTTGGGGCATAGAGTATTCCATTGTAGAACTTATATTCACGCGGGTGAATGCTTAGCCTATCATAAATTATAATTACTCCCAAATGCTTCAGTGGTTCTATGCATAATATTTGTGATGTTTATCATTTATGTATTTGCCATACGCTTAGATAATGTCGGTTCATATAATAGCATGGTCTAAACACTGGGCCTTAGCTTTGAGATATGGACTATGTATGTTATTGGGTTAGATTGTGTCTAGATTGTCACTGATTGTGAAGACATTTTTTACATGACAGTTAAATATTTTCAGAAAATTAAAATGGCGTTTTTTATGATAGAAACTGCCCCTCATCTAGGGCAACATTGTGTACTCCTTGTTGAGATTTGATTTTTCTTTGTAATTAATGAGAAATAAAATGTATATCGGGCCAATACATCAATGTCTTGTGTATTTTTTCGACCTCTCTTCACGGTACCTGGGACGAATGATTGTGTTAATTGATTGGTGTGTTCTTTATTGCACTGAAATGAACAAAGGGAAATCTGAATACACATCTGATTATTCATCGTTTCTTCCAGTGGGTGCCCGAAATGTGTTTTTTGGAGATTTTTACTTTGAAAGTTCCCTGTGAAAGTTCCTCTTTTTGGGTCGTCAAAGTGAAATTAGTTACTAAGTATCCCTAGCGAGGTGTTAACATGGACAGTGATTAAGCTACAAATAGAAAATTAAATACATTGGGGGAGTAACATTACGATGAGAGAAGAAGGACATGAAGGCAAAAGAAATAGCTGTGTTTCCGGTTCACCGCTATCTAGACAAATTTACCCTGCCTAAAAACAATTTTTCGACAAAAAAAGGTTAATTAAATTTGTAACAGAAACCTCCGAACTAGTAGAAAACCCTTAAAAATAAATTCCTTCTGTTATTAAAACAATTGTTATTAAATAAACGTATTTTCAGAAAGGTTATCAGCTGGTTTGAACAGGGAACACACCTAAAAGAAGTCCCTGTATGAGTGAAAGTGGGAACTATTCCGATTCTCAGCTATAACATAGTCTTCTACATCGAGATAAGAGATCCGCTGGCTGTAGTCGTTCTGCACTCGATGAATGATCCCTCCCCTCTTATCTCGAACTCTTCGAGCTATCGTTATCTATTTATACACCAGATGTCGCACATGCATCGGCAGCGACTTGTTATTGCTTGTCCAGGGTTCTCCCTAAGCGCAGTGAAATCCAGGGCAGTGGATCGGACGAAGATGGTTCCTACTCTGTGCTTGGACGTCTCGATGCCAAAGAAGGCCAAGCATGCATATCGAGGCAATTTATCATTTTGAACAATGAAATCCAGGTAGGCTACCACAGTGGGTGATATGTATAATAAATAGCATTGGCAAAGTATGGTTCCAAAGTTTTAAGTTATAATCCCCAAAGGTTTAGTAATTATTTATTGCTTATTTATAAGTTTGAGAGAAAAAAATCAGGCCAACTTGACGCATGAGAATTAGAGGAAAGCGGAGGGAGTGTGGAATCAAGGTGAGGATAATTTATGATCGTTTATTTTTCCAGCTTGACAGGTTGTGTGTATATTTAGCAAGTTACATTCAAAATTGAATGACCTGTTTGTCTCCCGATTGAGTACATTGGTCTGATCTATCGCTGTACCGTGGTGGAAATGGCACAGCCAGCAGACCATAACATCTGTGATTAATTTGCCAATTGTTCGATTGTCAATCTTAATGTTTGCTTCTCCCATTGCAAATTGACTTTGTTTTCAATTCAAACTAAAAGGATCTGCCGAATTAAATATTTGAGGAAAATTCACATGACATTGTTTTAGAAATGCAATTTTCTTTCTGGCAGTTAAATCTAATTTCATTTTGCAATGTCACGAGTTGTTATAAATCTAAATAGATCTGGGTAATAATACATCTCAAAGTTAAAAGTAAAGTTTCTACCGATGCCCTGCAAGTATGCCAATCATACAACCAGTTGTATTTCTATAGGCAAGGGATAGGCAGTGTTTGGGAAAGCAAGGGAACTGACAATGCCTCTCCATAGTGTATGACCCAGTAAGTGTCCTTTCAAGCCTCGATTTGTTGCTACAGATAATAACAAACGTCATCAAGGATAGATGATGTTTTGACCTCATGTTTATGTAGGAATAAATCAATATCGAACCTATTTACCTGTCAGTGAATGAAGCGTTCTGTATGTAACATGTATGTCAATGTGACTTTTTCACACTAATGTATAAAGGAAGTAAATGGAAGTATGATGTGCTTATTAATATAGGATACACTTACAGAAAAGATTAACATAGTATGCATGTGTCAGAGATGACGTGGGTGTGTAATTCCTAGCTATTCCTGTAAATGCCGATGTATTCAGGTATACGTAGACCATCGATATCGATTTGGCCAGTTCCTTCGTTCTATCTACAACCAAAGAACATCGACAACAACCCACCGCCAGTCCGATAGATTGCTCTTCAATTGTGATTGAATGAACAGGCGAAATACGCCTGGATGACCGTGTGAAAGTCTCATTCAGTAATGACTTATTTGGAGAAATTCTTTTCATCAAAACTTCACAATTTTGGTAGAAGTTGTTGGATCACACAGTTAAAGTTGTTGGGTGGTAACGTGGGTGTTTAGTTTTCCAATATACCAAAGACTAATTAATATGTAAATCAATCTTAATCTTATAACACTAGTCGTTAACTTAACACATGCCCACTGAAATGTGTCTAATTATTATATCGTCCTCGAATTCATATTATCTTCACCGGAATTCTGCTTTAAAGTTATCAGGATTATCTCAGATGGCATATCTGGTCCAGGGACCCAAACGGTAACAGATAGCTGTGTATACTTTCAAATCGCAAATGAATAAAGCATCGATTTCAAATATAACGTGATTTACGGAGGTTTCTTTTCATTTTTAATAAACTACATACATCGAGGGGCCTCCCAGTTTTCATTTGTAGCATGCAAGTGTGTGAGATTTCCTTTCAGTTATGTACGTAACCGGGGATACTCGAGTTCAATTATTCAGTATAATTGATTTAAGTCGATTATGAAGGATTTTCATCTGGACTTCCTTGTCAATAATTGAGGGGAAATATCGATTATACTTCAATTCATACGCCCGTTTACTTCAATAATATGAATCATTGCCTCTGCCTTGACGTAGAGCTATACAGACAGCAACAAGTTATTTATTATTCAGGAAACGAGCGCTATAAACAAAACTGCTCTCAGTCGATGGAAATTAACGAATGGAAAAACGACGTTCGGAGAGTATAAATTTCCTGGAACAGCGTGTGTATCCAATACATTAGTCGATTCCCATTCCAACCACCGATGTTACCGTGGTATATATTGGTCAATTCGTATTCCCAAGTACTACTTTATCAACTAGCTATACATATAATGGCTATTAAAACTGTCTTAAGGCAAGTCGTCCCACTGGGTGTGTGCCATTGTGTCAAAGCACTTGGCTGAGGAAGAGAATCTCGTCAGATGCCATGGGCGGATCTAGATGTACATATCCTGAGACAATGATAGGTTTACTGATTATAAAGGTGTAACGATTAGCCATAGCATTTATATTCAAAATATTTGTTAATACCATGACGATGGGTTATCTCTGTCTGTCCGATTGAATTTTAAATCAATGCAGACCATTAGTTTAGTTAAAACTGTGATCAGCATCGTCAGTTCAACCAACGAGTATACCCAGTAGGAAAAAAAACTGTACTCGTTGATTCAACTGAGAGCCTGTGTCTATATAGAATCGATTGATTGATGGATAAAAGCTGGGTAAAATGGTGAAAAGAGTTCCAAATGATCAGCTGTTCCAATATCCACTATAATTTATGTTTGGGCTTCTATATATGGGTACTAAAATCATATATAATCAGAGGCGATTTGTCTTCTCTGGTGTGACAGTTGCAGATCGAAGGGGTAGTTATATTGTGCGACTGAAATAACCCCTTTCCCCTATTCTTAAACAGCAGCATCCTTTAATCTATTTTTTTAATCAAACTTTTGAGTGAACCTATGAGTTCATAAAGTTTTTTTCTGTTATGTATATTATCAGCATAACACAGGCACAATTTTGCAGTCATCATAAGACATCAATAAATATCCCAGTGTACGTTGAAGTATATAGATTTAGCCAGAGAACTCCAATGGAGTTCTATGATTTAGCGAACATTGGGAGAGAGTGAAAAAGTGGGCGTGGTCATGAAGTAGCAGTAGGTGTGTGAATCCACTTACTCAATGTGGTACTTAAGTATAGGCCCTTCTCGTGCTAACTTCTGACACAGCGACACAAAACAACAACACAGAAGCAAACATTATTTCATTGCATTACCTTCATCCCGCTATCCAGCTATTCCATTTTGCGACCATCACCATCGTTAATTCGACGAATATTTACCATTACCTGGCCCGGGGTTCCCACGTATATAAGTAGGCTGAGTGTTCGCCGCATTCTCTTTGCATGTTAGTGGGTGGCTTAATTCTTTTCTTTTGTGCGTTGCGAAGAACCTCCCTCTGAGGAATCCGAGCCACTGGCATTGATCATCAGATGTCACGAGGTCAAACAAAGTTCAGCGACTTAGTCAGGATATTTTCAATGGAGGCAAAACCCTTATAATTATATTCACCCTATCTTGGTTAATCTTGGACAAAGAAGCCAATCAAACCCAATGAAAAGCAACATTAGGTGTCACTACAATGATATATTATGTTTTGGCGATGCGATCATTTTATTGATTGTTTTTTATATCCCTCCATCATATGATAGGGGTGAAGTACATTGGGATACTTGAGAAATGTATAATAATGTCTTAATTATACAAATTAGACACCTAGCAGGTGCGATAAGTTACACGTTTGAGAGTCAAATTCGATTGAAAATTGCTCGCAATTTTACCGAACCAAAAGTAACATTCAGTTTCCACTTAAGAATGCAGGTATACTTTTAACCCCAAAATACTTATTTTGGCAGTCGCTGGGGGATCAAATTACCAAGAGGGATATTGTGTTTGGCGTCTGTTGTTATTTGTAATCGTCACGGTTTTGCAGACACCTTTAATTACAGATATCACGTCGTGTTTCGGTTCACGCAGATTCACCGACAGTAAACACAAATCAGATGTGACCTTTGCCCTTCTAATTCGTGCTAGAGTATCTAACGTAGGAACCCCAGAAGATTTTCATCCAATTCTGCCGAAGCAATCACGTCTCGCCCTGCCTCTCCTTTGAGCTTTTGTGTGATGGTATACAGTGATCAATAACCTTATATTGAAGGAGTCGCAATCAATTTATTCCCACGATGTTTTCTCTTTCCTACATCGCACCCTAACAACTTCCCACAATGGACTCCTTCACAGAATTGCTGACAGGGACTGATGCGCCCCGATATCTCATACACATACCACAGTATAGATTCTTTTCTAAGCATAATATTTAACACAAAAAACGTCTATTTCATTAGATCACGCTCATTGAGCTTGTTATACTCTGTAAATCGCACAAACTAATTAAAATCCTCTATCACCCTTTCTTCTTAGTCACAATATTACATTCTGTCCCTTATACCAACCTGGAATATTATATAAGTTTTTTTTGCATGACATTTTTTTCTCATTCAGCCGACCCTATACTCTAATTGTCTGTGCCCAAATGAGGTGGGAAATATATTCCGGTCTGACAATGATGATCACTTCGCCTTGAGAGAGAATGCGTGGTAACAGTCACTTGAAAGTAAGTAGTTGCATCAGCATGGTGCCCAGCAAACAATGCATGGCTTTCTTCTTGGATGCCCTTGAGTAGCCCAGCCTTAACCTCCCATTACAAGGGCCATTAACTAAGGCCATCATAAGCAGTACCTGAGTATTATCTTCATTATATAGCTGTTTTATGGATCATTGACCTTAAACATAGGTGCGTTGCTACCTTCCCTTCCAAAAGACACGACCTTGGATGAGATAGAATAATGATGATTTTCTGGACGGATTACTGATTTATCTCCCAGTGTGTAACAGGTAGAACCTCCAATGCCGTGATAGTCACGTCTACAGTAGCCAAACAAAATTCATTAGCTCAATTATCCAGTCGAATTTAAATCTGTAATCGGTGAAATATTTATGAATTTTCGTTAATCGGCTGCCACCCTATTATCGATAATTCAGGGAGAATGGGTCAATTAATGTCATGAAATCTACCTCCCGTTTGAGAATGATGTATTCGATCACTGTACAAATTAACACGCATGCTGTTAGTATCAACAGGTCGTTAAAATACATTGATTCATTCAGGTTGGAACTGCATCAATTCATTACGTGCCATGGTATTTTTGACAATTTCTTCAATCTTTTCCTATAATTTCCAACCCACTTAAATATACCCAACAGTCCAGTTCCTTTTTCATTTGTCATATAGTCTTGCGTCTAGTTAGGTAGAATTTAGCGAAGGGGGATGCTGCTAGTCACACTTTTCATCGGCATTTACACAAGGTTCTAGATTATATCCTTTTTGCATCCAATCCCCATGCCGACCTTGGAGTCACTGCCGTTCACTAAGAAAGCAGTTCGTCTCGAGATTAGAACATGCACCAAAATCCCTTTAAATCACCTAGGGGCAAAATTGCTTTCTCGAATGGTTGCAGGCAAAGAAAAGTATCAGTTATAAGTTTAGGAGTGCATGCGTTTAGCCATAAATAAGCACTGGCTTATATCAAGGACTTGCATGGTACCTGTACTTATTTCTGGCACATCCCTCGCCATTGACCATCGGTTTCCAGAAACCGTACTTGTACCCTCGCAGAAAAGGAGCCTGCTTTTGAACTGACTGTACTGATCGTCCAGTGCAAAGAAAACTCATTCATACCGAATTACCCTTCCACTTGTCATGCGAATAGGAACGTTTCACTCGTGATAATGATATCATCTTTACCATGGGGGAAGATAAATTACTGCAAGTGCGTGTAATGAAATCCAGATAATCAAGTTGGTCAATTTAAATTAAAATAAATATCGTATGCAGTATTTGCCTTCTTTAATGTCAGGTCAGGAGTGTTCTTTCGTAAACATGACACGTATAATTAGGCCCTATTGATTAATATGCAGCTCAATCCATGTTATCTTTGCGGTGTTATTAATTACCATTATGATATGAATGCATTCTTAATTGAGTTTCTTTGGCAAACATGTAAAAAGTTATAAAGAAAAATACTTATTGACAAGTGTAACAGTGGTCGGTATATTCAACCACTATGACCACATGTACGTGAATGATTGGCATTTTGCAGGTACATATTTTATACACGTGGACATTTTTTCTCAACTAACTGGAAGAGGTCTTTAGTGAAACTGTCCCTCGAGAGGACAGTTTTTATTGTTCCCCTCACGTGATCTAAGCTAACGGGGTAAAGGACATAATGGTATGGGACATTGCGATGTCTGGGTTCGCAGGTTTGCTATTCTATGCTGTGATGGCCAATACCTCCGCAAAATGCTTGGTTAATTAAGAGGGGCGGGTGGACAGATCACCAGTCATACGTGTGCACCAACGTTACCTTGTCCGGTGCGCCTTGTCCTTTAGCGCTAACCTATATTCCTTTGACATGCATGTTTATTCAAAGCCTCGTGATTATTTGCCAATAAATTGTGTCTACCTCTGGCCGCCCCTATATATATTTATTTCGACTTATTACAATGGGTGATTTGATATCTGAGGTGTTTTTATGACCAGCTCCTATTGCTTGTAGCTCTGTTTACGTCAGATCTTCTACGCACTGTGCCGCATTTTTTTTATGACTTGTGATAATGACGTATATGCTCGATTGTGTGCTCGGCGTCAATAGCAATCTAATTGATGATAGTCATCTTTTTAACGATGATTACTTTTGTGATACGTCCAGCGGGCGAAGGGTTAAGCAAATGCGAGTATCGCCACAAAAAATATCTTGGTTTTATATGCATTTAAACATAGATTATCGTTATGGTCCTATAATTCCGAGGAGGGCGCTATGTATTTAGCCAGGACGCCTTCAGCTGATCAGCACTTCGACTTGGTCAATTTCTATAACACACACAAATTAACCTTTGTGTAAAAAGAATTACAAAGGCTAAACAAAAACACCACAGCATGGGTATGTTTATGGCTTCATGCAGACTATCCGTAAATCAGATATCCGACTCTTCGACCATGCAATGGCCGTCACTTCCTTGAAATATTTATGAGCTGGGAAAGTCGTTACGCCTGGGACTATTTTTTGTGGTGAGAAAATTGTCATAATTTTGCATGACAAGCCGGGTTAAACATATAGTATGGGGAACACGGCTGGCAACCGAGGTCTGACCTCCAAGTGATTAGGGAGGAATCGATACAATAGGGATGTCTGGCATAACATAAAGAAATAGCGTGTTTAATCCTAATTAAACAGTTCGAGAGAGATATGCATGCTTGGTACAGATGAGTATGATGACTTGGTCTGCATGGATATTTAAAGCAGATCTGTTATTTGCAAAAAAAATTCCAATTATAATACCGTTTTCAATATGTCGGCATATTATATTCTCAGAGACACTATTCTTCCAGGCATCTCAAATTATTTAAATTGGGAGTTCAGCGATGTATATGCAATTGGATACCAATTGGAATGCATTTGGTCCCCATGTCCCATTCAAATATTAGGTTACGTTAGAGAAAATATGATATCTTGGTGCATATGCCACATCAATCATATAAAAATAACACCAGAGGAAGGAAATAAATACTAGGGTTATCTGTAGAGGTCAATTTAAAACCTCTTTACATCCTTTCCGCTATAAAAATGTGCCAAAGAAGCTCATGTGATGGGAATCATAGAGCACCTTTTATGAAGTTGCCTATACAATATTTTCCTAGTGTGACATTGTCACACAACTTCATTCTGAAGGTGTGACACCCTGTCAAGAAGTATGCGCACACCTCACTGTAATTCAGTGACCACTTACTCTCTAAAAGACCGCGCACAAAAAAGCTTGGGGTAATTCCTTGTCAGTTCTGATCCCTCAAATCTGTAATATAAGTTATATCAGGCCATGACTATTCTTGAAAGAATCAATTGTCTGTCCAATCACATATTTGAACTAGCACAGCAGCCCTTTCAGGTACGCCAGGACTTGGTTCAAGGTGGCGATTATAATTATTGGAAATTGATGGTTGTCGGGCGTGAGATGTCCCTATGACAAGTGGTTGGGAGGCGTGGTAGGCGTGAGAAAGCTCTCTGATGATACCAGTATGTAGAGGGACAGGTGTTGATTGGAGCATGCAGGTAGCTTTTTCACCGCCATGGTTCTACCATAATTAATATCTTCTCACCTGTGATTAGCCCTAGACTCACCTGCCTGGACTCGGGGCTCTTACTACGCCCTCAGGGCAGCTGGAGACCCACAGTAGCCAGACTGACCACGCTATGTATGCTAGTTAAACATCAGAAAACAAATAAGATTAATGGCTCAATTTCTTGTGCCAATAAACAAACCTGTGTTAGTTTCTTTTACATTTTTTATTCAATAATTTTTTTTATCAAATTTGCCAAGGCAATCGATTTTCACGAACATCTTGAAGCGCCCATATACCAACTCAGGCCTCTGTCTATGAATGCTGGACTTTTAACAGTCTAGTTGTATCCACTATATATGTACAATTAACTGAAGAAGCTATATTTGAAAAATAACTTCATGTCAAGCAATAATTTAGGAATACACGTATATATATAGAAATCCAAGGGTTAATTGTTTAGACTAGTAATTGATGATGGATAGGCACATAGCGTCATAAAACATCCCCTCAAATAAAACGTGGGAAGAAACCAGGAAGACCATTAAATATGGGCAAGACTTATTTTATTGTATCTTATATAAACACATAATATTATACTGATAGTACTCCATTCAACAGAGGTACTGAGGTACTGCTAGTATGCATGACCCAATAGATTTATTTTGCTGACACCCAGACTTTTTTCATACACCAAAATGTATTTTAGTAATAAGCAGAAACGGCGCGTTCATATGGGAATATCAACTATTACCATTATTGCTATTATCGTTTTTATATAGAAGTAGATCTGTTTTATCTCTGCCAACATAGATCAGTATTGCATGACTTCTGTCATAAAATCCACCGTCACTAATGGGTCGAGCCTTGTACCTTTCACGAGTATTTTTAACCTATGTATTGAACCCTTTATAGCAGTTTAAGAACACGTTTCCATTTAACACTTGAGGATGAAAAAATCGATTCAAATGTTCATGTTAACCTCCACTTTTGTTTTTGTTGAAGCCCATATATTGCCCACGGAGGGGGTGTGCAGAGGTCGGCCATGTGCACCGAAACAATAATATCACCACAGGACCTGCACTTCGAGGTGATTATGCAAGAATGCTAAACTGCTTATGCAGGCCGAGTTGTTGGGATCCGATCGATTCTTCGTCAGAGTGACACTGACATTGAACTTTGTTTTCGAGCCGTCAAGAGGTGCCATGGTTCGTGCACAGGGAGTCCAGCCAAGCGTGATCCGTGAATGTCAATGATGAAAGTCGACTATGTAGAGCTTGCCAGGGGAACACATTGGACTAAGTACATTTTTATGTAGTACCAAACGGAAATAAATATAAAATTGGGATATCATCCAACTTACTTAAATAGGCCCTTAAAATATTGTCTCTGTCAAAAATGCTTCCTACTTCCGTAAATGATTCCGTTTAGATCTATGTAAATTCATTTTGAATATCGCACGAGTTGGATCCTTTCTGCTAATAACCAATTGTTTAATACTTCCATGTTAGTACAAGACATCGAAATGTGTAAACACATACAAGTAAGTATCCTACTTGTATAGCTTATTAACAATATTATTGACATTAATTTCTTACAGGGATTGCGTACACTGAATCATCCTATTATCGATTTGACCTCTAAGTTCTTTTTCAAAGAGTTGCGGCCTGATTTATTGTTTCCACGTTTGTAATATCATTAGTGATTAATAGGATTGTGAAGGCTATGTATGTTTGCTTATTTTTAGAAATCAATAGCATAGCATAGCATGCACGGAGTCTCATCAGGGTTTTGCAGGGGTAGATTTCAATTCAGTTCTCAGAAGTACCAGACCAATCGGGGGAAAATCATATTTGACTAATTTGTATTGATATTTTAATTACAACGGTATTGATATAAGTTGTATCATCACCCATGGGTTGTTGAGGAGTTTTAAATGACATATTACTATCCATATAACCGTCCACGAATTCTAAGATTTATAAAGTTCTGCAATTAATGTACGTATCGTGGTCAAACTAACTGAGCTGCAAAGTTGTAGATTACTTCTTGTTTAAAAACTACGACATATATTATTTTCTCTTTATATACATGTTTCAACAGTACATATACAGCAAGTCTTCAGTCATGAAGTTTCTGAAATATTATTAAGCCAGGAGTCAACTCCTCAATTTATGATCATTACCACAACACACCAGACATCAGCAGGAATATTTTAATGTCTGTAATCGGTCTCAAACCGATTATTTAATATTGTATTGGCGCCAGTGTTTTGTCTTAACTTAATAGTTTGACATGAGTCGAGAGGTCTGTAAGAAAAGATCTGAAGAAACCCTTTAGATATCTAATGTTACACTACGTCAAGTAAACACATTGCCACATGGACATGGTAGAGAATGTGTAGATCTTGACACGTGAGTTGAGTACGACTGGTTAATACCAAAACATCAAGGGCATATAGTATTACATGATCCCTGTCCCTCGTTGACCCCCGTGCCACATGGCTCCTATGCCATAGATATGTGTACCGTATATATATATATATATAATATGACGATATTATCTTGACTATAATGGACGCCAGGGTCATGAACTTTCCAGATAAGTATATTACATATTTACGGACTTATTCTGAATGACAGCGGCGTTGCATCTGGTTGTGTAGAATGTCAAAACTTTGATGACAATCCAATATATAAGTGACGAACGACTCTATCTTCATTTCTACATTGCTCCTTATATCGATACCTCACAAGTTATCAAATATTAAGTACGCGCATGTTGCAGAATTCTCAATTAAAGATTTATTGACCAGGAATACAGGGTGGTTCTATTATGCTGAAAAACAGATTTCAGGCAAGTTGGGAATAATGAACGTGGCCAAGTATTAAAATTATATACTGGCGCGGAACACGCTGAGCTATGAGACTGTTAGCATATCATATTCTGAATGCACACACTTAATCAATTCATTTACCGAATTGCTCTTTTCTGCAAGCCTAATATTTCGTATAAACTCAATCAATTACAGTCATAATATTCTCAGAAATGGCTCCCATCCTTTTTAATGTGTTATAAATCGTCCTGCCCACTCTGGTGATTGCCACTATGATAAATGAACATTTCTATGATTGTTTTTATTGGTTATATCAATATTACATAGAAAAGATTCGACAGTGGCTTGATATGCATGACTTTCATTTCCCTAGTTTAATGTCCTTCTTTGGGAAAAAATAACCAACTACACACTGTCCACATTCATATTGAATTATATCATATAATTTGGTGCGCTAGCCCTTTGCGTCAGTAAGTTACCCTTTTGCCCTCTGCATTACACCAATACAACATAGCTATAAATATACAGTATGTAATGGTTAGACAACTCGTTACTCCAGGCATTGATAATCGGACAGGGAACTCTACTTCTAGAGGTCATGACCAGTGTAACACCATTAGTGATTCGAAATGTATAACAAACTCAACACGCAAGTAAATAAACACATGCATATACACTCGCCTTTCTGTACCAACATATCAGTAATAGGCATGTGTCATTGCAACGTGCAGACACGGTTCATCCCAGGGTAATGTTTTCAGAGTGGTGGTCTGAATTAAAATGTTTAGAGAATTAACCTAAATTTAAGTCTAAATAGGTGTAATTATACATTTAGAATGTTGAGAGTTTGTGAATTAAAAGTATCCATAAAGTTGTCTGTATTTTGATTTATCGAAACCTGCGTAAGAGCTATTTAGCTACTAGCTACTAGCTACTAAAAATAGCAGTCAAAATATATATTATAGGTAATATTCGGAAAAATATGAGACCGAGCTGTTACCTAAATCCACACATAATGATATTACTCTAAGATCCACCGTATATAGCCCTAATCATTATTTTTTGCAATTCATCATATTTTGACCACTAGGACCTGTTACACAAGAAATCCTTACTTCTTAAAATGTTCCTTGCTTAGCAGCTGGTATGGACATTCTTAGGAAGGGAATATGCCATACACACAATGATATACGTTTTTATTCCTACAGTACAAATAATTCCTACCAACGCAAGGGAAAAATAGCTAACCAAGGAACAGTTTACGTAAGGATTTCTTTACGAAACAGACCATATATTCTTCACTCAAATATCCCTGAAACCGACACGAGGTTGATGCGTGTTAGGGTTGTATTGATGAGTAGTTCATACACGCTCATAGCAATGAAAGCATGAGGTCAGATTTTCAGAAAATGTACAATTCGCCTTAACCAATCCTCTCAAATAACCCACATTTAAGACTAAAATGAGCTTCAAAACGTAGCTTAACATAGCAAAACAGATACTTTAAATCAACAAGATACCAAATATACTCAGATATACCCGGTATTTATCATTTTTCAGTCTAATTTAGCAAAATTGTCTGAATGTGTAGAGCTGCTAATTGTACATTTTCTGACGATCTGACCCATATTATATAGGTTGGGATCCATGTTACAAAGACTGAACCCTGGTCACACTCTGCCATCCAACACTATTTCTCTGATTGGTGGCAGGGTGGCCTCTGAGAGTTCTCTGGGTGAAATCAATCCTGATCGGTCTTCCTGACGTTACCCAACCCCGAACCCGGACCAATTCTCAACCAGACAATCATTGAAGGTCAACTTGAAAAGTCGTGGCCATGGTCTCAAATCCAACCTTTGAGTTTTTGAGGCTCTTTAAACAATTTGTGACATTTCAAATATTAGGTCAAACGATTAATAGCCATTTTCTAACATTAGTCATTCTCAATCAAAGTATTTCAAAATAAATCCACAAGCAATCGATAACTAAAGTAAACATCAACGTCATTCCTCGATAAGATGTAAGGATACTAATTGTTATTAATAGTAGTAGAATTATTCAGATGACTTAACCTTTTTCCTTTTCTCAAAGGAATATCGTTATTTGTGTTTGTATCTTCTGCACTACCACGACCAACTGCTATTGCTGATGTATTTCTTATCTGTCAAATGTCAATTGATTGCTCTATTCTATATCTTCTAGTTCTCGTTCATATAATATATAATTTATGTTTATATAAATACACGTAGTATCTATTATAAACGAGGCAACGTTCCTATATCACAAAGATTATACAACTATGTATCTCAATTTTAACTACCGGCATATAAGTCCTCCTGACCTGTTAATGTCACTTGTATGCCATTATTACCCATACAGCAAATGTTATTCCAGGAGATAGATCTCTATTTTCATACAAAACTATAATGTGAGACTTTTATGTCTTGTAAAGAAATGTATATGTATACTAGTCATTCGTTTGGAAATAAAAAAACCCTTAATATCTGTATACTCTTACATAATAATGAAATCATTAATTTCATCCTTTTTGATAATTAATTTGACTAATATGACCATATACAAAATTCCATGACATCTATAGGCCTACACATGCCTTACGTATACCTATTGAATACCGCCAAAGAATGCCACCAGCACCAATTTCATGCCAAGATGGAAAGGAAAATTGACCATGACTCAACCCACTCCGTCCATTGTATATCTATTGTCCGACCCCCGACCCCTCCCCTGGTTTGTGTGATATAACACCTAATCTCACCGCTTACCTGGTATGGCTTATTGCATCAATGACTTGCTGACCTTCTACGCAGTGTAATTTTCACATTGTTGGGTTGTGGCCAATTTGTTTCAATTTATCGGTCGGTGATTTTTGGTTTGTTTATCATTCATATCTAGAACTAGCATCTTAAATTTGTCGATATTTTTCCATCTGTGACGGCGGTGGTCAACTTTCGTATATTACAATATATTTTGTGTTGAAAGATTTTTATTCAGCAATGATATTATGTAGTTTACAATTTTCTCAGTCATGCTCTAGCTGATTAATTCCTATAACAAATACAGATATCAGAACTCCATGATATAAAGATTTAGGTTGTATCGGGTCATGCCATTTAAATTAAGAAAAGGACCCATGCTATAGTTAATACACCAAATGGCCTAGTTAAAGTATTTTTGTGACAGATTGATTCTTACGAATTCTTTCAAAATATGTTTGTTCAGTTAAAGCATTGATAGCCAAAAGAAAGATCCAGTAAAATGTTGCACTGCTCGACACAAAGATCCAAAGATTCCAGGACGCCATTATTGTCTATAGCAGTCGTCATTTCCTTGTTGTGAAGCTTCTTAATTGGCTATACAACTTCATTATTGTGATGCAAGGATTGAGTCACACTTGATAATTTCTTTAACTGGATTTTAAGAATGACCATTTACACATCAATGGGCTAATACAAAGATGCAGACAGTAGCTGGGATTTAGTTAGGACGCTGGCATTATTTGTAATTTGCCGCAATATTGCATCGATCAACACTTGGCATATCGATCATCTCCTTTGGCCACACACTTACATCTGCATGAAGGCTCACTAGACACATGTGTCCCTTGCTTGCTGACCTCCGGGAAACCCTCAGTCTAACACTGCCTGTGAGAATTCCCTATAATAATAACCTTCAGACCAGATGTAAATAGAGACTAATGTATGGAGGGTGCACGCCTATTATAATTATGGCCAACTCTATCCGTGCTCTATGCCAACGGACCTAAAGCGCACTTGCATTTGCGTTTGAACAGAGAAGAGACTTGGTAATATCGAAATACAGGCTCTGAGATCAGATAAGAATGGTATGTCAGTGATTGGACCTTAGGCTTTTATTTCCTGGCCCGGGAGTCAGCGTCCTAATGGGATTTTAATGACATTTTGCGGTTTGAAGCGAGACCCTCTTAACTCTGAGCCTAGACTGAATAGTATGACTCGAGCTATTCTACCGATCCATGCGTTTGTATTTTCATAATGGTTGAGTATTACCAGTGCCCAGCACAACATTCCCTACAAGAGGTAGGATATCCAAATTTAGACATCCCTCGAATTCATTTATAAATAATTATGTGTCTGACCGCATTATTATAAACAGAGGCGTACCCCAAGGTAGTCATATCGGCCCAATAGTATTTCTAATATATATCAACGACCTATCTACTTGTATAAAAAATCTAATCGCCCCTGATATGAATGTAAATCTGACTCTTTACGCAGATGATACTGCGGTCAGTATAACTGGCCCAGATCTAAATAAATGTATGACCCACACCCAGCTGGTTATGAACTCAATTAACAAGTGGATGCTGGATAACATGCTTAATCTAAATGTAAAAAAATGTCAGATACAACTATTGGGAATGACTAATAGATTGAAAAAGGTAAAATTTGATAACCTGGCAAAAATATATCTAAAAGGCCAGGAGGTTGTAAAAACAAGAGTAGTGAATTATCTCGGTTTCAAGATCGACGATAAATTAACCATGAAAGGTCATTTGATAAAAATGAAATCATCAGCCATGTATAAGCTACTACAATTTCAGCGTATAAGAAAGTATCTCACTATAAAAATGGCAAAGATAATAGTAAAAAGCCATATCTTGTCCTTACTAGAGTACGGTAATCTTTTCGCATCTATGGCTAGCGTTGACATAAGAACAAAGCTTCAACGAATCATATATAATGCAGTAAAAACTGTATATTTCAATGACCCTAGGGATAAAATTGAATTGTGTAACGAATGTCGGATCGATTCTCTAGAAAAACGTTCAAAGATTGCACTTATGCAAATAATGTATAGAAAACGACTGGACAGGAAAAACCTAAGTGATATACCAGTGATTACTAGATTAAACGAAGGACCGGTGATGAAGGTCATGGTACCAAAACTAGAGAAAGTAGTGCGATCCCCTCACTATATTGGACCAACCTTATGGAATAGTCTTCCATCAATTATTCGTTTGAAATCCTGGAATAACATAAAAAGTCATCTTAAATCAACTGATGACTGGTATGGTTGATTCTAAAACATGTCTCTATCACTTGCTAGAGCAAATCAAATCAAATGTATATAATATCTTGCATGCGACGTGTCTTTTATCTGTCATGTGGCGGACTAGTATGTTATATTTTTGAGGAGAAAAATAACAAAAAAATCTATGTGTTTATTGTAGGTATGTATTTTCCTCAGTAGAGGTACCCAATGTATTCACCAAATGAAACTTGTAACCTATAACAACAAGGTATAATATTGAAACCCTTAATGTATTAATGACTCAACTTGAATACTTAAAATATTTAAATTATTATGAGATAACATTGAATTTGCCTTTAATGTATCTTATACTGCTTTTGAATCTAAAATGTTTTCTGGACTACCATGAAATTATCATTGTATGAAAATGGATCCAATAAAATTTGGTAAAAAAAAATACCATCCATCGTTTTAAAATTACACGGAATCTGGCAAAGCTGGTTATTAATGCATACATCTGTGAAGAAAGATAGAATGGGAATATTTAAATAGTCAGGCCATTATAGGTATTGGAGAAAAATGTATAATGATGACATAAATCATATTTTTAGTGACCGTTTTCCCATATTATCGATGCACCGTCTTTGATGATGTTTCATATATCACAGAAAATGGACTTCTAACACCATCCCTTTGACATCAAAACCAACCGATTCAATTGCATCTGCAAATTAAACATTTGTCGGTGCACGGTACATGAAAAAAACAAATGGAGAAACATTTGAGAAACAATTAAAGATACGTCATCATTTTTATTCCCACATGACAAGTGCGATGCTCTTCATTTCATGCTAGAGGTGATAAAGAAATCCATAGATAACCATACTAGGAAAGCGGATGAAATACGTTTGATTCATAATGTGAAGACAAGTCAACCCATAAGTTATTCCTGATTTGGGAATCACAGGGGTCTTTGGGGGTACTGCTGCCTTGTTAGAGTGCAGATCTGTGACCTGATCCCCTAACCATCCCTTTGGATCTAAGTCTCCCTGAGGGACAACATTTCCATTTTGATCAGTCCGAGACCATTAAAATCCCATCTGTCCATTTGACCTGACACAATTAACCCCTAATTCAATCCCTTTCTCGGTGATTCCCTTGCCCGGCTAAAGCTGTTGTCTTGTTGCCATGGTACCAGGTTGGACCGAGCATACCAAATAGTCTCCTTAAGTTAAACACTTGGGGTAAAAACTACTTGTAGTGAGGAAAACAATCCCACAGACAATGAGAGCTGACCGAGAGTGATTGCTAGATTCATTGCTACCATAAAATCTTTGAGATCCGAACTGTATCTTCAAACTAAGCAGGGCAAGACATAGAAAACGAATTTGATTTTGGATGCAACATTGGCATCCATTGAGAGTAGGTACAATCTTTCGTTCTCCGACCAGTGGTTATATTCAATACCTCGGGGATGTTTTTGAGTATTTTCCTTCAGCAAATTTAGATTTTATTCTCCTGAAGCATATTTTAATTGCCAGTACATTTCTTTTGGCATTGGACACAAGGTAATGGAACAGTATACCTGGAGCAGATTTCTAGATCTAGAAAAAGGTGTGGATACTTATTGGGTCACAGAAGGATACATATGTGTCTATCACGGATTGCATTCGCCTTTCAACACTAATAAAAACTATTGACAGCATCAATTCCAAATGTCACACAATTAACGTCATGTTAAGATAACTATCCTCTTAATATCTGTAATCATGTCCCTCGACCAATATGCAGGATGTATTTGTAATAAATCTGTCCGGATCCTGCCGATCCTGTTCCCGATATGTTCTCTGCATGGGTTCACAGAGTGTAGTCCCAATCCATTTCTCGTCGATGAAAGAAACCATTCTAATTATAACTTGAGTCAGTAGGAGGATATGCTTCCATAAGTATTTAAGTACGAAACCTGTAGATTACAAAAAAAAGTCACGTTTCGTATATATATTTTTTTTTTAAAAATATACCTACGTCGTATTTCCTGAATATGGGGGCATTGCACTATATACGATTCTGTGGTAAACCACTCTTAGAGGCCTCGTAACTTCCTCTTAGCAAAGGTCGCATTGCACTCTAAACGATTATAGGGTGTTACTATCCCTCTGCGAAAAGTGCCCTTCCGGGCATAATGCCGTGATAGAATAAAACATTTAAACAAAACAAAATTTACGAGGCCTTTATCGCAAGATCTTATCGTGTATAATGCAATGAATCCTGTGTCCGATGACTCGCTGGCGAAGAAGACGAGCACTTGCATGTTTTAATGATTTTTTTACTTTGCAACATTTGGAGATGTGGTATAGAAAGATGGATGATTAGGACATTAAATCGAGAAGAATTAAGACCCTTTTGTGATGTCACTTTGTAGTGTACAATAGGAAGTTATATTATCGATATGCACGTGATCTTTATCAGACGTTTATTTTCTGTCGATTGGTGGAGTTAATTAACTATATTGATATCAATTATATAGATATGTTTGAATAGTCATAAGGATGGGTCTTATGTTGGCGAGGACAATGGTTATTGGTGTCGAGTAAATCGTATGGAAAGATTCGAAATTTCGGGATATTAGAAGTTATGCTTTGCAATCAGTCTAGAACATTTTTTTTTAAATTGTGAGGAATTATTATTCACCAATATGAGTGGATAACAATTAACATTCGTCATTTTGTATGTCGGTAACGTCTGTTGATATGATCTATATAATAAACTTGACGAAGATGTCGAGTTTTCTGTGTACAGATTTCTTACAACTCTACCAATACTATTTGCACAAAACACTTTGTACATTTTTAACAGGGACAATCTTCTCATGTCTTTTATCCAGACTGTCTAAGTTGTTCTATACTTAGAATATTACTCTAAATTCTATACAACAACCAGTTCATCTTTTCAAACGGAAGAGACAAGTCACGTGGTCTCCAGCATCTAACTATAGCATCATCCCTTCTTCCTTCTCCTATGATGGGTTCTATCAAAAATGGAACATTTCTATAAGTGCAAAAGGGCAACATTGGCACTCATTCCTGGGTCCACAATAGCAATATCAAGTGGCAAAACCACAAAACAAATATATTTCAGGTGGACAGTGATGTTAGATTCTCAACCCTTGTGCCCTTGCCATCGCTTACCAGCCAATGGGAGAGCCATTGTTTTCAACATTCTAAGGGACTGTTAATTATTAACCACTGGGAGTATGGGGGGGGGGGGGAGCTGAGAATTTGATCAACATTCTTGCGCCCCCCCCCCCCCCGCCCTCCCCTTAAAGTTTGTGCAAAATTGCATGACTCCCCCCCCCCCCCCCACTCCATCCCCAACACCCGCTTAATGATAATTAATGCCCACTTCCTCAATTTAAATATAGATCATGACTCCATTTGTCCACCCAGTCTAGCTGTGATTTGATTTGATTTGAAGAATTCTTTTATTTGCAAGAATGGTACAATGCAGAAGGTAGTTACACCAATCATGATACAAGCATATCAAACAACAACCAAGCTGTCAACAACAACCTTATCAAAATAAGGTCCATAAGAATGATGTCAAGTGTTCGGGATTGAATTTCATGTGTTGAAGAGAAAAAAATACTTAGTGCTTATGAAGCTAACTTTCCGCATAAATCTAGGATTGTCTTTATGCTTTCTGTAAATTCTGATGTGCAGATACACACAGAACTGGTACCATAGTATTTCTACAAGTACATGTATTGATCTAATTGAGCTCGCATCGCAGTGCAATCAATG
Source organism: Sthenelais limicola (assembly GCA_942159475.1). Taxonomy (NCBI): domain Eukaryota; kingdom Metazoa; phylum Annelida; class Polychaeta; order Phyllodocida; family Sigalionidae; genus Sthenelais; species Sthenelais limicola. The sequence goes on along the minus strand of OW804094.1, from coordinate 31,863,030 downwards.
GCTAACTCGGCTTCTTGCATAACATTGCACATGCCTGACCAGTAATGACCCCAAGTATGTAAATAAATTGAAAAGTGTTGAAAGTTACAAATGCAGTGTTATTCTTATGGGACCCCATTAGAATCCTTTAGGATAAGTCATTGGTTGCCACTTAACAGGAGACAGTAGTGAGTGCACAAAAAAGGCAGCCAAGACAAAAAAGGCAGCCCCCCTCCCCCCTTCAGAATATGTGCCAAAAAGATGGCTCCCCTGAAAATGATCTCCTCCCCCTCCCCCATAATTATGAACAGTACCTCTCTATATTGATATTCTCCAAAGCAATGTGATCTATTCTTGGTGTCGATTTACTAACATGGGCTAGCATGGTATCTGTTCCGGGAAAATTGTACAGCTGGTCTGCTGGACGAGTAAGCTTATCTCCTAACCCCCTTTCTCGACCCTCGAAAGGACCTTGGTTCCTGTGATACCGACATGTCGTTAGCATGCTCGGATCGCAATAAAACTTGATTTAATGGGTGCGGGGTAGCACGAGTGTAAATAGGAACAAAAAAATAAACGACATGGCATAGAGTCAGTGCAGTGTTACTGGGCCTAGTCAGGACCATAAAGTGGGATCTGCGAATCACCTTAAAATACAGCTGTCTTTGCTCACCAACAATTCTGGCCCTTGGATTTATTTGTGTGCAGGTTAAGATGTCATCCCCGCACACATATAGCACAGTTCACACTGATTGGGCCATTGGTGGGACCCGTCAGCTATATGTATGCCCTTTGAGACAGGACACCTTTTCCTTCCATCTAATGTGAGTCCTTACATGTTTCATTCGAATGGATCTCCATTATCGCCAATGCCCCCCGCCTCCCTGATGATAAGGTGAAGATGAAAGGCAGGCTTGGGACACTTTTTTAATTTTTTTTAACGAATTTTATTCAGGTTAATAAGTGTGACACTGGTCACTAATTAATGCGGCTCAGGTAAACCCGGTTTTCCATCGCACCCTGAATTATTAGTATGTACATCTAGGTAATCATTAAAAGTTATATTTATACATGTTTTTAAATTGTAATTCATATACATGTTTTGTTATATAAATTACTGATAAAATGGATAAATAAAATTATAATATAGGTTCGTTGAGGTTGATGGTTGGGAGGGAAGTGTGGTTTGAATGGATCGACCGGTGGTCTGTGGGATAGAGCAAAGATGGTCCAAGATCCTTAGACCGTTTTTGGATAGAGATATAAATAGAATGATTGTTGTTTGTTGAGGGGACGCGATAATGCCGACGCATAGCCACATGCAATGCTAACCACAAGATGTATGTATCTTTTGGGGGAAAAAGAAATAGAGACTAGGGTCATTGTCTTTTATTTCATTCTCATAATGTGTCGTCCATCAACACATATGCATGGATATATTGGTGAGCAATTATTCTGATTCCATTTTCACAGACAATTTTTTTCTCAAAGTACAGGAAATCTCAAATTGTGTATGTTCTGCGTAGGACGACGTATTAAAAATACCCTCCGAATCAAATTTCAAGGCCCAGGAGAGAGCAAGTCCTAAAACGCTCAAATCTGTTGATCTGAATCACGGGTAATATCAAAAGCTGAAATATGATAGTTTGAGTGTGTACCTTATAAGACAATGTATACTTGTGTATATAAAATATCATCTGCATGTTAATGATACTTTACCCAGTATTCTTCATGGAAATAATGGAAAGCAAAATAGTAGGGTGGACAAAGTTTTAAATCCATCTAAATCTATCATACCAAAATATTCGGTGATTTTAAAAATCATCTCATATATATATGAATGCAGACTGTTCCGTTTTAAATCCATCCAAATCTATCATACCAAAATGTTCGGTGATCGTAAAATCATGCAGACTATTCCTTTTACGAATGTGCACCAAGTAAATATGTTTCGTAGCGCATGTTGTCACATACATTTGTAATGGTATATTGAGGAGGGATAACCCACGTAAATAATTAAATTGGATCCTCCATTCCCTGCCAATCTATATTATGCTCCATACAATGGACCTTTAGAGAGTTACTTAGATAGTATGTCTCAAAATTAACTGATTGCCAGTTTGACCTGCTTCACTTCTTAGTATAATGGTAATGCAATACACCGGGGGTCAAAAACCTTTTACATCTAGCGTCGCAGATCGTTTGACACAAGACAGTAGGTTGAGTGACACCGGCCGATTTGTCGGTCATTGTCTCTGGTAAACTGCAATGCCCTGACCTTTGGCAGGGTCATTTCAGATAATGGAAGATCTGGTGATAGGCAAGGGTTCTCATCTTTTATAAATGGCTGAAGGAAAAATAAGCTGTCGGGGATGAAGGGGCTCGGTTGACAGGTGTCCAAGTCAGCTTGGGATGTGCGAATGCGATCTAAGATTACTGTCATTGAGGCCCCTGGGAGCTGAAAATAAAAATATTTAGGAAAACTATCTCACAGAATATAAAGACTTTTTATTAAGATTGACGCGGCCTGAGGCATCGCCTTTCTGGTATACGAACGCCCGTTAAAGGCTGCGTTACTCTAGTTTGTTTTTGTCCAGCCCTGGTACTGAAAGAACACCAGTCAAAGAGATAATAAAAATACCCAAAACTATTCTTTATATCCATTCTAGAGTTCCTATGTATAATTTATGTCGCTATATTGCGGACAGAATGGGTGTGGATATCACCAAAACTGCTTGAATAAAACGTAAAACGTGTTATAAAAACTTATTATGTACTCGCTAAGTCGGTTCGGTTGTCATTAGGGAATATTAAAGTGTGAATTCATCCAATACAAAGTCATTTATAGATTGATCCAACACGTTAGTTTATGACGAGACACTCAAGTCGTATCGAACATACTGTCTACAAAAACAAGATTTCCCCCCGAAAAGTAGGCTAGTAGTAAGACTTGACTGCTGTGGATAAAAATTGCCAACAGACGAGAACCACCGCAGCCCCATTTGTCAACAGTAAAAAGACTAATCCTGTGATATTTCAAAAGGGACATACTATTCTATGTATGAGGTATACAAATGGCCGTGCACTTATTGACCTCTTGGGTCAGAAAGAAAGAGAGAAAAAACACAACGGCGCGGCGACATTTTTAGTGAGTGAGGGGTTGGGTGGGGGTGGGGGGACTGGTGTTTATTGGATCATTTTGTGGCTAACCTCAAGCCTGGCATGATCCAATATTGTTTTTCGAGTGTGATGAGACTCACGTAGCCCAGTATATTGTGAAAATTACGAGAGGGGAAACTATTGGACCACTTACTATACACTGTCTGGGGGTTATATATAAATAGCAGGGCTGAATTCCTCTTTTCTAGATAAACAATGACTCACGAATCGGCCCCCATCTTATGACCATGTCATGAGCCGATCCCTTGATAAGATCCTTTATTTGTATGCGAGCGAGTACTCCCTTTTTGAGGTATTGTCACACTATAAATGTGGCGCTAGACGGCCAACTTGACATCCTGCCTAGGACTTTTCTTCATACTAAACAACCTCTGCTCAAATACATAATGTCAACGTCCATCTTCTATTGATGCTTGTCCAAATATCATGCTTATTTTTATTTGTTAATTTGTGTTTTATCACGCCAAGTTGGTGTGTTTTCCCTGCACAACAACTTCGTGAGAATCCCGGTGAATTTATGCAGGGGTATTCTGTTATTCCTAGAAGGCAAAACTATTAGATGGAGGGATTTTGGGTGATGGGGGCGGGGCAGTTGCTGCATGCAATTTCTTCTCGAATTTGAACTCATATTTTCAAAAGGATTTAGCGTTTACTATTAGAAAGCTTTATCTAGTGATCAAAGTTTGCGTTTTAGAGCGTTGGGTTGCATGTGGCTTTAGGCCTACCAAACAACCATTTTAATCTACATGGCTATGCGTTTTAGTTGATGAGTTGAACCCGTTACCAAAATCCTGTTTATATCTTCTATATGGTATAATTGTAGAAATTTAGTCGTTTTTACCATGGTATTTTCTAATCAGTAGATCTATTGACGTAAATACCGATATACATGTATATGAAAAAGAACCCTCCTATATGCTACATGCATCTTTTGCAACATTTGTGTTATACAAAAGCAACTACCCACTGATCAATCCTTTTTAAGAGGAAGCACATTTTTATTTATCTGACAGACTCGACCTGTCACTACCATCCTGTCGAGATAGAAACTTCGCCCTGCCAGCCCTTTTTAATACCCATACAAAATAGAAGCATTGGTAATAGGGGGAAAATATGGACAATGTGAGAAGGGATCAGAGGATCTGCTATGGTTCCTGAATACACCCTGAACTGTCGGAGACTTTATACTGCATAACTTGCACATAACTCATTTATAATATGTATATATAAAAAGGGGAGGCGACAATTTGGCGTTTAATCTCCTTTTTGTCTATTTGTCACTGAACACATTTCCTATTCGTATTTTGTAGCCAGTCGTTCTTGACATTAGGTTAACTGAGGCTTTCATACAATTGTAAAAACCAGGGCCAATCTCCATGCACAGGATTTCAAGTTATCTCGGATCTCCTATCGACCTGTCGAGTTTGATAAACAAGTTAATGACATGTCACACTTTATTTTGCGATTGGTGAAAACCGAGTATTATGATAAACATAGGTCGTCTATAATGTCTCGTGTTTAACAGATCAATGACAACTCTTAATTAATCTACTGAGTAATGGACTTTTCTGCACTTGTGTTTTGGTAACCCCTTTCGTTGTAACGTCAGTATGTTATAAGTGGAACAAACTATCCTAGATATTGTGGGGGAGATCTGATATATCTCCCTCTCCAACCTAGTATCTCATATTAGAGACATTTTATGCACTTAATCAAGTTTGATAGGAAGTGGAAACATTGTTCATGCAAAGAAACAATTATTCGGATAGGATGTGTATCCATGTACATAATACTTTGCTCCTGTATGGAAGTAGAGCATGTATGATGTACTGGGGTTACTACAAATTGTGCCAAAATGTCATTATTTTTATTACGAATAGTAATTATTCACAACAGTGAATATGCTTTATGGCGTAATATCACTCGTTTATAACATTAACGAACGTTAAGATATGGCTTGAAACCCCCTGCTCTTTTAAAGTTTCGTATTACCTACATTTGGATATTGAAAGTTTATATCATTTATGAAATATTACTTAATTATATCCCCAGCTCTGTTGAATGACATGTCTCTGTTATGCATCTGTTCTTTCTGCAGAAATGTTATCAATTCAATGCATTATCATAATCATCTAGCTTGTCATTTCTTCATGGGGTAGTATAAATTCGTGAAAACCGAGTTCTTTTGAGAAAAGAGTCCATTCAACATACACAAAAAAGGGTATCTTTATTGCTGACCGACTTTTTCACCGCATGTCTTTGCCCACATGGCCCCTTTCTTGTTAGATATCGAATATCGAAGGCATTGAAAGAGGCGTGTATTGCTATCAAGATAGGGCCGATGTTTTTATAAGATACGCAATCCTTCCCAACGTCTGGATCAAAATGATTTTAAAATTTTGTACGCAGACTCGTCAAACATAGAGGCACATGCACGCCTGCAAGGGATCAGACCTATATCCCATGCTTGAAAGGAAAAGTCCTTTTTGGACTTTGAACTCCCTTGTTGGTCCATGACGAAAACTAGAAGACTCACAGTACTACCACCATCTACACACATGTATTAACATTCATATAGATAACCCTTTCATTTAAAAAGACCCTGGGAAATCTTCGTCTCGACAGAGGCAGATGAGAAACCGTTATTATAGGGTTATTCAGATCTATAGATGCATCTGATGATAACGTCATTACCAGGGAAAAAATATAATTAATAGACTTTACACTCCCATAGCTTCCAACATTGGCAACAACAGACCGATGATCGGTCATACAACCCCGAGTATCAGATGTATTCTTTCTTAAAATCATTATTCGTACTTTAATTAATCTTTCACTTCGATGTTATAATATTATGAGTACATGAATTCTATTTGCATGCAAAATATGAAGAAGAGGGTTTGAGTAAAATGATCCAAATGTAGACAGAAATAGATCATAAAACCAGCGTCCATACATATATACATGTATACATCAGAAACTTGATATTCTTCACAACTTTCTGAGACCGCCTGGGGGCCTTTGGCACAAGAAATTGTTTGGGTGTTGTTTTTATCGCGAGTATTTTAGAAGCAAACCGTTTTTATAAATAGTCGCTTAGAAGAAGGTTTTATTCATATCTGTGTCTCCGGTAGACAGAAAACATAAAAAGGACTTAATACATAGCGAGGATTACTCGTGGTTCTGGGGCAGAGCCAGGCAGAACAGGCGCCATATGGTCTTTATGTCCCTTTTGTGAGCAAATATTACAAGGATGGTTGCAATTACAAGAAGCATCTGAGTTTATTAATTGCCATATTTTCTTTAGTGTGGCATGCATAAGGATGCTCGGCGCCAGTAGGTACTAACAATAATGACGATTCGGGCCATGTGAAGACACCCAAACAATTTAATCATACTGCATAATGGTGATTATTGATAATGAGTATTTTCTGTTTCGTGTTCCCTTGCTGAAACCTTTGCCAAACTTTCATGGTGGCTGACACGGTTACGGTCTGGCTGAATTAGGGTAAGGGTTTAATGAGCCAAACCTAGGTAGCAAAGCAGGGGAAATATTATGTCGAAATAAAATAAAATAATACATGCGTACATGCCTTTCACATGCACTACTTTCCATTTTTTTATATCATTTTGTTTCGTTAAACTGAACAACAGAAATCACAATATCGTGGCATATACTATATAATATACATCATAGTATAATTATTAATAAACAGTTCTTGTTCGTAAGCATATGGTCATATGAAGGTGGTTGCAATCCCTGATCTTTCGTGAGGATCCTCAGTAAAGTTAAGACGCAGTGATTGCTGATGTCATCCTCCCAGGGCATCCTTAGCTTTGTGAAGTGCATGTATTTATATTCAATATCCTAAACTATAGAGACTTGCCTCGAATAACAAACGACACCTCGACCAGCATTCTCTCTCTAGTACAATTTTCATTTGTTGCCAGTATCTTTAGTAAAATTGTAAGTGTACCATCTATGCCCTCAAAATAAATCTCCATTCTTCTTGTCAGTCACTTTAGAATCCCTCGGAAATGTCCGGATTTCCTTTGTCTTTTTGGTAACGCTTGCGATCGTTTCTCTCATTATGATAAAAAAAAGTAAAATTATATATGCTTATCTGTAGGCTTTTGCTCTCCGGGTGTTTTATTCATGCAACCTTTGAACAGACCCCAAGACGTCCGTATTGTTTTAGGCTCATATGCCTCCCAGTCCCATCTTTCGGTTGGTATTTACTCAGATTCTCTGAACTCATACACATAGGGTCAGAGAGGGGGCTATCTGATCTATGTCGAGAAAATGCACCAGTTGCTTTTACTGACGAGGATGAAAGAAGATCTTCATCACCATAATGGATGTTTTTGTAGCTAATACGCCGTTATGATCCACGCAGAGCAATGTCCCTGTCGATCGCTCGGCATTTATTTGAGATACAGCCTTTTTAACTCAGATCCCCTATGCTTCTCGCTAATAATTACCCATAGGCTACTCTTAGTGCAATTATGGTGCATGCTACTTTATCATTCATAGAATTACTAACATTGAACTTTAATTTATGTGGGCGAGACGTTTCTATCTTGATTCTCAATCTGGTTTAACAAAATATAAGTATGACTGTCTTAAAATTGGGTCTGTATTATAAAGGTTATATATCAAGACTTTGAAAGTACTCTTTGCATGGGAAAAATACTAAAGGACATATATATTATTATTCAATGGTCAGTATGTAAGAGCACGACGCGGAACATTGTGTAATTGTTGTTTTTATTTGTACTACTGTTTTTAAGAAATTAGCCTGATCTACTTAAAACTATCTGTATGTTAATCAGATATAGGTACCCATTTGTATCACTGTACTACTACTAGAAGTAACAGTAAACTCGAATAGTTTGATCAGTCGCTAAGTAGGTATAATGATTAATTTAAAATTTAGTGTTGTAGAATTAGTTTAGACTCAGAATTTCTCTCATTATTTTTTATTTTTACTCTCTTTTCGTGTATTAAATGTAGGAGTAATATAGAAATATCTTGATGTAATTTAAAAGTATTTAAAACTCAGGCTATTCTGGGAATATTCGTACTGTCGTATGGAAATGTCTGTGTCCGGAATAAAAAAAATTCAAAATCAAATCATATAATGTAATATTTACCTTATTATTATATATACGTTCTTGTTGGGCACAGCTAAACGCTTTCGTCATGGTTTTACATGAAGGTTTGTTGGTAGGTTCAAAAGAAGGGAACAATAACACACCAAAGGAGTCCTTGGCCACAAAAAGTCATGCCCCTCAGCCATGGCAATGTGTCCGTCCGGAGGCAAACCTATTCTGGAGATTTTTAATAGAATCCGGATGAACGCGTGGCACACCCCTAGAGCTACACACTTGTTCCTGCCTGGCCATCTTTTCTACATGAAAAAGAACATAGCCCTGAGCCGCTCGGGACAAAAATGCATAGCCCCCAGTGTATTTTTCCTGGTTGAAATAAGGTCACATCAAAGAATGTCTTCGCTCGAACCATGAATGTGTATGAATATATTATATAATACGTATATAGATATACGTATTTAGATATGCATTATATACACGTATACGTGTATATAATGCATATCTAAATTGTTACTTCTTAACATGGATGGATACATCCCATTCTAGGATTTTTTTTAAAAGTCCCATCCTATCAAAATTAGTAGACAAAATTTGTTCCATGGGGTAGGATTGACTGGCTCATGTTTCTGTACGAGCTAAGATCCAAGGTAGCGGTAATAATAAATAAAAACAGATATAACCCGGTTAAAAAAGAAGAAAGTGAACAATGGAGAAAACTCTTCGCCGACACATCGGCACTAATCGAAGACAGTAATTTATAATCCCGAGACAGAAATTAGTTCAGGTTAACTTAAGGAACAGTAGACGCTTGAGAAAGTATTTTGATGTATCACTGTGGTTTATGTTTAAATTCTTTATGTGAAATAAACCATCAGTTGCTTTAAAACAAAAATAAATTATCATTATGTGGAGCGCTGAGCTCCATTCAATAACGATAAGTTGAATTATGAAGGGCCTTCTGAGGTTCCTCGTCCTATAATTACAGTGTCATTCTGATGTGTACTGGATCACCAGTGCATTGCACGCCAAATAAAAGCTATTATCGTTCTTAAGTCCTGCTGTCTGTGAGCTCTTATACTGAGCCGAGCGTGTTGACGTCTAGGTACAGAGATAAGTGTATGTTTGTGTGGATAACTATTATACTTATTCTTTTTGGCGGGGTGTTCTATTTGTATGTTTCGCTCTCCGAGTTGAACATTCGCTAAGCCTGCAGTGCGCTGTTCTCCACCCTGGTCCCTATACAGTCTTATTATTATTTTCTCCATCAAATTCTTCTCTCTGTAACGTATTCAGCTGGTGATTGGAATTTTGATGTCTCACAAAGGTCATGACAAATCGAAGAGGCAATTGCGTGCAGGTTGTCTTGTAAAAGAACAGGCAGTTACATTGATGCGTTTTCTTGTGATTTCATTCATGACTATTACAATAGCGAGAAGATTTGAATTCAGTGTGGCCCCGTGTACCTGTAAAGCCCTCTATTGTATTCATCTGCTGGGAACTGATTTTAGAGTTCGATGATGAAACGGACATTTCTTATAATTGATGTTCGTGCATGCGCTGGGTCTTTAAAAGCATTTAATGAGCTTCTTATGATGGGCTTGCGGTTCCTGAAGACACATGGGATGCATTTGATTAGTGTCTTATAATTGGAATGTATACCTGTTTAATTTAGAATCTCCAGCACATATACTGTCCCCTTCTGTTCCCACTTACTAGCCCCAAATTATTCTTTGAATAACCGCAGTCGTAAATTATTAGATTTTCTTATTTATTTATTTATTTATTTATATTGTGTGAGAAGCCGAAGCATTCCCCTTTATTGAACCAATAAAATAAGAAAAATGTTATAGTTACAAGCATTCTCTTGTGTGTTTTTTTCTGTTTAGCCGCGTGAGTAAATTAGCTCAATTATCATTCCATAAACACGAATAATCAAAAGGGAAGATTCGTCCGACTTCTGCCATAGGAAGGTCTCCCTGTCAGTGCCTCCATGCAGAAGGGTAACTAAAGTACAACATATAAAGTGTCAAAGATTCTAAGATATGGCAGTTGATAAAAATAGATACATCAAATAGTAAGACTACGGAACCCTGTGGATTTCATAACTAAGGTTTTTGCAATAGTTGCTGTATGTCCAGATTGGACGTGACCTGAAAGGAGGTTTCGTTAACAGTAGACTAATACATGAAAGGTTCCAGGACATTATCCCGAATATTGTGACACCTACCCAGATTATCTTGGGAACGGTGGAAAGCGGGAACATGTATGACTTTGTCAATTGCATTCAAGCAACAAATTTCATTCATAGGCAGCGACTATTCCACAAAAACGATACATGTTTTACTCAATTTATAAGGGAGTCGGTCAATTAATTTAGGGCTATCCAGTATGGAGAGAAAGTTAACAAAAAAAGGGGGGGGGGAGTGGAAAAATGGAGGTTGTATATCCGCGATTTAAGCGATCGATTTTCCAATGTATGATGAGTAAAACCAAAATCCTGATATGTATTATGTATTGTGAACAGTGCTTTAGACCAATTTTATTAGGTTCTTAACAAGCAGGCCTCGCTGTTTCAGGGGGCAATGGTATAGAAAATGTTAGAAAGCCCCCCAAAAATTTTAAAAGTGGGATAAAAATATATCGCGAGAATAAAACAGAGCTAAGTAATGAGTAAGCTAGGCGGCGCGAGAGCATTAGAGATGTAGAAGCCCAGTTGGCAGGAATGGTGAATAAAGATGCAATGTTTTTAAAAAAAAACACAAAATAAACAGTAGACTAATAGTGTAAATGTGAACACAAAGTGGGAGGTATACTAAATATACCGACCGAATATGGGTTATACCTCAACGTGTGCAGCAGTGGAGTGCATGGAAACAATCCCCGACGTCCACGCGTTGGGTTCTCGTATCCTATAGCTTTCGTGCTTTGCGTCGCGGGTGGCACAATAGCAAGAAGTATATAAAAACCGGATTCGGCTACAGGCTACACAATAGGAGTACATGTACTACCGAAATAGAGAATTAAATCGATGTCTTTATCCTACAGTTAATTACGATTGTGTTATTGTGATTGTTGCTAAAGGATTAGCCTAGTTATATCAGATAACTGGAAGGTTTTCACTGGAGTGAATTTTGGTTAGTTTTGTCTATATTGAACTCGATGACGTGGATCACATAACCTTTGATTGGAGATGAAAGTGGATTTTTTTTGTGAGTCGATTTCTTGGATAATGTGTCTTCAAAGCTTTAAGTACTTCATATATTACGAAGATGCAGGTAAAGTCAGTTGGGCTGCCAAAAAAAAGAAATTTGGTCTACGTATGACATGTACTCATAGATAATAACATTTGTACGAACCGACGCTTTGAATTTAATGCTACCTGAGTTCATAACATCTAAGAAACGTTTGTCAAAAATAACCAACCAAGAGGCAATTCGATACACCCACTGCAATACAGAAAATTAGTCCAGAATATATACAGCCCGCCGTTATACTCTTCTTCCTTCTGTTTGTTGACTAACGAGCGAACTTCTTCAACCTCCTGCTCATGAGGGCCCGCCCAAAGTTCCAACATAAGACGATTCTCGTTCTGCTCGTTCTCAAGGAGACGAAACAAAAGTATACGACCCTTAATAGCGTTTATCACGGTAAGTCGCCATCAATTTGCAAATTTCTCATGACCATGATCATCACAGACAGCAGGCAATTGCATGCTTAACACAGATGCTATTCAATTCAGTAGATTCTCCGTCTATCCGTACCACCTCTTCATCGCCTTTGAAGACCAATTTAGGTGGGTGGTATATTATAAAAAAAAAGGTCTATTTTGACGAACAAGGATGCGCTGTTTACACGATTTAAATAATGAGGCTGTTTCGAACTACTCTACAATGGCAATTCCGGTGGAAGTCCAATGGGCTCTGCTGAAGCATTTCTTGGTTGAAAAGAGAGTTTCTGTTGATGGACCTGCGTTCTTGCCTACTTAACTGCATTTGCTTTGGTACGGCTCCCCTTGGCTACAGAATAAATTACGATGCTAGTCCTAGTCAGGGAGTGGTTTTACAAGAATGGTTACTGCATATTTGCTTTTCTTTAGCTATTTAATACCCTGTATCTGTGGGCAATGTCACGGACATCGGAAGTCTCATAATGTAGTTGAGACAAAGCAGTGCCATGAATTTCATTCTCTTCACAGCACCGATTTATCTTCTCCGGAAATGAACGGAATCGTAATATTAATTAATAATTCACTAACAGGAGACAGTATCTAATGGAAAAACTCAAGGGTTAATTCATTTCAACGTTCATCGTTTCATTCCATGCTTGTTTTATGGATTTCTTATGGGAATGAATTGTGGTAGAAGTACTTCGAGGAAGATAATAGTTATTATCATACCTAACAATCCGATTTTGTCCAAAAAGCAGAACTGACAATCATGGACAAATACTATCAGGCAGTTATATTTCAAGAAACTATTTGTTGGAAAACTATGTGTGTGTGTGTGGGGGGGGGGGGGGGGCTTGCATAATGAATGGCTTGATCCGCATGAATCTAGACATAGATATAGGTATTTGAATTGACTGTACAAAACGTAAAAACTGTGTAGATTTAAACGTATCGATACTGTCAAGATTAAATAAAATAAAGATACTCGCCACTGCAACTCCCAATCGTTTTGTACACGTGGAAATTATTATAGAGCTTTCAGCACAGCATGGCCTCAGGGTTGTTATCAGGAATGTACGGCTCAGGAAACCCCAAAGGAAAATCACATGAGAAACCCCTCCTTCATTACCGATACCCATCATGAGCTTCTTGGAACAGGGGTACTGGGGGCCCGAGGCTACTGTACATTGTAATTACACTGTATGTATATCCAAGTCCCATTCCCAGAGTTCAATATCTTTACACAGTGATTAGAGACAGTATGGCTCAATATTCTGTGCCATTCGCTCCAGGCTCAAAGTCCCTAGAAAGTGTCTGGTTACATCGTGTATATTCATCCTTGAGTAGAATAATATCTTGAACAAGCCGGCGTCACAAAGAAAAATCTAGTATTGATTTATCCATCCTCTGGTTTAGTAACAGTACCTCCCACATGGGACATCTGTCAGTGACTGTTTGGACCCCGGGATGACCAACAGGCCTGATTCTAATTATTTCCCATCGCCAGGCCAGCCGAGGCCCCCGAAGCTATATTGTCAGGCGAAGAGCCACTGTGGCATACATCAATTCAGTAGAGTACTTTTTCCTACAAACATTGACTATGAAATGGAATTAATTCTTTCAGGTCTGAGCCATATATCTCTCCTCCCGCTTCCAATGCACTGTCTGTTTCTGCCTGGGCGTCAAGAAAACACTAACTTGTTCCCCACACGCTATGCGATAGTAAATGCAGATAGCCGTAAGCCCGCTGCAATATTAAGAAATTGAATCTTAACATTTCCTTCATTTTCCCTCGGGCTTATTCATCATAGCCTTCGGTAGCGAAAGCAATAGAAGGAGGGTGCTTGTCAGAGTGCATTGGAGCATTGGATGGGTGAGAAGATGGAAGAGGTATGAGACGCTATACATGCATGTGCATCACAATCTAGAGATGAGGTGGGTATGTATACATACACATTTCTATATGCAATAACCCCTGCCCCCCCCCGCTCCCGCCCTCACATACACATACACATACTCCCCCGTCGCAACACCTCGCCCCCAATCAATTTCCATGGCGTTGCAAGCTTGATCTTGTTTACACTTATAAACGGCAAATCTACATGTAAATATGAATTGATGAGCAGATTGAACAACTCGGTGCACACGGGGATATTGCTGAAGGCAGGCAGTGCAACCGTTCCTAGTGGTATATAGGCAATCAGTATACTTCAATCATTACCTGCCCGCTTTATCACAAGGCGACCCTTGCCCTCCCCGGGGGCACACGCGTCCTACACAGGAAGGATGCGAGAGAGTCACACAGCATGCATTACGCGCGTTACGTAATGCGCGATCTTAATGGAACACGTATAATTATATAGACTCATGTTAGAAATGGCTTCATGTGAACTGCTAATAGCAGAGTTGCTCGCTTGTTGTCTGTGGTCTGACGCAGCGATGGCGCAGAAATGGTACAATGAGTAGTGTACAACATGACAAATCGTTCTCTTGACTTCAAGAAACTCCTAACTGACTCGCAAGTGAATATCAGATGCATGTTCTAGTGACTCTTATCAGCTGCAATAAGTGACAAAGAATGGGAATTACATGCTCACTGGTTACTGGCGGAACGCTTGGGAAAACATCTATGATAGCATTAATTTAAGAGTGTGTGGGATAACTATATACCGTTTCTTACAAGGACCAGATTGCAATTAAGTACATTGCACTGAAAAACACAGAAAGTATGGGCCTACTGTTAACCACATGCGTTATTTGTTGCAACAAGTATAGACTTCTATTCTATACTCGTTGCTTCTTGATTTGATTCAGTTTTTAAATTCTGATGACTGAATCCTGAAATCAAACACTGTGCCAGAGTGCAATCATCAATAGGTTCTGATTCAATTTGGCCGATCAATCTTCGGGTCTAGCTTTATCGATCGGATGGGAGGCAGACTTCTATATCTATGCCGTATGCGTGTATCTATAAGAACCTGTCCTTATTCTCGCCTATTTCATTACATATATAGAATATATTATAGGTTTTTTCTCTCTCTTTCTCTCTCCTTCTCAATACTCAGTGATCTTGCCCACCGTACTCTTGGGGCCCAGAGTTCGCGGTGACCGTCGGATGACCTCGCGTTTAGGATTGGTAACAGCGTTCGTGCTGTGTGCCTTATCGAGACGTATTGATAACACACTGACAAACGTCCATCGCAGCCTAGCTGCTGATGCGTTATGTCAGAATAGGTTTAAGTGGCATCTATATGGTTAATCATCATTCGTGCGCATCGATTCCTCTCATTTGAACCCTGTAGTATGGGCCGGCCGGATTAGAGAGAACTGGTTATATGGGCCAGATTCTCAGAAATTGTACAATTGGTAGCTCTACATATTTAGTAATTTCTGCTAAATTCTGCTAAAAAATGATAACTTTGGGATATATATCTGAGTACATTTGTCACACTGATTTAAAGTATCAGTTCTGTTATGCTAAACAGCATTTTGAAGCTCATTTTTGTTTTAAATGTGGGTTATTTGAGAGGATTGGTGAAGGCGAATTGTACATTTTCTGAAAATCTGACCCATATATATATATATATATATATATATGAGATGGGTATTATGACGTGAATACTTATCCACTTTCTGCCCTCAGGCCGAGCAACTAGAAACTCTTGCTTTACCTGTTTCGGCTCAATTGTTAAATCTATGCCCGTCCGAGCTTTCTTCTTCGCCCAGGAGAACCGTTTGTAATATACGCTAATTCTTCCGATGCAGGCCTTACCCACCGTATGATTATATGCATCAATTGGTATGGACGGGAGGAGGGTCTTAGTCTTGTTGCTTGTTTGTCCTACCATTATCCTGTATGCCTTGTGATCTCTGCATCAATTTGGATCACTGGCGACTGCAGTATTTCCGTGGCAAATATCCCACATTATCTATTCTGACATTGTATAAACAGTATACATGCAACCAATGTCCATCATACGCGTAGAACTACAACAGCTGCAGGCTCTTGTGGGTAGATTCTACACGCTTGGTGTTATGAAGAAAGTTCCCATACTATATAACTCATACTCACACTTTTCCAATACGGGGATTATTTGACAGATAACCCTGCAGATTCCCATGCAACCTGACGTTGATAATGTTCTACATATGTAACGAACTTCCCTCAAATAGAGACCAGAGATCGGCAAGAAGTGTATAGCCTTGTTATTGACTTATACCCTTACAATTATGAAAGTAGCATTTTATTTTCAAAAGTCTTATACTGCCTCGCCAGAACGTCTTAAGAATTATTCTTGAAATTTAGGTATAAATCACACGTGTATTCCTTCATTCATTATTCATAACACAACCTATGGTGAATATTCTAAATCATTCCATTAATCAAGGAAGTTCTTTTTATCAATATGCATCTGCACTATGCATCAAAATTCAGATCAATATTTTCAAGATACTTTGTATGTAGCCTAATCATATCAAGAATACATCCCTTGTATGTTTATCAATAATACCAGGACTGTTATACCCATATCTTTGAGATTTTTATAGGATCAATTCAGATTATATAAACATTGATAGGTCGTTCATACTGAATACGTATTATGCTACGCATCAGTAAGTTATATCTCAATATGACAACTTTTCCCAACGTGTTGGTGAGGGTTGATAACACACCTCAAAACATCAGGTAATTCAATCATAAGTCAACAGACTGGGAAGTAGTAAGAGCAGATGAAAAGTCCATATCAACAACGTATCTACATTATTAACTACCTGATTTCTTATAATAAAAAAATCACTGTAGCGTTCTCCACAGAATTGTTTAATAATCATAAGGTAGACAAATGCCACAATATATATAGTTGAGAATACCTGGCCGGTCTCGTATTTTACTGCAGGATATTAATTAGAGTCTGTATCAAAAGTCATCCGTTGCTCCTGGTGTTGACACATTATCTGGTAGCGATTAAAAAGGTAAATAGTCAGTACAGTGGACCACCAGGAGAGTGGAGGTCAAAGAGCTGAGATGTTAATAGCCAGAGAAATAAACTACAGTAGTATCCAGGGAACTATACGCTCCAGGCCCTCAGCGCTATAACAAATATCAGATGTGATTTATGTCATGTGCATCCCCAGCCCTCCGACAGTACTACTATAAGCTGGGAATGTAATATAATAAAATTGGGAATTGTTGTATTCCTCCTAGTACCTGCATAAAATAACTCGATCATAACGATTTTACACGTTTTATTTGATGGGTTTTATATCAATTCGTACGTAAAGAGAATTCACAAAAGTAATATTGAATAATATATAATGTTAAGAGGATATTAAGAGAGTAGAAGCTGCTATTTTGACCACCTGGAAATAGATCGCATTATACGAGCTTCAAAAGCTCTTGGAAATGTTGCCAAGTGAAGTTTTGAATGGGACGATAACATCAAGCTGAAAGCATGTTTATTCTACGATAAGAGTGGGAATTTCCATCATATTATCAAAACAAATGGTGATTATCTTTATATTGTGTGTAGGAGTCTGTAGGTTCACACGTACATGTTGTTTCTTTTGTCTAATCTTATTCTCACGTTATTTTTTCCCCTAGGATAATTCAGTTATATTGCTCAGTGGGGTTCCGATCGTGCAATCTTATCTGACCTAAAATAAACACGAATGATATACAGGTCTATATGCAAAATGGAAATTAGAATCATAAGATTTTGTCCCAAGAGTCTTCATTCTAAATACACAGGCGCGGTAAGTAACAATAACAGCCCCGGATTTCCATCTTCAACTAATCCCTTGGCATAGGAAAAATATCCCATTCGAACCACTACCGGTATTCTAGATTATAAATTATCAGCCCTTCTACACAAAACAACCCTAGCCTAACACTGACTAGATTACAAGGAACAGGACATCAATTCCTTAGCCTTCCTTAATTGAATCCCCATATTACTGCAATAACGGAGCACGTTCGCCGGTCGCTGATTAGTCTGAAATGTGTTGTAAGAATATTGTTTATTCCTGAGAGGAATAAAAATATCAGCGCGAAATAATGAGCTTCAAAAGATCTTTGGAAATGTTGCCCAGGCCATAACATCGGATATGATGGAAAAACCACTGTCTCCCATTACAGTCGCCATATCTGGTGGCTCTTTAAAAGCTAGTCCACATTTGAGATTATATTTCACGCACCCGCAATAACTACAGTCCATAAATCGCCCTGGCACGTGGCAAAACACTGTGCTCGCCCAGTCGTCGCGATGTTATCTCTCAAAATAACGATATAAGATGAACATTCTGCCTCAAAGTGTTTTATTGCACTTGAAATCGCGGGTGGTATCCAAGCAAATACTACTGTTGACATGATGGCAAAATGATGAGGAGAGTGACGATTGATGATATGTTGACTTTGGTAACCTAAAGACCGGGATCACGCGCTCCAACATTGGTGTTTGATGACAGATGCCTCGGAAGAGAGAATTTGACCTTGTTATCTTGACCCTCCAATATAGGTTAAGGTTATGAGTGGGTCAGTTTGTGTTTTGACACAGAACTTCTAAAGCGGTCAAGCCCCCGGTTAGAGTTATTTTAAAGCGGAAACATGCCATGATGAAAGAGAAAACAGGAGATGGCATTCGGTACTGAATCGACCCCATGCATTACTGGAGGCTAAACTGATTTCAAAGACCCACCGGTGTCTGGTGGTTTTTTTTTGCATCCGTCCTGTGTCCAACTAAAAATACAGAAGTCTTTGAGAGAGACACCAGAGAAATCCATTCGGTCGTTTGTTCGTTTCAAATAGCTCATGCAGTTTTCATATAATTTCCTTAACCATAATGTCTTTCCATTATCTCTATTATATTTTTTTTCGATAGCTTCATTTATTCCTTCCTTTGTCTTCCTTACTTTCCATTCCAAGGTAATAACTTATAGAATAGAATTTTCCCATGGATGTATATGTATCACCCAGGTGGTGGAATTTACGTCAAAATTTTACAAATATTTAAGATTTTTATTCTTTGAAACAGATTGATTGAATATCTATAACGGGACCTCGACTACCCGAACTTAACAAGTGCCGAATGGTGTATTTGACCTTGCAGGTTATCAGGGTGTCACCAGATAGGTCAAGGTCAACTGCTACGTATCATGGGTTAAAATCACATGTCATGTTCCCCATTGGACCGGGGATCTATCATCTTCCTCATCAAGAAATTCATATCGGATCGAAAGTGTTCATCAAAATTCTTCCAATTCCCCATCTTGTGTCAACATAGATATGTTATTGTTTTGTTAATAAACCATAAGCCCCATTTCACCATGAAAATAGCACATAATCGTGTTGAGGACTGCAATAATAATATTCAAAAGAGATACAATTTCTCATCCATTATTTTTTTTATTTTGTCCAACATCGGATCTTTATTCATTAGAAACATATACAAAAATAAAAGTGAAAGAGAACGTCGAGATGATGTTTGAGTATGTACAACTATAATAGACTCAGATTTGTGTAGAGAATACATGTTTTTAAATACCGGTATGCTTTTCCATGGTTTGTATTGCTTTGAGGCGGTGACATTGTATTCTGCCGCTAATTTCCGTGACCTTTTCTGCCGTGGCCTTTTCTTTAACTCTGGAATGAATTTATCGTATGAAATGTGATTTTCACCGAAAATTCTTTGCCTGTGTATATACGATGTGCAGGCAAGGATAATGAAATTAATCTGTCGGATTTTAACACCATTGCCTTCCAGGCCAAAAAATTGTTTTGCGGTAAACGGTTGCCTTAAGAACGTACTGAAACCTGATAGATTGGAGATCCAATCTTGAATATCGTTCCAAAATTCCTTTACCGTCTCGCATTTTATGAAAAAGTGAAGAAAATAACATCGCGAATGCCACAGTAATCACATTCATCGTGGTCTTTAATAAGTATGTTTTTCAAGTAAGAGTTGGAGCAAATATTTCTATGCAATATTTTGTATTGAAGGGCTTGTAGCCTCACATCTCCAGTAATATTATATATGACAATAAGAAAACATTTTTCCACACCTCGCTATCGAGGCTTTCTGTACATTTAATATTTCTGTCCATTTGGCTAATCAATCTTTGTTTTTCTGAATAAACATATTGTACAGAGATTTGTGTATGTATGTATATTGTTTATTTCCGAAAACAGTACATGATAGATATATTTGAGTTTGTTTTTAACACAATCATTGATTTTGTTGCTACTAATTTTAATTACGACCTCTTCATTAATAACATTCAATTCTTATCATTATTAAAAGAAATACGAGTTGTTATTATTAAGGTGTGTATACTAATTTGGTCCATACATCTTTTTCAAAATATATTGCAAAGGCAAATGCGGGCAAGTTGAATTATGATATGATACGATATGAAAAATTAATACTTTAATTGCCAAATTATTACATATTACGGAAAGATTGACAAAATTGTGTAGACTAACTACTGGAATAATAATCAGGTCTTCCAGCTGTTACCGTAAAGTTGATAGTTGTTGTAATCTAATAGATTTTACAATATCAAGTACAGGTGTATGGATAAACACAAGATAACAAA
Source organism: Sthenelais limicola (assembly GCA_942159475.1). Classification (NCBI taxonomy): domain Eukaryota; kingdom Metazoa; phylum Annelida; class Polychaeta; order Phyllodocida; family Sigalionidae; genus Sthenelais; species Sthenelais limicola. The sequence continues at coordinate 31,842,500 of OW804094.1, read as the reverse complement.
TATAAAAATAGATGGAATGGTTACAAATAACAGAAACACCTTTAAGCAATGGACTTCCTTTCATAGAAGGTAAATTACCAGTAATTGCGCAGTTAGGTCTGCGAGATAGAAATGACGGCAATTTCGGCAGGCGAGTCGACCTAATATATCAACCAAGTGAAATTTACTCGTTTCTTGATATTGGGGTGATGAATTGCCAATAGAGACGAACGATATGATATGCAATGGCAATGCAGTTAACAGGTTTTTCCATCTATAAAGATAGTATAGGCCTAATGTTACCATCGGTGATATGTCTATCTACAGAACATATGTCTTTATGCTTTGAAGTATGTTTTCTCTTAAATAGATCGATATAATCCTTGGGATTTTTAACACCTTGGTAAAGTTTTAAGTATAATCGAAAACTACTTTTTCTCACGTGTCCTGGAACCTCGTTGTCTACCTAACTGATGACTTTGTCAATCAAACGTTAACTGGGCGCGACGAAAATGTGCCTATGGCCAATCAAGGGCTGGGAATTGTGAACATGTGACTCCTTTCCAAGAACGCTGTAAATCACTTCTTAACGGAGAGAACCTTTCAGTTTTAACCGTTGTTGACTTCAAAAGTAAAGCCCTGAATAGCGCAACGTATATGACTATTTGACCATTCTTTCCTAGTCTAGAAAGTACAGTCGTTTTCTTTACCTCTTGTAAGGCGTTGCTTTAACGTATCACATTTTTATATTTCATTAATCGTGCAGCTTTAAATTATTTCAAATGGTCCTATATTATTCTAACTGTCAGGACGACCATTTCCAAGAGGAAATCACAACATACTATAAATATACATTTTTATTTTAACGTGCTCTACAACCTCAGTTACCTACACAATGATCCCGCGTCCTTCCCACTTTTTTAACACACACCATACCAAATTAAAAACATAAGCTCTATGTTAGGCACAACTTCGTACTTACTGTTATATATATAATAGTTGTTTCATTGTAAAGTCAAACATGCGAAAGCCTAAATCAAACTTTCATTTGATCGTCCTCAAACTATCAACAAAATGCTATGTAAAACATTACCAAAACATTTCTTCGACCAGTTTGAAATAGTTCCCAACAATCAACAACGACCAGAATATTTTTTTTATCATCATATCATTTATGATATGATATATAGGATCTTTCCGCACCACGAGTCAGGAACCACTTTTAGCCCCTATAATATGCGAGAACTGCCTCATTCATATTCATGATTCCAAACCTTTTAATTTGCTGGCAGCGGCCACCCACGTAGCCAACCATTCTATCTGTAGATGGGGAAAAGTTCCCTCGATCGTTGGTCTATTCATGTCGCCTGTGAGCTTAATTATGTCTGTTTTGTTGGTACACAGTGCATTCTTTGCATGTGCTTATGGTTGATTTATTCGTATACAGCTTACATCGGTCAACATTCACTTTCTCCTGGAGTTTATCTGATGAAAGCTGTCAATCACTGCCACAGCGGAAACTTACCCCCATGCAAGTATCAAACAGACATGTCCCACTGCTTCAAAAGGTCGCCGATATCACTTAGATGAACGTTGTCGGCGGGGAAAATCGCTGGAAATTAAAACCAATCTTTGCCCCCGTCTAAAGCCTCCAGGGAACTGTCACTCACAGATTACCAAGTCAAACACATAGGGAAACCATAAACCTGGGCGAGGAAGAACCTGAGACGTGGAACCTTTGTGAAAAGCATCGATTTCAACGGGTGGCAAGTTGCTGAACATGTTTGCTGATTTGTTGGTACTTTTCTCAGAAAAAATGCAAACACAGATATATATGTAGGTTGGACGCGTATATTTTTTCTCAATCTTCTGTGTGCTGCATTAATATGAACTTAGAGTAATATGAGATATTACTCGAAGATATGAAGGGGCGATTCCATATCGACGTCCGCAACACGCACATCCGCACACCGTCTTTTGTTTGCAGTTTTCTGCAAAGTGACTCGCTTCGCGGAGAAGCGAAGGCACTTGTTAATCTCGTATAGATCCATGTAAACAATGTCAGGGGACGACGGCACAATGTAATGTCATCATTTTAACATGGTAGTTGTGATATGAAAATGGAATGCAAACTTCCATACCGCCGACTTGTAGTATTCCATACAGGTCTAAGAACTTACACATTATATATGAGCAATTCTCGTCGACATATGCCTCAGGCTCTGAAATATTTTTCTGTCGTTTGACGGTTTCACTGAAAATTATTACTCCTAAATGATTTTACCCTCTTCTCATCGGCAATGTTATTTTTCATCAATAGGATAGGATAATCTGTATTACAAAACTTGTCCCTAGTTGGTATAGCTATAATTCATAAAATACCACATACGACTAACCACTATCTTTTCTTACGAATATTTAGACTACTATTGACAAATATGCCAAGCCAACAGAACCTACAGGGTTCTCTTTAGCTTCACGTGCTGTTTTTTTAAAATAAAGCAATAATACTATCTATAGCTAGTTGTTGAAGAACCCCTTCCATAAACCGCAATCATTGCACCCGACTGCACTAAAAATCAAATTCTCACAAATGACTTTAACTAATTTAATATTGGGTTTCCAGGCTGTAAACACGCCAAATACCCTACTTTTACATAATTAATATATGATTAATGTTTAAGGTTCATGGACCAACTAATTGTCTTATGGGCCTCGAAATTAGAAATAAAAATTTCAATTCCAACGATATATTATGGCCTTGGATGACTAATAACTTGTGTTATAATCATTCCCTAACGTCCATCCGACGTCCATTGATATTAGTTGAGCAGCAAAGATGGGGACGTTCAAATGTTAGAATTACGTGTACAATGCCTCTACAAGATACTATAACTCCCTAAATGTATTAATTTCAATAATAATTTTCAAGTTATTCTCATAATCGTGTAATAAATCAAGTTATATATCACTGGTTATTGCTGAATAACAACTCAAAATATGTTGAAATCAGGCGTGGAGCATATATATATATTACACCAATGATAATATATCCAGAATTAATGAATAAAAATAAAAATAAAATTTTTTAAAAGTAAATCATATTTTATTTTATCAGCACGAACTCCGTCATATGTCTTAATTGAGAAGCGAACCAATAAAAGCCAAAAGCCTATCTTGGGTTCAGCCAATGACACTCGATTTTTTTTCTACTGTAAAAATAGTATCATAATACATGACAGATCGATGCAAGGTGTGCCTAATTGTTGCGCTAGCGTGACGTACGTTACAAATCGGGGGGAGACGTTGAGCCCCTCCAGGGCTGGCGTTCAAAAAAAGTTGGTGTTATAACACCAGTGCCTTAACACTAACACGGGTGACTAACACGGTGTTAGCGGTAGTGTCCATAAGCTAACACCGTGTTAGCGCGGGTGTTAGCCAGCACCGGTGTTAGCGCGGGTGTTAGCTAACACCTGCGCTATCCTCGTGTTAGCCAGCACCGGTGTTAGCGCGGGTGTTAGCGCGGGTGTTAGCTAACATTTATACATTTATAATTCGTCTTATAAGAAGCTGAAGCATTCTTTTTTTTTTTCATTTTTTTTTTTTTTTTTTTTTTCATTTTTTTTTTCATTTGCTCCGCCCAGAATCGAAGGCTCTGTAGATATATTTTGATCATGGAAATCGATTATTGAAACAAAGAGACCGAAAGTAAATTCTATAACAATTATTCTGTATTATGGTTTGCGTGTGAGTGCACGGCGCAGGTGGTGGGTTATTTTATTACAGCACTCCAAATATATACTGTTATAAAGGTGTAATATACTGGTCTGCTATTTCATTTTAAGCATGTCATATAATTTACAAAACGAACATTGTTACTTTGTTGTTAGAACTAGAACCGAATTAATTTAAATACCTTAATGCTAAATTTAATAATTTAAATCAGGCTACTCTGAGAATATTTATGCTTGATGTATGAAAATGTCTACTTGTCCTGAATAAAATATTTTTAAAATCAAATCAAATAGATCTATACACAGTACAGGGCATGCATTCATGCATTTTATCCGATACTGTACACAACCACTAATAAGGGTTTGTAGTATATATCTGAGTATATGTTGAAATAATAAATTGTTAGTTCTCATCATTTAATATAATTTTGTAGGATCCCCAGCCTTCTAGAGTAGTAAATTTTATGTCGGTGATTGGGCGCCTACTGCGCCAATGGCTTTTCCAGCCCTGGATTAACCAAGTTAAGATTTTCAGAAATACTCCAAATTTCCATAGTTAATTTTGTACGTTGGTGATTAGACACCTTTTCCTCTCTCTCTTCCCTCTCTCTCTCTCTCTCTCTCTCTCTTCCTCTCTCTCCCTCACTCTTTCTCCCGCTCTCTTTGTCTCTCTTCTTCTCTCCCCCTCTCTCTGCTCTTCCTCTGTCTCTTCCTCTCCGGGCTTCCTCTCTCTTCCTCTTTCTCTCACTCACTATCTTTCTCCTCTCTTTCATTAGGTAATGATGGCAGGCTGTATCGGATGTTTTTAAATGAAAAAAAAACAAAAAAAAAATAGCTAACACCCGGCTAACACGAGGATAGCGCTGGTGTTAGCCAGCACACAGGGTGTTAACTAACACCCTCGCTAACACATTGTGCTGGTTAACACCAGCGCTATCCTCGTGTTAGTGCTAACACCAGGCTAACACGAGGATAGCTAACACTCCACTAACCGGTGTGTTAGCTTTATGGACACGAATTAAACACGGGAGTTAACACTTTTTTTATGAACGCCAGCCCTGGATATAATGATATAGACCTATAATATTATATATGCCCGTAGGCTTCTCGGGGCGAAAGTTCTGCAGGTGCCGAATGGCTACGGACGGACAGTCGCAATTAGGCTGAAGAGGCGTTAGAAAGTGTCAGGGCATGTTAGTCGCTATGTCAACAAGCAACTGTGAATCCAAGTAAAGCCTGAATTTCCCCCTCATTTCTGACATGGCAGCCTGACACATCATCAAGCTGAAGCTTATCTCATTTCATACTCCAGCACCCGGCAGCACTGCGCATGTCAGCTCTGTCCTAGGTGGCGCTACACGTTCCGCCGTCCCCTCAGGTGTAAAAGTGAAACCCCCGCAGAGTGTCCAAAGGTGGCATGACGGGCCTCACCTTTTTGACTTTTTTCTGCTCCAAGGTACGTCTGTGATTGACGTGTTCATTTGAAGTTTATCTTGGCGTATTAACAGCGAGGGTCGCGCAAAGGTCACTTGTTAAATTTACCCTTCCGTTCTACATAACTTCCTGAGCAGAAGGCACCTTCCAATCATGTAGGCCTACACTCCTTTCCAAGGAATTTTGATTGCTTGAGCAAATTTGACATCAATGCACGAGTTTTGCCCTTTCATATGCTCGATTGCATGCTCATATGCTCGGTATCTATGGTAGGCTGTACCGAACCACAAGTTAAATAATCGGTAGACCCCTACGGTACTTTATTTTATTATTATTATTTCATGTAAAGGCCAAATTATTTAATTACAATCACAGTTCCAATGAAAAAAATGCAATGACCTTCAACTTCAAGGACGGGTTCATACGTTGCCTGACTAAGAAAGCGGCAATATTTCCGTACTAAGAAAACAGAAACACTAGATATATATATAACCATCAAGTTTCATCGAGAGCTAAATTAAGTTAAACATTTAAAAGTTAAAATCATACCAACTTCACATCATGTAAACCCACATTTCATCGCAAGTTGCCTATCTATCTACTTTAAATGACTTTAATTTCTCAGGTCCTCACAATAAAACTAAAAGAAATTTTGTTTTACTCTGAGATAGGTCCAAATTGTTCACGACTCACATATGTGTTACATAGGTGCTATAAGAAAACATCGCGTTTTACAAGAGGCGATGTGATATATTTTTACTAAAATAAGCGTTAACAAATGATATCACTAAAACGTGATGATATAAAATCAACCTCAGACTTGTCTATATACCAATTCACTCATTCTGTGGCGATACTGTTACTGTATAGGTATAGGCCTATGTACCATTATTACTAGTAGCAAAGCCAAATTAGTTAATACTTTGCGTCACTGCCTAGAAGACAATGATCTTGGTACATATTAGCAATACGTTTTTCTGTGACAATTGAATACACGTACATACATAATAAATGTAACGTATACATGGCAGTAGTACTTGTGTGCATACTTATATCCACATAGAACATTTACATAATGGGTTTTATCCTCCGTGGGGTTCCTTAACCTCACCCTCCATAATCATTCTACATTTTTAGAGGCATGCGGTTCGCTTACATGAGCATACGATACGTAGGGGGATCTTAAGCTATCTTATCATCAAATAACAGCAACACGGGGTCTATGTTCTTGTATGTAGGACATTAGTCATGCCTATAAAGAAAGTCTTAGGTTTGACAGATAGGTCCAGATTTTCGTCCATGACAGCCTGTTTATCCATTTAGAAATCCACCCCCTTGGTTAAAGAAAGGACTAACCCTATACAACCGAGATGTGATCCCTGTCCATTAGTTACTGTCTGCTTACCTATGATAGAGCACGACTTCCTGGTGTGAGGAACCCCTTGGGTGGGATGAGGAGAACAGGGAAAGTTCGAGGGGCAGCATACAGGGAGAGTATCAACTGATAAATTATCATAATAGGTTGAACTTCGAACATGAACCCTCTCAGCGACAGGAATGCATTATAGAAGAGGATTCCAACGGTGTGGGTGTAGGGATCGACTGTACTATGAGACAGCTTGACGTTTTGTGCCCCTCTTGCCTTCTTTTACCTCAAGACCTACCTTCAGTCAACTCTTTTTCAGTGTATATCATATTCTTATACACAAAGCTGTCCCTTTTTCATCTGGTTGATGGATGGCGACATAATCTAGTATGCATAAAGGAGACATAGCTAATTGGGATACAAATGATCTCTCCGATTAGCGAAGAATGTCCGAGTCACATGACCCTCGGGTGTCATGTGACCCTCGACGGTCATTCTTTGATCTGTCCCTGATTTGATGGATGTGAAATGGTAACCATGACAACAAAACTACAGAAAGACACCTGTCGGATGGATCAAACAGTATCAGAGGCAACAATTTCCCACCAAAAGATCCGCAACTTATCAGATTATTTACAATCTCCTGATAGCACGCTTCTCGCCTCTGGTATCAACCCTACCTAAGCGGTAGAGATGCACGGAGGTTCCAGCTGGCTGCGACTCCATTCCATGATTAATTACAGATTCACGTGGGTCTGATCTGAGCTATCGAATTGCTGGGGAAGAAAATCAATCAGGATTGATGTGTTTACATGACTTTCCACAATCTAGCCATCGCTTTGACCTATAGTAAAGATATGACTAAGACGTTCGAAGCTGCTTTAGCCTAGGGAAGCCAAACTTGGGCTTGGGTTTTATTCGAATTGACACATCCCATTGTCCTTCAGTCAGTTGTATATAGTGAATATTTATAGTGTGTGGATTATACAAAGAGTGTTTTCAATTCCATAGTTCCTTTAAACATTCAAAGGAATTGAATCAGAGCAACGAGATTATATTAACATAATCTCGTTGATCAGAGGCATGCAGTATTACCATAAATAACTCGCTGCGTTGTATGTTTATCAGTTGTTGTGCTATTGTCATGCTCGTTTTTCATATGCATTTCATATGCATTATTATGTATAAGTACCGCATGATTAATTATGAATCGACTACTGCATATTTTCCAACGATATGATTGATAAAAATAACAATTACAATTAAAGAAACCCAAATGTCAACACACAGCTAATTAATTTGAGCAGTACCTATGTCTTTACTTTTTTGTATATTCTTCTAAACATAAGTAAAATAACAAATAATGATAACAATATTAATCTTTTGGGTTGTTCATCTTATAAAATTCGTCCTTTTTAAGCTAGATATTCCCTTATCATTTCCCATACATGTATGTTTTAAATATTTATCTATATATTTCACTTCTAACCGCATACAACTTTTTCTCATTGAGGTGCTTTCTTACTTCCCTTAGGGCTTCTATAAATTCAATTCTGCCCTTTCCAAACAATCTGACTCTATGAATATAATTTCTTACGACAAGAATTATAAGCGTTTAACCATATACTAATATTCTGTCATAGATCATGAACAATGTTGCAGTCATAAAATGTGTGGTGTTGTCAAGTTCTCCACATAGGCCTATCTCACATTCTGGTGAATTGTTTATCGTAATATTTTTCAAGTAACTGTTGCATGTAATAATTATGTTTATTGTTCCGTACTACGCTGTAACGATTTTGTACGAATTTTAATTATATGTATACGTCTCCAAATAAGAGAGGACAATTAAGCGGTATCTTATTGTGCATAATCAATACCTCCGCTCCATATTCGAATTAGAATAGATCTAATCTAAGAACTATTACGATTATAACTGCTCACTAAGCTAAAACAAATCTTTCCAGATAGAAGGGCAATCAAATTCTCCTTCCAGAGAAAACAAACTACCAAACATCCAGTGGCTGATACTTTCACCCCCATTTCGAGATACAATTGACCCTGCTCTCAATGGAAAATAGGAAGGGCACAACATTGTAAGTTTTTGCTATTTCCCTGCTATCCTGTGCACTGGGAATGTTAACTAGTCTTTAGAACTGGCCATATTTGACGAATTGCTTCTAGCGGACCAAAACAAAGGGAAATCCACTCCTAAAATAAAACAGTTGCAGTCAGATCAGTCGTAATGAAACCTTGGCATGCTCCGGGCGTCCGAGCATCTTCCGGTTGCCTGTCAGCCGGACGCCACAACCCGTTCCAACGTGACGTATGGGTCCCTATAAAGGTATAGTCATTCTCCTATTTTGTCAAATACAGAGTAGACTCCTCCATGCAGTAACTTTCTCTCAGCTTGAGCCTAATACTATGGAGTAAAAGTTGATTTATATAGGCGTTGCCCTCCGGACATAGACGCGGAGACTTCTCGTTATCTGTCGTTCGAAGGGAACAAGATTATGCCGGTAGAGCCCCATGAAAAGTGTGTCCCCACTAATAAGGATAGATATGAACATTAAGCTCGTGGTCTCAGATGCTAAAACTGTTAAGACCACGTCGTTTCTACCACTAATCGTGGCCATTTTCACGTCCAGAAAAATACGAAATGGAGTAGAAATGATTGAAAGAGCATGAAAGTCATTTAGAACACACGTTGTTCGCCTTCGCCTCTGAACATTATCATGCACCTTAAGTTGTAAAGGTGTCATATTAAACTGGTCTAGCGATACAGTGGGCAAATTTGAGAAAAGGAGTGGGACGTGGTTGGTATCCCTCTGGAAACTAGGTATCGTTACTACAACTTTTATGCAGCAATATCACTGACTGCTCAGAGAAGTTATGTTATTGGTTCACTTTACTTTGGAAATGTATGAAGCGATGCTGGACAGAAAGAAGGAAATGAGAAAACTTTTTTTATTCTTGATACATGCGGGATTGGCTTAGGTGAATGACCCATCGATCGCTCATATCAAGTTAAACACTTTTTTACAAGGACCGAAATTTGTTACTGGTCGATGCACGAGCACGCAGATATTCATTTCTTCACCAGTATCGCATGGTTGGTCATGCTGGTCAATTCTAGACTTGGTATTAAGGGACTTGATCTTTCCTACAAATTGAACCATCTTTTGTATACTGATAGGATTGAGGATCGAAATGCCATGGCAATGGTATGATATCTTGGACTTCGGGACTAAGACATCGGCAAATTTGATGTCTCTTCTTTGGAATATTCTGCCTTCCTTCTAACATGTTTCGACTGGTAGGCTACAGTGTATTTTGGAAAACCTTGGAAGGCTTTCCATCCATACTCCCTCCTTCCTCTTCCTCTTCCTCTACCCTTTGAACATCAATGTCAATACGTGTGTATCCCACCTGGGTGAATTAGCTTGGGTCCAAACCTTTTGACTGGGCCTTGTTATAGAAACCAGAATATAAATTGTTTGAGAAATGCGTCAGGGCTTACCACAAAATGCTAAATGCTGGGCAAATGCTACCTAAGGTAATGACTGTGTTGTCATATTGACCATGATTTACGAACTGTTGATAGGCAACAAGTCTATCTCTGAATTTATGAACTCATAATTCTATGTGTGAAACTGTCCCTAGATTTAGAGCTAACTAGACGCCAGAGATATTAGTGACAGGTTCTCAGCCAGATAACGGGATGCACCACCGGCTTAATTGAAATTTATATACACGAGTCCTTTTTTATTTGGATTATAGATAACAGAAGATGCACACTTCTTAATTAATACGTGTCCGAAATGAAACTACAAGCAGAAATGCCCTACGTGATGGGAAGTTATGCTAGATTTGACAGGCCTTCGATTTACAGGTCATCGGATTCGCCGGGGTTGATGAAAAAATACCTAGATAAACTACTAACGCTCTGTGGGTCATGAAATGCAGATAGCTGTGGTAATGGAACAGCCAAATAAATTTACACTTGCCCGACCGGAATGTTTGCTTGTTTTTTGTACATAGATCCCTGTGGTGTAAGCCCTCGCTCCAGCATGATATCTTTATTATTGTTACCAATTAAATGTGCCGAATCAAGATGAAATGAAAAATATCGCGGGGAACATTGAAAAGCTTGATATGAAGCAAGCATAACGCATACAAATACTTCTGGCTTCGTTTAATATGTTGTGAAGAGAATTTTGAAAAGAAAACAAATATTCTAAAGCAGATATCTATAGCCATGCCCAGTGCCCACCCACACAGGCAAACTGGGATTGTCCCTCCCGGAATACATGCAATTGTGTACCGCATAGATGTACTGATGTATAGTATGGAATTACTTCAACCCACGTGTAAACCCTTTGCCCAAGTGTGCCTCCCGTGTCCATCGAACCCCAGGTTGCCTCGTTACCTGCATTTTTACAGCAACATAATTTCCTCGGAATCGGCTGGATTGCCCGGGCAAGCAACGAGCAATCCAGTGGACTGTCAGTATTGGAGGATTTAATGCCCATCATTTTTTCTTCGCCAACAAGGGAAGCCATTCTACCTTTTCAACCCTATCTTCTACCAGCGAGTGAAATCACTCTCTGCACTCCTCTTCTAGAGATCACTATTTTTTCGTAGGATTTTTTTTTCTTGCTGGTCGAAGAAGGAAGAATCCTACGTAATATAATTAGGACTGTATATTAAAAGACCTACTTTTCCTCTATCTAAAAAAAACTTGTTTCCTTGTGGACGAGTTCCAGTTTATTGCTTTGTGGCTGGCAGATAAAAAGCTGAATGTTTTCTCAGCGACAAGAGATATATAAGTGTGTAAAGTTCAGCCTTCGTCGATGTGCCTTTACTGCACTGAACCAAGTTCAATGCATATCCATGAATACAGATCGTGTTTGATATATTAAATAGGGGAAATAAGGATGAACAATTTTGACAGTCTCTTTTAATAATGGTTTGTATGAACGTGTTTTTTTCTTGAATATTACCAATAGATCCCACATGATATATTAGAGACTTCGCCAACCCAGTCCTCTGGCCTGTCTCATTTCGATATCCCTGGGGTATTGTGTATGGATAGCTCCTGCTCAGAGGTTATTTTAAGGAAATAATTGATACTACATGTAGAAGAAATGCAGCAAGTCATCGGTATCGCACCACTAGACTGATTATATCGTTAGGTTTAATGCTCTGATGACAATGGGGAAAGGGTGGATATGAAAAGAATGTATTTTTTTTATTCATGGCGGATTCACAGTCACAGATGATGTAAGAGGTATACATTTTTATTTAAGAGCTTTTTTTTAATCCATTTGCTTTCAAAAATATGGATCCATACTTTTGTGACCAACAATTACCTACGTACAATTAATTATTAGGCGTAAGTAATACGAAAGTTCCCGCATATCATGAAATACATTTCAATGCTCGGTACAGGAAGGGTGACTATCAGTTTTCTATAATGTTTGTGTTATGCTGGAAAACAGGTTTGGGGTATAAAAGGCTTAAATGAAAGAAATGGTTTAGAACATCCATATCAATTCTTTGTATACAATATATTCGTGTTTTTTTGATAATTGATACCTACAGTAAAGCTTAGACATCATATACTTATAATGCACAATGTTATATTATATATGATACATACATATTTTAGAGCGAGAGAAAGACTCAGTGAAGGGACAACGTGAATCTGTTTTTTCGCTCAGGTAGAAAATTGTTCGCACCTGCTCTTTCTTCTGCAATCTTCCAGAAATGATATCTAATTATACCTCAGTCGAGAATGGAGACTGCAAGCAATTTAGTAGTGGCAATACAAGTAGTGACCCTCTATTCGATTTTCATCGGCATGAAACCCAATATCAACAGAATCGCATGAATTGGGGGACAATATGTGCAAGCAAGTATATGAGCTATATATAGATAGATGTGTGTGTTGCTTCCATGCAACGGGTTAGAAATATCATTGGCAGATCGAAGCACTAGATTGAAGAGATTATGTGCTTTGTATCCGCTTTTCAATCATGATCATTGCGGTATATTGTTTAAATCTTATTATTCAAGGCCTTTATACATTGATTCCCAGAAAGGTGAACTAATTCATTCTATTGCAAAAATTCAACTACAAAAATAAGATCGACTCGTTCACAATTGGATCAACTTTTATATGATATATGCTTACCAAGAAATGTTTGGAACATGTACAATCCGATTTCCTAATCCGATTTATTTTTCAAACGACACCAATTCGACTAAATGGTATAATTCTGCTACTTGATTCAGATGATAATTATGTCAAAGGCTTTGCCTCCAGTCGCGAATTATTTCAATCGTGCAATCGGGTTTTTTTCTTCAAAACTTCACAGTGAGAATGATTTACGGTAAACTCAGTTTTCTTTAAGAATTGTGATTTCTTCAAGGAAATATAGATCACGAGCGACTGGAGCTCCGAGGCGTTGTGTCTTATGTTGATGAGTGATTCTCACAACCGACAAGCATTTCCTTTCAGGGGGAGCATTTTTGCTTCACTTCTTTACTTTAATATAGCAAGGAATATCATCCTAATGCAGATAACGTTTGGGAAGGATGTGACAATGGTTTGATTCCTGTACAGCTATACATCAGATGCATTCATTTATAATGTCGCGTTACGAGCCTTTGCATCTCATAATGGAACACATTAGCACTAATTTCAACAAACATATAAAGTGTTTGTGTTAGATGAAAATAGTGTTCATGAATCAATCGACGTTAATTAATATCTCGCTAAAGTGGCATATTGCTAGACTTCTCTGAAGATCTCTCAAAAGCAAACCAATTTTTTTAACTAATATTATATTATATGTATGATGATGCTTGAATACTACTCAGGCCAATGCTATTTTATTTAAATTTTATAATAGTATACTAGTATATTGATGTGTAAGGAGCGAAGGATCTATTTCGTTTGGGTCAACTTAGCGTGCATATTCTATAGTTGTCATTGAGAATAATAATCTGCCCTCTTTGTCCTATAGGAAGCAGTTGCAACGTAGATATAATATTGCCTTTTCGTCCTATAAGAAGCAGTTGCACCGTGGCCCAACTACCAATATTCTAGAGATGTTCTAAAAAACGGTAATGTATTTCCATAGAAAGTTAGAAAAAATCAACGCCCGAATAATATCTCTTGAATAATTCGGGAAATTCTCCGTAATTCTCAGGATGTTTTACAAAAAGAAATTGGCATAGACAATGGAAAGCGGATTGTCTGGAGCGCCAAGATGCGTAATCCTCAGTCATTCACCATAGTCAATAAGTGGAAGAAGGAGGAAGAGGAGGGGAGATGCATGATTGTTTGTGTAAGGGGAGAAATCGGGCTTCATATTTCGGTCGAACACAAGATGCAAATTGCAGTAATATGGCTGAAGAATTTGGTAAATAGATAGAACCTAATGAGAATGTGGTACAAGGGACCCTATTGCATTGTCCGAGATGTTTGTTTTTCCTTGGCCCACAAGCCGATAGGCAAGTGGGTTATGGAGAAAAAAAACATTGGGGACGGTGCAATAGTGTCCCAAGTACCACTTTCGAGTTTAGGTTCTAAATTTGGGTCAGTCTCACTTAAGTCTTGCATTTGGAGATGAAAGAATCGAAAAAGGAAAATGAATGTAGGTATACATTGATTACATTTTCTGAAAATACATGTTTTTCTCTACAATATGCTAAAACATTGGCACTCGGGGACAAATATTTACTGAAATATCGCAGAAAATACAATATCATAGATTATTTAACATAGAATCATAGATCATTTTAGTAGAATCTTAGGTCATTTTTGTAGAATCATAGGTCAATTTACATAGAATCTTAGGTCATTATATACATAAATGTGTATGTGTAGAATATTATATACCCGAATAAAGTTGAAACCTAGCCTGCCCCCTAAAAAATGGGCAAAAATATTGATCTGGTGTAGTAAAAACCTATATTATTAAAATGGTCTTGATGAGCACAATCTGATTATGGAAAGAAAATCACACAAAATACTTATATATTTTGGCTACAGCATAAAAAAATGGCGGGGACAAGAAATGCAAGACTTGACTGAGATTGGCCCATTTACTCCCACCTTGCTTTGTTTTTAGATATGATATTATTCTGGCAAAATCAACAGCACTCTCAGCAGGCTGGTCAGAAACGGCCCCGAAAGTTCAGTAACTTGCCATAAATTTCCTATAACGAATCACTGAAAAATGTGACGGGGTCTTCCCAGTTTCGATAATATCCTGCAATTGGGTACATGCACGTTTTTCCTATTGATGAGGTATGATTTTAAAACTTACTTATTTTTTAAAACCTTTTCTATTACCTATCTTTCCATCAAAATGAAATCATAGTGCAATTAAGTGAGGATTGCATGCATGTCAAAAAGGGGAATCAGTAATTAATACGCGCAAATTTACGCGCACTTTTTACGCAATTAGTCAATACTGTACATAAACGCACCATCAAGAGCTTCCAGAAACGGACCAGGTGCACATTTTACGTACGAGTGGATACGCCCCTTTAATTTGAAAATATCTTGGACAGTATCTCTTGATGTAAATGTATATGTGTAGTTCTAAAGTTTTGCAGACACCAAGCTCTCACCACTCACCGTATTATAGGCGTATGGGAAAATGCGCACACCAATTATATAGGGAACCCCGCAAGCTTCGTTCCATCATCGACATTTTGAATCAATTAAAACGTTCATTTGAATCAATCCTGCTGAGTTTGATTCGTGATTCAGGAGACTTTCCAAAACTCCGATGCAAGGAATTATTGATGTATATTTCCGTGTTCAGAATTGGTAGCCATCTCTGTCATACAAAATACTTTCAATTAAACTTCAAGGCAGTCTTTGTCATCTTCGTTTCCGTTCTATATCATTATAAGCGAATCTATATAACTGGTTCAATAGCATGCACATGAGCAGTCTTTCATCTTCTACACCAGAATTCCCGTTTCGATATCGACCATTTTATTCGATCTACCGTCCATTTATCAATATTACGATGACAGCTCGAACAATGCAACTTGTTATGTGGGAGAATTAGATTAGAGGTAACCGGTAGGAAATGCTCGAATAATTAAAATCGATGGGAGCCCTGTAGGTGTTCGGTAATTGGTGTTCTAATTTTGACCAACTTTAGATTGTTCACAGGGTAGAGCGCTGTATATTATGTAAGGAATTCACCTCTGTATACCCCCTATGTAGGCAATCTATTCCTTACTCTATCGGTGATGATAGACCCTTTGTTCCGGACGTCAGTCTGATATTTTTACCCTTTTCTGGACTATTGCATTTCTTACAAAGACAATATATTGCTTCCTTCGAAATCAGCAAATATAAATTTGATGTAGAATCAGTAAAGTTGTTGAGAAGCATATCCATGATTACATGAATGTTAAATAAAGTGACAATTGTTTCCGGCTGTTATGTAGAACATCGGGATAAATAAGTGACAAAAGATGTCCACGAAGCACCTTGTTTACATTCACATGAAACGTAAGCCGACTTTAGACAGATGAAGGCCGTCTACAACATCAAATGTGTTAAAAATAGTTACAACCCATGGTAACTATTCCGATTACAACTCGTGAGACAATTATGTAAACATATTGGTACAGTAGGTGGAGTATGTTCAATCAAATATGGCACCCTGTTAACAATTGTTTACCAAAGGAGAGTTGGCTGGTGGCATAAACTATTATAGCACTGTAGCATCGTATATATCTGCAATAGTTGTCATAAGCGATGTATTCATGGGAAAGCTTACGTTTCCTTATGATCATCAATAAACCTTCACAATCCTACTTAAAGGACTAGTATTTATAATGGAACAGACTTACAAATCTTATACAATAGTGTGTGACAATATAAGTCCAATTAAGTTGCATTGTTGACACCATCAACTGCAATGTACAGCGGAGAAACTGGTCTTCTTTGATGTCCAGCTGCCTATTGAAATTCTTTGTTATATGTTACCAACCCGTTCTGTGTCCAGTCCTAGGTCTTTTTCTAAGGAATGACTCTTTTTCTTTCGCATGACAGATGGCAAAGTCCGTTGATAAAAGAACACCTTCCTTTCCGGACTGGGTCGTCTTCAAAGTATAAAGTCAAACGCAAATGTGAAGGAATACAAAAAAAGGTATACATCAATATTCCCAAGATATCATTTCAGCACGCACTATAGCGGCTAACTATTGCAGACTACTTTCTTCAAATATGAAGTTACACACAAGTATATATATTATATATTATTGTGCGTGTGGTATTGAAGCATTTGCCAGATGAGACAATTAATACTGCACCGAATCACTGAATTCACGTGGGAGGAGACATATCAATTTAACAGACCATGATTTATTAGCCATTAGCAATCCTAGGACACTGACTGACACATGATATTTTGCCAGAACAGACAAAATTTTATGATATGTCCATCCTACAGTTTGCATGCGACTCAAATGGAACCATTGACGAAGGGATGCGCCTAGTAATGGGTTTAACCTCTGACAAACAACCAGACTGTCACCGTCGTCGTCCATAGCTCCAGAGGTTTTGTAACGTTGCCAAGTTTTAGGCCACATGTGTCCTCCTCCTCTTCCTCGCGCGCATGAGAGTTCACCAGGTGATTTAGTTCATGGGAGTTCCTGTTATTTTATCCTCTATTTAGTTCGCTAAGCACTATATTTACAAAATTCAGTTTCCCATACTTACTGTCTTCATTAATAGATACAAATCTTGGCTCGGCTGGTGTTAATCGCATTATGTGTATTAATACCTTAGAGACTTGACGTCCAGGTTTCCACACTCGGCAACTTGTACAAAACCTATTTTAACAACGGCATTGAGCAAGAATAATCAATTAAATATTGATCCAAGTTAATGTTCTGTCATTGACCACCATTTTAAATTGTGTGTCGCTCGATAAATGATTAATGAATGAGGTTGGCGTGGGGAATAGTGCAGTATAAAAAAATATAAATTTCAATACACGTAGTATGGATACGTGTTTTTTATATTTCAACCAGAGAATGCACAATGGGATCGCTACATTTCCATTGGCCTCCTTAGCCCAACTTTATAAATCTCGGTATATCGTACTCCTCAATAATGGTAAGGTTAAATAGAAATGAAAATGAAAATGGCACATGTTTATGTAATGATTACTGGCCGGCTCTGGATGAGCGAAATCAATCTATCCAGGTGAACTATGTTGATCAAGGTTTCACTAAACCTAATAGTAATATTTTTCTAAATATGTAAGTGTCATTCTCTTCGAAATCCAGTCCTATTCTGGTCAAATTTGATTGTAAATTTCGAAAATTATTATCATTTTTAGTACAATATGAAATGATAAAAAAATGGCAGTTTTAATGGATTTTAAAAGTTGCGTTGTTAGTGGTTCATTAGTTATTATTTATGAGGATTACTACAGACCCTTTTAAAATTAAATGGCATGTGTCAATTGCCGGGGTGAACGCACTGTTTTCGTTATTTAAACAAAATGGCGAGTGGACCATATGTACTCTGTGCATATTGACATATATGCATAAATGTGTAGCAAAACATATCTCCACTTGTGTTTTGTGAATCTATTGGATTTCGAGACTTTGAAGTCATGTATGCCTGAATAACCTAATTTGACATGAAAGTCTTGAAAGGAAAAGCCGCCCAAGAGGATTAGAACGTGCAGGCACGAGTTAGTCTGTAGTCTACTTGAAGGGAAACTGTATGAAACATGTAGTTATTGTTTGCCCCGGATTTCGATTGGCCTAGAAGGATGTTGAAGCTCTCGCTTGTATGAAAATCTGAGATTCGATTTATATTATAACGTTGAAGTTATGCATTATCAGGATATTGAGTCGATATTCAAGGATCCAAAACAAGAGTATGGGACGGAATCAAATATCTTGAAATATACTAGTGTACTGCTATGTTATTTCTCGATACCTAGAACGATATAGGTTATAGGTCTCCAGGGCCCGTTGCATAACATATCCTTACTTAATATTTTCCTTCGTTAGCTATCATTGCTAAGCAGTTGGTAAAGAACTTTTAAGGAAGGAATTTTTGCTATACATACTATGCTAATTTCCATTCCTACAGTAGGAATTTCCTACCTAAAAAAGGACAAATAACTTAGTAAGGAATATTTAAGTAGGAATTCCTTATGCAACATGCCTGTTTATTGTCTCATATTGAAGGTCGTTCGACTGAATTAAGTCATAACAGGGGGTGAACATCCTCATCCAGTTCATATCTTAAAATCGCTTTGTTCCGTTTCAATTGTGTTACAATTATCACATGGCCATAAATATCATTAATATGATCACCTTGATAGAAAAAGGACTGGTACAGAGGGGACCTACCATATAAAGCGCTTACATATATATACACTTACGGTGTTGTTTTTTTGTCATGGATGCGAGAATATCATTTAACAATCGGCATTAACATTCATAGACCTGATTATATCTTCCGGCCAGAATATAAAATAGCTCGTGCCATGAATATGTAATGCAACTCACAATAAAACATTATCACACAAAGTTGTGTTATTGGTTCACAAGACTGATCATAGGCCTAAGTATAATCAGCGTGCTGGCTACATTGTCCACATGATATATCACTTGAGGCTGGGCCTAAATTACGATCGTTGTTGCCTGTCGTCGAAGCGGCAATGCTGAGATGGAATGATTGATAAGAACTTCATATTGGTATTGTGAGGGACTCATGGAGGAATGGAGAATTCCACCCGATTAGGAGCCAATTCAGTCTGAAACCATAATATCACATTTTCTATCAGCTATAAGAATAACAATCTTCTGTAAATTATTTTGATATAATTGTAGAATTTCTCCTGGTGCAAAGAAAACATTTGATGAAAAATCAGTCAATTTTTTTCTAGTTTCAACTCTTGCATTTTTTTAGAAATCGTCCCAAAAAACACTGTTGTGGAGTTGGAGGCTTTTCCCCGATAGAGATGGTGCTTTGAAAAAGGAGGGGGTGAATTCCTGCGCTCTCGCAGAGCATACGAAATAAAAACATTCCCCAACAGCACGCTCTGATGGAATAATTTCTTGGCAAACATATTTTTTCAGGTGCAGTTCAATACAACACCATATGCTATGCTCTTTACCACAGTTGGAAACTGGAAACGATTGGTAATATATGGGTAATTTGATGGTGTTTATAGACGTGATTTGAAATGGGTTTCGACTATGCAAACACACTGCCTCGGAAGTTGAATTGGCTCGGCCTATGTTCTCCTTTGTATTAGAGAATGGATAATTTATAGGAGATGTGGACGGCGGAACCCACCCCTGACTTGAGCCAGGTATGGCCTATTTCATATTGATTTTGATCCCATGCTTCGCGAGCTACATTTAGCTACTGCTACTATAGAGGATTAGCTACCATAGATTATTAGGCACCTGTAGATTAGTGGCTTATCGGAAATAGACAATGTGCCTCATTGGGTGATCCCCAGGGGCCGGTTGTATAAGGTAAGGAATCCTTTGTGGGGCTTCACCAGTTGGAATTAAAAAGAAAATACTTCCTATTATATGTGAAATTCCCACCTGGTATGGGAATAGCCTATACATTTGGTGGGTAGGAGTTTTTGTATTCCTACCCACCGAAGGAATTGAAAACGGTGTAGGAATTCACACACACACAAGTTTTCTTTCCTTAGCTTAAGGCCCCAGACATAATTCATTTATTAAAGTTGAATCTCTAATGAGAACTATTGGCAATGGAATCAACTGAATTTTGCGTAAGTATACATACAAAGCGTGAATTTTACATTGATTTCAGGTTTCAGTTAATTTCAATTCTACACGGACATCTCCTGTTTCGAAAACTACAAACACCCACCCATATGGTATCAGCGAGATGGTTCTAAATCGGTTTGTGTGTGCGTAAACGAAATTAATGATCGGAGAAGACATTTAAAATGTGTCTCACCATAAAACTAACAATGTGTGCCTCAGCCCTACGCCGACATTTCATGTGAAGTACAATGAATGGTTGTAGGCTATGTTATTTGCCATATTCTCCCCCTGGAGATCCGCTGTATAGATCAGTTGGATTTATGACAGGTACTCTATCATAAACTGATCAATTTTGTTGCTCTGTAAATGCGCATAGTTCGTTTCAATTACCTTCATATATGCGCATATTCACATTTTGTTTTTATTCTCCTGTTTAGTTTAAGAGGATTTGATTCGTATAGCCATTTTCCCATATTCTGCTGTGGATTCTGTGATATCATTGTTTGCATTGTTTGACTATTTGCAGTAAAACACATGCCTATACTTATACCAAACCCTTCAACATAAATGATCTGATGTTATCTAATTTTGAAAGAACGATCAATGGAAAACCACTTGGATTCTTCTCGCTATCCTTCGTCTACATGTAGATTATGTAACGAGTTAGATGTTTATTTATGTGTAGATATTTAATAATCACAATCTAAGCAGGTGATTTCTAGACCTTACCCCTAGGCTTTTCAACACTCAGTGCCTTATCAACTGAAACAAAACAAACGAACAAAGCACCTTCACAAAAGGGTGATAGGGTGTCATAAAGGTCGGTTTTTAATGTCTCTACTTGCAAACTTTTCCAGGAGCCAAGTCTCGAAGACTGGCCTAACATGTCACTAAATATGTCTCCCTCCTCACGGCGGTGGTCTTAAGATGTGAATTATGTGGGCATGAAATGCGAGCATGTGATGCGAAGGACATGATAACTACCACCGAGGGTTCGGACCCTCTCCATACGTCACAATTGTTCGCTGGTCTAGGCGTGACAATCAGCAGTCATTCTTATCCTCTGGGTGTTATTACCTGACAAGGTTTTGAACATGAATCTCAGACGTTGGACATGTTAAATACCGTCTTTATCATACCTTAAGCATTAGCTTTCTGCATAGGGGAATCCGTCAGTATCTAGCAATATAACATGCATTACAAGTATCTCTGGTCGGATGTACAAGACATCATATGAGTGGTTGTGATGTCTCTACAAACTAAGCATTTTACTATTGAGAAGTTGTATGCTATAGATATTGTAAGGGTATATTAATTGAGATTTCCTTGGTCTTGGGTGATCTTACTATCGCCACACCTGCCTGTTTATTGTGTGGGCGATTCGCCCTGGTCGTTCATCATGGCTATTCGCCCGGGCGATTTATGATGGTTTACTTGTTCATTTAGATACCTATTTCTCTGCATTTAGGAAAAAAAAAATAGGTGTGTTTCCGATTTACCCCCCCCCCCCCCCCTACCTAGAAAAACCTTACCCTACCTAAAAAAAAATTTACCATACCTGATTTTTTCCCCATCATATCTTACTTTTGGGGGATTTTTTGACAAAAAAAGCTTATAAAAGCAGGAAAACGGGTTTTACTAACCTGGAACTGTCAAAAGGCACATTTCCCATGTTCAAAACAACTTTTGTTATGAAAAAGACATTTTTTTCAGTTCCTGGGAGGTTGTTTCCAAACAAAAAAAAATAACAAAAAAAAAAGTTACCCCCCCAACCTAGTTTTCAGCCAGATAAATCGGAAACACACCTATTTTTTTTTGGCCTTAGTTTTGCCTGTTCAGATAATGATGGTTGCTAGGGTTTAAAGACACCAGCCCAGGCGAGTTAAGTAGTCTTGTGCATTGTGCATTCTTTGAGTAGTCAGTTTATACCAACAGGAGTTTTTGTCATGGATATCTGTTAGAATGGATGTGGTCGCATGATCATTGTGAATGTATAACTGTGTTTTGAATATGAATAAACACTGGAGGAAGCTGTAGACTTGCCTTTGTGTATCTTTATCTTGGGAAGCTCTGTATTACATCTGTAAGGAATAAACAGACTGAGCGATTGGGCGAACATATATCTGGAAGCTAAGAGGCATATTACATGTTTTCCTTATCTAGAACCCTATTCAAAATGGTTTGTCGATCCGCCTATGTTCCATCTATGGGACGGGTTGGGCCGGGATAATCTGCTGCCAACCCCAACCGTTAATGACTTAAGTAAACGAGATATTGCAAATACTATAGTAATCATTATACAAACAACAATAATGAGACAAACGGCAATTAACATTAACATTTATATTACATAAGCAATTGGGGCGATTCCTCGATCAACCCTTACTGCGTGTTCAACAACTCTTATGTACTGTACGAGATGGCAATGAATTAAAATGGATCTTCAATGGCTCACTGGTGGAAGTAGATAATGTTATTCTATTCATATTCAAAGAACACACTAGTGCATGTATACTCGTACATTGGGTCCAAATGCACTCTATGCACTCAAATCTGCCCCTTTCTCTTAAAAAAATGCATTGCATTAAAACTAATTGAAACAATGGAAGGACACTTTAATAATACAACTAGTTATCCACACTAAGACATACTTAATTCACAAATATTTTTTATTCTTTTTCATATGAATAAAACTCTTTCATTGCCGAACGAAGTTAACCGTTATACGCTATTATCTCCACCAGACAATACTGGCACATTCAATTTTCAATTGAATATGCGAATGGAATAGTAATTAATATAGGCACCGCCCAATTATTTCCACGCTGTATCATAGACAATCGTATCTATGCACGGTGTCTCGCAAATCATTATGCACCTGAATGGAGCACATAAGTCGCATGAGAATCGGCTTGGTGGACTGGGCTCTATATAGACCAAACTTCACAAAAAGATTCTTCATGTATCTATCGACATGCACCAATCGACAATAATCAGTAACAACGTTAACATGTGTAATAATTTCCCGTCATAGACTGTAATATTTAAACAATCACAGACATGGAAACATGTTTATGAACCCTCCCATGCAAGTTCTCCTGGAATGTGTTTTTAACTATGACATCATCGGTCATATTTATCTGTTGTAAAAGGAAAAATGAATACATGGTTTACATCACCCTTTTCTTATTGCTACACGTGTCTCAATCGTTCCTGGCTGATCATTTTTTCCTGTAGTGTCATTTCTAAATCTGGTATGGAATGCAAAAACAGATCAATATTGCCACATAAATACTGCGACCACCAAGTCGGAATAGGAACTTTCCACTTAGATGTTCTCTGCCAGAATTGATCGATGATGGTGATGGTTTTTCGCAGGTCAAGGGGTGAGGCAGTTTCTACATATATTTGGTTGATACCACCAACGTTTTGAAGGATAAAGTTATCGTTTAGAGACCATGCAGTAAGGACTGTCATTTAATTATGTCAGAATTACCCCCGGTTCTTTCGACACGGGTAATAGACTGAGTAATTGTTACCAATGTATTTTGTTTGTGGATATCATTTCTGAGTATTTTGTCCTGGGGATGTGGCAATAAAACAGCAAGGCAATGGATCCATCTTACAAAAGCAATGTCAATAGTGATTGATGTTGCCTTTTAAATTTCGAACCCTAAATCAAATTATAGGAGAGCCATGTGTTTATCATTAATATTAATTTGATGTTAGGTTTTTGATCTAATAGTATTGACCCAATCAATATGTAATTTCAGTCAATAATTCATTTTTTCCATATATTGTTGAAGTGTGGAATTTCATTGTTCGTGATCTGGGAGGAAGAAGGTTAGGGGGGGGGGGGGGGATCGGGATGATTGGCTGCTCTGGCCCGACTCGTCCCAAAGTTGCTCTAAGTTAGGTTCAATAACAGTCCATTCCTATGGTCGGCTAATCAGGGGTAGCGTGGCAGCTAACGCAGAAGAGGGATATAGCGATCTAACTAACTTAGTAGCGATAATTCTGATCAGGCACCAATCCCAACTACTGAGATAGATCAGTGTAGATGCGATGGGTATAGTGGGCGAGCTATCGCTAGTAGTATTACTATATAAGAAAGCGGTTTGACAGTGGCTACAGACCCAGTCCGGGTAGCCTAACACTATCCAGTTAGGCTCTGGATCACCCTAGTCGTTCTGATCGGTTCTGATGTGACCCCAGTTCCCAACTACTGACCCCTGGAGAAAAGAGAGACAGAAGAGATGCGTAGTGTTCGACATCCAACAGTTTATTAACCAAGTACCGTAAAAGGGCCTTTTTATGTAGGACTCTCTTCCATAAATCTTACGCGACAGGTCCTAGGTCCGGGAGACAATCCGGCCTTTTCCATAGGACACCTTACAAATCCCACAATTTCTTGGTCCAGCAACTTACACCTGTTGTTCATTAATCATTGTATAAAATATCAATCAATCATTAATGTATCAGATTTCGTTCGCCCCAATCTGTAATTTCTTCTGACAAATGATTTTAATTTAGTAATGAAATTTCCAAACACCGGGTGTGAATGTTTGAACAACAGACACACCGATCATTTGGTCTTGGAAAAAGGCTGGTATTGGGAAAAATAATTTCGGGGTTCCAGAGCATATTTAGTGGTATATGCAATTAACCCCGCCAATTAAACAACTGGAAGCTATTAAATTATCATTTTTATATCATTAATGACATTATATAATAATGAATAATATAAAGAGTTGGTTGAACGAGCGTGAATATCACACGAATTGTCCAGCAACGAGTGTAATATTCTAAGCGAGTAAAACCAACTTGTTTTTGTTTTTGTTGTTGTTGAGGGGGTGTGGTTGCACATAAATCTTTATTTCAGTAACCTGCAATCTGGGCATATACTATTCTAAACACTGGTTAGGTCATCGATCAAAATCAGAAATATGATACATTTCAACGCTTTGTTAACACGCTATACTTTTATTTTTCTTTAAGTTTTCTTTCGACTCACTGTCAATACCCTTATTTTTTATATATTTTTTCTCCAGATGGACTGTTTATCACCTTTATAATTTATGATAAAAAAGCCTTCGAAGGCTTTACATATAGACGGGTCGTATATGGCTGCTATACTCATCGCACATAGTCTCTTTTTAAATTCTTTAATAAAGACCACCGAACGAAACCAACTTGTTAGTTATCCTGGATATTATCAAGACAAATATTATTTCTTGTCAGACGGACTTTAAAATAAAGATTATGTCCCTTCAGGCGCAGCTCAATCTTTAATGAAATATTTACTTGTATTTTTAATGAACGCAGAACCTTTAATGTAATTTAAGCTTGCGGAGATGACCATACCGGGATGATATATACGATTCCACTGACTGTGCAGAGCAAAATAAATTGCATTTTGTCCTTCCTTGCATACATTGCAGCTCAGGGCCCGTCCGCCATTGGTTTCTCCGGGGCTGATGAACGAAGAACGCCCTGCCCAAGCACCTTTCTTTGACACATTATATGAAAGAATGACATTACCCCAATGACGTGAATCTAGGTCATAGAAACGCTACGCACAAGCCACGGCGTTGTTGGGTATATTGATTTTCCAGCTTCCGGAATAGCTTCCGATCTTAGACATGGTCCACGCGCTCTTTGGGACTCTCGAAGGATTCTGGTTGGAACGTGGTTCCTTCAGGCCAATCAATATCAAATATCTTATAGTGGGCCCTTTGTGTACAGAATGTGGTATGTTCTACTGTCCTTTGATGTTATTCTTTTCTCACTTATACATAAACGTTATACATATATTATAAATAGAATATTATTACATAATGACACATATATAGTTCAACAGTAAAATGGGTCACAGGATTGAACCAAATATGAAAAATAAACTACAATAAAGTTGTTATAAGTCGTTGACGTCGTCCCATATTATTCAGACTTTCTTCAGACAAGAACACTGACGTTGTCAATTCTTGGATACAATTCAGACGTGTGTTCACTAGACGGGCCCTGAAAAACCTGGTGAAGTGGAAGGAGATGGGATGGGAGAACCAGGGACCACTTGCCCCACAGACTGATGCTCCTTCACTCAACTTTCCTCTCAGCATAACACAAGCTGTTATGGATCCGACACTATTTTGTCTCCAAGTTCCAGTCCCTGTTTCAAAAGATTCGAAGAACTTATCTTTTCAATAAAAACCGACTTTAGTGCCTTAATGGTATAGGGCGGTGAAAATATTAAGTATGTGGTGCCCCCCACCCCGCCCCCATCACAGAACACATACTTAATATTTTTAAACCCCTAAATAAATCGTGTTTACTGGAATTCGTCTGTGTTCAAATTGGGGGAAAATATTGTACTAATTTTCTTTCTTCAGCGGTCCTTCTTTCACATCCCAACTCTCGCCCACACTAATACTTTGTTTTGATTTTTACATTCTATCGCTCCCTAGAACAAATTTATTGGGTGATTATCCTCTTAAAAACGGCATGAATCAATATGGAACGGAATCGATCAAACGCACTTTAATGTTTAGAGCCTAGGTGGCACTGTAATTAAAATCTATTTCTGTGGCATCTGAATGGACATCATGCAATTTCGAGCTTTCATCTCCATGAAAGATACAGTGATAAATAAGCCAGATGGAACCGGATTGGAATGTAGCTACATGTATTAAGCTTTTATTATTGTACCCATTGATTAAAACATGCATACATCCCAAGATATGATTAAGATCGTTTAGCGATGAAGTATGTTTGCCGGTGCCCTCTTATTAGCTTTACACAATTAGTACAGCGTTGGTCTACACCAGATATGATACCCGAACATTAATGATTTAGAAGTTCTCTGTCCATATCATTATAAACGGTCTCTATCCTCAAATGTCCTAGGTTATTTGATATTGTATGGATATAATTATTGCAACTTTATTTCAATATTATATTGGTACAACTTGTAATAGGCCTAGAACACTAGAAATTGGGTGCAGTACTTTTCTTCCAGAATCAAATTATACAAATACAAATGTTCAGTTATATGCTGGTTGATACTTATACTCTTGGTACATGAAGACAATTCCTAGTAAAAATATTGATCATTATTATTCGTTTTTACACTTATATATCGGACAAGTTTCCTGTTTCACTCACCCACACCTTTAACTACTTTTCGCAATAGAATTTCAGCTTCATTTTCATCTCGTATTTGTATTCCTCGTTTTCACTCCTTCAAAATTGATTTTTCCCTTTTATGTAGGACAAATTATATTCCGCGTTTCATTCACTCGCGCATATATATATATATTTAACTACTATAATATAATTTCAACTTTTGTACAATAAATAAATTGTAGATAAATTAGTTTTCTTTAACTTTACTTCATATCAACTATGGGTTTCAATCATTTATTATTTTACCCTATCCAGTTACATAGACACCAAGATATTAACTTGGATGAGTATTGTCGATGGTTCCTGAAATAAAATCTCGACAATTTACTCCATTGTTGTTTTTCTTCTTTTTTCCATGTTATTACCGATTCAACCGTATTGGTATTTTAGTTATAGATGTTCTGATCATTGTTCAATTCTTTAACTTTGATTAATGACTTTTCGCACATTTTAACATTTTGGTCCATCCTCATTCTCATTTTCTGCTCAACCTGACCGTCATGAGTTTGAAATCGATTTCTTTCATTAATATTCTAAATTCAATACTAATTTCTCCAAATAGGCCTATATATATGCTATGCCTCAGTTGTCAGTATGTAATGAGTAATGAGCCAATTGACAATGTCAGCAGTCTTTTCGAGCGCTCAATGAAGAAGTAATTATAACATCTTCTATTAGGATCTTCTTAAATTTTTACAATACTAACTGTTGGAGTTGTGGAACGCAATGACCTCTTTATTTTTGTCAGAGCAATGTCAATTCATCTATTCATCTATCACATTACAGTGCTACCAGAAATTAAAGTTTCAAATTAAAACCAATCGGTGAAACACAAGCCTTTATATTTGGTCTCACAAAAATGTCTGGTAATTATTAAATTAAGGAGATTTCTGTAAATCCTTCCTTTGTTAAAACAAGCAAAAAACATGGAATTCCTCAGTGTTTGTGCAAAATGTATGAAGTATCCTATCTTTCATCCAGTTTATACGCATTGTTTATTTGGTGTATTAAAGTATGTTAGTCACCGTTTGTTGGGCTGGCGGGGACAGTTGTACTCATACAGGTCAAGGTCAGTCCTACTGTAGTGTTGGACGTCTGCTTCCGGCCGACCGCTTACATCAACGAAAATAAAAAACAATAATTAGGCCTACTGCTCAAAACGGCAAGATCATGGCTTTTCACTGGTTCATTTTGCTTCAGATCATTTATAATTTGTTGTTAGGCCTAATGACAGTAACATCCCAACAAACGGCGACTAAAGCCAATAGATCATTCGGTTGTGCTCCTTCGGACGTTTCTATGGCTCCCGGAACAATTTAAGGCCTTGGCCTTGTTCCCGGGAGCCTAGACACGCCTCAGGACCCCTCAGGACCACAACCTCATGATCTAACCGCCCAGCCCTTCCCAATATTTTCTAGCTTTTTCTAGTCTATAGCCTCCTGATGTTCTTGGTGTCCCACATAAGAGGAGACCATCACACCATTTTATGTTCATTTCACACTCAATTTACCTCTAATCTTAGTGTTTCCTGTTCATTTCCGGTCAACCAGATCTGCTCATCCGTCAAGGAACTCGATTCGCGCTTCCTGTTCCTGTTTAATTTCATCCTATATTATCGCCACATAACACGCGCCATGTGTCTCGTGCAGTCACACCGAGGTGGCGCTAAGATCTAGGTCAGCTGCGATCACGTGAGCAGGAAGCGGAACTAAAAGCTACTAAAGGATGATGGTCGAGGATGAAAGAGTCGCCATCACATCCGATTTGTGAATCTAATAAAAGTCTGTAAGCTGGTACATTCTTCTATCATGGAAATGATTTCATGATGGAAGGGAGAGCTTGGCCAAGATTTGCCCCCACCTCACCAAGCGCTTTTCCATGCTCGCCCCTATAGCGGCTTCGGGCAATGGTCGGCTAGCTAGGAAATCCTCACGTGCACGCTGGACGAATACAGTAGAGATGATGGAAGTGAGAGAATTGATGAAAAGCCTGCAACTGTTCCTACACGTGAGCATGTATCAGAATCCCTGCGATAGGGCGTGAAATTGAGATCGATTCAGAAATGGCAGTCAGTGCATTAAAACTTCAGTGGCTGCGATCTGGCTTAGGCCTATTATTTATCGATAAGTTAAGAAGAAAGTGGAAGGCTGTTAAGTCTACTGGTTAGACTTAGGCCTACTGACTCCTGACTGAATGAGCTTCATATATTGTCATGACCTATGAGCTTGCGAGATGTATATATAGGCCTAGAATATAACATTACAAATTCCTGATTTCGAATTGACGAAATTAATGTGAAGGCTGTATTTCAGGTGGACGCGTCTCTTCGCGTATGTATATCGCCAAATTGGAAGGTTTTTTGTATGTCGCTGAAGCTTTCCAGTAACGTAATTCAGATCATTGTTATGTTGGATGGATGCACTCCATTAACCATTAGCCTATAGCTCACCAACTTCCTTTAGCCTATATATATTTACCTTTCTCTGATTAGGCCTCTATAGGCCTATTAGGCTATATATCATATTAGGCTACTAAAGGCCAGTGGTCCTGGGTATGACCTTAAAGTGCCTGGTCCTGGGTGGGACCTTAAAGTGCCTTTCTGTCTCTTTTCTCTGTCTCTCTCTTCCTTCTTCTCTATCTCTGTTTCCTGGGTATGATCATAAACTGCCTCCCTCTCAGCTCTCCCGCCCTTGATATAACACTTCAAAGTGTTGATAAGGGCGTAAAGCCACCAATCTCACTCACTCACTCACTACTAAAGGCCAATACTACCATTTAATTATCCATACATGAATGAAACTGATGACATTGAATCAAAATAGTTCACATAATTTGAAAAGCCATGAAATATGTTAGTA
This sequence comes from Sthenelais limicola, assembly GCA_942159475.1. NCBI lineage: Eukaryota > Metazoa > Annelida > Polychaeta > Phyllodocida > Sigalionidae > Sthenelais > Sthenelais limicola. Next base: position 31,812,126 of record OW804094.1, on the reverse strand, counting down.
AACCGGTCTAACTGTTGTAAATGCAGTACCGTATGTGACGTGTCCCCATTCTTTCTTTTCGTATACTACTTACGGGATTGTCCCAACTCGCCGCTATGAACAACAGCAGAAAGCGTAGTGTAAAAGGTAGTCCTATGGATGGGATGTGAACATATCATATTCTACAGTCATACATTACAACTATATAGCTATTGCAACTTGAATCGTAAGCTTAGGCCTATTTGAAGACATAAATGTTTTTCGAGTTTAATGCCTTTATATTATCAGTATTTTGCCATCAAATGAATGAAACCCGGAGCGCAGTTTGAGCATACACAGCACTTATGTGTTCTCTACATCTGATTTAGGCTAATACAACATATTTCAAAACTCGTCTTCCGATGTGTATATGATACGGATAAGCAAACGTAGATGGCAATAATTCCCATATGATTGTTGGGTCTCCCACCTCCCTTACTACACAATAGTACCCTCCATTTCTAGCGGACTTTGGTCTGTCACTGATGTTTATCGAGAATAACATATTCAACTTTGAGCAATAGATACTGAGTACCCACTACGATGAACGACCAGGCCAGCGGAGAACATTAAGATACCCTACGTCCAGTAGCATTTATATGGACAACTCAATCGATCTCGGAATTCACAAGGGGGCTGACTGCGATGTACCGATTTTGTTTCATTGAAGAAAGAGTTAAAATAATGAAAACTAGGAGTTATATTGGAAGTTTAGAGCAATGTCACTTCATACTCTTTTATGCATTTGGAATACAATCATAGGGATGTATGTTTATTTAATATGTAGGTCTATTAAATACTAGTTTTGAAGTAAGACATATTCCTGATACTCCTGGTTCAATATATGATATACACATACCGGTACATGTACATACACAGTATACAGCATCGCACAATGGAGGACAGAGCAATTGTTCACATGATGTAAGTCTGCAGCAATTGATGCCATTGACCAACTGTATCATAGCTTTCAATAACAAATAGCCTTCATGCAACCTTTATAGGTATTATATTCACCATTGCACAATCCTTTAAAGCCTACCAGATAGATGTCCTTTTCCCACATAACCAATCCATAAAGGGCTGATGCAGGACCCTCACATAGGTCATCCGAGGACACACTCGAATCAGGTCATGTCACTATGTCCAGCCTGAAACCTGGTCATATAAAACTCTATACGTCACTTGTGCTTTGACAGGATCATGGCAGTAGTCATGGTAACGTGTATCTATTAGACAAGGTAAAGGCTGTCTTGATATTAGAGAAATCCTCGTCGGGCTGGCAGGAGGAAAGAGTGGGGACATACATCCGTGGTGTAAGCTTGCTTTGGGACTATAAGGAATCCAGGCTTCCCCTAATTCCTAAATCCCTTTAGTGTAAGGGGCACATGTTATAGAAGTCCGGCCAATGCCCCGAATGCCTTACATCTGGTATAGATGGAATAGTCACGTATGTGGCAATTTTGAAAGAAATAGTACCGGAGACGTTGACCATGCACTAGAATCATTTCTAAAATAATATCCCGAAAATGTATATATGTCGATATGCTTGTACATATAGAAACTTGAGGGACACGTACTACCCAAAATCTTGTAATAAATATAGTTTTGATTGAAAAAAACCCTTTATCGATAAGATACAACTAAAGATCCAAAATTGGGTAACAGTACTTTACTAACATAGAAGTCTACATTTTACACGTGTTCCCTTTTCAAATGACGGATTCGAAACAAGAGTATATAATAGCAAAAATGGAAAATGATAGCAATCAGATATCATTCTTTCCATAGCTGCAGTAGAAGGAAATATGTTCGTCACATGCTAGCATATTAATTTCAAACAAAAGTATCTCTTACATATTGTGGTACATTCTTTTAACCCCAATACACAGAGTCCCATAGCATACTGGTAGTCGAATAAAACATACATGCTGTGCACGAAACCTCGCAAACTCCATAGTAAATAATTTGAGGATGGATTATTTGTGTGGAATGCGAGTGCATTCCGGCCCTGCACGGATACATGCAAGAAAGATTGGGACAACAGGAGCCTTTGGAAAGTCATCCAACCTTGTAAGTAGCCTCAGTACCCAGTGAAAAGGTTGTGGAGGGTTTACATTCTGATATGCGGACGGTCCCTAAGTACATTGAGTGCAGGTTGCATACATGCCTATACAACGCACGTATACATGGAGGTTTATTCAAGGGAAATATAATATATATGAGAAGCCAGTCATCTCTGAAAGGCACGCGTGATATCTCGTTAAGTCCAAGTATTTGCCTGTAGCTTTTCTATGCATAGAGCAAAGTATGTGTCCAGAAAACGACCCATAACGTTTTAAGGCCTTCAAGTTGCTCCCGCATCGACTGAAGTGTTTTCATAGGGTGATAGATAGCTTTCCCTTGCCCATATTGGTCGGTAATTCAATCCAAGGAAAGAGAAAGATCATTAAACAGTAAATGCTTTGTGATATACGCAAGCAATGCGCAATTTCGAAGAAAAGGTTAATCTTCATGATCTGAGCATAATTATTCTTGAAATGACGTCCCATAGACTATTGAAATGATGCTGGCATCAGCAGTTTAGGGCGCCGGCGTTCCTATGCACAATAAGATGACACCCATCTTCCATCAACTTGTATACTTCGGCGTTGCTGCGATTACATAGAAGTTTCCACTTAAAACGCGTCTCTGTCTCCAACAATAGAGATGTGCATTACTTTGTAGAAATATTATTACTGGTGGGTTCTAGACGTGCCATTAGAGCAATACCATGGCCGCTTCCCTTGAGGCACCGCCTGGTAATATCTCTACATTGGATGTAAAAGCATGACAAGCGGGAGTTCGGTGCATGGGGCGGGGATATGCTGCAAATGGACTGCCTCGAACGAAATGTAAGTAAAACATCTAAGAACATACGCATTGTTCCTTAACACATTTGAATGCAGCATTCTTTGTATATATACACAAGCGTCTGTTAAACGGACAGCACACAATACACAAAGAGATCGAGGTATATATGAATTGTTGAAATATTAATATTAGCTAAAATGAAGTCTCGATGGCAGAAATTGGAAATAAAGTCATGTTTGCAAAAAAGTAATATATTATCTAAGATAGGGAGGAATGTTTGCATTTTTTTAAATATTTTTCTGACTGGTGCCAGGAAATGCGTCATTTCGACCTTCATAAACACAATTCCTATTTTATGAATTTTAACCTCTGCGCCATGACCGGTAGACTAGCTTATTCTATTATATTCAACTTATTTAATAAATAGCACATGATCTCGCTCAGCATGTAACTTTGGCTGACAACAAATGCCTTTAATTTCCGCCGTGGAGATTATGAATTCTATTGAATGCTAAATATGCTTGGGACGTGATATGCCAAATGGTAACTGGATGGTGTAGTTGCAGAGAACATAAGAGGCTATGGAACAATACCTTCTCCGTCTTCCCTCACCCTCCTTCTCCTCCTGTTGCTTTGCCGGTGAAATGTTAGCGCTCTTTCTCGGATTGCACAATGGTCAATATCCGGCGGCACCTGCGATCACTGGTTGGTATTAATCACCCTTCGCCTTGCAACGTAGTGCAGTATCATTTTATTACATGATAGGCCCTCGGGCATTGTGGGCCTTCTGCACAAACAGGTGTCCCCACCTTCACATATCACACAGGGTATAAACTAAATATATATCTTGATTATATTCTACCAGCAGCCACTTTTTTCATCACTGCTTTATATACACAATACATTTAAACGTATACAGGCTGCTTATCATATCTATATAGTTAATCTATTATATATAATTATTATAATATATACACAATTTCAAACAATGAATATGTTATATATCATTACCAAACACGAGGGGGACAAAGTTCAAGTATTTGCTGTCCTATCCTACCCTGTCCCTTCCCCGCCTTCATGCATATAATATGCATGGACAGGTGAAGGATATTTTTTAAGATAAGCATTTACCTTTGCCTCAAATAAAGCCTGTAAGTGATTGTTTCACTCTATTAGGTTAGTTCTTAACTCTGGTCGGCCTCTTAACAGTAGTTTTCCACTCCCACGCAAGTAACCGGCGTAGTTTGATAAACGATGGTTAAGTCCTTAACACTACACGTACGGTACTTTACTTCTTCAGAATCCCGTTAGTTGGAAAGAACAGGACAGTAACTTTATAATGAATGTCTTCCAGACAGCTATTAACACTGTGAAGCACATAATGGTACAGCACAGGCCGATACATATATATTAGTAATATCTTCTATCTTATCAACGGTGAGAAGGAGTGCAATTTTATCACCTTCAGATATGACATTACATAGTGAGGGCAAAGATTTTTTTTTTTTTTTTTTTTAAAAAGGTTTTATTCAATTTTATCCTGCCGTCGTGGCTTTTACAATTCTAACGGTAAGATAAATCGCGTCCCTCTGATTTTATGATTTTTTTGGAGTTTTCATTTTTTCTTTCACTCTCACTCCAGCACAATAACATCAATCATTATACTTTCTTGAGTTCACACATGTATCTCTCAACCTTCACTACCCAGTTCTTATATTTTGTTACAAAGATGGCATTATACTGTATGGCTTTGTATTTGACAAATAGTTCGTTAATAAACGCTCTCACACCCAGCTCATTGTTGTAAAAGAGTTTCTGCCTGTTGATGTAATTCTTGGCCATAAGGAGAAGCCAATTCAGGAAGTATTTAAATCTGCCTCTCCCCATATACCCTAACAGAACATTACTCTCATCTCTTAACTGATTCGCCACATCTCTGAGTACCACATTAGCATTAAATCTGGTTTCTATTTCACTCCAGAATCTTTCAGTATTACCACAGTGCAAAAAATAGTGTCGAAGGTTGTCAACCTCCTCACAGTACGAACATTCCACTCTGTCTTTTATAGTTATTCTACACAAATATTCATTGCAGCAGATGGTCTTATGCAATAGTCTGTACTGAAGCGATTGCAATCTTGGTTCGTACGAGTACTTAAATGGCAATTTAAATATTACGCTTAACATGTCTCTCTCTGGATCAATATATTCCTCTTTCAACAGGTCATCCCAATGTCTGAGCTTGTCGTAATCGGGAACATCCAATACCACCAGCTCTTTATAAATTTCTCTACTCTGAACTAGAGGGCAAAGATTTAAATTGAACACAGACATTGGAGTCAGCAATGTTTGAAATGAAAAGAACAATACACCAAGATGTGTAAATGAATAATAAGAAGTTGGTTTATCAGTTCTAGAGGATATGTATAGGACTTTAGATGAACTTGCCTTTATACCCATGAATATCACATATAGCTTTTATATCCAGGTGTAGTCGGAAATAACCTAACTATACTTACATGTGGAAAGTAGGACAAGGATTAGATTTAAGATATTTTTTATTCAGGAAAACAAGCATTACGTCTAGGACGCTATTTTCAGCTGATCCTGTTACTTTAATTAAGCGATTAGAGAAAAGGAAGAAGGAAGATTTATAAAAAATGATTCTAATGGGATAGGCGCACTAGCTGGATTAGTTACAATCAGAGAAATACTATCACTATACATTACAAGTTATGAAACGAGACTTAGTATAGTCCGAAGTCAGTTACATGATATTACAGTATTAAATTAATACATATCAATTTGCAAAGCAGAGACATACGATGATCAGATGAAGACAAATGACATTTGATGACTGTGAACGTACAACCTACTCGAATAGGCCTACATGACACTATGTAGTCGTCACCAACACTTCTATAGAATTATTACCTGACTCTATTTGAAAAACGGTATTCTCCAGTACCGTATTCTTATCAGGAGTAACCATTTCATCTTGTCAATGGAGTTGCGAATGTCCTTTATACTTCCCTCCAATGAACTTTATATTGGCAAATGTCTGTCCTCCCACATGTCAATGCTATCCTTTTAATTAATGAGGCTAATACGGTGGACGTTTCCATTAAGTAGGTTCTTCGTAGGGTCACTGTACCGCCAATAAATACCAAACGAAAGACTAGTCAAGCTTGTTCTACACTAGCTTTTTATTCTCGCTTGGCTCTACCCCCAACATTTCAACAACTCATAATCTGTATTGATTTTCTCAGTGTGGCCATCCCTTGAAATACGGCCAAGAAGGACCCTTCTAACAGTGGTCTATGGCATTCTGCAATCTCTGTAATTCATCCTTTCCATGGGATTGTTGGCATAAAAACAAAGAAGGCGCTCGCAGCTTGGTTCTAATGTCACGAGCTTATAAGCGTATATCAGTCTCTAAGTAGTCTAACGGCAAGATGAGGCGAACTGGAAGAAGTAGATAAAAATAGTACCTATATCCAGGCACTGACTGCCAATGCAGGGGAGGCCTATTTAAAACGGAACTTTTGTTCGAGTTCCTCCTGAATATCAGCAGACATCGCGTTTAAAGTTTATCATCAAAGATATTCCTGTTTATCCCAAGGGCACACGTTCAAACTATCATGATTTACAAGAAGCTACTAACGTTAAGCCCCCCGGATCATTTCTATATCAAACATGATTTCAGTTTAGCAGTAATGAAGGGAAATGAGTCCATAATCGCATCCATATCACGCAAAAACAATATAGTACCATATACATCCATTCAATATCTTTATGATTTTATTTGCAAAATATTCCGAATTTATGTTATTTTTCATAGAAATTCTTTGTACCAAAACTTCTCGTCTCATAGGTACAATCGTCAGGCCTATCTAATTATGTGTTCCAGAATAATTAAGACACATTCACTCTTACACTTCGACGACGCCTGGCGATTTATTGACAGAGAGTTGAACAACATGCAGTATCTGTGCCGAGTCTCGAATGCTCCGATTATATATGTCGCGTTGAGACAGTATGTGCAAATTTCGAACTGTTTGATGGGAAAGAGATTTAAATACACAAAAATAAGAGCGACAGTACGGCGTTAAATCCCCAGGAAAGCTTTGTTTTATGACCGGCTTGCCTCCCACGAGTCAGAAAAACTCATTAGTCTTTCAGCCGATATTTAGCAAGATAAACACCCGTGAACGATGGTTGTGAGTGTTAACACGTTTATACACTCCACCTGAGATAATACCTTTATTGAAATATGTTACTTTAATACAATACGTTAAGAATATACACGAGTTCTCAGCGTGGGCTGATTTCTCATTTTAATGTTCCAATGTTTTTATTTCTGTTTTTTGGATTCATAGATTTTATTTTCCATAAGCTTACATTCAAAGAGCGCTATTCAAAGGGCCTATAGTCCACTAAGCCGATTCTCATGCGATTCTCACAGAATGTAGTGCAAAATCGCCATCCACATTATCAAGACTATGCCTCTCTCTTGCTGCTCTGCCCGTCCGTATCTACTGAAGGAAATAGTATAGTAAATCTGGCTTCAAAGAAGTGGCTTTTAAAGAATTAAGGAAAATGAGTTATTTAATTTTGAAGATGAGCTCATTTGCCATATCGGGGACAGGTCTATAGTAATATTCTTACCGCCCCGTCAGGGGAACTGTACGGCTCGGTGCGAAACTCTCTGGACAGAGTGAGGGACAGAAAAATGAAACTACAGGTTTTAAAAGACTGCTCTAGAGAGATGGCCTCATACAAGAAAGACTTCAGTATGTGGAAGGACTTCTTCAACAATCTCTAGAGGTTATTCATAGAAAAGCAAAATATAAGAAAACGTCTTGAGTATTGTATTATAATGATTTTATTATCTTTCCGAGTTTTTCACATAGCTGAACTGATGTATTTCTTGATGTAGACTGTTCAGGGAACCAACGTTGTTAACATCAGAAATAAAGTCCCGGTGTAGAGAAAAAAGTCTGGCTTCAATTTTATTTGGTATGTGTTTTAGAATCGCGTTTCTTTATAACAGCGAATCTTGTACTAGATTCCATATGTTTCTCACTATTTCTTAAGTGGAAATGTAACTCTTTGTTAAGAAATGGATCTAAGGCCACAGAAAACGTCAATCATCTGTACATGTATACGAGAACATTATCTCGATTGTAACGGTTGGAGTTCACGAAAAAAAGATATGTCAAAAGAATTTAACTTTTAATACACCTAATGTCTATTTTGCGTCATGAAATACTTAAACGAAATGTAAATCACTGGGTGAAATGTTCTATATATTTTGAAGTTTAAGTTCGGCTGCAATCTTGCGGATGAACATTTTTAAGATTTTGGATTTCATTATATATCTACTGGATTTTTAGATTCAGTAATTGCACTCAGAGGCTATTGTAGATCTGGGTGTCCCACCAACCTATTTGTAAAAAGTACCGCAGACTATTCTAAAAGTAAAACAAAGTTCGACTTGGAGTGAAAATACTGGGTGCTCGTTGACGGGGAAAATATGTGGACAAGTGGTAAATGAACAAAAAACGAACAGAGAAGGTTAAGTTTTTGGCATACACGTTTAACTTACGTTAACAACTTATCATAACACATACATGTGTTTAAATATTACCAAATACAACATGTACCGCTATTTTCCATATAAATAACATTTTAGATGAGGATGTGTTATCAATTGTATAGTATAGTGTAATCATGCTACTGCTCTGACTGCGGTGTACACACAAGTGGGAGGGTCGTCGGGAAGGCTAAGTATAGTATAGTTGTGTGAATAGCAGTCCGTTAGCACCCATCCTATACTAGATTAGTAGTATTATAACCACCAACTTTATACTGGAACTGGTGTATACTTTGTCATGTTGATGCGAAGAACAAGTTAGAAGCAGCATGATGGAAATCAAAAACGATTCTGAGTGAATACTCACTATATATTCACAGGGAAACGCGCTGCTATAGGCTAATATTTGTGGGGAGACTAACAATTCTTATGTTGTATGAAGAAATTATGCATGATCATCTAACGATCCGCAGAACAAGTTTTAGTGGTTTAACTAGACCGACTATTTTAAGACCTTTCATTTGTGAGGCAAACATAAAGAAGAGATCACAATTGTGGACCAAGTAATTTGGTGAGAAAGAGCTGCCTTTATGACATTTTCAATTTTGAAATAAAGTTAATTAAAAGAGTGCCGGCCTTGCCTTGATGTTTCCATTATCTGTCGGCTATTACAAAACTTATTTTGATGTGATGCCGCGTTCTTTTTTGGGCATCTCCGGTTGCAGAATCCCGGGAAGGAGTCGTGGGTGTATGGATTTGCGGTACATTATTGCGTAGATCGTGTTCGTCTAAAGTGAAGAACAAACACTTTAACTATATATATCTGTATCATATTGCTATACTTTTGTCTGGTGATTCATAGATAGTCTTTTCATTATTGTCATCTTTATCACTTAAGAACTCCGTATTGGCATACATATATATGCAACCAATTAGTTCACAGTCGGCGAGTTTAGGTTCGTTGTTCCTGGGGTGATGTGCCGTATTCCTATAATTATATTGTTTAGATTTGTGAGTGTGTAAATGTTAACCTTTAAATGTTATGTCCGTTTCCACTACCTATTAAAAAAAATCCCCTTCACCAAGTTGTCATGTGAATCGCACATTTGACGAAGAAACAATGCATATCGAGCTGAATCAAATATTATTTCAACAAGTGAACATCGATGTTTGGTTACTTTCGACTTGTTAAACATTGTGTCTCTGAGTCTGAAGTAATAGCAATAGCGGCAATGGAATATTTTGAATAAATTAATATTGATTTTTCTTATTTCCTTCTATTAAGTTTTCAGGCTGTGTCATTGTTTTATATTGTAATGTAATATTATTCATTAAACAAGAGAGTAAGCTAGATATATGTAAGGTATGTTGACACAAATGACCGTTTCAGTCTAGGCCCAAAGTTGAGAAAGTCCCTTTCAGCGAAGGGAAAGCCTCTCGTCTAAAAAACACAAAGTGCCATTATAATTCCATTAAGACCGCAATATGTCATTATAAGCAGAGTTGATTTCAAATTTCAAATAGTTATGTATTAGTTGTGGCTTTTATCAATACATGGGCGAAATATTTCGATTTCTTCCGAGCAATATCATCTTGTGGATAGCGTCTCTTTTGTCTTCATGTATGGTATTGTCTTTCGCATTTAATGTAAACCACTTGTGTTCAACAAAGGTATTCCTAGTCCATGTTTGGCGACAAAGTTCTTGATTTCCAGACCTCAGAAGCATTCTTGCATATTGAAATATTGCATCGATGACATGCGTGTTTGAAAAAAGATATTCTATTTGCTTTCAAGACGGGTTAGTGGCGCATGGCTTCATTTACAGTTTACACATCTACTTGAAGAAAATAAACGAGAGCAGCTTCCCACGTTGCATTTGTTTATATAAAGTGTTTCAGTTCCAGCCCTATCTAATCAGATGACCTACTTGTGACGGCAACCCGCTACTCTGATTATCTAACACCTGAACCAGTTAGGCCCTTAATACTCACGTTCAGCCCCGAAGGAATTTCGAGAAATTTCAACCATGAAATAAGTCACGAAAGTTAGCCCATAACCGTCAGACCTGTATGGAACCAATTACATAACCAGTTGATGTAAGAGGTATACATATCCTGAAATTTCCACAATATGTTACAAGGAATTTTAATGACAACCAGGTTTATCATTAGGATCTGCTAGGATTCAGCTGTTATCCTCGCGTTCAAATTAAAGGATGATGTAATTGTTTGTGTAACCATAGCCCCTGTAAATACCTAGTCAAGTAACGCGACATGAATCAGTGTATCCCCCAGACAGTCTCGGTCGTCTCAGATTCAGTAAATGCGCTCAAACACACATGTTTATATTAGAAATGGATTTTTTCCTTACAAGCTCCGATTTTTTTCAGCGACTATTTACGAAGTCTTTCTAGTGCCAGTTCGCTGATATTTTATGAAAACATTCAACAGGGAATGACCTCTGGACAGACAAGTGACAGGAGGTGTATAAAATACCATAAGCTGTTTATAGATATTGAAGTGTTTGTGTCTCGGTTAAGGCCCAGTAAACAATATCTCAGACCACTATACATGTTCGGTTGTATGTGATCAAAAGTGAGCGATAAGAAACATATATACCTGTCTACCTTATCGTAAAAGTGCCTGGGAATGCCATCTTGAACCACAGGTCGATGCCCCTTTGATCTTTCTTTCGGCGTTTGTGAAAAGTATATTTTTTACAGGGAGAACACCTATGACAGTCTATCTTGGGTTGACTATTATTGACATGAGTCGATGAGTGAATCGAATCCCGATCAATGGTAACATGACAAGATAAAGCATTTTTATTCATACCAAAGCAAGTGCTGTTATATTCGGCGAGAAGATCTTAGACCTACTTTCTTTCACCCTTGGCCCTGACATTGTGAGTGACATTTTATCCCATCCCCAATCAGCATATGAATTTGTAATCAATAAGTTAAGTGCATATATACTTCTGAAACCTTTCGTACATGACTACCGATCCATGTCCTCTGATATCTGCTCCATTCTTTCATATTCAAAGAGTTCTACATGGCTCCATTAAATCATACCATTAAACATTAAATCATGCACATTGTATCAGGTAACGGGAATGGCATGTTCTGCCATGTTCGGGTGCGTGTACAGAGAATACATGTATAGAAGGTATTTTTGTTGTGGGCAAAATCTTTATTTTCTGTACCTGCCATCTTGGCTCTTACAATACTAAGCATGAGTAAAATAACATTTTTTTTATAATGGTAACAGTATAAATCTTTTTGTTTGTTCATCTTATAAAATTCGTCTTTGACCTTTTTAACCTAGATCTATATTCCCATATCTCTTTCCCATGTTTTAAGCATTTCTTTATATTTCTCTCTTTTGAGCACATATAGCCTTTTGCCATTCAGGTATATCCTTATCTCCCTTAGGGCTTCTATGAATTCAATTCTGCCCTTTCCGAACAATTTGACTCTATGTATAGAATTATGTAGTTTATATTTTTCTTATCCTCCCAGTATGCCTAATATTGGGCTGAAAATTCTCGAATGTTTTTCATTTGGCTGTCGCCAGAAGCATTTAGCCATATACCAATATTCTGCCATAGATCGTGAAAATTCCGCAGTCATAAAAGAAATGTCTGATGTTGTCAACCTCTCCACATATATCACAGTCATTCTGGTGATTTATTAATGTTAATAGTTTCAAGTAACTGTTGCATGTAATGATTCTGTTTATCGTTCTATATTGTAATATTTTCCTCTTTTTTTGTCTTGTCGCGAGTTGATGTATGATTGTTTCCCCACCCCATTGACTATAATGCTTCCTAAAAGACTGTGACATTGAGATGGTAAATATTAATTTGAATATAATTATAAATTGCGAGAAAAGGACCTGACTAGGAAATCACTGGCTTGACCCCTTGCTGTACATCACCAGGATGCTTGATGGCTATTGGCCGAAGTTTGGACATATATAAGGAAGGACAGAGAGTCACTGGTCAGTCTGGGCCTGTAGCTCGAAAGCATTAGTTCGAGCAGAGAAAAGACATTCTCAGTTTGGAAAATTTTTTCTTTACTGAACAAAAAAATTGCAACATATGCCTAGGCTCATATCGTGTAAGGGTTGTGGCAAAAGTCATCTCGAACCAAGTTGTCTTCGGAAGAAAGGGTTCGTAAAAGCTAGCCTACCTGCCGAAATGTCTGTGTCGAAGGACATGATCTTCAAGTGGTCGGACATTACCGATGAAGCCGACATTCCTCGAAGGGGAACGAAAGAGTACGATGATTTGCTGACTGCAATGGTGGTTAGGCAAAAGAAAGATGAGGCTACAGTAGCGAATACTGTAAAACTGGAGGACGAGGTTCTGGCATTATCGAAGAAATTGTCTGTCGTACGTGTGGATTCTACCCCCGCCGGTGCAACTGGTGGTGGACCTTCGTCTTCGTTGAGATATATCACTTCGGGTGTCAATGTGTTGGCCGACTACGACGATGAGATTAGTAAGTTACGTCCAGAATTTTACTGCTTGGCTGCTAAATCCCATGAACAATTGTCTATTACCGAATTGCTTTTCGGTTGTAGTAAGGTGGCCCAACATTTGCTTCGTAGAGGAATTGATGTGAATGGCTATATTGATCATCTCGCCTATGTCAGCTATAAGTCCTCGACTAACCATTTTGTCAACATGGGAGTGATTATGTACGAGCGTACGGTCACTACTAAGGTTATCGAGAACGACAGGTTCGACTGGACGTCTTTGGATTTGGAAGCCAATTCTCTCTATCTTGGCATTGAATTTCAAGTAGTTAATTCCGCCCCTAGACCACGCTATGAAAGTAGATCTCAATCTTTTTCCAATGCTTCGACACGAATTACGCCTCGTCACTTGGAGGCGGCCATTTTGGAATCAGGTGGCGCTAAGCAATACCCTTACAATGAACTTTTTGATTTTGGTAAATGGCCTTATGACGTCTGCTGGCAGTGGAATATGCCATCCAGATATAATCGTTGCAGGTATCCATGCTGGAGGCGACACATTTGTGGAATTTGTGCCAAGAACCATCGGGCTGAGGACTTCCACGGACCGAAACACAATGGCGAGGCCTCAAATACAAAGGAACCGGAAGCGAAGTCGGCATAGGGCCAAGATGGCGGACTTGGTAGGTTGAGTGAGCAAAAAGAGGTAGATGATTTTGATTTTTGCGTCCTTACAGATGGAAATTTCGATGACTTGGTTAATAAAGCCCATAATATTGGAGATAATGACTTGTTGGAGGGGGTTCGACGTCAAATGCGCCCATCTAACTGGGTTAAGTGGCTTTTTCATGACAATTCGTGGGATTTCGACTCGCATTATTTATTGGATGGAGTCACGAACGGATTCATGCTGGTCGATCCCAACCCAGATATTGAGCCCTACGCCTGCCACAACTATCGGTCATGTTTCATCGATGGCGCCGAGAATAAAATCACTACTATATTTAACGATGAGTTGTTTCAACAGAAAATTTCAATCACTCATGCTCAGCCTACCTGTGTCCATGCCCTAGGTGCGGTTAAGAAAAAAAATGGAAAAATCCGCCCAATAACCGACTGTCGTAGACCTTTGTATCGCTCTGTCAATAACTTTACTGATGTTGTGTTTTCGTCTTTTTCTTACATTAGCATAGATGATGTGGTCGCCTGTGTCAAACCTGGAAACTACCTAGCAACTTTAGACATCAAGAGTGCATATAGGTCTTTGTGTATTACCCCAGGAAATCGTAAGTTTTTTGGTTTGAAGTGGATCATCGATGACAAGGAGGTTTTTCTGGTGGACAACTGCGTGTGCTTCGGGGCTAGGGCTGCTCCATTCGTGTTCACAAGAGTAACCAATGGCGTGTGCAGAATGCTACGTTCACGAGGATATACCTGTTTTTCGTATATTGATGATTTCTGTTTAATAGCAGATACATACCAGCAATGCAATGAAGCCCTCCTTTTTCTGATCAGATGCTTGCGTGAACTTGGGTTTTACATAGAGTGGTCTAAATTGACCAGTCCCAGTACTATATGTCCATACATAGGCTTTTCCATTGACTCTTGCAAGATGTCTTTGAGTATTCCAATTTCAAAAATTCACAAACTGAGAAAGACTGTCGATTTTTTCTGGGGTAGGAAATTTGTCACCAGGAAACAGGTCCAACGTTTAACTGGCATTGTTTGTCACTGCTCTAAGGTAATATCTGGAGGAAGGGAACACAGCTTCAGTTTTTACAAATTACTTCGATCGATTGGAAACAAAAGAAAAGTCCCTGTTAATCATGATTTTCTCTCAGATATTATCTGGTGGAGAGATAATATGGAAGGATTTAATGGTGTGCGATTTTTTGGGGCTCAGGAGGTACCTATGACGAGCCTTGTGTGCAATCGTGCTAGAGATATATTCTCTTATCAATTCATGGGATCCCAGGGTTCAGGGTCTTTCAAGAAAATCGATCAGGAGGTGATTTCTTGGTGTAAAGATGGTGACTGTTATACTTTGAACATTCCAGGTTGCTGTTTTGCTGTGAAACATGTCAGAGACCTAGCCATTATAAGCCTGGCTTTGGAACTTCATGCACCTGATGCCAAAATGAGGAGGATCGACGTGAGATGTGATAGTAGACAGGCATATTTTTTACTGCAAAAAAGGCAGCCCACTTGCAGGCACAGTGCAGATATTTTGAGAGATTTGTTCTTCTGGAAGTGGAGATATGACTTGGTTTTTAATTTTCTTCATATTTGATTACAGAAAACCTCTCAAGAAGGGTTGAAAACCTGAAGCTGGAAGCTTTGGCTGCCAGCACAAGGAAGACGAGGTCCGCCCAATGGTCAAAGTATTATCAGTTTTGTGCTGATCGAGGACTGCAATCTCTACCAATTGTGCCTGATAATGTCTGTTTATTTATTGCCTATCTCGTGGATTCATTGTGTTATTCTTCCATTAATAATATGGTATCAGCATTGAATTATCTTGCCAAGCTTCATGGTGGTCTTGACCTTCGCCAGGATTTCTCTGTGGGTATCGTTTTACCAGGAATTAAAAGGAGGTTGGGGGCAAAAGTGTCTCCAAAAGATCCTCTCTTACCTGAGGACTTATCAGCCATTTTCAAGCAAGTGGATTTCAAGGAAGATTACGAATTTTTGGTATGGTTGGGAATGATTCTGGCTTTCAGATCATTATTGCGAAAATCTCATATCTTCTCTTCACCACCTGATGCTCATTTATTACTTCGTAGTGATGTTGTTTTCAAGGATTGGGGTGTCATACTGATGGTGAATTCGTCCAAGACTATCCAATATCAGGAGAGGAAACTGGAGATTCCTGTGGCCAGATCTGGAGGAAATCTTTGTCTTGTTGAAGGCTTAGATCGTCTGTTCTCTAGGTTTCCTGCTTCAGTGGACAGCCCTTTGATTTCTACTAGTGATGGTCATCCTATATCATATGGATACGCTTTGGGTCTACTCAAGAAATGGTCTAAGAATGCTGGTATATCAAAGGATGTGGGGATGCATTCTCTTCGACGTGGTGCTGCGACTTATCTTCATGTGATGGGTGTATCTTTGGAGGATATTAAATTCTCTGGGGATTGGCAGTCGCTTTGTGCTCTCAAATACATCTGTCCTCCGATTGACTATCGAATTTCTACAGAAAAGAGAATTGCCTCATCTCTATCCGCCTTCAATTGAAACTAAAAACAAAATTAATAAATATTTCCTTAACATCAAATCTGGCTGGGCAAAGGAAATATAAATAAAACCAGGGTCTGATAAGCACCCATTGAAGGCAACTATTCTCTCTCTTTATTCTTGCCAGCAATTTATGGTAAATATTAATTTGAATATAATTATAAATTGCGAGAAAAGGACCTGACTAGGAAATCACTGGCTTGACCCCTTGCTGTACGTCACCAGGATGCTTGATGGCTATTGGCCGAAGTTTGGACATATATAAGGAAGGACAGAGAGTCACTGGTCAGTCTGGGCCTGTAGCTCGAAAGCATTAGTTCGAGCAGAGAAAAGACATTCTCAGTTTGGAAAATTTTTTCTTTATTTGTGTGGGGGCAAAGGAAATATAAATAAAACCAGGGTCTGATAAGCACCCATTGAAGGCAACTATTCTCTCTCTTTATTCTTGCCAGCAATTTATATATAAAAGAAGTTCTAAAATATACTAATTAAGTAACCAATTCACAGTCATAATTGGATGGATGCGGATTCCCCCTAGGCAATTCCATATTCCATTGCATTTTCTACATCCTAGCTTCGATGCCATTTTCATCAAGTCAACATATCCAGGGAGATATCTAAACAGGCTTCAAACTGGGGACGATAGGCCAGAAAACAAGACCAGAATAAATTGATTGAGTGTTGGTCCCCAGTTCAATTTCTGTCGAATTCCCGAGCTTTGGCGAGGGCATACAGGAGATGAGACAACCCAAAGCTACAGGCGTACAGATTCGCAGATCATTAATTAAACCTTGGCCTTCCCAAGTGACTGCCAGGAATCCCATGACTGATAAGACTTAATTAAAAGAAGGGCAACTAAATCCCGAATCCTGGTGGAATGCCTGACCCTCCAGAAACCAATGTGGTGACGCAGTGCGCTCGGTAGATTAGTATATTCATTTATAATTTAATGTCCATGGCCTGGAGAGGGAGAAGATATCTTTCTCTTTTGCATAGGCTAAATGTATAAACAGCGCAAAAGGTGTTTAATGCGGAAAAATGCGTAATCATGCACCTTTTGAAGTATTTACACATAGAGTACAAGGAATCAGTATTATGTCAGTAAATGTATCCTCAAACCCTATGGCTAACGACACACCACTATATTTGATGGAATATGTATGATTATATTAATCTATATTTTCTAATGATACATTTTCTCACCAATGTATTAATCACTGCAACTTTTGTTAAATCCGCCAACTGAGTGGTCACAGGCAAATATTTTATTGTTCAATCTAAGTCGTAGTCACATAGTACAACTGTAGAGATAGATCCATTTATCATGCAATTATTTATGAGTTATGTTATTGATTCCTGAAAAACCCAAAATGATCTATATACTCTGAGGTACTTACATGCATGGGTTAACACCAAAGTGGTTGTCAAAGTGGCTTCCGAATAATCGTAATTCTTAATTTCGTCCTATTTCAATTGGTTTAAATTCTTTTTTGTGTTTCTCCTCCTCCTGTGATTTGTTTAAAAGGATATCGATTCGTCTCACAACATACCTCTTCCTTATTTCATTCTATTAATTCATAGTAGATATTATTTTCCTAGATTTGAAACTAAAATTTGAAGACTGATATGACATGAACACTATAGGGTTACCGATGCATTGCGTTTCCCTTGGATATAATGTTCATGGTTATTTCAAATGGTCACAAATGACTTCGGAGCACTCCAATATATTCCCAATTATGTACTCCCGGATTGATGGAAGTCAGCGCATGTCCAGAGATGATATGTAATCGTACACGATTTCAAAATAAAAGATATTGAACAAAATCCAGAATAAAAGAGAATAGGGGTGGGGGAGGGGGGATGGCCGTGTTTCTGTTACATGGTCCCATATGTAGATGCATTCTAATTATACAAGGAACCCTTTTACAGTTTTATTGCCATTAGATGTGTTCTCTTCCCTCGTAGTAGGTTATATCTTTGTCAGTGTGCTGGAAATGGTAATGACTTGGACTTGATTGCATGTTTTTTTTTACGAGAAATTGCTTCGTGGTAAACATGATATAATATGGTAGAGTATAGTCCCATTTATTAATATAATGCCATGCAGTTTTCTTTCCTGAATGCGAAGGACATTGGAGCTATCGTTTTACCATGCAGTTCTCAAATCACACAACATCACAACCTACAGAGGGCCCAAGCATCCATGAACTCAGAATGTTATATCCATCAAATTAATGACATGAGTTTCTCTTCGGTGTTAATAGTGTTTGATGTTAATCGCGAGTCTCCTGCAGCATTTCCTAGGCCCATCTAGCTTTTTTTATTCGTCTCTCTACCAGACTTCGTTGTAAGAGATTCAATTGTATGCATTGCTAGACATAATCTCCATACTTGGCGGGAGGGGAACATTAAATTGTTGAACCTAAGGCAGCATAGTGTCCGGATCCATGATCATCTGTATAATGGGATACTTCTTGCGCTTGGCTTGTGAACACCAGCTGTATATGCAATGAGCTGGGATAATGAGAGGGGGCGTAAGGTGATCTCTTTTCACAAGGCTACCAAAACGCCACAATGCAATTAATCCACCCCGGAGAGAAGAATCTGTTTAAAATTGAGCTAAATTGAAGTCTACGATTTGTCATTATATCTATCTAAGTTTCGAGATTATCACCACTTGAAATAACGCTTATTTCTTAGAGCATTTCCTTCATGTGTATGCCATTTCATGAACCACTACATGTGAACACATTACATTAGCATTAATTGCACAAAAAAAACCAAAAAAAAACAACATTAATTGCGTAACTGAATAAACCAGATTTTCGCCGCTTAGCCTGAGCAACGAATTAAAACAGCTTTGTTATGAATTTCTTTTTAGAAACTCGTACCGTAGTAAAAGCCTTCTAGATACCATTTGTTTCATAGATGCGAATTCACGCTTGTAGTCATAATCCAAACGCGATTTAGCACAGCCTACGCTCTTTGGATTAAGTCATACTGAGGGGGAAAACAAAAATCATTGATAAAGGTCTAATCTAATTTTCGGTCGACTACTGACACTTGAGAAAGCTATATATTGGTAATTGGGAGGTATATGTTACTTAGAGAAGTTAATCACTTGGGGTAGGATAAAGAATAAAGACGAATTTAGTAGTGAATACAAGATCAATGTCAGCTTTCTAGAAGAAATGACTCTAAAAAATAAAAGCCCATAATATATATGGCTGAAGGAAAGTAATAATGACGAAGAGATCGGATTCAACGAGGAGTTACTTTGTGTGCCGTAATTGGCAAAAAGAGACATATTTTTTAAGCGTGAAGAGAATCTCTCGACACGATCGGTGACAGAAATATGCTATGGAAAGATATGTTCCCGGAGAGCAGGATATATAAGAAATTAACTCCAATATTTGGTATATTTGGTACAATTGTACAAGGAATGTTAGGCTCCAAGCCTTTCAAGCCTTGTAGAGTGATAAATAGACTGAATATATCTAATAAATATTTAGCCAAAATGAGCATAAAGGATTCGATATGTGCAGCTTTTGTGAAGATCATGACGACATTTTATATTTCTTTACAGTCTGGAAAAGGCTGGTAATTGCTGGCACAATATAATTAATTGGGCGAAAAACAATGGTTATTTAGATAAGGAACTAATTCAAAATATCAATGCCGTCTACATGATCTTAAGCATACCAGATACAGATGAAAAGCATATTATGTTAAACTATATATTAATTAACACAAGATTTTATAATCATAAGAATAAAACTGTTTTACCAAAACGAGATATGTATATGTTTTTGAATTTCTGCAGGAAATCAAATTCAGACTAAAAACGCTAATGGATTGGTATCAAGTACTCTTTCACAACAGATTACAATTATATAAAATAGTCATTTTATCTTGATGTACCACCTATTTTTTTAAAAGATTTTGTTTGTTTTTATGAATAAAGATCCGATGTTGGACAAAAAACGCTAATGGATAGTGCGAAAATTTTGTACATGAATGACTGTAGAAGGTGGGGAGCGTTATATAAAATACTAAATAATGAGACAAAATCAAAAAGCCAAATATAATGTGTTTATTTTCTACGGTAAGGAGAAATGATTGTTAACATCTGACATCAAAAAAACGAAAAAACAAAAAAAACATCTGACATCAGAAATAAAATCCCGGTGTGGGGGAAAATATCATGCAGAATGAGACTAGCTGTTTTCATCACTGGGAGCTTGGTCCCATACCTTGGTCAATCAATTTAAATAGTGGGCGTAGATGGTCGTCGTTTTGCGTCCAAACTCCTGTGGAAAACAGACATGGAATGCCGGCAATCAGTGCTTCTCTCATGTGTTCTTGGCATAAGGGTCCCAACAACCCCACTGACCTTCAAGCGAGTTGCTCATGACTGTCCTTTGCTGGATATGCTGACACAAAAAGGCTTCACAATCAGACTGTTTAATGCCAAATGTCTGAAGGTAGAGCGACTAATGTGAAAGACCAGGCAATAATGGATTAAAAAGGAGCCTAACAATAGGAGTAGCTCTGCTTGTAAACCCAGCAACTGAAGAGTCTTGAAGCCTTGTGCTACCTTGCCTAGATCTATGACGATAAAATCGACTTAATATTATTTGCCTTCAGGAGGAACAAGGAACATTTTTATTACAGGACACAGTGATTCTCGCTTAATATAAATGCAGATTTGTGACATGCAAATGCTTGATGTTTGCATGAGGTCCACGATGGTAGATGTCCGGCGGGGAGATGTCCAGATACCGAATAGATGTACAATAACGTTAATGCATAATGGCATATTTCACAAACCGACTGCTTTGGTTAGGGAATGGAATATAGAAGTCATATGGATGGCATAATAGTAAAGCGCAACACTTATAATGTGGTAAACAAATAAAAATTAAATCCGAAAAGATGTCATTGTCATGTCCGAGAAGGCGAGGTTCGGGCTCTTTTAACGGTACAATTCTGACAGGATACTTCTATCATGTGACGTCACTAAATTAAACCCCAGTGATAGGGAGAGATTGAAACGTGGTAACAGTAGGCCCTATATGGTAAAAGCTCTACATCTGCTGGAAATATTTTTTGTGAATCTGTGAGAAATCATTACAAAAACAGCATAATGTTGACATAGGCCTATATTTGTTGGGAGACACTGATATATGTATTCTGATCTATTTCCGGTTGGCAATTTGTCATTTCAGGTCGAAAGTTGATCCTGCAATTTGCTGATGAATCTCTATATTATATCACATCAGTGGGTTCCGAACACAACATTAAATTGAAACAAAGTCTTGTCCTGAAACAGGTTTTATGCTTATTCATACTTTGTAAAGTCTACCAGCGTTTCTTGGCCAAAAAGGGCAATCAATACTGTTCTTCGCCCGACATCTCCCCCTGCTGCTTTGCTGGCGCTTAAATTGGAGTTGGTGTTGGGTTGGTTTTGCGGTGCAATGGCCTGCATGGCTGTAACGAACCAATTACACCCTTGTAACAATAAGAATTGAGTTCTTGGCATGTCTCAGCCCCGAAGGCTTCTTTCCTTGGTGCAATTTAGCCTATCGTTACAGAGCCTCATGCTCCGGGCTGGCGATCAGATAACTTGGATCAATGTGTATTCATCTATCGGACAAGACTGCAGATTATATAGATTTATGGATAAGGTCTGACGTACAGCGACAAAGGCCATGGGAAATACTCTCCGACTTGGGGCAACCAAAAAATCATGGCGATGTGACACGACTGATTTACCGAACGGCAATGCAAGTGAAACGTACAGGCTGTATATGGGCATGTTGTGAGAAAATCTCGAATTCTTGCATGGGGAAATGTCAAAACATTAGTTATTAATTAACATTAGAATTAGTCCTATAACTTATGTATAATAGTATCTACTATTTTACAATTTGAAAAAGTAGTTTGCTAATACACACTCGTACTGTTAGGGTCTTCTAGGGTGGAGTTAATGATTAGTCAATTGAACCTAACATCGTTCGAGAATGATTGAACTAAATGAGTAGTCTTTATGATGACATTAAAATAAAATAGTATAAGCAGTATAATCTAGAGTTGTATGATCACTGAAGCAATCGGTAAAACTTGCACTTTTATTTTGTTTTGCTTTTCTTGTAGGACAAAAGGAAAACACTCGTTGTCGCTGCCCTTGGCTTTTGTGTTAGAAATTATTATCTTGTAATGTATTTCACACGCTGTAATATGGGTCGACTTATTTATATGTGTATAATCACAGTGATAATCATATAATCATCGCAATCATAGTTTTGTTGCTGACGACAAGCATGAATTATCCGCAGATGTTTTTGCATGTTAATATAGAGAGAGATTAGTTATTACTAATAATATTAATATCTAATCAAAGAGATCTTATCATACCTTATGGTTAACCATTACTTACTGTTGCTTATTTATTTATTTATTTATTTATTTATTTATTCATTTACCATACTGTATATTATATTCCCATAAGCTAATATAATCTTAGCCATTTATTTATTTGACGACGACAAGCATGCATTATCCACAAATGTTTTTGCATGTTAATATAGAGAGAGATTAGTCATTACTAATAATATTAATATTTAATCAAAGAGATCTTATCATACCTTATGGTAAACCATTACTTACCGTTGCTTATTGATTTATTTACCATACTTTATATTATATTCCCATAAGCTAATATAATCTTTGAGCCATGGCATATACCTACCTCTGTATACTAATAATTCATTAGTGTCCGTATCCTCTGTGACATATAGTTTGGCACACCGGTGTATAGGCCTAATTTTCGCAAGGAATTATCGAAATCTAACTCTGGTGTTCTGATGATTGACTCCAATATAATTATTGTCGAAAACCTGAACAACAGCTAACGCAATTTAAGTATACCGTACTGGTCTATCATAAAATCAAGTAGTGCATAATGTGATCTATGATCCATGGGTTTTTATAAAATAATGGGAACTCTCGAAACAAGATGTTGATTAAATTGCGGTGTCTTTGATCGCTGAGGCTTATCACAGCAATGCTTTATCTGAAATGATCAAGTTCCACTTATATTCAATTTTAGCCAGTTTTACAAAAGGCTAACAACCTAAATAATATTAATTTAGGGACGCTCGTCCGTGTTACATCCGCCCCCCCCCCCCCCCGGAGATTTTTATAATGTACATTTCTAAATAGAAACGTAGTCAGCATATTATGATTAAAACACACACCAAATCATACTTAAATAGAGATAAGACTTTTAGCCCACTAGTTTTATAGCAAGAACGGGGTTCGATTATCATTTTTAAATGTTCATGTCACCCCGTTTAGTGTTTCAAGATATACGATAATTTCAATAGACTTCCTAATTCCTTTCCAGGAAATCCAGTCCATCATAAATAGATTAAATCATTATCCGATAATAGTACGAGTTTCTTGGATCCCTGCGAAGATATTACCTGTTACATTTAATCGAATATAACGGGACGTCATTCAGCGACAGGTAGGACCTCATCATTATGTTGAATTTCTACTCAGAGAAAAACAGCCGTGGTTTGGAGGCTATCCAGATAAACAAATAGATAAGTTAGATAAATTTCTATGCATTTATTATGCATGAGTGATCGGAGTTATGACAATCGGAGTTTATAGAAAGGTAAATTGGCTACTTGATAAATGTTCGCAAACACACCAGTGGCATCTGGAAAAATAGTAGAAACACACTATAGTACTTTACAAATGTACTCAAATGTGTTTTGATCGAGCAGCTATAGCAGTTAGTCTATAAGGCATGTCGACAGATATACAAATCTTCAATAAGGGTGCCAACAGATTTCAAAAGAAATCATCAGACCATAGTATTTCCCACGACTTTCCAGATGAGAGATATGAGGGCTGGTAGTTGAAATCAATCTTGCCTACCCCAACCCCTTAAATTCATGAATCTCATTGAACCCGAGCCTTCACCTATTGCCATGTGCCTAAGTAGCGCATTGTGTGTCATGTAAACCAACAAACACAAAACTGTCCCTGCCGCAAATAGAACAAGAAATATAACCCTCGGTACAACACCAAGATGGTAATTGATTCATGCGCCAATGATCTTTTTGAATACATTCTCGACTGGCGTTGTTATGTGCCTTTTCAGACCATGTGAAAATTTCGTTTGATTCTGAAACTAAACTTTATGCCATGTTAAATTACAGGATATTATCTGACTCACCTGTGTTTCTTCTATGGTCCTTGATGCATCCTTGTTCACTGCCAATGGTAGTATAATCCAAGGTATGCTTATAAATATTGCATGCATTCCATAGCACATGGGAAGATATCCTAAAAGGTTAAATTAGTATGTACATATATTCTATTTCATTTCGGGATCATTGTGAAAGTGAGGTTTAAATGAGTTCAGATACCAGTATTTGAAATTGATGTGCTGTTGCGGGAACATTTTTCAAATAATTCTGAATTATAATCATAGTCTAAAAAAAGTAAAGATGTACATGTATTATCGAATTGTGTTCACATAGAGACTAAGAGAGTCCCTCGTGTGAATTATGAACATTCTTCCCTTTTACCGAAAGTGAAAATGCAATGAGAATACCTATCCATATTACTAAGCAAAAGAAAGCAAGATTACATGTTTGAAGTGCCGTACCAACATAAGTTTCTGGCTTCGACAGAAGTGTTTGCTCTTTTTTATTCAAGCTGATCAAATCAACCAAACTGAAATATTATGAGAAAATAAAATCTTGGGTTAATAGAAAGTTGGGAGCTGTGTTGTACTGTGGGTAAACAAGGAGAGGATTTGATCAGAGGATAAAATCAGACCCAGATCCTTTGAGAGATGCTTCACGTGTCTGTATCCCATGGAAAACTTATCAGCAAACTCGGTAGGATGGAGGTGGGTGACATGGCTTGAAACTCTAGTCAGCAATCTGCAATACTCTTGACAAGGAGACATGATAAAGACTCTTGAAGAAAACAATTTTAGCCATAGAATAGTTATACAATATTGCTTTATTATATTTATAAATGTATTATTTTATATCATATATCAAATGTATATATATTATGGTATGTATCACTTCTTTATTCGTGTTTTTCTATTGTTTTCAAGAGTAGGAATTATATGTTGCATCTTAGTTATAATAAACCGGCAGCACACCACAGATAATGGCAGTATGTTTTTCTTCTATCATCATATCAAGATCAAGTTTTTTTGCCCTTCACTTATTTCGCACAAGGCGCCCTTATGTATAGACTCTGCTGTGTAATAAGCCCCAGATCTTTTTTTAAAAACTGAAACCAAAGTCTATCTGCAAAACACTTTTTAAGTGGTTATCTTTATGGAACCGTGGCCTCTGTGCATACACGTTGTACACAAATGTGAACCCCTATCTACCTCGCCATCATCAAAGCTCGATCTAGACATGCTGAAAAAGCTAGATGTGAAACTAAAAGGTTTATACCAGAGATTAGGCGTCCCTGATACTAGGGGAAGGGATCGAAGCAATCCTACCCGGCTGTCTGTTGCAATAGCATCCTGCTAGGCACTAAATGCCCCTTCAACTCAGTACATTGCAGGTTGCCTAAATAAAATACCTTCCGGCTAAGGATTGTGTCATCTGTGGAAGAGGTATCACAGAAAAAGGCACACATATGCAGTCATATATGCTCCAAAAGTCATTAGGCTTTCATGTGACTTGACCTAATGTGGCCTTTTAAACGCTCGAATGAGTCATGTTCATACATGCACTCACATGACGTAATGTGCATTGTAAACCGACCATCTCTGTAATTATCATTTATATCTATAATTAGCTACCTTCCAAGCTGGCGAATGCTGGCCCATCTAATTTAGATTGAAGCAGCTGCAATTACATCCACATTAAGTTCGGGGTCCTGTTTCCTGGATACAGCACGAGCCAAAGAAGAGCCCCAGCCACTACGTACTCCTTCCTCAAACAACGCCCTGGCGCTTCCCCACATTTCTTTCCACTAACTTTTTTTAGACGGATTTCCGAAGGTTGTTAAATTATGGATAATAAATCGGAAAGCTGGATCATACAATAGACGTATATGTATGTCAATCATTGATTTGGATCTTTTCTGGGACTATCTGATTTCACACCAGTTTGGGTGAGATATCATGCAGATCTTTTCATGTGAAATATTTTCACTCATTGCAGTGATAAGGGGTGTTTGACACATTACGATTAAGTCACTGATTATCTGACCAAGTATCATAGTTTACCCATGCACTTGCCTCATAGGCCATATACCCATTACTTGCCAGTGACCACCACTTGTCTGTGTTATATAACTATCTAGTAGAACTGTAAGCGGCTCTGACCATATATTACACAAAACTAAAATATGTTGAGAAATAAATTGAATAAGCTGACACACGTCTAGAATACTATAGAACAGCAAAACAGTAATCAAATGTATAGATAAACTGCACTTAATTCTTGTTATTATTATTGATTAAAGGCCAATATAATGCCGAGTTTCTTCTCACTTTCTCCGGACATATTGCTTGTATGATGAATCATCAAAAGCGCCGTCCTTTATTTTTTCCTCTTCGTATGTATACGCTCATGAATACTCTCATGCACACTGCCTCGCCCCTTCTCTCTCCCTCTTCTCCCCCCCCCCCCTCCCCCCCCCCCCCCCCACACACACTTCTCTCTCTCTCGCTCTCTCACGCGCTATATTCTATCTCTCACGCGCTATAGGAGAGGCATGGATATTAAAAGACATTAACACGTGTAAATATGCTCTGAATGTAGTAGGTTTAAGTATTTTGTCAGCACATAGGACTATATATATATATATGCGTCATTTTTTAAACAGCCCAATGCATTATGAAAAGTAATATGCTTCTTTATCCTCTACTTACCACGCTAGGAATAGACAAGGGCTCTCTAAGTTAACGGTATGCCTTCAACAGTTTCATGACTTCTGAGCTATAATATTATTCTATTTAGGCAACCAGCCATATTTTATGACTTTTGAGCAATTCGATGCAGTAATCTCTTCACAGCAACTGTTATTTCTGCAAGAAATTTGCAAAGGACTTCCCTTCGAATACTTGGGAGGAGGAACCAGCTGAATGGATTTGGCGTCTAGATACCTGATCCATTAATCAGAATGGCTACATAGACCTTGGATATTGAATTTCCAAAATGGATGGCGACATCAGTGTGTAGAACCACTATTCTCTTTCCGAATACAGAACAATGGTGGCTTTCGTCTAACCGGTGTATGGTTTCTTTGCAAAAAAAGGGGAGGACATAAAGTTTGTTTTCCCCTTTAGAACTCCCTCATATATACAGAGTCTGGTATTATATTTTCCATTAAGCATTGACGAGAGTTCTATGACTATGGTTCGGAAAACAGACATGTATTCATGCAATTCACTTCAAAGTTGTTTTTTATAAACCAGCGAGTGCAAATACTTGCAAATTTTAGATACTCATCCAGTCTAGATTTGTTGAGGTTTTAAAGGTAAAGCCAGCATCATCAGCACTGCTGCAGGTGGGAGTTCAAGGAACAATATCTTTTTTCATACTTCGTCTTGAGACAGAACATGGTTAGGTGAATACAAAAAGCAAAAAAAAACAGGATGTTATTATATTATTTAATATTTTAGGGACGACTCAAATGTACTACCAGTCTCTATCAATGTCAATGGGGGAAAAGCATATATTCTCAGTTTTTACTGAATTTTTTTTTAGTTCTATGACCACCTGTTTTTTTTAAGATTGGAGTGTAAAATAATATGTCAGCTATGTATATGCAGATTTTAAAGGAAATCAAATGATTCAATCATCTGAAATTCTTCTCTGAATTTTTCTCATTGACTCATACAGTGAATGGTAGTATATTTCAATGGTCCCTGGAATAAAAACTAATTCTTTGACATATGGTTTTCATTGGCCTTTGGGGATTTCCCAACCATACTCTTTTTAAATCCAAAGTTTAGAAAAAAATCCATGATTCCTTCTTTTTGATTGAACGCTAGCATTTACCTTTAATAATCCAATACTTGTTCGACGAGAAACATTATAGCCGTTTAAACAGGCCTATAGACTAGGGTAAATTTAAATATCAACAAATATGTTATGACACTCTGATTTCATGTATTCTTAAAGTTGATACAATCTTCATACTCCTTTGCCACAAGGATTGTACAAGTCTTGCACCTGATGACTGCACAGTCATGATCTATGAGAGCGACGGTCAATAAAGATGCGCACAAAAGTACAATTTCTACACGTATCTTGAGGAAAAACGAGAGAGACCTTGTCACTTTCAAGATAAAAAAGGGAGCGGGAGGGAGTGCTATATTGCTATGTAAAAACGAATCTGTATAAAGCCGAGCAGACTAAAAGGGGATTCGGAAGGCAAGTGAGTGAGTTCTGTGTCTGTGTCTGTGACGATCGTGCGTGACATGAGCGGTGATGGTAAGACTTCATCTAGATTGATTTTGTGTGATTTCAGATTACAAGGACAGAGAGCGAGATCTGAAGTCATCAGTGCCCAATCTGCTGCATGAAATGCACGAGGAAAGTTTGTTAATGATGGAGGTTCATGCAACACTTTGATTTCAAGTGTTCCTCAGGTAAAATGGGGAAATTCCTGGTTATTTAAAGCAAGTCAGCCCATATATATATATATAATTCTGTATGAGTTTAAAGGTATCTGATGACTTTAAAGAATAATGGACTGCATTTTTAAATGTGACTCTCTAGTGTGTCTAAACAAGCTGATGTTGGTAGTCATATAGAGATGCGATGCACTGCATTCTGAATTATGCAAGTAGTGCAAGGAACTTCAGTTTTCTAGTAGAGTAGATCAGGCCATACAAAAAGATTCCAGCATGCATCAGCAAAGGCATCCGTATATGTGTGTTTCTTTTCTGTCAGAAAAGACAGTGGCCATGCACAAGCCTTGAGCTATAGGCCAATAATCACTCACGATCAAAAAGGGAAAAAAATAATACAATAATAAAGGGCTTAACTAGGTTAATAATACGCTTTGCCTGTATAGGAAAAAAAGACACGTTTCACAATCAAGGGATAAAGACCTGATTTATACAGATGCATGCATGTAATCAAAAGCCTCAGGTGGAGTAGACAGAAGCTTGCATGCACTTTGTTCCATGTAGTTTGTGCTTAATTATAAGTCTTTCGCAGTGATATAACAGTAACACAGATATTGATATCGTTGTATATCACCGTCATTTGTAATAATAAAACCAATGGCTGGGGGAACACATTCATAAACAGAATAATCTTTTATCAAGTCACATATTTTCTTAACCAGCACGAGCGCTTTGCAGAATTTTACTACAAATCTTTTTTATCACGTATGAAACAAAAACATAATCTTTAGAATATTGACTGCATGTGTGTTTTAACTGCACAGGAGACTGCTTTGTAGATCTTTTCTCTCCATCTCAGCCTTTGGCCTTGGCTGGTATAATAAAGCTAAATTATGAAACGCAGGTCCCCTTATTTGCAACACATTTAGGGAGAGGTATGTGGAAGTAAATAGGCGAACCTTAATTTGGAGCCATGGAAACGGCGCCAAAACCTTTAGGAGCTACGAGCTAATGACCATCTTAAATCAGCAGCCCCCATCGTTTGAGAGTTATCTCTGGCACCGGCTAAAAAACTAGAATAATTTGGATTCGCCCTCGATGGTAATTTGATGGTAGATCGGGCTATTTCAGTCAAATTAATGCCATAACTTTTTTCATCTGTCCTAATCATCCGTCTTTCACTAGGGGAAATCCATAAAATGATGCGGTGAAAATAATTTTTACCCTAATTTTGGAAGCCGGTGTTATAAATCGCAGTGCCTTGGGTGAAGCCAGAATAGAACTGACAATTGTGTTCTGAGAACCAAGGGAATAGAATATATACGTTGGTGATGGATGGACACCCTGGGTGACAGGGCTGATTTCCATAAAGATTAGATATAGCCAGACTCATTTATACGGGTCCCTATTAATTTTCACGATATGCATAATCAATCCCCGTAAGAGCAATGCATATCGTCCTGTGAACCATCAAGATCTCGATTCCTCTGGGATGAAGGACTATCCATCCTTATTCATACGATATTCCTCAATGGAAGCCATGATAAATGTATGCAATAACCTCGCAGACATGCAGGTCATATGATGTAATAATTTGCATTGGCAGTGGTTGATGGCATTTCACATAATGCAAACACATGCAAATCAGGCATGCAAACACTTAATCAAGTTGGCCAACGATCATTCAATGAAATTTATCGACTCCCTCGTAATATTCAATACGAGATCGATAAGACATAGCTCTTAGTATACACACGAGTAGCTGGCAGATCCTCTCGAAATTCCTGGAATTCCTGGCACAGTATAGCATTAGCGTGCTTGACTTTCTACGTGTGCTTGCCTATATGCTATTTTAAACAAGGAACAGATAGCATGTAAAAAGTTAATAGAATTGTATTTCAGGACAAAACAATTAGGATGGAGTGGTTTGATTTCCCTCTGTGATAATCGAGATGAGTGGGACTGATTAATTTTCCCCAATCAATTTCTTATGCCTAGTGAGAACCATTACATGGTTCGTTTTCTATCCTTACACGATTGTTCACTACTAGAGGATGCTGAATATTATCGCTGGAAGCATACATGTATATGTATACTTCTCGATTGAACACCATTCTCGATGTTAACGATATAGCATATCCAGATATCTGATGTGTTTCAGGAAAATTAGTCACAAGTCGCAAAAAGGCTATTTTTCAAAGTGATTTATTCACAAGATCTCTTTATTCGCATATTTTTCATTTTGGGGGTGCCTAGCGCTGTTTTTAGGATCAATAAATCTACCAAATTTCAAGACAGTGTACTAGTATTACATATATATCCATGTATTCCAAAGCCCACCCTATATAGTATATTGAGCTACTTGACCAGTAAATGCCCACCCAGAAATATTGCAAACTTTTTTTCAAAAATAAAAATGTCAAACTTAAAGTATAAATACTTATTAGATGCCCTACTGTTTATTATACTATAATCATTGGAATCGGTTTGGTCTCATCTTTTCAAATATGATGATATCTCAAAATTCATGTTTTGCGACTTATGACTCATTTTTCTGCAACACCTCACATATATATATATCGTTGCTACCTCTCAGCCTGCCTTTCATCCTCGATTCCATTAATTACAACTGTTGTTTGGCAACATACGATCCCCTTGAATGTGTTAAAACAAGGTTTCAAATGTCATCCGATATTATATATGACTGAGATTTAATTCATATACTTTGGACAAGATGGCCGGCCGCCGACCTGCCATCTTTGTCTCACATATTTGAACAAGTCAAATGTAACTGTATAATAATCCTGAATAAAAGTATTATATATATATATATAATTACCTCACTTCTGTTCTAAATTGTAATTAATTATTGTCCACTCTGACGTGCCATCTAACCCCTTAACAGGGCTTGAACTTGTAGCAGAGATATTCTACGGATAGAATCTTCAGTTTGATTAAGTAATGCCGAGACATTAGTTAATAAATGCATAGGTACACTTAAGATAGAAAGGGAGATGCAGATTAACATCCCTCTATTCTTCGTCTCTAAAACATGGCAAGAATCAGCTTGGTATATGGCCATACAAACTTATAATTGTTATTGTTTATTGGTTATTTGTTCTGGTTTCGACACTTTTCAATCAATGATAGGACCCACTTGGCACTATGATTAGAGCGTTTTGTTCAATAGGTTTTATCTAGGATTTTTTTGTACCGTACTCAAATTGATTTGAAAGCTGTTCCGGGTTCAGTCCATGAAGACCCATTGAAGAGGAAGCAGATTTGTCCGACTGAAGCGAGAGTAAATATCATCATTTCAATCAACCTGACTCTTTACCACATGGAAAATGAATTATTATACTTGAGTATAATGTATTTCCATTGCTATAGATGGGATGTATGCACAATGGACTGAGATTATTCAGCTTTCATCCGTAATATATTGATTAGTCCATTTATTTACAACTTACATCTCGTATAGTCAACTCTTGGGATCACCTCGCGACGAAAAGAGCTTGAAGTCACAGTGTCAGATTTAAGGCATGATATTTTCCTTTTTTATCACATTCTTACAATAATTCATCAATGTCATGACATAATCTCTTGACTCTTAGAATATGTGCAAACAATTATATTGAATTAGACTGATGATGATATCGATATTATTGTAAATCAGTTGTCGTTCCTCGTATGTATTTCTTAAAATATTATGTATTCCTTAAATATTATGTATTTCTTAAATATTATATTGGCCTTTAATGAATACAAAAAATAACCATAAATGCCAGCTCAATTCACCCAGTGAAATTACGTAATGTTGATACGTAATTTAATAATTGATACCCTATTGGTCATAATGAAAAATGTTTCTACGATTATCGATGAAAATTAGCAAAGGGAAGAGGCATGACTATTTTAATGGATTTTCTGTGGTGGTGTTCTCACAGATTAGACTAACTGAATGAAAGGCAGCTTGCCTCAGTATGAGGCAGTTGATAGGCACATTAGACGAAGGAGGATGGATCTCCTTGTGATATCATGCAGCAAAATGTCAGCGGTGGAGCGAGTGCAACTTCCCTATGGTGCAAGAAGATTCAATACATCTCATCTCGGAGCTTGGCGAAGAGGTATGAACTGATAGCATGCTACACAGCAAAAGGCGAAGTATCCAACCGGCATATTATATACCCTGGGATGAAGCCAAGACTAGTCATATCTCCTAATATCAACCAATGGATGTAACCGGCGGCCTTTAATCTAGCGTAGTTATCGCCTGACGACCATATCATATTCATTTCGGTTAATCATATACATATATACCGGTAGTTTGGCAATACTATCACGTAATGTTTTTACAGCATAACTGAAAAAGGTTTGCCTATTATTGGAATGTTCTCCTTCGTGTCATAATTTACGCTGTTTCGGTGAAGGCAAAAGGCAAATGAAACCCAATAACAAGACGAACACCATATGGTCTTTGATCATCGATCCACCGCCTTCTATATGTTCCCTTACATCCGATTTATAGGCAATATATCATATATACACAAACACCATTATACGCTTAATACACGTGGCAATATGGGCTCATTAATTTTTCCGCTTGACTATTTTCAAGAGATCTGAAAATGCCCACAAGATCAACATTTCTTTTCAGGATCCATTAATTGTACATGCATGACATTATTTTTAACGAGGTGCAATAAATCATCTGTCAAACGAGGCCTCTGATTTATTCCGGCCATTTTAAGCAGTAATTGTTCTCAAGTTAATACAACATCTTATATCAAAGGGAATGAATGGGGTTGTGCACAAATTCTGGAAGGAGGACAGCCCCCAGACAAAGTTTTCGCTTGAACGAAATTCCTTTAGAGAAGAGGCAACAATTATTGTTGGCAAGTAGGGCTCCAGGCGCAGGAGCCCCGCACAGAAAAGGGACAATTGAGTAACGTCTTTACAAATAGGAACTAGTCCTCGGGTGACATCCTCAAAACAAGTTACAATGGATTCTTTCCGAATAATCCACTGTACTGAACACCATTATTGGTGGTTACGTACGCAGAATGAGATACAGGCGCAAATTCTACTTCAAATTGTAGCAAATTTCTGCTGGGTTGTATAGGCTACATGTACGTTGCATCCAGTTTTTCAGATGCTTTCAATTATCAATAATACTCTGAAGGTTCTATCACGACCAAACCTAATGGAAATACGAGGCCGGGCCTCCTCCCTGTCACTTCCACTCGACTCTTAATAATTATATTGAAGAAGTAAAAGGCAAACGAGACGAATAGTGCCTGGAGGGAGTTGGTCTTATCACTTTTAAAAATGGCCGGTAAATCGCCTTTTTAAATGCTAAGCGCATATGGAGCCTATGCTGTATTCTGTCAAAACTTAGAAAACTAAAAAATCATTAAATCATTATTCAATCTCCTTCCTCTGATAAAACAAGAGCTGTGGTATGTTTTGGCCAGTTTGGGTATATCTCAGCTCACCTCCCATCATACCATTAGCCTTTAACATATAGATTTCGGGGATCGAAGTGACAACTTACAAATAAAGATGTCACTTGGTAAGACGAGGTATACAAAGACTTCTATACTGGTTAAATACAGAAAAATATGTGCTGATTTATTGCGTTCAAATAGGTCGATAGCATTGGGCGTATTCAAGTAGTGAACTACCGACCAGATTAGATGCGGACGCACAGGTGTTGCGTATTGACAGAAAGGCAAGGGGTAAAAAAGAGAATCAACTCACCTGGGCTTTTAGGACTTCTAGACCGCCAGGCACAATGCGATGGGCAAGTTTATTTTTAACATAAAATGCCACCAAACAAAGGGCATGACAGGGGTACAAGAAAGGGGGCATGTCCCGTCCATGAATTATTCTTCAAAGTTCACTATTAATAAGAAAATCAGTTAAGTCTGTTTTCGGCGGGGTACCTTGTCCTGAAAGCAAAAACCAGGCCCTGGTTAAAAAACTTAGAGATATAAACTGATGGGGGAAATACATAAAAATGTGAACAATTATAAGCCACCTAATCGACGGGGTTTCCATGTTAAGGAGAGAGCCTTCACTGGTGAGTTAAATTGAAGATGCGGCACATTGACAACAAAAAAGTGATTTTTAACTGAGGTCTTAAGGGCACAGTTGCCTTTTGAATGCAGGGAGCACAGACATGCAGTTTGTCGTGTCAAATACATACAACCCTCGTGTACTATATGTGTGAATAAATCACATAACAACCCCTCCCTCTGCAACGTTAGACACAATCATGTTCGACTTTGGAGGCCAATTCATCACACCAATATTATCTGAACGCCGTCGTTTTCACAATGACAGCGAACGTGTCTGCGCGTTGTCTTCTTTGATAAGAGGACCAGCAAAGCCTGTACCTGTGATTTACTATGATCTATTTAAGATAAGTGCAGATATCTCAAAAGGGGGCAATGTTGTTGCCCTACGTCTGGGAATCTTGCTCCAGGCGGGTAGAACAAGACTCCAAGCTACACAGGTGTACCTGATATATCCCTCTTAACAGGTTGAGGGTATTGGCAGTCTCCTCCAATTTTTGTGTGTTAATAATACTTTTCAGCAAACCTCCAGCACTTTTTCTTTCTATAATTCCCCTATAACCCTTGGGCCGTTGGTCTTTACAGTGATCATTACCTAGGGACGTATTATATTGAAACCAGCCTTAAAATCCCCTCCTATTATCCATTATCAATGTGCAGTCAAGTCGATCAGCTGGTACAGAGGTTCGCTGTGACAGGGTAAAACGGCTAAATTATCCTGTTATCCTTGATGATAGAGAGTGCCACAATAAAGAAGGGGAGAAAATAATAATGGAAGCTTCTTGGTTAAACCCAGGGCAGACAGGGTTAGACACAACACACCCGGGATCCAACAAGCCACCGCCAGCTGTCAGAGCCAAGTAAATCTGTGCTCAAGTATAATTTGTTCCGAGGAATGACCCACACCAGCAGTACTTATATTTCATCAATTACACAACCCTAGGTCACCGGTGATAAATCAATATGACAGAACCAATAACCGGGCAGAGAAGGAGGGATCGAGAAGGGTGTGTTCACAAAATAGATCCCTTGAGGAGGCGCTATATACCCAATTGTTTTTGTCCCCATATACCAGTTGGATACAAGAAGTTATTTTTACTCCAAGGGTTCAGAAGATCCAGGTTATGTCTGGAGGACCTATGTAAGGGGGATGGGGGCATATAGTTAGTATGTGGGCGAGTTTCTTATACATCTCCTAACTATGGGCTCTACTGTTAACTGACAAATACATAATGGCCCCGAACGTGTAAACTGTAATTGATATAGAGATAAAAAAAATAGCAGTATGCTTGTAAGCGATGAAAAGGTCAGCCCAGTTATATGACCTTAAGAAAACGGTAAATACAACTGGCCTACAATGGTTTTTTCCCTCCATAAATCGTGTATGTTGAGTCATCCGGAGTTAAATTTCATCGAGTACAATGCAAACGTTCGCAAATCCGATGTAATAAATTTGGAAAACCTTTCATGGCAAGTTTTAAGAAAAAGTTAGAAGGGTTCGTAAACAAACAAAATCATATACTCTTATGTATGCTCATATGAGCTCTTGGAAATTCTTGGAGCCAATATTTTTCTTCTCATTGCTCGCATATGTCCTCCAAACCCAGTAGATTCAAACAAAGGAAATAACTTCCACTTTTTGCGAGTTTAAATAAGTGTCTAGACACAAGGAGGTGACTGGCTAAATTACAAGAGTGTCATGACCCCAAGGGATCTTGAGAGAAGAGGCGTATGTCTTGGGGTGTGTCTTAAACAGACGTGGGGAATTCGGTGATCCATTATGATATAGCTTTCATTTATCTATGTATTTACTGATAGCACAAGTGGAGCGTTCCTATTCAATGTCAGAAGCAAGGTAATTATAAGTCTCCAGCCAACTCTCCCCTGATTCTTTCCTCCCTCATTTATGATACCGCCATAGATTATTATCTCACGTGGACCTAGTAAAAAAACGTGACATCAACAACTGCTGTAACTATTTTAAGTAAAATATCGCGCAGTGAAAAATCGCATATGAATGATTTCCTTGTTCCTGTCGAATCTTGACTCTCTCTCAAATACACACACGTCAGCCATCCATCTTATATGTTCGGTTGGTTTAGTATAGGTTTTTTCCCTATCGCTTCTTAGCGGGGCGAATGGGTTCTAAAACTTGCGGAACTTCTTTTTCGAATTTCTCTATCACACTAAGTTACTGACTAAGCCTTTATATGTGCTAGGAGTGACCGGCGCCGTTCTTAAGTCGTGGGCATATAAATGAACGAAAAAAACTCGTGTCCAGACAGAAATAAATTGTAAGTAATGCAAAAGTATGGACATCGGAGCTTATATTAGCAGAATATTCACCAGGCACCTGATCCCCGAGACGTGAGAAGGGTAAGGTTTTTTGTTTTCTGCATAAAAAAAAATAAGAAAAATGTTTTACGCTGCCCGCTGGCTCCACATCGGGGATACAGCTATAGGGGACTAAATTAGCTGAAATGGTACCATTTGCCCAGGCGCTTTTTTTGGTACCCGACTGTTTTCAACGCGAGTGTTGCACTCTAGATAAATGGGCACTCTCAAAAGAGACTAGTTATTTCTATTTATCTTAATCACAGTATCTTTTTCAACTAGAGCCAAAGGTCGAAAAATACAGACAGTAAGTAATCTTTTGGGATAAAAAATCGTCCCCCGAAGGGTGAAGAATTGTAGTAAAAAAAGGACATATTTCCAATGGCAATAAATAAAACGGCTAGCGACAATAATTATCTTTATCGATGAATGTAGCGAGTGAAATGAAGACAAGATGAGATAGTTTGTACATGAAATAGAATTTATTTCTGAGCTCAATGAGAACTTATGAACAATGAATAATATTATGAGAGAAAGTATTTACAAGGTGGACAAGATCATATACATATATATATATATATTCATATAGTTAATGTCTAGGGCACGATGCCATGCAGGGGTCATGCGTATCACTAGGACGACCTACATCTTAGCATGGCATTGGGCCCTACGATTCCTACACATAATTACATACATTGGTACGTAATGTGTGGCCACATAGGTTGTGCTTAGTGGCTGTGGGCCTCTTCAGTTCAGCCTACTACTTAGCGTTAATGTAGGCAAGCATAGGACTCTATGTCTATTGACACTTGCCAACATGCCTCTTCCTTTTTTATATTTTTCCCCATAGAAGTATCTTCATCAATATCTGATTTATATTCCATCAGGCATATTCTTTATAATTATATCATTGATAGGTGTCTCGTTTCTTCCTTAGCAATGCGTCACAATTTGAGGACACCCATAACACACTTCTTCTATCTCCCCAATCTTTTCCTTCTTACCTACAAAACAATTTACATTCATGCATTTACTTCTCAACAGGTTATTTCTTAAATTATCATACAATCTCCGCTGCATCAGGAATTCATATTCAGTTTAAATACGTCATCTTCACAAACGACATGCTTAAAATAGTTCATTTTCATAAAATGAATTACTTCTCTTGGATGTAAAATAATTATAGTTTCCATGCTCAATCAACCGTTAATGGAATGGGCAAAATGCACATTTGGTGAAAATATCTTCTAACATTCTTCTTAGTAACACGGCTAAAAAAGCGTTTGGAGGTGAAGACTTAACAATTGTCGCGAAGATCGTGAAAAGCAGAGAACAATCGCAGCTGAATGCACATAGACAGCACAGATAGTTGGTTCGTCATCAACGCAAGTTCTGACGTCATCAACAGAGACATGACGTTACTTACAATGATGATGTCACAATTTAAGATTACATGCAAAGGAGAAATTCAGATGGCAGAATGTCATTTCTCTTTTCTTTGTTCTCCCATAATTTCTTATTTCTTTATAGACTAATAGCGGTCCATTAATCAACATAGCACCATTGGGCAAAATCATTCTTTCTCCTGTCAGATGCCTTAATTGTGATTCCCTGACTTTTTTTTATGTCTCTGTTGGCTGGTAGCTAAAATTTTCTATATATAAGTAAATATGGTATATTTCCTTGGGACAAAAATTATTATATTTTTCTATACAACATTAATGATCAGTCACTAGCTCTGTATACCCGTGAGTCCACATTTAATAAAACTTCCTTTGTGTTTTTAGATAACATGTTATATCAACTGTTCATACTCTGGAAACAGTTGATAACCACACCTCAGTGGCCACCCAGAGGAAAAGAAACAACAGCAGCACTTGGTTCTAACTGCCGAGATCATATCTTCGGAGGCCATCAGAAAAGCATGATTGTAGCAATGGCCCCAAAGTTATTATTTTCTCTTCTTACTTTTGTCATTCACTCTCCATAATAAATGATACATGAAATACA
The DNA here is from genome assembly GCA_942159475.1 of Sthenelais limicola. NCBI lineage: Eukaryota > Metazoa > Annelida > Polychaeta > Phyllodocida > Sigalionidae > Sthenelais > Sthenelais limicola. The sequence continues at coordinate 31,772,879 of OW804094.1, read as the reverse complement.
CCATATGCTAATGATAAATGATACGTATGGCAGAAGTTTCCTCGTATTTTCTAAACCCATGTCTTGGACAAACATTTTTCAACTTTTTCTCCAATTTTACTGCTTCTAGCTTGTGAAAACTTTTTTTGAACAAGCAACCAACCGACATTTTAGGCTAACCTTCTCTCAATGGTTAGCAGATAACACAATAAATGTTTCTATGAATGCATATTTTGATATATATATTATATATTCTTTTTTGTGGCTTGTTAAACCACACTTGCGACCCTTGATCATTATATGGACCTGGATTTCATTTGGCCACACAAGTATTTGCTGAATTGGTCGAGATCTTCATGTAAGTCCATTGGACTTAAGACATATCTTACATATATATGTCAATATAGATGCATTACTATTTACAAAACACGTACAATGATAGGACGTTTTTCCAGTCCAAAACAAAAAAAACATTCCTTGACTTGTATGAGTGATTACAGGGATTTTTTTCCTTTTGTTAGACGCCAATACTGCGAACCACACCCGTATTGCCTATTAGTACATAAGAACTTTTCAAGGTTAAAATTTTAATTCCTCGGCGCATTAAGGGAAACAGTATTTTCATCATTGTAAAAGCACCTTGCTCTTGAGCCTATGACCAAAATTAAAATTGACGTGGACGTCTGTCAAACACTCATATATAATTATCTTTTAGAGTAGGAATCCAACATGGATTTCGGTATTTTTCTTTGTAAAAGCAGAGCCAGTAATTCTCTACCAGTAGGCCGCACTTGCAAACACCTGGGTAAATAATCAAATAAGAAATCAGTCACTGATGACACAACCTAATTGTAAACATACATTAATTAACATTAAAAGCACCGTGTATTCCTGGGTCTTTTCTTTCAAATCCTTGCTTTGACCCTTGGTCACCTGTAAGTGCTCGTTCTAGCGAGAAATTACAACATTGATGTCATATAATTTCGCTGCTTGACTAAGTATAATTTTGATGGGTGGGGAGTCGGTAAAATTGATAAAAGGTCATATCACAAGAGATCAGCTGATGGATTCGGTAGTAAAAGGGGGGCGATTCGGTTAAAATCATTAAGAAACTTTGTCCAATAATTGTTTAACAGGGCAATGACTAACTTAAATATTGTCATTGTAACAATAATTATTGATTTAGATTTTTGTTTTTCATTTTTCATTTTTTTTTTCATATTTTCTTTTCTTGGAGAGGTGACGCAAATCGATACATTAATTTAGGGCCAGTGCTACAAAGACATTCTGAGTATGTAAAGTTCCTCCGTTTCACCAGCAGACAATAGGACAGTAAAATATCACATAATAAGAAATTTGATCTGGGTCTTCCACAACACTTTTTATGGTCATACCCTGCCATCGTGGTGTCCTCTCACAGAACTGTTTAAATCATATACTCATAATAATAACCTATATATATAGAGAGAGAGATAGAGAGAAATCACCACGGGACCTACATATGATTACATAAGTCAAGATAGATTGAAGGGAGAACATATCAATTTCTGGTATTGGAAAAATCTAGAAAAAAAATACATTAAAATACAATGTCTATGAAATATTAAGTCGCCTAGCTCTAGAGAAAGGGGAACAGTGACACAATAACTCTTCGTCTTATCTAATCTTCGCTTTAAATAACTCTTGATTCTAAGAAGAATGGACAATGTGGTTGAGCATGACGGGAATACCAGACCATAATTATTTTGGTTAAAACTTCAATATTTTGACAAAAGTTCTAGAAAAGGGAGCCGAAGAAAGGAAAAAAGATGCATGGCTGTTTATACCCAGTTTTTTTGATGGCTCGGTATCGATAGGCAACTTTGTCTGGTTGGTTTCATTATATGACCAACACCACTTAACTGATATTTGTGTTTTTTGTTTTCCCTTTTATGATATGTGATTTTTGCAAACATATTCAACTCCAAATTCACTGCATTTGACCAAAATATTTGGTGTTATATGTGTAGCTGAGAGAAGTGAACTTACTCTCACAGCAAGCAACATCTGAAAGCAGGATTGGTGTTGTCAAATAGTCTTTTAACCATCCCAAAATTTTTCGATCGATCTATAATTAATAAACACGTCATTAAATCAAATTCGGAACCATATTGGTAAAAAATGTTTCTTTTTGAGTTTTGCCTTGGGATCGCGATACCGATATCCGTACAAAATCCCTCCGGAGTTTTCAACAACACTATCTTTACTGCATTTTTTTTGAGCGGGCCGACCTTCTTGCCTGTCTGTCCTTTCTTTGGACACAGGGGTGGGTATAGGACTGACAAGAGATGAACAATGTGATAGTGATATGCTTCTTAAAGTTAAGTCTGATTGTTGACTTCTCAGACACCCTGAATTGCTTGCGTTTTTGACATAAGGAGCTTAAATATTTCTTCTCTGGGAGTGACATAACCAGGATGTTATTACATGGCACTACTGAAATAAGTGACATCGCCTTGCCTCCTTGCTATAGCGAATTAAGATACTGAAAGCTAGTAAAACTGCGACGGATACTAGATACATATTATATATATTCATGTGCATCGTCAGTAACAGTTAAAATTGTTTCTGTTGCAACCTTTACCCCAATGATCTGCGTAGGTCTTCACACATAAAATATAACCTAATACTCAATAGGCAATGGCATAATAATATCCTGAAAATTCTTATGCTGAGAACATTTTTCTTTGTGCTCACAGTACTTTGAACTCGCTGTGATGATATTCGGAGATCAGCAAAAAAAACCACCCACCCCAAACCAACTAATTATTTCAATCAGGAATTCAGCCTTCAAATGAGCTCTGCACTTTCCCCCTCAATAACCAATCACTTCGCAATGTCAGAAAAGGGGCGTGGTCATTCAGACATACACGCTTCAATAAATACCCAGCACTGAATATAAGAATTCATCTTCCAAAATCTTTTTTAGAACATTTAAACACAAGCATGCTGTGACCTACACAAAGACATTGACCGATATTATTATTTTTAGATTAATTTCCACTGCACAGTTACAGACATGTTCATCATGATACGTTATGCAAATGTGACGTTTTGGCAGGACGTAGTACTAAAATTTGGACAGCCCCAAAGCACTCGTAGTATATATCCTTCTCTTTCAGATATTGCATTAATATTTCTCCCACATTTTTACCATAAACGGTTACAGTTCACCTGAGGGCTAGCCTGGGTCTGGAATGGCTTCAATCGTTTTACTGATATAAGATGTCCTATTTATTACCAGCAACTATTTCCCCAACTCTAACCGCCTTCTAATTCCTTACTTTAAAGTTGAGATCTAAAATTCTTTTTTTTTAATATAGCAGCAAAAGAATACAACCACCAAGACATTGTCGTAGGTGTTGCTAATTCTCAAATGATTGTCTGAACGCTGCATATTATTAATAAGTTAAAAACAATGATTGCAGATATACCCTGTGTTCCGCTTTGAGCTGCTTGGGAAACGCTTTTGGTTTGACATTTGCGTGCAAACTGTAGGAACGTTTAGTCCGATATCTTTTTTCAGTTTGAGCCAATTTTGGAGTCATTTAAGAAGACCATTTCTTTCATGGAATTTTTCACCACTAAAAATCTCAGATCCCAGGCTGGTTCAAAAGTGACCATAAACCATTCACATAGCGACTCATGGTACTATATACTCCCTCGTGTCTTTTATATATTTAAAGCACCCTCGTTTGGCAGAATTCTCTCCACCGGCTTCTGAAGGCAAGGGTCAAATCCAACCTGACATCCACCTCTCTGGACGTACAGCAATTAGTGCAGCATATAAGGCTAAGCGTGTAATTTTTTTTACATCATGGCATTTAACTGGAAAGCCACATGAAATTAAAGAAAAAAGCTATTTAGTTCTGCATGTACTAATTATGATAGGTAAACAACAATACCCGACTTTGGCTGAGCTTAACTTCTTCCATTTTCTTGTATTTACCTTTTAAATGTTTATGCCTATATATACGATAAACGATGCCCCCTGAGTGTTTATGTATGAGACATGATAAAGAAAAGATCAGAGCTCCGAACATAGTTTTAAGCAGCTCGGGCTCATAGGCTTTAAGGCTATCTTTAGATGAGCTTCCCATTATCATGACCATGCATATAGGAAATAGGAGCAACTTGTGCTATGTGCAAACATGACCCAAACCACAACGCTGCTAGCAGTACAAGTACCCATACACATCTGGTTAGCTTTACAATAATTAAACAATCATTAGAGGAAACATTTTCAATGGTAAATCACAAGGTTTATCTACAGAGTGACGTAGCGCTAACCCACCCAATCCCCCCATCTCATTTTTTCGTTACTTTCTCTTGTCACTTTTTTATTTTTATCATTTGTGCTACTGTTCATTACGTTATGGTCCGACTTCAGGGTAAGATCAATATGCGGCTTTACGTGAGGAACCAGAGATGGCCCACTGGACCAATCCATTTATCGAAGGGAAAAGGAAAATGAGATTCTTTCTTTCATCTTCTGTGGGGGTTGTTTTCTTTTTTTAAACTTCTTTTCTTAGACGAACAATACACAGCCTGAAACAACCTTCCTCCCCTGAGTATCTGACAAGATTCATTCGTTGCAATGGGAGGTCGAATCAAATGTAGGGAACCCGAGGGGAGAAAGGCAGCAGAACTTCTGGGACCACTTAGAAAATAAAACAACTGGGCACGACCCTATTCTTTATACTCGAACGCCTGTATATACATCAGTAGCCATGCTACCAGCCCAATGCGCGTGTGTTGCCTGTTACATGCCTGTCTTATGTCTTGTATCCGTTAGCATTATTTGCACTCTTCTTAAGCTGGGATAGGCCATATATATTTTCTTTTCTTGATGCAAAGACTACACATAAAAGCCATACTCCCAGACTTAGAGGTCCGTTTGTCAATAGGCTGTTAATATCATAAACATAATTAATTTCAACTTGCAAAAATCCATCCAGAGGACCAAGCATATATCTTTTTTTCTATGTCAATTATCACTTTTAACCATGCCAATCTCCTATGACCCAACACCATTTAGCTGTTTATATACATACCGTATACACATACATAAACAATATAAAGACAATGATACACACGGCTTGGTTCTCGCTTTTAAGTTTTCCTTTGTAAAGGGACAATAAAGTACGTTCGTTGTATAGATCGTTTATGTACAACAACTCCTCACTAGTCGTACCCAGCTGGTCCTAGAATATATTTTTACAAACCTGTCAGTTTTCTTCTTTTGTTAAAAAAAAAGGCAACACCACTGAGAACAACCGGACTGAAGCGAGAAAGTTTCGGGCTTCGCAACAAAGGCCTATACACTATATGATGACGAAGAAGTCATTAAACTGCCAACCAGTCTACCAAGGTATTTTCTTTACGGGTGGTAACGTTCCGTTCCCCAAAGCGCCAAATATGTCATAAAACACATAAACAGATCGCAATGATCAGCGATTTTAACAAAGTTGTTTTCATGGTGATCTGAGTAAACTTCATCATATAAAAGGTGCGGGATATTGCAGCCACCTGAAGAAGCTGAGGCTGCCACAGTCCAATAGTAGTATTCTCCTGCAACCTTCTTTTGCGTTGGTTGCTTGCTTGCTTGCGCTTATTGCAGCTACTTCCAATCCAAAGCGAGTCTTTTTTCTTTTACATTACCATAATTAATATTTATCCTCACTGAAGCTCACACCTATCACATGGATTTAGCTATTTTTACATAATGAAACGTTGAGGCGACGTGTTGAAACAATGGTAGTAGTGGTAAGAGTATAGTGTTCACTTCTCGTTATTTCACACGCTTCCAGTTCACTCGCTGTTTAGTTGTGCTATCCACACTCATTCTCCTTCTTTACATAGGTTACCAGAAAGAGGAGGTTGTTCCTTTTTACATACTAAAATAGTATGTTGCTCGGTAATGGTTGTTATTGCAATCTCGGTATAAAGATGGACAGTTCTATTTTTTTTTGCATGGTCAGCAAAATTATGGCTCGATTTCCTGGTGATTTTGTTGGAAACGTTTCCTTATTCGGAAGCCTTGATTCATCGGTGCAAACATCGATTTCATCCATGCTGCATCATCATTAGCATCATATACCTCCGGGACTTAAAAAAGACCACTCACAACCACTCATGCTCATTGTATACGGTATGTGTATGAATAACATCATACATGATCCGATAAAAATATTACTTTGTAACCAAGATGGCGGCGCGAGATGGTTTGTTGGCGTTCCCCCGGAATTGTGACGTCACAAGTGAAGTAGGTGTCGTACGACGACGACGACGTTCCAACTCAGGTGTATGGGTCTGACGTCGGATAATGACGCTCAACCTCGCATGCATGGATTGGCAGGATGACCGCCTCACGACGAGGAAGGAGGAAGGCTGAGGACGAGGAAGTAGTAATAGAAGTTTGTAGTTTGTAGTAGAAGAAGGAGGAGTGGAGGTGGTTATCTTGGTGTTGTTGGTTGTGGTGGTGGCGGTGGTGGAGCTGGAGGATAAGCAATTGTTTTAATTCCTCCGACCGCACAGGTAGTTTTTGTTTTTGGCTGAGCACTCTAGAAGATGGCATAGCGACCGATGGAGCTGACTCAAACAGCTGTATACATACAAGGGTGTGATCATATGACAAACAGGTTTTCTTTTCAGCTTTCTTTTCAAGCTGCTTCCTTTTCCCCTCCAAAAATAGACATCAATGTACGTGGTTCCCAAAAGCTGCCTTTTGTTCTTCCCCGGAAATTGAACAGTCACTATAATTCACCCATTACTTTTTACAAATATCTCATCAACGTGGTCACATAATTTACATTTCTATCTATGTATCACTAATTCTGGACCTATAAGAACTTTGTACAGGTTCATTACAATTAATTTTTGTTCTTTTTGTGTTTTTTTTAATATATTATCCATTTTTTTCTTGCGACGCCCACATTTATAATGTGAGTGCACGTCACGACGTTTTGAGGACATTAATTTCATTACGTTCTGGCTGTACCGGGTTTTCGCCACAAGCAATTCACGTACAAGTTTTCCTCAGCTACTCCAATGTCCTTTAAAAAACAGAAAAGTTTCTCCATTGATGAATAATCGACTTGGTGATGCAGTGTTGCCGGCCATTTTGGGACACTTAAATCCATCATCAGCTAATGAACTTGGCCGATTACATCCACCCGTAAGCCGACGTTAAGCTCTGTTGACACTCCCAACTACAATATGTGGACGATTTGAAACCATGAATTTTTTTTCAAATTTTCTGCTATTTTCTCCTCAGGAACCACATAACTTTCCCCTACTTATTGACCACTTGTGCAGATGCCACTGCCTGTGTCAGTTACTATAAATCCAATATCAATAGTAATCATAGTAGTAACAGTAGAAGTAGTATCCATGCAGATGGCAATAATCATGAGAACGAGGAATGCTGAGGGATGACAATATATCTCTCCCATATTCCACTTCGTGTTCGTCTCGTAGTAGTGTTGTTCCTGCATCATCATTTTCATCATCTTCATATCTTCAGTTGTCTTGTTGTTGTAGTTGCTCTTGATGTTGTTGTTGTATTTACCAGTACTAATTGTAATGAACTGTCCAATTTGCATAAAAGCTTGTGCAACGTCGTTTGCGCAGGCGTGTGGCGAGATAATCGCTGCGCAGGACGTTGCGTTTCATGACTCTCCCAGGGTGAGCCTTCTGGTACTAATTGTACATCCCCCATCACTGGAGTTGGATTGGACGCTGCTATGATCGTCCGTATCGCTTGTACTGCTGCCATAGCCCAGTATGTCTACTTCATCTGCAAGAACAAACATTCCAAATACCATTAGCGACTTTTCAAGCAATACCATTCAATACACATGTCCTAGCAATATCAATTGATATAATAAAGTGTCAATCAGAACCAATAAATTATTAACTGTTATCGATATAGTAATGATAATATCGAGCAATTTAATGGATTTGATATAAAATGAATGTGTATGGCTACATAGCTTTATCTATTAATGACAATATCGAGTAAGAATATATGGATTTGATATAAAATGAATGTGTATGGCTACATAACTTCATTATTCGAAATGTTCTATGACGTTGTAGCCAGATATAAGACATCGATCATTACTATAAATGGTAATAAAAGAAGCGATGGAAATGAGAAGCATATGTTGATGTTCAGTGCTAGGACAATGGGAAGAGTGTTTATTTTTGTTTGAGGAGACATGGGGGTGACATTTATTTTTACTGTGGACCTAAAGGGTGACATGGAAGCTGTATGGCGGAGGGTGGACCTCATCCAGGCACCTGGACTGGAGAGTTGGATGTTCGGACCCCACAGAGAGTCACAATAAGCTAATTCTATGGCACATTCATGCTAGATATACGAGCCCTGCCGAGATGAACACCATGTGAGTATCAATTGACATTTGCTCGAGAGTCCCCCCTGCCTATGGCATGACCGAAACAAGGTTCCATTCCTAACATACTGATTCAAAAATACCGAAAGATGGCAGGGCACCTGCGACGAATAACTACGCAATGACGGAGGTCATTACATACATTACTTAGTATACAGGGTATGCTGGGACAATCTGCTGAGAGGCATGTTAATATATGGCCACCGTGTCGACCTGCTCGCCAATAAAGATGGGTCATGGTCCCATGTTCTATCCATCTTTTTTTCGCTGTCCCACTCAAAAAATTGGCAGCTTGTGAAAAATAATGAAAGAACCACGAAGCGAACAAACACGTGAGAGGACCAGAAGGTTTAGTACCAATAGATAATTGTGAGGTAGGGAAAAGTGAAATACGGTGGCGTTTCTCTACTAGTCCATACTAAATGCCCACAATAAATGTCAAACCAAACTGCCACTTTCTCAATCTCCTCTCACCACCAAAACACTCTCCTGCTAATTCACTTACAAAAGAAAAAGGTTGGTTCTTTTCTCCCCTCTGCTTTTTCTTAATATGATAAATTGGAAAGCATCTCTCTTTGTTCGTGTCTTTTTCCAACAGAAAATATTTCTTTAATTGTCATGTTATTTAGAACTACCCTCGAGCGGTCGCAGATTCGATACACCAAAATGTCATTCTAATTACAGCGCAATTAGCAAAGTTGTGGGGGAAATAAAAATATTTCAGACGGGCATGACAATGGAGATGAAAAGAGTTCACGCATGGGCCATAAAAGCTAAAAATAGGATACATCCTATGCTATATTTGTCTTTGCCTGCATGTTGACTATACATGTACCATGCACCGACTGACAAAGACACACTAATTTATAACAGTATATTGATGATGAGACACAATGGTGTGGCTTTCATATTGTAGTCAAACTGCATGCGGTGGTGACAATGGCTGACCTCTCCAACCCCACATCACAAGCCAAAGGCCCTCCGGCTCCCCATCTCTTGCTTTAAGGTCGCTAACACCGGCCCAGTTCAAACAATGGGTGTCAGGCGATCCAGTCTCTTGACCCAGAACCAAATGGTCAGTCCTTGTCTACCCCTTCCTAGCATGCTGGCCGAACCGACTGCCCACCAGTTCCCCAATGCCCTCTGCCATCCGATGTGCATATAGGCGAAGTGGACCTTTTATCAAAAATAATTTATGGCTCGTAAATTACGGTCCATAAATCGAGGCCCTTTCACGGGTAAATAAATAACGGGTTTCATAGGGACATCAATGTAAACATTTCCGTGTGGCTTATCGTGGTGAAGAGAAGGCCTGGCTCATATCCTTATTATTATTCATCATCTTTATTTTAATGACCTTCAATGCATACATGTACCTTCTGCAGCTGGTGGGAAGCTGGTGGGGGCTTTTCATCCCAACGGAGCTGGCAGTTAGTTATTTATGATAGAGAGAATGTTGTTATATTGACGCTGGGAGCGTGGAGGTGGTGGTGGTGGTGGTGGTGTGGATAGAGAGTGAGGTCGGGGGCCACGTGGATTTGCCTCACGTGCCTGGGTCAGAGGGGGAATGAGAGGGCAAGACAGAATAGGATAGGCCGTAGTGAGTAGTACACAGAAGGGGGTTGGGTTAAGCAGGAGGAACCTAATCCTATCCCATTCTACAACTGTCTCAGTTCCTCCCTTCCTTCTACGAACACTACTCTCTCGGATGTAATAGATGAACACTTCCAGGGTTGCCAGAAAGTCCACTAATGGCTAAATGCGGACATTTTCGAATAATCCCCAGACTTGGTACGACTACGTGATCGAAGACACATACACACTCTTTTTGTCTAATTCCTTGAGTGGAATAATGAGTGGCTTTCATCCTTGTTGACCATCGCACCGTTCTAGGAAAGATCCGGTTCGAGTGGTACGTATATCTACATCTGACAACCCCCTCCCCCTCCACCAAACAATAATAAAGTTTAGGTCATTGTTAAAATGCAAAAATGCTCTTTGATTGTCAGAGTGATTGTCAGACAATCCATTGGACCCATGCAATGGAAGAAAGCGTTTTATAATGATAATTCATGAGAACTGGGGATCGAGTTGTCTTGTGTGTTTGCAAGGGGCAGCCTTTGACTTGGGTATTAAACAAGGCTTCATTATCACCCCCTGTGTAGTCAAAGTGGTTTGATCATTGGGCCTGACTACACTGGGGTCCTTTCTATCGCCCTTCTCACAGAGGGGCCTGTATGAGTGAAGGCGGGCACAAAACAGGTCACCTAGACAGAAGCAAAATTAATAGCCCGAGGTTTATTTATCGGCCTTACTAGCCCTTAGATAACCTGTAGTCCCCAAAGATAAAAGATTTAGGAGGGGTAAAAAAAAATGCTCGTGAAGTGAATCGATCTGGTGGGAGGAGCTGCCTTCTATCACCTGTATCCATCCCCCTGTCTATTATTCTGGAGATTATGTTAGGGGGCGGGGGGAGAGGGGGGGGGGAGGTGTATTAGATGCTCAGCTATTACTACAGCCTATACGGTTTATCAGTAGTTCCGAGAGTAGGCATCTCTTTTGACGATACCAAATCAAAGGTGGAATTTAAGGCAGGCAGGAAATATTCGCGTTATCACACTTTCCATGTGATGACATGTCGAGATTAATCTACTGCCGTGAATCCCCTTCCCTTCTCCTCAGCGATGCCAGTCCCCGATACTATTTGTTAATGGCCACTTATCCTAGGAATAGCTGACATCTCCATTTATACATTAACTTTTGCTGAGCTTACAAAGCGAATGATTATTTACTCAAAACTACCATTTGTAAGAAGGCAAGGTATGCTCTAATAAGCATTAATGGCGCCGGTTCAAAGCCCTGAGCTCGAAATAAACCACAGCTTTATTTAGCTTTATTTAGTAAGCGCTCTTATTATAGTGTTGCCTTGGGCCATCGACAAAATACTTTTTTTGATTATGGAAAAAAAAATCAGGATAATGAAATCTCATTCATTATACCTGATTATGATTCATCTGCAAACGCTACTTAAATTCTCAGGTTGTGTGGGTATGGGAAAATTAAAAGTCAGATATAATTTACAGATTTATGGTTTCATTAGGTAATACCCGAGGATATTATTACGAGGTACAAGTATTGCTCCAAGCCATTCGATGAATGGTTATAGGAGGAGAAACTATAAAAACACGGGTTCTCTCCTCAGTCAGTGTGTGCGATGGAGGGTAGGACCAGCGAGTATACTCAGTGGCGGGACTTGAGATAATTAACCCGACTGATCCCCACAGATGAATTACGCTCGGTGAAAAATTATTTCTGCTGCGGGAAGATTGTGGCGGGCTCTCTCCCTTCTACTAGAAGCTATGAATTGTTAGTGCGCACAATAATCTAATATGTGAGGGGTATCAGCAAACCCTGTAGTAACATCCATCACTGATATGAGCGCAGGGAGGGGTCGGTTGGGTTGGTTGGGACCAATGGGGGTTGGTTGGTTGAGTGTCGGGTGGGCGAATGAGGTTAGTGATCATCATCATCACCATCAGTGGTTTCTGGCGCAATATTATATAGCGACAGAGTGGTAATTTTCGCTTCTACGGTATCGTGAGTATACATTATGACCTCACTCAGTTGGTCTGACCTACACACCCAGATTCCCTGGCGTAATAATACGTGTGTTTGCATCCAGGGGAGCTGGATCATGAGCATACACTATGTACTAACTGGTCCGGGACCTCCGCTTCCAATTCCAAGCAAAACATCAATCATACACAATCGAACATCATCAGCCCTATTCCTATCTGGAAATATTTAGCCACCGAAATAATAAAAGCGGATCGATTCATGAATACTCTCGGGGCCTTTTCCAGTCATCTCCAATCTTTGTATAAATATACGGGTGGGATATTTAATCTTGGTTACCACGGATATTAACGTTAGGCGAGCATGGAAGAATAAAGGGTTATGTAGAAGGGTTTCTCGCTAACGGATCAAGTTCCACAAGGGTATTGGCCCACATACAACCTATTTTCTGGGACCCATTCGCCCTACCTTAAGATTGGGGGCGTGGCATCGAACAACAGTGCTATGTCCACTAACCTACAAATAACGGTGAGACCTTTAGGGAGGGGGAGGGGGAGGGGGAGGGGGAGGGGGGGGGAGGGGGATATATATATAGGGGGCAAGGGGGCACCAGGTGCCTCGTGTAGAAGCTCTCCAGGGTAGTTGGTTCTGACACTACGTGATAAACACTCGTAGTAAACACACTTTGCGCCCTGTACTATAACTTAACTTACTCTTCTCCAAGTCAGTAATCGGACAATGGTTGACAGTGGTTCGATATGTCTATCTAATGCACCTGTTTTCAAGTAGTTATCAACTCAGTCGTTTAATTTAACTAGCACCTCGGCCATTACAAAGAAATAAGGTAGATCAAGGAATTACTTGCCACGCCCCCTATTCAAGATACCGCTCCACGTTATACCCCTGAAGCAGGTATTTAGATACCTCAGGGAGAAACATCTCCCAAGTTCTGGGCGAGTAAGGATTTGAGTGCATGTGTATGTACCGGTATGCGACTGAAGCTGAAATGCACAAAATATGTTTTAAAGCATACATGTACATACTCCCAGCTAATGCTTTAGTCACGAGTACATGTTCATTGTTCCTTTCGCCATTATAGCAGGGTTGTTCGGTGCAAATAATATAACAAGAGCATCGACTATTTTACCCCTATGCACTCTCCTATGATCGAATCCACAAAGCTGACATCATCCGTTTGCATGCAAGTTTATTATAGATCTGGATCAGGGGCATTCTACTGAGGATTTGCATCTTTCCACTTTCGGTTCACTCAGCCTCTCCGACCTCCAATACCCCTTTCCATGCCTGCCTTTTGCAAGGACATTGTGAAAGTTTCTAACTAGATTTTGATAAGTGTTAATCAAGATTTATTAATGCTTATATACGGTGGAATACATTAATCGTGGTAACACACTGAAGTTTTTGTTTTTCCTCCTCGACTAAAGTTCCCCCCTCGACTAATATTTATATACATACTTGATTGAACATGTTTTACATGTCTACGTATGATGGATATCTTTTTCAAAGGGGTAAATATGCCCGGGGCATGGGTTGTAAAGATATGTGATCGTGACAGAACCCTGTCCTGGTATCGGGCCAAACCGTGGAGGATGTAAGCCAGCAAGGTTGCGTCCTCCATGGTGCACACGCCCACATGAGCGATCTACATGTATAGGTGGGTGCATGTCACCTTACCTCCAGGTTTATGGGTTGAGAGTGGAAGGGTGGGCGTACGGTATATGAGCGTTTCATTGGAGTGTATAGTATAGTATTTTTATGTATGTATGTATGTATGTATGTATGTATGTATGTATGTATGTATGTATGTATGTATGTATGTATGTATGTATGTATATGTATACGTGTACAAGTATGATAATGGGATTCCTGATAACCACAACATTGCTCAGGTCTGACTATGTTATACGGGTACAGACAGCCTAAACAGAACAGACGTATGATTCTCTGGTAATTAACCCCGATATCAATGAATATGCACTGAAATCGTTCCATCATTACACACTCTATCTTGGCTCATACAGATCTATTTAAATGTACGATTGTTTTAGCAGTAGCCCTGTGAGGATATTATTCATGAGAGTCCTCAGCATAGAATGGGTTGCTTTCACGTTAATAGCAGTGTGCCACATTAATTACCAATTAATGCAACCCGTGCAAGTTACTTTTACCAGCGGTGCAATGATCACAGAGCAGGGACCTCTTAGAGATCGTTCGGGTTATCAGTGGATCAATCAGTGGGTCTCTTGGCTCGCCAATACAGGCTTTCTTCTTCTTCCTTTTTCAGTTATATTATGCCCCTGAGAAACAAGCTTGTTCGAATGGATTTTGTTGAAAAAAAAAGCAGCGTCTTCTTAACGCATAAATAGTGTGTACAGTATAGAAATTATTTTTATTTGTCAGACGTAAAGTCTAGACCCAGTAAGAGGTTACTGCCAATAGGCCCATGCAGAGCAGGGGCATGCGGGTTAGCAGTGGATATTTTTTCACTGATTATAATAAGCATGACCTTCACATCAGTCTCCCCAACCGGAATGTACTTGATGATCGTCAATTTATCCACGGTTGAATCATTTTCTCTGCCTCCGCCACTGATGTGGGACTTGAACCAGAGGGGAGAAGGCCATCTGATTATACCTGAGTTTGCCCATGCCGGGCCAGGTGGTGGTGGGTTGTGGCAGAGGCATATATAAGTCATCCATTATTACTAACTATACCGGTGGGTTGGGCCACAGGCTTAATGATCAAATGATCATCATTGGCAGGGGAAATAGGAATGATCATGTGGAAGGCCAAACCATTACCAGTAGATTTTCAGAGCAATTATTATAACTATTACAAAGGCCACCTGGATAGTTTTGTGGTTATGCAGGTTTAGAATAGATCCATTCAAGGGAACGCCTGCGGGGGAAATATTTTGCATATATACATAGGCTATACTAAGGGTGCAACAGTTAATCTCTCTATGTGCACATTCTAGTTTTTATTTCTGGTATCATAGGGACGCCATGCGTAAATGTGTACTGAGGTGATAGTAAATTATCGAGGCATGAATGCGGACCGTGTGAAGGCACTGTGAACATCTCTCAGTAATAATTTCCCCTCCGTTCGTTCGCCCGTACACACTCGCAGGGGTGTACCGTAGTGGCCCGTTTATAAGCCGGGACCTGTTTATAAGCCTATCTCGAATACAGACCGGGGGTGTAGGGGTCATGAAAAAATAAAATCCACTAAAATTTAATTATCGATTAAAAGCCTATCTCAATTGCAAGCCGGGGCAAGAGGGGGGTCTAAACAAATACAAGCCCGGGCTTATGAACGGGCCACTACGGTACTTGGCAGAAGTTGGGCTCTCCCTTTGTTAATCATTCGCATACCTCAGGAAACGTCGAGAGAGAGAGAGGGAGGGGAGAGAAGCGCCAACGTGGTAGACGTGGATTGGGTTCTTGAACACTAGGCTGGGTATATATACAATATATATCATACGTTCGGCCTTCCCACATTTTCCTCAGACTGGAAGAAAATGATCCCATTATGCAGTCAGTAACCCAGCCCTAGAGCAATGAACCTGAGATTTCGATCCCAGTGTTTTTCCCCTATTGCTCCCCACCCACTACCTCTCAATACACACAAGCCGATACCCTCCCAGTCATACAAATGAACATGGGAAAGGGGGTATTGAGGTGTGAGTAGAGGTGACTCCTCTTACATGCTCTTCCGGATCCAGCGCCCTAGAAGCTGGGTCACGAGGTCACCGCTCGGTGGCGTATGGGGGTATTTACTAAAATGTATGACTAAGATCAAGACACCACCGCCGAGGATCCAACTCTCGATCCCTGACTAGGCCCCTACTCCTTCCCCCTTCTCCTCCTCCACGACTCCCACCCCCAGAACTTCTTCCACCTCGCACAAAACGTCCTCGATATCCCCACACCAAAACCAAAAGCACCTCAGCCCCCGGTCGTCGTGCTAGAGAACCGGTCTTGATGGAAATTGACAGCAACACGTTGGGCAAAGATCCAGGGGAAGCCATTAGCCAACAATAGTTAGGGTGTCAACAGGCCTTCCTTAGCTAGCACTGATTGTACGATATTACTCCACGCTCCATGGCCACCATAAATCAGGCTGACAGCCAAAAGTGGATCTCCCTGGGAAATGTCACGGCACGGAGAAGATCTTATGTGTTAATGATCTAAATACTCTAATGAAAGCTATACTTCCCTCCTCGCAAAGCATGTGATAAATGATGGGCAACCATCCAGCAAACACAACCGCTCATGTTATAATAAACGCCCTTTAAAAAAAAATATTTTGAACTTGTTTGTCAGAATGGCTCCAATACCGTTGGGAAGAGACAGTTATTATCAGGCCTGAATCAATTTAACAACGATTTACGGGATGTTAATCAGAATAATCACGGGGGTTGGATATATTTCGAACATAAATCCTAATTGCATTCAATGAAACGCTAGTTTATTACACAAGTGGCAGCAACCCCCTGCACGGCCGCTTCAAGATCTGAATGCATGTTGTAGTGTACACTGCCACAGTTGGTCCTAGCCTCTCACAATAGTTATATGCTAGCGTGCAAATAACATATCAGACGAGTTAATTATGAACATAAACAAGCCAGTGCAGAAAGGCAACAATGGGAGAAATTCTTAAGAGTGGGGATGCGGGAGGTGGGAGGGGCATAGCGGGGCTAGTTACCGTTATGTATTACTGGTCGTTATATACACAAGTGATATTCTTAACAGCAACCCTTTGGCCCCTCTACCTGATATATGTGACTCTCTCATGGCATGTCGGCGTTACGGCGGCTTTGGTGGATGGTTCCACTTCTGCTACAACTAGAGTACCACCCATGATTAGTTGAAGTAAAAGCCTCCGGGTCTGCTGGTATTTGTGCATGTATGTATCATATGCGAGAGTCTATGTCAGGCATTGATACAATACAATGGCCACCGTGTATGGATGAAAGAAAAGTCTATAATCATTATCCACACCATTCATACGAGCTACCCGTACGGACGGCATGAGCCATTGCTTGGCAAAGCAGAAAGGTCCAAAAGAAGGGTCATCGGGTCAACTTCGGTTGATGTTGAAAGAGGGAGTAGAAAGAAAAGTGTCCATGAGACGGTTATATATGCACAGGGGTTACATAGGGGACATATGAAGTTATCTTTCCGTGGGCCCGGAATGATGGATCGTGGAGATACGTGTCCTACGAGAGCGAGCTGGACATTCCTTCAGCTATTGGACTGACCAGTATGTTGACCGCAAGGCCCTACTGACCCCTCATACTGAACCTGTAGTCTCAGTAAACAACTGTCACCACCACAACTGTGTCTCATTTCCCAACAGATCTACCGCTTGTAGAGGCTCAGCATAAATAATGCAAGGAAGTGGGTCATTTTGATATGGAGTGCCAATAGCCAGTGCATTATTCCTAGCTAAGGGACTGCGTCAAGGAATCAATAATATCCAATGGAAAGCGGGCGTGGGACAGGGAGGGGAGGAGGGTCGTTTTTCTCACATCAACTGAAGGACAGTGGACACGGTGTCAGAACTGGAACGCCTTCAGTTTTGACATACCGTATATATACTTCTCTTTTGACCAGAATTATTTTTAGAAGTAATCTATCTCGGTGCGCGCAATAAAAGATTTCTCCCAATGACCATCAACAAAGCGGGTCTGGGATATTGCATTACAGCAACGACCCCCTTCTCAGCATTCCACGAATACTAACTGTTGTTAGGGTTTCTATGGTCGGCCAGGTGACAAGACTTCCAGGGGTTGGAGTGAGTGGGTTCCTTCAATCCCCTGTCCGTCACATAGAGCACAGATGGTGCTTTTGAGGGAGGATGCACCAGCACTCGAGAAAAATCAGCACACTGGATAATGTGCCATCCCTGCGATGACATAAGAAATAATTCTCATGACAATAACCCCCGCGAGCAGTGCTTTGTTCCGCTAAGGGCATTGCCCTGCGGTTCTTTGACAAAACCATGGTAGTTGATGGGGTTGTTTACCAGCAAGGAGGGAAGCCCAGTGGGGTAGCGGAGTGTCCTTTCGTTGCATCATTAATACCTTGATTACCTAACCTTCAGCTTGTTCTCACAATGACTAATATTGGCAAACAGATTGCAGTCGGCCCTCCTTGTTATTATTCCACGAGGACGCTGCATCGGAGGAGCGAGTGTATCAACCAATCCCCGGCTTTAATCCCTCAAGCCATCCCTAAAAATGAGCTTCATTAACACCCCGGCTAAGTGCTTCTATTTTGGCCTGCGTCTATTAATAGCGCAAGGTGTGGTATGCCTTCCATAGGAGAGTAGTATAATAGACAGGCCATGGGGGGTAACGATCCTATCTCTACGTTACGTGCGCACACGGGTATTGCGTTGGAGTTAATTGCATTTGACACCGGTGCATTGGGAGGACATATCTACATGTCCTATTTCCGCGCGGACCGTAAAACTAGAGAAGCGGATAACATTAACAAGCAGAGCAGAGCAGGTAAAGCAAATAGCTTTCCTGTCCTATACAGTCAGTGGTAGCTGAACGCTGGGAGGAGGAGGAGGGCTTGACTCTAATGGTAGGGGGGCAAGACTAAAAGTAGCCACTATAAAGCAGCAGTGAAATGCAAGGCAGAGGCAAAATAAACTTTTAGATCAGCTTCTACGACATTCAACTGTAGACCTGTCCCATATACAACACTCAAGAGCTCTGGTGTTGGCGTGTTATTGCCTAGAGCTGGAACTGGGCAGAGAGAAATGTTCTGGAGCAAGAGCGCTTTCTCTGCCATGTATCAGTGGCGAGCTGGTTACAGGACATTTGGCCCGAACCATCTCCATACAACACATATTATCTTGCACTTTCAGGTTTATTCAAGCCTACAAGAGCTTTGAACAATGGAAACGTCAAGTCAGAAGTAGAATATTTGAAATCGTAAGATATAAAAAAGATAATCAAGTTAAGAGTATACATATATATAGGATATGGATTTCTCCATGGAGTCCGAAGGTGAGGACGAGACCAAATCGAAAGGGTTCAACCGTAGTTGGCCAAGTGCTATCATCATCGTTAAGCCGGACTGCTGACTCAGGGATCCAGGTCATTTTGGATCCCCAAGAAAAGTGAGCTTGAGAGAATGGAGATCCGAAATTTTGCGGGGGTGTCAGTATAACTGGGCAAGAATGGGACAGGTGACTATAATACGGGAGTGGGTGAAGAAATGAAAGAAGAAGGAGAAGGGCTAGTGCCCCCCCCCCCCCCCGGCGCCTCCCTCCCCTCCATTACACCATGCATCACCGAACCATCGCACAATAAGCGAATGGAAGGCCTCTCTGCCCAGTGAGATAAGCTGGATCATAAACCAGAGGAGCAAGACTATCTTGGACGTTGGAGTGTGGAATGTTATTGAGACTCTTGCATTGCACCGACCCCTAGGGATGAGCAAGAAATATGCATACCCAAATAGACCGTCACAACCCTTATCAGTACTCTTCTTCCACTTTCAAATGAAAGAACAATATTGGTCATTAATTGCGCTGTGGTGTATACAGTTTCAAACGAACGCAAGCAAGTAAATAGCAGACCTTAGCACGACCACTCCTTTTATTTGTCAACAAATAGCAGATGTATTCCTCCATGCTCGATGAAGCACACCCACAGCAGTATCTTTTTATCAGTAAAATATTTCCAGTCAGGCGAGAGAGAGGGAGAGCTTACGCGCATGTTCACACGTTGCCTGAGAAATAAACGCCAAGGCTGACTCGAGTGCATTACGAGGTCTACCACAACCTATCGTCACATTGCTTCTGATATATTATTCAACCTCCCCTGGAAACGATACAGACAGTTTGAAAACAAGTCCGACGAGGAATCGCACGAAGGCAGACACTCAGTCGTATTTGCTGGTTGGCAAAAATGAAAATAAAATGAAAATAAAAATTACATGCTTAGTAATAAAAACCAACTATCTCAACCTTGCACATTCGACCCCTTGGTCTGACAATAGGCTTTTATATTGCTTAGAGGATGATAAACCTGACAGAGCAGAAGTTGATTGAACCTCTTGAATGAAACTAGTATCTCTCCCTCTTCCCCTTTGCTCCGCCTTTTTTTTTATTTCATTTATCTTTTATCTTTTCTTCATAGCATGTACACCTCTGTGAGCACTGGAACGCCACTCGTAGAAATGTTTTTTTGTGGCTAGCATTTCTAATGACGCCTGTGTTTATCACCTTTGTGGGAGCACACTTGCTAATTAGAGATGCATACCTCAGTCTTAGTAACTAGTAAAACATGTTAATTAATGTCTTCCCTTAACATCCAGTCACATTATAGAAAATGGGAACCACTTCCCCGACCATGGCCCATATTGACATATATTATATATGATGTCCTTAATTAAATTGATCATATTCACGGGGTGGAAACACGTGAAATCGCGTGAGCCAGCTGGGTGAATATCTCCACGTGTCCGACGTTGGGGTGACTATAAAGAACTCTTGAGTATGTCCATTTATAAAACGCCACCATCGATGGTTGTCCAAAACAACTGACACCACCCCACTACTCTCAACTCCCACTCTATATACCAGCTCCAGTACATTTTGGCTATCCGCCAGAAAGTGCCTATGTATCCAATGCCAGTAAATAAGGATAAATATCTCACAGAATTGATGAGGGTAATAGCTCAGTAAAATACCACTGACATACAGAAGTATTCGTCACACTTTCCCCCAATGTGAAGCATGAAGGATATGAACAGATTATGAGTAAGATAAACACTTGAAATGTGGCCTGATTTGAATTAAATGATATTCTTCTTTGGAAGATGTGGATGGTAAGAGATTTGGACAGTTTACGCCTTATTTTCTGCATTGATCGATACTGTGTTGAAGATTGGAGAGCCGTCCCACCACCCGAAACGGGTGGGAGGAGAAGCGAGGGTCGGGGGGTCGGGGGGGGGGGGACTGGCTTAATTTGAGGTGCCTCCTTTTAATAAAGGCCCTCCTACTCAGGAATTGGAGTGCCTTGGTCCCTTTTCTTTGTGGATGTAATCCAAAGAACACCACTTGAGCTTTTATTCCCCCACATATAGCCAGGCTACTAAAAGCCACTCCACACAGGCACATATAAAGGAATTTACTGCACTCAGGAAAAGAAACGAGTCAATGTTAGTTATTCTGACCAGTCCTCGGGCCCTGCATGTGTATGCGGACTAGCGGCCTAGGGCTTTTGCAGAGGCACACTGTGAACAAGGTTTTTCTTTAGTGGGTGGGAGTGGGGCCTTGAGAGAGTGCTGTAGGGGGGTGGGGAGGAGGCAAGATAGTAAATGTTTGCTACCAGTATAGTCAGAGTTAAGAGGGTGGCCTGGCAAGAAGAAAGAGTAGGAGGGGGAGAATTGGTACTGTTTCAAATTACTTTAACTCTACGTTTTAAGAACACACTGGCCCTCAAATGGAAGGCACGAAGCGAACCCTAGTCATCTCCCATTACAAAGAGGGCCAAAATAAAAATATAAGAAACTTTTTGTTAAAGCTCGGTTCCAAAGGGAAACAAGTTCCAATAGAGGCAGTGGGGAATTTAGCAGGGGAGCCTGGCGATGAGAAAAACAGATTACATCAGTCTTTTGTATACATGTTGGTCCTTTCCTGTTTTGATACCCAATGTTTGCGTTCTGTGGCCTGCATAGACTCACATGACACGTCATCATCTGTTCATTGCGCTCAATACTAAGTCCATAGACTACAAGACGTGCATTCATACCATCTTTTGGCACAAGAACCGGACCAAACCAGTGCCAAGTTTCTTACTCGAGTTACAGGGAAAGACGGCCAAAAATTAAATTAAAAAAGTATATAATATATGGACCATCCTTTGATAATATATGTATTCCAATTTTGAGGCGACCTTGAGACGAATAAAATATGGCATCTGCATGATATTATAAAGCCAGATTTTTTTTAGCCAGGAGAGAAGACTCGATCAATGTCAACTAGGTCAATCGCTTCACACTATTTATATATATATATATATGTATTCGTTCTCTTCATATGATATTTCTTTCGAGGAAATGAACACCAAATGTTCAAAGTATATCCAGAGTAAATATATAATTGGAATACTTAGAGAAAAGTCAGGTCCAGATAGAGGCATGGGCAGGTCGAGTTGCAGGCCCATCAATGGAGTGAGCGGAGGACGGGGGAGGAGGCGCACACACACATGTGTAGTGGAGAGAAGTTGGTGCCTGGATCAGCAGCAAATATTAGGTCTCCAGTAGGGCCAGGCATGATCCACTCCTTCATTTATAAACCCTTACCACGTGGCTTATCTTTCACGTGGCCAACAAATGTTCCTTTTTCCCCCAAACACAGTACACGCCCTCCTGTCACCAGCAATAATTCAGCGCAAAAACTTCTTCAGCGGCTTGGTTTGATATTTTCCGAGCTTTACATTCACTCTCATCTCCCCACACGCACACAGCACATGCCCCAGGCATCAATATCCTAATAAGAATCAAACAACTCTCACCCCACCCCAACACACACCCAAACGCCCGACCCCCTTTAAAATACTCTCTACTCTCATTTTTCATCTAATACAACTCACTATCTGAATACAGATCTACACACACACACCCTCCCCACTTTTCTACTTCAGCCCTGAAGTTCGTTTATTGATAGCGGTTGTCAATGTCTCGAGCTCTGTATTTATAGCAATCCTTGTAGTTGTCGTCGTCGTCTCCAGAACTGCTTGGCACTTGAGAGATATGGACGTACGAGGGCCCTAGCTAATGTTTTAGTGCTCTGCTGCCATATATAACAGTTACACATGCTATGATGCCTTTTTCAAAAGTACCTTTCTTAATCCATATCAGGAAAAAGAATATGAATGAACCCTCAAGGGGATTTTTATCACATTCGATGTAATCCTTGAAGGGCAAAGATAAGATATTCCCATAGCGACATAAACACATTATGAGGATCCAAGATCGGGATTGTGTTATAGATGGGGACAAACCGCTGTCAAATCATCATTATGGTTATTTTTCATATTGATAGCTAGGAAAACTATGGAAACAAATATATGCATGGTTGGACTAAAGCATTTAATAAAGGGCACATGAAGTTCAAAGCCGGGGGTCTAGGGGTTATTATTCTGATGAGAATAGTCCGAATGGATCATGCCGGGCTTGATTCAAGATTAGCACCACGAGTATGTATAGCGATAAGATCGATTTCCGATATTCTTGTTTTATCATTCCTCCCAGTTCCCAGAGCCGCAAGGCATCGTCAAATGCAAACCAGATTATGGACGAGTACATATAACCCATTAGGGCTGCCAGGGTCAATGTACTCGCTCGAACCCTTTGATTTGGATCTCAATCAAGGATACAGAATGAGCAGCTGTGATGTACATGTACTTGACAAGTGCATTTCATCACATTTCATTCCATATAGAGCAAAAATTGATATTACTCTTATTAAAGCCATGGGAGGAGACACGGTAATTATGGAATGCATTTAAATACTTAAATGGATGAATTAAGTTAATGCAGACTAGGGAATAAATCTGTTTTGCTAACTTAAGGGGGGAGGGGGGGGGGGACTTTCATGTTATGTCCTGGGAGTCCTAGCAATGATAAGCAATGACAAAGCAGAAGGATAATCTCGACTAGATCAGGTTCCCTTAGCTATTAATCCTATATATCGATGGTATTTATCGGCGCTCAATTGCTCGTGTCAGCCTTCTTTATCTCCACGAGTGTTTGCCTCCCTGGTTTCCCTATCTGGAATGGTCCTTGAGTGTGAAATTGGCCAACAATGCTTGGTCCATGGTCACCGGTTATTTACATAAAATTTTCGGTTCTCATAATTGACAGTTTAGGGGTTGTGCATCTATAGACTGCCCGGGGTATGTAGACAACGTGGTCACCACTGGGGTCCCGAAGACAGCTTTATGTTGACAACGGGTGACACGTTAGTGTACATGTAATAATTGATTGGCCACTTATGCAGGGTGCTCTGCCCAGTGACTACTGGTGGATATTCTTGGACAATATTCATCGATCCGAAAGATTCAATCATCCAGTTCATGAGCATTGTCCCTAATAATGCAGTTCACGAGACGAGAAAGGAGGACGAGGAGAGACAAATGATGAGTACATAGATCGAGACATTTGCAACCTATGACGCTCTACATTTTCACCAGTTGGCAACCATTATGCAAAAAACATATTCCAGTTCATGATAGCAATGGTTAAGAGGTAACGCGGTGACCTTAATTACAAACATGTCTGTGCCACAATATCAATCAAACATGTTGCAGCGCAAGGGGATACAGAGGTTTGATTGATGGACACATCCTGGGGGCAACCTGACAGGAACACCGAGTCAAGATAATGGCTCTATTATGTTTTTAACTGTCCCAGTCGTCAACCCAAAGGATCCCATTTCCCCAAGAGGACGAGAGTCCCCGGTAGGCAAATCTCCGGCAACATACCCTTGCACCTGTGGGTCGATCCCCGTATCGAACTCCTCCCCCTTCTCTTCTCCCTAGCTTGCAGTACGTGTACTTGGGAAACACCCAGATGACTGTTCCATTTAAGATGCATACTGTTTACCTCTGGAATTGTAAATCAGAATGGCAAAAGGAGGGGGTACAGAGGAGCTGGGCTATACGAGCCCCCAAACGTCGGTGCCTTCATTGCCTAGAAAGTCCCGATCGTGTACACACATTGGAGTGGTGAATAAACAGGTGTCAGGGAGTCAGAGTGGGATACCACTTACTTTCAACACCTGGATTCCAGTTCTCTCCCCATGAGAATTCCCAAGTTTATTACTATTTTTGCTTTTTCCTTATCCCTCAAAGATCCTCAAAGAGCACACCTACTAAACTTGCAAATATCCTCGTAAACAATAGAACAGCTGGTTATAGGAAAGCTTGTGAATAGGCTTTATTGCTATTCTATAACAGAGGACACTTCAATGCACACCTCTCGAAGGGCAAACAACAATTGGCGACGTCTCATATTAAGTTTCGGTGAGAAGAGCATATGACTATATAGCTGAGGCCTAATGAAGCTGCTGTTGTCCCCAGAGAGACGAGTGAGAAATACGTCAAAATCTTGCACATATTTATCCTTCGGAAGATGGATTTTTCTGTTTGTTCATTTCTGCCCCCCCCCCCCCCTCCCATATTTTATACAATATTATCATATAGACTTCCACAACTTTAAGATCTCTAAACTGTGGGCTAATTCACTTTTGTTTATCAAGTTCGTAGGATGTAGTATTTGTTCATAAGACTCTAATTAGTACACCAATACTAGCAATTTCTGTGGCCCTTGTGTCATAATCACTTCCAATCCGCTCCTCCATTGAAGTACTCTATGGAAAGAGGGGGTGTACAAGAAGACAACAATGTGCCTCTCTCTCTAGAAATGAAAGTGGGGAAGAACTACAAGTATAGTTAATTGAATGCCTTGTTGGCCGTCTTTAAAATAGCGCCTCTGTTATACATGTGTAGTGGAACACAGGTGTGTCATTCACGTGGGTTATATTGGCGCTTAACACAGAACAGGTGAGAATCAGATGCGGCTGCGTAAAGCAGGTGTAAAAATATCTGAGCTTAACCTTCTACTGGTCTGGCTATGGGACTATCACAAGTTTAAGGTAAGGGATCACTGATGGTCTGAACTTAAACATTCAGCTGGGATTTAAAACCAATTTCTCATACATCCCGTGAAGGAGAGGCAGGAAAAAGAGGTGCCGGTGAGAAAATTATGTTCTGCACCAGTCGGTACCGCCGGAGTGTATGCCAAACGCTGGAGAAGAAGAGGATGATAAATAATTCTCAAAAATATTTATTTTGAAGGAACTCTTTAAGTTTTTGTATTATGATCATTTGTGTTGCATGTGGTTGAGAGATGACTGGGTTTCCCACTGCCTTAGAATAATACAGCGACTGTCCGAGGCGCCTTAGAAACAGGTGGGAAGTAAATAATGGAAACAAACACACTGGTGAACAACATCCAGTATAAACAGGGTGCGGGAGGGAAAAGGATAAACGATGGTACAAAAAGTCTGTGTCAATAAAACGACTGCTAAAGTATAGGAAGCCCAAAGTAATAGAATTTTGCCTTTATCATCAGAACCAAATGTTCCGGAAGGACATCCATAATTTATAGAGTCCAAATAAATATAAATTTTACGAGGACCTACTTCAGGCAATTAATGCTTCAAAGGAAATGGCTCCATCGAATATTGGATCAAACATTTCTCCCTGACATTTTGATATAGAAATGTATTACTATTTGTAAATTTTAACACGAAATCAGGATCTTGACACTTTGATATGGAAATATATTATCATTTGTAAATTTTAACACGAAATCAGGATCTTCAGGAAGAGATATGTCTGGGCATGTTGTATGCATTCTATGAATCCGTGCAAGTTTGCAATCAGTCCTGTTCGGTTTTATAGATCTAATACTATCTTAACTGATTCCCTGTAACTTTGGCACCAGTTTGCTTCGATTTTATAGATCTATCTTAACTGATTCCGTTCTTCTATTATCGCGATGATATCTGGGTTTGGAATGCTATCACTGCGATTTGGTATCAAGGCGGTATCTTCAATCTATTGAGCCATCGCATGATTATGGTGAAAGCGGACAAACATCTCAATTAAAAAAACAACTGGCAACATATTTTATAAATACTTCTACATATATACCAATCTGTCATTGGTTTTCAGCGTAAAATACATCTTCATTAGTGTGTCTAATGGTTGAAAAAAAAATATTATCATAACAATATACAGAGAGAGAAAGGAGAATAATAATGTTTAAAAAAAAACATTTGGAAGGTTTATTATAAAGTTGTGTAGCACACGGCTGCTGAGATTTCTTCCAAGTGAAGCATATTTAAATGGCTCCGTATTTACTTTGGGCCAGTATACTTTGCGCCTGTCCATATGATATTGGCAATACCCACGCTCGTAGCATGTGGGCCGAAAGGCCCTGCTGAAAAAGAGCAGGCACTGATGGCAGAGAGAAAAAAAACTCTCTCCCTCATACTGTCACGTGTGTTCCAAAGTCCACGTGGCGACCAACGATACTGGTATATATGGTACATTTTATCACTAACAGCCGGGCGAATGTATGTGCAGTACCAAGACATAAAATCCATCAAAGGCAAAATAACTGCTCCCAAACTTTTTGTTATTATTTTATAACACTGGCTCCAGTTTTTATTCAGGTTCATCACCTTTTAATAGGTATTTTTATATCTGAATCATCTGGTTCTGTTTGATTATGTTTTATATTTTTTTTTACTGTAAGTGTGGTATCCAGTCTGGTCATATGCATGGCTGGCATAAAATAAATACTGCACCATTTAGGGTCGTAAATCAAGCATAACCCAGCGGTAACTCAGCAAGTTATTGGATACAGAGAAAAATAATATACATCTTATCTAACTACAACCGCAAACAGTTCTTTTTTAGTTTCTTTTCGAGACCACGAATATATCAAGCGATTTATTCATTCATTTTTTATTATTTGCAGGAGGAGAGGTCTTTAGTTTTTCCTCGCTTCACCATGGGGCTTTTTGGCCTGGGGAGTGTGTGGGTAGGCGCGGCGGGTGGTTACAAAATAACAGAAGGCGTCGCTTGTTTGTGAAGCCTGATTTAGCTGATGATACCACGAGTTGCTGTGTTGGGTGAGGGAGAGCACCTCCTGAGGAGAGCCTCTTCTCCAGAGACTCCTCCCCCACAACACACCCTCACTCCTCCAATACCCTGGAGGTGTGAGGCTAGGAAATGCAAACTGTTTCCAGGCAAAGCAAGGGACTAGAAATAAGCATCATGGGCTTCCCCTACCGATCCCATGGGAACACTGTGAGGCAGTTTGAAAATCTCTTCTCCAGTTCACCAATCGTAGATAAGGTATTTTAATACATACTGGATTTCAATGTGTAATGAGTCTACATATTAGAATCTGACCATAATTTGGGGGATGTTTATTTGATCAATGTCAAACACATAGAGGTCGTGAGTATATATCCAGAGCTTGCAATTTTTTCCTCATGTTTCTCTGCCTGTGTTGACCCCGCCTGTTCGAGAATAAACGAACGAAGAGTCTTGGCTCAGGCAGGGGGAGGAGGGGGAGGAGGAAGGGGAGGAGGAGGAGGAGGAGAAGAAGGAGGGAGGAGAGGAAGCAAAAAAATTATGCAAAAAGTAAGACCTGAAGTAGTTTGATCACCTGTACCTGGGGACCCCTCATCAATCTTTCTCCACACGCGTACAGTGCAAAAACACCACCACACTTGTGTACCTACACACGGTACAGCTAGTAATTTTTTTCTTGTTTTTCCAATTTCTGTCCCTCTCCACCACCCCAATATATCTCTTCAAAGCCCTCCCCTCTTCCAATGAGAGTCTTTTTTCATGTTTTTTTTCTCAGAGGCTTCAATAAAAACAACACTGTATGATGCTACTGGGGTGAAGTGAATATAATGAAATGGTCCAACGTCAGGGGTCGAAAATGAATTGAGAAACTACATGATATATAGGTATACATGCAACAGATAGAAAATGATGATGGGTAGTGGTGATGTTTGCTGCAGCAACTACTACTGCCACTGCTGATACTGCGAAGATTAAATATAAATCATGTATCGTCACTGCAAACTTTATTGGAGGGAGATATTGACGTTGCCACAATGGATCCAAAGCTAGATTTGCTCGAGGGGTTTCAACACGTGCACTGGTTGGCCACAGGGGATGGATTATTTCGGAATTTTCCAGTCCTTTAATTATGGAAGTTGCGACAAGCAGTCACCGAGTACAGACAAATATTAGATGAACACAGCAGCAGTGACGCAAGCGCATGCAGCCCGCACCTATCGATTCCCTGACCATTTTGAGCTCTCTGAGGCACCCCCACCTCCCCACACTCCACCCCATCCCACCCCAACAACTGCCTCTATAAAGTGCACACATATTAAAACTGTGTAATCCCAACAGCAGCAGGGACGGGGCAAGTGCTGGGTACTACAATGCAGACAATTCTATCATAAACCAATCCATCTGGAACCACACGGCCAGACATACCTTATAATTTATCACTCAATATAACATGCACTTGTCATTGGTCATTAAACTCATCAAATGTTTATATTGATAAGTCTGCTATTTGTAATAGAGAGAACATTCGATCTTCCTTTAATTGATTTAGAATTAGATGGACTTATGCCATGGCAATACTTTGAGTCAAACATTTGAGAGGGAAAACAAATATTCAGATATGCAACACATTTGACAAGAGTGCTCCGCAGATCTGCCAACCAAGCAACATCAGTGATTCCTGTAGGTAGGGCCATGCGTATCACATGCTTCAGCCATGTTCAGAAAATGACCTGTCCTCCCAGTTACATGATTGCTAACAGGCATGGATGTTGGCCCAAATGGAATAAACGGCATCTTCTCTTTCTCTGGTGATGGCTGCTGCTGCTGCTGCTGTTGCTGCTGCTGCAGGAGTTTGTTGGTCTCGCGAGAATAACAAAAGCCGGCGTGATGTCCAGCTGTTCGTAGACAAGCGTGTGGTATGTGTGTACAACAACACCAACCCATGATCCTCCTCTAACCCCCCATCCACCACCCACCCACCACCCATCCATTCACGTCCAGTCACTGCCACCCACGATACATATACTTCAACCCATCAAACTGCTATACCCCCTCCCCACCCCCTGCATTCCCTTTTCTATATATATTAATCGCATGTGGCTCATTGTTCTCAACGCATGGTCACTAAGTGCAGCCAGAGAGAGCATGATTCTACAGGGAGTCTTCTGTTGGTGGTGGTGTTGGTTTCGATGGATCTTTTCAACCTGGCTCGGGTTTGTGCTTGCTGTATCAGGAGTTTTTCCTAATGCTTTTAAGCCATCGCATGCATCAGCATGCATCATAAGTGGTCAATCCTGTCCCCATAGTAACCGAGTTATTAATGCATCTCTTGATAATGGGTCGGATGAGAAGGCCATGCATGTCAGCCTAATAGGGTGGGGCGAGGTGATGCTAATATAGGAGTTATGCACTTGTTAATAGTTGCAACTCAATCCACACTAGCTTGCCTCATCAGGCAGGGCTTGGTCTTGCTGTCAATGGATGGTCGAGGACGTTGACTGATTAAGGGTTGGATGTTTATTTTGGAAGTACCCCCCCCCCCCCCATCCCCTCCTCGACTTCTCTTTACTCTCCTGTTCCTCCTCAATCACATTCTCCCACTCGTTACATTTGAATAAATAACGATTCACTGTCCAATACTTTCCAGGCTGGGTGGACAGGGGGTGATGGCGCTGAGATATATGAACAAGTGAAATATAGAGAAGTAAAGGCGAGCCGTCCCAAAAAGAGAAGGATCCATCTATGATCAATATTGCGCCACATACTTCAAACTATTATACTGTTTTCATGTTCAAAGAGAGCCGCACCTCCCTCGTCTTGCCCATATCTTGAATGGATTCACAAAGAAGCCATATTGCAAAGAGACCATTAATTTATAAGCCAGTGCGCTCGCCAGATCGAAGCACCCCCCCCCCCCCCCCCAATCCTCCAGCTCCTTCTCCTTACTCTGTGCATGTAAAAAGGTATTGTTGGCCGCATTTCTTCCAGGTATGAAGGCAGGCCCCAGCGGGCTGATTCCTCCTACCACCCCACCCTCACCATTCGACCTTTTTCCCAGCTTACATCGGCCGGAGCCTCATCCACATACACCATCGCCATTTACACCATCATCTCTACCATCACCGTGGGAAAATCCACCTTGCGTTGCCATGGAAACCACCCTTTCTACTTTCCGCCCTGCCTCTCCCTACCTGTCAGCACATTCTGACGACCGTGGAGGAGCTTGAATGGCTGCCTTCATAGTTAAAGGTGGAGGGATGTGATACCAATATGGCACGGTTCCTCCAGTACTTGCTTCCTCCTCCAGTTACTGAGGACTGGATGAGCTCTATATTATTATATCTATGAAGCTTTTTTACTGGATGACGCGAGAATGCAATACCATGCAATGCAACACAAGCTGAACATTGTTCTCCTCGTTACAATGCCTTTTTTAAAAAAAGGCACACGAAAAGCTTTTTTTCACTTTCTTTCTGTTCCTTACTTTTTATCTTTATTCTCTAGCTTTCTCTACCATGATAATCACGTCGATACCGATGCTCTACCACAGTCAACAGAGACGGTGGTGATTAAAATACTATTCATCCATCACTTTACATCGTGGATAAGTAAAATTCAAGTTTGTATGGAATCGATGCGTACTTATATATATGAGGCATAGTTCAAGCGATCTGATTTAATACCTCCGTCATTATCCGGACAAGAGTGTCAGTCATTATCCCATCCACTGTGATGGATAGCTTGCAAGGAAACTATATATAACAGGCACTTTGTTGCGAATATAAACCAGGTGTGGTAAAAAGCGCTGGAAGTGTATAATACAATGTAATTTCCCAACAGGTCATGTCTCTTTCTTCCCCTGTATGTAACCTGTAAGGAGAGCGAGGGAGATGACTTGACTATTCCAGTTAGATGTGCCTATAAGTCAACGTGATGGGATCGTCTACGGTTGACCAAGATCATCATTCAGTATACACTATCAACTCGACACATGATCACTCAGAATAGCAACTCTCTGTCACGCTTACTTTAAAGATATGGAAGATCAGAATACATACACACATACACTCACACACGAACGCTCTTCCATCATGTATTTGACTAAATGCGATCCAACAAACAAACCACCCTTTCCTACGTTATGGGCCATCACACTATTTTATGGTTGTTTTTCATGTCCTCGGCCCAGGAGCGCAACGTGTTCGCAAATGAAGGCATTTTTGTTTGTTCCATCGGGTATTAAATTTTTGAAATAATTCAACAGCTATTTTTAACTGACACGGTCACAGATGAAGAAGAGCAATGCTGTTTGTCATAACCAATTTTCAGCACAACAATAACTATTACACCTTGATCATTATCTTGACAGGTTTATAGATTGGGTCTGCATAATATTTCTCCTTTTTTTCCTGGCTCGCACCCAAAACTCGTCCTGGAAACAATGGGCAATATATATAATATACAATGGTACAAGCAGGCGTGAAGAGACACCTACGTATAGTTCACCACCCATTGTGCTGCAACAAACAGCACTTAATATAGCATTCACTAACTGTCTTTCGACATTAGCGCTATTCTATGTTGATTGACGAAGGCTACCGATTGTTCTCTCCCACAGCCGGTTTCTAGGGAAAAGAGGAGGGCAGAACTATAGAAGGATATGGGTTTGCAAGGCCCAGAGCAGTGTTTACAACAGGGAAGTAATGTGGGTCTGTTTTCCTTCTAATGATCCCCCATTCATAACATCCAGAGGGGATCAGGTATGTGCTTATCGAGCGAGGAGGCAAGTGGGCTAATCAAATGGGATGACATAACACGACGTAATATGATGTGACGTTTGTGAAGCTACATGCCGCATGATGACGTCCTCGTGACCTCGCTTAATCCAGTTATAATTGCTAATTCCGGAACCGAAAATCCTCTTTGCGAACGGCGTTGGCCAAAACATGGCGCATATTTTGGTAGCCTTCCGGGGTGACCCCCTGCATGCCACAAAACATTATTCAGAGGTGTGCGTAATACCTATCAACCACCCAACGTAATCTTGGACTTAGAATATTAGATACTCTTGGCATTAGCAGCTATTAGCGGCCAGGGGAAATCTTTTGTGTACATTTTCTCATCCAATACACACATGTATGTATTTACAGTCCATGACCTGGTCATACACCACTAAGGTCAGTTGTTACCAGATCCTATTTTAATTATCAAAGCATTTGAACATAACAACCCTTTGTTGCCCTCGCTACAAGACTAGAACAATGACCCCGAGCACCAACATGCTCGCGTGTATACCAGATATTAATCTATCGCCAAACTGATTGCCCATTGGTCATAGTTTATTTATCAGGCCATGTATGACTGCGAGGTCATGCTAAACAATAAAATCTGATGGACATTCATGCTAACAAAGTGCACAGTTCGTTCGTTCGTTCGTCCTTCGGCGGTCCTGAGGTGATTCTCAGAAAGGGCCATCATGGTAGGTAAACCCAGGTAAGAGGTCGTGGCACGGGCACACATATTGAGTGTACACATACACAATGCATAACACTTCTATACATGCACATACCACTAATAACCAATTCCACATGGCGACCACGGGTCCCCTTAGGACACAAGAAGGGTCTGCATCCACCCCTCTCACCTTTTGCGGCTGAACAATAGAGGCGATAATGGACACAAGAACTGCCCACCTGTGATATGGCCATCATTTAATCCGGTTTCATGGTTTCTGAATCACTAATTTACGTGTCAATTGCAAAGTGAGAGTTGCACATCTGTTGTCAATTGGTCTTATGGGTAGGATTCAGGTCACAATCTATAATTCTATATATGGGCCGAATCGATCTGGTACTCTCGTTTAAGTTGTTATATAAAGCTTATGTTGGTTGATGTATTATATGCATGTAAACGTCCATACACATCTGGCTGTATGTTAAAATAGAACGCCATTACTACCCTCAATCCGAAGTAAAATTAAGGTATTTGCTTCACATTTCTAAACTGGTCTAATTCCAAAACAAACAGTGCCAGTAATTTCCTAGGGGAAAAAGAGAGGAATTAGTGGACCTCGGGATTAAATCTTTTATGTCCCTATAGCTTCGGGTCAGCTTTTTGATCTGAATTTAACCAGGAGCTTAAGGGAAACAAGAGTCTACATTTGTGTGTACATACTTGATAGTTAGCATGTATCGAAGGTCAACAATCGGGTTTGGTCGGCCACCAGCTCTGTGCATGGCATGCATTTTAGTCAAAGGAAAGCAAGGGAATTATTTACTCTTTTTTACTAGTTCTCCCACATGTAGGCCCATGGTATTACGCATTCGATCAAAAACATATTACCTTTGGGCTATTAACATGAATTTTAACAATGCCATCCTTGATGTTTGGAAGCAACAATCCTGCGAGGTTTCTGTTTAGAATCAGCAAGGCTTCTCGCTGCGGACATTTGCCAGAGGTGTGGAGTGATTTTTGGACAAGTAATCGTGGGTTCTTGGATACCAAGAACTTGAGATGGTAACTGAAAAGGGAGGTGTTTACCTAACGGATCTGCATACTTAACCTATATCATACACACTTCTAAAGCACATGTATGTACGCTCACTGGTCACAGGCGAGCACTTGCACAATGTTATGTGCTCATGCCATATGGTATACTATATATGCAGCGGTAGAATACATAGGCCAAAGGTGGGCTAACATATTCATCTTCTTAACATCAATGGTAAAGCCTTGAGGCAATCTCCTGTCAAACAAAGATATATATGTGGACCCTTACATATCAATTTCATAATCTTTTATTGTTTCAATAAAATATTTTCACTGCCATCACATAGTTTTTTTTCTGACCTGCAGAGTGAAATAGATTGGATCTGTCATTTATTTAATTCAATCACATACAACCATGTTTGTAGGCTAACTGCCCGTACACAAATAGACCTATACATGTTCCTCAACTGCAACAGAACACAATTTCCAACACCGCCCGTTCCCTACACACACAAACCCATGTCATGCAAATCCAGCTCTCACTATCCCTTCCAAACATGGGCCGGTCACATGTCCACACACTACTGACCAAATGCGCTGACCACTGATGTTTTCACAAGAGCAATATACACATGCCCTGGCACCAAGCCATGTATGCTTGTAATACCCGGAACCCTTAAAGCTGGACACGCACGGTCTTTCCTATGGCCAGGTCAAAAGTTTGTCAGTGGTTTCCGTGAAACCAATGCTCCACTCTGGACAATATTAAACCAGTTGTGGAGCACTAGACCTAATTGTTTATGCACACCTCAAAGCCACGAACCACTAAAGTTCTATAGGTGCACATTTCAGTAGGATTATGCACGTAAGCCTTATTATTCGGGTTTGATCCTACATGCCACCCAGTTCCATGTGTGTGAGAATGTGGGAACTGTGATGGAAGTGATTACCCTAGATTGGGTATGCAAATGAGCCACTGATTATCATCGGAGGACAATTTTGATGCTGGGAAAATGGGATATGCACAAGTGTCACGCTTCGAGCAAAGCACGCGCCACCACGTGAATGTACGTAGCATCAGACAATCAATAAGACCACATCCGCCCTGCTTGCTTGCTTGCTTGCGACTGAATGTTGTGCTATTTGCCAGCAGAACCGAGAGGTGCTGGTGCTGGTTGTAGTGGAAGCTTTGAATTGGCCTTGCCCTTGGTAACAGGCCTTCCTCCTCCAGCGTATAGAAAACCACCCAGAGCAAGAGCACGGGCCTCTATATCAACAGCAAAGGCTTATAGATGGGGGCCAGCACCTTTGGAACGAGGAAGAGGAGGTTGAGCACGTCAAGAGTTGGAGAGAAACGAAAAGGGGGCCGGGGTGGGGTGGGAGAGAAAGAAAAGTGTAATCGGCATTTGATCAGTTGATCAAGTACAACCCCCCCCCCCCCCCCGGCAATCTATCCCCCACTTGATCCGCCTTCCCCCTGCCTCCTACACTCTTGCCTCTTAACACACCACGCGCCCATCACATCCCTCCCGCCCGCATTCGCTCTCAGTTCGGTACAAATGCACCTGCCCTATCAATCCCTTGCCATTTCTAGGCATCGATGACAGGCTCGAGTCTTGCAGGCGTCCATACTTCATGAGCAAATATACATAATTAAGCAAGCTTCCGGGGTGGAGGTGGTCGCCACGTGGCAATAGCCCGAGGAACAATCGCTCTCCTATAGCTCTTCTACTCTAGGTACTCTCCTACTTTCTCACGCTGTACCCCCCCCCCCCACCATCATCCTCCCCCCACCCTACCCACCCACCTCCCCCAAAAGCCAAGACTCCTCCTCTGCTAGGACATTGAAGGGAGGGAGGTAGAGTGCTCGACTTAGCCAGCAGATCCAACGCTAACTGCATTACAAGCTAGCGCTAGAGAATAGGCCAGGGAAGACATTAGGTACAATGGTGGTAGTGGGGTTGCAGTGGGGGTAAACTGGGCGTAGATGGACGCTAGGGGGGGGGGGGGGGAGTTTTGTTGTACCCCCCCCCCCCCCCGCGGGCTTTCTGTAGACCAAAGTGTAAACATTAATAGAATGAGTGTGGAAAAAGACTGTAAGTGTAAACACACCAGCAAGATCCACTCGAGGGATGGCGTGTCTGCCCAACCAAGACAATCTATTCCATCCAAATATGTCTCCTTCGTGGAGATAATCCTAAACAGGCAACTAAAATAAAATAAAAACTCGGCTGGAAAACAAGAAAACTATCAAGCTTTATGAATTAGAACCTTTTTAATACCACAGTGACGTATAATGGGTTCGTGAGCTTTCATGGTGGGCTCAGAATCATTTCAAAGTCTTAGCAGACAGTTCTGACAATTTTGTCGCATTAAAAAGGGATCTTCATCATACCATTAAACGATCTATCACAGGATTCAGCAGCGAGAACCCTCTAACTGGCATGGCAGGCTATGATCCATTGATCTAGTGCGACTATAACTCATACTAATCCCTGGTCCGGGTAGACACTGCCACTGCGGGCATGCTTGAGCGACTCTTCTAGCTGGGCCACTGCCGCCTGGTATCAAAGCCTTACTGAGTCAATGCATCAAAATCATGTCCACGTTAGGCCACAGTTTCAAATGCACCATAATTATAAATCATGATCTATTGATTACCCAATACCAAATCGGGTCTCTAGTGCGGTAGATAACTACCAGCCTCCAAATGATAGACCAGGCCCGTGCGTGTGCTGCCTGCCGACTCCACTCCCGGTGTACATCGCCCCAGTAAGCACTGTTAAATTCCAATAAATATTTAGTGCAATTTGAAATATCTCCGCCATGTTTTTGTGTGTGTGTGTGCGTATCTATAGACTGACTGCCCCCGCGTGCATCGCACAAGTTCCAAAGTCAAGCAGCAAAGCTCACTCACTCATCACCACGAATGTTGTTTCTCTGACATGAGTATGCATGGGAACGTCAAGTCAATGTGCACAATGTACACACTTAGCACGCGTGGCGCGCTGTTAATGAAATCTAATCAATATGTATGTCCATGTACCTGATGTTCTTGGTCCTGATTCTGGAAGTCACTAGGGTATGGAATGACACGGACATTAGGCTAAGTTAACAGCTAGTTCCCGGTACGTGGCCAGATACATGTCATGAATTCCTCACAGACCCCAGGTAATATTCGCATTAGTGAAATATCGCATAGCAAACGCCCTCAGCCAGCTTGTCATCGAGGCCCAGCCTGATCGATTATGCCTGATAAGCCAAAGCAGTAAATACAGAGTAACCCTCAGGACGCGAGTAAACTCGCACTGGATCTAAATGGAATTCATTTCCCTGGTATGAGGTATCGAACAATCGACTGGAGGGTCATTAGCTTACACTATTAAATGCACACATACAGTCCTCCCTTGGCCGATAATGACTGTATTAGTTCATCAATAACCAATTAAATCGCTTGGTAGTCAGCCTTGGGTGTACATTTAGTCCCCGTACAATCAATCCTAATGCACTCCAAATACACGACCCCTTATTCATATTAATAATTAATGATAACATTTATTTTCTACATGGTTTCTAAATGGCAAGGACGTAATGTCGGTATATTGACCCCCATCAGCCATCAACTACGAACCTAGGTTAGTTCCTGTAGTGAGAGGGGGAACCCTCGTCCGTATTTGGAGGCGCCACACTGGCAAGATTCAGAAACAATTTGGTTGCCGAGATCCATATTTTATGGGAGGCTAGGCATTATCAACTTCATCAATGCTGCCATAGCAACTAACTACGTAATCGGCAGCGTGAGAACCCATCACTGCCACCTCTGACACTGTTAAATATTTTATCCCGGAGAAGTGAGCTTTTAACATAATCAGGGGTAGGTTAAAACGAATGGTGCCAATTTACAGCATGTGTTGTACCAGGGTTGGGGGGTTAATGTACACGGACGTGGTGGGCATAGGAGGGAGAGGTGGCGCGGGGGTTACATGATGCACAAAGGGGTCAAAATGGCGTCAAATTCGGCCTCCCGACCCCATATTCTCAATCCATTAGGCGTTACAACGCTAGTTTGGCCCGAATAACTCTTGCGTGTAATGGCTTCGTCATTTTTCATAACAACTTCTAACCAATTATGCCGCGTATCAGTTATTTGCTTGGTCACTTGGTCACGCACCCTCTGGTAGTAGGGGAGAGAGATGGTGGTGACCGAGAACCCGACACCCAACCCACGCCCGGCGCTAATCTCCATTTCCATAAACTACTGGCACC
The DNA here is from genome assembly GCA_942159475.1 of Sthenelais limicola. Taxonomy (NCBI): domain Eukaryota; kingdom Metazoa; phylum Annelida; class Polychaeta; order Phyllodocida; family Sigalionidae; genus Sthenelais; species Sthenelais limicola. The sequence continues at coordinate 31,734,389 of OW804094.1, read as the reverse complement.
CCGGCCCGCTGATATCGCACCACTCCTCCCATATGGGCCCATAATGATGATGATAAGTTACACCAATGCTTTCTTTCCACCACCACCACCTCCTCTTCTTCTTGCTTCTTCTTCAGCTCCTCTTGCTTTTACTTCTTTTCATTCAGTAAGGAAGGAAAGAGGGGGGGGACTCCTATATATATAGTAGCATGGCTTCCAAGTCACCCACGGTCTCCTCCATAAACATCAACATCTCGTGGCCGGTAAGAGTGATATTAATGGGGTACTTACCCGCTTCAGAGGGTGGGGAATTGGTAGAACTGATAGAACTAGCCGTGGAGTGAACAGAGCTGCTGGTGGAAGAGGAGCACTCAGAAAGGCTGCGCTCTACTCTTTCCCTCAGCCGGTACTGGCCTTCTGTGAGGTACTCCAACCGCCGCCGCAGGTACCGCTGCTCACGGTGCAACTTGTCCCTGTTCTGTCGACTTCTCCGCTCCTTCTCTTCGAGAGCCTGAAAAATACAAAAAAGTAAAATCATAAGTTACATGTTTTTAATTGCATACATTTAGGGGAAAACCCCACTTTTAGAAGTACATCGGGATTTGCAGGAACGTGTCCACAATAGAATATTATCATACATGTTAACATCAGGGTACAATTTTCTCTTGGGTTCTTTCCAGGGGCCTTTCTTTTTCTTTTTTCTTAAAAAAAAAAGAGGGGAGCAATTATTCAGGAAGGGGGATGCCAATTATTCATCCCAGGAATGTTCAACAATCCAATATGCGCTTGTTTGCTGGGAGGAAGCTGCTTTTGTTTAGAATGGAACCGGATTGTATTTGCACTCTGTGATGGCCATATCCTACTTGAAGCGAGCCATGTGGATCCATACTGGAACTTGTTATCGCTCAATACCCATAACTCCAGATGGACCATTGCATAAGAACTCAACCAGGAGGCCCGAGCACCAGTAGTCACATCCCAAGGCTGTCTCTTATCTAAACAAGGTTGCTAGGTATGGCCTCCCTTATCATTAGGTAAACATTGCTATCGTTATTTATTTCTTGTAGTGAATGAAGATAATAAACATCTGGGCAAGACGTTCAGAGTGCATGCGCATTGCACCCTACAGCGAACATTCACGGGTATATATAATAGATCTGCGAGTAATCATCTTATTGAATATTCTGCGGTAAGAGCGGGTGGCTCGAACATTGAAAACACAATCTTTAAACCCTTTATAGAATGGGCCGCATAATGTAATCTCTCTGAAGTCAGACTGTTTTTATGGGATAAGTTTTGAGGTATAAATAAAATAAAGAGTTGAGTATTGAATAGGTAGATATCAATAGAGCATCACTATGGCTCCATCAATATCACATGGTGGGCGAAAGGGGAGGCCTTGACAGTGGCGTGACACGCCAGTCGGCCCTATCAGAATGCTACAGCTGCCTCCACAGAGAGGCCCCAGTCACGCTAGCAATGGACACGGCGCTCTGTCACTCTGACATAGGTTCCTTCCACAGTGGATGACATTTTATGTCATAGTTCACGTCGTCGTCGCCGCCGCCGTCGCCCGTCCGAGAAAGGAGGAGGAGGAAGGGGGTAGGGGGTGGGGGTTGGGGGGTTGGGAGAGAGATGTTGGACCGGCGATTAAAATGGTTATTTTGGGGGCTAGTATACATGCTGACGACGACACAGTTGGACATGTTTCTTCCAGTCTTGCCCGATTATGGCCGATAGCTGAGTAGTATAATGGTGCAGTTGGTGTTTGAGAGGGGGTGGGCATTGTTTACCTTGTGTACAACTCTATGTATTGGTTACGTTGATTACGATGAAGGCAGGCAGGCCCTATGGCCTGGGCTTAATGTGACTGTAATAACCAAGCTGTCGGGCGTGAGAAAATTACAAGCCTTGAATTACATACATGTGGCAATGTACTACATAAACTTGCACTGTCTCGCGGGCAGGCTTACAAAATGCCATTACCTAAGGGGATGAAACTACCGATCGAGCTCGAACAGGAGCCTCCCCGACTCCCCCCAATTCAGTCATTTTTAGTCAGAATTGCGATGGCAGTCATCAATCACAATGTTATCAATTATGGCCAGCTTCTGGGGAACAATCTTCCTGTGAGAAAATAAGGTTCAAACATGTTTTTCCTTTCTACGCTCACCATCTGAAAGACCGGCGGAATGGGATGTACTTTAGGATGGGCAAGGGTTGAGAGAAATAAAACCGGTAGGAATCCTTTCAAACCAGAGCCACCGAGGTCAGCTGTTTTATTTCATCTGCCTCGCCACGGACAACAGTTCGAACAATTCAACAAATTCTCCAATTGAATTGCCCCGCCCGGTTCTCCGTTTGTGCCTTGGGTTTAGGTGGCTCTTGGTAATTCCCAAACGGCTGCCTAGCTTTCCAGGCCCGTTTTGATCTCCCTCCCTGAGGAATTCCCATCACAGGCCCTCAGTTGAGATTGTCTTTTGATTTGATCGCCATTGATTAAAACGACAAAATGAAACAGTGCACTCGTTCAAGCGGGCCGCGTGAGATGAATCAGAGAGCAGTCGAAGAACTCTGGAAAATGACGCTGTTCGAAGCGGCCTTGGGGAGAAGCGCGAACCCCTGAGTTGGAGAGAGAAAAATCTCTGCTGATAAGTTAATTAGCAGTCAAAGCAGGCGAGTGTGAAATGACATTCGCTTTATACGAGGGCCAACTCTGTCGGGGACGGGGAAAATGGACTTAACCATTTTATCAAATCCACACAGACGTCGACTTTCTTTCTCGGCAATTCGTTCCACTAACTTTTAGCAAGGGTAAAACTACTGCACAAGTCCAGTAAGAGGCAAAGCCTATTTTGTAATAACTGCTTCAAGAAGTTAATGTGTTCATGGTTCGTGTATAACACCAACTGTCAAAGCCAGGTCCATGTGCAATACCATTGACATTGTACAATATTGGGTAAAATTAGGTGAAAGTATGACACAAAACATCATGTCCCGATGCGAACATACATTAGGTATTGATTACTATTGCATCGATATATAAATGAGGTGTACAAACTAAACATATGTTAGAGAGAGAGAGAGAGAGAGAGAGAGGGGGGGGGGGGAGGGAGGGGGGGGGGGGATAGAGAAATAAATGGCGGGTGCTAAGTATATTTTTATGTGGGTAAAGCTATCCATGGCAGTGTTAACCACAAAACATGTGACATTGCATCACATGCGGTTTCCAGGCATGTGTATTGTGTGCCCTGGGAGCTCTTGAACATGTTCGTTTGACGGGCGTGGAGGAGCTATGAGTAAACAAGTATTTAACCACAGGATGACTTGGAAAAGCAAACTGTAAGATGACCTCCCTGGGGACCCTACCTTTCTGCTTCCATACAATAAAGGTCACCAAGACCACTACTACAAACATGGAAGAACCTCCTCAGCCGAGGCAGATTAATTGAAATCCCACATAATAACTAGAAAGCTTAATCCCCATAAAGCCCGCTAACACCCACTCGTCTTGACCATGGAAACCCCCCTTTGGGTAAGAATGGATCTACTGGACCATGGAATGTATAAAAAAATAAGGCCAGTGTATAAGCAAGACCTAGGCTTCAATGAAGCGAGAAATTGCGTCCCTACGTGTTATAAGAACAGGCATAGGGTTTGGGTGCGGACTAAAGGGTTCTTATTCAAGTTGTTAGACCAGAACACATTAAGCGATCTGCGAATGGAAAGCATGGCTTAGCACGCAAGTGGAAGCTTTTAAAATTTAGGCTTAATATGCGCAACTTGTTCATGGGTCTAAGTCCGGGCAGATACCTTATTCAAAACAGGTCACTTTCATATTTTCACTTACTCCACCACCCTTAATATCAATTTTCTTGGTCCACAAGTGCGTTTGGAATCTCTCTCTATATATAATAAATTTATAATGTATTTTGTGCCTCCAGAGAAACCCTATAGAGAGAAACTGTTTGCTAACCATGTGTAATCAGCAAACACATACGCTTGTGTGACATGTGTTTGAAAAACTGGAGGGAAAAATAAAAGATGAAACAAAAAATTATTAGTTTGCTTAGACAGTCGAGGCAGGCATTATATATGTTGTCCATGTCCACCGACCGTATAGCTCGAGGCTTGGGGTATTGGGAACATGTTACAGTGGAAAGCGGGTGAGGATGGCCAATAAATCAATAGTAGGATAGCACTTCATTTGAGCCTGCATGGGAACACAGTATGTGCTACATACACATGGTCTACTTCGAGGTAATACACCAGCTATACTAATCACTGATGTGGATAACACGTCAAATTAATCAACCGAAAAGTTAATTAAAACCTATAAACTTGTTGTGGACATTGGCAAGGATATTGGATTGACAAGGTATTTTTTGTGTGAAATACTGGGGGGGGGGGGGGGGGGAGCGGAGGATTTTGGTATCTGAGTTCCTCGTGACCCCTCCCACAAGAAGATTGGGCAAGTTTAATTGCCAATATTTGACATTTAAATTTACTACGGGTTGGTAGAAAGATAGTGCGCAGAATAAGAGGTGGGTTGAAGCTATGCAAGGTACACAAAGGTAACAGATATAACTTAGTCAATACAACCCAACTACAACTCTAGCCCCAGATGTCGTGCAATGTCGAGTGAATTCAGGACGTCGCCAGGATTGATCGCTACGTCGCGGTGGAGGACGCTGAGTTGTGGTGTGGCACAAATACAAGGGCCATCCACCACGTGTATGCCAAGAAATCTAGCTATCGACAATGAAAATAGATTTTTAGCAGGTCAGAAACTGGACCATACATGTCTACCTTCCATACAGTATCAAGCTTAACTTCCCCTACGGCAAGATCTATACATAAAAATAGATGATTAATACATCAACCTAAGATGAAAGTGGTAAGGGAGAACCTGAACAGTGCTAAATGTGTTTTCTCTCTTTTTTTATTTGATCATTAATCATGCCTCATTCTCATTACTCAGGACTGATTCATTCACTGCATGACACCGACCAATTTCCTGATGTTTATGTCAGGTACAAATCTCCGATGGGTATTCTCAATTTAGGCTCATTAGTGAGGAACCAATACACTATGCAAACATACATACAGAATGATGTCAGCAGTAGATAAAAAAAAACCTGATGGAAAAAATGCCAATACAAAAGCAACCTCCAATAGGATCCTCTCTGGAGGGGGAATGCGTGAGGCTTTCATCCCGTTTTCACCTGTCATGATCTCACCGACAGGATCCACTGATCACCACTGTCAGATTCAAGGTTGCACATGCAGACGAATCACTTGTTTGCATGTTCATTGTTGGCATAGCGAGCTCCCCCCTTTACACCGATGTAGTTTCTTCGTTGCCCTATATGCATACCCAAAGAATTGACATAAAACAGACAAGGTAGTGGGGAAAAAACCCGCACGGACCCTAACTAAAGTGCAACCACTCCTAGAGGATGTAAAAAGCACCAAAGTGCCAATAAAAACATGTGCATGAAGTTTGAACTGAAGTGCCCCGAAAGCACACTAAACTAAAGGAAGGCTAGTTTAGACTCAGAGGCTAGTTTAACATCAGAATTTTGTGTTTGATTGGACGGGCAGAGAGAAGGAAGGAAGGGTAGATCAGATACCTTGCCAATCCCGAAAGATTTATTTATTGGAGAAGAAAGAAGTGATTTTAGAGGGTTTGGAATCATCTAAAGTGTAGCATGACATGTTGGCAGTAGTAGGCCAGAGATATTGTTTCCTTAAGAAGCACAATCATGTTCTATGGACAGGAACATTCTTCTACAGTTTTCCATACTGCAAACTTGGCCAGGTGAAGTGCACCATACGTCCTTGCAAGCCACTTCCTACTTCAAACACTGAAACAGCGAACGTGGGCGATATAAATCTTTAAACCGGTGTCTTTTATTTAGACTGAACATGAAAGGCTGACGTGTCTTGATTCGGTAGTGCAAGTTCCTAAGTGACGTCAGGAATAACTGTAAGTTATTGATTACTTGTTTATTAGGCCGGGTCCTGCAGTATCAAAAGGCTATTTTCGACTTGATCAATATTCAACAATAGGCACCGTGCGCTATCTCACTTATCGCACATGCCAAGAGGTATGATATCATCATCAGAACTCTGGGGATTTGTAAATCAGATTACTTGTTATTTTAGCTCGATAGATAAGGTTATATTGAGGTCAGCCTTGAGAGGTCTCAACGAGTCTGGTTTACCGATAAGGAAACCAGGGAGATTTCTAACAACGCAGATATGAATAATATCTCAAGGCGACAAACAGCTGATATTGACCCACAATATCATGGTCTTAAAAAGTTATGGCACCTAGATCGTTCAGCGTTCCTTTACAAACTTTCACTTTTTATATTAAGGTAGGACGAGAACAAACAAGCGACAATTGCCTGTGGTCCTGTGGTAAGCCGACGTATGCAGAGGGTCTACAAAAGCTATTTATGTTGATACTGATTATTCACCAAATGGCATGAATAGGAGGGCCCAGTCGCGCACACACCCGGCTTATAAGTAAGAGGGTGTACGGAGGATGGGGTTGTTGATAAACAAATGGCCCAACCAACTCCTCATACAAGGGTGTGTCTCCGCAGCAGCGGCCGGACTGCATAGCTGCAGATGCACCCCGCTGTACTGAGGACCCGTATATAAATAGTGGCCCTCTGGGGTCAAGTTAATGGGGTCAGTTACTCATGCGTCCCCTATTCTGACCCTGGTGGTGGTGCGGGAGCCATCGCGGGGCCACAGTGGCTCTCCCACGCCCACCACAACAAGCCTTCACTCCGATCCTAAGACCCCAGCTGATCGGGCACCAGGGGAGGGAGGAGGCGCGCATACTTGGGTTCTGGGAGTATAGGGGTGGGTGGGGGCTGGGCGGGGGCTGGAGGTTAGATTAGTGGGATTGCATGGCAAGCAGAAAATGTAATCCCCCTCCTCCACAGGTCCCTTGAGTTTGTCTCGACAAAGATGAAAGCCCGAGACAAAAGGACCCACGAGTCCTGCAACCCATGGAGTACCCTTAAGGGCTGGTTCCATTGGTACGGATACGAATGTTAGTACGGATACGAATCCGTCATGCGGATACGGTAACCTATTTTGGAGTGAACCCATACGTCTAGAATGTAATGGCATCAAAGAGGGAAACCATACGAATGGAGTACGGAAACGTCCCGATCGCTACATGGAGCGATCGGTTTTACCGTATCCGTATCCGTACCTGTTGACGTGTACGGATCCGCACACATGGAAACATGCCTGTATATTTTAATGTGAGCGAATTTTTCCGTATCCGTATCCGTATCCGTATCCGTACCAATGGAACCAGCCCTTAACACGTCTAAATCAACAACAACAACATACTCAATGCGTGTGTGTGTGAGGGGTGTGGGTGCGGGGGGGGGGGGGGGGGGGCGTTACGGCTTCACATGGGTGGGGAAGAATGTCAAGGGCGATCGGTCATACTAACAGTACAAGGCAGAACGCCTGTCATGGCATTCATCATCCATAGGTTCCATCTATCATTATGACACAGGCAGTTGTCATACTTCAGCGGCTCCTCACAGACACCATGTACCCCATTTAGACCCGGAATTCCACTGAATCCCTCAATCAGCCAGTCTCAATCTATTTCACCAGGCAGCCAACCTTTCATAACTACTAGCACATGTTTTTTTTCTTCCACATTCTGAGAGGAGTGGGAAAACAAGGCCATGTCCAGGTGCACCCCTAATGTATTCAATCAAGATGGCTCCAAGAGGATGATTGATATTAACAAGGTATTGTTGATATCAACTTTTGGTAGTCAGTGCAATCACCCTCAAAGGCATTGTTTTGGGAGGGTTGGGGGAGGATCACTTTCTTTGGAGATGTTGCTTTATAGTGCACAATGTGTTGTTTGATGTGGATTTGATCGATCTTGCAGAGAGGGGCAGGGGGGATTGACAGATTTAGATGCTGCTCATCGATATAACAGTCAGGCTCGAGAGCTGGTAGTCCTATTCAAGCAATCGATGGAGGCCAGAGCTCTGAGAGAGAAGCTCAGTGTTAGCCTAAGTGCCAAGTTAGCACGCCAGTCTACACGTGAGGCAGTCGTCATGTGCTCGGGCTATATACACCACACAGAGGTGAGCATCCACATTAAAACTTGTGCCATCTATATAGGTCCAAGCACTATCGGGATCACACCCACCAATCCACTCAGAACCCCCGCTCCCACTCTCAAGCCAGACCCATTAGAACTTCCCTGGTTACATACATACATGCTAGCTATTTCTAATGCCTCTTTTTATCAACATCTTCCAAAACCAGATTGTGTGTTCCTTTACCAATGATAAAATACCCGGGTTATTTCATTCTTAACGTATCTATACGTATAGGATCATTAGATTAACGGGGGAATGTGCATCTTTTTTTTCTTTTTTTTTTAAATAAAAAACCGACTCATAATAGCAATTTAAACAGTTTAAAATGTTCTCATAGAATTCCCCTGCAATGTGTAATTTATTCACTATAAATAGGTTCAATGTATGATTATATTTGCGACTATAACGCCACAGATATAGCTAACAAGATTGCATGGAGTCAGCTCAATAGCATTGCCAACAAGAGCAGCAGCTACCCCACCATTTTGTTTTGCCAGATAAGCTCTGCACTACTACAGATCAAGTCTTCGATTTGCCCGTTATACACACACACCTGGGCCAAGTTTCGGAGGAGGCAGGTTAGGTACTTCTGGAAGGCAGGAAAAATGGAAGCTTCTTCATTCCCTACTGTCTGTCTGTCGTCAGGGAGAGAAGGAGAAGCAGGAGTAGGAGAGAGGCAGCAGCAGAAGGAGCAAGAGCAGCAGTAGCAGCTGCTGTTGGAGAGTTGTGGAGCTTGCCTTGCTTCAGCAGAAGGAGGAGCAGTAACAGCAAGGGGAGGATGTAGTAGTTGTGGAAAGCAGGAGGAGGAGGAGGAGGAGGAGAGGAGGAGGAGGAGAGGAGGAGGAGGAGTAATAGAAGAGATGACGTGATTAATCGGATGTTGCTGCCTAGCAACCATTTCCCCGGAAACTAGCATCAGCATCAGCTGAGGCGGATGTGATGAGGATGAGTAGGGGAAATTATGCCAGTATACAAGAGACGAAATCTTGGAAACCTTCCACCAGCCATGTTACATCAAATTTCATTCAAGTTCATCCAGTTCTTCCTTCCTATCATAGGCATACCGGACTGAGGCATAGTTCTAAGACACATTCTGAGTTCACACGGCAAAGGATCCCTTTCAATTCAACATTTGAAAGGCATGCTTTCGTAGCTTCGTTTGTATGCACCTGGCATATTTTAGCCCCTTTAAATAAATAAAAACTAGGCAAATAAAAAGGCAGTCGTGCCAAAAATAAGTTTGGTTGATCCTCTTTCAGAGCAAATCCCATCAATATCCTATTTTCAATTTCAAACTTAACATCAAGGTACTAAGCTCGGTGTTTGTATTCGTTTGGAAGTGCCATGGAAACAATTTCTCTAATGAATTTATCCTTCCATATATTGCCACGCGTCTGACCTTCGAGCTCTTTCAAGTCTCACCTGGGACTTGCACCTCTCGTTAATTACGTAACTTGCTAATATTGCGGGATCAGTTCGGCCTCAGCCTCACCGGTACGATTCTAGATGCACATTGAAGTAACTGGATGACAGTTTTTCACCCATGTAACCCATTATCATTTTCGACTGGAATGGAAATATGGCCTCTCTAATGGTGATTCCAGTTGATAAATATATGCCATTATAGGAACAGACTAAAAAGGTCCAATAATCCGGTAGATCATGAAATATACTTGCTTTGTATGATATTGTTGTTTATCAATGTGCCCAATATGTCACATCATTCATAGGTTTAACGGATAGGAGCAAATACACATTTCGATGAGTCAAGCTTGGACGTAGAGCCACAATTGAGGTGATTTGGAGGTTAAACCAGCTATTGATTTTGTGACATAACCAACATTAGATTCACCACTGGCCATTGTGCTTAGCTTCACATACTACTCGCACTGAGACGCTATTTGCTCGTGTGTGGCAGAGAGGAAGAAGGGAGAGGGAAATGCAGGGCTGACTACAAAGGGATGAGTACAAATATACTGCAGGGTTTTCCCAGGGATGATGATGGTTCGAGCAAGGTGATTTTTTTCCAGCGATGGCGACACTTCCATAATCTACCTGTGAGGATTATAAAATGGCAAGTAGGCTAATGTTGAGAGGTTGTGTTGGATGACTGCAGGTTTTTAGTCAATCTTTGAACTTATTTGTCTCAACATGTCATGGTGAATCGACCGCTCGATATGATAAGCACTCGAGTGGTATCAGACTAATGGACCCTTCATTGACACAAGCAAGCCCTGGACAAACTAACCTCCTTTGAAACAGGTTCACGAGGATCAGGGGCACGTGTGCTTGCATCAGTGGCGACCTAGGTGAATAAGGAGTGATTCTATTTACAAAATGGAAATTTTAACATGCGTGTGTGGACACTCACACTCACTCCTGGTCCGATGCAAGGGCGGGCAGGCTTGGTATGAATATGTATGCGATCCAAACATCCTCAAATCCCTTGCCCCATTTTCTACACAGATAATCCCGAACTTTGGCCAAGTTTGGGCAGCGATTAGGCAAAAGTAGGCCCATATTACTAAAAACGAATAGTTTGCACTGGTTCTTTCAGATAGCCTCAATTTTAAAACCACCTCCAGAACGAAAACAAGGAGAAACCCAAATGAAAACTATGTGTCAAATTAAGACTTTAAAAATATGATGGATATGATAATACATCAACTTCTGGCTAGCTTCCAGGCAGATTCCATGATGATGGGGATCTGGAGAGACGGGGGGGGGGGGGGGGGGGTTGCAGGAGTAGGAGGGGGGAGTCTACTTCCATCCACTCCACCATGACCTCGGACTACAGGGTAGCCTCTGCCCCTCAGGAAAGTGCATCAATACATTGGCCAGCCTCAGGCCATGCTCATAAATCATAGAGTGGATCTTACGATTACAACACCACAAGACAAGCAGAGCCTAGAAATGGGAGCTAGTCTATAATTGACAGCAACTCTAAAGGATCCCTCTGCTCATGTTGCCCGTTTACATAGCTTTCATTCAGGCCATCGATCACAAACCCCTTAGGGGAGACCTAGCGGGGGAAGGGCTCTGTCCTTTCACCTGGCATAGGTCCCCAAGTGGTGTACTGTTCCAGCTTCAGGGGCACAAGCTCATCGCTGCGCAAATTAATGGAACAGAGTTCCCACAGGCACCGATGAAGTATTACATATATTATATACACATGTCTATATATATGATCCTGTTAAATAATAACAACAATAACTAGTATTTATTATAATGAAAGGTCTTAGTCATCACAACCACAATGTAAGCGGCAACACAGTACTTTACTTCATGGTAGGAAGTCAATGGGAAACTACTAATATCTCAAGCCTTCAATCTTTTCCAGTCGATAGTTCCACATGTCTATTGAGAGTAAGGGAGGCTGCAGCGAGCCGACTGACCTTTGAGGAGGGGCTGCTACAAGCAGTACAGGGCCATTTTTTAACCTGCTTTCCCACACACACCTGGCCCTAGAATGCTCTTCCCAAGCTGCACGGAATAGGCTTAACTAAGTGCACCGAGCCTAGTGGACCCTTTCTTGATACTTCATCTGAGTACAATTTAAACTCTCCGCCAATGTGCTTCTAAACAAACACCCACTCAGAGTACGAATGGTGGAGGAGGTGAACCCCAAAGCTCATCACCACCAAATACCATACATCCCTATACATATAGAGGTATATATATTGTTATGTTGCCCTGCCAGTATTTCTCATGTGAATTGAAGCGCTGTCCAGCTACTCATCATGGGAGGGAAATATCATAGGAAGCTTATTTTGACATGTGTGTGCGTACTACAGGTTAAAAGGGGGCCAGAGGTGCCTGTCAAATACCAAAGTAAAACTGGGGAGGGGGTTGGAGGCGAGGGAGGGAGGGAGGGTATTGCGGCTAGAGCCGACGTATAAAATGTTATTTGGTATGAGTACCGGAGTGTAACCCAGTTTCTCCTCTACTTACACACCACTATATTCTTTGCTTATTTTTCTCTCCGTAGAGGATGGAATCAATTTGAGCAGGAGAAATATAGAAGTTGTGCTTCTCACATTTCTACATTTAAAACTGCTGTGTTACAGCCTTTTCTGGTTGGAGCTGTGTACAAGGGAGAGGTAGACTTGGGGGAGTTGATATGTGGAATAACATTGATTTTCATGCACATTATAAAAACATGAACAGTGACTGAAATTTCATATCCGCCGAAGATCAGTACTCCTGTTTATATAATCTGATTGATATTCCTGCCAATATAAATATGCTAGGAAACGAGGGAGGAAGGAAGGAAGGTCTGTGATATATGTGTATATTTTGACATATAATTTATATGCAATCCACAAGGCCCATACCAAGAAGAAATGAAGTCAGAGAACGGTCTCGGATACATAGATATCTTCCTATGACGGTTGCTCCCCATTTCTCTAAACCCCTTAAAGATAGCCTCATAGCACATTCATTTATTTCTAGTTGCGGCAGATAAGTTCCAGAGGTACAACCCTAGCCTCCATGCGTTGTGGAAGTAAATCCACTGGGAATCTTTTGAACTAGTGAACTCCAAGGCGAGAAGGCAGAATGAAATCGACACGCTCGCCTGTCGGACCTCTTATCGATTGCAAGACACATCTTCTCAGGCTAGCATTAAACTGGCAGGAGGAAACTTGTATTAAATGTGCTCACTTTTCTCCAAATCATTCAACTCGGTTCTTCCCGACTGAGGAAGCTCGATGCACTCTTTTGTCATGCAAGTAATTCCATCGATTGACTATTAGGAGTAATGGGGCTAGTCCCTATACAACAGATTAGTGGTCTGTTATTCAAATTTATGCATTGGACTTTCATTCCACTTTTCCATGGTGGTAGTTCTGTAACGAGTGGAAAGAGGAGAGAAGAGAGCACAGGGGCTTCATCGACCAGTGCAGTTTGGCAATTGTTAGGGCGATCAATGTATTGCATTGGAAAAGCTTTTGCAACCGGGAGTGGGTCTGTGCATGAAAGGAATGACGTGGCTGGCGGTCATGTTTCAACAGTAAAACCTGCCATGCAATCAACACATTATGGCCATATATGCGTGGTCCCAGGGGGACGAGAGAGCCTGCTTGTGTGTGATATATACTTCGGATCACTTGACGACCTCCCTCCAGCTTTCAACAACAGGCCTCTAAGCTGAATGACAATGAACAAGTTCGCATCGGCCTCTATGGCCTTTTCAACTCGGCATAACTCTTCTAATAGGTACTACACATGTACCCCAATACATGAGGGGTTCTCGAATGTTGAGGACATTTGTTATATGGGTTCTGGAACGCCCATTAGTATAATTTCCAATACGTAAATGTCTCCTCGGGCCTTGGTATCATCAACGTTAAATTCATTTGTAGCGTGATCGCATTTCCTCTCAGAGGGAATGAATGGTCTTTCACTTCTTCCCATACGCAGTTACTGCGCAAGGAAGGGTAGACCTACTACAGTTGATGAAAGATAGACCCCGTTTTGTACGATGTTTTCTGTCAAAGATATTTTTCGTAAATCTAGATTTATATCACCTAATTATACTTACAGGCTCTCATTTCACCACACACATGTGGAAACTCATAGAATTTTGTGTTGCTTGACCTGAGTCTTCGAGATGATTCCTGGCATACGCCACTATTTTTTCGCAAACGATATTTCAAATCGTTACCTCTTCTTCTTCTCTCACTGAGAGCAGAGAGAAGAGGGGGAAGAAGGCACGCCCTCGGTAACCTTACACTTATATATAACCACCAGGCACAAAGGGCACACTTATAGAGCTCAATAGAAAATGAGATACACCCATAACTTCTGGGAGGCAAATTTATAACCAGGTTAATTGAATCCCACGGTAATGATCTATTCTACAGTCACTGTGAATGGTGCAATAAATCATTAGGCTGTCATGGAACGCGCGCCCACTGGGCTCTCGATGCTCTATCGTAGAAAAGGGGGAGGGGATAATAGTCTTGGGAGGATAGCCCCCCGCCTCCACAAGTGTAGATTTTCCTTCTACGAACAAATGGGCTCATGACCCATGATCATTACACAAGATTACCTGATACCTTCCTCAATCAACAATGACGTCGCTAATGCCGTCGCTATTGTATAACGAAGTACAGGTTCACAGATCAGATGGCAGTACTAGTATGTCAAAACATCATGGCATCTTTAATAGGAAAGAGATGAATAATACAGAAAAAAGATTCACATAATATTATAACACAATCAAGAAATTGGATCTCATAATGGCTCGATCTGCATCAGTTCCAGAAGCATTCCAAATAAGGAGCGATCAATAGCTTAAAGTTCTAAATATTACATGATCAACATTCCGGGGATATTGTCATTAACCAATAAACATGTCAATCCTGACATTTGACCTCTAGAGATAGAATCGTGCAAAATAACCAGGTCAGGCATAGTCTATATATACTAAGTACTAGTCACCTAATTTGTCACGCTCTCCCCCCCCCCCCCCTAACTTCCATTTAATTCTCATAAATTACTCGTGATCATCTGAGTAATCATTCGGTACTTCGGCTTCATCTAGGGCCCTAACTATAAGTAAATCATCACAGGTGTTTTTGTGGTGTTCCTATAAGGGGGAAGGGATTCATTGTCTTTGGTAGGGGGGGGGGGGGGTCAATTTGGACAGAGAACTGAAAGTGAAAAAGCATGATTGCGGTCGTGTCAGGACCACATATATATAGCATACATGTATACAGTTTGGTATAGTAGTCCGGGAGCCAGAGGGTTGAACCCCGCAATGTCGGATAAAGTTTTTTTTTTCGCTGTTTCATGTAGCCTAGGGGTAGGTAATCACAAATCAGGGGGGTGACCGTTCCCACCTATTGAGCAATTTTAGATATTAACCCTTTTATCCCGGTCATGCCAATATACCCCAAATACAGGATTTTATAGGATTCATAGCATTCATTTATTCTGATCTGAATAGTGCACTTTGTGACACCTTTTTGAAATTTGGTATGCTGTTAGAACAGGTCATAAGGTTTTTAAAAATCACTGGCTACAAGTTGGGGGAGAACCCTGGTGGCCGGTAGCTGCAAAATTCAAAATGGCTGCCACCAAACATCAAATGCACCATAGTTTGGCTTCTACTGGCTGGATTTTCAAGTGTGATACCACTTTTCAGATGTTTTTAAGTATGAGAAATTCATTTCTGTGGACTGTTTTGAGTTTCAAGGTCATTTCAAGGTCAGAATCCAACATGGCTGCTGCCATGAAACTAGAATGTCATAGCTCAGCTCCAATTAACCACACATACTTCTGTAACACCAGTTTTAATGTGTTTTCAGGAGTGAGGAAACTATTTCTAAAGTCATTTCTCTCTTTTGAGGTCATTTTCTAGGTCAAAATCCAATATGGCTGCCATTGAGGGGCAAGAATGTAATATCTCAGCTGCTATTTGCACTATAACTGTGTTAGTGAGGTAGCTTGAGGCCAGATTTGAGATAGATGTGGATGGATCAAAGGGCCAAATTTACCCCACATGCTGTCCATGTACTTTATGATTTCTATATGAACCACTCTTGTATATTATGGTGGCCATCTTGGATTTCCAAGGTCACCATTATGTAAAAACCTATATCTACCAATATCTCAGCTTCTAAGCCACCCAGGGTCACCATCTTGGTGTCTAAACATACATTTTCTGGGTCAAGGAATACAACTACACCATTTAGAAAAGGGCGAGATTGGTTTTAGTAACACACAATTTGTATTTGACAATATATTCTCATTAGGCACATGCTATTTAACGTTGCCTCACTTCTCAAAATGACAAATAGTAGAGTTCAGTGCAGTACTGACTGTCTTCATTTATAGACCAGCCAAAACCTTCTTGACTAGATGAAGTGTTCCATTCCAGAAGTTGGAAATATTGAGCACCAACCTCCATTTAGAAGCACCACTACTTGCCTTTACCAAAGAATGTAGACTTGAAACCCCAGGCAAGTAATTGTAGATCTAGCATTGATGTGATGATTTCTAAAGTTCTTGCCTGTACAAAGGCCATTACCAGCTTACTCATAATCACATTGTGCCATGCATTGATCAGTTCCTCAATAAAAGATTTGTGACTCCAGATTGTTGGTTGGGTCATGCACAAAGTCAGCCAGATTGGTTGTTCTTATCACTTTTCTCAAAGACCCTTATCTTACTAAGTTCAACACCTTTTTTGAGTTCTCTAGTTGTTTTAAAAGACCTGACCATCATGCTTAAGAAATATTATAGTGTTATCAATAGGAAGCAAGTGCAGCACATCAACTCCATCAAGAAACATCACATTAAGGATGGTACCCTTGGTGTGAATGTTCAGCAGATTAGATGTCTTTCTGAAGTACAATTTTTCACCATCTAATAGGGCAGAGGCAAGGGATTCTGAAAGCAGAAGGATTCCCAGTCAAACTGACTATATACCCCAAGACCACTTGACCATTTCATTATATTGTGTATGGGCTTTATAAATTGGTATATTCAAGAATTTATTGGCAGATTTGTGAAAATCCCAGTGACGGTGCTAGTCAGACTCTTTGAGAATGGATGGAGGTTGGTAATCTCTCCATGTCTCAGATGTGTATTGAGATCCACCATGAGATTTCGATTACATTGTCCAATCCACAGTGGCAAAATGTTCATCTTTCTTGGTTGGGTCATGCAAAATGTCAGCTGGGGTGTTCTAGAACAACATGATCATAGAGCCAGTACCTTCATGTCTTCAATGTGCAATGTGATGAAGATAAGGCATAGGTGTTCCATGTTGTGAACAGCATCCCAACACTTGAATATTGGACTCTATTACACCATTTCCTGCCTCCATGGTTCCATTGATAAGTACCTTTTTGGAGAAGGGGAGGGGACCAGCTAGAGCTTTGCAAGAGCCAAAACAGCCACATTACATGGTTTTTAACAAGAGTCACAAGTGGCTGATTATGCAATGGCTGATTTTGCAAGTGCATTCTTCCATTGAAATCCCTCCAAGTAGTCTCTGTAATCTTATCTCACTGTTATTATGTACAGTCCACCCGACATGGATATGAATCTTTCTTCTCCAGGGATGTGAACTTATTATTAGTATTGGTGATATTACTTCGGAATGAATTAATAGATGTTACTGTTTGGTTATCACTACTATAATAAAGAAAGTATAACACAGCTCACATAGCCATTTCAAATGTCAGGTATGATATATATAAATGTCTTTCATAGGTATGTCAGACAAGAAATGTACAATAAAAGAACAACTGTAAGGTGGAAAAAGTATGTAGCCCAATGCAGCACATTCATTCTATGTCTGATCATTATTATTGTAGCTGCTCTCTTGTAGAAAATGGGCAAGAACTATGTATTCATGTGGGCCATGTTATCTGTGGACAGTGGGGCCTACAGTGAACTGCAGTAGGTGTGTCAAAGAGTGAAAGAGAATGTGGTACAATGTGGGCATGTTGGAAGTGCACTAAAGTCTCCTGTTGCCAATTTTGAGAAGTGAGGAAAGCTTAAACGGCCAAAAGGGCCTGATGAGAATATACTGTGAAATACAGTTGTTAAAGCCAATCTGGTCTTTTTTTAAATGATATAGTTGTATTCCTTGACCCAGAAAATGTATGTTTAGACACCAAGATGGTGACCCTGGGTGGCTTAGAAGCTGAGATATTGCATGGTAGATATAGGTTTTTACATAATGGTGACCTTGGAAAACCAAGATGGCCACCATAATATACAAGAGTGGTTCATATAAAGTACATGGACAGCATGTGGGGTAAATTTGGCCCTTTGATCCATCCACATCTATCTCAAATCTGGCCTCAAGCTACCTCACTAACACAGTTATAGTGCAAATAGCAGCTGAGATATTACATTCTTGCCCCTCAATGGCAGCCATATTGGATTTTGACCTAGAAAATGACCTCAAAAGAGAGAAATGACTTTAGAAATAGTTTCCTCACTCCTGAAAACACATTAAAACTGGTGTTACAGAAGTATGTGTGGTTAATTGGAGCTGAGCTATGACATTCTAGTTTCATGGCAGCAGCCATGTTGGATTCTGACCTTGAAATGACCTTGAAACTCAAAACAGTCCACAGAAATGAATTTCTCATACTTAAAAACATCTGAAAAGTGGTATCACACTTGAAAATCCAGCCAGTAGAAGCCAAACTATGGTGCATTTGATGTTTGGTGGCAGCCATTTTGAATTTTGCAGCTACCGGCCACCAGGGTTCTCCCCCAACTTGTAGCCAGTGATTTTTAAAAACCTTATGACCTGTTCTAACAGCATACCAAATTTCAAAAAGGTGTCACAAAGTACACTATTCAGATCAGAATAAATGAATTCTATGAATCCTATAAAATCCTGTATTTGGGGTATATTGGCATGACCAGGATAAAAGGGTTAATATCTAAAATTGCTCAATAGGTGGGAACGGTCACCCCCCTGATTTGTGATTACCTACCCCTAGGCTACATGAAACAGCGAAAAAAAAAACTTTATCCGACATTGCGGGGTTCAGCCCAAAAATGGCCTTTGGCTCCCGGACTATAGGAAGCAAGTACTGGTACTGTATACATGTACTGGTATACATGTTCATGTATAAAACACAGCAGATCCTGTGAGTGTGTATGTAGTCATGAGGGCTGGTCGTCCTCACGGTGACCTGAAGTGAGGTGAGCTGAGGACACGGAGAGAGAGCCTCCACCCACACCACCACCACCACCACCACCACCACCACCACCGCCACCACTGACAGTGACAGGAGAAGTAGGGGCAGCTTACACCATGGCGCTCAAATATAAATCAATTCCTTCAATGAACAAGTGGTCGAATAGCAATGCATTCTACGAAAGCCTGGTCGATACTGGTCGAAATATGATCTTGAGAAACATCGTGCCCGAAACACTATACCACATGGTGTACATATGAGTATTGCATTTACCCATTGAAGTGCTAAATAGAAGGTTCGAATATCAATTTTGCCATGAATAAATCACCCAGACATGGGACTAAATACGAATCCTAGGTCTTTATTCTGCTACACCATTCAAATCTAGAGCAGGCAATAACAGCAGGTGGAGGTGGGAGTTGACGTATCAGAGCGACCAGATTATAATAAGAAGAGTCAGGAATGCATGTATTATGTGCACCAGCAGGGAAGGAACATAGCAGAAAGGCACGCTGACATGAAGTCCTAACGAGTATAAAGGCAAAGCGCTGTCTCGCTGTACTACTCGAATGGGCGGGGCCCGCTGATGGGTTTCTGGGTTTCCTAAGGACACACGCTCATCAATCAAATCCTCCCGCTGTAACCATTCTCAACGTGATCTGGCCCGCTCTATCGGTGTAATGCAACTTGGCTATCATACCACCAACATAGGCTACAATTTTAGCCTACACTCCATCACGCAACCCTTGATAAGATGGGTTTCGCCCCCTCCCTCTTTAACTAGCACCAGCTTTTGTTCAAACATGTTCAAAAAGAACAGAAGGAAGAAGAGTTCTGGTCGGGAAAAAAACTCCCTTTGAAAGCAAGAAAAAAAATGGATGGAGTGTATAACCGACGCCGACTGGTTTCGGTGGGAAGGATTTGGTTAGAAGATTTAACACTTACAATGCTCTAATTTGAAAAGCAGGCAAAGGGCGGGCACATGAGTGTGGAGGATATTTTTGCATCGAGCCATCACTTTATCTCCCGGCGAAGGGGGAAATTGCATAAACAAATGGAGGAACTCCCAATTTATTTCTCAGTGATTCAGACGCCAGGATGGATGTTGGCACAAACACAACGGTTCAATTACCTTCCCTACGACTTATTTCCCTATACAGGGTGTATTTTTCCCGTTCCAAAGCTCCAATGTGTTATAAATGCGCTCTTTATGTTCATCATGGGTATTCATAGGCATTAAATACATTCATGAATATTTAAACTTCCCCACTGAAATATATTGATACATAGTACATACATTAAAAGCGCGTGGTACATTTAACCGATGCCCATTTTAACTATTTATCCTCTGTGAAAGTATAACGTGTGCACATGTATGAATTCGAATGGGGACAGGAAAAGAACACTCGATCCCCCGATACCGAAGGTTTTGTGCTATACTTGCTATTGAAAACACAGTGGGGGGAAAGTGTAAATAAATGGCAAGGTCCAACTACATTTGATAAGTTATCAGTTTAAGTAGACATGGTTCCCAGAAAGCGTCAAAACCGGCCATTCACTTTCACGTCAGGCATTTGAAAAGTAAAACCACCGCCAGCGACTCCATGCATCCTTCAAAAGTCGAGAGGAAAAACTAGCTATGAGAAAGAAAACAAGAATCTATTCAGACTTGTAGAGGAGGAACACGTTCCCGTCTGACTCGAGGCAAACACTACTAAGATGGTGGATTGAAGCAGAGAAAAATATCAGGGAGAGAATAAGAAGAGTGAAAAAAGAATTTATAATAAAAGAAAAAGAAGGCAAGGACCTGGCTTGGCATTGTACCAAAGACCCGGAGGCTCACCAAGGCACTGGGAAGAAATAGTTCGCCAGGAGTTGTATAATGCCATACGCCACATTTCTTTTTCATCTATTATTCACATTTCAACATTTTCCCCACTTTTCTAAGCAACGGGGGAAATCATTTCTTAACCAGGTTCTTAGGGGTTTGTCTCCCCAAACTTGTTTTGTACTGTATCTACGTGTACGATTAGAGCTAGATATAAGGAAAGATTACGTGTGCCTAACACTCTACAATTTTAATCTTATGTTATATATATAGCAGCCAGGTATGTTTTATTTGTCGCCACATAAACCAAATCAATTCATTCGTGACCTTTTTGTTGGGAACCAAACTAACAATAATGCAATCATAATCTAATATAAACTGGGTGGCATGATATTGTTTGGCAGAACACCTGAGTTCGGCGTGTCAATTACCATTGTATGAAACAGTGATTAATGCAATGTGCCACTGTTGCGAGTCACCAGCTTGTGTCCCATGGCGCATTCTTCCAGCCTTCGCCAACATTCTGATAATAATTCATCAACATAGCCACAAACCATTCGTGTTACCTACATGTACCAAACCTAGATTATGTGCCCCTGTATATATGTGTATGTATACGTTTGCTGTGCGGCTCAATGTATAGGCGAGCATATGTTGATAATCTGGCGAAAAAGCAAACTTTCTCTGAAGCAATTTCTTTTAAAAAGCCTCTTTCGTCGTCCATTAGTAGACCAGCATTGATTGTATTTGATTACAAAGGAAAGAATTAACTCGAGCTCGCTGACACATTTAAAACGCCTTCGCCTGGTACAATGAAAAGGTGAAATATCTTCACGAGCTGGCCTTGTCTTTGGGTTTTCCCTTGGGCAATGGATTGGGTTTCCGTATGACTAATGCTAATGCCACAGAGCGAAACATCTTCCAGGTCTGTGATGTAAAACGAGGTAACCTGGTTCTTGTGCTTAGAAAATAGTGCACAGCAGTGGCCAATCACGACCCTTATAGCATTTGAGGGATCACAGGCAGAATTGAATCATCCATATTGGTTATCTTTCTCTAAAGACTATTTGATTCCATCAGCTCTGGTTCCAAATGGATCATAATGTCAATGACATGATGGATGACTGGCGGTGGAATCCTCTAAATTGGTATTTTTAAGTATTTTAAAAGAAAAGACAAACTGTTACTGGGGATCGATACAAATTACTTGCGTCAGGATTAGATAAGACACTTACCCTAAAATGCACTGCATGCGAGTGTTTACACGAAACAGATCTCTGAAAAAGCCACTGTGAGTTGTGGGTGTGGGTGTAAAGGCAAATGGATTAAGAGAAGGGTTCGGGGTGGCAGCCGCCCACGGCAAGGTGGCTTTTTTCCCCATGTCCGAAAATCAGCGGGACCTTTAGGAAAACAATTTCTCATGGTAGTCCTAAACGAAGAACGCAATCTGCCACGTCATGCTAACATGGTCCAACTTCAGTCTGAAACAGTTGAGCCCCACCAGACCCAATACAAGAGTCGCTCAGCAAGCACTAACACTAAAGTCCCACGTGTAAAATTGTTTATATATAGCTCCAATAACCCGGAGAAAAAATATATTTCAAACAAAGACATTTATAACATTAAATTCATTCCCCCATTCTATAATTTTAAGCAGACACCATCAAATTTGTCCCTAATTGCCACTTAGAAAGGTATAATCAATATTGGAAGGAGTGCGGTGTGTATTTCATGCTGGAGAGGGAAGGAAATCTGCAGAACTTCTGTTCGTCTTGTAGTCTCCATGGCCACCCAAGTTAAGGATTTAAGTGGATCTACGACCCACCACGTATGTAAAGAGTACAGTGAAAGCCTCTGTTCACCAGCTTCTGCTTCAACACCCTCCCATCCTACCAACAAATAGCATAGCTTGGCACAAGAAGTGGATGGATACCATGTGTCACATGCACAAACTCTAATCCTATTCCAACATGTACACAGTAATGAGTGTAACAGGTTTTCATCATATGAATATCATGCCGGCGAAAGCTACTGATCCCCCCCCCCCCCCCTCCGCAAGAATTATTTTGTCTCTCCTGACATTCAACCAATTTATTTCCAGCTGTACAATCTCAAAAATCTGTTTTGCAAAACGCCCATGATGTTACTGCACATGTTTTAAATTCTTATATAAGAAAAGATTTAAAAGAAGGTAAACCATCATTCATTATTCATCACTAAAGGGTTCTGCCTTTTCACTCAGAAATCAGAAATCCCTATGACGTGTGCTGGAACCCTGAGGTTAAATTGCCAGATGCATATCTCCTATTTGTAAAAGAATTTTGATAAAATAAATAGCCGTACGAATGTATTTCTGATCATTTTGCCAAACGTTTGAAAAGTAATCGAGCAGAATGACACGGAGAGAGCTCATCAGTCGTGTGACCTTCATTTGAACCCCAGGAAAATACTTGGCCTAAGGGAGAGAGAGACCCCGGAGTCAGGACCGCTGGGCAACTCTTGTCATTCTCTAACTTGTGTCAATAGCCCGTTCATTCTTGTTGCCAACACCATCATCATGTACCAAACTTTCGCTCTCGCTGAATATTGTATTCTATTCTATTTAGAGACTTCATTCAATCAGTCAAGTCCTTCTCTTCTTCCCAGCCGCGTCATGTTTCCAACATGAAAACTGAGGCGTATTCGAACGCTCATGGGAAAACTATCAAATTAAAGGTCAGGAACGTGGCTTAAATGAGAAGAGAATGACCAAAGGAGTCCTGATAAAACAAGAGGCGAAGGCTTTGCAAAGCTTGGCTGCCATTCCCTATTATCCTTTGATTAGAAGAAATGGGAGGGAGGGAAGGAGGGGGAGGGGAGGGAGGGAGGGATAGAAAGGGTAGCATGGCCTATGTTATAGAGAGATCTAGAGTCAGTAGATATACACGACTGAGACTACGGTACATGTGAATACATTGACTCATATATCAGAAGGAGCCAACATTAACGGTACAATGGCACACAGCATTGTGATGTCACTCCCCCTGTTTATGCTCGGCTGGAAATCATATCGAAAACACCAAGTTCAAGAGCGCACGCAACATTTCCATCTGACTTCTCATGTTTGACTCTTTCATCCAATACTGTCTTCTTATTCCATAAAAAAATCTTCCAATGCGGCCGGTTCCATTCATATTTAATAGGACTGAAAACTGGTGTAAGGAGAGGTTGTTTTGATTCAGAAAAAAAGAATAATTCGTGTTGCTTTGGCCAAAGAAAATTCAGCACGATCAAACACCTGGCTTAATTAATATCAAAGGGACTTTTATCAATAATTAATTTGGTAAATTTGAACGGCGCTATTTCTTTTTACCATGTTTTCACTCCGCTGGATTAAAATGCTGACACAATTACTCAGTAAGTGCCCGTTGATTTTCCAACCGGATTGAACTTAAGACCACCGCCTTTCAGACCAACTTTAAATCTCTTTACACATCTATCAATACATGTCTATTCCATACATGTATGAGCGGTGTTCTATGAGGTTTAAATGGGCACAGGTGAAAGTTTAATGTCAGGTGAAGGGCGTGAATATAATGTGAATATACATGTTGGCCATGGCTGACCTCTATGCTCTCGGTCATGCATTACAAGACTTGAGAATATTATATTATGTGTTAATGTATCTAGACCGATTAGCGTTCAACTAAGGGAACATGTCATACAGATCCCGATTTACTCGAATCTCATAGAAGAAGCCTTTTGAAATCTGGAAACCCATGTTTGGCATTATACTGGCAAGCAACCAAGCACTTAAGTAGCCTGCCTATTGATAAGGCTCGACAGTCTTGGCGTGTAAGACCTCCCCAATCGTGGACTGATATGAACTGAAGGTGGGTCAAAGATACTTTAGTAATTAACACTCGAAGATGGAAATATCGGAAAAATACTTCGGTCTCAGATCACGCCAACTTACCACCAACAATAACCTTAAAGTACTGGAGTTGGAGAAAGATATGTTCCATAAATGAGAAATGTCCCCGAGCCAGAAAGATGAGCTTCATGTCCCGTTCGATCGGTTGGGAATAATAATATATAAATCCCATTTGATGTATTTTCACACTGGGGGGTAACCCGAATTTTATTCATATCCAAAAGAGCATAAAATTGCTTTGGAATGGATATCTTCGGTCCCTCATATACAAACGCCAGATCAGGGATGTTTTGAAATTGGTAAATCCTGGCCCTGGGCAATCTAGCCAAAAATCGAGCTTGAATCGAACCTTTTACAAGAACAACGGGACTTCTTGGCCTCCCACCCTCTTCTTCTCCTCCTCCTACTCCATGAATAGTGACACAAAAAGGCCATGCTAAGCAAAGAGCGGAGCCAAGAGGATGAATGAGGTCAGAAGAGAGAAAAAGAATAAAAGAGAAATAGGATTGTGCCAGTTGAGCCGCAAAAAGTGTCACAACCGAATCACGCCACATATCAAATGTCTGCGACCCTAGTAATGAGGCACAGCGGTTTGTGTCCCAGCCTAGGTCGTGACATAAATACGATGGTAGCTTGCTTTGTAAACAACCTGCCTCCTTGCAGGTTGACTGCCGACCATTTATTACTAAATCTAAGACAAGGGGAGGGGGAATGAAGAAGAAGGGGTGACATACTGCCGGCTCAGTAAGGGGCAGATGTGCTTGGAATACATTAGAAGGTTTAGTGCAGTGAATAGTGAAGAGGATATTTAGGAGATGTTGAGTCAAGCTGGTGAAATACTGATTAGGGCGTGTGTGGAGCATCATTGGGATCAACAAACCATGTGATTAAAAAAAATAACACTGATAAACACAATCAATTACAAAAAAAGGTGACAGATACCAGCTCGAAATCAATTAAACATGCTCTGATATCCACCTTAAGGAGACAATTACAGGATTTTTTGTGGAGGTTGTTTTACAACTGGTTGCTTCATCATTATGTAAAGGACTACATGAGATACGTGCATGGAAATAGATGGCCATTTATGCCAGCTATTATCATACTGCAGCTGGAACATAGCCAACCGGTCCCAATAGTTTTGAAAACCAAATTAGATTAGTTGGCATGGAAATAGTCCGAGGCAAACGTTCACAACATGAAATTCAACCGGCCCCTGGACACTCTATCTCCAGCCCCTAATTATCTTTTTTTTTGCATACATATCTTGTTTCATTGTAACATTAGGTTGCCCAGAGCGCGGTTCATGCTAAATGGGCGTTTCACTAAGTAAGGGGATGGATGGATGTATGTAAGATGTATGTAATATACGGGTGATGTAACTATGCTTGATGGAAGACTGGGAGGGAGTATGATGGTTGAGGCAGTGGTAAAATGACAAGGTAGGGATTAGTGACAGGTGGAGTAATAATAATGCTGGTGTCTGTGGGTTGTGGCCGACTGAGGCATGGACAGAACACAACAATCAATAACCGCGACCAGCTCTACCACCTGGATAAGAGTACCAGGTTGCTTTCCCACGGTGTAGTGAAAAGGGAATGGCGAAGCAGCACAGCGAAAAAAATACCACCCTTTCAATAAAAGACACCATGAAAGTTTATTAATAGTTAAAAAACACTAGATTTATAGGACCCCCTGTTTAATATATTATATACACCATAACACAAATGTTATATGTGAGAAAAGGAGGGGGCCGGGGTAGTGTATTAAGTAAGCTTAAAACTGGAGTGAATTTCAAGCCCAAATTTGCCATTGAAGCAACAGTTATCCTCGAGGACAGTGTTTTGCAAGGTGCAATAAACTACCGGGTGGGGCGTAGGGTAAGGAGGGCTACGAGAGGTCGTTAAGGATGGCCCTAGGGAGGTGGTGGGGTCACTTGAGATCAACTATGACGTCCCTCGATGACGTAATCGCATGCAGGTAAAAGGACAACCCCCGCCCATTGCTACTGAATATCAAGAAGCATTACGTGCGATTGACTGAGTAACGGTAAGGGGATGGGGGAAGGGGGCCCAGGGGACAGATGCATCCCAAGTCGCCCACAGGGCTAAAAAGCGGTAATAATGACGCCATAGTGACCTCAGAATACCCACTTTTTATCTGGTCGCAGGTTCCCAATTAGACACCAACAAAAAAAGGTAAAGGGAACAATGAGGATGGTTGACTCATTTCTCACCAGCTAAAAGACCAGTCATTGGTACAAGAAATATGAATCTATTCCCAATAACCATCTTCATGTTTTATGAATTCCATTGGCAGATTTAATCAATAATACTACGCGGCTAGTCGGGGGAAGTCTTTGTTTAGTGACAGGGCGCCATTAAAATGCATTGGCTACAACGGTTGACATTGTTGTCCATGAGGAAGTGATGTAGCTGTCGTCAATAACGCGAACGCGTCACTCACAAGGGCGATCTCTTGCTCCCGTGACACTTGGTGACATAATTACAGTGGGCCCGCCTCGACACAAAGCACTCGGGCACACTCACTGACATCACTTGATATCCAAAACCCATGATACCCAAGAAAAAAAGTGTAAAGGGGGCAAAATGAGGAACGCCATCGGAAGGCATTCTGTAGTAGGCCTACTGTTAGATTGCTTTATTAGAAACCTACCCACCCTTCTCTCCCTCATACCACCCCACACCCGCTATTTTTCGCCGTCGTAATTAGTGACCCAGGTCTTTTCCCTTCCCCAAACACCTCTCCTAAGCTTGCCTAATCATGCATTAAGGAAACGAGCAGCGTATTTGGAGAAGTGCTTATTGAAGTACGGTGTGTCTCTCACAGTAAATCCAACCAAATTCCCAACAAGGTGGATATTAGAATACGCGAATGGACAGACAATTGGAGACCTAATTCTAAAGCTAACAAACCAGTTAAGGCGATTGCAGACCGCGCAAGTTCAATTGTCCCCCGATGCATGGCTAATTAGAATCACATGAAAAAGGTTGAGTCACAAATATGAAACGTAAGCCACCACCAAAAGCTAGAATAGCAATGGCAAAGTCTGAAAAAGCTTGTTTTAAAGGCCAACCAATGCAATCACAAAGGAGGAATTTAAACTTGGCATTTGTTAGTCAAATGTTTGTATAGTTACATGAGGACCACTCGACTATATTCAACAAAATGCATTACAATACATATGTCACAATGGATTCGCTGTTCTATTTCTTTCTTCGACTGAATGCTGTGCTTTTAAGAGGATTCAAGATGCAGTATAAATTAAAATGTTCCATGGCATCGAAAGAAGAGGCTAACAATGTGTTTTATTACTAGGATTCAATTAGCAACATCACAAGACAGGACTCTTCAATCGACTCTCGATTCCTTTCCCTCCAACACTCATGACTTGGTGATAATATAAATGGCATGTGACCTTTGCTTAAACTTAAAAGAAAAGAACTAGCTTATGGCTGCAAATACTAGGTATTGGTTCCCTGGGAGAACATTTGACAAATATTCTGCTAATATTCTGGACATTATACATTGACACTAACTAAACTTGGGCAGGAATAACCAGGGTCTACTTTGTGTTCTGCAGTAGATAAGGATTTAACAAAATCAGTTAAACAATTTAATGTGTTTCACGTGAGGCATTAACGCAGGCGTTCTTCACCGTAATTGCTTGAACCCTTGTTCACATTTACAGAATCACTCACGTCCCAGCTGTCAATCACTTAGGGTTGTGTGTAATTTACTAGCTCGGTCGAGTAAAAACACCCATGTTGCCGGGGTTAATAGATTTCTGCAGAAATACTCAAGGATAATCCAATCAAGGAATAACTGACAGCCCAACTCATTAATTACTAGCGCGGTACAGATCAGATAAAAATACTTTGAGGGAGGAAGAGGAGGAAACACTTGTCATTTCCTACTTCATATCCCAGCCCAATAGACTAAAAACAATTGTGAATTATAGGCGGATTTTAGTATTTGTAAGCCAATGCTTTCTTTCCTGGTTAAAGCTGTCGTCCGAGCATTCTACTTAATGAATTCAAATTTATGCGCACGGCTCGAAGGGACAATTGTTATATTTCTATTTTTTGTTTCTAGATATATTATCCCCGCAGGGTTTTTGACTTACTTTTATGAAGCTTTTAGCCTTGGTCAGCAAGCCCAAGGTCGTATGACGACTGGAGTCAACCCCCAGAGGGACCATGTCCTTTAACCGCTCCAAGCAATGTCTCAGGTGTGCTCTCCTGAAACGAGGAAACATCGAGATATAATTACAAATAATCAATGGAAATGGATGTATTAGATGTCAGGTTGTGAAACCATAATAACTAGATATATATGCATGTATAGGAAAGTAGACAGATTCTGAGGATATCCCTACACAGATTTTAACCGTCAACTTAATCACTCATACTCGAATTTAATCCGATTACTTCACCCGAAACAAGAATTGTGAATTGTAAAAGATGTGCATTTCAGAGGTCCACAATGAGAAGCATTGAATCGCCGTAAGAAGATAAAAGCTTGATTCATTATTTCTATAATCTGTCTAAATCCAATTACACGCATTAACAGTAATGGAACATTAGGGGCTTGGTTTCGGTCATTCATTTGCATATCATTTGTGAGCCGTCCCAATGGGCTGAACGCCATCAAGAAAATGGGTCGGACATGATCTGGACATGAAGTAAATAATTGAAAAGCACATCAGTAATTGGACATTCATCTATGTATATCAACTACGGTAATGATTGTAGTAATTTAAAAATGTAGGTGATCATTTATCACATGAAAAACATAATTGATGAATTATGAGAAAAAGTAAAAATCATTAACATAATTGCATGTGGCCGTTTCTTTATTATGGCATGCTTTTCAAAACCAGAAATTCATTCAAATATCTAGCCGCAATTTATCGCCATTAATTATCAGCAGAACAGTACTTCAAATGAAATAATTCCTGGAAATGCTTGTAGAGGCACTTTGTATACGATTACTAATGGAACATAAATAGGAGTTCACGTTCACCTGGGCCAAGTCTCACCGCGAAAATTTTGAAAGAATGCCAAAGCTAACAAATAGTGCAAATCTTTAGAGCCACTTTTATTTGAAAGGACATTTTTAATGAGGGAGCAGGAACGTACATGTTTGATGGGTTGATTTTATATACCAACGTAACCCCCCTTATTCAAGTTGGTAACATTTCATTACATACATTTAACAGATGTATACTCCCCCCCCCCCCCCACACACACACACCATACTACACATCACCAACCTCCAAATTCTAAAGTGCTATTTTCATTCCCACAAAATCTTATTATGTTCTTTCTTTCTGTAATTTGTTATCAGATACACATTTACTGGATAATTGGACATAATTTAGCATTCCCCAAAGCGATACGACAATCATCATACCAATTTGCTGGCAATATATTGCAACAAATAATCACCGAATACATACATGTGTGCTCTCAAACCATGAATGTTAAGAAGGGACTCACTTATACAAATGCATCAGCAATGCTGCATTTTTCTTTAGAACTGCCATGAAAGGCGAATGATGAATGATTTCATTTTGACCCAGGGTCGCTCGGTCAGCTGACGTAGATCGGACCGAGGCGACTTTTGGGAAAGGGTAAAAGGCCACAATGGACACACTTATAACTGTTAACATAGGTTCACTGGAAGTCAAGCCACTTGGGCACCTGCCAACCAAGATCAACCACTCCCTTTGGTATTAAAAATAGTAATTATTATGCCGAATATAATAAATAAAATTTACTACTATGATACACTTAATTTAGAACTCGGATAAATATATTTGGTACGTGCATTATTTATTTCATAATAAAATATGAAATAAAACACGACACTGGATACTTAAGGTGTATGGGATCGAGAATTAGGGGGCCAAAGAGACCGAGGGAGTCACAGGGTTGTCGCTATGAATATGTGTCTAGTATTTATATGATAAGCATTATCATCTTTATGGAGATGACAAATCGGCACATGTTAGAAATAAATATGTACATGGGTTCACTACACGTTTGGAAGTTCGAGTCTGACGTAAGATATGGATCATTGCCGAAGCAATTGTTAGTTGACCTCTTGGTATTATGGGTCTATCATGTTATGTGACATATTAAATATGGTATTGCACAGGACAACCTGGCACGAGGCCATGACTAAAGCTAGAATTATCACGATTATGAACCTGTTCAGGATGGGGCATTGACGGGTTCTGTATTCTTTATGACTGCCAATAAAACGGCGCCGCTTCTACAAGATTTGTATGAAGAGATATTATCAGATTTCTTAAAAGCCTTCGATCATTTTCTCTTCGTATGTAATGAAGTGTCGTGTCCTATAGTGTGCAAGGGAGGGGAGCCTAGGGCCTAGGGCCTATGATAAATTACCGAGGTCAGCCAACGTATGAAATAAAATTTTGACATCCCTAACGTAAATACATCAGTTGGTCTCGAAAGAACTTTTGACATCGCGATAATTAATAAGTATTTCACGCCAAGTCGGCTTGTCAGTATCAATTCGAAATCCGTGAAAACATTTGGCAGAGGGACCTATGTAACCCAATATATCGAGTGGATACTGGACCAAAGACATACCGGTACAATTCTAACTTTAAAAGCCTAGTGTTACAACCCAGCAAATAATTCTTTGGTCTACCACCTGTATCACTTAGCTGGGAACCATCACTTGCATTATAAGCAAAGGTTAAAAGGTTTACACCATGTGAGGTGCAAATAGGGTATACAGGGTTGTTTTCCAGGTTTCGACTGGCTCGACTTAGGGTTGGGCTAGTTCACACCTGTAATTACATCCCTTTTCATAACAAAATCAAACTACATGAAAATGTAGGTAGGAAGATTATAGCTATTATTAATATTTAGTATTTATATGAAATTAGATCTTATAATATTTAATGTGAAAAGGCTAGGCGCCCATTCGCTTTAAATAATTCCCAAACGAACATTTAATGCCCCAGGTTTTAATTTCTAAATGAAGCCCAGGCAGAAAAACCAAACACAACTTTGATATATAAACAGACTATTAATATGAACACAAAACTCACCTGTTCTTTTCAAGTTCATTATGTGTGGACCTGAAAACCAAAAAGAGACAACTTATGAACACTGTGAAGGATTAATTCGACAAGAAGACAAATTTTAAGCAAAACGAAATGCGGCGTCAATGGACATTTCCATGCATTCATTTATTTCTTATTTATACAAATAAATTTCGTTAAGTACTACCTAGGTGCCTGATATATTGTTACATATTTTCATTACATATTATAGAAAGCATACAGCCACAGCGAACTTTGGCTTTTAAGTTTATAAATATCAAACAAAAGGCTTGCTATGGCATGCCCTGACACCAGTGGTCCTGGCTGGTCAGGAATAAGGGACTTTATAATACAGCGTGCAGTGTATGCCAATGAGACTAGGACTGTGTCGAGTACACACTGTACTTAGATTCTGGTTTTGCCAACAAAACCGACTGGCTCAGTTGTTTCAAATAACCGCTCGAGTAGGCTCGTCGGAAAATTCCACCGCTGACACATGTCATTTGACATGCAGGTCAAGTAAAAATAGATGTAAAAATACTATTCGGTTTCCATGCGAAGGGGATCAAACCAATATCATAAACAATCTCAAATATAGTTCATCGCAAGGTCGATAGTCGAATGTATGTAACACTTGGTGTACGTTGTTTACACTTGCAGCTAGTCTATTGACATAAGCTGCAGCAACATCTTCACAAACCGCCAAATACACACATGGACTAGAAAGAACAATTAATTCCTGAAAGTGGGCGGAATGTACACGCATGTTAAAAATTCTACGGGCAATAGCCATAATATTAAAAATAAAAGCTGACATAAGACAGATAAGCTACATGTGAACTCGACAGTATTGAACAGGCTGATCTCAGACATGTGCGTCGACGAGTAGTGCTATGTGTACTTCCCTGGTAAACCGCAGCTATCTCCTCGGTGTATGACTAAGACTACCAATAAATCATCTAGGCCAGGCAACATAGATTCCATAATAATAGCTTTCGAACATTATTTTTTGGAAAGATCCATTCGGACTCTGATCCTTTTTTGTATCATAGGATGGCATGGGTTTTAATCATTGCGTTGAATAATAATATAAAGCAGAGGCAAGGCAGAGTTGACGTTAAAGGCAGTTGATTTATTTGTGTATTCCATGGCGAGTGCTTTTGCAGGGATGGGTAGTGATTTGCTGAAAGTAGGTCAGGGACCAGTGCCAGGCTGACTGTTGGGGAAACTGTGATATGCAAGGGAACCTATGGGGGTGGTGGCAGTGGTGGTGGTGGTGTTGTGGTAGTAGAGGTGGTGGCAGTGGTGGTGGTGCTGCTGCTGCTGTTGTGCTGCTGCTGATGATGCTAGTGCTGCAGTTCTCGGGCAGCCTTGGCGATACGTGTGGTATCTAAGCACTGAGGCCTCAGCTTGCACTTTTTCCCTCCCTCTTGAGAAAAGCTATAATAGGTTCCCATATGATTTTATCGGACCATTGTTTCCAAGCGGCCTGACAACCCAAACCCAATTACATTATGAATATCCAATTGATATTCTGAGACTCTTTCAGACTTGGACCACAGCGCGCGTAATTATCATGGCCAATTATGTGTAATTCTTCGGGCTATCATTAATCAAATAAAATTACATCAGTTTGAAAATATTTGTGGTATTGTAGAATGCTAAGCACTCAGAATTCATAAATGAATGGGTACAAACACAAAAGCCACATCCCATCCCATGATGGGGAAAAACTCCATGATGTTCATAGCACATCATCATAGCGCCTACTCTACGTTGGCAGCCAACTTGTCCAAACAAATACACACGGATGTGTACTTGGTGAGCGAATAACACATGACGTATAAGTCGATTTCGAGATAAGAAAGAGTTATAAATGTATCAATATTTCATCCATAACTTGCATGAGATAACGTATCTCTATTAAATGTTGGGCTATAGTACCCGGTGACAATCCATTGACAGTGACAGCTCGAGATTTTCTGTGTCATTGCCTGGTCGAAGAGGAGGGCCAAGTATTTATAATAGTACTGCTGCAAAAAACAGTATCTAACTGATCCCACTCTCGGAAATATTGCAATGCATATT
Organism: Sthenelais limicola; assembly: GCA_942159475.1. Taxonomy (NCBI): domain Eukaryota; kingdom Metazoa; phylum Annelida; class Polychaeta; order Phyllodocida; family Sigalionidae; genus Sthenelais; species Sthenelais limicola. The sequence goes on along the minus strand of OW804094.1, from coordinate 31,700,638 downwards.
ATGGGTAGGTAGGAATTAAGAGGAACTTGCAATTGCAATGCTCAGTAAAATTGATGGTGTCAAAATGGCAGATGTGAGTGCTATTCGTCAGGGTATGCATTGTTTGACCCTCGAGACAAGGCTGTGCGCGGAGCCTGCAGGGTTCCCGCCTGTTCACCTTTGAAATGCTTCCAGCAGCCAACACATGTGTGCGTTGTACTGATGCAGAAGCTGGTCATTATCCATTTTCAGAGGCGGCCAGCTGAGAATGACAGCTGAATTTGTCCGCTGCCTCTGCCGTTTCCAGCAGCCCCCTCCAGTGCCACTCCATCACAGACATCATCTAGCGATATATATTTCACTGTGAGAATGGGGCAATGTTGTATTTAAAGCGATATTTGGGTCGTTTGTGGGGAATAAGTAATGCTGCCTTACTGCAAGTGGCCATGTAGCATAAGCCATAACCCGCCATCTTAGTTGTTTACATCTGCCCAGAATACCCAGTCCTAACGGAGCAGTCCTTTGTTGTTTAGTTTCAGCGCCAAAATGCATCTGCCATACAATGAGTAGTCAACTCATAGAAACGCATAGAAGACAGGATGCCTTCTTCCTGGGAATAATCTATAATGTAATCCAATGATTTATTTCATTCACTAATATCATTTATCCTTCGTGCAGTTTGCCATATTCTGGAGAGAATGCGTGACCTTCGTGTCAAATTCTCCGCGGCCTCGAACTGTCGAACGTTTGGGAGGAATTGCCCGGGAAATCAAGGCATACATTCATCCCATACGCCTTAATAATCCATCTTATATTGAGTAGAAATAATTCCTGAGTAAACATAACATAATCACTAGAGTATAATCTACCGGGAATCGTAAACTGGCGACCTCCATAGCCCTCCTATGTGGACAGCAAACCTTGGATAGAGAAGTAAACATGGATCCGAAAGATGGCTGGGATCAGCTGTTCTGTCATTTACTTATTTTACCAGAAAACAGTAAATGGTAGTCCTTACCTGTTTCCATGAGACTTCTTGGATTTGATTCTCTTCCGACTTAATTCCTCGGGCATTGGTAGCGTCGTTGCATAGCCATGTTCGGCCTCTGGAAAGAAACCTGATTGTATTTTAGATTTGACAGCTGAGCGTCCACATGCCGGCAAGGAAGGCATGAGTTGGCAAGAAGTAGAGAACTACACAGATTGCGACGTGGCCGGTTAAAATTGAGGAAATTGCTAGTGTAATAATCGCCAAACCTACCTCTTTCCCGTCGTTCGAGGAATTCCGCAGCCTGTAGAAGCTGTGCAATACTCATTTTCTTGATTTTCGAATATCCGAACTAAAAATCCGGGGAGACGTGTGAGTCTTTGCTCTGCACTCGAGCGTGTTTTCCTTCAGATTGAAAACCGAAGACACGTTGGCTTCGTTCAGACGCAAACACCGCGCTGTTTACATCCGCCCTACATAAGGTGTCTTTTCATTGGACGCTCCAGAGCTAAATATTGAAATTTATGCAAATGACGGCGCTCAGCCAACCAGATGCGTCGATAGAAAAGATCACTGATGTAGACCACGTGTTTTCCACGCCACGCCCTTCGCGTGCCAGTGTAAACAAAATATAGCAATTGCGGAAGGGTACCGACAGATTATCAGTCAATTTAATCTAATTTTCGTCAAATTGAGTTTTGATTCCTTACATGAAGCATCTTCAAGTTCTAAAGGACGTGCTTCAAAGGAGATTTGCAAAGATGGAAACGAGGGAAGATGGTGGGAAATCATTATCCTACCGGCTGGTGCGCATGGCCGTGACATGCTCGAAACGAGCACCAGAGCTGCCATGTTGGAAGGGTTTCCTTGCAATAAACAAGCCTAAATCAAGCCTTTATTTAATCGAGAAATCTGTCATTTCTTTACAGAAACTAACATCATAGTATATGAAGTTTTAGCTTTTGTAGTTATAACATAGAAAGCGAAAAGTGGGCAGGGGGATTTTCAACGTGGGCGTTGGTAGAGTCTGTGTATTCGCTATTGCCATTGACAGAGACCAACCGAGTGTGTGCAGGGAAACGGCCGACCATAACAAACCCCCGCCCACACGACTGACTCCATCAGCTGATCGACCTACATTCCATCATGGCTACATTGCCCAGTCTACTGGGGGCCTTCGCCTCCTGCAGCAAGGCTGGCCTTTCTTCCAACTTGTCCATAGGCATAGCATGACCTGTGTTTACACATCTCAGAGCATTTCTAAAAAGTAAAATACGACCCAATGTTTGAAATGGGTGCCTCCGGGGGAGACTACTACCAGTGCCATGAATAGATGAAATAGCATGTACTTATGTGTTGCTTGGAGACAACACTAGCCTGGGCATAATGTATTATGCATAATACCACAACTATGCAGGGCCATGGAATCACATGTTTCGCTCCACGGGGAAGGGTGTGGGATGGGGAATACAATGTATAGATATTCGGGTAAAGGGTTTCGCTGCCCTTCTTCGGTTCAGAAATCTAATGATTATGTACGGTACGATCAGAAATAGACATGGACTTCACGGTAATTGATTTCCAACATTAGAATCTCAACTGGGAAAAGGGATATTGCCAGGATTGATGATGAATTGGTCTCCCGCACGACACTCCAGCCTTTGTCACACATGGGACTTGGTTTGTCCATGCTTGTCTCAGCGATCTGGTGATCCACGAGGAAATGGGACTCGTGACACATGTGAGGCAAGCAAACAGTTTAGCATAGACGGGCAAAGTCTATTCCAAAAACATGGGGTGAGTACTAGTGTACCTAGGACACAAATGGGGAAAGAGCTCATCTCTCATATTCTGGGGCACAGACGAGGGGGTTCTCCTTTGTACCAACAACGAGAAATTTCACTGATATGTTTCGAATGACCGATGCAAAACCCAGCAACGCCCCTTTATGGTCCAATGCACATTCCTCCACTTTCATTTTTTTTAGCACAAACATATCGCTAGATATTGATTCATGTAGGTATTCTAGGGTCGCTTCAACGCCTACCATAGTAAAGAATGAGACTCTTGTCTTCTGTAAGACATCTACTTGACCTGCTAGCTTGGGCGTCAACGCGCCTAGCAGTGCGTGCGTGCCCGAGGATCAAACGAAATGTGGGCGATTCCATTTACTCCAAGTCCATGACCTCAGCTTTGGCTCACAGGTAGAGCTAAAGGCATGCGAATCGGGGATATTTCATGGAGAGTAACGCCTTCGGGGGCTTTTCTTGCGCCCAATCTGATTCCCTCGTCTCAGTAATATAGTGCTTGCCTTAGATTACTTTTCAAAGGCAGTTTTTACTTTCTATTCAGCCCATGTTTGCACCAAACGTATATAATTCAGAATCTTATTCGAACATTTTGAAATTTTATTTGAAATTAAAAAAGGTAAATTAAAATATAGGCCTACAATCAACACTAAAATCAATTGAGCTGTTCATGATTAGTGTACACGAAGACCACATGCTGTTCTAGTATTGGTATCGTACCGCACCCCGGGAAATGCATGTTCGTTTGTTACAGCTGAGAGGACAGGTTTCACCAGCGTTACTAGATTTATATGCAACACTAGGCCCTCCATAATTTACAATATATAGTCGGTTGGTAGACATTAACATGAATAAAACAGTGTGTTTTGTCCTGACAGGATCTTCGCTCTGCTAATATATGATTCATTTCAAGTCACCATTATTATGCAGCAATGGCCTTCACCTAAGTAAGTTCACACACGCTGGTTTCCCCTCAGCAGGACAAAACGCTGAACGCTGATGCAGTCGCGACACCTAGTGTTTTATAGTCATACTTGGCATACCCAACTGTAAATCAAAAAGCAAATTTATGTACATCCATTGACAATAATTAGATCAATGGAATTTAGAGAATAAATTTTACCATTATTATCTGTATGTAATATACAATGTATGTATATACAATGTATGTAATACGTTTGTTGCACTCAGTCCGAAAACCATGGTTTTCGGAGTGAATGCGCAGTCCTTCTCCCCGCCTGTCCCCAAGTGCCAATGAGTCGATGTCATTCTCATAGTCCCGGTGGCGAGATGTTTCCCCAAACTCTGGTGGAAATATAAATTGGAAGCACCCGTCCCGTTCCGGATGCGTGGGTGGTAGATAAACCCGATCAAAGAGACTCAAGATCTGCTCAGATATGCAGCAGTGGGAAGAATAATAGCCTGAAAACCCTATATCGTTCATGTTGGTGCAAAAGACGATTGGTTTATTCATCACTGGGGAGGCAGAGAGAGCAATAAACCCTTTGGATTGGTCACCTTTCCGGAGCCATGATCACTTCTAGGTATTGACTAAGGAAACGAGGGTTTGGATCTCGGCAATAGCTGTTGGCCGATGGGTTCCAGGCGATGCAGTATATTGGGCTTGCATAATTAACCCAGAACTCAACCAATGGGGAGCCTTTCTAACTCTGAGATCATTATTGTAGCGGTGAGTGTCCGATCCCACGAATGGGCATTACATATATCAACTCCCTCTCAATAGACCCAGTCCAGTTAAACGACACTCCAGGCTTAGTAACCATTTCCATTGCTGTCGTTACACGGGTTTACAGGCTTAAACATTTAATGTCATGTTTTCAGAGGCAAATATTTCACCTTCACCTGATTTCCATGATATATCAGTAACCCATGATAAAATGATTAACAAAAGGGATCGTTAAATATATGCATACCAACCTATTTCAAAACTTATATAGCCTACACCCCCCCCACCCCCGCAACCCAACACCACCACCAACACACACATAGCCATTTATGTAAGGGGATTATGCGCTGTGATAATTGTTGCGAATTAATTCAAGGGTTTATCGATGCTACTTAATTATTCATTCTCGGGCTTAGTACTACCATTACCCGAAAACGCGTCAGATACTACCATTCTATTATTCATCACGGTTAGGGAAGCCAATAATCGTTCAACGGTCGTTTTTCAGATGCGTTGTTGCATGATATCACGTCGGCTGTCACACTGATGCAGACTGAATTTCTCAGTAACTTGCAATCACCAATCTAGAGAATAATGAATTGATATTGACGTAGCGAAAGAATCAAATGTAAGAGAACTGAACTATTCTATTATATGATATAATTTGTTGGTTATTCAAAGCGATACCCTAAAATCAATCAATCAAAATTCAAATTATCCCTCAAGATTACGAAAAGGCACAAGTTAACATATTACCATTAAATAGGTTTTGCTAACAGAAAGAGATCATTCAAAACATAATTCTAAATAACTGATAGGTTTAAAACAGCACTTTTGTATTGAATGTTCAAGCGTGGGCGTGGTTCCCTGTGATTTGGCGACATTTCCCTATACTACTTGCATTGGCACATCCTGCTCTACTATGCTGCCATCTCGCGGTAGTCAGACATATTATCCGAAAGACTTGCCGGTTGGCTGTATAGCGGTAGTTTAGCGCATTCCAGCAGAAGTCGATGCACAATAATTTATATAATAGTAGATCAATTTGATAATTTGTATTTCACGAAGATGATATTATTGCTAGAAGAACAACTTTATCGAATTGTAACAAAAAGATTACAACCAAATTATCGCTTACAGCAATTATCACTATAATGCATATATATGTGTTACCTTGTCGCCTATTATAGATTATAGAATACAGAACGAGTTTCAGTATATTGAAAGAATTCTATTAACGTCAGAAACCGAGAAATGTATATGCCATCATGTACTACGTATATACATCACCACTACCACCTTAAAAGTGATTCATAAAACCAAAGTCTGATAATATCACCTAAATTCGTTATCATTTACCAGAATGTCATCTGAATAGGCCTATAAGTTTTAATTCTAAATACGCATTTTGTCTAAATTTATATTCAAAACGTCAATATGTACTATTCGAGGTGCCAATTGCCACTGCCAACCTTTTGCTAATTGGATGAGATTGTTTTGAATGATAATTTTCCTGAATAGAAATACTTGTACAAAAAAACGATGGGTAGAGAGTGAAGAGAGGCTCAACTCCTGGGACCAGCTTTGAGCATTTATCACACCTTATCAGTGGTGTAAAGGAAATGAAGAACATTCCAACAACATAATACATAGCATTCTCCATGGGCACCAAAGTGTTTGTGTATGTTTATCAAATTGACAATTCCATATTATGGAATTGTCAATTTGATAAACATACGACTAGGAACACTTTGGTGCCCATGGAGAATGCTATGTATTTCATACTTGTATAAAGAAAGAGGAAATAATTAAACAACAAACAAAATAATTAAACAAAAAAACAAATACGCTGGACAGGCTGATCGATTGATTAAGCAGTCTTCTCTACACTATGATACATGCAGTACCCAGATCAAAGGGTTTAATGCCCTGGTGGTTATTCTTGAAGGTATGACTGAGTTTCCCCATACCCCACCAGGGTCCTATGGGGAACATCGTGTTCCCCGCCAAGAGAGATTTGATATGCTTGTAAAAAATTCCAGCATTATTGATAAAATATTGCACGAAATATTTAGCTGAAACATTAAGACTGGGCTCAGAATTATAGGTATTTGTATCATAACAGTTTGCGTTAAAGAATTAAAGTGGCTAAGATAGTTAAAATATGGGTAGTCATGAAATCTCGTGAAACTTTTTCAGTGTAATCATATATATATTTATGCATAGGTATAGCAGTATCCGAAGTATTGAGTGCCAACATTGTGTTTCATTCAATGATTATTGAATATGTGTAATGAATGGGTCAGAAGCCTCTACTCATTTCAAATCCCAGAGGAAATGGTCTAGCAACCATAAGGTGCTGCCCCCATGCCCCAAATATTTCATACTATGGATTACAAAGTTTTGATATCACCAGGGATTAGTTAGAAAGGTTAAGAAATACCAGATTCCAGAAAACTGAGTAGAAATTCCGTTACTTGGGAATAAAGGCCAGAACACTGAGAAGTGTCACTTTAATATAAGGGTCAGTAATATTGTAATTTTCATACTAAGCTAGTAGTGTTGTGATCGCCAGTACATCTTGATTGTATATCTGACCCACCCACGCACACATATGGGTCAGATTTTCAGAAAATGTACAATTGGCAGCTATACACATTTAGGAAATTCTGCTGAATCTGGCTGAAAAATGATGAATACCTGGTATATCTGAGTATATTTGGTATTGTATTGATTTAAAGTATCAGTTCTGTTATGTTAAACTGCATTTTGAAGCTCATTTTTGTCTTAAATGTGGGTTATTTGAGAGGATTGCTGAAGGTGAATTGTACATTGTCTGAAAATCTGACCCATATATACTTATATGTACGTGGGTGGGTCTGGCCATATATTATACATATATTAACCCCCCCCTAACCCCTCAAAGGGGGCCTTCCATGCAGCTGAACCTCTTTGTATGCTATACTCGCTGCTGCAACTGCTCACTACTTTATGTTCGTGGACAAGTAACTGCCATTGTTTTCTATTTATAATGTGTTATGCTATAGATCTTACTTTGCTGTTTCTGTGGGCAGACGTTAGACATGGGATTCAGGCATCCGGATAGGACGTATTATTTTAGGGGTGAGATGGAGGACCCCATCTTCCCAATAGAGGTTAATAATTATAACAAGGGCCTCACTCCCCTTTCTTGCTCCACATTTCTCTCAGCGGAAATGAAGTTATTTTGTTTCATCAAGATTTGCCTTTCAACATGTTTTCTGAATAATATTTCTAAACCTGTCAAATACATTTTTCTATAAGGAATTGGAAATAGTCTGAAAGCTTTAACTTGAAACTATTATCAACCCGGCGGGAATACTCCTTAACTCATTTCGAGCTATTTCGAGTCACTTATAATTGATTCCCCATCTCCGTCCAAATGTACGAGGGAAAGAACGGGCCAATTTTGCAAATTATTGTTGAGAACATGGCAATAGAAGAAGTTTTATAGTTAAATAAATTTGAAATATCGTGAAGAATGGGGGCCGGGTGGGAGTGAGTCAGTGGGGGCTTGTGACGTTTGGCAGCGGCAATATTAGCATAATTATATTGGAATAGTCGCTTCGGTATTCTTTGCACAGATGTATGAATGAGGTGTCTCAGGATAGATCTTCTTTTACTCCAAATTGATAGAGGCGATCAGTTTGACAGATTTCTGCAAATCCCCATTACATAATGTATTTAGGGCATTCTTTCTAAAGTTCGCATCGGTTGACTTGCCTACCTATTATAGCCAAAAAATGAGCGTGAATTCGGATTTGAGGTGAATAATTCCTATTCAAACTTGAACCATGCAGTTATAGTGACGCCTTTCTAACGAAAAAATGTGCACCCTTCACATACAACAGATAACAAACTAAAGGAGCCCGCATAGTAAACATCACAGCAAGACTAAAGTTAAACGATTTATTCACGCCTTAGGATAATACTAGAATTTTTCGATGTGGGAATATTTTTCCCCGGTTAGCATTGAAAGAAGTTTTTATGGCTAAGATCACTGCCATAGTAAGTCTCGCGGTCCCTCTATTATTTGTATAGGAAAAGTCCTTTGACACCCCTTGTCTGTATAGATGTAAAAGAGGATCTACTGAGAATATGCATCACGCGCTGTAAAAAGCAAACATCACTGCAGAATTTCTGTGTTTTCTGCTTCTGACAAAATCACAACAAACCAGAGCTTGCTTTGTTATCCTTTTAATCTCTTTTCTTTTGCGTCTTACTGGAAAGCAAATATATCAATTGTGTTTTGGGCATTTTGTATGCCTTTGTTAAAACAACCTTCGCCAGCGAGTGTGTTTTGGTTTTCTTGTTTGCACGGTGTATATCAATAATATCAAATATTTAGTCACGATACACATCATTAAGAAGGTATAACTATTATATTGTACATCAGGTGTTGCATAGAAGGTAAATAACGTTTCAAAGAACTGTTCTTCAAAAGCTAAATACGATCAAGAATAGCAATATTTGAACTAGAGCATTGCGTGTTGGGCATTTCAGCCCAGTCCTCTTAAATAAAAGCATATATAAGGCATAATACAGATATAATGTTTGCATTTGAAAGACTGCCTTATCGGATTTCTGTTTAAAATAAACTGGGTTTGTGCATTTATTTTTAAAGAAATGTTCCTTTAGTATGAAGTCTAAATATTTACAGGTTGCCTTACACAAATGTATCATTGACCTCCGTTTTACCTTGGTACCACATCATTTGAGATTTTGTTCTATATAGATTCGCGGACTTATTTGTATTCAAGTTGAAGGATGCGGACCTTGGTCTAGTTGTCCCTATCTTGTTCGTTTGGGGCGTACAGGGCACAACAATTTCACGAACCCATGCGTTCTTGGAAGATGCGGGAGGGCTGTGCCCTTTTGACCAGGAAGCAGACCTGCCCCGAGAGTGAGTTTCATTCATATTCTGGCTGTTTACAGCAGAAACCTTAGGCACACTTGTGTCGTCAGAATCTTTTTTCATGTTTACTATGTCTTTATTTGCTTTAAGAGGTTGGGGACTGCTTTCTTTGTCTGTATTGTATTTTCTAAACCTTATGTGTACAGCACCTTTGTTTGGTGTACAAGGCGATCGCCTATCGATTGTCATACTAAGTCTCTCTTCAGAACATTTCTCATTTGGCAACACTTCTTGGCTTCTAAAATATCTCTTGGATTTTCCCAGTGTCATCTCCAATACTTGAGTATTGGGTCTGGGCGAAAGGGTAGGAGTAAGTGGTTGGGGTCCCATGGGAACAGGCAGTGAAAAGGACTTGGAGTGCCGCACTTGTTTCGGATTTTGGTCATGGGTCAGCGTGGGAGTTTTAGATTCAACCCAATTTTTTAGGATTTCAGGGATGTCTTTGCGAGTTGGAGTAGTAGGTGGGACTGGACAATTCTTTGAGTCTCTAGCTGGATATTTAAAAATGTTTCCACCGCCATTCTTCTCGGAGGTCTCTGGTGATTTCTTTGTTCTCGAAACAGTTAATTGGGGCCCAACAACTGGTCTCCCTTTAGGGGTAATTTGTGAAGGCGTTGGTGGACTGACTTTGAGCCTGGGAGTTGTTTGTACCTGGGAAGGAAAATGCTTGCCTCTTGGTGACACTACTTCCATTGGTGGTGTGTTTTCTTTCTTACTTGATCTTTCCAATGTTGATGAACTCGAATCAACAGTAATGGACCTCCGCACCTTTTCTCTTTTCGGACGAACATCTTCATTTTTCTCAGATTCGATTTGTAATGGTAGTTTGCCTTGCTCGCCGGATTTTGAAACTTGCTGACCCTCCATACCTTTGCTCTTTCTCCTCCAACTTGGTACTTTTGGCGCTTGGCATATGGGAGGTGACCGCAGTTCACCCTCGTCATGATCTGTAGGAATATCTAACTTTAAGCTGAGGGGACGGCTCTTTGAATCATTCCTCTCTAGAGCCTCCTTTCTTGGCTCCTCTTTTATGGTCGGAGTTCGAGGGCTTTCATAACAATGCAGCCTTTGGAACACATTAGTAGGGCTATCATGTAGGAGCCCATTCTTAGGTGTTGAGTGTATATTGTTCCCATTTGGCACCGCCTCTGCCCAAGTCTTAGTTGAATTCTTGGTTTCAGCTAGTGGCAACCCCAAATCTCCTACTTGCTTATTTTGTCCACTAGATTTTTGTTGGGTATTGTGAAGAGGCTTCACAACCGAAAATTGGGATTTTTCAGAAGTTTCTGAAGTTGTTTCTGTTCTTCCACACGAGGAGTGTAATTCAGGGCTTGGATTATTGAGAATAGGACCAAAATCGAATTGTGTAATTCCTCGCGGTACTTTCCGTGGGCTGTTAGGAAGTGAGCGAGAATGGTGCATAGATTTATCATGAGGGATGGCCAATGATTCCGAAGACGTTGCCATTAATGATACAACAGACTTTGCCAAATCTTGATTTAGTTTAGGTTTTCTCCTTCTCGCGCCTGGGCTATCGGGCAATGATATGATTTCAATTGTTCCAATTTCAGTTTCAGACTTATGACTTGCGTTCAATTCTGAATTTGAACCATCTGCAGACAGTATTTCTTCGGCTACTTCTGTATTATCACTATCTACATTAGTTATAACAAGCGATGGAGCGCTGATCGAGGTTTGATTATCGAATTTTTCATGCTCTCGCCTATTCTTTGGCGACCCAGGATGAGAATAGTATCCTTCCTCTGAAGAGAGACTTGCTTTGCTTGAAGTAGAACTACGAACACTGACACGTGAACCTCTTTTTCCAGAAGAAGATAAACCCGAGCCATCCAAACTACCAATGTAATCGTCCGACAGCTTCAAAGAACTGCCTGAAATACTTGAATCGCTCGCATTAATTTTATCTGATTCACATTTTGCATTATGATACAATGAATCCGATTGTTTGTCCTGGAGAAAAACATCCCCGTTATCTGGCCGCGACCATAATCTTTCATTTTCAATCCCCTCCCTCTTCCTTTTAGCCAGGCCACGGTTGGCAAGCATCTCTATGAAGGCTGTGACACCATCGTCAACAAAGAGTTCTTTTTGCTTTACACTTTTGTCAGTTTGCATAGAATGTATGTCTGAAAAATCAATTGCACTATCCCCAAGAGAGCTGTCTTTACGTAGCTTGTATTTGCTAAGGGAATTTGACCTGTGCGAAATCTTGCGCTCCAGCGCACAACTTAGGGGCGAGAATTGTGAAATCTTAGCGATGGGACTCCTACTGGCATCGTCCAATTTGTTCGAATTCAAAACTGGTTCCTTGGTCTTGTCAAAATGTAATAGAATGGCATGCATTGGACTCGGAAATTCAAAAATCAATTTGGAATTTGAGAGACTTCTTGGGCTTTTGAAGTGTCCGTCGAACATACTTTCATTCATGTGTTTGTTTAGATTTTCTGGAGACGAAGGGAATGATTTAGGCGAGCTTTCAATACTGAGAAAGCTCCCACTGAGTGACTTTTCCGTCGAGAGATCATTGTGCTTGTTCGGCTGTAGCAGCATTCCCCCTTCGCGTCTGGAAGGAGAATTCTTCAGCATCCTGTGATTTGGTCCATTGCGGGAGTCTTTGTGCGAGTGTTTGTCTCTGTCGCCCTCCTTGGTAAGGCCCTGAGTATCAGGTGTATTACAAGCGGGATCATTATACGAACGCGTCCTTCTTCTGCCTCCCGATGGTCTCCCCTCGGGCTGCAACAGCTTCGTGGTGGTATGTTGATGGAGCATTTCTTTAGATCTCGCTCTCGCCAGTTTCTGGAATAAAAAATACATATATTATGTTAGCACTGGTTATGGAAAAGGTAGTATACTATAACGAGAGGTGATAAAAACGAACTAGCCGATCCTTCACACCCCCAACTGCTTTATGACCAATGCCTTTTTAGGGCTTTTACTATTTAAATGCTCGACTATTTCACTGAAGTGAGCCAGTGGAATAGCAGGTTTATTCAAGCGATCCTGAACATCCCCACAGCAGGCTGAACTATGTACACATAGCATCGCTCTGGTTTCTATTTTTTCGTTTTATGATTATGCAGGACGATTAAGTGAAACGTAGTAGAGACTGAGGTGTAGGGACAGATATGAGAAGAATGTGCATTTATATAAACATGCTTCTACTTCGAATATGGGAAATGAAATATCACATAAGTCTTGCTTCGTTTAAAAAAAGAACTTGTCACTCTGGTAAACCACAATTGCGTGATATATGGTCTGAATTGTATTTAATTCGGATTCTTTTTCTGTTTACAAAGGGGTGTACCGTGTAAAGACTATTGTACCGCATACCTTTCTCGACAATAACGGTTTTATTTTTATCTGTTGTGTTCTCATACTTATATGGCTACTTATACCCGGAGGGTGGAGGGAACTGAAGAGGCTCGTGGGTGAAGACTCGGCAGGGATCCAATAAAAATATGACGGGACTGGCCAGGGTATATGTATGGCGTGTCGTCTCATAAGTTTATGGCCTGGTCGGATCCCTATGGCGTGTTATAGGTATATAATGCGCCAGATCGCAAATAGCGCGGTGGTAATCTTACAGCAGATGCCCATTATGGGCACTAGCATTTAATACTGAATTCCTTAACAAGTCTCAGCATTAAACCGCTGTTGATATTGCATGTAAATATACCGAGTATAAATGTTATCACGCTTGAGAATACATGGACCGGTAGGAGGACCATTATTATGCCGCTGAAGGTTAACCAAACTCCAGTCCAAATCCAAATCGCAAATCCGGTATTCATCATCATGCACGGCGTGTCCCGTTCCATACATCACAAACACTGGGGCAACATTAGAAGGTTGATAACACGGGTGTAAACTCGCGCCGATCCCCAACATTGTGTAATTCGGTGGCCCCCCTTTACTCGCGAGAAATGCAATCCCATGCAAATTGAAATTGAAAATGCAGGCGAAACTCAGGGATTTTCTTGGAACTGGCACACTGCTTCCATATAAAGAATGGCATTTTTGGAAGAGATGTCTGAATGGACTAGAACCAGTCTTTTTTTGAATATTTCGGACTACTCAGCCGCATAGTTCACGATTATGTCAGCTACTCTCGTTTGCAATATTGGCACGAAGTATATCCCATAGTAACCCCGGGGCATGTTATTTGGATGTCAATAGTTTTCTTTAGAGCAAAATATTACAATATGCATTCCCGAAATTGTTAACCTCCATATCTCGAGTTTGCATTTCTTGCAAATAGAGATGTCGCATACCATTCCTCTTCACAAATGGAATTTCGTCGCCTGATTTCTGTCGTCTAAATAAGACATGGCGGTGAATTTAGCATTGAACAAATCACCACCGCATTATATATTGGCACTACACAAAACACATGTCCTCATCATTCCTTATCTTTCCCATTAGATTACGGTAGATCCATTCAGCTAATAACACTGGCGTTACAGGTTATTGAAGAAGGATTTGTCCTAAAGGTGTGGTAGTTGAGCAAATATAACTAAACAAGTTAAGTACTTTGAATAAAAAAAATCCCAAAGCAGATCCAATTTAAATAGATTTGGAGCATTGATTTGTAAACCAGTATGAAAAGATATTATCATTATTATATGATATTGCATCATTATTTAGATTTTGTACTGAACACGTTTACCTTTTATGTAATTCTACACGTTCTACGTAGTATTAATAAAAAAAAAGTTAATCCTGGATTATTGTGAATGCTCTCCTCCAAAAGCAATAAATCTATTCGGATATTTTATTTCTAATTTCAGTGGAGGTGGATGATTTATTATACAAAGAAAATGGTATTTAGTTTTATTTCCCTTTGATATAGGTTTGCGTGTACATTTTGCTGAGGTTATTTCACACACGAAAGAAATGGCTCCGGGCGCACAGGCAACGAAGGGGTCGCTTTATATGTATGCGCTAAAGCTACCATCAAGAGGTGAAAACATCCATGAGAATATTGAAGTGGCAAATAATGGAGCAAAATTCCCCAAACTATTGTGCAGATAGTGTGCAGATAATACAGGATTCACGCCTTGTATAACACATAAAGTCTTCGCTATGGGGTGAAAGGTGGAGTAGGGTTCTAACCTGCTATCACAGTTACCCAATCTGGATAGAACGTAGATTCGAAATAGACATACTCTTATACCAAGCAGAGTGCATGGGAAATTGCTTGGGGTTTCGAATTATCATGCAATATTACCAGCTATATATCCACATATAGATATGCTATGCAACATCTAAGCCTTGGGACATCTCGAGTCTTTGTGTGTGTTTAAGAGGCAAGAAAAGTGTCCAGGGGCCGACCACCCTTCCCTGAAGAATGTATGAATTCGCATATATTTACGAACGATTAGTAGAGATCCGGGTAAATGTATATTGGGTATGTATGACAGGAATACCAAATACATCCTATTGACCGGTTTAATGAGGATTTTTTTTTATTTATTTGTGCTTCAATTCTGGGTAATTGAGACATATGTTTATAAAGGAATGTGAGGCACGGGCTAGACGTCTGACTCTACATTTTTTTCTTCTAATTTCAGTGTGCTCAGAATGCGGCACTAATTTGTGATTATCAATTTGGGGAATAGGCGCAAGCTGATACACATGTACGTATACATGTATTTACATGGTCCCCCGTAACCTGTAATTAATCAGGTATTCAAAGGTTCATATAGTCAGGTACCTCTTCGTAGTAAATGGCATTTAGATTAATCGCCGAAATTCCCTTACTTTGGGAACATGAAAATTCCTAAAATGCTTTGGAATGTCGTACGGACTTATTCTGTGGCATGTCTATATATAATCATGAATGACCCATAGGAACCTGCTGGGGCGTCAGAGTTGTGATGGATCGAAACACAACTTAACACCAGGTCCATTGACAAGAAAAAATCGACATGGTTATTATAGCCATACAAAAGACCGACCCCGAATTCAATCGTGTGTGATGATGAAATTTTAACTGACGCCTGGCCAAGTCATAAGGATGTCCCGCATAATGTACGACCTAGACCACAAAGGGCATTTCTATAACTAAATTTAGTTTTAACTGAATATTCTATGGGCTTAGTACTTATAATCACTGTATCGCACTATCCAATTATTCAATGACTACCACTAATTCTGTATGCACTCCTAGTGACAAATCAGAGATTTTAATATTTTAACAGGAATAATTATTGATGAAATATTTCTAACTGACAATCACAACTCGTGAAACAAAAACAGAGTAACAGAGCAATGATAAAATATATTAATTCCGGGATAATATTTACACTTATTTTACACTCATTGTAATAATGAATGCCTATGGAAATAAAAATAAACAAAGACATTAAGATCGATAAGGTAAACTATTTTAAATGAGTTAATATCTGACACAATATATATTAAGTTGCATACCTTGGCTGTTAGAGCCAGCGCCCTAGCTACAGATACGTCCATAGATAGGGATCGTTTAATTTGTGAGCTGTCCTCCTGGGGATGAAGACCTTCGCCATATCCACTATCTTCTAGTTGGCTTTTATTACTTGCCATCGAACTGCCCAGTACATTTCCCTTCACTTTATTTGATTTAGGTGCCACCTTCTCTACTATGGGACTGGGTACATTGATGGTGACTTTGAATAATTTCTCCGTCTCCATTCTCTCCTCTAGTGGGACGTTCGACATGAACATGGCTTTTACTGATTCAATGGCACGATGCTGAGTTTGTTTCAAAAGAAGAAGCTCATCTAGTCCAACAGTGGAGGCTTCCAGCCGAGCTCGAATGCGCTTAGATCCAGCCATTTTGTTTCCTTGGGACATCGGTATTGTCCCTATTGAGTAAGATCTTGATCTGCACTGTACGTCCCCTGAATCATTTGCCCCCACGTCTCCATCCATAATGTCTTTGTGTAAATGCACCCCTTCAGACGTGAGTTGAAGTCAGTCATGTAAGTCCATAGCTCGATCCGGTATATAATGTTGTGTATATTATATAGATGTGTGTATATTATTGGTTTCAGAATAAGTTTTGGCAGGTTTCTTCTGTATTAAATATTATAAGAGAGTAAGTTCAGGTACAGATTTGTTCCTGACAAACCTCAAGTGCCATGTGGTCTGCGGTTTCAAGTACTTTAAGTTACGGTACCACCTTAAGTGTAGGGTGGGCCACAGGTATACAGTCCAACGTTGCTTCTGCCTCCAATCCCTGAACCACAGTGTTTAATACCAAGTGGTGGTGTGTTGCTATATATCCCCCGAAGGCGTTCCACTGAACCACTGCTGGCGTATGTAATATGCCTAACAGCTATCATAAATGTATGCAGGACTTATCATCTGTATACATGTATGTTTTAACCACGTTGTGCCCCTGTATGGTATGTCTATTTGTGCTGAGACGTTTCTGACTATATGTGTGTCTCTCCCCTCTATGTAGAGAGTGGAGAGTTTATGCCTGGCTGACATTCCTGGGCAGCACCTGGGCTTCTCCCGGTTATTACCTGGTTACACTGAAAGCCATGCTTGGCCTCCCCGGATTGCATGTGTGAGGGTATAACAACCAAGATGGAATGCTTGGCGGCTACCATTCCTCTGTTCCTATCTATGAGTTGACCGTTGGATCTTTTAACACTTAGGCGCGCCCAAAGTTTACCTCGGAGTGTCCCTGGACCAATCTAGCTAGACAGGTGTTCTGTTCTGTTCTGCCACCGCTATAAACTTTGGCAGACAGGTCGTATCGTGTACATATAATAATAACGGCCTTGTGTAGATTGAATACTATGTAGAACTCGAGGCAGCACGCGGTTGATCTCCCTTTATGCGAAAGTGTGTCCTCAAAATTATGTTCAGTGCAACCTTACATGTATATATAAGTTTTATTATATATCATATGTAGGGTTGCATGCATAGGATGCTCAGGCGATTTGGCAGTTGATTCAAGATGGCCTGGGAGACTGGGTGGGTCACCTTTTTACTTGTTGCATGCGCCGTTGATCCTCAAGGATCTAATCCAAGTAAGGATGGGACGTTCAAGGAAGGGAGTGGGCTGGGGAGCATTTATCTCTGATAATAATCGACTCGCCCCCTTACAGTCAGGTGCTAGGCGACTGCTGGATCCGGGGCCTGCCCCTGGAATTCTTGCCATTATATAATTGATACATTTATGGGTGATAAATGGCCTTTGTCATTCGAATAAAGTAAGCATTCCATGATGTCACGAACAACTTATTCCTTCAAGGACACCATATTAAATCTAGACGGTCAAATGTGTACCCTTTAGCGTATCATTGCATAGGAAATGTGAACAAACATGTTTATGACTGCCAACGTTGCCATTCCCTGTGCAACAAAGCAAATACTATAGGTAGTGTTTATTGTCATGGGGTGACTTTAAAAAAAAAGTATAAGTGAAATATTTCATTTCTTGATAGGACTGACATGTGTCAGTTTTATACCTTTGTGTTAATGAAGTGTTTCAGGATCCACCACGTCATGCCAAGCGTCCCTGGGGTGCCTGTCCTTCAGGACTGAAGCCCATATTTAGTAACCTGGAGCCGACACAGGGTCAACTTGTGGTATCTTTTCATAATCTCCTCGGAGAAGATTTTTTCCCTCTCTGTACCTGGATGTGGAAATGTATTGCACGTGGGGTGACAAACAAGATAGTTTCTGGTCAAAAGTACATCCATCTTTACGTACTAAGTTTGGGCATGCTTTAACCGCTTTCTGACCTTTGCACGTGATGATGACAATGATCTTACTGTAGGGAAAGGGAGGGAAACTAAATCAGACTTGCCCGAGAGAACTTGAAAACTGGGTGATTTTGACTGGGGATAAAACACTCTTATATATGCCACTTCATGTTTAGAAACGATTATGCCGGCGTAATACTTCACTTACAGTTCAACTATTTTCTCAACAAGTATGTGTTGTAACTTCTTTAAAATCTTGGGATCTTTGTAATATTCTTTTATTTTTATCTAGAAATAATTCAGGGAAATGAGCGAAGGGAGATTTAAACGCATATTAAACGAGAGGTTAAGTATTTGCACGAGCAGGCATGCGCCTTTTCGTTGGAATTCCTTAAGCCTCAATCAGGATATGGACGAGAGATAAAATGTAATTAGGGGGAAAGCTGTTTTTACCAAATATCGCGTCCAGGCGCTGTGTTTTTCTTGCAGTTGTGAACATATAGAATCTTGGGCTTAACGCAATGTATATACATCCACTAATCCAGGTACCAGACATGGAAATACTTGGCCATTGCAGAGATGGCTGACATCCCTAGACATGCACACAAAGACGAGTTTAATTATTGTTGCTGAATAGTTGGATCTTAAGTGCCAGTTCAAACCAAAACTCACCCATAAATCATTATTTACCATAAGTTTTCTATATCTTTTTTAAAAAAGATCTTTTTTATCCATTCAATTTCATACAGGCGAAGTTTTATTTTTATACAAACCTGAAAACTACACTGTGTAATTATTTGGGTTCATGGAACACGATTGCCTACTTTTAGGAGGGTTTCATTTCGTGTTTGTTATTTTGCGGTTTTTATTTTTGAAAGAAGGGCCCACTGATTTTAAGATTCATTTAAGGACAAAATAGTTCTCTTCCTTTTTAAGTTCAAGTAAAGACATTAAATTTTAAACAGAATCATTTGGAAGGTTAGATTGCCTTGCGGGTAAACTGATACACAATTATGATCCGATCTTGTACGCCGCCTGAGTTCATTTTCAGCTGTTTAAAATCGCTCGCGGGCATTTGAGTGTGCAGGTGATGTATACACGAACAAAACACTCTTTGACTGGCTCTCTGAATGACATACCACAGTTATAGCCTTCTGTTTAACCCCACCACACTCTACAAAACAATGCAATTCAATAACATAATATATCTTTTGATAACATTCTCCGACACCTGCAAAACTATGCCAAGAAAAAGCCATTGCATTCATATATCGACTTACTTAGCCATTGCACACTTTACACCACCGTGTCCCCACGGAACTTATTATTTATCCACTGATAACCTATAGCATACAAGTGTTTTTGGTTTTTGTCAGACACAGATGACGACTAAGGTGCAATGTTTGGTAGCAAATATTCACATATAAGTGAAGAGATATAGAACACATGTCTAATCATAATCCACTGTTGACGTGAGTATGTTAATGATAAAGCAGTGCAGAGACGAAAGCCAAACGATATCTTTCAATTCATGTAAACAGCGTACGTCATGAATATAAAGCATTGCTATCACTACTATCGTATTATTGCTATTTGATTAAGGTTGGTTGCTTTCTATGCCAACTGCGAAATTGTGACGGTTGGCAAAACTACCATACATTATTTGCTACCCTTTTTGTCCTAAACAGTAAGATTCATTCACATTCAATAATAGTACTCGTATAGCAACATTCCAGCGTTAACTAAAAATTAACAAAGCGTTCACAAGCTTGAATAAAAGCTAATAGGCGAAAATTGTTTAATTAGTATACACCCTTCCTTGGGTACGAAGTATGTTGGTTATTTAGATGGCAATTAGTCAAGTTATTTTATGAATCGCGAAAACGTTCTCTTGGGAAAACATTTTGTATTATACCAAGACGAATTAAAAATTTGAATATAATTAGGAAATTATAGGACATTGTACGTTACTATTGAATTTAACAATATCATTTCAAACATTGTGGATGTCTTTCAAAACTAATTAGGAAAAAGGGAGAATGAAACGAGCCTATGAATATAGAAATGTTTGTGGGTATGTGATGGTGTCTATCGGTAGTTACTACATGCACACATGCGTTATGTATATGTGCATGTAATTATATGCACACATTATGAAGTCTATGTGTGTATGTACACATGTATCAATCACTGTATGTACGTATTATGTCTGCATCTATGTATTACGAGATAGAAGTATGAACTGACATAATTAATAGGTAGTTAATTAATGATTTAGTAGCCTTCAAATCAGCACCTGCGGCTATTATGTTTATCTGAGCAACTGTGCTTAGGGACGAGGGTGGCACATCTGTAGCTGGGGTGTGAATAGTGAATGTTTTCAACCTCTAAGAATGGTCCTTCAATGGGATCAGCCCCTGTCAGTGACGAAGGTGTCACGATAGGTTAAGCATGTAATGTTGGCAAAGGGGGCCGTCTTCCCCGGGAATTAGACCTGTTTATGTACTCTAACACGGAACAATTAGGCGGAATATTGGCATGATTGGGGGTCCCCACACTCCACAAATGCACCCATTTCAGGTAAATATTTTCCCTGATGGGAGGAAAGTCATCGAATTATGCGTGTCCCCACGCGGGGCCGTGAACTTCATATTTACCCCATGGGTTAACCCGGCTACATAACAGTTTACACAACTTGCTGTTGTTCAGTAGAGAAGCAAAATAACCCCACCAATGGTAATTGTCCCATTTGTAAACCACAGATCCCATACCACGACTGTTCCCGGTTTAAACATACAAACAACTCCAACACCAAATCATTGATTTCATATCACACTTTATTACAAAGCTTCGTGCAGACCCACTCACTCGATTTCAGTTGGAAAATATATGTTATAACCAGTTTTGATATTCTTTTATATTTATTTAACCATAGAAAATATAAGTGTTTGGTAATGTATCATCAATTTGGCTTCAGCTATATCTATTTCAAGGTAATGGGTTTCATAAACAATTCCAATATTTGGTACTGCAAAGTACCTAAACATTAAAGAAATGAGATACCAAAAGCTCTTGCACGCCATAGAATATCCTTTCAATTAGCACATAGTATTATTACCCTTGCAGAATATAGTTTTTGAAACTCCGAAGTAAAACGCTTCTACCCATTCAATGAATACCATACTGCATAGGTTACGGGTTTTCATATTATCATATCAGAAATGTCCCTCTGAATACATTGAAAGCATTATACGAACAGCCTACAGAAAGAGTCTACAAGTTATTGATATTTTGTAAGCGTATCCCACCGGGGAAAATAGAGACAGGTATAATAAGCAATGGAAATCATGTGACCCTATATAAAATTTTAAGGAATAAATGCCAAGAACCAGCATATTTCACCCCAATATCAAAGTGTTTCAACACCAGGTTATCATTAATACAATATTTACTAACAAATAAACAAAATGTAATTAACCAAACATTAAGACATACAATATCACATGAAAGCAGACGTAGGCAAAAAATATAAATAGGTGGATAGAATAACTTACACAAAACTCATACTTGTACACCTACGTCTTGTTGCTTACAAAAATCAAGAATCAACACCACTTTATTATTAAATCATTCATATCAAACTCAATTAATGATCATAGCAGCTAGGTCATGTCGGGGGACCAACTGCATGTTGAAGTTAGAACTCATATCATTACATTTCCAATAATAACAAATACAAATTAATTGATAAAACATCGATCATAAATTAGGTACTTAAAATCGCCAGCACGAGTTCAAAAGAACATTTTCGCACAAAGCCCGTTTTCACTTTTATATTTATCTCGTAGATAAACAAAAAGGAAAAATCAAACGCATTTTGCGCTAAGATATCGATTGCTTTAGCGGTTTTGTTCAAAAGATTTGTATCCATCTAACGCACCATAATATACAGAAAGGCTCTATATATTTTCATTCTACATATAATTATATACAAGGCTTTGGGCCTTCAATCACTTTGTGTTGAAAATGTAGGCAGACTGATATACATATATCACTTTCGACTCGGAGGTCGATTTACCTCTAGCCTTGATAAGTGACATTTTTGTTTAATTCAAGTGATACATTTATCAGCTAAAAGACTCACAGATAAACTGATGCCACGGAAGCGGACGAACGTTCAAACTATAGATGGAATATTAAGGTTTTGAAAAGATTCAACAGAATTATTTTAGTACTTTGCATTGCAGTACATTTGACCTTTGTAAACATATGATATAGTATAATATATTTGATTCGGTGGTTGACTTTTAGTTTATTATATTTCTGTCTGTGTATTTGCCCAAAATGTCTCTGTAAAATATGGTTAGAATAAATAGTAATACTACTCAGAGAGTAAAGTAGACTCCAATGATATACAATATGACCCGAACAATAGATATAATTGTATATTGTCCTATGCCACAAAGAAGATATGCTTGAATATTGCCCCATAAAATGCAGTATAGTTTTGTATATATATTTCTATATATTTGTATACTTCCCTTCGGAATAGAATGCAATTTTTTCGAATCACTAAGTCTATGACACCAGTTCGACCATATGATTCCATAGCGAGTCTACCCCTCTCATCCGATATGCATAGCCTTAAGCATAGGTGGGATCATTGCTCCTACACATAGTTCATCCCTTTATATATTACCAATTCTTAAGAGGCAACAGTTTAATATATGTGTAGCCAATAGAGACACCAAGAAACAATCCTTATGGCCCTACCGGCCCCTTAATCAGAAGCCAAAATAATATCAAAGGAATAGGCAAGAACACTATTAAAAAGAAAACTCCGAACAATCTGACCCTAGCAGATAGCAATATCATTAATTTGATCAAATCATAGATCTTGGAAAAATGGATTATCTTTTTTTCAATTTCCCCGAAAATCAACAGTATCACAGAAAACACATGTGCCTCATGTCAGAAAAAGAATCGAGGGTTGCATACCAGGGTATGAAATGCCTTGCCTTAATACAATCCACGCATTTCCCACCACAACAGGATATGGGAGGGAAAATTTGTTTTCTAAGTCGTATTTACTATAGCGCCGATATATCCCCATCCGCACAATACTTCTACTTTCACTGGCCTAATTAATATCATAATTATATTTGAAAAGATAATGACTTTCATCCTAAAATGTGAATGGGTTCAAGGACATTTTTCTTCCCGTGGAAACCATCGCATTTTTTTGCCCATCCAGAGAGTACAATATCCTGGGGGGAATTTTTGCCTTTATCTTATTACCATTCTTATAGAGATATAGATTATGGGCACATAGGCATTATTAGACTTGAGGGTTGAGCACCTTTATGATCAATGATGTCACAGTAAGAAGGAGATGTACTTGGATGTAGACTCCTCACTTGAGACACGTCATTCCTTTTGTTCCTACCCTTGTAACAAGAGTTCTCGGACGTTTTCCTTCGCCCCGAGAATGAGAGTAAGTCTGCGACCCAATCTTCTGGCTCTGAAACTATAAATTCAAGAAAAATAATTAAAATCGCACAATACACAGACAATTTGAACCACATATTGGGTACACAGTTTCAATATTGGCGCAATAAATAATATAGATGTACACGACCAGAGAATGATTTACAAAGGTCAGACCAAACAGGTATTTTCAACCGTCAGGTCGCGTGTTGATTTACTTTAGCATAACGATTTTTATAACCCTATGATTTTCATGCACAGAGAGCGTGAAGTTAAGCTTCATCGCGCGCCGAGCAATTTGGACAAACTGATCGTTATCGACCCAAATATAGCTCCAACGGAGCATCCAGGTCTCCCAGAACCTCGTGAACTTTTATCAGGTTAATAAAAATATTACAACTTTTTACAAGCATAAAGGCAGCGTGACAGGCGGGGAAGGAAGAGAGGGGGAAAAAATCAACCAATATTGGAATTAAATCTTATTTATGATTGATTCCAAAGAGCTTTTTTAAAAAGTCCTAATGCCTTTTTATTTACCTTGGATCCGACCAGAAAAGATAGGCTTGGACATTAAAATTTTACACCAAGATAGAACATTTTTCTCAGGTCATAAATGCTCTCATAATTTCGACTTTATAGCGAAGGGCGGCGTGTGGGGAAATGTAGCAGAGCGGCTACCATGGCCGAAACATGCGGTTTTAGAACACGTGCCATAACGTCTCCAAAGAGGAACAGTGTCAAACATTACACGCTAACATTTGGTACAGACATCTCCAGAGATAACCATCTATACGTCCTGTTCCAATGGTCATGGCGAACTATATTGGACCTAAACAATAAAATTCCTCCGCCATGAAAAAGGGATCCTAGAAATTCTTTGGCAAAAACAATCAGATATTTCTTCCAAACGCGATATTTTCTTTGGTTCGAGGACATTCAAAACCAAACTGCCGCGAGACAAACAAAATACCTTCACGAAAGCGTTATTTACGGACCCCCACTCTTAAAATAACAACCTCACCCTGCGGCGATAATTACTATTTTCCGAGGGGATAAATGTCTAATCTACTTTCAATATTTTTCATGGAACAGATTGGCATCAAATAGATCAGTGAAAGGGGCGATAAGGTAATAGAATAAGGTCATGCTCGATAAAAGGTACACACACACACGCGGATACCTTTTCCAAATTGAACCATAGCAATGAAAGAATTTCTCTAAATAGCGTACCCCCACGAAGCAGATAATCCAATAAAGCCAACAAAATACCAACCACTGTAAAGGGATTAATCAAAATAAGAAAGGTATGTAAGTATCAATAGACTCGCAAAGGCAAAATGGTACTTTGTAATCAATGATCCTTTTATGCATGAAAGGCCATGTTAC
Source organism: Sthenelais limicola (assembly GCA_942159475.1). Lineage (NCBI taxonomy): Eukaryota > Metazoa > Annelida > Polychaeta > Phyllodocida > Sigalionidae > Sthenelais > Sthenelais limicola. Next base: position 31,675,623 of record OW804094.1, on the reverse strand, counting down.
TTACTGAATTTAGGTTAATGATTGGTTTGTGGGAGACGCAGAGATAACAGTAGGAGTGTATAGATTAATGTATGTTTAATAGAGGGTTAACGCTCTCTACATATTTAGGGTGTGGCAAATTCATAACTCTGACGTCGCCAAGACCACCCTATCTATGACCACACTCGTCGTTGTCACGTAACGTACGAAAGACAAGCAGGGCCCTTAATGGTAATCAGAAATATAAAACACCGAGCCTAGCTACGTATATTTACTTTTACAGTATTAGATATGACCACCGAGGTAGGGACCCATGAAATGTGAACTGCCACAACCAAAAGCAGCAGCAAAATATTATCCCAATAAAGGGACAATTAAACTGACTGGAGAATAACTATGTTCTAGTTTAAGGAGCTGGGCACGCGATGAAAAATCGCCATTAAACACCTTTCATTGGAAAGGACGGGACACAACCTAGCTCAAGATTTAATATCTTCTAGTAAAGCGCACCCTAAGTGTTTAACAAGAAATTACATAAATAGGGTTGTAAATTTCACTGAGATTTGATGACGGCAAGCACGTCATAGCTAGTCATTACACAACACGTTATGACTAAGTTATTTAATGCAACCTCCCGACCAGACCCATTCCGGGTTTAGTGCGAGATCATTTGTGTGTGCGAAAAACAAAGATATGGTAATGTAAGGCTTTATTACGCGATTAAATAAAGAGTGGGCTATTTAGTGAGGTGTTTTGAGACAAGGAACGATAACAGAATGTTTGTCGATGTTCGGTGCTTCCGATAATGTTTTGATTCAAATGCATAGCAAGGGTATATATGAGTTATAGAAAATATGAATCGGAAAGGGATTGGTGGGAGCATAGGTGGGAGTACACTGTCCGATACTAAAGATATTTATACGACTTCTAACGTGAGTAGGCGGATTAGTGCTGGTGAATCGACTGATTACATACAATATAACATTAACTACCTATCTGAATAGGGACACACAACCTAAGGTAAATAGGCCTCATTCCATGCGGGTAACCAACTACCAAGTTCTGCCAGAGAGAAACTCATTTTAGTAAGCTAGTAATGACGATTACATTAGATGGGTATATTTTGGAAAGAGGTATTAATATGCACACCAGTGATCGTACCCAGTCTAGGCCCAAACCCTCAGATCGGATAACAATTGTATGTCATTGATTGGACGCCTACTTCGCTAATCGGTCTCCTGGCCTAGGACTAGGCGCTCTACTGGGATTATAATGACATTTTGCGGTCTTAATGGAATTATAATGGCACTTTGGGGTTTGAGGCGAGAGGCTTTCCCTTCGTTTGAAGGGACTCTCTCATCTTTGGGCTTAGACCGGCCCCTGGGAATATTAATTAGTTCGTTCCCGCTGTATAAATCCTGTAGTACCAACCAGGTCCTAATCTTGTATTCTTGTTACAAAGGTTTTTATTTCCCAGAAAGCATAAGGTAAAGACTAGAATACATACCCTTTCATGTAGCAGTAGGACTGGGTGGATTTTGTCGGAACTTGGCAGCATCAAACCTGGAAAGTCATAATATAGGCATTGATAGGGAAATTGTTTAGAGCCCCTCTGTATTTAACACAGAAAGATCACAAACAAAAAACGAAATATAAATATCCTTTTTTGAACAAAGGCTTTCCATTGAAATTTCTGTAATTGCACTCTTTATTTGACCTCATTCTACATTACTTAATTCGTAGAAATTTAGGTCGTAATAGTATAGACAGTGTTTCTTAAAATAATATCCTAGGGACCTGACAATAGCTATGAAAATAATAAGGATATATACATGTAATATCTTATACGTAAAGGTTTTAAAAATATGTATATGATTCAATTCTGACTGTCCTATGATGGGAGTGTAATACTTACATCTTTATTTCGTCAGGAACAAAAATATATTCCATTGGAACGGCTATTTCCAAATCTTTTAGACTTCGAACATACTTCAATTTTGAGGAGAACTTTGAACTGCAAAACAGGAAATGTACATTATTCGGAGTTGAATTGAAAGGCGATCAGAAAGCCAGAATTCCCAAGACAACATTAAGGCAAAGTAACATGTTCATACATTTTCATCTCTGGTTAAACACTTAAAAATAGATATTATGAAAGTTGATAACATGAAAAGGATCGTACCTGATAAATGGTTTTGTTAATGTCATAATTGTCCTTATCCACAATGTCGGATGAACAATCAGTAAGCTTTTCAAGTTCTTCTTTAACCTGGAAACAATGAGTGAGTTAGATATAAAGCAAAGTCACGTATCTGAGATTTTAACTGATCTAGTAGCGTATCATATAAATTGTCATAGGTGTAATTTTACTGTGCAAGCATTTTATTGAACGATAAAAGAAATAGAATAAGACATACCTCCTGTCTATCATATCGTAGCATCTCTTCAGCCAACGTAAAGATGGCATTTTTTGTTTGGGCGTGGCCCCATGGAAGTATACTACCATATAATCTTCTACTACAAGAAGCTCTAACGTACTGAGTACATATCTGGAAAAAAGTAAATTCAAAATAACAGATATATTCGAGAAACTTATAAGAGGTCAAGATGGTCATGGCCTAGAATGCTAAAACTGGGATATGAAATGGGACTTATTCGTGGAAATAGAGATTTATTTTCTTTTGGAAGACAACGACGAATTTGAAACCCCCCCCCCCGAGGAACAAGCTACAAGGGCACAGAATATCTTCAATGAATCAATAAAAATGTACCACACGAAGGGAATTTCCTTAGAACTTGTGGAAACAGGATTTAAACTGAAACATCTAAGGTTAGGTAAGAGGTACAACTGCACATGTATAGAGATCCCGTGTAACATGCGAAGGAGATGTATACAATTATAGAGATATAATATAATATATACTCGATACATGCAATAAGACTACATCCTTTAGGATTAATGCACGCGATAGTCGGCCATGGAAATCATGATCTTTTCCAGATAGATCGTATCAGGTAATGTGCAGATACCTCATCTCAGCAATATCTAATCACATGGCCGGATTATGTATATTGGATACATGATAGATTTCATGATCATATTCGCACATGCAAAAGTAAATACAGGTCCATGATACAATGCTTTGCATTGCTTTTCTAGACGTAGTAGTAGCTTGGGTTTTGGCAGAAGCCATACTAAGACGTAGTAGTAGCTTGGGTTTTGGCAGAAACCATACTATAAAACCTCAATTATTTCACCAAGATTGGCTTTTATAAAGATATATGACATATATGACGTGAGTAGGCAAATTACATTGATCTATATCGTATATATATCGTATATATAAATGCAACTAATTAGATAAGTAGACCGAGATGGGAATGATTGACACAAAAGAGTGAGGACAGGGGCTGGTGTTTGAGTTGGGGTTTGTTTAATGGTAGTCCGACATTTCGGGTGACATTTGCCCTTTTTTCCCCAAGGTTTTGTATATGCACATGCAAATAATTATAAGTAATTAATCTAATGGATGGCAAAGTAATGTTATTCCGAGCATCCTGATGGGACGCTTATATTTTTAATGCCTTTATACAATAAAAGGGACTCAAGGACATGGAGAATGTTAGGTCCTAAAAATGCTGGTGAATACATTACAGAAGTGGGTGGGCCTGATAGGAGCTGATTTTGATGCACATGTATATCAAGAACCAGACATCTGCAACCTCCTCCTTGACAGTTTTATAAGGCAATGGAACAGTCACAGTGACACTCTTTTGAACCATATTCAATTGAATAGAGGGATAAGAGACCATAATCTAAAACTAAGCATAGTAGATTTCTTTAATTAACGAATTCATAATGACAGATAATGCATGATTAAAGCGTAATCAGCATTCCTAGTCTATTTTTGTACATCCGCTTACCAGAATAAATGGCTATTCGAATGTAATCTAATTTTCGTGTAAATTTGCTATGTGATCTATGCCAAAATGAACTAGGATCAGTAATGTAATCCTTTATTCCTGGCATGTGCTGAGGTCACATCAAGGGGCTTATTCAAGTGTGTAATCCAGCCTACCAGCACAGGCGGCCATCCATGGAACATTGGGCCACATGCAGCTACTGTGTAACTGGTAGCTGTATATAAAACTCGATTCATCACAAGCAAGGAGTTGCCCCTATTGGTCCACCAAAATAAATCATCCATTGTCTTACAAATAGCAGCAGCTCAATAACTCAGATATGACAATGGCAGCAGGGGAATGCTAAATATAGCGATTATCTATCAAAGACATATATATATTTTGATCAAAACCTTGGGAAATAATGTTATTATACTGTTCTACGTCGAGGGCCAGTAAGTATGAAGTTAAAGTTGCATTTCTAGCTAAATCAGCAAACAACAATACCTTTCATTTATCATTTTTAGCAATTCATTAAGAAGTCACACATTAATGGCACAACATCAGAACGGCCAATGCTTTGTCCAAATTTGTTGTCCAAATAGAACGCAACGTCCTAGACAACATGGGAGCAGCAGACCACAGGGCATCAATCGCTTTAATCAAGCCCAGTGGTACCACATGTCGTCTAGATGACAATGTCCCCACCTCATACATACATATAGCGTGAACATCTTTGTATCTAATATCACTTAGCTCCTCTTCCATTAATACCTTATATGCGTCTCTAGCGGAAAATGATGCCAGGGGGAGGGCGTGCTACAGGACAATGACACGAGTTAATATTCATAACAACACTAACGGGAGTTAATGGTTACAGAGATAATATGGTTCTTGGTAATAACAAGTGGATAATAACACTTACAGGAACAGGTTATCCATCACATAATGGTAATCCCGCCTCCGTTTGTCCGGTAAATAACACCCGGCGAACACAATAATAGCATTAAATCCATCTCCATAGTAACCTATGAGTGGAAGACAAAAACATGGGAAAAATATATATAGCAAGTCGCACATCATAAGTACACGTGTAAAGGTTTCTACATATATGTAAAAAAAGCTATGTATACGCTACATAAACTGAGGTCTCGCAGTAAAACTACATCCATAACAAGGCATTAACCTACTCGAATCATTCACCATCTTGAATTAGCTACTGCAGTGTTTGTCTTTAATTATTAATTCAATATGTTACACAATAGGGAGGTTCAGCAAGTCTAACCTATACGTAAACGTAACCGCATCTCTGATATGCAAAAATACGTTAAAAGAAAGAAAGCGGTTCAGCAAGACATGGCTGGAAAAACGTAACGTAACATATCAAGCAAAATGTTTCATCTCACAATTTAATTCTATACATAAAATTGCGACGTAATTCACAAAAAAAGATATATATATATATAGGATTTTTATTCTGAACAGACAAACATTACAATCAGAAAAGAATATACCATCTGCTAGTCAAATGACAAGCAGGTCTTCCAGGCAAATCTAGTTTATGAACAACGATATGTTCAATGATCACTATTGATGTTTGAGACTGACAAAGGTTGGTGTATGATTATAGTATCTATCGTTTAGTGCTAATGTACATTTTTATAATTTATAGTCATAAGTGATGTCCATTCAGTGATAAGTTCCCTATGAATACGGTTACGTAATTGATATAGGTTTGCTTGCGGAACCTCCTTAATAACGGTTGCAGATGACATTAATCATTTCACTGAGTCTTAATTCGGGTGGGGATGAGAGAAGTGGTTTACCTCCATGTGAGAGCACTTTCTTGTAAGGCTCAATAACTTTCATGTCTATACGGAACTGGCGGTCACCCACACTGACAGATCGCCAGTTCTTTTCATCCTCATACTCCTCTTTGGCCGTATACTCGGGGATAGGTTCCACAGCCGGCGTCTCGTCCGAGTTCTCACCTAGAACGATATCATATACGATATTATTATGCATTGCCTTTACTCTGAAGTTCATTTTAGATACTTAATAAATATTATGCATTACTCTTTACTTTAAATACCATTTGCAATTGGTAAAGCATGTCCCATATATACCCACTATCAATTTCATATTATCAAGACCATTCAAGTAACTCCAAATTCTTTACTTTTTCCTCATGATATTTTCATTCTAATGTACCCTTCCTTTACACGCATCAAGCTGATTCCACAACATTATAAAGGTGTTAGTACTTTAATGTTTGAATAATAATCAATTAAAAAACACCTTCTGTTGTTTTTCACATATAATAAATCAATCAATTTTTGACACCGAAAAAGGGTGCCTCTCTTTTGTGAAACCATAGATCTTCCAGAGTGTACTTTCAGTTGCTTCAAGACAAAGGGAAAGGCAGTCAATTTAAATTTAGCTAGGCTGAATACATAGTTTCCCTTATAAACTTCATATGTCACGCGACATTCTTATAATGGCAAAAGAGTATCGCACAATTGCACAGTTTGTTCATCACTAAGATAACTATTGGATACTAAAACCATTTATTTGAATTTTACGTCAGCACGCTCGTCACAACGAGCAAATATTTGATATTTACTTGGAGTAGACATCAGAGAAAGGAAAATATTGGGGCAATCGAAAGACAATGTTGATTAACTATTACCATATATCACATTACAGCGCAAGAATCTTTCAAATACATCACGAGATAATATATGATTATATTAGTCTTGAAACGCCTAACACTTATTATCGTATAGATATTTTCCCTTTCTCGGGGTCGGGAGGGATAATTCTAAGATTTTCAAATCAATGATGAACCTATATACATATGGATTTAATTAATCAAATCACAACCCGGCACGGAAAAAATGCTCCGAGTCCTGGAAACACCAAGCAAGGGCCATGATGGAAAGTTCCCTAACCATAAGGGGCTACGCGTGTCAAAATAAACTATGCAATAAAAAGGGAGTTAAATAATCACAGGGGGCAAGGAATTTAATCGCCGAGTGGACACAACCTCCCGCTCTCCCAGCGTTTATGAATGGAGCGAGTAATGTAGGGGTTAGGGCAGGTATAGCTGGCGTGTGAGCTCAACCCCCAGCAATGAAAAATAACACCTCCGGGGAAGCGCTTATACTAAGGTCAAACGACTCCTGCAAACACACCTCCCACCGAGGACACCACTGGATATAACCAAATGAATCCAGTCATCACAATATTTAGGTATCAATGTGTAAAACTTTCCAGGCTCTCCATTCAAATTTCAAGAGGTTAAATAATGTGGACATGCACAATGAGTTTTGTTGGCAGGAGCAAGTGGGGGAGAACGAGCGATGTACAAGTCCTAACTCCATATGTAACTTCAAGTCATCTCCATGGTACTTTATTAACCTTCTATGGACATATATTACTGCAAGTGTGACAACTTTGGAGAAAATGTGGGTGACATTGTTTCTGGTGGTATGTAGAAGTGGTTGCAAGAGAACATCACTTTAATTATAACTAGTCAGTGAATGTAATTACTTGGATGACAATGTATAACATTATGATCGTAATGTTTCAACAAATGGAACATGAAGGGTTGAAACTTTGGAGGTTTCCCACTATGAAATAACAATATTTACTAAAAGGTAATGAATCATTTAACGAAGATTGAAGAAAGTAACTCAGGCAAAATGATTTTGTAAAAAATCATTCCTGTACAGAATAGGGGTTAAAGTTCATTCAAGATACACACCAGCACAGAACAGTGCCTTCTTATACTAAAATACAATCAAAATCAAGACCAGCAATCTACACGAGAAGAACTTGCGAAACTGAAACCACCAACACTTAGACTAAACTATACTCAATGCGAATTAAGACAACTGTAAGCCTACAAGTGAACACAAACTTCCAGTACAAAAACACTAGCACAGACAAGTCACATAAGTCAAATAGCAAGACTATTCGACATTATGACTCATAAAGTATATCATATACTCACTCTCTTCCCAGTCTAGCTCTCCCTCGAATACAGAGTCACCGAATGCCTCGGGTGTGGTTAGATCATCAGGTGTCGGAAGGTCATTGAAGGAGTCAAGGGCATCGTTTTCTGAACTGCTGGCCGAGGCATTGGCCAAGATTGAGTCGTCCTGCTCATCCCTCAGTAGGTCCAGGTTTGGCACGATCTTTTTCTTGGGGGTGGACTCAAGGGTTATAGGCCGTTGAGCTGAGGTGCGAGATAAGAATGTTGATGTAAGTATCTAGTCTGGGTTAGCGTTCACATGGGACGGGGAGGGGGTTGAGTCAGAAATGTGAATTTCCAACTGAAATCTGGTGTCAGGTCCTTTCAGTCCCATAATACTCAGGTATATTAGTACTTAATATGATTTCAATGGCAACGCATGAAAAAAAATATATTATTTTAATATGCGTTGTTTGTAAATGTATTTAATGATGTCCAATAAAAATGTTTAAAAAAAATTGGTGAATATTTAATGAAAGGTAAGCGTCCATCTTTGATAAAATTCTTTTTTTCCCAGACAAAGATTAATAGCTTTGTAATGTATAAATTTGCTTTGTATACAAAATGTCAGTGAAAATAAAATTGAATTCAATGCTCAGGTAAAAGTTTTGAATAAATTTTATGAAGGCTGATTCATTGTACGCCATATTTGTTTCTTCTAAAGAAATAATTACGGTTTTGGGAAAGCTTTTTGCCTTGCCTGTTTATTTCTGAATCATACCAACGAGACTATATTCAGTCTAAATCCGTAAATTTAGTCTCGTTGATCATACCAACATCATAGAATTTAATTTTTTCAACAGTATTAACAGGCTTTTACCAACTTCCACTAGATATTTTGTTCTAAAGTAATATTTAGTCGTATTCCATTAGTCAGCAGTTAATGATGCATGAACGCATTAATAATAAAGTGGCATTTTGTTGTTGGAGTAAATTCGATACGCAAATCAGATCTATCATTTTAGAGCTGCCATTATAATGTCCAAACCAACGTGAATATTGGTTTAACCAGGATTCGAGTATTAAATTTCGAAGATGACTTCGCTTGAAAATTTCTTTCCAAAGTTTTTTTTATCAGGCCAAGTAGGAGAAGAATCCTCAATATCATTCGGTGGATTCCGGGAACAATATGGCCTTTTTAGAGATCAAAAGTTATTTTCCGAGAAAAAAAAGAAAGTTCAATATTCCACAGACACCTTCCACTCGAAGGTCAAAACGAAAAGTGAAATAATGGAATAAAATTGTTAAGCAGAATACTCTGGGAAGTCATCTATAATTATGGTGAACGGGAATCGGTGGCATATGCCAATGTAAGCAATTGGTGTTGTAATCCCAAAGGACAGACCATCGGACTTGGCATGAGAAGTATATTTTAGGTTAACATTGAGCTGGTTACTTAGTCATCATGTTACATACTCCCTGGTACTACTCTACAACTGTCCAAAGTAATATCGACTCATAACTGTATCTTACAAATATCCATTAAAAACTATCGATAACATAGGGGTAATATGTTTATGGTCACGTCTCAGCAAATGCAGAAATAACAAAATAAGGGTATTTCCCTTATCTAAGTGGGTTGGGCCTTTAGGGGGACTGACTGATAAGGGTTAGATCGCTAGAAAATGTACAATTCGCCTTCACTTATTCTCTAAAATAACCCAAATTTAAGTCAGAGATATGGTTCAAATACAGTTCTACATAACCAAACATATTTTTAGCATCGACTCAATATCAAATGTGACTAGATATCCTCATATTTAGGATTTTTAAGCATAATTTATACAATGTGTAGTAGAGCTGCCGATTGTACATTTTCTGATGATCTGACCCATAAGCTGGCGGGCGTAACTAGGCCTTGCATAATTTGCTTACTCAACGTGTTGCTGTTCATTTCATCCACTTCTTTGGATGTTGAGCTCGTGGTGTCCAACATGGCTGCTTCGTGTATTTTGTTCATCTTGGCAGACTCCCATTCCCCGGCGTGCGCTAGCTCCTCCTATGAAAATAATTATCACAGAGCATAAGTCAAATATTAAATGTTTCACATTAGTATTACATGGCAATAATTATAGTCCTTCTGGGAAAGTACGCAGCGATCAAACGTTAAAAAGTAAATATTGAACAATATTCAAAATACCTTCATGAACATAGCAATACAATATAATTTTACAATCATATTAAAACATAATTCTTCAAATATATAAAGGAAGATCTGACGCTTGAAGTTATGGAAATATCAACATCACAGCAACTATAACAGTCTTCATTTACAAAAGATGAGCCAAGAATATTGCAGAACAGGATTCATGGTTATGACACAACCTCTCTAATTTATGGTATATGAGGTGACCTTGGACACAGGGCCCATATTGTTCTACAAGCTGATCCCTATGGAGGGAGTCTCGGTCCATAACATATATACATAGAGCACAAATGGCTCCATAGTTTGCACTAACCCTCTTATGTGAGGATTTGTTTTTCTCTGAGTCAGCAAGGGTGCCGTGAAGAAGCGGCGAGGGTGTCTCGTCCTGTTTACACGCCTGTCAGTTATTAACCCTTTTCACCCGACCTGCAAATGACCGGTTATTGCAAGCCCCCCCTAAGCCCCCCCCCCCCCCAGTCTGATGATAATTATGATATAATAATAAAGGTAGATTTATTTAGAAAAAATAAATAACAACTCATACTATTGCAAATCCTTTCTGAATGCAGACAAATCTGATTGCGCTAAGGAATATGGGATATAAGAATATGTGTAGGATAGAGGACGAGAGTCTGTTCTCTTAGTGAATATAATTGTCTGAGGCCGTCAGGCCGAAGACAATTATATTCACTAAGAGAACAGAGTCGAGTCCTCTAGCATGCTTATCCTACAACTTCAATTGTTTGTTATGATTGTTGTTACCAAATCCCCCCTACCACCCAACCACCCTACAACAACTACCCGATCCATGATCAGTATTGCTTTGAGATGTACATTTCCTCACTTTCACTGATACATGGCTTATAGTGAGTGAGCTCACACAATATAGCCAATATTTCGAAACAAATGCAAGGTCTGTAGAGGTACAGGTGAACGTGACAGGTGTATACAGCTGAACTCCCTTGTTAAATTTGTTAACATTTCAGGAATCATATTATGCTATGACCGGGTCCTGGGTTTAAATCAAGGCCATTTTTGTTTATAAATAATAAACTCAAAATCAAATTCTAAATTTCTATTGATTAATTATTTGGTTTTTCATTCCTTAGTTTTTAACTCAGTGTTTAAGCATAGTTATATAATTATATAACTGCACAAAATTCCAACTGGTTAAATAAGATATACTTCACCCCACTGTTTACCATCATTGGACTCCGCGTGACTCATTTTCCTGTGACACATCACATTTTCTATTTCAGGAATCATACTATGCTATATACAACAGATCCTATCGATCCTCTGTGGACGAGTGAGTAGAGCCTTCAGCTCTACTTGCCAGCCTATACTTATGTGAGAGGTCCTGGGTTCGAATCCAGGCCAATCCTAGTTCGAAGTTATTTGCAACAGATACCTGAGCGGACTCTTTAATGAAAGAGTCCGCCCAGACACCTGAGAGGACTCTTTGGAGCGGACTCTTTCATTAAAGAGTCCGCTCAGAATGCTCAAAGAATGCACCTGGAATACAGGACTGTACTCTTCGAGCATGGGAGTCCGCCCAAGCCAATGGTGGGGAATAGGGACTCCACACCAAGTGTAGGATAAGGGATATAAGAGGTTTTACAGATAGACAAAATCGACTTAACATAAAGCTAGTTGATGGGGGAGAGACGACACCATTAACACGAAGCTCGAGAATGTTTCAAGCCGTTCCCTGGCGTCAAAGTGCTATGAATTCATGTCGTCATTTATCTATACTGGGTATGGTGGTTTATGGTCGCAATTAAACCACACCCATGAGGGAATTCATAGGACTGAAAATCATCATCCATGTTAATCATGCTTTAGCCACAATTGGATATAGATCAGGTGGTACTAAAAGAGCGAGTTATACTCTAATCCATAAACATATTGACGGAATATCAGACATGGTTGCTGCCTGGCAATACATTATCCATCCAAAGAATGGAGAATTATTGCACACTCGTGATATAATTTAACAATATGTCTGGTTCGGTCTATATGTATAAATTCTAGGCTTAAAATGATTCTTCTACATTTTAAAACGATTACAAGGCTGTCACACCATATTGGGAACACTTATTTGTATTAGTTCTTTCCTCATCAACATCCCTTCAAAGTTAGTGGTTTTTGTATAAATTATTGATTGAAAAGAGTTCCGTTCCACAATCTAGGTGCCATTCAAGCGATGCAAGGGGAAGGCCCTCGAGGGACCCATATGTTGGTTAGAGCTTTAGTTTTTTCCTGAGAGGACCTATTATTGCGACCGCTTTATCAAACATTTTTCTCTTTCTTTCTCTCCACGTTAAGGACACGTGTGGGCGTCTTTTCCCAGGATCAATAATCAACTATTTCTTCGTACAAAAGGTGGGAACTCCCCAATCAACCTTACGGACAATCCAGCTTGTGAAACGACCCTTAATGGCTTCATGCCAATAGTAAATTATTGCAAAGTTTGCCCATCGACGATATTACAAGTGTCATTTGATGTCAAGTCTAATTAATGAAATTGAACAGTGACAGCATTGTTTTTCAGCTCGACTAAAATATCCCGAGTTTAACTCGTAATAAAAACTGGATATTGTTAATAACTCGGCTGTCTCCTTGAATTGGGTTAAAAGGAGATGGTTGTTTTCAACAGGAAAATCATTCAGCAACTAATCGTGAATTAACTTGTGTCCTTCACGAAGGAAAAAGATCCAGCGCTAGTCCGGGCGATGCCTGCAGCCAATCTTGCCATAATCAATAATTAGTTCAGTCCCTAGTGAAAATCACCATGTTTCAAACTGTCAGACTCCCCGAACAGCCCATGAAAACAGGCCATGTAGTTTTGATGTTAACCTGCTCATTTTAAACTAGTGATTCTCATAGGGAATAACCAATGCAATTGAAATTTTACTAAGTTGCAGTGGAAAAATCTAAATTGAATGATTTCTAAGCCAATTAGTATGACTTAGCAGAATTATTGATTATTTCGCTTTAATAGTTTATGTGGAAACGGGTACGCTTGGATACACAAACGCTGAGTAACACATGATGTTCCAATTCATGTTGGTAGAGAGGCTGTATAAAATCAAGACGGAATGAATTTAAGCTTAATTTCCAAATACACATACCCTACTAATAAAAAGAGTGGTAAAAGGAGATAAAATAAGAATTAGAGGTTAAATTATATTATAAAGAGGTTAAATTATTTTATAAATACATATGCAAATTCTAACTAAATAACTTCTTTCATGCGCGCTGACTTATTTCCAAAGAAACCTTAGCAAAAAACGCATTAGAAAGAAACGCGCCGGGACTCTGGAGGGAAAAATGTACAGAAATCAATACTTATCAAAATTGCTGTCAGCCTATAAAATGTTTCTGCCAATCACAGCCGAGATATAATTTACAGCAGTAGAGGAAACTACCGCTGGAGACAACCAGGGAATTTCCACCTTGAATTTAAATGGCTCGAATCTAATATAACTACAATGTCTGACCGTTCCATTGCCAGTGCATATTGGGGACTATATATAATGGAAGATGTCTTAAAGAAATATATTAGGTGATATCAGAATTTAGGGAAACATTTCTAAATCTAAGAAACTATCCAAGAGCCTATGATAAATAAAAGCAAGGTTATTGCAGCACAATACACACCCCATGTTGCAAGAAGCTTTACTTGGGAATAGTGGAACTCTATTTGCTTGTCTCCTCGACGAAACTTAGAAAGGGTAATTTGTGCTAGTTGGTGCTATGACAGATAGTGGAATGGAGTTGTAGACATTCTGTCTGATCTTGTAAGGTAAGGCAAGAAGGAAGAGCTGCGTCTTAAATTCTACGCAGCAGTGAAAGAGTCTTACAATTACATCCAACATTTAACCGACACTCTTGGAGAGAACACAAGACGGGAGCCTACTTAAAATACTGCAGTATCCCATCTTGATAACGAGTGGCACAGTAAGATGAGAAAGCTATCAACACTAACGTGATCTTAATTATAACATTCCACGGCAACCAAAGCCTTCCATGGCCTTAGTCTGAGTTCCTAAACTTTGCATGACTAGTCTCCCCATTCACGTGCAAAAAGTCACTGACGAAAATCGATGAATCCCCATTATAGAACATTAACCATTCAGGTACCACAAAAAGCATCAATCGCTAAAGGTGTATTTGTAGTTGGGTGTGCCCTCTACATATGATAGATACATATTTAAACATAGATACAATTCCACGTACAACATTTGCTTAATGACAAACAAAACCTTACACAGGTGTGGTTTAATATGGACAAAATTAATATCGAAGTTGCATTTCCGTATGGCTGCAATGGTAATCGAAGTGCACTTAATAGAGAAAATTGAAAAAATATAGTAATATTTTCGTCTTGGAGAAGGCAATATTAAAATGAAGGAGAAAATGGATTCGAAAATGTTGTCGTTATCAGAATAAAAGAGTAAATCCTAGACTACCGAAATTTCAATGTGACTAAAAATGTAAGACATTTGGGGATGGTACATATGGAATTGGGTCTTATCTTACAAGGTGCATTGTTCCATAGACTGAGAGGAACTTGAGACAAAAATACCATTCCTCCATTCAGATTGTACGTGCAGCGGAGGAGGGGGATGGATACACGAGGATGATATTTCATTCATGAACTATGACTACTAAGTGAAGCATCTGTTATAAGGAGTTATTACTAGGGTGCTTTGGCAGTGGGATTCGGTAGTAGTCAAAAGTATGTACACAGATGAGTTTCATTCCAGCTCTGGGTCAACATCTTTTCCTAGTGAAGACTAATAATGGTGGAGAAGAAGAAGAAGCAGTAGAAGTCTCAGTACCAGGCAGCAAGGCAACAACTATTGCCATTTGACATTTACTTACATCGCCTTGGACGAGGGCAGCTGCCACTGTACCAACGATGTCATCCAACTCTTCCACTTGGAAGCCTTTCTCTAAGAGTTCTTGCTCCATTGCTTTTTTCGTCAGGAACGTTTGCAAACGTTCTTGGTCCCGAAGGCGTTGCTTGGCAGTCTTTTTGCGTTTTCTATGGGGCCTTTTCTTGGTATGTGTCGTACTCGTGGTTTCGGACGAATCGTCAGCATTGCTTGCTTGTTCCTCCGAACCAGTATGACACATTCGGGCGTAATGGTTGGACAGCCCACAGCGGTGACATTTGACCCCCCATGCAGGACATCGGTGTCTCGAACTCCAAGGCCAGCCGCAATGCCAACAGTCCTGTTCCTCTTGCACAGGAACGTCCCACGTCTCGAAGAACTTGGAGAGAAAAGCCTCGTCGAGGTCTGCGATGCTGTAGATGGACTCAACTTCTGGCTGTGTGTAATCCCATTTAAGATATTTCACAAAATCCACTTGCACGTGCTGACCAATACCACCATCCTGAGACGTCCCAGCATTTGAGTTCTTAGTACCGTATTTGATAGCATCTGTTGGACACATTTCTAAATTTCCAACCGTGAATTTACCATTATAAATGACTGGTCATGCAATAACATAGAATTAAATCAATCTCCTTCACTGTCCAGTCGAAGAAAAAAATAATAGAAAGACAATCATATAGATTCATGTAGGCAGACCCGAGTACTACACCATCTAGCTGGCACACAGTCCTTCGTATTATTCACATTATGAGCCCATTCTACTCTGCACTGAACAGCTCTGAATACTGATGCTTAGGAATTTGGTGTCAATATGGTCTATCCCCTTGCCATGGATATAATAACATAGATGTAGTAGCACCAGCTCACAGGCTCTTGCTGTTGTTATACAGTAGAATAAAAGTTGAGGGGTGATTGATGAACGATGCAGACGATTGATGTGAAATTAATCCGCGGTGGTACTTTTCTGCTTGTCTCCTGGAAAATTATAATCACTTGGTTTCATCAGTCCTCCTTTCACTCCTCTCCTGACCTACATCCAGGCATTTGGGCAAGTTTTAAGCCTGTGCACTGGTTCTAGAAGCATTTAGTTGGCGTATGGCGGCCTATGTGGTGGTGTACACATATAGGAAGTATGGGGAGGAGGGAGAGGCCAGGCAAGGCTGAGTCAGTTAGTGTTGTTGAGATCTAGGTTATTTGTAGCAGTGCCCCCCTTGCGGCTCACACAGACTGGCCAAGGGAGCATCCGCCGAGGCAATGGCCATGTTTTTGCCTCCTCCACCTCCTCATCCCCATCTCCCTCCACCTCCTCCACCTTCAACTCCCAACTCTAATAAATCTGTCCAGTGTGGGCTGATGGTCGTGATTGTCAAGTCATCATACTGCAGTTCCCACCACCAGCAACATGAGATTTGCCTGGCTGAATGACAGGATGGTGGGCAGCCGTTCACCAACAGATGGACACAGTCCAAGAGAGAAAAGCAATGGATTGATTTACCTGTGGTATTAATGTCGAGAAGGAGGAGGAGGTGTACGTTATAGGGTGGAGAGCATGGGAGGCAGAAGGGCAGGGAAGTGCTCAGTATGTAAGGGTATAGGGGAGGATCGAGAGCAGCTCTTTTGTATTGCAGTACAGGCACCAGAGGCCCAGCACTCGCGCCCTCACTCTCTCCCTCCACTTGCCTCTTGTGCACACATTGGTTCTGTTGTGGTGGTATAAAGCTAGCGAATAGAATAGCCAGGGCCTTACAGCACATGTGTTCGTCTAGTCAACTTCCAATACGACCATTTACTACTAGACTCGCTCCCTCCCTCCCACAGGTCTTGGTATACTGACGGATAGATAATTGACGATGACAAATGACAACCAGCATTGATGATATGTATGCATATAAATATGTTCCTCCTTGTCTTAGATAAGACCCATTCGATGTTTACACTTGGCACAAATACTAAGGATACGTCTCCGATGTACACACAAGGATCAATGTCACTGAATCATCATTCTTTCGGCATCACCCATACTTTCTTATATATACTGCTTTGTTAACAACAATATTATAAAAAATAATATTAATTAATATAAATATTACAATAATATATATGTAAAACCCAAATCAGTGTCATAAAAACACAAACAAACTGGTATGGCCAGGGAACAGAGAGACAAAAAATGAATCACAAATCACATTTAGATCACAAAGTTCAGACCACTAAAGCACCATACACTGTCTGGGCCCCGGCTCTGTGAAAATCAATCGTAGATCGAACAAGTCACATGCAAGAAGCAAATGAATAATTTCTCAGGCCATTGCCAATAAGTACCAAGAGCGGGGGTGGGGTGGGGTGGGGGGGATATGTCCGATATAATATATATAGTTCAGCAGTTGTACATGACTGGCCGAGGGCTACTGGCTTGAACCTACGAGAGAGATAACTAGAGCCTACTTGATGCTTATTATATTCGTGGTACCACTCTGATACAATCACTTCCACGACACCCCCAGGTCTCTTTGGCTTTCTCCAAGGCTCAATGGTTGAAGCCACAATCTGGCGAGGGTTGGATAATTTCCATCACGATCCGGTCTATAAATACCAGGACACTATAATGGAAATTGATCCAGATGCAGCGTCCAAGTGCAATCATTGGCCGCAGCAAATGGAGAATATTAACTCCTTCCACTGTCCATTCCCAGGCCACTTCTTCTTCCTCATCTTCTCCTTCGTCTTCCTTCTTCTGTGCAACTTTTTACACAAGGGTAAAGGCGAGGGAGGACGTGGACGCCCTAAATACAAGGATCACTTATTGTCAGCCAGGCACGCTTTTCTCATGATTACACTTTCGGATAGAGGCAAACATAAAAAGGATTTCAAGGTGTTTGCCTTTTACCATTGAGCAGGTATGGGGCGGAAAAAAGACGAGCTCGTCAATGAGTGACACCAATGTAAATAAAGGCTTTTGATGCTATGACATGAATTAATTCTAAGCAAAAAATAATCAAATGGGATGTGAGACTTGGTACTAAAAGATATCTCGGATCAATTTCCCTTTATGGACATTTTCACAAGATGACAAGGTCCTAAAATATTTAACAGTGAGAACACAGTCCACTCCTAGGTCAGATCTGGGCGAATACCAGAGAAAGTGGTGGACACAGGAAAGTGAAGCACTCTGAGGGTGCTATACATCTGGGCTAACAATTACTCTGGCTAAATTCCAATTTAGATCATGACCACCATGGGATTGGACTCGTCGTTTATATACGCCATTTATCGGAACATCGATAATTGCCGAACGCCAGTTCGAACAAACTCATCTCAAGTCTGATTATTGGAGACATGCATGTCACATCCTAAGTCCGGATCGCTAACGTTAAGACAAGTGCGTGCTTCTCCGCATAAAAAATGATATTGCAATCAGATTGGATAGGGATGAGAGTGTCTTAGTTAAAAAAGTATTCCAATTATAAAAAGTATACGATGTCGATCAGTTCGGGCCCGTCTCTTTCATATAAAAAAACTCGTAGACAAAAACATAAGAATATAGCAAATATATATTAAATATATATTAAAATACATGGATATAGAGAAAAATATGTGTTTCAGAAACGAAAGTCGGACAAAAAATATAACATAATTGATTTTTACCTTTGATATAAAAACACACATATTCTATTCATTTTATAACAATATATTGTGCATAATTCACCAGCTATACATCTGGATCACAACTGTACTATGGAATGATGTTGCCAATAAAGTTGCAGTTTGATGATGTATGTAGCAAATATCACCAAAGGTCAGATTCATGGCACGGAACAGAGTGACAGAGTTCCACCAAGGCTGACTGAAAGTAACAACCCCTCGCGGCTATTCTATGGATAGAATGGCTTGTTTGAATTGGACTTTATATGAGACAGGGAAGTTTCAGAGCGCATAGTAAAATATATGCATGAAATAAACAAAATTATGTAAAATATGAAACCTATAGTGGTCCGAGATGGGGAGTCGGAGAACAAAGCTGATAGTTCATCTATTGGATTAGTTGTAGCGTTTAAAGGGGACGAACCTAATGCAAGATACATATATGCAAATGTTATATTCGTACAAGAAAAAGTCAGTAAACCCCAACCACTACAAGGCAGATATTAAAAGCAAAATTACTAGCAAAGGGATATTCTATACCGAAGATGGTTAATTTATCTGAAAACCCACCGATTATAGGGGTGAATTGAATACTGCAATCATAACCATACATTTATTATGCCAGAGACTTTCTGCGTTTTAATCTATCCTTTGACACCACAATAATGTGTTCACTTCTTTGTATTCCTTGATGTATTTCAAAGGCACTGTACTAAATCTTTAAAAAATAACTTTTCTTACTTACAGGGTTCTACTCGCTCACTGTTACACTGTTAGTCCAAGCATTTATCATTTAGCATATGTGATGTGTTTCAGGGAAATGAGTAGCAAAAGATGGATTTTGAGATGCCATCATATTCATAAAGATGAGATCAAGCCGATTCCAATGATAGTAAACAGTAGAACATCTAATAAGCATTTCTATATTTTAGGTTCGATATTTCTATTTCTTTAAAAACGTTACAATATTTCTACTTAGGCAATTACCAGTAAAGAAACTAAATATACTCCATACGAATACCGATTTTTTGTTACATAGCTTCATATGACTAAAGGTGCTAAACCCTCCGAAAACCAGAACATTTTACAAAAGAGATCTTGTGAATAAAACACTTTGAAAAATATCAATTTTGCGACTTGTGACTCATTTTCCTGCAACACATCACATATTGACTATGATCATAAAACTTCGTTAAGGACAATGGGTGATACCATAACTAATAGGCCGACACATACATGATGATGATGGTGAAAACTATTCATTTTCATTCAGGAAACGTTGGGGTGTTGACGAGAATACTGTCATAGAAGCACCCCTTCTTAAACACCGACAATGAAAACAATTCCAAACCGAACCACCAGAAGCGAACAAACGATTAGTCACGATGTTTCAATACATGTACAGACATATTTATCTAAAGCCCATTCATTTTACTTATGCCCGAGCCTCACTGGCTGGTTGGTTTGCAGAAGGCATTGATGAATTATACATGGTAAAATACCGAAGGTTGGTGGCAAAGGTCATATAGTGGAATAGATCGAAGACTGGCTTTACTACAGCAGAGAATACATTTCACTACTATCTCCTGCCAGGACTGAGAAGGAAGACTTCTCTCTAAAGCTTTTCATCCCGTTGGCGTGTTCTCAGGCAAGTTGCGGCCTCGAGCAATTGTTAAACCTTGCAGAGGAATGAGAACCACTAATATCTATCAAAACCAAATGTAAGGGATGTCTGGCTTAAGGGATGCGACAAATCCTTAATCTTCATTTAGAAATGGAAGTCGTGGAGAGCATTACTAATTATAACGTGTCTTTATATCTAAGCCTGCGTTTTCTTCTGGGTGATTGATTGGTTGATTGAATTAGATTTTTGAATACAAAAGAATGGAGGATAAGGTTTTCCTATCATGTCGTCTGGGGAGCTTCAATGATTCAATGCTCAAATCACTCTCATTAAAGAAGACAAATGTGTTTGAAGCGCACTGGAAAAAAGCTTTGGAGGCTGACTGATATATATCCGTATAATATACGGGAAGAGGGGTTTCTTTGTCTCACATGTTCTCAGAACTTGTTGTTTTACCAACCGCTTTTCTGATCTGTAGAGTTCCGTTCATCCTCTCTGGAGGACGTCATATGTGAAGATATCGGGGGGGGGGGGGGGCGGGGCGGGGAAATGTGATTTTAAAGCCCTTTTTAGTTTTTTAGTTGTATTCTATACAACTATTTTTAGCCCGGGAAAGCCACTATTAGGAATTAAAAGAGATTGATGTCATGCCTCTTCCACCTCTGTGGCAACATGGGGTTCCCTAGCAACGCGTCCTGCAAGAGTCCCTAGCAACGGGAGAGAGATCAGAGGGGGAGGGAGAGAACAAGGAAAAAGAGAGAGGGAGTTGAGGGGAGAGAGATCAGAGATCAGAGGGGGAGGGGGAGAACGAAGAAGCAGATGGAGAGGGTGGGAAAAATCAAACAGGGAGAGGGAGAAAAGGATAGAGAAGAGAAGGGGGAGAGAAAGTCAGGAGGGAGAGGATGGGGGAGAGGGAGGGATGGTTGGGCAGGGGAGGGAAGGAGAGAATGAAAGAAGCAGAGGGACAGGGTGGGAGAAAACGGATTGGGTGAGGGACAAGAGGATAGAGCCAGAACAGGGGAAGAGAGAATAGGGCAGGTGAGAGGAGAAGGTGGGTAGGGACAGGGGAGAGGCAGGGGGAGAAAAGGAGGAGAGGCAGTGAGAGAGGAGGAGAGAGACAGTGAGAGGAAGAGAGTGACCGTCCAGAGGATGGGTACTTTGCTAGTCTAATATATAAAGCTCAAGAAGGGTTTTTTTTGTCAGCATGTTCCGGGAATCTGTGATCTTCCCAGCTGTCTTTTTGGTCTCTACAGGTACGTCAACCCTGGCTGGAGGACATTATAGGTGGTTTGTGAAGGTATCTGGGGTGAAAATGTGATTTTGAAGCCTTTTTTGAATTGGAATATCCACACTCTATTTATAGCCAGGGAAGAAGGTATGGTCAAGCCAATGGCAATGATCAATGGGTCCTTGAGCCAATTGATCATGTGACCCAGAGATGCAAGGGGAGGGTATGTATGGGAGAGGTGAGGGGTGGGGGAGAAGAAGAGAGACTTGGAGAGGGAAAGAGAGAAAAGGAGAAAGGGAAGGGAGAAGAGGAGGAAGGGGAGAGAAAAAGAGGGGAAGGAGAGATCACAGAGGGGGATGGCAAAGAACAAAAAAGAGGGAGGGAGAAGAGGAGAGGTCAGATGGGGAGGGGGAGAGCGAGGTAAAAGAGAGAGGGGGAGGTGAGGGGAGAGAGATCAGAAGGGGAGGAGGAGAGTAAAGATGCGGAGGGAGAAGATGGGGGAATCAGATAAGGATAGGGAGAAGAAAGGGAGAAGGAGAAGAGGGGGAGAGAACAAGATGGGAGGGAGAGGATGGGGGAGAGGGAGGAACAGAATGTAAGAAGCACAGGGAGAGGGTGGGGGAAATCGGATCGGATCGGATTTTCCTCGTGGCGGAGGAGAAATTGAGTAATTATTAATATTACATGTATATGGCGTTTTATGTTAAGGCCCAGCAATTGGAAACTTTGAGTGGGCGATGAACAATAGGTATTAGTTTTCTGTATTTGGAACGAAGTTCCACAGAAAAGTCTCAACTTCTGATTAATTCCATCATGGCTAGGATCATTCTGCGCAGACAGAAGAAGAATACATGCGGGCTTTTATGTCGAAATTATACAGAAGGGAATACATATGCTGGCAGGCGACTACCGCAGACAAATAACCTCCTTTATTCAATAAGCATAAGCAGCGAATATCTGTTTCACTTCCCCAATCGTAATATGACGATGACGTATTGCATCAATTCGAGCCGTCATGTCATTCTCCATCATAGTCATTAACGTCAGGAAAACAATAAGAATGCCAATTGTTTTTCGAAAGCCAGAGTAATTAACTTTCTGTATTATGAGAGACAGTACAAGTATGGAGACAGACTAGATTGAAAAACCTACCGTATTTCAGGAAAAAAATATTGTTATTAGAAAAGAATAAGCCTTTGCTACTACTGTTTAGCATTGTACTAAATATAACATCATATGTGATGTGTCACCGAGAAAGGAGTCACAAGTCGCAAAAAATATATTTTGAGATATCATCATATTTGAAAAGATGAGAACCAGCGGATTCCAATGATAGTACACATCTAATACGTATTTCAATATTTTAAGTTTGATATTTTTAGTTTTGAAAAAAAAAGTATGCAATATTTCTGGGTGGACTTTTACTAGGAAGGAAAGTAGCTAAATATACACTATAAGACGACCTTTGAAATGCAAGAATATATCTAATACACTGTCTTGAAATTTGGTACATGTAGTACGAAAGGCGTTAATCAATCCAAAAATGAAAACATTCCCACAAATACATCTTGTGAATACAACACTTTGAAAAATAGCCATTTTGCGAATTGTGACCCATTTCCTATAACACATCACATATGGAGCCAAAGTGGAAGCTTAAATGTTACCTAGTTCACGTTGACTGCAATTAGCTCAGGGAGCTTTGATAGGGATAACGAACACATGTATATATTCATAAAGGCAATCAATACATAAGCAAGAACTTTTAAGCGGGCAAAAGCGCCTTGTTCATCAGGGAAGGCTCTTGCCGGTCGGCCGAGCTAATCGGCGCGGTCTGACCGCGTAATCAGGTCAACAAAGAGCAGTTCAAGACTTGTGTCGAAAAGGTAATTACTTTCTCCTCATAAAACTGGTCCCAGTGTTGGTATAATTAAAGGCGGAAGGCTTGGTATCAGTGAGCTTAACACGCCTTAAATCGTCAATCATTGCTTAATAAATCACTGATAATACAGCATCTTACTCGCATAAATCACCTTCACTAATGAGCACGACTTTTATATCATTTTTCTACTCAGGAGCTGTTCTTTTTGGACTGATGGCCGCATATAGGTAGTATACAGCTACCGGGGAAAATGGACCAGAGAAGCGCGTAAGATTGGTGAAGGAAACAAGTTACACCTGATATAGACTTCGCCTTATTAAAACTCACAATGTGTGTAAATTACACAAGAATTTTACCTCGACCACATGTACATAATACACACATTGGAAACTTGCTTTCAATGATATCCATATATACACCATACCCACTCATCCAAACCTGTGAACAATCGCAATATATCTATAGGCGGTACATCTGACACAGGTACTGAACAATCTGAATAAAAAAAATTCTGTCCAACGAACTACAAAATCTCGATAATAATATTCACAAATGCGTAACGCACATTCTGAGTAAAAAAAGGGAAATTTAGGAGAGGAGATTCGAAAAGAGAGAAGTGGATATGATATGATATATGGTATGATATATGATATGATATGCGACACAGGCTGATATAGGATGCTGGTTGATGTAAGTGTAGAAGCTGTGTGGTGGCAGACCTGTACGGAGCGGGGCAATGCAAGATCATCCGTCCATGCCTAGCAGCAACATTTGTATCATTCGTCCTTATATACCTAGCAGCGACATAAGTACCGCCAGCCAGCAACTTTGACTAAAGGCCGGGTCAGCCGTGCTGTATTCCTACCGGACTCCTAGATGCTAGTCGCATCAAATGATTAGAATGTAGTACTGTTGCTTGCAGTTCCCTGTATTTGGGATGAATAGTCTAGACATATTTAATCCTTCATGCTATTAGAGAAGGTGGATAGATAAATCTCTAGTAACATGAGCGATTATCTAATTGATCCATGTCATATTGATTATGAAGCAAGTGTAATTAGATACTAACATGGATATAGAATAGTGCCGATACAGGTATGGAAGGTATGCGTCAGCGATATTTTACATGTCATCATCAGATTGAAAATGAGCCAGACAGAACATAATTATTATAATGCATTTGCTGTATAAATAAAGGTTTGAAAATCTGAATCAGCACATGTTATGTTTGGACTGAGAGTGTATAGACAATATTAAACATTCCATTCAAGCTATAACCACTCTGATCCTTCAATAATAATATGCAGCCGTGAAAAAAACATACATCAGAACTGGTGTCATTCACCCTTTAAAAAGAATGCCTACGGGTACAATATCTAGTGAACAGACTTGAAAAGAAGCAGGGCTTTCATGATCAATATTTGCCCATTACTCAGCTTAAATCCAAACCTTTCTTCAAGTTTCAAGACAGGGACATTTGAGGCATGACCACATTAAACTTGCCCAGCGGGTTCTCGCTCGGGAGAACTAATAGAAACTTGGAAGTCTTTACCCTGGATTCCTTATCGATTTTATTCAACGGGGAAATAGCTTCGCACCTGTGACCCATACAGAGAATGAAGGACTAACAGCTTCAGCATGAGGTTAACATCTTATAATCATCGGGTGTCGCTAAATCAACAGCATTTTACCCAGACTCAAGGCCTTCAGTCTTTGATTAAATCAATGACCGAGTCAGTGGCTGAGAATAAAATGTCATCCATCTCCCCAAGGAGAGAAGACATCAACCTAACGCTCAGCCAGCTTGATTACATCCAATCTAAGACCTAGCGCCAATCAAGAATTGGTTCTCCGCTATCAAAAGTATATATCCACCGTGGCAGACACTGTCTTCTATATAAGGGACACTGAAGGATGCATGAGAGCAAATGCTAGGTCATAAGCACAGCATACATGTAATCTGTATGAGACACCAGACTTGCACACAAGTCACAAGGGCCGCGCCCACAGGGGTACTAGATATGCTCGCACGCCATTGTTACCCCGAAGCAAGCATTACAGTCAATTCTACATGTATAATACACAGACTTTTCTCCCCATTCACGAGGTGCAGTCGCATCAAACAGTCAACCCAAGCACGCGCTGGGATTTTGTTAAGTCTGTTTTATTAGCAGGGGAAAAAATAGTGCACCAGTTCAGTGCCATCGAGAATGTGACTCATTACCCCGGAAATGTCAATGCTAGCGAGCGACTGAATGAATATTCACCAGTTCCTCAATTCACCCGTCGATAAACTACCTTCAAACATCAATACTCACCCTTAATTGCTGTTCAGGATATGGCTTGCTTCTATGTAAAGGGATATCATTCTCTTTGTGAGCCCTGTATAAGGTTGTATTTATGCATGGATCCACGCAAAGACGAGATAACTAGGTTGTTGAGAAGGTGTTAAAGAGTGCCGTTAGCAAATACCCTTGCCATAAACTACTCACGGAGTCTAGATCTATGCAACCTCAGAGCAGCAACTTGCCAACATCAATATTCCCAATCGACACGCATATCAGCACATTATGAGTAGCACATATATGCAAATAAACAATGCCTATTTTGAGATATGACTAAGGATATAAAAAATAATCTTGGATCGCATGTGCAATTCATATATATAAAATCAAACACTTGGCTAGCCGCAGTCTTGTTCCCACGCTATACTTAGTAAATGAGGAACATTCCACGATACCGTACGTCTTTACTAAAGCTTACTATGGGAAAGGAGATGTATTAGTTCTGTTTAAGTCTGTCCGAACCAACATGCACCGGCCGTTCATCAATCAGGAGCACAAAGAGTGATATGGAGCTCCTCGCTTCCTCTAGCAAGTGAATGGAGCTGATATCATCCCGCGCCCCAGCCACCCAACTCATACACTTCCAACTAACAATGTTAAAGAGTGGTTGAAGGATGACCCTTCTTCCTACTTACATTGGGACTGAGTTGACACTTTAAATGTTAAAGATGACTGTAAAGGAGAAGAAGACTGATGAAGGGATTTGACTTTTGTCAAAGTAAATCCGAGTGTGTGGGTGTGTGTACGAATGGGTGGGTATCCATCCACAGAGCTTTCCCTCAATAGAGAAGCTGACCAATGGTGGGTGGGGTACTCCGAAGTGACTGCTACCAATCCAGTGGTGGTGGGTGGGTAGCTGATGTGTCTACAGCGGTAGCAGAAGAGGCAGCAGCGCTGCAGCCATCGGTGGCGGCAGCAGCAGCAGCAGCAGTCGCCATGACTGACAAAGCCTTCTCGTCCTCTTCCTCCTCCTTGCCAAGCCAGCCAGCCAGCTTGAGCAGATGATCAATACTGGAGTATACAAAAGACAACAAGAGAGCAGCCCCTACCCCTCCTCCTCTCCACACTACTCACCCATCTCTCACTCAAGTTATGATTAGTCATTATAGTCTCCTTCTATTAGAACCTTTCTCCGCCCGAAGCAATTAAGAAGTCTATTTCTTTCCTTGTCTTGGTGTTGGTAAGTTTTCCACTAGCACAAAGGAGTCTAATTGCTCCCCAACGCTGATGTGCTCAGGCCAAAAAAGCAAAAGGTCAAATGGCGTCCCAGTGACCTTGACCCGAGGCTGGACTGGGATCGTGTGTTAAGTTGGGTGCCTGAGGCACTGCGCATGTATTGCCCTCAATAGCGGCACCAGTGGTAGCAGCTAGACGTTGAAGACTGACAAGGCCTTGGCTACTCTTTGACAGACATCATTTTTAATAGCAATGTTCTCTATATAACCTTAATCACCCATCTAATAGCAGAATTCCCTTCCATTTGATCCCTTCCACTCTTGAGTTATGTAATCGGATGGATCAAAGCGATTCCTGGAGGATAAATCGTGAGTCTCATACGGTGGATAAGTAATCAAATCTCAGGCAACCTGTCTTCATTTGTCTCCCACTTTCCCAGGCCGAAAAGGAATAAAGACAGATATGAACGTATTGCCTTTCTTGTGCCTCCTTACATTTTTCCTCATATAGAATGATATTGTGGTTGTTAACGAAAGCTAGCAAATACCTCCAGCAGTGCTCAGTAATGTTTACTTTGTTGGATTATATTGACACTGGCAACTGTATCACAATATGCCTAAGGTCTACGATATTGCCAATCGAGCAAGGATTTCCTGTTATATCCTGACCGTATGGTACTCCGGCCGTTCCTTAAAGCCTAAGGCCTACTGTATTAAGTACGAACTTACCGCCGACATTCACAAGCTTGTGTGATGCAACAAGACAGGTCATACGGAGATCAAAGAAAGGACGAAGAAATTGACCCAAGGGCTTAGTTCCCCCAGCGCTCAGGTGCAGCGATCTAGTCTGCAAGTCTATGAATAGAAGAATCTATATTCATCTTCAAAGTGATTTAATAGTAAATGATATCTCAAAGGACTCGATTTTTGTTACTTTTGAAAGTTTAAAAGATTTGAATAGGTCAACTTCAAAGATCCCCCATTCTCTTAAGAATAAAGATTAGAACCTTTTAATATTAAGAATAAAGATTAGAACCTTTTAACATTAGAAAAATTCCCCCAACAAGCAAATTTCTGTCCCATTTCTATATTTTATACATTTTGGATTGAATAAAAATGACTATATTAAAAAATATCTAGGTTAGCGATTTGGCAGGAATGCCACTAATGGGATTGTTAAGCCTCTTGGCACATTTCTAAAGTCTGAATTACACTAAAATGTCCTATTTTAAAGTTTATGCTTTCGGCGAAGAGAAAACAGTTTTTAACATTCTATCCCGATGGGTTTCAGAAAATAATGGATCAATATCAGGGAAAGTCTTATTATTCCCCCGAAATTAGGTGGGAATTCAACTTTGATTTAAAAGCTGGCATATAGCACTTAAAGATGGTATCGGGCGATGGGTCTCTTACAACTCAATACAGTGCAGCAATAATAGGACATGCATTCTATCGTGGTTATAATGGTTACCTACTCAATAGCGGGTCAATACTATATTGATCACTAGCCATCGATCAAACAACCTGATACACAGCTTGATCAGAGTAGTTAATGAGTGTAAACAATTGATATGGAACCTCGGGCGGTGGTTATACATTAAGGAAACCTGATACCGTAGTCAATATGGATATTTTCCATTCCTTGTATTGGATATTTACCCGGCGCTGATTCCATGTAGGTTTGGTCAATATGCCGTACTTTGGAAATCAATCCAATAGGTATAGGAGAGTGTATAAACAATATTTGCATGTATAAAAGAGCACTTTAATTCCGCCTGTACAGATAAGGGAAATAAAGTTATAAGAAAGGATTAAGCAGGTAAAAACACAGATCTGTTTCCATATAGTTATCCGCACGCTTACCCCCATGCCTTTAGAACGTCGATCAACTGCAATTAATCCTTCAGAGAACAGACTTGGGGATGGATGCCTGACACGAAAGCTTAACAGTAATGGAAAAATGAATCCAAGCCATGTTTTATCTTTATCCTCAATACTTGAAAAGTCAATGTCTACTTAAGATCCGAGGCATCATTACTTAAAAAGGATTTTCCTTTATCAGAGTCTGCTCAAATCAAGTCAGGACAAAAAGATGAAAATAAAGGATAAAAAGGGGCCTCAATAATAGGCGTGACGTCACTCGCATGGTCGCATCACAAAGAAGTCGCAAAGCACTTACGCTTCGCCCTAAAATAGCGATAATTAGTTTACTTTCCGCTATCGGGGCCTGCCAACAAATAAAGGCCATCTTATTAATCATATCAAATTCTCAACTGTGGGTAAACTGCTTAACGACGATACTTATGTCTATAATTTTGTGAAAGTCGTAGCACATGTTTTCAACGCAGACAGCAATAAAATGGACCAAGGCGAAAGAATTCATAAATCATAAACAACACCCAGAAGGCATTTTAGTTGCTTTACGATGGGAGAAAAACCAACTGTAATATCCAATTTGGAATGAAGAAGAAAAAGTCATTTTGGGAGAGAGATCGCTTCCAGCACTGAAACATACAATTTATATCCAATATTCAAAGCGGACCTTGCAGTGATCACATTTTTGCACAAGCGATGCATCATATCGATGGCAAGGTCCGGCCTCTTGCATTATCCGTGGGAAATCTTGAGCAGAGAGGACTCTATGAATCCGAGGGCGATATTTCATATTTGATAATGGCTTCTGGTATGACTTATTCTGGGAGCGTCGCCAGCCTAAGAGGCAGTTTGGGAAATCCTCAGCGTTTCCCGCCCCGCAGGCCCAAACCTCACATACAGTGCTATATGTCCACATCTAATAGCCCCACATAAGCAATAAATCTGAACGATGCCTTATCTTTGGTATTTGCTTACAAGGAAGTATATGGCAAGGCAGAGAGATCATTTTAAAGATATTGAGTCTGATGAAGAATACAACTAGAATAAACTATTCACGCGATTTTTTATGGGATATAGATACTATTGCATTCTACTGAGCTGACATATATACATAGTATATCATTATGTGATTTACGAGAAAGGGGATAAACCACTCGTTTTTGCACATTTTTAGGATTTTATTGTAGTACAAATTGCTGCCCGGTGTACTGTAATATATTATATTGCATACTGATAATAGCCCAATAATAGAAGGCGCAGAAATAATTCATATCCGACCTGAAAGCTCTTAAATCACGCGGAATCGATATATATATCAAATTTATATTCGAAAAAAATATTCGAATATAAAAATTCAAAAGAAAGATGAATAATCAATGACTATGAAATGGTAAGGAGAATGTTATGAAAAATGCATGATAAAAGGTTAAAACATTGTTATCACGAGGCTTGACAGGTTGTGAGTATCAGGTCCTCAAGGGAATCCCCGTTACATGGATGTTGGTGGTTTAATAATAACATAAACGGGTATCATTAAAGGTCAAATGATGGGGATACATATGTGAAAGATAGAAGAAAGAAAATAGGACGCCAATTACCAAAAGAGAAAAAGTAGAGATGAAAATAACTTAAATCCACTACCTTTACAAAGAGGACGTTAAAACACTAAAAAGAAATCTCCACCCCACACTTTATTCCCTAGTAAGAGGTTAAGTTGACCCCAGACCGTATGAAAAGATTAAAATGTCCACGTGGAAGCATTTATATCAGCAGCTTTTCTCACCTGATATATACCTACACCGCCTTCATAAACCAATGCAATATACCCTATGTAATATAGGAATGGATAAATACTAAGTTTAGCGTTCATACAGAGAGTAGTACAGGCATTGGGTGGAATTTATTTGATAACACTATGGACAAATCTAACCAAGACGTTATAACCAAGTCTGCAAAAAACATGTCTTCGCGTATAATAGCAATAATCTTTTCTCAATAGCTAAATTGCCAAAAGATTCAATTGAGAGGAGAAAGGTTCAAATGATAAGTAACTTCCAAATCTATGACCAACGATTTCATAGAGTGATTTGAGGGCGCATAAGCAAATAAACAGACGCTTTCAAAATATTTGCAAGTATAAGAAAAAACAGGGATAAATACTGATACAAAGGCACCCAACGGAAAGATTTATATTACCTTTTCTGGAGGGTCCTCCTTGACTACATCAACAGCTGAAGATATGGCTTCGTCGACGATTTGTCTGGCCACTTCAATGTGTTGTGCCGTCTCCATTAGGTCGTCGATATTGCCTGAGATTGCCGAGGCCCCGGTGTCACTCCTCATCCTGGAGAGGAACTCTTGTATTCCCTGAGAGAGCTCACTGTCGTCAGTACTTGCCTCGGACACCAGACTCTCGCTGGCTGGCCGCCCGAGGGCGTCACTTGTCTTGATCCTCTCCTCGAGCTGCCTCTCCTCTAACTCCGGTACAGCGAACTTCACAGAGGGTTGTGTTTTGGAGCTGGAGGAGGGGGTTTTATCAACAGCTTCTCCTCCCACTTCTCCTTCTTCTTTTCTAACACTGGTTGTCGCATTAACACCGTCGTCGTCGGTATTAGGCTTGTGGACAGGGCTGGCGTTGGCAGATTTCTCCTCAGCTTCTGCAAGTTCTGCTTGGAGAGAATCGGCGTTCGACAGAAGTTCATCCATCGTGTCTGATTTGGGTACAGCTGGGATCAGCAATTCTGGAACCACTTCTTCTGATGATTCTATTCCAACATCTTCTTCCACCTCCATAGCTTTCATTTCTTGGGCTATTCTATAAGCGACGACATTCCCGTCGACTGGATTTACCTTTTTGTGAATGTCTTCGTCATTGTCATCAGTAGGGGCATTCATTTTCTCCTCTGAAGACCCTGTGGATTTAGCCAAGTTTTCTTGTGCTTTCATTTCTTGAGCAAGCCTGTTGGTAGGGTCCACCAGCGTTTGAATATCTCCTTTATTCTCATCAGCCTTCTCTTCTTCCTCTTCCTCTTCTAATTCATCAAAAGTCTTATTCTTTTTGGAACCAAGACGAGCGGCAAAGTCTTCTTCCATTAGATTGAAATGACCACCTTTCTTCGCATGTTGGGAGAGTGGCGATCCCTCTGCGTAACTGTTGGGGGGAGTGTAGGGAAATTTGAGCGCGTCTGAGGTTGACTGAGGTTCAAATCCTGAGAACTCTTTGCGTTTATGGTGAACTGCTTGGATCATGTCAACATTGCCTATGGTTGGAAGACTACGTTCCCAGGTATTCTGGGAGGCAAGGGAGCCAGATACACTATTCTGGGGAGTGAATGGGTAATTACCATCTTCGCCAAGGTTGTCCTCGTCGATTACTGATAGGCCAGCTTTCTTCTCCTCGATTCTCCTTATCATATCAGCGTTCATAAAGGATGGCAAGCCTTGCTGAGCTTTCATCATCTCCATCGCACTGGAATCTATGAAACTGTTAGGAGGGGTTGATGGATAGCTAGCGTTTGGAGGACTGGTCGGTTGGCTCGTGTCTGGGGTTAGGTTACACTCAGGTGTGGTACCTTGAAGTGGTGAAGGCCCCATTAAAACTCCTTCATGGTGCTCAAACAAATCAGACTCCGATTCAACTCTTTTAGGACCCTCAGCTGGGGTCACTTCTATTCTTGCAATGGGCTTCTCAGTGTCTTCCAGGGCGTCTGATATAAGCTCAAGCATCTTACCACTTTCATGCGTGGACGCTGGTACTAGTTCGATCTCTTGTTCCTCTGAATAATCATCGAGGGATCCAAGAGACCCTGCCTCAGATGTGTGGTCAGGTTCTGCCTCTTCGAAGAAATCCAGATCAAGAAGCCCTCCCGGTCTAGTGCTCTCGGGCTGAAGATCTGACAATTCGTCCTCCTCGTCCCCAATTACGTCGGGTTTCTTTTCCCCAACTTTGGACTCCGGAGTCTTCGTTTCAGCTCCATCTGCTTCACTAAGGTCTACCAAACTAGCTTCACCTTTTGAGACCGCTTCACTAACACTACTGAAAGGATCGTGTTCGTCGCTAGGGCTTTCAGTAGTGGTCTTCCTAGGAGACTCATTAGGATCACTAAGGCTGTCCAATGCCAGACCACTATCTTGGGAAGGGCTGATCATGCCGTCACTTCCTTCCATGATCTTACTAGCATTCGCCTTGATGTAAGGCAGAACTCTTTTCCTCGAAGCCTGCACATTGCCTTGGTAGAAGGCTGTGGTAGAGTCACTTATATTTTCCATGGGAGTTAGTTCTAAGTCTGGGTCGCTGCTACATTGTAACAGATCCACACACTGAAAAATACAAACGCCACATCATTGAATTAAATCAGTAGAGCCGTAGTGCACAGTAATTGTAATGTTTATTGGGTTTGAAGCAAAGAAAAGGGTAAACAAGAAATGTCCACAGTAAAATTGAAGAACAGGGAATGCAATGTCGAATTTGTAATGAATGGGAAACATTCTATTCTGTATTTCATGATAAATATAGACATACACATGAATATGAATCGGAAAGTAATTATGATGATATTACATCGTAAATCTCAATTGGGGAATCGAAGTATATCAGAGTCTAATTGATCAGACGAAAAGGGACACAGACCTTTACAGCAGTAGTGCTACCATGTCACTCAAAACAAATATATCATAGTCTAATATATATATACAGGGTTGGTGCAGATTAATATAGAATTATATACGTTCATTTCTGAAAGTAGTAACTGCAACTTTCTACAATCCACACAATAAGACAATATAAATAGGATTACACTATATTTACGAGGGTATGAGGTGTCAATAGGCATATTAATCGTTAGTGATATATATAAGATATATGAACATTATTCCAGGAGGAATTTCGAGTAGACATAGAGGTGAGCGCAAAACAATTAAGAAGGAATATGTGGGAGTAGATAAAGATCAAGAGTGGACTAATCACGAAGATGAAAAAACAAAAACCTCTTAATAATGAACTTCGAGACCAGGAGAGATCAATACCAACAAAACAACCGTGTTAAATTTCAAGAGTTTCCAAAGCAGAAGTATCAATTACAATAAAGATTAAACACTTCTAAATGGTGAAAATATTATTTTTAAGATGTGCTAATGAAATGAAAGGAAGTACATGACACTATCTTTCAACTACGAATAATGAAAGCAGATAATATATAAAAAAGACTAATAGATATAAAAAGGGGAACTCCAACGCTAGAGGGATGTCATGGGAGATATTGTTAAAAAGGGGCCACTCTCGTGTCGTCAAGTGTTAGAAAAAATGAAACTATTTCACCCTATCTGCATCAATCTTTCGTAACACAGTGTCGTTAATGTATTGTCCAAAGCTGTGCGGATCTAGCGTCTTGATAATTATTTTACTCCCAGGTAATTTATCAGTATACTATTTGTCAAGATCTTCTACGAGATGCACGATTAGCAAATGTTTTTGTAAAATTCATTAATGTGGAGGGGTTTTCATTGTATGAGTCAAATGATATGCAACAAAACGTACAATAGGAATTTAATAGTTGGACGTCTTCTGTTTATCAATTTAAATCGCTTGAATATATTGCTAAGACCTGAACAATCCAAATAAACGATACATTCCAAATTGATTTAGTTTATTTCTGAAGAAATATCAGATATCTAGCAACTTTGACCAAACAGGAATAATACAAATCGAGGTATCAATAAATGTCTTATTTATGTACGTTCGAAATGTCCTTTAATCAGTGGAAGAACTTTCTTCCGGGATGCAGTAACATTGCACTGGTAATAAGCATCGCATGGAATGTTTTCCAAATAAGTGAGGTTCATTGGCTTGAGTGAAAGATGAGGTAGCTCGCTTTCTTCTAAAACTGAGCAGACCTGAAAGCAGAGAGGAACAAACCACAATGTTCCAATTACAGCGGTGTCTGTATTTTTTGACGTCCAGAAAACTATCAGTGATGGAAAAGTGTGTGTGAGATGTATCTGATAACAGTGATTTATATTTGTTATTACAGAGTACCGTCATGAAAAACAATACGGAGTTATTATACATCTTTTACAAATGTCATACAATTAATATTTAGACCTTGTCTTTCAAAGGGGTGAGAAGATAAAATGTACGATATCAATGTGATCGTATGACATTCTCAAAGACTATAATATGAGCTAATACCAAGAGATAAAAGTATGGGATCAGTGTATTTTCCCTATATGTATTGAAAAAGTTCTCAAAGTTGATAGAATAGTAAATCATTCACT
This sequence comes from Sthenelais limicola, assembly GCA_942159475.1. Taxonomy (NCBI): domain Eukaryota; kingdom Metazoa; phylum Annelida; class Polychaeta; order Phyllodocida; family Sigalionidae; genus Sthenelais; species Sthenelais limicola. Next base: position 31,640,608 of record OW804094.1, on the reverse strand, counting down.
AAATGAGTAATATCAGTTTGCTATCATTTACAGAATGATTGCGGGAAAGATAACCATCATAGCATCGAACTGTTTATTAGTAATAGGTTCATGCGTATCCTATGGTTATTGTAGGATAAGGACATGTTTCTGGCAATCCTTTACAGTAATCATACTCGATGCAATTATGCCATATGCAAGAACGCCTACAGTATATTAAATACGATCGTGAGTTATCAACTTACTTGAGCTCGAACTTGAGTATCGCTTGAGTAAACTGCAATTTGCCTTTCAGGGAATCTATATTCAGTGAAAGCCAGTGTCATAAGGACAATGGCATTTGTCTCATGGATTTCGCTGAATTTCTTGAGAGCTGCCTCCGAATCTTCTCTTGCTAGGAATATCTAGAATTCAAATGACGTTTTGTTATTAATTAATTGTTTCAGTTTAAAACAGTGCTTTATAACCACTATCTAATGATACAACACGATAGCTTTAAATGGCAGGAATAAAAAAAAGTTGTTGCACATCAGCAGCTCACATTATGTTGATGCATATAGGAGCAAACAGATCAAATGGGAGTGGTCAGTATAATACATAAAGTGATACTCACTTCCAGGTACAGCGGAAGGGAACACATGGCAATTTTGACATTGGGGCAAGATATTACTTTCATATCCTTCCGAAGAATCTCCTCGCATGTCAGAGCTAAAAAGAAGCAGATATTCAGATATATTAACACACATTGCCATGGCTGAAATCAACAGAGAAATATCATAAACAAGTATATACTAATATCACAATTCGATTGATCTCCACAACTATGGCATAACTTTTTAAGTAAAGACAATGACCTCATCAGCCGAGTAATAGAAGGTTTCTTACATACACTCTTATAAGAACTTGTGATTTCAATTGCCATTTAATATACAATAAAAGTCCACATCTCCTAAACAATGCGCTGTGTACACTACAACCTAACTTTTACACACAGGAATTACAGGTATGCAATGGGTTATGTTAGCCCAGTGGGGTATAATACAGATCCATTTCATCCCTCCCAGTTTCACTTTAATTAAATGTTTTTAATTTAAAAACAACAAATGTTATTTCTTCCATGCCCTTGAATACATAGGAAGAGACAGCGGTCGTACAGGGGTTCCCCAAATTAATCTGATATAAGTTTCAAATTTCATTAGACATATCGAGCGAATGACGTACAAACTTACCTGACACGTCACCTTTGGCTTTCTCCAGAGTATCAAATACAACCTGACGTCCTGGCACGTCATTAGCACGATATCCTTCAAGAAGATCCACCATTACTATATCTTTAGCTGTAGTCCGCCCCGCTTCTTCTTCCAGATTAATTGTATCCAGAAGTACGACACCTGTATGGATAAATAGTGATATGTTCAATCAGAGCATCACTTATTTTTGTACACAGCAGGCGACCATGTTGACTGACATCAAAATTAGTCAAATCAGAGAGGTACAACTCCCAGGTTGCTTTAGGTGAAATGACGATCGAAGACTGACGAAGATCCGTTTGACAGTGCTAAATATAGTACTACACAATTCAGGAATCTTTTTTTTGGTAACCCACGTATGAGAACGTCGAAGTCCTCATTCACATGGTAGCTGCCCGAGGGTCGGGACGTCTGTAGCTTCGTTTCATTATTACAATTCAGGAATCACTTCGAAAAGAGCCTCTTACACAGCCTCCTGAATCCAAACCTAAAATTTCTGATAATCATTTTTGATAAATTAAATCAGATTATCCATAAACTATACAATCAGAACACATTCTTTAGTTATTGGTACAAATAACAACGGCCGTAACAGTGTTTGAAATGTGATGGACAAGGCCAACTCACCATACAATAACTCAGCTACTAGAGAGTCCAGCTCGAAGTCATCATCAGTAGTTAGAATCTCAGCCACCAGGGTGCAGCACGATCCAACCAGTTCAATCTTCAATGTTTCCCTGAAGTGCGATTGACATTTATACTATAGTGACATTTATAGTGATGTGTATTCTAAGGAACTTCGCCAAAATGTAACATCAGGGACGACTGCTTGAGCTTACTTATCGCAGTTATCGGTAAAGTAATGACAACAAAACAGAGATTTGAATTTATAAGTAGCCCTAAATACAATATCAGACTTCCCCAGCTGGAATACATCAAAATATCGCTCAAATTTGGAAACGGAGTAGATAAAATGGATGTATGATTATCATCACACGTTCTAGTGGGGTAGTAAATAAAATCCCTCCATACAAGTCATCTGGTTTTAGAATTAACCCCAAATGCCTCACTAAAACAATTCAATAAATGATGCAATGCCGTTTCCGAATTAAATTAATTAACAAATCAACTTTTAACAAATGTTGAAATACAATACTGATCCAATAAACACAAAAATCCTTTCTTACTGGTCATTATCGGGACGATCCCATTGGTGGTGGTCTATCACTTCCACCACCGCCTTCTCGAGGTGTTTGTCACTGGCAGGCAAAACATTGTGATCTACCAGAGTCAACACTAATTTCTGGTCCTTGTGCAGCTGGTCCAGATCAATCTGATCTCTGAAGGTGAGCAAATCTAGAGGAATGTGTACCCTGCCAAAGTAATAAGTGACCTCGGTCCTAAGTCTGAAGTCGGCACTTGGGATGTTGAGCACTGGTACGATAAGGCTGTCCTCGTCTTTCTTAATCTGTATGGTGAAGAGGAATAAACATCTACATGTAGAATCTAGATAACAAATAGACCATAGATTTTCAGATATAGATTTGTTTTTATTCCGTTCAATAGTGAAAATGTAACAAACTATGAAAACGATAAGATAGACAAGGTGGAATCATGAAGATAGATATTAGACGAAGTACCTATAATGAACAACTAATGCGCTCATGGGCCTTAGCCCCGCCATATTAGCTAAGGATAAACTGACTTTCCATTAATTCGGAATATTTCCAACAGATTCTTGGCATAATAGTACATAAAATACTCAAATTAAACTTTGAGAAGTAAGAATTCTAATCAATGCACACATATATGTGAGCAGTCCAAAAATATAAATCTAATAAATAACTACTCCTTTGAAGTATCTAGTTCTCCCTTGTTGGATGTCCAAAATAAAAGAAGTAGAGGACTACAGAGTGGCGACACACATAAGTGGTCAACTAATGGTACAGCACCTAAAACAATACCAGCATTGCTGAGTGTTACTGAGCTCTCATGGGATATGAGCGAAAACACTAACCGTGTCTAAATAGAAGGCATATGTGACGGCTGAGGCAGCTGAATCCAGATCACAAGCTTCATTGCCGAGGACGACGTGAATTTTTCCGCTGTTACTCTCCTTCTGATAGGAGAAAAACATGAAGTGAATTATGTATGAATAAAGATTTTCCCTTTTATTTCACAAAATGCATCTAGTATCCAGTTAGGGTAAATTAATAATCACTTTTGTCGGGGGGAAAAGCGAGGTATCTAATTCTATGATTAAATATTTATTACATTTCCATCTTTTTATTCCCAAACTGCTACAAAAGACTCTTCCCACCATCAGTGCCTAATGAAGATCCATTAATACTATTTTAGCTTACTAAGATATCTTACCAAAGCAGACTGGGTCCTTCGGAGGAATGCCTCCATACTGGCCTCTTTCGCCTGAAATTATGAACGCATTATTTAATCAAAATGGTTTGGTTGGATCATTTATATATATATATATATGTTAAAAGTAAAGATATAAGCCTACATTAATGTTCGTGGAAAAACGAAACTAGTATGGTAATCGAGTGGAAACATGACATGTACAAACGGCGTAATATTATCGGGGAAGTATGGCCAGTACACCTTTTCATATTACCAAGCTTATCAAACATAATTGAAGAGTAATTGAAGACAAACTTGCAAATAATCGTGATTCGAAGAATCTCGAGTCAGTAACCCAGGACATGAAATTTGAAGAGGCGCAATGGCTTTCCCAAATATACTCAGTCGGTTCCACTGAAGAACACTGACATTGTACATAGTAAAATTCTATATCACGAACTCTTTAGAGTCATAGTCAGGAACCAATCTTTGTTTTATCCTGAAGGGTACATATAGGTGAGTCATTGTTTGACCACTGTTTTACTACGTGAATAATGTACAAGAACGAGGGACGACAACTTTTATAGATCCAAATGACAACAATAGTAATTTACCATGATATTCACATGATTCGAAAATACATTTCCCGGTCCTCGGAAATGTGTTCGGAGGGGCAATCAATGAATTGAGAGTAGCCAGACAATTTAGATTTTTTAAAGAGTAGCAAGACTCAAGCGCTGGAGGGTTAGATTCAGGATATCACTTAATACCTCTTTTGACAGGGAAATTATGACATCATATAGTTTTTGTTTTCAACACTATTAGTATTTGATCAGAAGTGGTGTGGTGTGGTGTAATAAAAAATATATCAATCAATCGTCACTGAGATCAACGGAATGCAAGTATGTATTCTGATTGTTTAGAAAACGTCGAATGCGTATTGTCTGGAGAAAAAATGGCGTGCATGGTATTGCCTCTGGACATGGAGCTCTATTTAATAATTTAATATGTGTGTCTCTGAACATATCAAAGGGATTGTTTTAGAGACGACCCGAAGCAAACGCATATTTCCTTATCAAGAAAGGAAATATATAGCACTCAAGAGACACTTGGAGAGAAACAATGCATGCCGATATGCTGCCCTGACAAAGAATGAAAGATTCGTGTACATACAGATGTCATAACATAAATGTCACAAATAATGAAAAGAATTAATAATTTCCCCCAGCAAATTTACCGTAAGAATGATATCCTGTCCCCTGGAAGTGTAGTTAAGTCTTTTATTCGTGTTTATGACCATGTGCTTGCCTTCATTCTGCTGGCATGGTTTCAAGATAAACTGATAATATGCAAATAGGATAACTAGTATCTAGGCGAGACTTAATGCAGGCTCGAATGATCGGGGTTTATCTAATCTCCTAAATAGTCCCAAGACAAACAGACAGGACCCGTTTATATACAGACTTACGTTTACACGTTACAAATGTACACAATGGCCTTAAGTATAGGTAGATACCTAACCTTAGGGTTCAATTTGATGATTCCGTAATGTATGAGGTCAACACTTCTAAAGGTGTTTCAACCCATTAATACCCGTCGAATCAATCGTTGTAATTACACATAAAGTATGTGACCAAGAACAATTTGTTAAATTAACTTAATTAAGAATATTATGAATAAAGTCTAGTACGGTAGTTTCTAGTGCATTCATTAAGCCCCAAATCTCTACATATTTGAGACTGATCATATCATCAAACCTTATCACCACAGTAATTAACGGTAATGATGAGCCCATCACAAATGCAAATAGTAATGTTCGCATACGCCAAATGTTATACGATACATTGCCTGATTAATAAATTACATGGTAGATTTACAGGCTTGATTAAAAAAAATGTCATTCCAGAATAATGCTATATATCCAGGTGTATCGAAATTTAAAGTATCGTGTTACAGCGCATACATAATTCATGAGATGAAGCGTGAAACTACGTGTATGTACTCCCATCGTCTGGGATATAAATGTGAACTTTGATTTAACTAGATATGCATTACCAGTTGGCATGATTAAAGAATTATTCAATAAAATCATAAAACTACCGTATACAAGTTTCTAACTCCCGAATGCTTGGAGTAACAAGGCCTAGCTCGTCATCAAGTGGAAAGTGCATGGTAGGTACCTAGGACAAGTCGGCCCAATGCTAAGTCTTGGGCCGACTTGACCAGGTACCATTCAGGGGTACAGTGGCTTTGTTATCATATCAAAGAGTTAAGACAGCCTATATGAGTACACTGTAGTATAATTCCTGAGATATACTACCATCAATACCTTAGGGCCTATATGTATTTTCAAAAAATCTAGTTTTAAGAATTTCAAAGATGAAAATTTAAGACAGCGAATTTTGAAATGTTATGACTCGGAGTCTGATCTATATTTTTGAAATGCTAGTTTGTATCGTAAAATAATCAACGGGAAGTACCACCATGCATGCAGCCGGGCATGCAGTTCCCAAATAACACTATAGTGTAGGCCTACATCTCGGTTACAATTTCTTTTTCGACATCAATATAGCATTTAGTGCAAGATTCAGTGTATGAAATTAACTTTTTTCTTCATCCGCCAAGTTGGCAGGTGTAATACGATATTAACACGACCACACAGATATTTGCCCGCCCTCAGTGAAAGAAGTTCAAGTGATTTCAATCACACAATTAAATCATGAAATATCTGCATAAAACAAGATAAGAGCTTTTATCTTAATGTCTAATAGATGATCCGAGTTACATAAATGTAACAAATAGGACAGACAGGAATCCGCTGTCATCCTCCTCTTTCCTAATATGCAGTACAGAATACTTGATATATTTTGTCATATTATTTTAAGCAAGATCATCATACACTATAATAATTACATATACGCGAATACTGTATTACTCAAACACATCACAATGGACGTTATTTTCTACTCTTTCTGTCTCTGGTCTCTCTTTCTTACTTTCCTTTACCCGCCAAGGAAGGCGGGCAACTTCTGGGTTTTACCCGCATAATTCTTTACCTGCATTTGGCGGCGGGTGGGTGTTAATTTCACACTCTGAGATTTGATACACGGACTTATTTCATGACATAGTTGAATTGAATTGAGAAATACTTTTATTTATCATAAACAGTTACATGATCAAGTATGTCGAGATGATCAAATTGGGTATAGTTTGTATGTCCAGGTTTTTTCAAATCCCATTTCCTCCTACAGTTAGCCTAGTTAGCAAGGTGTGGGAAACGTAGGCTACACATGTTCGTTTTCGGAACAATAGAAACATACCGTACAATCATATATCATGTGAGGAATAAAAGCTATCCCGAGTTGTAATTTTATTTTATAAATGGTTCTTTTCTTTCTATACACACAGGGCCTACACACAGCAGTGCAAAACAACTTCATTCGCAACTAGATTCTAGATTCTACTTAAATGGTAAATCAAAAGGCAAATAAGGGATCAAGATGTCATTATGTGCACATGCATGTTTGGCTATTACTTTTGCAGTATTTCTCAAAACAAAGCGTGGCACATATTCATTTAAAACATTTACAAACTTCATAGAAAGGACAAAGGCTATATATACCGGTACTAGGGCCTACTATATGAATTGTAAAAACAAGGAAACTACTGAACTCCTACCGTCTTCGCTTAATGAGGAACAAGGGGGTTTGGTCAAAGCGTAGGCCTACTGGTAGGGTCAAGACGGCAAGAGAAGGACCTCAGTTGAATGAAGATATGTACTTTTTGACGTCAGATGAAATACTATGAGATAGGCCTCTTGGCTCTTCCTCTAGATTAGAAGGAAAGGCCAAATAACTTTCATAAAAGACTCTGGAACCAGAGTGTGATGGCATGGTGACTTACAAGTTACAAGCCGGCTTACAAGTCACCTATCTCTGTGATGAATGATCTCCGCCCCTTTCTTTTAGTTCCCATAATTCGTATCAGAGCTGACCCATTTGTACGTAAGGTCTTATCTCCCGTCCCGAGGACAGAAATGGAACATTGATGGGGGGCAGACCAAACCAGCGATCCAAAAAAATGTCAACAAAGGCAGGGAAGGGCGTAAATACAGAAATGTACTCGGATATGGTGAGACCAGAGGAGACATGATAGAGGTTAATCCTGCAAGATGTCAACTGGTGAATGTTCATGAAAATATAACTCTTACCTTGAGAGAATGAACAGAACAGATGTTGTTTTCCTTTTTCAGAGTGCTGAGATCATTGGGCCTCACGACGAAGCAGGTGCCATACGTCACGCGATTTTGTGTAGGTGCCGTTTCGGATGCAGCCTACAAAATCATCACCCATCTCCGTTCACGAATAACATAATCTCCTACAGAAAATAGTGCAACGAAAGTTACTCACTGCCATTGTCACCGTGGAAAAGATATACGATAATTTATTTTGTTACTTTAGTATTTCTGTATGAACTACTGAGTTTGTGAGTTAAACAGGGCAGATACTTTCTGTGAACGGACGTCGTAAGGAGCTATCGGAATGGCTATCAGAAAACATGCACTGAAGTCCGTGACGTTTTGCACTGACTGAGGTGGTTTTTCATGTCCACGTCGCTTCAAAATATTTGACTACCTTATATACTATGTGACGCCAGTCTTTTTTAAGTGCCCTCACATTTGACTGGGGGCGGCATCTGTTCTATCTCCTAACCTGGTTATATTTTGGACATTTGTTTGGAAGCACCTGGCTGGCTGAAGATACGTCGGGGTACCCCGACGATCATTCTGGCTCCACTTGGCCATTCCCGAGTAGGAGCTGTAGTAGTAGTAACACTGTCAACAGGCAGGCGTGCCTGAATGGGCTTGCAGAACGCATCCAAATATATTCCATGACTACGCCTTGTGCATCCTAGCAGACCCAGGCACCATGAAGCGGTATATGGCTGTGCTCGGATCATTTATGTTCTGTGTTGTATGTTTTTCCCTTTATCTTATGTTGGAGTCTACTGCTGGGATTTCATCTAGCCAAAATGTTGATGTTGGAGAGGTAGGCGGTTTTGCTTACATTAATTTAGAATACGCATGAAACTGTATACATGTATGTAAGTCCAAGAGCCAGTATAGTATGCCACTGATATACACTCTTTCCAAAGCCTCCATGCCTCTTATAATGTAGCGTATTAAATAAGTCCTATAATCCTCTGTGAACGAACTGTCACATAGTCCTAGACGTTTTTCTAGACTTTTTGTGTATTAATATTATGGTGACAGAATTAAATTTTGTTCTTGTCATTCAATAAGCCTATTGTCATATACTGTCGTCTTCAATGCCAATGGTCTTGCCATGGTTCATCTTTGCTATATATATTAATTAGTTTGCTTTAAAACATATGACGTGAGCTTTTAAAAAGTTTGCCTCCATGGCATAGGCATAGTGGTTACATTTAATTTTAAAGCGTCGTCCGTTGCCAACCATGACTGTTAGCAATCAGCTTTAATTTAAATATATATTTTTATATTATTCAATTTGTTGCATGTTATTTCTGTCCTGTAACTTCGGCCGCACTGCCATCCCTCCATCAACAGGGAACAGGGAATACTGTTTTATCCGATAACCAATACTTACACACTTAATCAACACTTTAACAAGTCTAGATTTGTCGGTAGGCCTACTGTATAATTGCCCCACCCATTGAATATATCATTCGAGAAGTGCTGAGCTGTTTTTCCATTTTAAAACTACCGTATCTAGAGCATAGCCCGTTTAAAAAACTAGAATACATGTAGACCATCAGTTAAATTTGGATGTATCATTGTAGGCCTATATAAAAATTGATTATCAGAGCCTGGTGATCTCCAAGATAATTCACTGAGACTTCCAGGGGATCTTGCAGTACTGTACGCCATTATCTACCATGGTTCATATTATATTATGGTATAATCATATAAGTGATCACTGTACTATGCTTTTGAAATCGGGAATTTAATTAATGGGAATTGTTTATCTCCATGGCTCCGACTAGTGTGGTATTTCTATACATCCTGATCGATATCATTTTAAAATTCTAATCTAGTATGGCAAATCTTAGTAGTTTATTTTTGGTAGCTAGCCACGCCCATACCCCATACAGTTCTTCCTTTTATGCCCGAGTCTGTTTATTTTCCTTTAACATACGTTTTATGAAGATAAATGTACATCCAACTGAAGTTACACTAACCTTCCAGATGATACTCCCTCGATTCTTCAGGAAGGTGTGTATGGAAATAGACAAAGCATTGTCTTCTCAAAATTATATCTTTTGGTTTGCTTATATTTTTTTTCCGATTTCCTGAAAGGCTTTATTTTAATTTATGCTGAATATTTACAGACTGAGGGATTACAGATTATACCCATGATCCGTATTAAGTCGGTGAAATATGGTCCAATCTGGTTGTGTTCGGGGATATAGGGACCGTGTGTTCGTATGTGTATTGTGGTTAAATTGAAGCATCGAGTGATATTGCAACCCACTATCTACCTCCTTGATAGAATCCTAGACGTTGCCTTCATTTCTAGATGTTTTGCCTTTGGCTATTATACTCATAGTTATCGAGGCTTCATTTTGGGAGCGCTTTGTTAGTTGTTTTGCTATGACCCATAGTTGAATATTGACTAATCCTACCGAATCAGATTTCTTTTACCTTATCATTATTATTATTATCAGACGAGGCTACAACGCTCCTATTGCTCTGGATGCTCTTTTACATTATTACAATTTCCCCCCACACTTGAATCGAAAAATCACTACTTGTCTTTTACAGGGCAGACCTACTGCTTTCTGCGTCAAATATCTCTGCTTGCTTTGGATAGCTGTTACCCTAACCCTAAGTTTAGGCTTTTCTCTTTAATGACCTTTCAGAATGACCTATCCAGCATAGAGGCTAAGATCAAACGCATTGAAAGTGATCTACGACGCAATCACAAGACTATCAATCTTATAAAAGATACTGTAAGGGATATTGCTAATGGCGACACTCAAAGTTTAACTCGCTTGCAGAAGGCTCTTTCCGATCAAGGGTCCGAACTTTTCCTGCCTGGGGAACGCAGGGGAGACAGTACAAAGAACAACCTAGGATCAAAAACCTCTTATAACATCAGTAAGGGCCGAGGAGCCGCTGTATCGTACTCGGGGGAAACGTGTGGTCTAGGAGATATTGGATCGCTGAAACCTGACATAAATGTAAGTAGGACCATTATTTTTAAATTGATCATCCTAAATGGTCAAATTCCGATCCAAGAGAATATTGACATTGTAAAATAGTGATTTTGCCATGGGAACGAAAGGTTATTGCCAGAACGTCACCTATATTATATTATATATATGTGCACATATAATTCAAGTTAATTTTCCATAGGTGGCCTCCGGTAGTTGAATAAATTTGGTCAAATTGATATCAAATAAGGTATCCAGCACTCGAATTCCTGATGTTTCTCATTTTAAAGCGACAGATGTTCCATGAAAATGATATCATCTGTTAAATATTCCACGTAGCGATCATGCGAATGTACACATTGATATTGTCCATACATCATACGCAAGCACATCTGATTAAAATGTCAAAATTTGAATATGGTTCTCCATTGAATCTGTCGTCACATTCTCATGATCCTTTCCCGTCTTTTTTCAGATGCAAGATGTTTTTGCTAAAATACCCTTTGACAATGTTGATGGCGGAGTTTGGAAACAAGGATATCCTATATTCTATAATGAAGCCACTTTTCAAGAACAGCCTCTCCAAGTTATCGTCGTACCTCACTCGCACAATGACCCAGGTATGCATATTCACTCGATGCAGAGAGCGGACATTTGTGTACATCCAATTCCTCCGATATTTTGTTCGGTTCACTAAATGTCCCATTTCTCGCACCCCGTACCATTCTCTTAATCAGAGCCGTAAATACACTATGTATAGCCTCGTCTTAATGCAGGCAGGATATTCCTTTTCATATACGATTTTATCTGATCATATATTAATCATACTAAATGGCCAATTTGTAGTTTTACTTTCGGAAAAATACCTATTTTGGTACGGAACTTACCCCGGGAACCCTATGTGTTGCTCATTAAAATTGAAATATTAGTTCAACTTTCCTACGGTAATTATCTAAAAAAAAAAAAATTAACAATATATCACAAGTGCACTAATAATTGTTTTTCGTTCTGACAGGATGGCTCAAAACCTTTGAACGTTATTACTCGGACCAAACTAGGAATATATTAAATACTATGGTGGAGAAGCTGGAAGCTTATCCTGATATGCGTTTTATTTATGCTGAGATGTCATTCTTCAATTTATGGTGGAATGAAATTAGTCAAGACAAACGGGATCGAACAATTCAGTGAGTAATTTTGGGGGACAATGTTTCAGTTTGAATACCTTATTCTAATTATTATCTATTGTAAACCTACCGTTGTTATCACATTTCCGAGTAAATCATTCATTACCAAGTCTTATATAAGAGTTCTCGAATGTTGGCCTATATAAGTTGTAGATATGCATATCTATCCAGCTGTTTTCGTGATAATAGGTTCTCATTCACCTTTGGTTAACTATTAAAAATCAATGTAGAGGGGAGAAGTATCGCTGTATATCATTATCGACGAGGCCGGAGTTGAAATGATGATGTCATTTAGGAAAATATGATAAAGTTGATACACAAGCTTTTGGGCTTTCTGAAAATTATACCTATCTTGCCATGTAGAAGCAAATCTCCCCTCAACTCCCGACTAATAATTCCTTGTAGATTGCTGAAACAAAAGCGACTGGAGATCGTTACTGGAGGGTGGGTAATGTCAGATGAAGCCAACGCGCATTACTTCGCCATGATCGACCAGTTGATTGAAGGAAACCAATGGTTAAACAATCAATTAGGTCAGTAATAAACCAACCAAATATAATATATCATTAAGTCAATTCTCAATAGACTTGCTTATAGCGGCCGGGTAATTTAAGATTTTCTTTTAATGAATTAATTGTAAATTTGGACAGCGACACTAGGCCCTGTGTGACTTGTTCAAAAGTTAACTCAACGTTTCGATGCATAAAATGTTGCTAGACTTTATATCCTCAACCTCAGTACAATTTCTCTTTTTATTTCTTATAAAACGTTAGACTGTTTATCCTCGACCTCAGTATAATTTCTCTTCTTATTTTTTAAAAAAAAATATAGATTTCAAGCCACAGACTGGGTGGGCTATCGATCCCTTTGGTCACACTCCCACAATGGCGTACATCCTGAAAGAAGCTGGATTTGACAACATGCTCATTCAGCGAACCCATTATGCGGTGAAAAAACATCTCGCTCAAACGAAAGGACTCGAATTTATGTGGAGACAGGGCTGGGGTAAGCTAAAATTATTATTCTTATATTCCATCCCTCATTCTCTTTCATTAAAAATCGAATAAAACATACTCATCACCTCACCTCTTTTATATAATCCTCTGATATATTACCGAACTGCAACATAGTTTCTTGGTCACTAGTTCATGATTTGTGTGACCTTATAAAAAATGTTTATGTTAGTCTATCAGAAGGTGTCTGAATGTGGCCATATTATATTTTATGAAAAATGTCCAAGAACCTTATCTTAGTCCTAAACATTTTGCTTTTTTGATTTATGGTTGCACTGCAACATTTTTCTTAGTTGTTATCCTTATGATACATTTGATGTTCAATGCAAGTTGTTAGCATTATCTTATTTGACATTTTTGCAAATACCAGACCAATCAGGGAAAACAGACATGCTGTGTCACATGATGCCCTTCTACAGTTACGATGTGCCTCATACATGCGGCCCTGATCCCAAGATCTGCTGCCAGTTTGACTTCAAGCGCCTTCCTGGCGGCAGGATAACTTGTCCATGGAAGATCGCTCCCGCGGCCATAACAGACACTAACGTCGAAGAAAGGTAATACATCTTTGGAACATCATAAAATACCATACTATGTAATGACTGGAGGTCGGTTGTAATGACTGGCTGGGGGTATTTGTTCATATATATTCCTTGGTATCGTATACGGCTTTGGCCTTGTCGCTTTTTCACTTTCACTACATTTCTCCTAAGTGTTGAACGAGATGCCCGCTCTCCTGTGCTACCACTGAGTGAATCAAAACGCTTTAATATGTGACGTCACACCAGGTGTGACGTGACTGAACACTTGTTACAGGTGATTTTATTGGTTCTCACGTGGTAACATTATCAAGTGTCTAGTGTCTGCATGGTGACACTGTCATTGTTGTGTCAACATTGTTAGAATTTTGTTGGTGAAGGATATATATTCTGATTAAATTTTAAGTTTTTAACCAGTATATAATATAAGCCTAAATAAAAGTACTCTACCGTATACAAAAACTATCATTAGCCTAAATAAAAGTACTCTACCGTATACAAAAACTATGATATTAGGCTAAATAAAAGTACTCTACCGTATACAAAAACTACATTTCTCATAATTGCGAACACTGCTGACCAGAAATAAGACCTACTGTAATTCAAATACCATGAGTTCAAGTAGCCTTCAAATGGCCATATTCCCTTTTCATCTTTCCTTGCCTGTTTTTATAGAGCTAAGACTATTCTGGATCAGTGGAAAAAGAAATCCACATTGTATCGGAACAATATCGTTCTGGCACCTCTTGGAGATGATTTCCGTTACGATAAGCCCTCGGAATGGGACCAGCAGTACACCAACTATAAAAGGCTGTTTGACTACATGAATGGACGAAAAGACTGGAATGTACAGGTACTAATACTTGATAATCCATTTACCTTGTGATATTTTTCATATGTGCATTGTATTGATCGATAGCTGCCTGTGGTTCCTATTATTGTCTCAATGTTTGTTCTATCGATTTCTCTGTTTGGTCGGTGTTGGTCTGGTAAACTTGTCTTTTTGTTACGTATTGATCTGGTTCAGCACTGGACAACATAGTGAGTGTAGCCCATATCAGTAGAGAGGGACTCACTGAGAATGAATTATTTATCTTGTCATTGGCTTGTATGATGATATATTGAACTAGATTTGTTTCTATATTTCGCACTCCTCATATAAAATTGATTGTGTATACAATATTCACTGCTTGGTCTTTGTTACAAACGCTTGTGGGTAACTTATTAATGGTTTCCACTGGAGAAGTAATTTTTCGACCCTTCCATTAATGTAATTGCAACCAGTAATCGATATTCCACACAGTTACTACGTTATTTATTTACTTCAACCAGAGATGCTTGCACTAGGGACGTATTGATTAACCTCCCTGTGTCTACCTACTTCAGGGATAATATATTCTCCATTTCAATACACCTCCACAGTCTCTAAGGGAGTGTTGGAACAATGAGCACTCAGCAGTATTCTAATAAATAGACTATGCGTCCCACCCCACGGAATGACCAACTCGTGAATCGTTTTCTTTTTCTTTCCTTATCTAGGCCCGGTTTGGTTTACTGTCAGACTATTTTGAAGCAGTGCGTGAGAGATCAGGCAGTACACCGGGCACCGCGCCCCGCGGTTATCCCACACTATCTGGTGACTTCTTCTCCTATGCTGACCGGGACGACCATTACTGGAGCGGTTACTTCACCTCAAGACCCTTCTACAAACGCCTTGACAGAGTTTTAGAGCACCATTTAAGGTACTAATATTCATTTAAGCCTCAGTAATGGATCTTATATTTCAATAATGATCTTGTTGCGTCTCAACGTGTGCATTTAAGCAGGGATCAATGTATACAAACCTGATTAAAGAATCACTCATCGATCGGGAAAAAGTCTTTTCAGTCTCAAGTCACAATAGTCTTTAGAACCGAATACTCACTTTATGTGAAGTAGTTCCGTTCATCAAATTTGATTCTGTAAATAATTTAATATCAATACAAATAATTTAATATCAATAACAATTTTCCTGATTTTATATCTTCCTTTCTCTATCCAGGGGAGCCGAGATAGCGTATTCACTAGTTGTAGCATACGCTAAGAAGCACGGCGCGACAGCTTTCCCCATCAGTGTGGGCATGAAGCAGTTAGTGGCAGCCAGGCGGAGTCTAGGCATCTACCAACATCACGATGGAATCACTGGCACTGCCAAAGACTTCGTAGTGGTGGATTATGGAGTAAAGTAAGCATCAATACAAGTCTCTGTTTTTAAAGTAACTTGTCTCAAGCGGGGAGGATCTCAAAGATGGAATAGGACATCATTTTCTACCCGTATTTTATATATGGTCCCTCCTGGCTTTTGTCGTACGTATTCATAATAGAAAGTGGAAATGGTGGCATTGTGTAAACATGGTCCCATTTTTCAAGCTGAGGGGAGGGAAAAACAAAAGTCACTGACATCTTGACTCAGTAGATGTTCAGTAATATTCAGAATAAATTAACACCTTTAGTAACTCGCTAGTTATCTACTCGGAATCTGAATTTTCATGTCAGAGACGGCGAGAAGTTTACATTTCGCACTCGAGACCGAACTGATTTTATTTCTCATTGAATTATCATTGACCAACCCAACTCGTTATCAACCCTGGAGTATTATTCTACAGGAATATAACTTGCATTACTATATCCTTCCTTAATTTTCCATTCCAGAATGCTCCGATCAGTCATGGATATGAAGGATCTCATTAGACAAGCAGCATCATTCCTCATCACAGATAGCAAAAACAAATATGAACATAGAACTGATAATCCATTCCTCGACCTTGTAAGTTTCTTACCTCAATCCATTACGATCGTTTATTGATATTATCTTTCATTTTACCCATTAGGATATTTCCCCGTTTCTTAAAATATTATGACTTTTGCACCACAAAAAGTATTTCCAATTATTTCCATATTCGTGGGACTCTAAGTCTTCCGTTGAAAATACAA
Organism: Sthenelais limicola; assembly: GCA_942159475.1. NCBI lineage: Eukaryota > Metazoa > Annelida > Polychaeta > Phyllodocida > Sigalionidae > Sthenelais > Sthenelais limicola. The sequence continues at coordinate 31,624,118 of OW804094.1, read as the reverse complement.
TAAGATTTTTACTTTGATTAGGTAAAACAAAATATTCAGCCTTGGACTTTGTTCAGTAGAGTTAGGTCTAGATAGACACAGCGGTGGGCGGAAGACCATGGTTATTCTGTATTGAATTATCATCTGTGAGCCCATATCTCAATGTTAATATCCTCAATTGATTATTAGAACTTAATTGTACAATGTACTTGTTTGTTGATAACTCAACTGTCGTTATTACAGAAGATGTGCTGTATAAAAATACTATATTTTTTTAAAAATTAAAAAATTGGTGTATTACATTTCAGGATGACGTGCGAGCTACACACGACTCTATCCCTGTGAGAACAGTCATGTCCTTGACTGACGTGTCTCGCCCAGTCGTCCTCTACAACTCTGTTGCTCAAGATAGGATCAATCTTGTTCACCTGCATGTAGATACACCTTATCTAGAAGTCAGAGATCCCGAGGATAAGGTTGTACCCACACAAGTCATGCCTTTCTGGACTGGCAAGGATACCGTCTCTGTTAACACCTTCCAGGTAAGGTCCTACGCACATTGATACTTCAATGGGAATGTCTTCATTTTTTATATTTATTGTATTACCGTATCAAGGATGTTAACAGGCGGGAATGAATGAAGTATAAAGCAAAATTGAAGATGTCAGGTTATACCAGGAATACATTACATCTACAACTCTAATTTACTTCGATACTTTTGTTACGTAATGTTACGTAACGCCTGGTAATTGATTATTAATTATTGTGCATTGGAACCTTTAAGAGTAAACATCGGTACCTCAACTTCCAGGATCATATTAAGACATAAACTCAATACCCATGCAGATCCATACTTATCACTTTAATGTTACACATTTGTAGAGAACCCTCAAGATAAGAGGCTGGAGCATTATATAAGATTACGTAATATAATTAAACATGTATGAAATGTCACAATATTAATTCAGTTACCGTACCAGGTGAAAATATTAAAAAGGAGTAAAGTTACAGTTGTGTAACATTAATGGCTACGCAATTGCGTTATTTAACATAAAAGTAAGAACAGTGATACTGATGTGGTCACAGAACCACGTAACCTTGCTTAATAATTACAAAATTGAAATAATTAATAACTAAGGTGTTCAAAATAAGTGGCAACAGTGGCCAGTAATATATTGTGATAGTTACGTAATTAAAGTTATGCAAATTGTAATTAAAATTAAAGATAACAGTGGCCGAATTGCCACGTAATTAATTTAAAGTTAAAAGGCGTCTGGAGATGAAAGAAAAGATGCTAATTGAAGCATTCATTAAAGGAGAATGATCTGGGCGCCCGTTGTCGCAACGCCGCGCGGTTTAACGCGCGCTGGACGTAACGCGTGACCCAGATTCACGCGTGGCAAAAGTATGATGGCTGCCGAGGTGAGAGCAGTTTACTGATCAACCTCAGAGACCTTGTTCAGCTTTAATGACCGTGCAAGGCCATCAGCCTAATGAAATACATAGACATAGAGGTGTCTTATGTCCGAAATGAATTCTTGAAGATATTAAATACATAGATTGACATAAAGAGATGGAATTATATGCAATATTACGTAATGAAGATAGTAAAGGCGTGGACATTAGACAGATATAGTAAGATATAAGTTTAGCTGAAGAATTTAAATTCTTCCAAGCTAGAAATCACGCGTATTGAACCCTGGAACATATAATACAAGTACATGAATATAACTATAGAAAAGACTCGCAGAGCGATTCAAATTACAATAAAATACATGTTAACCTAGTACAATTATTCTTATGAGTACTATGAGTCGAGTACTTCTATTAGTACTATTGAGTATTACTACGAGTAACATGAACTGAACACTACTAGAGTAAGAATGGGAAGTTTTCATATGATGTAGTCATGGACCCGATTAGATGTGGATCTTATATTAAGTTATGCCTTCTTGAGAATAATTAGTGATATTTAAAATATGCTGTGAAACACCTGGGTATTTCTATATTGTTCTTAATGTTCGAAGTAAATGTAATTTCTTGGAACAACTCTTTGTTATAGGTGGTATTCACTGCTCATGTGCCAGCGACTGGATTCAGCCGATATATGGTTCGCCGAGTCAATAAGGATGACAATAGAATTAATATCTTGTCCGATGTCACATTTTATGGAGTAACTGCAACATCTAGGTAAACTTTGCCTCGCTTATCTTATTTCATTCATCCGAATACTATATCTTAGAGAGAGAGAAAAGATCCACTTTGCATGGGTTGTTAATCGATGAGCGAGTTTATGCAATCTATAAATCATAGTCCTCTATTATCTATTTTCACCTCAAATGCCACCGTGCTTTTACCGTTTGTTTTGTTTTATTCCAGTCATTTTAACATCCAGTCTAAAGAGACTGGAGAAGACTTTAGTATACAAAACCAAGAGCTCCGGGCCGATTTCAGTGGTAATTCAGCTCAACTGTCTGTAAGTATATGGTGACTTAATATATATTAGTATATCTGCTTTTAAAAGGTTGCCACTATAAGTTCTGTCACTTCAATGGATAAGATATCTATTTTCCATTCGTTTATATATGTTCTAATGTAAAATGTAGAGAAGACAAGGTAGCCCGTAGATGTTTACGCTATAAGAAAGGCTGATAGAAATACAAGGACAACTCTTAGGATCAGTGGCTTGAGTGAGAATCCCTGGGCGGACTTTGTTCAAAGAGTCTTTCTTCCCCGTGCCCTTGATTTGACAGCTTTTACTCGGACTTAAGACAATAAATTAGCCATTATGTGTCAAAATGTGTCATAATGTGCAGATACTGTAAAGTATCCTCAAAAGTAAAGTATTTTCTTTCAGGCTGTCACGTTGAAAGCCAGTGGCGAGAAGATCAGCACTAAGGTACATTTTGTGGCCTACGGCACCACAAACCAGCGCGACAAGAGTGGAGCTTACCTCTTCTTACCGGGCGGGCCAGCCCAACCCCTCATCACTCAGTCTGTTCCCATCCGCGTCATTCGTGGTCCCCTGCTAGAGGAAGTTCAGATACTTCTTCCTCATGTCAAACACGTGGTATCCATATCCAACTCACCAGGTAGGCTATGCTGTTCTCTTCTCTATTTAGCATCAACTGTTCTGGTCATATTAAAGATAACATACTTTCATTGTGTGTTTTTTTTAACCGAGCAGGAAGTATAACCCCGGTTAAGTTAGTCAGGAAGTGTATACTAATTTGGCATTATTTATGTTTCTTTTAGGAACTTTTAATTATCCCAAGGTTGATCCTCGGCGCTTTTTTCAGGAAAAACTTAAAGATCGTTTTGTATGATTGTTTTATCACAAGGAAATATCAGATATGTATTTGATAAAATCCTTTGGCTTGGTCATCTTTCATCTTTGATTTCCCTCACTCCCTTTAGGCGTTGACGGTCAAGGACTGGAGATTCACAACTTGGTGGACGTGCGGCACAAAAACAACTTTGAGCTTGTCATGCGAATCAGCACTGATATTCAGAACAGTGATCGTGTATTTTACTCTGATCTCAATGGCTTCCAAGTGAGTTTTACCAAAATCTTAACGTGTCATATTAATGTGAATGTCTGACACATATATACATTTTAATGCTCTGAAAGCCTCTTTTCCCATGTCTCACAAAATAATTATTGCTTATTGCGAAATGTGTATGCAAGTATACTTTAGAAACATACTTCTTCAGATGTAAATGGTTTGGTTATTAGTACTCTCGTTTCTAATGAAAGCTGTTTTTTCCAGATGATGCAGCGAAAATATTATGATAAACTGACCATACAAGGCAACTTTTACCCCATGGCTACTATGTCCTACCTTGAAGATCAGAAGCACCGGTTCACTGTGTTAACAGGACAGTCCTTGGGTGTAGCCAGCTTGAAAATAGGTTCGCGATATTTAAGGCATAACATAGAAAAAAATAAAAGATAATTTTATTTTGTTCCCCCGTGTAATGTTTCGATTCGATATTATAAAGTAACATATCTTTTCACTGCCATCTTCTATTTCTTAATGATTTTATTGAGCGAAAATGCACATACTGTGATACTTTTCATTTCGTCCAAGCAAAAAAGTAGAAAGAACATTAAAGTTGTTATTGTTTGTCTTTACAACCTATTATTATTACAGTCTTACAAAACTTCAATTACTACATCTTCTATCTCAGGTCAATTAGAAATTGTTCAAGACCGTACACTGGGCCAAGATGACAACCGAGGCCTTGGTCAAGGAGTCCAAGATAATAAACCAACTCCCAATTTATTCAGGTTCCTGTTTGAGTCTAGAGTAGGGGTAAGTCTTTCATATTGCCTATAGAACTTTGGTATTTCCTTTTGAAACCTAATCAAAACTATATCCACGAACTCCGAATTCACCCATGGTAAACACAATTCTGGAGCTTGCTTTACTTGTTTATTTTCCCTTCGGTTCCATATTTTCTCGCATTGCCTGCCATTTTTAAAATATAAAGCATATTGTGGAGATAACTGAGGAAGGAATATCATCTTAATTTTATAATTATGTTGTACAACTAATGTTTTGCTCCTTAGCATACAAAGAAACTTCTTATCATATCATCTGCTTAAACTATGTAATACAATAATGTACATTTATGCGCTTTTCATTAATTTCTCTTTGACTTATTTACTGACCTGTGTTTCTGTTTTACAGCCATCAGAATCTAGTGGTTTACCATCCCTCAGCGCCGTCATGTCATCCCGAGAGCTTATTCACCCAGTATTCGTGTTACCGGCCACTCAGGCACCCACTCCTCCGTCCAACACCGAACTACTTAGCAAGTTTGAACCCCTCACTACACAACTTCACTGCAATATGCACCTGCTCAATTTACGCGCCATGCAAAGAGCTGAGAGCGATGCCACTCTCCAGTTCAACCCCATGGACACAACTGCCATGCTTCTTCATCACACTCCATTTGATTGTTCCATACCATCTCGAGGGCCGACTTGCGCTACAAATAAAGGAGAGGTAAGTCTGCTTTATTGAAAGGGAGTGTCAGGTAGGGCGGGGGAGTGGGAGGGGGGGGGGGGGCTGCTCTAGTACTTAGTACTTTAAGCTCTACCACCAGTGTTGTACTTATCAAGGGCGAGAGAAGAAACATGGAACATTCGTGCCATATCTTACACTTTTCAAATATATTAGTAGTGGGTCTTTAACGTACTGTATTTTGTTAAGAGGCAAATATGTAGGAAATAGTTTTTGATTGCTAACTGATATTTAGACCCTCCATTTTGCTCCCAAAAAGTTATATAACATTCTTTGGACTGCTATTAAAATCATACTTGTTTGTCAGTTATGAAAAAGTTGTGATAAGCTATTATCTTTTCTTTTACAGATAACTCTACAAAACATGTTTAAAGACATTTCATTAAAAACTGCTCAGTCAACATCATTGACGCTACTGCACGATGGGAAGACTTTAGTTGTCAGTGAAGCCACTAAAGTTCCTGCGATGGAAGTAAAAGCTTTTAAAGTAAAATTAGGTTAATAAATAGTAAAGTGGGATATTTATGATATTATTGATATTTATATTATTGTTTAGTGAATAATGAACATGAAATTCGGAAATCAATTGGGTTCAGTTATGAAACCTATTTCCTGTACGGTGGACACTTCATAAATAATGTAGAATTGAGATCTGTGATGAATTCTGTGTACACAATTTCACCAAATTTTGTGATTGTAAATACATAAATGGGAAGCTACACAATTATGACTTCCTATGCATTCATGTCATGTTCGTGTAAATGTTGATTGCCAGAGGAATTGTTACCGTAAATTCTCAAATAAAAGCTGCGGCTTGTGTTGGAGAACATGACTGTTTAACTGTTTTTATAGCTCAAGAATATGGGAGAAATAAAAATGCGGCTGCTATTAGGGACATTCGGAATATGATTATCAACTTAATAGCCTAACACTAGAGGAGAATAATGCTCTAGAATGTAGGTATGTGGTTTTTATTAGAGAATATACGGTAAACACGACGCATTAATAATGTACAAATTGCTTGAAATCTAAATTGGTAAAAGTAGAACATCCAGCGATTGGTATTGATTTTTCAGTAAAGTATAGTGTGGATGGGCGACTGGGATGTAATTGTGTTATGAATTATGAATACACTTGGTTATCAGCTATCCTGAGACTAGGGGTTCATTCCTCTCATCGAAGAAGCATTGCTCACCTCGTAACCATTTGAAGTCTGTGTTTGTGTCATTATGTCGTGTGAGTGGGTGAAAGGCTTAGGGATAATGGGTATTTCTCTGTCAATTGTTACTTCACCTTGACTGGAATTGAAACACGGCACTGTTTTATATCGGAATTGAAACAGCACTCTTATATCGCAACATTCTGGTCGAAATTCTTCTAGTCACTTTCAGCAGTGATGTCGTCCTGACAGTTTTTGTACTTGCACGTGTGACCATGTTGATGTGTATAAATTGATGAGTGATCATGTTGTGCAATACAATACGGTTACGTGAGTTTATGATAAACTATGGAATCATATATAAGGATATTATATGTTACATTTTTGTATTCTTTACGTAAATCACGTATGAACCGTGGCTACACCAGAGGGTGATGTACATCGCGTTCCCTCACCAAGCATTGTGAATAACTGAGTCATCTGCTGTATAGTATGTACCGGTACTTGCTTCTCAATTCCAAGCTAATTCATTTTTTAATTACTTTTGTATATATCATCAGAAAAATGACTGCTTAGGTCATTTGGCTTAACTATTCTATTAATTTCTATATAATATCCCCAATGTTTTCTCATTGCGGTATGATTTGTACTGAGATAATTTTGGTTTGGTATTATGTTGTTTCATTGCTGTAAATATATTGCAAAATTCTGTGGTGGTCACATCCCCCAATGCATTCTTCCCATCATTATATTATATGGCATCCATTTAAACTATCAACCCAGATTGTATAGATTTTCCATCAAATGTCAGTTATCATTCGCTTTACATGAAAATTACATGACATAGTGGGTAGGTCTATTATTAGAAATAAGGTGTGTATATAAAGTGGAATACAAATTCAGAACTATGCTTGTCTATGTGCAAAATGCACCCTGTTCTTTGTCACACATTGTATTGTACATCTATTTTTTCTACATCTTAAAAACTCGCTTACAACTGCTTTGTATTTGGCGTTGTGCATAATCTGAGCTGTTACATTAATACTTATACAGAGGGAGATAAAAAAGCTCTATCTATATTTTCTATAACGCGGAAAATGTATTTGTAAAAAGCAAAAGACAATCCTTGGTGTAGGTCATCCATCTGAAATTTCAGCTTGGATTTTAAAAAAAGTTTGTGGCCAAACCGCTATGCAGTTTTGCTTTAATGTAACTGAACACTCGGTATATTTGTTGATACTAGATTATTTATTTTACTGGTGATATAAATATCATTTTGATGTAACTTATCAAAGTAGGGAATTTGTCTTTACACATTTTCCTCATGTGAATTATCTAGGGCTAGAGTGTAGTTCCTAATCACTATTCTTCACTAAACTTCCCTGACTGAATTTACTGCCTAGCAGTAGAAAGATCTGGAATAGAATATTCTTACATTCTGTAACAAACAGTTTGTGGATTGTATTTAAATAATTGTCGGTAACAACACGTAGTTCTCGTTGCGATCCACCTGAAACCTGAATTTCGCCTCAATAACTTCACCTAAGAACTAAGCTCTTTTCTCTTGTGAACCTAAAATTTGGTAATTAGTGTAGAGTTTGATCGTAGGTCTAAAGCGTTTGCGAATGTGTATAGACTGGTTATGGACAAAAGTAGCGACTCCTTCCATCTGGAAGGCACGTTTTAATTGATGTACAGTTTTGTGTAAATTAATGTATTCTATAAGTTGTAAGTATTGGAAAACTGTGTGATTATGGCCATGATGTGATAATATCATTTGGAGCTATTGCCATATATATATAAAAGTGTGAAAGTGTATGCACCTTGCGACTTCAATGAAGTGCCAAAATCACATCAAGTAAAGAGAGAATGTATAACTGCAGCCATCGGCAAGCGTTATATTAATGAATCATATACAACTACCTCTCTCAGATTTAAAAATCTGTGAACGTGGTAGGAAAAACATTATTTGTAATAGACTTGGTCGTAATTCCGGGGTAATGCGAGACTTGTACAGTGGGGCATGCTTACTTTGTTAAAAGGGAAATATACCATAAATACGACTAACTACTTAATTGCATTCCAGTTAATGACTCATTTTTATCCATTCTGTATAAAGGGGATGAAGTGCATTTAGACTGTTTGGCTTTCGGGTCATCAAGTCTTGTAGAAAGAAGGATGCACTATGAGTTTGGGAAACTGAGATTGTAATATTAAAATTGGATTGTTCCACATTGAGTTTATTCTTGTCGTGAAGACGGGAGAATGTGACTAATTGAAATTAATTTCCTCATCGCCATCTTTTGGAACCGCATTTGCTACCTAGGAGCATGGCTCATCGCTGCATTTTGTAGATATGATTGATTATTAAAAGATACTACCATAACTTGAGATTTGTGTACTCGCTTTGTAGGAATTGGGTTGTAGAGCATTACCTTCGCCGTGTATTTGGATAATATTCTAATTGGTTTCTAAAAACCTCGATAAAGGGATTAGAAATCTTTTCCCTGAACAGCATTTGACCCATAAGAATTATCTGGTCATAGGGATGTGGGGTGGCCGAGTGGTCTGGGTAACATGATGTGGGTTCGAACCCGGGCGCGGCTAGTTTCACCTACCCCTCTCCGCTCCCCCAACCCCCCACCCCTCCCTCTCCCAGGTCCTAGAGGAAGACCACCATTGCGGTGAACTAGTCCTGGTAAAAAGTAATATCTTCTTACTAAAATAGATCCATAGACGTCCCGATTACCACTTTCTACCTGTTCTGGATACAGGTGTTATGTGTACACCTTAATTGGTGATTTTCTCACGATTTAGTCAGATTGGGTTAGGTTAGAAACCACTTTTGGCATAACAAACTCATGAAATTTAATTCATCAACAGTCCCGAGCCGATTAGGGGTTCGTAAACTCAAAACTGAATGAATGTTAGCTTAATAATTAAATAGAACTAGCTAGACAAGTTGATAAGCAGGCACTGAGCAGCTGCTGCCACTCACAGACTCACTACCGTCTGCCGGGCCGTCTGCCCCTGCTCCCGGTAGTGGTTATGGTGAGTCCCCTCCGCTAAAAGGAATTCCGCTCAACTCCTGATGCTATCCCGCTACAGAGTTGCTAGCGGAACCTTGGCTGACAAGGGAGTGATGCAGGCCGCCACTGGTACATTATAGCTCTCCTGTATATTCTAATCATGCAAAGTGTGGGTCTACTCTGGGGTAGATGGACATGCTATTCAGTGAGTCCATAAACGATCAACATTTTTAAAGATTTTTATAGGTAATTTTCAAGACATGGGAAATTTATATACAGATTTTGGTAATGAGATTGAAGGAAATCCGTCAACTAAAGGACAACTTACATCCCTGGAAGCTCATATATTTTACAATTTCGCCATGATCTGTTATGGATAAGGAATTTTCTGCATTTTTTATCCGATCCAGGAACCGTTTTTGATTATTTGAAACAAATTTACATAGAAGGAATAGGGTTGAATATGCTTATTATCACTAATAGCAAGTCGTATACTTACAGGTAATATTTTGATAAAAGTGGCCAAATTATACTGACAAAAGGCCTCGAATGGGTTAAGTCCTATTTTTTAAAAAGTAGGCCTACAACTTTATAGAAGCTGCATTGGTATTCCCAAATTGCATTTACGCTACAAACAACCACACCGCATTTGTTTTGATATTTTTTTTATTACCAATCATTCATACATGTTTCATACATTACAATCACACGTCGCTGTCACCTTCATTATTCGGAAATACACAACATTAATTGCCTAGTTGGTGAGAGTAACTAATGCCTGGACAACATCGCCTTGGTGTTCCCGTAATTTTCTTTCGGCCTCAGTCCTATTAATTTCTATTTCTTGAACCTGAAAAACACAAAGTGGGAAACCGTAAATTAACCATTTCCAGAACAAAAATGAAAATATATCTAGTATTAACAAAGAAATGTATGGTAGACCTACAGTTATTCAAGGAGGAAAAGCATTATTACCCTACTCAAGTGCCATGGTTTTGAACTAATTTTCTTCATTATTATATCTTTCCATCAGAGAAATTTAGACGTTAAAATGAATTATACTTACTATTATATCGACATCTTCCTTAGTAATTTTTATTTTGGACAGTTCTTTTTCTTTTCGTTGTCTTTCTGTAGCCTCCTTCTGTTGGTTTTCATTCATGGCCCGGATGGTCTGAAAGAAAAATAAAATAGAATTATGAATTTTGTTATCAAAAAAACAAACAGTGATTTCTTTTACTTTTGTCATTGCTTAGGGCAGGGAGGTATATACTTCTCTGCTTCAACGCTTAGGGTCTTTGCCTATAGTTTGCACTGAGACTAGACAGTGTGAGAACGACAAATCACTGTAGATTTTATCGCTTTTCTAAATGAATATTTACCCGCGGACCTCACGGTTTTTTCGAGGGCCGCCGGGATATATAATCCAGGGTCTCCGCGCCCTTCAATTTCAAGGCCTTTCCAGGCCAATTTTAGTCATTTGAGCCGATATCAACAGTGTGCAACATAACCCAAAGACCGACGCCCAGGTCTCCATTGAATTTGTGTCGGTCTCTGATATTGATATTAGGCTGAGTCCGACTGTCTCCAATGAAATTATCTTGTCTAACTTTTCTTAACTCTGAAATTTCTCATCAAAAACTCTGATTCAACTGTCGTTGGGTCTATCTCATGTATTACAAAAACAGCACCTCTACAACAGTAGAGGTAGAGGTAACAGTCTACCTGGCCCTGTCTTAGACAATCTTATTTTTTTACCATAAGCCTATTAATGCTCCCCTTTTTTTGGTCTCTGTAAAATCATGTCGGTCTCCACTGTTACCATTTGACAGAGACCGTCTCTGGTCTCCCAATTCACTATGTTGCACACTGTATCAATGATTTTTCAGAACCTAGATGACAGGACCTGGGGGTTGTAATTATTGCTTTTCATACTCATAGGCCAATGAAGTGTTTAACTCATTCGCGACTGAACGTCACAAAGCGCGCATGTCTAACGAACAATATTGCGTCGCTATGGTTTATTTCATATGACGCGGTCACTGGCAACGTCACATCATATAAGGACGGGAGGTGGTGACGTCAGCCTCGCGGAAACCTAACATCATTTGTTTGTTTCTCATCTCTTTGATTTATTACCCGATAGATAGAGCTTAAATTACGGGATTACTGAGGGGAGACATAGGATTAAATGTAGAAGCTCAAAAAACTAATTTGAAAACAGATGATATAGTCAGAAATTAACTGCAAACCTCACTGCAGAGAAACAATAACAAACGTCACCGTAAATGGCAGGCAGCACGCACATGGTTCTCAGAATGCTTCAGAAATAAAATCCTGTTTTATTGATTTAAAATCAACTGAGTATTTTACTGTGATACCAGGAAATACAAAGACATATTAGCTATCTAACACAAACTGCTTATTTTGTGAAAAGCGACCCAATATTTTCAATTATGTGGGTTTTTCTTCTACCACTGTGCACGATCAGCTGATCTGTTGACAGCAGCAGGTGCGCGTGCACTTGCTTGAACAGGTTCCCGTGTACAGATATCAAGGAGGCGGCCGTATGAAAAGTAACACAGGGTCTCGGTTCTTCCATATATCAAGCTCAAACTTGGTGCAATTATTTTTAAGTCATACTTCTACCATCACATGGATTTCTATGAATATCGGTACATCTTATTTTGCGGAGGAGATAGCCTATATGACGTGGAATCCCAGCAAAATGAATTCGATCTGATTTTGCAAGTGGAGAATTTCCCGGAAAATGTCACTTCCAAGTCCAATGGTAAGTCAGATGATTCACAAAGAAAAAATTAACTTAGAATGAAAAGTATCGAGATTACATTAAGCTTGATATGTTTTGCAGTGTTTGATGTCCATATCTTTTCATTTATTTGGATTTGGACCCCAATAATTTGCTTCTCAAAACGTGTCTGTCTGTAATGCCTGTGCGACATGATTCCCGTAGTGTATAGGCCAAACACATTGTTGGTGTTTACTTTCAAATCTATAGTAGCTAAATACTATTTCAGGGGAGGCTCGCGTTTATAGTATTATCATATTTTGGGGCAGACAACACCTAGAAACTCATTTCTATTATTGCAACTAGTTCGTCTTGTTATTGAATTCATAACAATAGTTTTTTTTAAACCTGAGAAACATATTTTTGTTGGCCTTAGGCCCTATAATGCGCGTCATGAAAGTTTATTTCCAATGCCGCCGAACTAGGTCATACTATTAGGCTGCTATGATTGCAATGTTTGTTTATCGTTCAGATTCAGATTAACCTCTAGAGGGACAACACTTGTAGGTCGGATTGATCTGGTAAAGGTGGAATTATTTTACATTTATACCTCAACAATGATGTCATAGCAAGACAACCCACCACGCAAACAGGACAGTAAAGGTGATATATTTAAATATTTTTTTATGTTATAAACATGAAGAAAATGCTTCATTTGAAATGTAAATTATTAGACCTACAAGTCGGTGAACTGGGGAGCCTTTCTGTTAACCTGATTTAACTGCTCATTAATCTGAATAAAAATGATCCAAAGAAAAAAAAGGTTATTATTTTCATTAACATTTAGGCATTTATAACAAATTTATTTATATTCATGAATTGCAATTTGTTATTGTCAAAGAAAACTTCGCTTCCAAGTGCACTGGTGGGTAAGATGAGTTGTAACATCATTGGCAAAGGGAAAATTAATTTTAAATGAATAGTACCATGATTTCATTGAAATAAAAATGTTTCTGTATTGCTTGAGGGTCATATTTTTTCATATATCCGCATTTCAACCAGAATTATGTTCTTCTTGAATCACTATACTTTGTTGTGTCTGCACAATGTCATACTTCAAGTTATGTTAACAGATACAAATAGGTGTGTTTCCGATTTAGGCCTAATGGTCACTGAAAACTAGGTAGGGGGATGTTATTTTTATTCTAAAGGTTTTGTTCGGGAAACCAACTTTCAGGAACTGAAACTTTTTTTTGTAACAATAGTTGTTTTAAACATGAGAAATGAACTATAGATTATGAGAACCTTGTAAATCGGAAACAGCTATAGTTTTTGGCCTTAGGCTTATAAAGTCCAGCGTCATAAATAAATGTCACAGGAAAACGATTCTTAGTCAATAAGCAAAAAAATTGATTCTGCGATTCTGGTCATAATATTTCAAAGAAGGGATCTAGAGGATTCCAATGATGTTAACCGTGAATTAGCATATATATATTTAGGACAACCTTAGAAGCGCAGAGAGATATTAAATATACCGTGCTAGAATTCTGTTCATGCACTGGTACAACTGACTGCGATTAAACATCCTAAATCCTAAATTTGAAGTATATATATTACTTGAATAATGACTAATTTTAAACCATTTGATCATTATTTATATCATTTTCTTTTTATATATTCAGACATACCCAGACAATGCAAGTTATAAGGATGCTATAAGGATGGGAAAAGTAAGTTTACAATGTTATGATCTTTTTATGATCTATTTGAGCTAATCGAAAGTATTCTATTCTCCACTGCTTAATAGTCACTATATCATTCAGGTAGGTACATTACATGAAAATAGAAATATTGTTAGATGGGCACAGACCACTTAGTAGTTTAATGATTATATATTTTTAGACTTTTAATCTAAAAGGATTGACATGTTTCATTCAAGTGGATCAAGGTCTTGTGACGACTGAAGAGCCTGCCTTGTGCCTAGGGTTTACCTAGCATTGCAACCAATAATCGATTAGAGTAAATTAAGATATCAATTCAAAATAAACTCTATGTCGAGAATCTCAGAGTCTAATGCATATACTTTCTGTTTCAGATCTGTAATTCTAATAAGGGGAAGGCTAATCTTGCCTCAATGATGTCTTGCCAGTGGTACCCAATGATCTTCTGTTCGATCAAGAAAACATCTGAACATATTGCAAAAGGACTTTATAAAGATTCTATAATGAAACTGGTTTAATACATCTATGCATGCAACACTTGAAACCATAATAGTATACAAATACAGCATGTAAGGTAGGAAATTTATTTATTCCCACATCTGGGTTTAGTGGTTTAAAGTTGGAACATTATATGAAATTGATCCATCGAGGGCCTATGGCTTGTAACATGTATACATGAAATAAATTCAGCAAGCTTAATATAAAAGCAAATATAAGTGCAACATGTTTAGTTGACCAAGTATCTGTATCTGTTAATTTAGTTATTTCAACACCACAGGAGGAGGTGGAAGACTGGACCCATCCAAGAACCATATATAATATAGTATTGCTCAATAAAACTTGTTTAAACAGAAATCAATTACTTTCAGTCTTGATTACACATCACATTACAAGTAGGTACAGACCCATCCCCTACAGAACTATTAGGTTGTGGTAAAGCGTCTCTGCAGCAGTGTAACTATACAAAATCAAGGTAAATAATACAAAATGGGTGGGGGTGGGGGGTATTGCTTTATCTCTCACTATTGTATATTGAGCAACGAGACCACCCATCAAGAGAGTGTGACCATTCTCAACCTGAATACAAAATTTGAAAAGAAATACAGTAGAATGGCTCGAGGGCATTATATGTTAATTCTAGGCATATAGCTCCTATTTAGTTTTAAGGGTTCATTTCATGTTTTCTGGCTGTTGATTTCAAAGATAATATATATATTATATATAAAACTTTTATTCTGTTCTAAAATGATGTACACAAAAAGGACTGTAGCTTCTACATATAGTTCTTCCAGCTCGCCCTCAAAATGACTATACACATATATGACCGATTTTCACAACTAGTAGGCATTTCATATAATGACCAATATCATATTTCAAATTTTGTAATGATTATAACATTGTACCAAGTTACTATAGAAATATGAATAGACCGGCCGGATTTTGAAGGTAGAAAAAAAGAAAATGATTAAAATGAATATACCACATGGACGAATGCTACTTCAAGGATTTTAATTATGATACAGCCTCGTTGCTTCTGGGCTTTCGAGGTGAGTATTATCCACCTCATACTCCACACTATGGTATTCTTACTATACTATGTACAAGAAAAATCAGCTAATGAATTTTATTTTTGCCATTTTTTCAACTGCATTTCGTGCAAATGATTACTTATTATGAAAATCGGTCATATGTATACAACATACTGTTACAACCATTTTATGCTCAACCTGTTAACTCATTTGATTATGAATGATTACATAATGATATCAATAAGAAGTAGCATGATTATCAATATTCATAATTGCATAATCATAAACCATGTCATATATATAGATCTATATACATGTTCCGTAGGAACGTTAAATATTGCCTGTCAATAGTTATGTAAGACCTTGTTGATTATTCTAAGTCAGGCATAGGACATGTAGTTTACCTGCACCGATACATGTAATTCTAGATTATTATTATTACAAGTAGTTGATGCACCTTAGTACTGACAACTATTCCCTTCTAACATCTTCATTAGTAGGCTAATGACCCAAATACATGTATTATAATTTTTCCATCTGAGTTCTTCATCGTCTAGCTCTACCAACAATTCCAGAATGTTTTTTCCATAAAAATTGTGACCCTGCTGTAGGACAAAAGCTGAAGATTTCTCTGTAGATATTGGTTCCGTAATTAGTTGCTTTTGTATGTCATGGCCTGTTGGATATATGCTGGAAAAGAAAAAAAAATAGCAATTATAAATATTACCATTATTAGTTAGATATCAGCACAAATTTCAGAAACAACAGACTTAAAACTAGTTTAATTGTTAGGCATAGAACAGATAATTAACATGATAAGAGACATATATATTGGAGTTAATCATTAAAGATATAAATTCATAATTCAATTAATTACCAGTTTAGCAAGGACCCAAACCTTCATAAACTTGGTTTTAGGCTGCCCATACTTGGGGATATTTCATTTAAGTTTAGTTTAAATTACCTTTTTTCAGAAGGACATTTTGCATATGCACATTATTCTCAGCTCCCAGTATTATAAATGTCTTATACATTTACAGACGAATGTTTTTGGTTAGATACCATCGGATTTTTAAAAACTTTCTATAGAGGACATTAATATCACATCAATACAGACGTAGTTTGCCTACTTAATTGGGCCACCATTTTCAATCATCTGTCAAGGTTGAACCATATACATAAATTTATAAGTATGGCACTGAAAAACAAACCATCCAAATTTCGAGACCTCCATCTCAGACATCAATGGATAAGACTTCAATCTAAAGTTTTAGATGATTTATATCAGTTGTTTTTTATGCTTTTCAACACTATGTGATTATATGCAAATAAAATAACTCTCCCAGTTAAAATCTACATATTTAAAATTGTTTGTTAAAGGGGCTTTCAAAAAAGAAATAAAAAAAGTTACACCTTACCTAGTTTTTAGCTGCTATGAATCAGAAACACATACACTTTTTTTTGGCCTCACTCACTAACACGTATAACTTCGCTCCCCTTGCATGGCGACCTTTTCATCCATAAAAATTCTCATACAAATGTCTGACTTAGATAAAAACTGTCCTCAGCTAAGGGAAACTCATTTATAACCATTGTCAATCTTATTTCAAACCGATTTTTCCTTAATTTAAACTGCAAAGGTTTCGCACATGGATTTACTTGTACCACTGACACTGCATGCTGTCAAATCAGGAGGCCTATATCAAGTGACAGCATACTTATTACTGCTCACTCCCGGCGCCCACTCTCCAGTCAAATCTTTCTCAAACTTTGTCCAAAGTACCCTAAGCTAAGGAAACTCATTTACCGACATTTGCATTCTTTCTCTTTTGATCTTATCAATGTTGTCAACCTATGCTACCCCCACTCACCCTCCCGATCTCAACTACAAAGAAAATATGCTTGGCCTTTCACTTTGTTTAACACTGCTGTCAATCAGTGACAGCCCTAATTGCCGATGATTTGCCGTTGTTTTGCATATAATTCTAGGTCTAGAGATGCATAAGATTCAACATAAATAAGATAACTTACCTTGAAATGGTCAATAATCTGTTCCCTTTCATTATAGCAGCAAAAATAGAAGTGACAATCTGTGTATTCGTCCATTAGTGAACTAGCTTGGGGACTCCACATGCAGTGTTGACTACGACTCGACCATGTCGTCTGCTTTATTTTAGCGGGGATTTCGACGACCTCTGGAATGGCTATTTTAAGTCTCCATAGCAACTATTTTTTTTAAAAAACCACTTAGATATGAAATCCCAAGCAAAATAGAGGAGAACCCCGAAAAAAAGTTCAAATATATAAATTAGATTAAAAAATATGGCTGTTTTCCCAAGTCACGTGCTCATAATGCCTGGAGGCATTATTCGTTTTTTCCACGGGAGTGCCTGCAGGCATTATTCGTACTTTACACGGGAGTGCCTGCAGGCATTATTCGTACTTTACACGGGAGTGCCTCCAGGCATTATCAGGAGTTAATGAGTTAACAGGTTTTATATTCATATTTGATATGAATCGCCGTTTTTTTTAACTTTTACTTTAAATATATTAATGAGTCACTCTGTGGAAGGTGTGGAAGGTGTGAAAGGCTCAAAGGGGCAAATCAGAGGAAAGTGCACAGTAAGAAACAGAATCTTCGAGATTTCAAGACCATTTAATGGATTCCAATAATATTCAAGGCCCACATAATGATTTTACAGGCCCTTGGCTTTGACAATTCGGGCTTTGACCAAAATGCCCATTTCCAGGCTTTTTAAGGCCTTGATTTTTTCCAAATTCAAGGCTTTTTCAGGCCATGCGGAGACCCTCTAATTCCCTATTCAAAACCGTATGACGCCACAACCAGAGCACATTGACCCTCTTATATTTTAAAAAGCATCATGCTTTAAAAACTACCGGTAAATGGGTGCAGATCTAGAGTAAATTATCTTAATGCTCAACTGGCGATAATAGGGGACCAACGACCTGTTGACGAACCAAGGGTCCAAGCTATAATACTTACATCACCAAGATTTTCGTGGGTCATCTCCACCTCTTCCACATAGTCAGTGACCTTTTCCAGGTCCGCAGCTCCTTTGGAATCATGTTTAGCGGCCTTTTTACCCTTAGCAACTGCTGGGGTTTCTTCTTCAATATCGAGATTTTCGTCTTCGCCGGCCATGCTGCTTGCTTGTCGGTATCGCTGTAGAGCCACGACGCGCGGTGTAGATTAAGATTTGGGTACCGCATTGGACCTGTTGCAAGTGAGTATGCCGCGCGTGCGGATCCATTTATTTTTATGTTCCGTTAAAGTGCATTACATCAGTTGCGTTTTATCCCGCTGTAGGCCCTATATGCTGTATGATTGGAGCAAAAGTTTTTTTGTTTTTTTTTCAAGATAATTTTATTTACACTCATTGTCGATTTATCAATAATTTCAAGAAGTAGGCCTACAATTTTTATATAGCTAGACCCATAGGCCTACTGAAAAAATGTTTCATCGGTAACTTTTTTCCAGGGAAATATCTTCCATTCCTTGGAGATAAAGATTTTTAACAGAAGTTTGTTAATATATTCTCATATAAAACAGTCACATCACATATATGCTAGGCAATGTATGCTTGAGCCCGGGTTGAGCCGCCCCCCAAATGAAGGCGCGGGCATCTTCCTCCATATCTCCATTAAACTTTAACGGGGCTGCCAACGACTGGGCCAAATTTCCTGGGATGAGCTGTGCCTTCAAGGAGCCCCTTCAATTCCGTTTCCTCCGCCCCCATATCATCGTCCAAAGAATCTCCCTTGGTTGGAAAACCGTCTTCTTCTCCTCCTTGATGGTTTACCGACTAATTAACATTCTACAATATTACTTATATAAAAATCACTGTACGTACATTAACACTAAGCACTTTAGGATATGCAGAAATTGCTCTGAAATATCTGGTTTTATGTTTATTTGCTGGGTTAATTCTATGTTTAAATCTAATAAAGTAATTTTCCGTTTATGAAAACCATATCAGTGATTTGTTTCAGCATTTAGAATAACCAAAATGACAGCCAAAATACTGATCCAAACTGACAGCCAAAATACTGCTCTCAGATCCATATAGGCCTAATGGCTGCTCAAATCTCTATTTCGACCCATATCCTAGTTGACTTAACATTGAATTGCATTTAACATTAACAACTTTTATGATTATAGCAACATGTTAATTCTAGCGAATAAACATTAAGATGGATCTTAAAACCTGAAATACGGTACAGAGACAGATTTTGATATCCTTGTTTTTCTTAGAATGAACAAAAATCTAATAATTATTTATTCAATGAGGAAAAACCTACCATTTTGTTAATTATAAATGGGGGT
This sequence comes from Sthenelais limicola, assembly GCA_942159475.1. NCBI lineage: Eukaryota > Metazoa > Annelida > Polychaeta > Phyllodocida > Sigalionidae > Sthenelais > Sthenelais limicola. The sequence goes on along the minus strand of OW804094.1, from coordinate 31,604,577 downwards.
TATTTGAGAAATGCGGGGTAACTTGAGACAAAAGTCTTTTTTTTTAGTATTGTGGACCACCTTTATTTTAAAAAATAATTTTTACATATAAAAATGAGGAACCAAGTAATGAATTCAGTTTATTCCTGACACAAATGATTTGTTGAAGATGAATGGAACATATATATTTGAGTATACAATGTGCACTTGAATTTGGGTTGCTTTTACCTGCATTTTACAGGACGCTGTAGAGTGTTTTTTTGTACATTTGCTGTCGTGGTAGACAGAGAATTGTATAATAAATACCATGTGAAAAGATTTTGAGAGTACAGTTTATGTATTATTAATCATTATGATTTAACTCCTTAATTGTTATAATCAATTGATGGGGTGGGGGGGGGGGGGGAGGCACATTGGGGGTAACTTGAGACAGATGTGGGGCAACTTGAGACAGACGTGGGGTGACCTGAGACAGCTAAATAATTATTGTACATTTTTCTTTGATTGAGCACTAATTTAAAGAAATAATTAGGACTGAATTGATCTAAAGTTGTTCAAAGGATGTAATAAGATAATGTGGTTCAAGATCCATGCGAAATAATGGCTGCTTTTGCTGTAATTAGAGGGGGGAAATCCCAGTTTCAAATAAAACAGATGAAGAACCAATCTCGAAAGAGTAAAATTATAAACCCCTTACACAGATAAACCTCAGTTTTGTTCCTGAGTATTTCCTGGAAATACAAGGTGGTATAACATAGCCTACTCGTAATAGTCATGCAAAGTAACGTCATATTACCTAACAAACTAAAAGTTAAGAAAACTGCAATTTAAGATATTTAAGGTGCAAATGACGTGAAATCATAGACACCCGCCGTCGCAACGGTGCCATATGGGCGCGCGCGCGCGCGCTGGTTGATAAGCTGGATGACCTAGATTTGCGCGTTTTAAAAGTATGATGGCTGCCGTGGTGAGTGCAACCTCGGAGAATCGTTCAGCTTTAAAACTAACCGCGCGGGCCTTCTGCCTATGTTAAAGTATAGAGAAAAATTAAATGTTCTAGTGTTCGCGGTGTTTTTTGAATTTGGGGGTATGGAATGATGCTCCAAATGGTCGAAAATTATTTAATATTACGTAATGAAGTAAAGGAATCTGTTCACTAGACATTGATGGAGGTATCCATCTGATCAGGCGGGGAAGTTAAGCTTAAGCTGACAAAATATTCATAGGTTTTTACACCCTTGTACATAAAACAAGAAATACAGAAATAAAATCGGAAAAAGGTTCGTAGAGCTCTCTGAATAATCTTGAATAGCATAGAATACATTTTGGCAATACAAATAATATATGAAATACAAATCAGACCGAGTATAGAGATTGGGGGAGATAACTCACTGAGGAGTGTACTGGTCAGAGCGACTCAAAATGAGTTACCCGAGAAAGTATATTTGGGAGAATTACATATTTTAAAAGGTGATAGACCTACCAAGAAGTACATATATTGCTAAATAATCGAAAGGCACGTTTCTCCAAAAGGTAAAGGTATTAGAATAGTTGTGACAGGCGCCAGCAGTAGAGAAGATGGCAAGCAGCGGATCCATCCGTCCAGACGTGTGTGGATTATAGCTTTTGGTGAGTTAAGTTCTTAATCGATAAAAGTTCGTTGAATTAAGTTAGGAAAAGGTTAAAATTGTCTCTGCTGAATATATATCGAAGTGGCTTTGTGGGGACATACTAATGAAACCAAATTGTGTATAGTTAGAGAGCTGGCGTTAGCCGGCCTACGATAAGGGGAAAACAGTTACCAACGACAGTTAACAAAAACAATTGATACACGAAATATATAAGAGAAAGCCTGGGGCACTGAGGTTTAAGGATTAGACAGAGCATAGCATAGAATACATTTTGGCAATACACATAATACATGAAATACAAATGTTGAAAGGGGGATGTCGCTCCATGACATGATGCTGTTTCCACACGTACATGGTGTTACTAAAGACACACTTCAACGGACGCTATATTATGGTAAGATCAGTTTAATTGATAAATATTCCAATGCAGATACAATAGTTGAATTGGAGAAATTTGAATCGTTTTACGATATTTAAAAAATTAGCCACATATTTAAACACAGTTGCAAAACTAAGCATGATCAAGTCCATCATTTTTTCCATGCGTTGCCGCTTCGAGAAACAAATTAACAGAATATTATCTAACATGTATCAACCACCTGTCTATGAGACACAATACATTTCATAGAAATATCGCAACTCTAATGTTGTTTACATACTGTCCATACTATTACACCAACAGATTCAAACACTCATATATGACCAACCCACCACTCAACCAATACAGGTCACCAGTGTATATGTACATTACAAATAAGTCATAATTATGTTCTCTTTTCATACGTATACTACTGTTACACTGCAATGAAATCCCCAATAAAACAATGACCAGACAGTCAAATGGAAAATTATGCAAAATTAACATGTCGCCACTCCGTGATATACATGTTACGAACCAAAAGATACAAATGGAGATATAATAGTATATTATATATGTCTTATGCTGGTATATTACGCTGGTATATTGTAATATATTTATTTCTGAACTTATTTATGAAGTGAAGAAATTTGAATGGTCCTTTTGGTGGCAATATGAGAGAAAGAGACCACCAAGCAGGTCTGTTGCCCTGGGCCCTCTGCTTCACCTTGTCTGTACCATGGCAGACTGGGGTTGCGTCATTGGGTAACCCCAAGCAAGCAAGACCTACAAGCTTTTCTTAAACACCATCTAGACCGGGTAAAGATGACCGTTGAAGTGTTTAATTAAGAACGTAGACCAGGCCGATGATTGGTGTAAAGCCTTCCTTAAGAGGCACACTTAACTTTACCAAAACGTCTGGCCCGAACATCAAAACGTCCCGAGCTTGTGTGTCCCCGGGGATATTCATCTTTACTTTCAAAACCTGGAAGTTACCTTGGATGGAATGCCTCCAGAGAACATCATCAACTTTGATGGAACTAGTTTGTCTGATGATCCGGGAGCTATGGAAGTGGTGGCAACCTCAGGAAAGTGTGTTTATGTTGTGATGAATGCCACTAAGTCATCTCTATCAATCATGTTCGCCTGTTCGGCCTCTGGATTAATGCTACCACCTTATGTACTTTACAAGGCAATCAAGCTCTATGACCTTTGGTGGGAGGGAGGACCAGAGGGTGCAGCGTACAATTGCACTTGTAGTGGCTGGTTTGACCTGCAAACCTTCGAGGATTGGTTCCTGCGAGTTGCTCTCAGTTATTTTGTTATACCTCGTGGTAACATACCCTAAAATTTTATTCAGGAGGCTTGTTTACTAAATGGGATTCATATACTGCAATTTCATATATCCTCACGTCCTGACTCAATTCTAACTTCTGCCTAATGATATTTTGGGCGGTTGTCCTCCTACAAACGATGTTCATTGGAACTGGGCAAATCATCCATCTCCAGAGTTGCGTTGCTATATCCAAGATACTCCTCTTTTGAAGTGGAAACCCCTGATTGTGCCTTAGATTTCCGCCCTCTAATTCTGCTCCTCTTTGGTTTCTTTCCAACATTGGGACTCTGGACATGTCTGGAGTCTTTGTCCATAACCATTAGATCTTTTGTCTGATCCCGCCCTTGGTCCCTATTTGTCTCGAATTCTTGATGGACACTTATATCGTCATCAAGGTAATCAGGAGGTGGAAGATATGCCCCATGATCCTCAATATTAGCCGAAGTATCTGATGGAAATACCATGGGAGAGTTTCCAGTATTGCATTCACTTGACTTGATCTCTGACATTTCTTGCTTAGCTTTCTGTTAGAAAGATACGAAGCAAATTAAGTGTACACAAATTTCGTATTTCATATTGTTTAACGAACTTTTCATTACCAACTGTTCATGATAACGATGATTCTAATATAACCATCCAGTAATAAGAGCGTAGAAGATATTTATCAAGAACAGTATCTTATTTCAGCGGTAATATTTGGTTTAGGTGGAACTATTGTTACGAATTTCCTTTGGTATCTCAATGATATTTTACCTCATCAAATGAATTGACCATATGATTTATCGATTTAATGATGGACAGGTCAAATAACTATAACTGATGGGGTGAAAACAAATAGGTGTATTTGATGTCAACATCCCCTCTACCTAGAAACACCTACCGTAGCTACGAATTTGTTCACCCGACCTCAAATCTTTGTTTATGTCTTTACCCCCTCCCCAAACGTTAAACCTAACCAGAAATCTCTTGACAAGAACAGTTCTATATTACTGTGACGAAATAGCCATTTTTCAGTTCCTAAAGAGTCGTTTACTAAAAGAAAGTCACGAACCCCGTCCTAGATAATGCTGGTATGGACTAATAGTTACAATACATTTCCATCATAAAAATATATCAACTTTGTAATATTTCCCCTTTTTCATGTTTTCACAGGTTTCATGAATCCAAATAGAGTATGGCCTTCTTGAATTACTTTCCTCCAGGATAACTAAGGAATAACCAACCTTCTTTGCTTTCTTTTCATCTTGACGTTTTCGATAATAAATTTTGGCAGCTTTTCTCAACTATGGAATGGAAATACAAACGCCTTATGTTAGTAGTAATTTAGATGACCACTTCAACATATGTTTTTATGGGACTGGGACATCCTTAGATCACTTCCGCATAATGAGCATTCTGTGTATAGTACACGAAGTGAGGATGTGTGACAGGAATGATAACATTTTGGATATGATTCAATTTAGTTAAGTTAAAAATCCACCATATAATTTAATCCTTTTATTTCTGAACGGACTTACTGAGTTTTCCATGACACAATGGAAAATAAATATGAAGATACCCTGGAAACACAAAAAATATTTATTAAAAGGTTAATTTTCATTTTTTTTAACATTACTTTCTGCCTGCCCTATTGTTGAGCAGAATGAAGGAAAGGAGTAGTATATTACGGATATTAAAGACAAGATACTTCATTAAGACCAATACAATAATAGATAAAACTAATACATCGAATCAATGCTAAGTTATTTTACATGCATTAGGTGTTTAGGTGTTAGCATCCTTATTTCTACAGTTTTCAATTAACTACATAATTTTGCAAAAAGAATATTATTAAAGCAAACCTGAGCCGAGTTAAGCAGCACGAAAATATATTGTGAAATCAACGTTTCGTCCAGGTCAACAAAAAATCCGAATGTCCAGGATGTACCCATTATTGGTGTTAAAACTGCGACGCTCCAGATAGTAGACCTTGTGAGAAGGCGGATTCAATCAATTAAAATATTGTACAACGTTATCTCGTTATTTATTTATCTATTTATTTCTTATGATAAAATTCAAAGAGTTAAAAAGGGAATCGGAAATCTTGCTTTTGATGTTTATTCAGACACTTTCGTTAAATGTGTAACTTTAGATGATCACTTAGGAATTATGATTATCATGCATGGTGTTATGTAATGCCTGGACCTCCTCACGGGACGCCAGATCTAGTAGCCGGGCACGGCTGCGCACGCAGATCAGGCACCCACCTGACAGGTATGTTGTACCCAGAAATAAAGATCAGTTACTAGACAGTGGGCCGAGAGGCATTTTTTTGAGTTTTCGTGACCACCTCTTGGGGGTAAGTTTTTTTTTGCATACTAATGCAGTATGACCCTAGAAATAACATACTATTTTTCACAAGCTCAACTCTTGCACGTTTTTCGGGAAATTGGCCTGCAATAAGACCATTGCTATAATTCAAAACCACCCTGAGAGGCACACAGATTGACGTGAAAATGGAGGGAACAATTTTTTACTTGGGGAGGAAATCCTTCAATTTACTGGAAATTGTGCACTTGGTGGTAGATTTTTGAAATTTAGCATGGTGTTAGAGCAGGCCATGGGATATTCAAAAAATGCTAGCTACACGTTGGCTGACCCCCCTGGTGGCCTGTAGCTGCAAAATTCAAAATGGCCGCCGCAAAACACAAAATGTGCTATATCTTTGCTTCTACTGACTAGATTTTCAAGTATAATACCTATTATTGGATGTTTTTGAGTATGAGGATTTCATTTTTTTAGTTCTTTTTATGTTTAAAGGTCATTTCAAGGTCATTTCAAGGTCAAATTTAAATATGGCCTCTGCCATGAACAGGCAATGTCTTATCTAGGCTCCTACTAGCACCATATGTTCATATGTCCAAGTCCCCATGTACAAAGATTTTTAGTTTGACATCTATGTTTGAAGTCATTTTCTATCAAAAAATGCTGCACAGGCCGATATAGCCCAGTAGAAATAGGGTTTCACTTATGAAAATTGCAACAAAAGGTTTCACAACAGTGTTGGGTAGTATTAGGGCATTAATATATTTCTACAAAAACATAGGTGGGTGAAAATGCCCCAAATGGCAAAATGGCCACCAGTAAACCTCACAAATTCAGTGTTCCTGAAAAGACGTTGGCATGTAGGCAAAAGTGGACATAACATTTCAATGGCCAACCTCTGCTCCTTTCACGTTGGCCAAGGTGGCCAACATCAATGTAATATTTGATTTGATTATTTAGTTGAACATTCATACAACTTAGCAAATACAAATGTTCTCAAATCAAATGAAATAAATACAATGTGCCATTAATGTTATCTCATTTATATTCATTTCATTTTGAGAAAAGATGTATAATGGTTTTGGATAATTCTATTGATATTAGGCCTATATTGCTGCTGCAATAACCAGCCTGTTACAAACCATGTCCACCTTCTTTTTAGTTGTATTGGATTGTTTTTTGGGGTACCATCTAAGAAGTTATTAATTATAGGTACAAATAGTCTACATCTGTGACAACTGGCCTGTGTGAGGCTTGTTCATGTCGGCGACATTGGCCTGCATCACAAAAATTGTTTTCGGGAACACTGCAAACTCTTTAAATAATTATACATACCACTACATAAAGACCATGATACCATTAGCCTAATTCAAAATGTTGTCCTCTTGGCTGTCATCATTAGCACTGAATCGGTTTGCAGTCACCACCCCAAGAACACCTCAGACTACTGCAGTCACTCTGGCAGTTGCAGCAAGTAATTCTATCATAGCTGGTCAGGAGCATGGTACACATCAGTAGATACAGGTTAGAATTATTCATCTTGGAACTTCCATCACCAATTCTCAGGGAGAGGACTGGGGTGTAGGAAGGTGAACAAAAGTATATGGCTGAGGTTTCTGTATATATATCTAGGTTACAGTGTGTGGTGTGCGAATTTGACACCAGTGATAATGGTCGCCCCCACCACTAGTCGGATGCAGTCAAAGAAGCTTCCTGTTTCAGTGCTAAAACTAAACATTTGTTAGACAATTGACTGCCGTTTCGTCAATTTCTAATCAATTGGAGAAATTGTAAGGCCTGTGTGTTGCTGACATCTTTGATTCTCCTGGTGTATAACATTAGTTTATACCTTGAATACATACTTTTCTGTAAGCATTGGAGTACGCAGAATCATAGTGCGGCACCGCCACCCTAACACTTGACCATAGCTGGATGTAGCAGAGGAAGAATGCACTGCGTCCAAATTTAAACATTAGAAGGCGGCTAGATCAAATAGCAGTATTTATAGTGACAATTAGTAGCAGTGGTTGTCGGTGATAGGAGCTGCAGATCTGTGGATTTCCAGTAAGTGTATCAGAGACACAAAGTACAGGTGGCATGTTGTAACATGTTTTCAGTGTGGTTTTTTACAAAATCAGTTCAAGCTGTTATGTCCATATATCCCTTTGGAAGACTCTGTTCTTGGAACACACCTGATCATAGAACCTCCATCTATGACAGAAAGGACAACATCAAGTTGTGTACACAGTGACCAGCTGCCTATGTCCATATCAGTTTGTACACCCTTTTACTCTAGAATATACTTCCCTCTGTCATGGCTTGACCGTCGGCAATCGCTTTTCCCCAAGAAAAATGTTATTTCTATCCCGACATTACAATTGAGACCATTGCATCTGCCATCTGGGTTGTACTCTTTATATCTTAGTACTGCCTATAATTATTGGCTTGTTCTCAGCATTTTTCCTGGTGAAAAAACGTCTAATTACCTACAATAGTCCATGTACCATTTCTGTACACTTTTGCTCAGGCAGATTTAGAAAATTGTTCTCACCTGATAAACAGTCTGTAAATTCATCGGCTAATTTTTACCTTGGCATCTTGATTCCACCATTGAGACCATCTTCCTCGAGCATCACAGTTCATATCCCTCACACCAGGACAACCTTAGTTCAGGCTAATACCACTAGGCATCAAATTACAGGCCCATTGCACTGACAAGTTGCCTTTGTAAAACCATGGAGAGGATGATAAATGACCGTCTTGTCTGGCTACTGGAGTCTGAAAACCTTATTTCAGACTTCCAATGTGGCTTCAGACATGGTAGGAGCACCCTTGACCACCTCACCAAACTCGAAGAAATGGTGAGAAGCTCCTTCATCAAGAAGGAACATGTGGTTGCCGTCTTCTTTGATCTGGAGAAGGCTTATGACACCACATGGAAGCATGGCATCATGAAAGACCTGCACAATATGGGATTAAGGGGTCGTTTACCCAACTTCATCAGGAACTTCATGTCCAACAGACACTTCAGGGTCCAAGTGGGAGCAACCTTCTTTGACTACCATCCTCAGGAGATGGGAGTTCCCCAGGGTAGCATACTCTCTGTTACCCTCTTTAACATCAGGATGAACAGCATTGTCAATTCCATACCCAGGAACATGACATACAGTTTGTTTGTTGACGACCTGTTAGTGTGCTTTAAAGGCAAGAAAATGAGCGTAATTGATAGACAACTCCAACTAGCCCTCAATCAGGTACAGAAGTGGGCATCGGCCAATGGTTTCCGGTTTTCTAAATCGAAGACTGTGGCCATGCACTTCTGCCAGCTCAGGAGTGAACACCCTGAACCTGGCCTATACCTGGATGGCAACCCCATCAAGGTAGTCAAGGAAACAAAGTTTCTTGGTCTCACATTAGACAGCAAACTCTCATTTGCACCTCATATCAAGGCAATCAAAAACAAATGCCTAAAGACTATGGACATTATGAAGGTTGTCTCGAGTATGGATTGGGGAATGGACAAAAACACACTCCTACATCTGTATCTAGCCTTAATAAGATCAAAGCTTGATTATGGATGTACCATTTATGGCTCAGCCAGGGAGTGCTGGCTAAAGCAGCTAGACACAGTCCACCACCAAGGATTGAGGCTGGCTACTGGAGCCTTTAAAACAACACCAGTGAAGAGCCTCTTGGTTGAATGCAGGGAAGCCTGCCTCGAGAATAGGAAACTTAAGCTGGGACTCCAATATGCAACCAAAATACAGAGCAGCAGACGAAACCCTGCACACAGTGCTATCTTTGGTGAAAACAACAGAGATCTTTATGATGCCAGACCGACCTACACCAAACCATTTGGTCTGAGATTGAGAACCAGCATTAGAGAACTTGATGCAGATCTCAACATGTTGTCCTTAGTGACTACTCCCAGCATCCCTCCTTGGCTCAGGAAAAAACCTAACATCATTTTTGACCTGACTGCAAGAAAAAAAGGGGATACCTCCCCACTTACATATCTCGAAATGTTTAACAACGTTAGATCCCACTACTTCAACCATGTGGCTTTTTACACTGATGGCTCCAAAGAGGGCAAGAGGGTATCTTCTGCTGTGTTTGGCCGTACAGCCAGACTGAGCAGTCGGCTTCCAGACCATTGCTCCATCTTCAAGTTGTGTTCTCTCGTTGTCTTATCGGACACACCAGACTGACCCATGTCCACCTGGTGAAGCGAGAACCACAGCCTGAATGTATTGCTTGTCAAACCCCACTCACTGTCAAGCATATCCTACTGGAATGTGCAGACTTGCATGATGCCCGTATAAAATATTTCAACGCTCCTGACCTCAAAACACTTTTTAAAACGGTCAATGGTGACAATGTCATTAATTATCTAAGAACTGCTGGTCTGTCCTCTTTGTTATAGTCTCTTTCATACAAAACCAAACTTTCGTTATTGCTATATCCATTTTATTCTTTGTTTTATTTGTTTGTATTATTTACAGCTGGACTGTAAACTAAATCCCTTTTCTCATCTCATTCCATCTCACTAACTTTCATTGCCATGAATATGACTCCACATGGATGTCATCATGGCATTAAGCAACCATTACTCACTCACTCACCACTAGGCACCGCCACCCAATTTCCGGGCTGCCGCCCGCGCCAAATGTGCGAGGAGGCAGTCATATCGATAGCAGGGTAGGTGGGTGGGTAGTCATTAAATGAGAAAAATAGTCCAACTCTCTGGATCTTTGCTAAAACAGCTGTTTTCCATGAGATAATGCAGCCATTCTTTGTCTCTCCATGTTCTCTTCATTCTGGCATGTTATATATTCTCACCTGGTTTACCAGAACCAAAGTGAAGAGAAGTAAGCTTCTACATAGAAAGATTAATTCAAACCAGGGCATGTATGCTCCAGAATCATGGCCTATAATTTTCTCTCAGTCATGAATTTTTCTCCTGTAATACCTTCATTTGATTTGAATCAGTAATTGAGGGTTTGCTCTAAATTAAATTAGCACATCCCTTTAATAAATCTCAAGGTAAGGATTTAGCCCAGAACAGAAGAAGGACAGGGACGGAGGGATGAGTTGTAGGTTTATTCAGGGGTCCGACGTTTCAGGCTCATTAGCCCTTTAACAAGGAATGCCTTTAATACTTCATTCAATGCCACATACACCCTCTTGGAACATATCATGAACAAACTTATTCCATTCTTCTAATTCACATGTACTGGAGATGAAGGCGGTCAACAGTACTCTTTCCTATAGTGGTGTCCATATAACATTGCCAGGAAAGAAAGAAATTCTGGTGTGGATTGCAGGCAAAGATTCAAGTTTCCAAACATGTGCTAAAGATGCTAATGTGGTGCTGGCGTGAGACGGGCTGGTTCCAACTCATTCCAGCTCCACAGTTCTAGTGACCAAAGCAGAGCTGGGGTGGCATGGTTATAATTATGGTGGTTGTATGTGATAGGAGCCTTGTTCACATGGGCTAAGAGGCATCACAGGTTGTAGTGTTTTAAACTTGTTGATTCTACATGGTATTTTAAAATTGTGTATGTTATCTCTTCATGACACCTTTACTCTTATGTATCTAATTTCCTTGGTGTGAAACTCCCTTTTATGTAATGCTTAATTAACACTCTCTGAGCTACAACTGTGCCAGATGAGATTCGGTACTAAAAGATTTTGGCTGCCGAGGACCTGTAAGAGCCTGATTGTGATCTAGATTCATAGCCTCTGTGAACAGGTAGATATAATCTAGACACTGCAATTTGGTGCTGTGACCTTTGGGTCTGCTAGTTGGCCGGCATCTAGTGAGACATCCTCTACCAACATAGCTTCTAGCACTGAAAGCTCTGTATGCCTGTGAGGGAAGGGCTTGCAGCGGTGAGACCTGATTGGTTGCCTGAACATTATTGAACATTCTCATCAAGGACCGGTATTGGTCATGCAGGAGCAGCTGCACCAATGGCACCAGGGCAGGCTGGGCAGAATGCATTGGTAGCTGGGATGAGGTATTTGCCTGTTATAGAAGATGTGACAGATAGTGCGGGCAAAGAGGCTGCAGCCTGCTTCCCTATGTGCTGAACAAGGAAGAGACCTTGAAGTTGAATGGGAAAATATGGTTGGGAAAACAATTGACTGGGTTGGATAGTTTCCCATTATTGAACCAGCACCAATACTACCAGCTGTGGGACTTCAGTTGGAGCAATCAATGGTTCAGAGGTAGCAACCTCAGGTATATGATGGGGCCTATGGAGAGTTGGTTTCACCGAATAGGCCAGCAACAGTAAGTATGCCTGGGCATGCCATGATGGTACCGGCAAACCCACAGCTAAATGCAATGACCAATAGTGAGAAATGGGTGCCTATAACACCCAGCAAAAGCCAAGATGAAGAATCAGTATCCACAGGCACACTAGATACCTGCCGGAATTGGGAAATTTTGCTGACGAAGGCCAAATGCATACTTGCTCAAGTGAAGAATGGGAGATGGATGTGACCAAGGGAGTCTAGGCCTGCAGCACCGACCTTCAGGTAACTGCTTTGCATGGCTTTCAGGTAACTGCTTTGCATGGCTGGGATGCATTGAGAGCTGCAGCTGATTTGGTGCTGGAACTAGCTGGATCAAGAGAGGAGGAAGATCTTCTGTAAACTAGGTTGCTAGTACAGGTAGATGAGATGGCTAGGTTGCATCTGAGGGAAAAGGAACATCTATATAGACTGGCTAAAGAGAGAAGCGATGAGATACAATTTATTGAGGGAATTGGAAAAAGTGCTGAAACCTAATTGTTAAGTCCAGACAAGTCTTAAAATAGTGTTGAATTATGTCTAAAATAAAGGCCTTGGCCCTTGCAGTCCTTGGCCTTTATTTCACCATAAACAGCTTCACCCACCAAACCTCGGGGAATTAATACCATACCATGCCCTGATGAAGGACTAATGTGATCCGAAACGTTGGCAACTAATGTGTAACCTATTTTGATTCATTAAACTCAGCAAACAAGAATTACTCTTGGGTTTTCATTCCGGTTAATGGCGCTTCCCTATATAAGAATTAATACCATAATTATTGGTTGTGTTTGGGGTATTTGACAGCTTTACAGAGGCAAAGTTCTGAGAGTGTTTCTTTCTTAAATATGGTCACTTTTCTTGCAATATCAAGTAAGTGTTGTTGATTTCAATGTCAGACATGTCTTTACTTAGTTCCTGTTAGTGATATTGGAATAAAGATGAGGAAAAAAATACATTTGAACATAAGAGTAAACAAAATAAAATGAGTTATGCCATGATAGTTGTGCATATCCACAAAAAACATGGCCATATTAGACCATTGTATATGCATGCATAGATTTCATTAGTGTAATCCACATTTTAAATGCACCTAATTTACTATGCTATTTTGAATGGTCACATAAATCAAGTTGCACCAATCAATGATGCTCATTTCATGATGCTCAGTTCATGATGCAACGTTGTAGGTGCCTGCTTTTGCCAATTCAGAGGACTGCGAGACATTAACTAAAGGTAAATATTGATCAAACAATGCTTATATATATATCATGGCATGAAAATAGAACTAAACTTGAGCTGTATATGTGGCAAAGCATCCACAAAATGCTTGTGGCTTTTTGTGAATGTCTGTCACATGAGGTGTCCTAATGGGATTATAATGACATGTTATTGTTATGGTTTGGAGCAGGGCCTTGACAAATAATGATTATTAAACAAATGAAAAGTCTCTGAAGCTGCATTGGACTGATAGTGATACATCAGTTGAACCAGCTTATGCTAGTTTGACTGCTGGCTAATTTATAGTAGAAATGTTTTGATGACTTATTGGTATCATGTCTCTTAAATAGTGCATTGTTTTGTTGTTACTCAAAAGAGCAATGTCCAGTCCAAACAACCACAAGTGTGGTGTCATATTCTAGCATTAAGTTGGACAATGTTCTCAATGGGCCTTAACCAAATATATATTTTATGATCGGTGGAATATGTAAGAGTAAGAAAATCACAATTAAAGGTAGATGTTATGTAGGCCAACTATTTGAACAGGTCATACATAAAGACTGTGAAGACCAAGCCGTATGGAAAACTAATTTAAGGTTCCGAAGATCCTCAACAATGTAAAAAAAACTTCACCATACCATGTAAATGTACGTCTGAAACAAGGCTACAGGTGTTACAATATAAACTATTGCATGGTGCAATAACAATGAACAAGTTGCTAAAAGAGATTGATATTAAAGACAAACCAAATTGTAATCATTGCCCTGAGGTTGACACTCTAAGTCATTTTTTCGTCAGCTGTGTAAAAACAAAAAGGGTTTGGATCTCAATCTTAGAATGGATATATGAAGTGGACTACATCAACGGAGAGACAATAATATGTAAAAAGGAAATAGGGTAACCCCCTCGGTTAGAGAGATTTTATTTGGCATAGAGGAAACAATTGCACAAACTGGATTTTTCTCCAAACAAAAGCCTACATTCATATGCAGAAATTATTCAATGGTGGCGATATGAGCCTGCTGTCGGCCATGCATGAGTTAAGAATAAGAGCTACTCTGGTAAAAATAAATATAGGTGGCAGTGAAAAAAGGACAGATGAAAGAAAAATGTGGATGTGCCTACTAGATGATATCTCTGAGTGTGTAGAAAAATTAAAAAGGTGAAACATGAGAAGGAAGCTATGGAATGAAGGGATAAAGCCCCATGAGTGACCTAAAATCTGCAGGGTTGAACCCCTCTTTTTTTAGTTAAACTTAGTCATTCTTCCTTGATGGTATCTCTTTTTGTAATAAATGAAGCCTAAACTGCCTTTATCCTAGATATAACAATACTTAACGGAACTTAAAGGAATAAAACAATGTCGCAAGACCAAAAAAGACAATGGATCTCTCTACAGAATGGTGAAGAAATGGTGAAGTCCCAAAGAAGACACATGTAGTCCAGATAGAGTTGATAAAAGGAGTGCCAGCCAAAGGCCTGACTCCTAGGCTTTATTACAGCAGGGTTTAGTTCCCATACCTTCCTCCAGGGTACTGTTCTAGCTAGGGCCCCACCTGGTGTAACAGCCACTCCCTAAGGAGTAGTGACTCCTTTTGGGAGTACTGCCACCACCTGACGGTATAACATAAGGAAGAAATGCTCTGCTTGGTTAATGGATTACTGCTTATTCAGTGCACCTGGTAAAGTCTCCATTGCGAGTAAAAAACCATGTCAGGATAGAAATACCGGATGGGTAGAACTGTTCAGGCTCCATGACCTGGACATATCAAATGTTGAAATGAAAGAATGGTATGTTATCCCGTATAGATGTACACGGAATGTGAGGCTACAATCCTTCCAGTTTAGGAGCTAAACAGAATAGTTCTATGTAATGAATATTTAGAAAACATTCGCATCAAACCATCTGCAAAATGTAATTTTTGTGACAAAGATAATACAGTATTTCACTTCTTTATTGACTGTGAGAAAGCCCACAAGTTCTGGTCAAGTTTTGTGAACTGGGCGAAAAGAGTTAATTTAAACATTAGGCGGCGGGTAGATCGAATAGCAGTATTTGGGATAGCGACAATTTGGGCAATACTAGGTAAGTTTGAGTATATTTGGCACTGTATTGATTCTAGCAATCTCTTTGGTTAGGTTGAACTGTATTTTGAAATTCATTTTTGGCTGAAATTAGGGTTATTTGAGAGGATTATTGAAAATGAATTGTACATTTTCTGAAAATATGACCCTTATACAGTTATTTAAGTCTCATAAGGAACTACAGTATGAATGTGAAATGTACCTCCATTTTCACATGACCCAATTTCCAGTAATAAAGGATGGGTTTATGCATTTTTTACCTGGAGAAAAGGCTTGAATCTTATTTTGGTGGATTATTACATTTTTAAAACATATCTATACCGCCAATAGTGCTGAAGGATGTACAAAGCTTATGGGGACTAGGAATTATTATCTTCTTTTTTTTGAAGATTTTATTTTCACTGGGTTGGCATTCTCCCTACTGGGTTCTTCTAATGCACCCAGTTTACAAAATATATAGTCAAAGACATGTGGCAAGAGAAAAATGAATCAATACAAAGATACATAAGGGAATCAGAGTTAAATGGATTTTCAATGAAAGAGAGGTGTTCCATAGATTAACCGTAAATTAACCGCGATAGTCACTTTCAAAGAGTGTGCTCACATTAGTTTTTAAGCAAGAGACATAATAATCTGACAGCAGACAGTTTATAATAATTGGATCACTTGATCTTCAGAAACCTAAGACTAAATCCTTGTAGTGGGCTGTTCAGAAAATTGCTTCCACCTGGCCAGCAGAATGGGGGAAATGGGGGTGGGGTGAGAAATACAAAGTGAAAAAATTGACTAAATTCCTTGAGGTCACAGATAAATAGCCTGATTAACAATCTCTGATAGGCCATGGGTAGGGAGTTTAGTCGCATCAGGGGGACAGTATGCAGCCATTATTTCATGAATATTTTTTATAATTATGGGAAATAATTGTTTTTATTCTGAAAATTGCTGAAATTCAGACAGTTTCAACTAAATTTCATACTTTTTAGATATTGTCCTTTTAATTTCATTACATACAGGGCCAAATTATTCCACGCGACAGGGGAGGGGGTGGAGGGACAGAAGGGGGATGGGGGTGGTGAGAGGTCTCTTCATCATATTCAGCCACTTGAACATTTTGGTACTGGTCTGGGGATGAGGGTATATACATTATGCATTTCAGATCATACAATGCTTTTTTATCATTTTATCATCTAAATTTCAAGAATCTCCTCATTTTAGATCTGCCAAGTATCACTCTGTCACCCTTGTGGAAATATAATTATAGGCGTTTTTTAAAAAAAGTTAAAAATATCAAATTTAATCAATAATAAATTATTTTGCTTGAAATATCCACTATTCCTTTATAATATTGATTTAACATATTCCACTTTATAAGTGGAATTACTTTTATATAAAAAATTGAGAATTTATTGGACTGTTAAAGGTCATATTTAGAGGTCAACGATCAAGGTCATTAGTAGATTTTGAGATCCAATTTTTTGCAAATTTTGCCATTTTAAAGGTAAATTTCATCTGCCTTAATAATTAAACCAAATGCGATAATGGATACAAAATCT
This sequence comes from Sthenelais limicola, assembly GCA_942159475.1. NCBI lineage: Eukaryota > Metazoa > Annelida > Polychaeta > Phyllodocida > Sigalionidae > Sthenelais > Sthenelais limicola. The sequence continues at coordinate 31,587,813 of OW804094.1, read as the reverse complement.
TGAGGTTGACTACTAGGGCAGGCTATATGTCCACAAAATATCAAACATGAATGATAATTTGCATTTGCCATATGCAGGATTGTACCTTGAAACTGACTTCAAATAGAAAAATGACTTCAAACATAGATGTCCAACTAAAAATCTTTGTACATGGGGACTTGGACATATGAACATATGGTGCTAGTAGGAGCCTAGATAAGACATTGCCTGTTCATGGCAGAGGCCATATTTAAATTTGACCTTGAAATGACCTTGAAATGAGCTTTAAACATAAAAAGAACTAAAGAAATGAATTTCTCATACTCAAAAACATCCAATAATAGGTATTATACTTGAAAATCTAGTCAGTAGAAGCAAAGATATAGCACATTTTGTGTTTTGCGGCGGCCATTTTGAATTTTGCAGCTACCGGCCACCAGGGGGGTCAGCCAACTTGTAGCGAGCGTTTTTTGACAATCCCATGGCCTGCTCTAACACCATGCTAAATTTCAAAAATCTACCACCAAGTGCACAATTTCCAGTAAATTGAAGGATTTCCTCCCCAAGTAAAGAATTGTTCCCCCCATTTTCACATCAATCTGTGTGCCTCTAAGGGTGTTTTTAATATATAGCAATGGTCTTATTGCAGGCCAATTTCCCGAAAAACGTGCAAGAGTTGAGCTTGTGAAAAATAGTATGTTATTTCTAGGGTCATACTGCTTTACTATGCAAAAAAAAACTTACCCCCAAGAGGTGGTCACGAAAACTCAAAAAAATGCATAAATATCCCATATGGCCAACTGTCTATACCGTTGGTCGAGCGTAAAAGCAAGACAGGATTCATATAGTTCCGTGTTATTCTTCATTAATTAGCATCCTAGTGATAATTGAGTATCAATTATCACTAAGTAATATCGATCATCGTCAACCACAACATTTGGACTATCAATTAGCAAGTAAACGCTAATTGATAATAATCTTTGGTAATTAACAGTGGAGCGATCACTGGGATTCAGCCATCGCTCAGTAAACAACAGTCATCTGTAAGCATAATATTTGGACTATCAATTAGCATGTAAGTGCTAATTGAGTATTAATTAGTGTGCACGGGAACCTTTAAGGTCTTATATCGGTACCTCAACATCAAGGATCACATCAAGCAGCATCCCCATATTCATACAGATCCATACTTATCAATGGATATACTTTATCTGATGTTTATATCGTTGGCTATGCAACCTCTCCATTGAGTAATCCTAGAAAGATTTTACCTGAACATTTCTTTAAAAGAGTTTCCTTCAGAACTTCCCGAAAGACCTGACTTCTTGGATTGGATGCTCTTGGCAATTACAAAACAGGTTATGATGAAGTTGACCTAATGGCATGCATAAAGAAAATAATACACAGTTGAGCAAGATATACGGTCATATTCAGTTTGGGAAAATGTCCAGGAGCCCGCTGCATAAGAAATTCGTACTTGATATCTGTCTTTCTTAAGCGAAAGGTAGAAAGAAGGCGAGAGAATGGAGACTGCTAGTAAATGAACTCGAAGGCATTATAGGTCGAGAAATAAAAGCCTGAAAAAAAAGTGAAAAAAAGAAACGAATCCTAGGAGAGTCGTGAAAAAGCAGAGAAGGCTATCATTAGCACTGTATCAGCCAATATGGCAGGCTATCCTGAATAAAAACTGATTTGGAAAAAAAAAATTGATGTAGCCTCAGCTATCTAATTTCAAGTCATCTTAACTTGTTTTAAAGTTTTTATTCCGCCGAACGTTATGTCAAGTACACTGTTCTTAGTCTGAGATGATGTTACTGATTTAGGCATTCTTTGGAAGACCTGGCTAATTCAGGAATGTAATTTTTGTTTTAACCAGACATTAAACTCCTTTGTGCAACTAGATCAGCATAATAAAGAATACTTGAATTGAATTGAATAGCAAAAGGTATTCGAAAAGTAAAACCATAATTATACAATCGTTTAGAGTGAATAATTCCACCCCAATCTGATTAGTACCAGTTACCTAATCAAGTTATATAACAAATAAGAGTTGTAAGGTGTGATATAGCGCTGTGTCGATATCATGACAGACAAATTATTACTATTATTATTCTTTTATATTTTCCTCCCGTTTCTGGTATGGACAGGAAGACCGCACCATGTCAAAAATGCCCTAATTGATATAGATCTTACAAATCTTACTACTGATTGCTTAGATAAGAGGAATGAAGACGGCTGCGAACTCCAACCACCATTGTTGAGAATTAACCAGCCCCTATACTCTGGGATATATCCATGATAATAATAATGATAGATCGGATGGAATGGTTCCTAGAACTTACCAATACTACAAAGCCAATCGGCACAATAAAGGATAAAAGCACGTCACCCTCGTGGGAAATCCAACATCTAAAATGGAACATTTTATATCAATTCAATTCAATTCAAAGCATTTTTTTTTATTTATACAAGAAAGGTATAAAAAAAAGGAGACCCGCATCTGAAAGTGAGCTCCAGGTCTTCCAGTGGGTTCCTGACTAGTTGCTACTGATAGAAATTTTGTTTTTACATTACTATGCCCAAAATAAATTTTAGGGCTATTTGTGCCCATTTGTTAAACATGATTATTTTAGGTTAATTGTTCGTTAATAAATTGATAATTTGCGGTCAGGTTGTGCAAGGTCGTAATATAGGCAAAATTACACCATTATTGCAGATATATTTGCTTGTTAAATATGCTATAAGGTAGATATAAATAACAGTCATTCTCTTACAGGTTCTTGTCTCTGTAACTCTCTCGACCAACAACTGCAAACGTTATGCCGACTATGAAGAAAGGCACAACTGTAGAAGAACAAAGGGCACATCATTATTTACCTCGAAGATAGATGGGGCCCCGTGTTAAGTTGGATTCCCCACACATTAACACGAGTTAGGAAATACTAGGCAATACAAGTTACTTTTATGACACTCAAAATCGTTACTATGTCGTTTGAAGATCACCAAAAATCGATTATGATTAAACACACAAAATCATGATAAAATATAATCTAATATAATCGCATCCAAATAAAAATAAAGAGGTTTACAACGTACCCCAGGCTGCGACGATGAAACAAACTGTTTGTTTTAAGTTTTGGCCCCTAAGGCCCCGAACAAAGCTTGAAACCTTCAGAAAAAGCTGGACGCTCATCGCCAACATAACAGCGAATGATACTAAGAACAGGTAGTGAATAAGCATTGCGATTCCAGTGCAAAGTCCTTGAAAGCCCTAGTGTAGGAAACAGTTATATAGAAATTGTATTTGTTTAAATAAATAATAAGCACAACTATGTATCTTTCACCACCAGAAAAATGGGTTAACAGAAATTCTATGAAAGGAAATATTGGATTTTTGGTTTAAATTCATATATATTTTATATATCAAAGTATGTTTTCATGTGAACATATACAGGAGAAAGATAGAGGATCTGTGGCCCGTTGCACAACAAATCTTTACTTTATATTTTCCTTGCTAAGCTATTTGCATTTCAAACATATGGTGCCCATGGATACATACAGCTGGTTTGTCTTCTCCGCCTAAAACAGTCTCTACGCCGGCAAGAAACAGAAGATGTGCCATTGTGAGCGGAACACAGAGATTCAAGACCATCATGTTCCGAGTTTTCCCTCCACGTACAGCTTCCAATGTACTGAGAAAATTAAGTTTAATGCGATAAATGTACAGTTATTAGTATTGTTTGACTGCTTGTGGATTATAAACGAGCTTCTTGAATTCAGGATTCAAAATGTTTTCTTTGATTCCCACCCATAAACAGTTTCTTATGATATCTAAGACAGACTTTATACATATGTCCATAAGCAGTTCGATTATCATAACACACAGATATCACAACTGGAGATGACCAGTTTATCAGAGGTATATTTTTCATCGATTATAGAAATGCAGACAAACTCACCCACTTAGAACCCTGTATATGACTACAGTTGATATCATGCAGATGATGGATAGCGTTCCAAGTATGACGGATAAAATACTCAAAGCCTTGTTGTCCTGTGGTATACATAAGAGTCAAATTATGAATAGGTGCATCATGTTAACTGTGTGGGGAGACACGAGAGGGATTGAATATGTGTAGCGACTCCAGACCAAATATAAAAGACTGGCCTACCCCCGATAGGAATAGGTTAAGACGGTTAAGTTGAGTTAAATTCGCAAATTAAACATCATTTTCTTGGCGTGAATATATAGTCTGTGACCACTGAGAAAAACATCAATATAATTATAAAGTAAAATTAAGGCTTACAATCATTTTAATATAGATATAGATATTAAATATACCTTGCGTTGGCGAGAGACAAGGAGAGCGAAGCTAGTCATGTGATAACACTGACAGGCTTGCAAGGATTCGTTGTAATAACACCCTTCTTTGGACCAATCGCCTCTGTTAATCAATATTTATTAGTAAAAGATACAAACATATGGTCATAAGACTAGTTATACAAATTGATTAGTGAGTATTCACTTGTGTAGGCAGCATTATGATTTAAAATTGTGTGGTTTTGAACCTCCGTGCATAATCGGGGGTGGGGGAGGTTACTATAACAGTTTATGAACAAGATGAATGTTAATTCCAGGGAGAACTTATATGCTCATTTTCAATTTAAAATAAAGCCCGATAATCATTAATCTAAAAACAACAATGTCCTGACATCCACGAGTTGATGGTCGAGTTATTTCTTGAACTTTAAATAAACGCACCCAATTCCTGATTCGATATCTCCATAGTCCCAGAATACACATTCCCGCTCCTTAATTGTTGTACCATTTACTTTCTACCAGACAGTTACCATTGTAATGAAATACAAATTAATGTGGATATGTTGTCAGTAAGAAGATCTACAATCAAATCAAAGTACCAAGCCCACACCCTCGAATTATTCAAGCTATTGAAATAATTCCCATGATTATATATTGGAACAGTTAGTCTTCTCCTATAGACACATCATTAACATAAACATTGATTAATCAATATTAATTAATATGTGACCACCTGAAGAATCTAGGTGTATTCTTCCAACTTAGATGTATGTGATTAATGATTTTATTATTCATGAAAGTGCAAAAAATATACAGTAAACCCTCTCTATAACGGACATCCGGTACATTGGACCCAACTGTCCATAATGGCGAGGTGTCCAAATTTAACAGTAAATGACATGACCCAGAATGACTTAATTAATAGCAATGTGATCTGATTATAGAGGTACCCCCTAGTAGAGGTTTTACTCCATATTGATTCCAATTCCATTCCTCTTACTTACTTCATTAGTCTGGAATCTCAGTTGGATGGGTGAACTGAAGTTATTCTGCCTATTTATCACACTCACTGCCATTATACGGGTCTCGATAGTAGACAGGTCGGTGTCTCTAAAACGTAAAGGATGGTAGTTACCCACTTTTAAAAAGTTCTTAAAGAAGAACCTTTATACCTCACTTCAACAGTGTCATTTTCGTTTGGATGTTTTCTTCAGCAGTATCAGTTATATTGACTATATTGTACAGTGAAGGTATATGCTTAGATAGATTTCCTTTCTTTTGTTTTGGGATAGTGTTATGTAGCCTACTGGTAACTATATGTTACCAGTACATCGAGGTGTGAAAATAGAAGAATAACTTAATTGTAGGCATTATTATATAGCGATAGAATTGAATGGGTCATCGTCAAATCTTTTCACATAAACATATTTTTTGTAGGAATTTCATTTAACTTAAGCTTACTTCAAAGGTCTGCTGTTTTAGGTTATTTGGACAAATATTATACATGATTTCTTTTCCCTAGCTAATGTCTTTATAATAGCCTGTGTAATACTTTGGGTTCAATTGCATGGTAAAATGTTTTATTTCGGAACAATTAATATTAGCATGCAACATTACTAATTGTTATATATTCGTGTTGTTTATGAGTTAGTCCTATAATAGAGTTAGTATTATAGACAATAATGTGGAAAGCTGCCCGGGTTCTCCACCAGTGTTACACCACTGTGTTGGTGTAATCTATAAATGTTCCTAAATTATATCAAAGATCCTGGGGATCTACAATGAATACACTTCCAAGCCAGTTGAGTTTCAAATCTAGAGTGGGGGGCGTTACCCATCATTATAACATAATGTCAATAGAACCTAAACACAGGGTAAACATGCGCTATTAAAAGCTGTTAAAGAGAAATCTTATATATTTGTCATAAGACAACCTAAAACAGCTGTCACTTTTGAATTCCTAATCCAATTCCCTAGTCTACTCACCCTGTGCCATTTGGCAAGATGTCTGTAATGCTGTTGTAGTAGATAGTGGACAGATGCAATCCCTCCTCCCTGCCCTCACCTGTTTCTAGAATAATATTATGGCCACAAGATAGTCAAAGGATGTGCATTAAACTATAAGGGAAAACATGGAATTATAATCAAATATTCAATTAATTATGAAATACAGAGGGTGACGTCAGGATAAAATAGAGATATTCACCCCATCTTGAAATCGTCAATGCATCGTAATTGAAAGGTGTTTGACTTGTTTAATGTTACCATTAATAATCGACTTTTATTCTACACAAATCTATTGGGGTTTAGAATCGATCTGATGAGATTCTGGGAGGTTTTTTTTCTTTATAGATTCCCTCTAAACCACTTCCGTCCCCATAGATCCGTCCCTATAGATCAGTATCAGTCCCTATAGATCAGGCATAGATCAGTATCAAGACTTCCGTCTCCATAGATCAAGACTTCCGTCTCCATAGATCAAGACTTCCGTCTCCATAGATCAAGACTTCCGTCTCCATAGATCAAGACTCCATAGATCAAGACTTCCGTCTCCATAGATCAAGACTTCCGTCTCCATAGATCAAGACTTCCCCATAGATCAACCCAACGCTGCCAAGTATAGAATGAAAAACAAGCTAAAGGAACTGACGAGGCTCGAACCCTCAACGTTCTCCGCCGAAGGCGAACAACATAACCACTACGCTATGGTGCTTGGTGGATGATCGCGGCTGAATTTTGCTAGCGTACTGATACCATACACAGGCTTCTGAACTCGCCATACATTTATTACTTGATTCCCATCGACTAAATCTTCGCTATCGGGCTCAAACACTATTTAAAACATTTCTACCGATTCAAATCTTTTATTTATTTCTTTTTTAAGTCCCTAGACACACGGACACGGCATTCGTAAATCGAAAGTCTGATGCGTCGTTGGTTGACGTGCGGGTCACTTTCGAATGAAATCCTCCGTGCGCTATATAGGCCACCGTACACAATGCAAAGCCAAGTGACTGTGCACATGAGTGGGTATGCCGAAGGGTCTCCACATCTCTTCCGGTCGCACGTATAGCTTCTGAACTCGCCATTCATATATTGCTTGATTCCCGTCGACTAAATCTTCGCTATCGGGCTCAAACACTATTTAAATCATTTCTACCGATTCAAATCTTTTATTTATTTCTTTTTTAAGCCCCTAGACACACGCAACACGGCATTCGAGAACCGGAAGTGTCCGATGCTTGCCGCGTTAGTCGGAAACTGCATGATACCACGACGGCTGGCCAAGTGAAGTGGGCGGGGCTTAGCGGAGAAACAGCCAATCAGAGGTGCGTATTCGCTAATGTTTACGTTCAGCCAGCCGCCGTGTTTTCGCAAGGTTCCGCTGCTTGCTATCCAAAGCATCGTTTTCAGTAAATCACTTCCGGTCTCATAGAAAGGCTCACGACTCGCATGGCTTTTGCATGATATTTTGGATGTTTTTGGATGTTTTTGGACGGAATAAAGAAGGTTTGTCTATCTTTTTTGCTCTAACATTAAGGAAATCTCATCAATTCTCTTCTAAAAGCAATAATTTCCTCGGATTTTTCTGCTCGCGGTGTCTATAGCGTCAGGGAATTCTCGGGCTTCGCCCTCGAACTCCCTGACGCTATAGACACCGCGAGCAGAAAAAACCTCGGAAATTATTCCTTAATTAGATTGGGTTACGCTTACTTCAAAAGTCATAGTACTTCTCCTTATTAAAGGTCCATTTTCAATTATTATCATAAAGGTAATCTTACCAAATTTACTCATTGTTTGACCTAGAGGAGTAAATTTAAATTCATATTTGGCTGCTGTTATATGACATTTATAATACAATAATTTGAAGTTGAATCGCCGAAGGATAAAGAGCGCTTGTGACCAATGATAAGTGAAACCATTGCAGTAAAGAATAGTAGTGTAAGGCGTACGATTTCAGCAATTTCGTGGGTCACCGAAATTTCAATGTGGAGTCTTAATTATTATGAAGCCTCCCCAAAGACAACTATGGGAAATCGTCGTAAATGTTGGTCAAATGACTTTCAGGTATAAGAAAAAAATGGAACAAAGAGTAGATAATCGAGTTCTTGATCTATATTAACTGAGAATGCAGCATGAACACAGCATAGTAATATGTTTTAGCTGGAAGAGCCCTGATTCATAAGGTAGTTTTATGTCGTACCCATGATCTCTTCCAATGTTTTCTCTGGTATTGTAATGCTGTCATCTGTCCCGGATACCCAGGTACCATTCTTATACTTGTCCTTATCAGGAAAAGTCAAGGAGCCATTTTCCCATCGGTCGGTGACGAATACTGTAGCAACAGAAGGTTTTTAAAGTTCTTGAGTTTGTAGGTTAGAATCTGTGTACACTCATTTCAATTAGTTTTTCTTTCATTGAATTTTAATTATTTCTCAAAATTCCAAACACTAATACAGTGAGAAATAGCGTAGGGGTTTCTACCCATGTCAGTTCTTCCAGTCAAACCCAAAATGATATAAGTTGAAATAAAATAATCGCTGTATATGAGTGAATCATAAAGTCATATTTATGTCTTCATTCTTTATAGGGTCTATAAGGAAGGAATTCAGTTTTCCAGGTACACAGCGATATCATCGAGTTTGGTGCTATTTATAATCATCACAACTGTTATTAATGCTTCTACAATCAGACGTCCGATATTGCATCATGATTATTGGTATTTTGCACTCATCTTTGAAGTTAACATCCAAATCAATGTGATGAAATAATTAAAATTAATTTTATTGATGAAAGAACCCGATCGCTTTATCATAATGATATATCATTTACTACCCGGCCTAGAAGACCGGTCACTGGACTACATCTATAAAGAAAAGAAAGAAACTTGCTGATATTGTCTGTATATTTGTCGATTTGACTTGAGTCCACTGCCGGGTCCCATAGTTTGAACAAGGCCTCCGAATAAAGATCTAATGTCGTCATTATATAAGATGCACGGTCCGGGATTTTCTAGTAACATGATAAACATGTAACATCAATAAGTTTAGATAATAGATTTAGTTCTAAGCTAGTAAATCAATTTGAGTTACTTTACACAATTGTTGAATGTGAATTGTATATTTTCCTACGCCTCCCCCCCCCCCCCCCCCAATCAGTTCAAAATCAAGAAGAACCCTCCACTTTTTTCCCCGGTCAAACGTAAGACATTATAAAACCATTGAGTTGGCATACACACGTATAATACTTACTTGTAACAATGTCCACCACGATTTGTGCACTTTATTATCAATGACACGGCTGCAGATTTCTATAATTGCCTAGAGAATAATAATTAGATCAAGACACTAATAATATCCACATTGTTTTCATGTAAACTATTATAGCCTTTCACATGTTTCATCTCTACATATTTTGGCGTGGGAGTGTTAGACAGACAGTGAAATCCTAAAAGGCGGGGCAACAACCAAGAGGATGGGAAACTACCCTCAGTAGTTCCTGAGTGGTAGGCCTAACTTAAAGCATGTAAGTAAATTGCCTAGGGAGGAAAATTGAGCTAAAAACGAATTTTGAAAGTACCAGTCGAATAAGTACCAGTCGAATAATGATAGCATATCCATTAAACATAAATGAAAGGATGTTTTCCATCAATCGGTTTTGCTCTTTGATCTTGATCTTGTATCTTTTAATTTTGAAGGAATGGAAAGGTAGATAAAAAATAATTGGGCAGATGAATCCAGTGACCAGTCCCTTCAGTCCCTACCGTCCACATTCTTTCATTTTGTTCTTAAAATTTAAAAAAAAATCGATAAGAGTGTTAGGTAAAACCCGATTCGTGGAGCAATCCCTTAAATCGTACAATTGCCTCGTCACGTGTTGGTGCCTCTTTAAGTCTTGTGCTATTGTGTAGTATAGCCAGGCTGGTGATAGATTCTACTGAGGCATTGAGGTTTCCGGGAGTAATAGTCTTGCTGCCATCTATTGTATCATCTCCAATAGCACTGTCCAGTTCTTGTACAATCAAATCTGTTTGATTTACATTTACATCCAATCCATCTATTATATCGGAGATCTGCAGGTAAAATGAAAATAACTACATGTCATGGCTGATGTGTATTAAGGCCATGGGCTGGCGTTAAAAAAAAATTGGTGTTATAACACCCGTGCCAGAACACTAACACGGGTGACTAACACGGTGTTAGCAGTAGTGTCCATAAGCTAACACTGTGTTAGCGCGGGTGTTAGCCAGCACCGGTGTTAGTGCGGGTGTTAGCTAACACCTGGTGTTAGCCAGCACCCGGTGTTAGGGCTGGTGTTAGCCAGTTATAAGAAGCTGAAGCTTTTTTTTTGCATTTGCGCCACCCTAAATCTTTTTAAAGGTGAAGTGTAATGAAAATTTAAAAAATCGAGATAGGGGCTAATTCACATTTATTGTGGTGGTGTTGATGGGATCTGGGGTCGAAAAATTGAAAAAAGAATCGTTAATGCCCGTTCTTCACAGCTTTCTGGTGAGTACACAAATGGGCCTCAATTTGCCCTAGTAGAGGGTGTGTATTCGCACCCTACTGCTGTGACATCATCCATGTCCAAGCTAAGGCCTGCTTTAGCCTGGCTAAGTATTGTCTCATAGCATGTAAGTGTTAGTTGTTGTACGGATCAATTTATGGATGGCACTCGTGCATATATTCTAAATTTTGATAGTATTTCAGGGTGTTAAACAGGCACTTGCATTTCCAAGTGGTGAGTGTGGCGGCCAAGTATCTCTGCTGGGCTCGCGCTAGGATTGTTTTCCCTTAGCCACTGTGGCGAAATTCCCAAGAAATATTATCGCCACACTGACTTTCTTTTCGCCACAAAGAAACCATAACAAAACTGACGTTTTTTGTGTGCAAATGACTCTCATAACTCATATGAATGAATACATGGTATCTCAATGAAATCATAAGTTAATTAAATTATTTAAAATAATGTCTGGCGGTAAAGATTTTGTAGTAATAATATGCTCTGCTATGTCATATACCGTACATGGGCACTGAATGTAGGTAAGACAAAAGGAATTTATATTTGTCTGACTCAAAATGGAAGAAAATCTGGATTTGGGGGAGAATTCTTCACTGATTAATGATAAATGATACAGTTTATTTTTCACAATATGTTATTAGGATTGTTTTTGTGTGGGGGTACGTAAAGAGTGGTCATAGGTGGTCACAACCCACAAATATCCTGACAGTCCGATGATAATACTAATAGTTATTAGTGCGTTATAGTTATGGATAGTGCGTTTTTTCATGTAAGTGTTAAATATCGATTGGCCTTAAATGAAAAAAAAAACAAAAAAAACATAGCTAACACCCAGCTAACACGAGGATAGCGTGGGTGTTAGCCAGCACCCAGGGTGTTAACTAACACACCGGGTGCTGGCTAACACCCACGCTATCCTCATGTTAGCCGGGTGTTAGCGCTAACACTAACACTCCACTAACTGGTGTGTTAGCTTTATGGACACGAATTAAACACGGGAGTTAACACTTTTTTATGAACGCCAGCCCTGGTTCCACTGAGCCGATTGTCCCGACGGGGGACAGTAGGAGAAGAAACAGGCTAGTCAGATCAGTGGAGATGAATGGTAGATAAAGGTATAACTGGGTGCTTTTTCCACATGTCCATTGAGTGTCCCCAGTGAGAGAATCGGGTTGGTGGATAAAGGGCTTAACCAGAACTCGTAAGTAGAAAGATTGGGAATTATTGAGAGTAAAGGTAAAAATAACTACCTATAGTATAGCTAGCTTCGATTCTTCATGCAAGAATTCTTAAAGCATTCATGAAGGGTTTTGTCTTTATTAAATGAACTAGTTCATGGGGAACAACAGATATAATTAGTACCTTCCTTGCAAAAAGACATCAAATAGAAAATGTTATTAAGCATTCTTCAAAATAGCAACTAGTATCTGATGACACCCACCTGGTCTAAAATATCCACGAATGCCTTTGCCACACATGTATCATTGTTTTCTTCGCCCCAAGAACAGGCTTGTTTGTCGGGATTGCAAGTTCTTATGACCATACCTGGTATGGAATTGATTATAAAAGTTCAATAACAGCCCCTTAGCACGGTAAAAGAGACTAAAAAAGGCAAATATTAAGTAAGGATTTGTTATGCAACGGGGCTCAGGTGATCTGTCTTTAGATAGGGGTACGTTCGAGCTCCAACATTTCCAGCTTTATTTGTGCGCTTTGTCAAAATAAATCTAATATCCTACAGCAAAAGGGGGTCAGAATGGTTTGACTCTCTTTCTAAGCGAGTCAAATTGGCTTCTCCTTGATAGGGAGTCAGAATGACTCCAAAAAGGAGTTATTCTGGCGACGTGTGCTGGACTCCCGTTTAGAGTCAAAATGACTCGTTTCATTTTCTCTGTGTAGATATTATTTTGGAAATGGTTGTATGGCTGTGTTGATAGTGCTTTCTGTGACGGTTAGAAAGATATTTATTGTAAAACTTTACAAACAAGTAATTTACCTTCATCGCTGTATGGACATCGGAGATCTACGCTTTCACCACATGGTATCTCAGGCCATAGACCGTCCTCTTTGCATGTTTTGTCATCTGGTAAACGCATAGGTTTGTAAATATTGATACGTTGGAGTACACTTTATATATAGCAGTAAGACATCGAATGTACTAATCTCTTTTTGCCAAATTTTACAATTGAAAGAAATGTGGAAAAAGAGATGGGGGTTTATGTAATTATTATTTATATGGGCGAAGTCGCCAGACAAGGTACAATTCTCCTTCGTCCTTCCTCTCAAACATAAACCGAACAATTAAGAAAATAGTGTGCATCAAAATTACAGTTCAGCATAACCGAAAAGATCTTTATGAATCGACGCAATAACAAAATTACACTCAGACATACCTAGTACGTGTCTCTTTTTAACCTATACTATAATTTACTGAATTGTGTAAAGCTGCCGATTGGACATTTTTGACGACCTGGCCCATATTATTGATAGTGTTGTGTGGAGACATATGTGGGTATGACTAGTTTTAGTGGTAGTGGTAGTTTTAGTTTTAGTGGTTTATAAAGATAAAGATGCCATTGAGTTGTTTTGTAGGATATCCCTAATGTATTTCCTGTATTCTTTTAACATATAATTTAAATTAAGGGTCCTTACCTGTAATTTTAAACACTTGGGTTTGGTTCGAACTGGACCCAGCCTGATTCCCAGCAGTGCACTTATATTTACCCTCCACGCCGACGAGCGAAATGTAACTGCGGTTACATTCGTCTCGAATAGTTGTCCCATTCACTTTTGAAAAGATATATATCAAAATTCATTCATAACAAGTAGACATACATGTGCACTGAGTTGACAATTATTATTACGTAACAAAACAATATAAGTTTATGCTAAGTTTATTTGTCACCACTGTAGAGAAATCGTAATTCATTTTTTAGTCAATAGGAAATTGTAGTAGAGTATTGTAGTAATATCCCATATAGACCCATAGTCCTACATGTAGGACGGCAGAAAAGGAAATTAAAATTTTGAAAAAAAGAACTATTTTTCGAAACTGAACAATATTTCTACCAGATTGATGGTGTTTATGAACTTTTGAGAAAGAAATAATGTTGTGTTGTCATGGCAACATCATTGCATACATATGAAGGCCTCTAAGGCTATTTTTGGAAAGTGTCATTTCTGAAAGCTCACCCCAAGAATTAAGAAATTTGTACTAGTACTATTCTTTTCGTGATAAAACCTGTATAGGAACCAAGTATCTGCAGACTCCAAGTCAGTGTCCTTGACCAAGGACAAAGTTACCAGTCACTTCATGTACAAAAAATAGCAAAATTCTGGAACCTGAAACTAGGGCACTAGGGTGTGTTGCCATTGCCATCAGTTCATATTATATTTTGAACAAAATTTCACGTTTGACCTTGGAAATAGTGACCTTGACCATGGCAACGGTCATGGTGCACTTATTCTAATGGCAGTGTTCTTAGAGGCCCATTACATACTTAAATTCTGCAACCTAGGGATAAATATATAGTTCCAGAGATACATGCTTGTACATGTATATAATTTCGATTTAACCAAAAGTTAGTATAGAGTGCAAAGTAAACCTTGGTTACCATATGGGAACGCACATTCCAATGAAACCGGGCGTGGGTAATTTTTCTTTCCCATAAGGTTGGTTCATATTTCAATACGTAGACTATCATTTTCCTCTATTGCCCTATTTTTATTAGAGAGGATGTCATATTCCAGAATTTCGCTATTTTTGTATTTGACTGTCATATTTGGTGACTTAATTTGACCTAACCAGAAAGCAGGTCAAGCAATTGGTATTTTTGGTAACATTTATCTTGTGATGAATGAGAATGCAGCTAAAATGATCGTATCATTATAATGTGAATGTTTCTTACAACTAGTTGTCAAGTCATCACCATCCATACTCCAAGTGAAAGTGAGGCATTTATCAGCATCTGTGTGATTTGTTTGGGGTATGTATCCTTCACAAGTAAGGTTCAATCTTTGGTTACCGCGAAGAGTAACGAAGTTTTCGTTCAGGCTCACACGAGGCTTTCCTAGTATATACAGCTGGGATGGAGCTTTCGATATATGCTTGTTCTGCCCAATACTATACGCGCATTCCAGTGGGCCTGAATTAAAAGTTAGTCCTCTCACATATTTAGTATGTTTATATTTAAGGAATTTTGCCAACTGGATACTATAGTATAGTAGTTTTTTAAATTTCCATTGTAAAAAAACAAAGTTATGGAAAATGTTCATGCCTTCCGTTTAATTCAAGAGTTTTTTCAGGCACAGCAGAATATTTGTATAATCCAAACTGCAGGATTTCATATACATGAATATATACATTGTCCTAAATCTAGAAGAAAATTGATTTGAAGAATTACAGATTTTTGTGAATTTTTCAGATAAAAAACGAAGACGAAGACTCTTTTGGGTGTGTTGGTAATGAATTCACCACAAAATAGGCCCGAGGGCAGTCAAAAGAAAATAAAGGTTTATGTTCAAAACAAACAAAAATCATCACAAAATAGAAAATTCCACTTTTTGATAGAAATTAGTTAGGAAAGCATGATACCTCCATCTTTGATCTTGAGGTTCTTTATTGTGAGTGTAGAATTGTATTCGAATACATCCCCAGTTTGGCTTTTCTTCAATCCTCCGACAGAAAATCTATCGCCTCTATTAATTGTCTTCTCGTTGATGTACCATTCCATTAATCCGTTCTCTACCTCCACCGCCAGCAACACTGTGCAGTTGAAAGTGACTTCATCTTCTCCTTCCAGCTGACTTCCATTGCCGTTTAGTGACATATTAAGTACTGGATTTTCTGAAAAACATCAAGCAGCAGGAGCTTAGCAAAGAAATCATGGACTAACTCGCCCCTTAAAAGCCCATGTCTAAACTCACTGTGAGAGAATTAAATACTGGTTAACTATAAAACGAGTTGGTTGAAAGAGTGTGAATATCTATTGATATTCTAAGCGACTGGAATCAACTTGTTAGTCAACCGTTCAATGATTAAAAAGGAACATTATAGAGTGATATAGCTGAAAGTCGGTGGTAAACATGGGAACCAGATATCATATCTGATATATGGGTCTTCAGAAAATATAAAATTCCCTTTCACAGATCCTCTCAAATAACTGAAATCTTTTACAAGAAAGAGGTTCCAATTCAGTATTACCGAACAGATCTTCTGCAATATCAGATATTCTCAGATATGTAATATTTATCCATTTTCAGCCTAATTTAGCCGAATCTATTAAACGTGTAATGCTGCCGATTGTACATTTTCTGACGGCCAGACCCATGTTATGATAAAGATAATCGATGTGATAGTTGTATTGATATTAAGAAAAACCTGATATGTTACATCACGTTGTAGCATTTTTATATAATTTAATATTTCTTTAATCAATATGATGAATATAGTTTTTGATATATTTACATGTTCTTTGTGTGCTAAGGGTTACGCCCCTCCTTCATTAATCAGTCTCGCTGGACACGTTTCTTTGCCAGCCCTCGTTATAATAAGTTTAACATCACTCACCTATCGTTATATTGTGTACATGAATCGTCTCGTTATTGTTAAATCCTGGGAAATGTGTGGTGCATGTGAACCGGTCCGTACCAATGATATCCCCAGTGAGATCCAAGGTATAATAATTCACATTTATAATCTCGGTTCCGCTGTGGATATGTATGGCATGATATTTGACATTGTAACCCAATACTTCGAAGGAGTTAAATGGGAAAGGTTAATGTTAATAAGAACTGTTAATAATATAAAGGGATGCTAATAACACACAATGACATAAGAAGAAACCGCAATAACATTATTTCAATGCATTAAAAGGTAGTACGTTGGGTAACTTACTTGGTTGTACTAGAGCCTATTTCAGCGTAATTTCATTTCACATGAGGAGTCTCCCCGATATTCCACTTGACAGCTTACACTTATATTCTCACCAACATATATCTGGCTCTGATTGACAGTTATCTGAGTATAATCTGAAAGAGATGGTTTCATTATCTTCTATTTTCCTGACTATCTATTTTCCTGACTAAAACATTTTCAGCTAAATCGACCAAAACTATTTAGCTCAATTCTTTCTTTAAGCCAGAATGGACGATTGGGAAACTAAAATGAATTTTTAAAAAGGCCAATCCTCTATACCTTCCATGAATTATTCATCTCTCGAAATTTTCTTTATTTTCTTTGTATTTTGCTGTTCTACAGTGGTATTTAGGGAAATAAAAATATATAACACAGTTTGTTAGCCTCTGGATATCCTAACAGTTCAACAGAGAGTCAGACCGAAAATATTGGGATTCTTGTGACCACCGAAATGAATGATTTGGGTTTGGGTTTTCGCACCAAGACGAACAGACCATAGTTCTTTCATGTTCTATCTTTGCGGCTTTGGGATAGGCTGTGGTAAACAGATCACAAACGAAAAGAATCATCTTTTTATCAGATAGGTGGTAATACGATGTATTGGTATACCTCCTTGTGTCATAATATCAATGTACCTAAAGTTTAATTTCTTCATAGCCATATGCTTATATCTTTACCCTAGCTCCTACCTGTGTGGAGTCTAGATCCAGACTGACAGATGCAGGCCTACCATCGGTCGGCCCACACCTGCCAATGGGGTGCAGAGGATTACCTTATGGTAATCCTCTCTCCTGTGAGAAACAATAGCTTAGCAAGAAATTTTCAGTAAGGATTTCACATGCAACGGGCCCCAGAGAGACTGCAAAGGACAGATATGAATATTTTATATTTTAATTCCAGTTCCTACCTGACACAACTACCTGAACTATGTGAATATCAAGACATTTCCCTGGTCGTTGTTCCATGTAGGTCTTACAGGTATAATGGCCAGCCAGGCTATAGGTAATGTTTTCCATGAACAAATCCATCAAATTATGATCTCTACTTGAATTATATACTTGGTAGGGAGCATGACAGTCCACGTCTGCATATGAGTATCCACCGTCGATCGTACATAGTTTGGTATTGCTGCCTTGAGTCTGTAGGAAACAATTTAGAGTAGATCATTAAGAATGTGTAACGAGAGAAAAAGAATGTGTAACGAACCTAGGTCTCGGTGTAACAATTAGTGCGATTATAGTAAAGATGCTATAAAGATGCTATATAGTGTGCCTGTTGTCTGAGCAAAGAGTGAGTGGATGAAGATGTATGTGAGCAGATGTGGGGAAGTGATGTGGAAATGTGAGCTAGTATGGGCAATATATCCACCAGCTTTTGCAATGATTTGACATTGTGTCAAAAATACACATGACTACAGAATTGTGTGACAGACATTTGTTCAGGTTCTACCTCAATCGGGAGAATGTACGCATTAAGGTATCGTTTGACGCATTAATCCATGTAAAGTAGAAATGCATCGAAGTAATACAGGGGACTTCTGTCTACAATTTTATATTCATCCCATCTCATTTCATTCCATACTCCCATTTACCCAAATTTATATTCCTATACTACTCAGAAACGAAAGAAGCCATGGGCAGGGTGAAAAGCAGATAGCTTTATACCTGCTCCCTGTAATGTAGTATTGTTGAGCAGAGGCCAATGATACTTTGTATCACTTCCCCGGACAAATAAGATCATAAAAGAAAACAAAAACAATGCATCTGCCAAAAGAGGATAGTTCTACTCCCGTTATCTCCAACAATATACACTCAAACGATTCTACTATCGTCAAGTGAAACTTTTTTCAAGGTCAGGGCCCATGCATAAATCAGTTGGTACCATGGGAACATCTATTTGCGGTTCATAAAGAAATGATAGAGGTGAATGGCAATAGTCAAAGCAAAACCAGATAAACAGTTCGGTTGAATAAAAACAAAGATCTTCAAAGAATATATCAGTTTAATGATCCCATGTCGTATAAAAAGATAGGTTTTACGTTCTTAAACAGTGGAAGAAAAAATGATATACTATAAGAGTGAAGTTGTAAGTATAGTAAATTTGATGCTACCTTGTTTTATTATAGATAAGTAATGAAAATCCCCCTTTCACATACCCTTTTATCTTTGGATGCTCATTAACTGAATAATGCATATTTGATTACCTTGTATGTAAAATCCGGTTTATTTCTTCACCAAATGTTTATCAAGTTTCATATTTACACGAAAATCGCTGAGAGGGGATATAATACCCTACCTATGTAGGAATCACTTCCATGATGTACAATGTTGTAATGAATTGATGCAATAAAACTGTTCAAACAATCCAATCGATTAATTGTTACTTACGCTACGTAGCCACCACTCGCCAATATAATAAGCTGTGCGATTCCTTGTTGTACACACTATGGTTGAATTGCTATCACCAATGTGTATCAACGTTTTGTTTGCAGGACCTTCCTCAATGATAGGCCCACCTGCAACATATTTATATTGATTAATTACCAATTATAAGTGGTTAATCGGAAATAACAATTGGAACAAACAAGCATACACAGGCGAAGATTTAAATGCGGTGGTTTATTCAAAGCTGCATTTTCAGTTAACATCAGTCAAAAAATAAAGTTTTTCCGTTCTTTTCCAACCCATCTAAAAGTCCAATAACTAATATGTTGGAGGATTTTGTCTGGTTTGTTTTGCTACACAGGTTCATAGACATTCAGATTTATATTATATTTAATTAGAATTATGTTTTATAACAAACTTACGCATCAGGACATGTAGGCGATGTTCCTCGTCCAACTCAAGTTGTGTGCCGTTCACTGAGATGATTCTTTTGAGTTTATTGTGGCCATTTGGTAGGTCGGATAAGCGGGTTGTGTGTTCGTGCACAACTCCCCGCAAATTGTTGTCTCCTGACCTGGACAAATTTGAAGCAAGGACTTACTGTATATTATATATTTTTTTTAATATTTTTATTGGCTTTAAATTTAACATCACTGATCTTTATGTGTTAGTAAATACGAATATGAGGAACAAGACCTGAACTTGCATAGCAAAAATAAAATGTTTTAAACTCTTGTTTAAAATTATCTACATAAACCTCTAATTCCAAACATAACAGTTGCATCACTGTCGAGGAAACATAGATATATTATTATAGAAGACTATATAAGAATGTTTATTTTTATATTCTAAGTACCTTTGCAAACGATAAAAAACAATTGGTTGTGGGGCACTTAGCAATGTATTAGAACATAACAAGTAACGGTGTTAATCCAAACCATTGAATGTGTTTTAAAATATTAACTACTGCTTATTCACCAAAATACTTGCAATACTGGTTGACATAATGGACTTGGTTAACAATATTCAGATTCCAAAATCTATGTATTTGATGACTCATCAACAACTTAATATGATTATGAATACGTGTTATACGACACTATATGTTATACGAAATTGAACGTTGCATTGCAATACCAAACAGTTAATCAAGGAAGCCTAAGAAACTTAATATAAAGCAGGTATGTGTACGGGTCACTGAAAATTGTCAAGAGCGTGATCAAAAGGATGAACTTTTGATAAATGACTGTATCTTTGTTTTTTTGTTTTTGTTTTTTTAGAAACTTTATTATGATATATACAGTAACTTGTTCATAATGATCTACTCATTGGTTAGAGCAATCTTAACATTTTGACATTTCTCATTGAAATGGATTCACAGGTTATATCAATGTAGGTATGTTGTTAGTATATGTATTTCCTTCTCTAATCTTTTCTGATAACGTGTGTGTGAAGAGTTGTCAGTCAGACTTCGTGATATCAAAAGATGTATACTCAGGGCATGCCATGTTTGAACCGGATGCTACCGAGGATAACCAACGAAATAAATTCCCATTTACTTCCTTGAGTTTCACTGGTCGACAATATCAGATATGGGACGCTTTTCGAAATAAAACCATTCATGCAAATAACATTGACATTGACAATACCAGTATAATACAATCGAAAAGATGAAAGATTCTGCTGGAGGAGACTGTTGAATAAGAAGTCCTTACTTTAAATATTCCTTGCTAAACCTTTGAATAGGTAAGAAATTCCTATTGTAGGGATGAAAATTAGCATTGTTTGTATATCAAATTCCTTCCATAAAAGTTCCTTACCAGCTGCTTAGCAAAGGAAAAGTAGCTAAGAAAGGGAAATCTTAAGTACCGATTTGTTATGCAATGTTCCGGCAATGTTCCGCTTCATTGATCTAAATATGTAACGTATTCCCCTTAGCATTCATCAGATAATTCACAATAATCCTTAATTATAGATATATGGTATAACCAACGTGCATAGAATAACTCCATTCTATACTCATTGGTAACACCCATACTCTCATACGTTTAAGATTCATGCATAAAACAATGATTCCCTCACTTGAAATTAGAGTCACTGACGAAAACCTCACTGCCATTTGGATATTCAAACCTGACGACAGTTGTTATATTGTCAACCAATTCATTTGGTCCATACACCACACATTCGGTTACGAAATCTATATCGTCTCCTTCATCACCTTCTCTCAGAGTGCCTGATGTGAATGGGGCATCTGCAATATTAAAATGGCTTTCCAAGATGTGTAGAATTGAATTACCTCAATGACGATACAAGTCAGAGGAGTTCCACCCGTTTATTCTTTCTATAATACAATAGGGATCTATTACTAAGAATGTGTTCAGATTTTAAAAAAAAAAGAAGAAAAAGAATGTGTTCAGGAACAGTTCTTAGTAAATCATAAGAGGTGAGAAACGTGGCAGATTTTCCGCAATAACATCAACAATTATAATTACCATTGGCCATGAGGGAAATCTAAAAGTACTATCACATAAGATGTATCCCTTTCCCTGTCAATTATACGTTTAAGGCAAAAATAAAAATATACCATAATAATGTACATATATTCCCCCAAAAGGGGGAAAAGGGAAAATGTTATCAGACCCCAATGTTATTATTTGACAAATGCATATTTCCCCAAATAAAATCAAGTGAAATACTCACTCCAATAAAGTTTGTCAAGACTTACCAATAACCTGTATTTTGATGGAATAGTTTAGCTTCTTCCAATCCAACGCGCACCGATAAATAGCTGAGCTAGGATTTCCGGTTGAAACAATTAGGCTTGCATTGTCTCTACTATAACCTGCCTCGCACTGTGTTTGGCAAATAAATTCTTCTGGTCCCACCTCAGAGCCCATATGCAGTAGCTTAAGTTGATGAATAAAAAGGGGAGAAAACAATTTTGTCAAGTTGTTCTACACGTTTATGCGTAAACATAACATAGGACGAAGATTATTCAGATATATATATATTTTTTAGATTTCTTGTTTGAGTCGACTTGTATAACATAAAACAACAGAAGGATATTGATGAACGAAGTCCTATTTATAATCATTATGAGGAAATTTGGTCGGGTTTGTTTTTTCGTAATAGCTGAGAATGCAGCTTTCAATTGGGAGGTTATGGATCCTAAAAATATTGTTCACCTGTAGTTTCCATTCAAAGATACCAGGCCCAGGCAGCTTGCATTCGAGCACATAACCAGATTGTACAACTTCGACACTCAAAACCCTTTCTAGATCCGCTGTTAGGTGTTGAGCTCTAGATACTCCTAAAATGTTAATGGAAATGCAGGTAATAAATTTATTTTGAGTATTATTCTAATTTATCATAATATTGTATTCCACTATTGATGAAATAATTGTTTTATTTGTTAAGTCTCACACATGGATCGATGGTTCTACCGTGAATCTAGATTAATGGACTATTCCAAGTCGAGATATTTGTTTTGGGGTCTTAGTTTAAAAATGTAATTTGTCATTTGTCAGCTTAGTTCGCTTGCCGTATTTTTAAATTACCGGTATACGTTCAGTGCCGCAGAATGCCTAACCTTTCACAAGAAGTAATAAGCGACATTTCGGACCTGCTGGTGCATACTCCAGGAATGAAATTGAAGGGTTATGCAACATTGGTGCACAAGTATGCCCCAAATTGAGGTCATTAACCCTTTTAGTTTCTGCCTAAGGTGGTTATAACCCCTGCACGGACCGTTTATGGTAGAGACCAGCTGATACTCAATATTTTGGTTATTTCCCTATCCATGCCCGTTTTTCATCAAATCCTTCATTTCTGCTAGACGATAGATCAAACTATACTTTACCTGACTTTCCAGATAATACTACCAATAATAGTATGGACAAGTAGATTATCCTTTTCAAGATATTTCGCCCTGGAAGGAGAGTCATTTTCCCGACTGGTATCTTTTCAAAAAGTAAAGCAACACTGAAACTTTTTATCTCCCATCCGTGGTGTTTGAAGGCTTATCACGTTGGCAATCAGTTTATCTTACGATATTATTGTCTTCACATTAGCAGTCAAGTGGGGCCGCACACCTGCATGATTGGATGTATCTAATATGGACCAGGGCATCAGTTTCCTTTTTGCAATTCCTCTCAAACAACACAAAATCCAGTTCATCACACCCGAACGGTGTACGGACAGAAACCCGCCAGTGATAACCCCGCCAGTGATACCCCCCCCCCACACACACACACACCAGAATTTTGGTTAAATTAGCTTTAATATTGTAAACTTACAATAAAAGAAATGTATGTTGGAAGAAGGCATTCCCATTTTTTTGCCGGTTGGGACAACACATAAACCAGTGCGTGACCTGTGAGCCAGTGAAGTGAAGTGAACCACCGTCACATGAGAGAGGGGCTAGTTAGTGAAACAAACCGAGGGGGCGCCAGCGGTGCAACCCTTCCCCGGAAATGTATATGAACATATATCAAATAATATTATATTATCAAATATATATCAGACCATACAGATATATCCTTGGCACATTCTCCTAAATAATAAAATCTGTTTTAATAAAGTACAAATAATATAATCTGTATACTTACAGATTGGGCACATTTGGCACGTTGTATAAGTTACTATAACTAAGGTTTTGGTGGACTTCGCAAGTTTTTCACAACTGCAACTTGCTTGTATGAACACTTGAATCACCCGCCAAGCAGAAAGGTACCTTCCCGCGGGAGTTATAGTTCCTGGTATTCCCGCCAGGAGTCACATCATGTTCATGACGTCACTGTCACAAATGTTTATATTAGTAATTCTGAGAGGCAGGTAACTTTGAAAGTCTGTAACTTCACTAATTTTTGGAGTATCAACAAAATTCTTTCACTTTTATAATGCTCATTTCCCCTTCTGTAAATCCCTGTCATTTAAAACAATTTTTTTTAAATATTTTTTTTGTACATGTGATGTGTCACAGGAAAATGAGTCACTCCCCAAACCTATTTGAGATCATCTACTCAAAACTGACATAACTTTACAAAAAAAGCCCATATCATAAGGCAAATTCTGGGAATTTTCAACTATTTTTTTTGATTATTGACTCAGGAGGACATGCAAATTCAGAATCTATAATAAACCCAAATTCGGAAATTTGGCCCTGGAGTCCCCTTTCTGCTTGGTCACATGTTTTCGCATCCCTGTCGTAGTATCATAATCCAATGAGAATAATATACTGGTCTACTCTCATTGTTTCATCGTAAGTTGATCTGTTAAGGCGAGCATAACAAATGTAAATGTTTAAAAGCAGTATCTTGGGAATAGTATTTAAATCAGAATTGTATGCCCAGTCCTTGCTTGAGGTTACGAACAATATCAACATTCACCTCTTTAACATCACTTTAAAAACGCCCACGATCCAAGTATACACGTGCTTTATCTAGGCGCAGTAATGTCCCACTTGGAAACAACCATTAGACATTAATATAAGGACATCTATAACTACCTTCACTAAACACACTTCGATTGGGGATAGCGAGAACTCAAGGAGACTTAGTTGGGTGGTGAGGGAGGGGGTACCAATCGGATACTGTTACGTCTCTATCGATCTTTTAATTTTGAAAATAAGTGATGTTGAAAAAGATAGCGAAGCAACGGACCCCTGGAATCTGATTGTTGTATCTAGTGATCGGTCTCTTAAGTCGTGACTAGTTCAAATGATTTATTCAAAATGTTAATATAAAACGGTCAGAGCGCAATCTGTTTGGTCCCCCCGCGTCCCCCCCCCCCATCACACACACCTCAGGGGCAAACCATTTCCTTCCCATGCAACATTACAAAAAAACATATAACACGTATAATTATAATTGTTAAATATGTCGATACAAAGGAAGCAGTAACAAATTGGTCATACATAATTGTTGTCGTATTATTTAGACAACACGCACTAATCTTATATGTAATGTATTTATTTACCTGGATTGATTTGAATATCCTAGCCCAGCTGGCAGATATGAAAATCAAAGTAGTATCCTTTTATGATTCAATGACCCCCCCCCCCTACACACACACACACGCACACACACAGAGGAATTATGTGACCCACTGCAATCGGTACTAAACTACATGATCCAGAAGGCAGTGCAACGTGACGTTCTACCAATGATTAACTTAGATGGAAGGATCAGAAGTCTACGTCAATTCACACCACCTCCCAAACAAATACCTGATGTTTACTAAAGCATATTGCGACATATCCCCATCATATTCAGTCAATAATTGCTCCAGCTTAAACAGTACACTTAAGGGGATGTGTCGAAATATTCTAAGCGCTTATACCAAGATTAGAACTGAAGACATCTCACCCAAAACAATTGGATAAGTATATATTTGAATGGATGATTAACCAGACTTAAAAGCAATTATCTTATCATAGATGAAATTGGCATCCAGGTCACATATTGGAAAAAGAAGAAGAGAAGCATCATGTTCTTGTTGATTATGTTCAATGTAATACTTTTCCATGAGACAATGTAATAACAATACTAATGACAATAACCATCGATTTCCAGACTCAAATATCGTTCGCTTTTAGTTCGTGAGTATGAAGGTCAGTAAAGGTATTCTCACAATCCGTCAGTTGTCACGAGTTTAGACCTGAATTAAATGAATCACATACTATAGATATGTGTGCACACGGCCATCAAATGGCTGTCCAATGTCATTGACCTCAAGTCCTCGCTATAGCAATTGCTCTAAAGCCTCAGGCTCTCGAAGACAGTGCAACATGAATAGAAGATGTACATGTATGATGATCAACAGCCTAGCTTCTATATTGTATTCCGGTCGTCAATGAGGATATGTTAGTTCCGATTATTGCAAATTGTTCATTACAGTATTATTTAAACTCTCCCAATTTGATCAGTGCATTTGAATTTTAATACCTGTTTCATTTGCCAAGACATGTTGTCTGTCTGTACCATTATATTTCAGACATTTAGATGCTCATCTTTCCTTTTTTTTCCTCTGTTCTGAGAGCTACCATCAACGGAACGGTGATCTTTTCCACCGGACAGGACACCGCAACGATCCGACAATAACATCAACATCTTATTAACTCAGAGCCATTTTAAAACTTTGATTATTTATTTAAAGGCAATCGTCATATTATATTAAGAGCTTACCTCAAATCGAACATCTACATCTACAATATTCAAACCGCAACACAACGTCTGGAGGGACAAAAACCGCTGCCGCTGCCACTTTACCTGTTATTGATATTACCCATGTCATATTTATAATCCTCGAAAATTTCTTTAATTTTTGTACTTTTCGGAGATATATCATCTTTAAAATACATGCCAATTGTCTTTTAGGGTCTAATTAAATTGTGTACTCTTTCCGATTTATCTTTCTACTTTATTCTATAAGTATGGTTTGATTTGTATTTTATTGTATTTGCCTCGCTTTCTGAACCATTTCTTCGGCTTTCTTTCCATGTATTTGTATTATATGTTCCAGGGTTTAATACCCGTGAATATTGTATCGGTAGACGTCTATTCTCCAGCTAAAACTGTATTATTTACCTTTATGTACGCCTTATGTCCGTTTACCATAATTCTATTACGTCATATTATCTTCAACAACTCATTTAAGACATTAGAATCCTTTATTTCTATGTACCTCTTTGGGCTGAAGGCCTCGCGCTGTTAAAAGCTGAACAAGTTCTCCGAGGTTAGGTAGCCAGTTGCACTCACCTCGGCAGCCATCTTACTTTTGCCGTGCGGGAAACTGGGTCACGCGTTTTAAGGATGATCGCGGGTATTTCTCAGTTGCCAAAAACGGCGGGGATTTTACGACATTCACCATGTTGATATTTTTTATTTTTTTTCTCATTTCTTTGAATAGTGATGTTCA
The DNA here is from genome assembly GCA_942159475.1 of Sthenelais limicola. Classification (NCBI taxonomy): domain Eukaryota; kingdom Metazoa; phylum Annelida; class Polychaeta; order Phyllodocida; family Sigalionidae; genus Sthenelais; species Sthenelais limicola. The sequence continues at coordinate 31,560,770 of OW804094.1, read as the reverse complement.
GTAGTTAAAAAGAAACACTTCTGACTTTTGAACAGATTAGTATATGTTTTTTTTCTTGTTTGTTATTGTTTTACGACACAGTAAGCCACCTTGTTTACATGAAATTCAAAGCTAGTCCAGCTCTCACTCACTGCACTCTCAAGTTCGGGGGCCTCCAGCTCCTAAAGTAATCTGGGGACCACCCGTTTTCTTGTTATTTTCAGAAAGTATAGCCCTTAAACTATGATATACTAAAAAATTAGCCAACTCTAATTACAATTTATGGTTTAAAATGGATAAAACGTTTCAAAAACGCCCTTTTCTCCATAGACGGCCATATTAAATTAATTAAATAACTTTTTATTTTCAAACGGAAATAGCAAAAAATCTAGTCTGGGGACCCCCCTTAAAAAAATTATATTTGAAATCAGCATGATTTGGAGTACAAAGTGTGAAAAAATCAGGCTGATCTATTTACTTTGGGAAATACCCGCGGTCATCCTTAATAAACCACCGCGCAGCGTTGGGACTTCGTCACAGGGCTGGGTGGCTTGACTTTACTTAGTTCATTCTGCCAAGAATTTTCTGTTTATTAACCCACTGTATATTTCCAAGTTTGGGAAATTTAACTTGAATATTTCGTATGTTGAATCCGTTGGTCTTTTCGGGGCGTTAAGTTTTAGACCAGGGGTGGCGTTCATAATAAGTGGTGCCCGGTGCCCGGTGCCCAGGCACCAGTTCCACTGACAAAGACCGTCTTAACGGCCGCGTTTATAAAGTTGTCACCGTGACAAAAAAGTTGTCATCGTGACAAACAGGTTGTCATCGTGACAACTTTCAGTCATAAGTTTTTTCATGGGTAGTCATAAGTACTGTCATAATAAAAAGTAATGAAGGGTATGGTTGTACATTTTTCATGTTTCATTTCATGTTTCATATCCATATCCATATTAGATAATTTTCTGTCACTCTATTACCATCGATTACCAGTCTTGGGACATCCCTCTACATTAGGGTTATATGTATACCAGACCCATTTTTTAACCTTCGTCCCCCTCCATTTCTCTGAGGAGTTTTCCCCACACCTTATCTTTGTTTTTTCTCCCTTGTACGACATTGTTATATCCAGTCATCCTTACATTCATTTTCATTTTGTTAACGAAAGCTCTGAAGACTTTATTATTGTGGAAGATCCTCTGCCTATATATAGGGTTTGGCAGCTATTATTACCCAATTTGTCATGTCTTTCATTTTACTCTTACCGCTATATCCTAACAAAATATTCACCTTGCTAAAATCTCTTTCATGGATTCCAGATAATACTTCAATATTTCTGACCCACCTTCTAAGTCTTTCCCATATCAAGCTAGGTTTTAATATCTTTCCTCATAGACATCACACATTGATGAAATAAAGATGAGAATAGTTCTCATGACTAGAAGAATACTTCTAAAAATGATTTAGTTAGTATATTTCACAATTTAAAAAAAAGTTTAAAGATCAGTGGACCACCTGCGGACTCAGGGATAAGGCCACCCTGGGGGACGGGTGCTTACATATAAATTTTAGCTTAGTAATAAGGATTCAGGCATGATGTAATCAATTAGTCTCAGACGACCCAAGAATCCACTGAATGGTGTACGGTATAATTTATATTACTCCCAACACAGACACTGCAGTGCAAATCAAAAGGAGAGAGGGGTAGAAGTTGGTTGGAAGGAAGCTATGTTTGTTGTTTACCATATCTGGACTGTGTGGGTGAGGGGCTAGCACTTGTGGATTTCTTGTGGCTTGCACTTGTGGAGGTGCTAGATGTTTTCTGTTATGTCATTGCAGGGCCAGTGTCATCACAGGGCCTGGCTAGAGGGAGCTAGGGGGTACATTGCCATGGACCCGGACCATACTTACTCTATACAAAACATACAGTTCTTGCGTAAAAACGTGAAAAAATTGGAATTAAAATCGATAAAAGAGGTTACAACAATTCTCAGCAAGAGGAGCATCCACTCCTCCTGCCCCTCCAAGTAGAACTTTGAATTGCAAGCCTTAGTTAAGTCACATATTGGTATCTAGGTCTTGAGGTTGAAACCGATGGGCATTATCATTATTAAAGAGGGAGAAATAATCCTCACTGAACAGGCGCGGCGGAACAGATAAATTATTGGGGGGGGGGGGGGGGGCAAACATTTTTTGGGGTGGGGGTGGGGGCGATAGGTTGGGGGGAGTGGGGAGGTAAATCGAATTATTTCACACACATCTAATACCTTATCAGGAAATCGGGCACACTTAATATGCCTGTACTACCATCAATGAATCTGCAAATTTAATATGGTATACTTTACCTTAAAGGTTTGTAAGGCATAGACATATTTAATACACTGTCTTGAACTTTGGTATATGAGTAATTCTCCCAAACGGGCAGCATTTGATTTCAGGAGGCCTTTTTTTAAAGAAAAAATAAAATTCGTTGAATCTCTATAATCCTTGGTGTACATGTAGCAGGGGATACCGGCATAATTCCATTAAAGTTTGGGAAGGCTTGGGCAAATATTTCGATTCCTACACCTATACTTCATATACCTATATTTTCCCTACTATTTAGCCTTATTTCGGCCTTATTAGACCCGATTAATCAAATGATTTAGTGTAAGATTTTATAAATTACCCTCTAATTCGACCAGCAAAATTTAATTAAAAATCAGAGCTAGAGAATGGATGATGGCCAGCAAAAGAGGGCCTGGTTTGGACCAGAAGTTTGGCTTGATTTTGTAAAAATATATATATTCCACCAAAGAGATCTTGTAAATAAATCCTTTTGGAAAATATCAATTTTGCGACATGTGACTCATGTTCCTGCAACACATCACAATTTATTTATTAAAGAGTATTCACAGCAGCAAAGCTAAATATAATTTCATAATAATCTGGATCATCCATATCAATATCCAAATTAGTTCTCACCCATTTGTTATACCTCAATAAACATGGCCAATATACTGGGGGAATTTTTCATCTTTTCAAGAGTTGGTTTTTCCATTAGATTAGATTAGATTAGAAAACTTTTTTATTTGACAGTATGTCGCAAAGAAGAGGGTCTCTCCAGCTAACGGGAGGTTCTCAGCCTCTTTGATGATATTACACTCGATGATATGTAGAGAACAATGACACTCTTATCAATGACCAGAGTGATACTCTACAGTTTTACATTTAATAGTAAGTTCAATCGTGGTACAATATGGCACTCAATGTACATGATAACACACTAGTTGAAAAATGAGATCTGTGGAAAATATGTGATATATTTATAAACAATAGTATAAAAATAAAATGATATGTTATAATACGCTCTCTGATGACCATGATGATCCATATCTTTATTCAATGACTTGTGTGCATATATTTGAAAAGATGACACCCAGCCTATTCCAATGATAGAAAACAGTAAGCCATCTTATAAGTATTTCTTTATTTTAAGTTTGATATATATATTTTTATTTTTTGAAAAAAAGTTTGCAATATTTTTTTATGGCCAATTACCAGTAAAGATACTCCATGTGAAAACCTTTAAAACACAAGAATATATTTGATAAAATATCCTTTATTGGGGGGCCAGCCCCCCTCCCCAATATAATTATTGGGGGGGGGGGTGCCCCCCTTGCCCCGCCCCCCGGTTCCACCGAGCCTGATGAAAAGCATGAGTTGTATGTATTCAACATTCTCCCCAATCCTAATCAGTAAGGCAACAACTGACCATTCTTTCCTCAACCATTTGCCAGTCTTAGATATCAACAAGATCCATAAACAGTCACACCACAAATACACAGCTTTAATATCTTTCGTTCTAAACGTCACACATTGATGAAATGAAGATGGGAATGGTTCTTATAACAAGGATAATACTTCTATAAATGATTTAGTTAGTATATTTTACAATTTAAAAAAAAACTTTAAGAACGGGTGGACCACCTGCTGATTGAGGGATAAGACCACCCTGTGGGACAAGTGCATACAGAAGGAGTCATGCATGATGTAATCAATTAGTCCCAGTTGACCTAAGAATCCACTGAATGGTGTATATTACACCGAACACCTATTTACTCCTCCTAGCAGTGAAAATCAAAAGGAGAGACCCTGTGACAGAGAAGGAGGGAAGTTAGTTGGAAGGAAGCTATTTTAGTTGTTTACCAGATAAGTATGGATTAGGGGGCTAGGCTAATTAATGGCAGGACTATCAGTGTATAAACCAGCTGTTTTGACACCGGGACATGTATTCCCTTGTTCTATGATTCATTTACAGACATCCCTCACTGTTAGGACACTTGTTTTCACTTAGAGAAAAATGGAACAAAAGTCGCAAAACATGAATTTTGAGATATCATCATATTTGAAAAGATGATCAAGCGGAAACCAATGATGGTAAACATTAACATACCTACTAAGTACTTAGTATAAACTAAAGTTATTAAATATACTCCTTATGATAACCTCAGATATGGATAGATAAATTCAGTCCATAGTCGTGTATAGAGGGGAGGGAGATATGGATAAGAGAAAGGGAGAGGGAAAAATATAAACCCTACAAATTATTTTAGCAACTATAACCAAATGTAGCGACGATCAAATGCCAAAAATATGCCGATCCAAGAATCCACTGAATGGTGTCTATTACTCCCTCTTTCTATTACTCCCTCTCTCTTTCTCCCTCATTCCCTCACTCTCTCCCCCACTCTCTTTCTCTTTCTTCATCACTCTCCATTTCTCTCCTCTCCCCCTCTCTCTCTATCCCTCTCACCCTTCCCCTCTCTCCATCTCTCTCCCACTATCTCTCTCCTTAATTGCTGTCTCTCCCTCTCCCTCTTGGCATTCTCTCCCCTTTGTCTCTCTCCATATCTCTTTCTCCCTCTCTCTCCCCAATCTCTCCCTCTCTCTTTCCCTACTCTCTCTTTCCCCTCTCTCTATCCCTCTCTCACCCCCTGTCTATCTCCCACTTTCTCTCCTTAATGGTTTTCTCTCCCTCTCTACCCAAACTCCATCTTGGCATTCTCTCCCCTTTGTCTCTCTCTACATGTCTCTACTCTCTCTTCCCCCTCTTTCTATCCGTCTCTCCAGTCTCTCCCTACTCTCTCTTCCCCCTCTATCTATCCCTCTCTCACTCCCCCTGTCTATCTCCATCTCTCTCCCCACTCCCTCTTGGCATTCTCTCCCCTCTCTCTCTCTCCCTCTCTCCCTCCACTCTCCACGATCCCTCCCTCTCCCTCCTCTCTCCTGTCTCTCTTTTCCACTCCCTTCTTCCACCTGTCTCTTTTGCCCTCTCTTTCCATTTCTCTCCTCTCTCTCCTGGAGAGAAAGGGGGTGAGAGAAGAGTATAACAAGTGTGAGTAGAGAGAGAGGGAAAGAGGGAGATACAATAATTAAGAGACAGACTGAGACAGGTGAGAAAAGGGAGAGAAAGAGGAGGATTGGCAGAGACAGTGGCAGAGGAAGAGAGCTAGAGAGGGACAAAGATAGAGGAAGGAGAAAGACAGGGGAGAGAATAAGGGTGAGAGATACAGGTGAGAAAATATAAAGAGAGAGGGAAAGAGATACTTGATGCTCCTGCTACACAAAACTCACTACTCCAACTCTGTCCACCCATAAAAATTAAATGAATTAGATATTCGTTCTTATTTCCTTATTTTCCCACGTCATAATACATACAGATTCATATTATTATTTAGTTATACCCATACTATAGCTCACATTTCTCAGCTAGTACCTGGAATAAAACGTGATGCGGAATGACGTACAACCTTCACCAAATAATAAAACTCCATAACTACTAGAGTTCTCATTACATTCTTATCATATCTGCTGATGGTGACCACATAATATGATCCCTCTTCACATACCCACAAAGACACATTCCTTCAATAATATATTTTGACAAATAAACAGTGTCATTTGATATCAATTATTGAATAAGTCTCCTACAATTCCAGATTTCCCTGCATTTTGGGGTAAAATAAAAACAATTTATCTGTGCTTTTGCCGTCATTCCATACCCATATGTATCTAGCATTAAGCAAAATTGAATTCAGTCGGATACCAAGCTATTTCTTTTTCTAAATGACTCATTATCATGAAATACAGATCTAGGACCTCTGTTGACGTTTCATGAGAAGTGCCCTATAATATTATCAATATTACAGTAAACAAAAAGAGTATTAAGCCAATGTACACTTGTTGTAGTAAAGGAGACTTCATAGGGCCTACAATTGTACATCATAGTCGATAGATTAGACTAGATGCAGCACACATTCTGTCTGCATGTGGTAATGGGAGGTAAGGCCAGATGTGGGGGTGGCAGGGCTTCAGGGTGGGTGTGGACATGCAGGGATTGGCAGCCCCCCCCCCCTATATATATTTGGTCATGTATTGGTACTATGGCATTCATTTAGAGATCTTCATTGGGTGAGTTGCCTAAGAAAAGCAACTCATGTGTCATCTCCCTCCTACCTATGGGTTAGTTTTTCAGAAAATGTACAATCAGCAGCTCTACACATTTAGTAAATTCTGCTAAATTAGGCTGCAATTTGGTCGATACTAGGTAAATTCGAGTATATTCGGCATTGCATTGACTCTGGCAATCTGTTTGGTTAGGTTGAACTGTATTTTGAACTTTATTTTCGTCTGAAATTTGGATTATTTGAGAGGATTGGTGATGATGAATTGTACATTTTCTGAAAATCTGACCCATATATTGATTTAATCATTACTATGGGGGAGGTTGGTACAAGGGGATGACGGGGAAAACTGGTATAAAGGAACCAAATTATGTACAAAGTTGGGGAATTCATCTGCAATGCACAAGTTTCTCAATGTGATATACAGCCAATAAACAAGTAAAATATACAGCAATTCAAATACATGTTTTGTGTGGTTCTCCTAGGATTTTAGTATATATGTGAATGTGCTCTCTATTTACTCTTTTTGACTTTTACTCGAATAAATTTATTAAATTTACAAATCTATTATTTATCTCATCTCATCTAATTATTATTATAACTATTTAATAATGTAGACAGTGTTAGAACGGTCTGTAATACCAACCACTATATCAGGGCACAACACAAAAAACCCTTTACAAGTGTCTTAAAAGAGTTTTTTCATCTACTGAATAAAACTTTTGTAGAAAAATGAGCAGCTATTTTTTAGACTGTATGTAAACTTTTCCGTGATAACTTGTCACGGGAGTTCACAAATTTAAGACTACCCGTGACAAATTTTGTGACATCCCGTGACAGCCGTGACAAAAGTTATCACGGAAAATCTAGCACACCACAGATTGGTGTGATAGCTCTTTATGGACACAAATTTATCACGGGGCACAATTGTATAAATTCAACCTATTATGAACGCCACCCCAGCTGCATACATTAAAGATTCTTCTATAATCGCATTGAATAAACTGCTGAACAAAATTTACAGTGAGATGTTTACAGTTGAGTTGTCTTCACCTTCTTCATCATGCTTCTTCTATAATGCTTAATGCCTCTGTTAATGAGTACCACCTGTATTGATTTTATAGGTATCATTATCAATTGTGTTGGGCATATATTATTTTATATGATGATTCCACGGGGATTACTACAAATTCTAGTAATTAAACTAATTATTCTTATTTTGATATTCTTTATCGATCCCGTATTCCTCCGATAAAATCTAGACATTCATTACCTAATTTTGCATCCTCTTCATTCACGTTGTTTATTAGTAATAGATACAGTCCTTAAAACGACCTATTAATAGGGTTGTGAATATAAACTGGAGTAAAAAGTCCCTTTTAACCGTTCATTCCCTATAATATAGCAAGCAACCATCTTCTTGCCACCCACTATAAAAAGGGTTGGCAAATCCTCGGCCCGAGATATCTACCTGGCTATAATTATATTTATCATGGGTAGATATCCTTGGCTAGATTATGTCCTATAGATGAAATGGAGCACGGTCAGGCGCATGAATGAAATTTATATTTGCCTATTTATAAGATTGTAACGTGACCGTGGTCTGACCAATTTACGACATATTCTCTAATCACTGCATATTCGCAAGAATTTATAATTTATACAGCTAGGTCCCAATACAAAAAGGCAAGTAGTCCTAGATGTAAATTTCTGGTCCATGTGCATGTATACATGTATGTATTTCCATCGAATCTTTTAAAAAGCGCTTTTGATATGACACAACAAGCTGTTTACTAAAAATGTTTTATTTGTCAGAACTCTATACACCTGTTGTTATTGCAATACATGATGTTTGCTAAATATTAAAACCCGAATAAATCAACGATCATACCGGTACACCAGCAAAATGTAGCCCTCATGGAATGTTTCCTGGGCGACGGGCATAAAAAAACACGTTTATTTCTATTACCAAATTTAGAAGATACATTAAAACATGAATGGCTACTTCTGTACATGTTTGAAATTTATCAAAGAACTGTAATTCCAAAATAGAAAATCGCCACTTTCTGCATTGTTGTCATTCACTTTTGGTAGCTTATATAACATAAATCTAGGAACACTTAAATTTTAAATGTATACGTATATCCAAAGGTACTAAATCTGAAGGTGATCACGCAATGATGTCCTAGAAAACATCCATGAACCGTACCGTACTAATATGAAATGAAACTAATTTTGGTACAAAGTAGCAATGTTATCATCGAAATCACATCAACCAGCGATGGCAGTGTTGCATCATTTAGTATAGGACATGAATTCTAAGGAATTAAAGGAAGGGACAAAACATCCATGCCTGGCAATGTAAAGCACATACCAATTGCACAATAACTTCCCTTGGTGTAACACATTAAGGAAATGATATGCGAACGAATATTGGCATACATTTTCGTAATTATGCACAGTTCGAAGATGGTGTAACGGAGGTAACAATTTGGGGCTGCTGTGTGATCAACTCGGATGATGTATCACTCTCCCGGTCAACTTTTAGCTCTTCAAGATCTTTCTTCATTTGACTGCTTTGTCTCATTTCCTAATTGATGTCCGACTCCGATGCCGACCTTATGATCGCATGAAAACCACTGTAAATATTTCCCTCCTTTTACATGTATTTCATCTCCGGACCTTGCAACTCCACATGCGTAAAACGTTAACAAAATCTGAAAGAATGAAAAGGATAAGTATTAGTGGAAGGTACAGGCTAATACTAATTGGATATGCATTGAATACAGATGTATTGTCAAAAATCGTCATTGAAAACGAGCAAAAAATAAAATTGGTTATAATGATAATATAGGTTACAGTTATAGACCACAGCCCACACAATCTAATATCACATTTTTGTCACAGATTTGACCGACCATTGTAATAACAGCAACAATAAAGAATTTTTTAATTGAATTGAATTGAATTTTTTAACTCTTTTGAGCTGTGAACATTTAGGTCTTGCCTGGGATAGTGGATATTTCACGGTTCTATCTTAGATCAAGAAAGATTACTCTTATCTTTGTATAGGCCTATGGTATTTCCTTCAATTCCAAATACTGAAGGTTATATTGAATATAATAAGCTTCCACGCAAGTGTATGCGACTATATATCGTTTAGACTGGAATCTCATTTCAGTGAATTTATTCACCTATTTTGTAAAAAAAACAAAAAAACAACACATTAGGCCTATAGTTTTCACTCTTGCATATATAGAAGGATAAACCTTCCACCTCTAAACATGTGGTATAAAACTATTTTTGATAGTGTTCTGATATAAAAACAAAATCTGTGGTGACAATTATACGGTAATCCACACAGCCGTATTATTGAATGTTTGTTATGGGAAATTTATCACGTAAGAATAGACAACACTGGTATTGAATTGTATTAGTTTTATTATACATTAATTAATAGAATGGAGAAAATGAAACAAAAAATGATAATGATATTGACATGATTAAGGCACGCCAACAGTGAAATATGGAAATATGGATGTCAGAGTCACTGACTCATACTCCTTCAAAAGACATTACAAGACGTCACAACATAAAAGACTATCTGAAACATCAAGGAGATATAAACAATTAATTTTATTTGCAACTATCATTATATATTCGCCTTGTGTTTACTATGTTTTGTTTGCCTGGAAGACCTGCTTGGCCTATATAGGCGCAGAGGGTGTATTCATTTCTGATTGTCTATTCGGAATAAAAATTATAAAGTCGTTTATTTTCCCTAACTTTCACATTATTTACATGTTTATAGAAACCCCCAAACCAAAAATTCTTTTAAAAAAAGGGGGGTTTAACTCAACCTTGTAAATATGATTCTATTTTTCTTGTACAGTTGGTACATGCGCGAGAGCGTTAGAATTATATGAGCCAAGAGGGCAGGTAACTTGAATAAAATATGTTCTTAAAAAAATGATATACCGTATTATGGATAGTCGACGCCGTGCATTTTACAGAGATTCCATGCACTGTTTTCATCAAGTGTGCAATATACTATTCGATTGCGTTATAGGCCTAGATCCTTTATATTTCATCATGTGCAGTGCCAATATCATATCGAAATAGGCTACTAATTTAGAAATAAACTTAAAATTATTACAAAATTGTTTTACGGATATAGCCTATGTAGGCCTGTGCATTAATAATTCCCCTTCCTTGAATCCTAATGACAAAAGGCCTACCGTAACACTATTGTCGTAGGATAATTATAGCCTATAGCCTAGGCCTACCGTAGCTTACCGTATGTCTAATTATGGCTTCTTAAACTTTAAAGCAATATATTCTGCACGATTAGATGGTAGTCACATCCCTATAACTAGCCTACACATGATCATTGAGTAGAGGCAGGTTCGACTGACCAGAACGGCTAACCCGCCCCGTCCCGTCACCGTCCACTCATGTTCACCTATATTTTTCAAACAAAGGGAAATGCCCGTCTGGGCGGTGACCATAAACTACAATGGACAACATATTGATAAGGGACAAAATAGTGATTTTTAAAAATAGGCCTACACTAAAAAATATTAGGCCTACAAAATTGTTTTACACCTAGGCCCTATGCTTAGATCTAGGCTATCTAACGTTAGGCTACTGTCTCAGGTAGGCCTAGTCTAGGCCTATAGGCTACACGGATGGGCTGGTTTAGTCCTAAATGCTATTGCTATCCGGGATACAACACCACCCTGCTACGGTGGAGATAGGCACCCTATCTAGTTCGTGGATTCTTTTCTACCTAACCCAGCGCGGGAAACTATGTGGGCTACTGTCCAGGCAGTGCCCAAGTTGCCATCTGGTGGTTATCACGTTGACAATCTTTTTTTACTAATCAGACTAGGCCTCAGACTGTTTCTTAGACTCAGAAAGTAGGGCATAGGCTATTTGGATCATCTAGGCTAGTCTACGTCCACTCAAAATACAAATCCGGACCCAAATTTGAAAATTTACTCCAATAGACACAATAGGCTACTGTAGGCCCTTTATCAAATAGACCCAACTACTCCAGGTGGCTGTTCAGTTCACACCATCCATTGCAACGGGTAAAAATCTGACTGCGTCTTTCACCTGCAAGTTTACACTTATGATCTTATCCCAGTTTTAGCAGGTATTTTGAGTAGCAATCAAACACACCTCCGACCCATCTGACAATGAAGATCTATGAGCCATCCACTTTTTTCTACATAGTCTTTTTCGAGTGCTTAGTTAGCATTTAATCTACACTGCTACTTAAAGCAAGGTGTAAACAAGTGTGTATGCAGCGGGCGCATCTTTTGCATTTTCCGCATTTGTGCAGTGCTCGAGTAGTCCTGCCTGTGACGTCACTCCCACCGCATATACACCCTCAAGGTCATACGCCATCTTTCCCAAAGCTTACTCGCTGTGTACCACTGGAAGACACTGTAAATTCGCAAAAATGGCCGGACATCTAGATTACTTCTACTCCCTTGTGATCCTTGCCCTGTCCTTCGTGACAGTTATGGGACAAGAAAGTAAGTATGCACGGACTCAGATCGGGTAATTTTAACATAATTAAGAGACTTGCGGCGGCCCCGACGTTTGGGCCACTTCTCCCGGGGTCCGGCTTGGGAATGGGAATGGTGACCGACACCGATCGATTGATGGATATTATGTGTTGCTAGTCTAACCATCCGACGGTTACTTCTTGCCAGACTTTACTGCATTATTTGACTCTAGTTTGGGCTGGAATCAAATTCTTGTGAATCATCGTTGTAACTTTAAGTTTTACCTGATCGCTTGATCAAGTCTTTATTTGGCTGGGATGCGCCTGAGGTTGGCGTCATCCGGGGATGGTCTATATCGGGAAACACCTCAACATCGCTAATATATTACATATTATAATTGGACTGCGAAGTCTGACCCGTCTCCGACTGCCACTTCTGCTTTGCTCTAGTTCTGTTTTAGTGATTTGTGGATAGTTTTGACCGGCATTAATCTCTTGTGTTTGCATCCCTATTTGGCCCAAATCAACAAGAGCTGCATCGTCAGGTTTCCTGTTTCCTACAGGTGCGCGATGCAGGTGGGCATTGGGTAACCTTCAAGGTTGGGTTAAAAATAGGGCCTGGGACTTGGGTCACATAGCAGAGCGCACTAATTGGGGGACGATCGCCTGTTACCACCTTACGGTATAATGCACAATCTAGTGCACCTAGTGTAGGATTTGGCAAATATTCATACAATTTCCCTTTGAATTTTATTATCTCACGAAATATTAGTAGAGCAGGCAGAATAATGAAGTGTTATGAAGGAAGACTCAAATAGGCTAGGACTAGGCTAGGGGAAACACATTGTCATATATATGACTTCATGATCATCTTCCAATCTTGAACACCAGCCAAGCTTGGACTAGGTCTAGGGCACAAACCTATAATATAAAATGCATGTATTCTTTGGAAACACATCTGAAATAATAAGTATTTAGCCGACCTATTTGTATCCAGGCCTAGGTAAAGCCTGAGACTGTGGACAACTATTTTGTCCAGGCAAATTATAGGCCTATTTAGAATGAAAACCTACGTCCCCTGCACCAGTCCTCAGCTAAAGGGATTCTCAATGACAATGTCAAACGACCCTTGACCGAATTCAATGTCAGAACCGTTTCTTGGTTTACTGGTATTGTTGATACTGACCCATGAAGCTCGAATCCTTGTTACTGGTTAGGTGAGCTTTACGACCTGATTATGTAATCTGGATGTAAATCATTATCATAATCCTTAGGAACATCCCCACTAGGAACACATAAATATACACTCCTGTCCTCATTAATGATAATCATCGGGTCCCTTTACTCTTGGTATGCATAGTACTATTTAAAGCGATTTCTGTACTACCGATAAAAACTAACGTATTCAGGGACTAAACTAAAGAGTGCCATGCCGTGCATAGATGTAAACACTAAAGTTCACAGATATTATTTAAAGGGGAAGCTATTACATTAAGGCATAATTTCCTCCTTTTGAAATCTTTTTTTTTTTTTAACAATATTCAATAGTGCTCATTTCTGCTCATGAGGTCAGTTTGTTTGTGGAGTTGGTTTCGGCCTACACCGAATTTGAAGCATAATCTAGTGCATCACTGATATCATGCCATTAGCTACTTGACGTATTCATCCACCTTTGCCCCTGCCAACGCTGGGACTCTATAACAATGATGTCACTGGATTCATAGGAATGATCCTGACTCCTGGTGCCTCTCATCTGCTGACCTACATTTTAAGAGGAAAATCACTGGGGAATCTAGCATGTACTACATGCCTCCTGTGAAAAAGGATCTTTTTGTATTGACCATTGTAAGGGATCAGATAATGTTTCATTCGGTTAGACTTCATTTGTGTACATAGTTATTTTTGTCCTCTACCAGATTTGTTTCATTCCTTTCCCCTGATTTATTATGTTTCATGTCCATGTCCAGTCTAGTCGTGCGATATTTGACATTTCAATAGGGTATTGATTAGAGGAACATGCCTGAAACTGCCTGCATTGACTTTTGTTTGCACACGCTATCATACTCTCCCTCCGCCTTTTTTTGGTGTGTGTTGATGGGATCGTAATGGTATTTTGCGGTTAGCAGCGAGAGGCTTTCCCTCAGTTATTGGAGGGACTCTTTCAATCTTTCCAACTCTGAGCCTAGACTAGAGTTTGGGAAGTGAAGGATATTGTGAAAATCAGTTACTTCATATTAGGTGTGAATCAAGTTTTATAGTTACTAGTTGGAATATAAAATTCACTTTTAGAATCCATCTATTCCACACACATTTGGTGATATAGAAAACTAACATACATGTACCAGACATTCTTAAAACTGAACTCTCCTCGAAAATATCTCATCAACCAGTATTACATCGACCCCTGATACCACTTAACTGCTTATATCGGATGAAAATGTTGACACTTTTTTCACATATGAAGAACCTATGATGGTCATCCATCCTACAATTGGGAGGATCAAACCAATCCCAAATGAGTCATACTCACGTAGATATGATTTAGAAACAATGTTCCTTTTTTTGCACTTTACCATTCACGGTAACAACATCATTCATAGTGCTATCAAATATTAGCTAACTTTAACAAAAGTCAATATTTCTACGTGTATAATACTCATTCATATAAATTGTGTTTTAGGTATTAATGTCGGTGCCGGCATGAACGTAGGCATGCACGCAGGGATTGCCCTGGTCATGACATTCGGTGTGCTGGGAAGCTGTACCGTTGGTATCAACATCATCACCCGCTACTGCTCCAAGAACATCCGCCAGTAAACTAAATCATGCCTCTCACTATACAGCACAGCCCTTTTCCGGCCAGTTTACCCCGAGGAAAGAATACTTCAAAATTTTGTTACCAGCAGTGAAGGCATTGGCGGATAGTTGGTAATTCCCACAAAGTCAGCAATAACTGCCATGGATAAGAAGAAGAAAAAACCACTCTGTGATGGAAGCTTCCCTAGGGTATATGACACATACTGCATCTTCATTCCGCATCATGTCATTGATTTCTGTTGAGCATTACATGGAAGTGTGAAATTTTGGCAGGGTATATTCCAAAATGACATCAAGCCAGCGCTGTGGGAGCCTGTGGATATATTGTTTTTAAAGGAAGACAAATATGGACTACCGTCTTTGCCTTGTTCAAATCTCAAGGATGGCATTCCTCCATGGAAGAAAAGCTTATGCAAAATAATGTCTAGGTTTTAACTTATACAGGCCCAACTTATTATCTAAAAATACGTTGTAAATATTAAGAAAAATGTATCTACATAGGCTTACTGCGTACAAAAAGCATTTCTCATCCATATTATAATAATCTCATTTATCACTTGCATTTAAATCAGCCTTGTCCCAATCTCTTTCCATCTTTTTCACTCTTACATATTTTTACTGGTGTGAATGTGGCAAATTTACATTAAGCAGTGAATTTTTATATGTGCGGAAACCAAACCTATTGAAGTCTAAAAAAGATTTTATTTCCTTTTGTTTTAAATAGATAAATTTGGCTCTTTTTAACAAGTGATGTGACCAGTTCATCAAATGTTAATGGTGTTGGAAGTTAGGCGTAGATATGTTACTATGTAGATATATAACTCCCCTGTGAACGCATCGCCTCTTCAGATGCTGAAATTGTTTGATTGGTCTTAAGCCATTGTGCATAAGTGTTTGTTATTGATTGGACGCCTTTGTTTCAAACGTTGAAAAGGATGACCTTGTGATGTTTGAATTATGAGACTTCAATGTCTAAATGTTGACCGGTTAAGAGTATTTCTTGACGGTGGAGTGATTTTATCCTACTCAAGAATTTCGCGTACAGTTCTGATTGATTGTGTAAAAACAATGGCTGAAATGTTTTCCGAATAAAAATTTTGCCTTATATGAAACCGGTTTCTTTCACTTCTTTTATTTGTTTCACATGTTCCATTTTCCGCGATTGATATTAATTAAAAAGTAATTTATGCTTGATACATATTTTTTTAGGCGAAATCAAAAAATGTTTACGATGCTCTTCGAATTTGTTAGCATTGCTTCTCTAGAAGTAAAGTTTTTCTAGAGGAATTTAATTAATAATATTCATTCTCTTTAGAGTTATGGTGTTTTTTGTGCGCGTCATAAGCTCTGTAAATCTTCAATTTTTACTTAATGGGTACATCAGCTACACTGCACCAACCAATACTTAGATTGGGTGCTTCAACCAATATCTTATATTCCAAGGGAAAAGGATTTTGTCATTAGAATCCAGACAAGAATAGCTAAGAATGGGATCAGGATAATATATTTTCTTATAGGGAGGTTCCACAAGCAAACCTATCTCAATCACTTAACCGTATCCGTATCTTTCTTGTGACTTAAAGTCTTATTTTATGTATAAAAAATAAATTGTGAGATGAAACATTTTGCTTGATATGTTGTTACGTTTTTCCCGCCATGTTTTGCTGAACCTCTTTCTTTTCACGTATGTTTGTATATCAGAGATACGGATACGTTTACGAATAGGTTAGACTTGCTGAACCTCGCTAATAATAGTGATGCACTAATTGGTATTGATGGCTATCGTCTGTTGAATGTTATTTTTCCGCTTCTAATATTTCGGGAGTAGGAGGTGGGAGTAGGTAGATATGGTGTAACATTTTATGGATACTTCCCTGGTAGTAGTTATAATGAATAGTAAGGACTCACCTTCTACCCATTGCGTGATGTTTAGTGTTGTTTAGCGCAAGCCAGGTTTTTGTTGAGAACATTTATTCCAATAGCGCATGTACCTAGGATGCCGAAGCTTAGCGCTAGGGCAATCCCCACATGCATACCAGCGTTGATCCCTTCTTGTGCATTGATACCTGTGAAAAAGCAAAGAAAATCTTATTTATATTTGACAAATATTGACTGTATTTTATGTGTAAGTGGTATTTTATGTGTAAGTGGCTTTTTGTTGTGTAGTGGAACATAGCTATTGATTTATTGAAAATAGCACTTATACTCGGTAGTGGTTATCTAAGAGTGTTGTGAATGTGAATTGCACCCAGACTGCGGAGACACCGTGTGGCGAACAGTAGAATTAGATGCATGTGCCACATGGGTCTTAGCCTAGCGGCATGTACCGTGCGTGTGACCGGTGGATAGTACAGACCAGATAGCGATATTCATTCAGCAATTGTTTAATGGAATATTTGCCTCCATAATAATATTGGTGTAAGTAATCAATCCTATCAAAACCATGTGCATCAAGCTAGCTAGAGGAACCTTTCATTCATTTACGCACTGGGATATATATAATGTGGTTATTCCTCGTTATTTTATCGCCATGTTTTATTCCAATTTATATTTTAAGGGCTACTAGTATATATGTTTTTATATAGCTCTAAATGATTACAGTCTTTTGTGATTCTTCCTTAACAAGTGCCCTTGTCGCTTAATTAACCCTTCAATTAGTATGGAAATTTAAGAGCAAGAATGCCAAATCACATATGCTATGTTGAAAAAATAGGAACTCCACCTTCCAGTCTAAGGAGTCGATAGAAATTATTGTATCTGAATCTAACTTTTGAAATTCCTACACTCATTGATTCATTTCTAGACGTATGAATTCAAACGTAAATCATTCAGGACTACATCCTTGATATTGTCCAATCGATTGAAAAAGATGTATTAATCGTATAAATCTTGCATACAGTTTCTTTTTATACTCCTTGGTAATATCGATTCGTATATGCTTACTAACAATACTAGCTTATATATAGTGTTTCCAGTCCATTCTTATGTGAAGGTTGCGTTCAGACACGCTTCCCCAAGTGGATTAATCAGCCAAGCCCAGGAGTTTCATTTTGCCTGAGTGGACCTTAACACGCTGCCAATCTTGCTCTGACTTATTCTCAACCCACTGATATCCTTCAAACACTATAGTTTTAGATAAAGAACCCAGTTCACTCGGGTTTCGTTCTCAACCCACTCAAATATTACAGGTTTTCTTTTCACTAATGTGGTCCAAAGCCACGCGATATTTAAAACATCAGCCGCTGTTCTCGCACTATAATTATGCAATGCAAATCGCACCCCCACCCCCACCCCACCCCTCCTCCCGCAAACAAACAAACATTTAAGACAGAATTCTTGCATTGCCATTTTCAGGATTTCCCTCCAGGTTTTGCTTATTCTTGTGTCAGCAGATCATTAATCAAAGACGCGCCTCCGTCCCTGATCTGTCTTCTGCACTCAATTCATCTTCCAACGGTTATCCAAATGACAAAAGATGCAAAAACCCAGCTGCCCTAGAGCTGCTTATTTTCGACCAGAATTTCCTGAATGTCATTCATATGGTTAACATTATGTTTTTTCATACGATCCTTTCTTTAGTAAAGGATCCTTTGTAAAGATGATAATACAAACACCGAATCCCGTGGATGACCTTGGCGCATGGACCATTTTACTTCTATGCGTTCTAATGTTGTCTAATAGAAGTAGGCTTATATTCCATTAAACTTATCTTAACTGGATGTCTGAGGTACTATCTGTTATCTGGTCTGAGTGGTAACTGTAAGCCAAGGCTAGTCTACGCCAGGTTTCTGAATGTTAAATATGGAACGAGGTTCCGGTTATCGAATAATCATCGCGATTGATTTCAATAATTGATTGATTACCCGGGCCGAGTTCCATTCACTTTTTAAATTATTATACATGCTCTTATGAAAGAACGATAATGAAAAACATGTAGAAACTTTGTTTTTGATTCTGAATTGCCATAGAGTATATCAGTTCGAAGAAAAAACAATTCGAACTAGTAATTATGGTATATGTCTCCAATTACATATGGATATTTTCATTGCACCACTTTATTGAACCTCTCTTAAATGAGAGCTCATGGAGATTTTATTATACGCCCATGCTACCCATGTATACCTCATGGGCGTCTAATAAAAACCCCCGGCCATAGCTTCGTTCTAACTTTTCTATATATTCTCTGAATTAATTCGATTGTTCCGCAGTATATTGTTATATGAATATTCAGTTTTCCGGCCTAGTTTGATGATTAAATACATTTTTGCGGAGATCAATATCGATCTTTACTATCGAAGTATTATATTATGAGTAGTGTTGTACCGAAAGGAGCATACTAGGATATGGATGTCGGTCATCGATTTTGATAAGTATGCAATAACGATAGTGAACACGCATGTACTATACTACAGTATACAGCATATTGGCTATATATAATGCACTCGAAGAAATAGGAATTAATTAGGAAGAAATGGGAATTACACAATTCTTAGGTTGTTACACAATTCCTTTCATAAGTGTATGTCAAGTCAAGGTTGTAGAGGTAATGGAAGATTTCTAACACAATTAATTGTCTCTGACTCGAAAATATTTCCATTACGTGTGGGGAATCTGAATATTCATGGGTCTAGTTCCATGTTCATGGCAAGCTACCGACTGGGCTCAGTTGTACCTGACTGGAGTATTTCTTTTTCGTTCAAACCCTGACGGTAATATTCATGAAGTACATCTCACGTGAAATGTAACTGTAAGCACACGGGGTCTGGATTAGAATGGATGAAATTTAGCTAAATGTATCCACTCTCCCGCAAGAATATAGCAGCGTGCTTCTGTATTATATCATGCCATATTTAAGAACGCCTTCACAATTCAATAATACTAGTACTGATTCTTTCCACCTCGGAAAACACTGAGGTTGGTCATGAGTCGAATCGATGGCTCAAAAATGTGTTCAAAGTGGCTGTCGTGCCAGTTTCACCAAATGCAAAAAAATGCTATGTGGATATATGTCGTGATAGAGCATATATATAGTCACACATGCAGATTATCACGAGAGCGATGGTCGAGTCATTTCCAAAGCCATGGAAATGTCGGTATAGCTCTCTTTTCATTTATTCAGTGCTGTCTTTTCATCTGGTTGCCAACCAGTTTGGCAACACCAGATTTATATTGACCGAATGCTAGAACTTCCATCTATGATCTAATTCATACTAGGGCTCCTGAGGGGGGTATCGAATTTCTCTTGTCGCTACCAAAAGACAGTAATTGTCATTTGTCACTAAGTAAATTCTTTTGTCGTTTGTCGCTATATTTACCTAAAACAGCCGAATTTTTGTCGCTAAGGATTATTAAGGTCTTTGTCGATTTGTCAGGCTAAGAAAGTGACTTTGTCATTTGTCACTAGCTGCCTTTGAAATTTGTCTATTTAAGAAAGGGCTGTGTCGATTTGTCGAATTAACCCCTCAAGAGCCCTCATACTGGAAAAGCCTTGATTTTCTTATGCAATAAATCCCAACATCTGGCAGATGAGTGCAGACCACTTCAAGGTCACGCGAGTTGACCTATGCATTGATTTTGGCTTAAGTGATTGATCACAAATCATGGCTTGACTGAAGGTGCAAGTAATCAGATTTAAATATTGTATCACTCCATGCCTCAACTATAGGGTCTAATCCAGTAGGAGGATGGATGATTAATTAATTGGGGGATTGGCCGCAGATGCCTGCAGATTGCTCTATGCTATTGCTATAGTGGCCTAGTAGTGGCAGCATCCTTTCCCATGCTAGCTAAAGGTCATCTCGCAGTGTGTTCGCTGGGAATTGTTTCCCCCCAGACACAAGTCTTAACAACACAGAGCTTGACAGCCAGCTTAGCTTATTCTCAGTTGCTTGCCTTTTGATAAACAGGCCTGGCTCTCCAAAGCTTGTTCACTGAGACGTCTGCATGGCTTAATGTTTCTCTAATGGTTTTATGAATTGTACTTGTGCTTATATGCTTTCCTGTCCTCCGCAGAGCTTAATTGTGCTCCATTGTTAACAGCCAGTTCTTGCTAACGCACAAGCAATGATGTAATCATGTGCGCACGTTACTACACGTCGTTGTTCTTGACAAACATAGCAGCTGACTATATATCTTGAACGAAACGTATATATTACTCTGCGAGGCATATCTTCAGAATCGGCCTTGTTTTAAGGACCCCTTCTCAAATGCAATTCTAGGTTTGCGCCACAATACCAGGCTATCAAGTGATGAACCGTTTTAGCAATATGGTGCTTGTGTCAGGTATAGCTAGGTATATATTAATTTCGCAGCATTCCGTTAAAGAAGGTGCGAATTAAGTCAGCCATAAGCGGGTTACAAATATATTACCTAACATGGCTTAACCATACACAGTTCCATTTTGTAATACTATTTCAATCGCAGCATTTATTATATACGGTGCGTTGAATATTGTGAAACATTTTGACACAGGCACAATATTAAACCCATGCTATACACCCCATTGCTATTGATATTGATTCTTAACACGGGAATATATTCAGACCAGTGTGGTAAAATATTAGTCATATAGAAGGATAAGCATCCATAGATTTTCCCTCTGAACGTGCGTCACGCACTTGGCGTTCGTTAATCAATAACGGGTACGCTTCCAACTATACCTGCCCTATAACGCACAACTGAAGGGCGTAGAAACGATCAATAGTCATCATTGGCCGGCAACAACTGCGGGGAAATGATGTTTTACCCCTCCCAAAGCATGCCGGCCTAGCTATGCCACCCATCCACCTCTAAATATTAACACTGACATGAAAGGCAAACCGAAATGCTATGGCAGGCTGGAATCAGTCACACATATGCTTGGTGTTTTTTTTTTTAAAGATTTCTGTCAAAATATGCGCGCTTTCCTCGCTGTAAGTGTGAACACATTTGAGACAGAAGTTCAGATTGCTTGGAAGCATGAAGGTCACATTTGCTAAGGCTAGAGAATGATGGTTGAGATGAGAAGAGGGTTCAATGCTTCTTCACCTTGGATCTAGTATTGCCAGGTGGTTGAGCTTTACAACCCATTTCTCCGAAAGCTTGTAAATATCCCAGTGAGACGATAAAACACAAGTACAGAACATATGAGCTGGTCACATAAATTCCCACGGGTGACCCTCTGGAGAGAGCAGCCACGGAGAACTGCGTCCCCCACCCCTGCTATCCTTTAACTCCCATTCTCCTCAAGGGCATTTCTTATTTGGCGTATTCCTTTCTATTATTCCAATGATTGTCCTTTTATACACTGGTTGCCATGAAATCAAGAAAAAAGGGGAGGCAAGACGAGAAATTGAGCTGATACCATGACCTTCCCCACATGTGAAGGACAAGCATGCTCTGTAGCGAAACTTGTATTGGAGACAGTAGAGAAAACTCACGTCTATAAAAGCAACTAAACCTTAATGGATCTAAGACATTCCTCGCTATAAAAACTAAAAAGAAAAATTGAAACAAATCAAAGTATAACTTACTCTCTTGCGCAGCGGCAAAAAGAAAGGCATGCAGAACGAAGAGCAATGATAGAAGAGCCTTCATTTTGAAAGTTTGGTAGGCAATCCGTGTTCGCTGAACGGCTTGAGGACAATCTGCGGGACGCACAGCGCACCGATCGGATCCAAAATGGCGTGCAGCCTAGCTGAACTGTGGACTTTTCCAAGTTGACCCCTATTCGAAGGTAATAGGCAAACAACACCTGGTTGGTTCTCCCCCCAATCAACTTCCCCCCCGTAGCTTAGCGTTTGACCAGGTAGTATAGGCTTTGTAAATATGGCTTGCCTGATGGTAAGAGGGTTAAGAATGCCGAGCGCTTTAATTTAGCTTGCTTTTGTTGAAAGCTGAAACCCACTAGGCATGAGTGGACTCGCCCATCGTTATCTCACCATGGCAGCGGCTTCAGCAGCAGCAGAAGCAGCAGAGACAGGGGAGATCCAGAGCCAGCAGTCTAAATTAAGGAGCCCCTATCTTATAACTCAAAATAGATCTATAGATGCTAATGTTTTTCTCGGAGGGGTGCAAGATACTCGATATGGCATATATACCCATTTAGCGATGACACCATGTGCATGTTGGTCGTTTATGTATTGATCAATATATGCCTATAAAACCCTGGGCAAGAAGGGCTAGTAACAGCGGTGCAATATCGATCTCACTGAACATATTGTTGTGGCCATGTTTTCTATATATATAGGCCTGCAAGCAATGCCATACGAATTATTATACAATACATCGGATTGCATACACTATTGGGTGCAGGTACAACACTAACATTTCTGTTTTGAGACAACGGACGAAAATGACATTGCCTCAAGGTGACAGCAATGAAGTCGGCTTATATCAATTATATGCATTTGGCCAGGTATATATAGGCTTTCCACATTGTTACATTGC
Organism: Sthenelais limicola; assembly: GCA_942159475.1. Lineage (NCBI taxonomy): Eukaryota > Metazoa > Annelida > Polychaeta > Phyllodocida > Sigalionidae > Sthenelais > Sthenelais limicola. Next base: position 31,537,589 of record OW804094.1, on the reverse strand, counting down.
GCAATGAACAAGTTGTATGCCACAGAATGTTCAATCCGGGATAAACTATATATGTATACATTGCATTTATTGACAGGAAAAAGAGGTTTAGCGTCATACCATTGGACAATCAAATATAAGTATAACTAAAGTAGGCCTATATATTGGGAGGGCATAGCAATATCCACAATGTCCTATACACTGTGGTGTGGACTTGCAAATACATTATCCACCAAAGATAGTCAGAGACAATATTTAATAAAAATGCATGATAGAATTTATTTTTAAAAGTTTCGATATCTGCTTTATCACATATAATTCCACATAATTTGAACAGAATAAGCGCGCATATCACCAATGAATATATTTTTTTTACATTGAAAATGAACTTTTACATGATTTCTCGTATATAACTGGTTTTGATAAAAAATTACCAGGGGGGGGGGGGGGCATAACTAATATGTCCTCCCATATGCTCCCGATGATGTGCACAATTTCACTCCCTGTGTGACAGAACAACTGACGAAACCAACCTCTGGGTATACAATCCAAAGACAATCCTACTGGTTCATCTAAGTCAATTGAGTAATATACCAAAAATGATTCATCTGCTATTATAATAACTACTAAGTTGGAAATCGTATTTCAGGCATCCCTGTTTTTCATTGTGGGAAACTTTTTTTTTTGTGTTTATGTTAATCTAAGTTTGGGAAACATCGGCGGGTCAATATCAAATTAATGCGTTGTTGTTTCATCTGCGAAAATACGATTTCAACTCGTAAACACTTTTAAAAGATTGAATTGCAATAGGTTTCTTTTGAAAGGATTTCATTTCGGAGTGTTTTAATACGTCTAGCCTATCTTGTTAAATATAAAATTTTTCTTGCGGCAAAACTGTCTTCCCGCATCTTCAAAGATTTTCTAAGCGAATCTTAATTAGCGTCCATTCTATAACATGGACAACAGTAGAGTGGTTGATACAACAAAGGATGGTCGCCAAGCAACCCCTGCCACCATGCAGTAACATTGAGGTGACGCTACAATATATATCATGATATATTCCAAAGTAATACAAACTAGGCTATATATAGAGAGAATGGAACGAGCCTGCAATAATCGAAAATTTATTGGACGAGATTCGTCCGCATAAGCATGATGCCATAGGAAGAGTGCTTAACATTTTTTATTATTGTTGGCGCGTTCCATTCTATATTTATCATATGGGCATAAAACTTGATCAAATATCATCAGATATCATTGAAAAAGTATGAAACAAGTATCAGAGATAGTCCAAGCACCACCAACTTTGTCGAGATGCCTGTGGCATTTGTTTACATGCTTCATGGAGAGCCTTGGCTCTCTGCGACTATGGCGGAAGTGCGGAGGTAACATCAGCGCTATTTTTAGACAACTACATTTTTATAGTACGCATACCAGGTCTATATGAATATTTTTATAGCACCCCACTTATTGCACCTCGCATATGGAATGCACATGTATGTATATAATAAAATTATGTTATTATTATAATTTTATCGTTATTATAGGCCTATTTATTTTGATTTTCTTTCCTCCTTTTCTTTCAGAACATCAATGCAATAACAGTCTTCCTGTTGTTTACCTTTAAACATATTCACTTAGATACAAAAGCATTGATGATAGGTTAATTAGTAACAATATATTGGGTTTGTATATGGGATGGGAGTTGCAGGGGTGGACCAGTGTGTCTTTTGTTTGTTATGTAAAATCAATTCTCTGTTCTTGCAGAATTCTTCTTTAATATCTGATTTAAATGAATTTAGTTCAAGGTTTCGAAGGTTTGGAACAAGATCGAGTGTTCCATGAAGATTAAATTTGGGACTTTTGTGATCTTTTTCAATTTTCAAACGGAATTGTGATAGAGTGATGGCATCATTCTGCCTGGTCATCATACACTCTAAGAAGAAATGGTTCTTTCATGAACCCTTATGGGTTCTTCAGTCTGTCCACCAGGGCGAACCTCTAAGGGTTCTTTGAACTCTTTTGGGGAGGTTCTTTGAAGAACCCTCAATCAGGAAATATCTGTGGTTCTTTAAAGAACCTTGTCCATTGGTTTCTTGAAGAACCCCTGGTTTTTATCAACCAAGGGTTCTTCAAAGAACCATAGGGTTCTCGATGAAACCCCTTTAATGGGGTTCTTTACTCAGAGATTAGGTTCTTTCAAGAATCATAGATTGGTTTGTCAATGGTTCTTTGTAGAACTTTGTCAGAGTAGCAAACCAAAGGCAACTTTAGATTGAACTGTTATACGTAGTGTAACACAAATTGATTAAGGAGAAATAACTAGGGTATCGTAGTGTAGGTTATTCCTGGTTAGATGTTAAGGTAGGTGCCCTTATTTAACCATGAGGTATAACAGAACATCTACAGCCCAGATAGCTTTAAAGTAACAGCAGCATAGCTGCATCCTTTTATTCATCATTTATCATCAGCACTGGCTCTGTATGTTTACAGACCTTTCCAGTTCTCACCTTGCAATGATTGAAGTAGATGATGAAACTTGGGTCCACTTAGGATACTATACAATATGGATGTGCATGATGAAGGGGTATTGTTATAACACCCTCTCTAAAATATCACATACATAAAATACACAATTAGAATATATATATATACAATAATGATATCCAAAATGTTCTTAATTACAGAATAATTAATATATATAGTGCATAAATATTATATATTTGCTTTACTAGTGTTTTCAATATAAAGGAATTAGTAATAACATGGTTCCCACGGGTCTTAAAAAGTCATTAAAAGTCATGAATTCTGAGTTTGGGTTTTTAAGGGCCTTAAAAGTCATTAATTTTCACTGTGAGTAATTTTGGCCAGATAATATTTAACCCCTAAACATACTTAAAATGCACCAGAGAGCAAGCAAAATCTCTTAGCTTCTGGGGCCCTAGGCGGGCCCCAGACCCCATGCCTCATGGGTTGAGATACAGTACAATTAAGTTGTCCTCAAAGCTCACGTCACAAATTGAGAGGGAAGTAATGAAATTCCAATCACAATATAACAATTACCTACATAACCCTATCCATACGCTGAGCGTGCGGGAAAACAGTGGCCCGACTACGCTGGCCCTGTCACTAGGGCGTGTTTTTTATGACGACGCAGTTGCTTAGATACGCACAGCAAAGAACGGCTGCTCAATACGCAAGTTGCGTCGTCAAATACGATGGTCCCTTAGCATGGAATTCCATACGGAAATGTTATATCTGTTCACGTTTTACTGAATAAAACAAAAACGACTGACTCAAATATCAAAAGATTTTCTACACATATATATTGGAGGTTATATGCTAGACATAAAAGGAAGAAAAACTATATGTCATCGCGATAAAACAAAAATTGTAGCCGTCTGAAGTTGACATGTTTAACGAAAATAGACCACTTGGAGTGGGGCAGATTGGGGGGTTTTCAGGCCATGTTTTGAGGCATAATGTCAACGTTGCTATGGATATCAAATTAGAATGTTGCAAAAATATGGTGAGAAATACTGTTTATGAACAAAATGAACAAAAAATGTAAACAAGTTATTATTTTTTATAGAAAAGTGGTTTTTGAATGATAACAGGTAAAAAGATGCCTCAAGGCATTGTGGCATTATTCGCGGGGAATGACCTGAGGCATCATGGCGTTGTGAGCCTGGGAGTGCGTCTAGGCATTGTGGCACACTTGTCCTGGGAGTGCGTTAAGGCATTGCGGCATTTTTCACCTGGGAATGACTCAAGGCATTGTGCAGTATGGATAGGGATAAAGATATTCAAAATATAATTAATTCATGTATATCATTGGAAGTGTGTGGGGGTTGGGGGTGGGAGCATTTTAAGTTTGATAGAGTGGCCCCCTCCCTGACCATATTCTGCGTTGAAAAAGTATTGCAGCTGGCTAAAAATCCTATATTGCCACCTTATACAAAACTTAGTGACATCCCTGGATCTGCTAGGTAGAAGTGAAAAATCTATAAAATTGTAGCACTGAAAATTACACTAAGGAAATTATGCCGAAAATACACCAAAGTCACCATTCTTCATGTAAAACTAAAAGTAAAAAATTGTAAAAGTACTAGTCTATATTTTTATTTTTTTATGCGAATCAAAGTCAGAAGTTTATATTATCATTTGGACAATATTTAACCCCCCAAAATGCTAAAAATGCACCGGAGAGCAAAGAAAACCCTCTGGCTTCTGGGGCCCCAGACCCCACACCTTAATGGCTGGGATAGTGTCCTGCAAGCCTGACCAAAAAAATTGGCATCTCTGTCGAAGGAGTTCAGATTCAATGAGGAGTGCGCTGTTTGTGAATCGTTTTGACAGTGTTAAGCGTTCATTGATGCGTTTTAAGAATTATATATGATAAGATATGTGATATAAGATATATTATAAGATATGTGTACACATGTACAAGCTGAGGTTAAGTATTCATTGTTTTAAAAAATGTATTCATTGTTTTTGACAAGATTACATTGATATGTTTAAAAGGGAACCAAAATAAATTGTGTTCTGTGTAAATAAGTTCAACTATATCGTTTGTGTCATTCCATGGTCATAAATTATCGGCTAACATGACTTCATTTGGTCATTAAAAAGTCATTAAAAACTGGGGGAATTGGTCATTGAAAGTCATGAAAAATGATGTGCTGAAGGTTCTCCAAAGAACCTTATTTCTTTCCTAAGGAAAAAAATAAGGTTCTTTGGAGAACCTCCATGAGCTAAAGAACCCTTTAAGTTTAAGTAGAACCCTAAAATTGACAAAGAAATCCTATGGTTCTTGGAGGAACCCCTGATGATCCTGAAGAACCATTTTAGATGTAGTGACCATAAGGTTCCCCAAAGAACCTTAAAGAACCCTTTTTTCTTAGTGTGTGGAGTGGTTCATTTTATTAGGTAAATTTAACGATTTTGTCTTTCCCATGATGAGTATGGGTGCACCGAAATCGTTGCCGGCTTTTAGTGGACATTACTCTATATCATTGATGGATATCAACTCTTGGCTCATGAAGTGTTGCAATTTAAAGCGATTCTCAATGCTCTATTTTTAATTCGTTTGATTTTGTTGTTGAATTTTCCAGTTTTAGTGCATGGGGTTAAAAATGGCAGACTGTAATCTGATATAGGTACCGTAATGGATAATATTATGAGCCCATAAGTGTGCTAAATAGTAATAATAGATAGAACCTGATGAGAAGGTGGTATGAGGGACACTATTGCACTTTCTGAGATGTTTGTTTTTTCATGGCCCATGTGCCGATAGGCGAGTGGGTTATGAAAAAAAAACAAGCATCTCAGACAGTGCAATAGTGTCTCGAGTTCCACATTTGAGTTTAGGTTCTATATAAACTCCAACGTTGCTATGCTTACCTGATATATATGGTACCGTAGTAGGCTACCGGTAGCCTACCATGTAATAAGGTGTTGCAAATCATTGATATTAAATTCCCTGATTTACACTAGGCTACTTAAATTAGGCCTAATGCTTGGCTAAAGTCTTCTAATGTGGTAACTGTAGGCTATTATTTTCATTATCACTAAATAAAAACGTTAACAAATAGAAATTAGATTCGGTGGAAGAGAATAATCACTCAAGTCGACTTCTTAGATGGTAAACTTTATTCCAATATTTCGCCCTGTTGGGGGGGCTTCGTCAGGGATAATACAGTGAACCGATGCGCTACTATTTATATGAAGAATGTGTATAAAATGTGTAGTTCCATTACACATAATGTGTAGTGGACGACACATAATGTGTTGTTAATGTGTAAGCGAAAGTTCTAAGCGAAAAGTGAGGACACAACGTATGAGCAAATTGATGAAAATTTAATGTGATAATAAACAAGTCTTCCAATGTTGTCTTATGTGGAAAAAATTTTTTAGTATATGAAATATAGTTATTAAGTAGGAATTTTAAGGTTATAAGTGGGATTTCTTTAGGAGCAATATCATGGTAGGGTAATATATAGAGTAATATGGTGTGTAAGAGAGCAGAGAAATTCGGGTCTATAATTTTAAGCCTGACAACGAATTCTAACTTTATGTTGACTAGTCTAGCTCTAGGTAGCCCATGTCGTTGAAATAGCGTCCTAGTAGTCGGGCAGCATGTCTATCTAGGATTCTTGTGACCTGGTGTATGTAGTAGGCTAGTTGATTGACTTCTCTTGCGGTGAGATGTAGTCCCTCCTGCTTTTTTCCGGTGGCTGGCGTGGCATGGTAACTGTGGGGGGATTTAAGGGGCATGTCGTTTTCTACAGTGATCATAAGGTTGGGGGCAGATTCTTCAATGGAGGGGGTTTGGGAGGTAGTTTCAGTTGTTGTGGATTGGGACATTTCTTCATCTTGGGCTGAGGGGTCAGACTTGGCATCAGTATCTTTCTCGTTGTGAGGGATAGGGCTGGGTGCGGGTTGGAGGTCAATTAAATCTCGGTCGTTGTCATGGAATATACATAGGTTAGAGAAATCATCCATGATGTCGTCAGTATGGGGGATAAATTGCTTCTCCGGGTATTTGATCTCCTGGGATTGAGATTCTTTGGGTTGGGCGGGTTTTGATGTACTTTTAGCAGGTCGATATTGCGTATCTGACTTGATAGGTCGGGAGGTCTTATCTTTGGGGGTTGATCGGGTTGAGGAAGTTGAGGAGTGAGAGGGGTGTGTCTTTCGGTGGTTTTCTTTGCTGCTCAGATTAGCATGTTTTGGCTTCGAGGAGTGGTGGGAGTGGGGGGATTTTTGATCCCTCCTGCTGCGTTTTGCGCTAGGGGAAGTCTTCTCCCTGTACCGTGATTTGTGGGGGTGGTGGTGATGGGGGGAGGGGGTTCTTGGCCTTTTCCTTCGGGAGGATGAGGAACTCCGAGATATCGAACTCTTCATCGACTTGGGGGTGTTTGTTTGTACATCCATCAGGGGGACAATTTTCGTGATCTGAGAGAGGGGGGTTGGTATGTAGAGTGGATAGGAGGCTGGCTTGTTGGGTGCCTTCTGCTCGTCCTTCCCTGCAAATAGGATTTTCCGAGTTTAGAGATACATCGGTGTTGAATGAAATGTTGGATGTAGCGGTAACTTGTGGGGGTATTATGATTTTGTTGGAGGAACATTTACGTGTGGTAAGGGAGCCGTAGTGGGCACGGGAGAGATGACTTTTGTGGACGAAGATAGGGACTTGAGTCCCGATACGGGGGATAGGGTCAGCTCGGTGATGTTGGCGATGGTGTCTAACAAGGCACCAACGTCGGGCGAAATATCTGAGGCAAGGGAAACAAATGAACCTACCTTCCCCATCTGGGTGGCAGGTTCTAATGTGATTCAATATACTTGTATCATCATTCCTGGTAACTTCCTCGCACTTGGGGCATCTATATGTCATTTGCGAAGCCATGGTTGAACCGACGTAGTCGGCTGCTGGTGATCGAGTGAGGGGAATCTGTGTTTGGGTACGGACGCATGGTCACATGACCCGGTGACGTCATAGGTCGACCTAAATCGAAGGGGGTATCCCAGGAAACGTTTACAAATGGAGGTTCATTCCTAGCGGTTTCATGGACTGCAGAAGGCGAATCCATCCTTCTTCCAGTCTAAGGCGGGTATTGGTATCTTTAGCAGATGAGTCTAGAAGTGTTATTGTTAAATCTTTACCTTGTAAGTCATGATCGAGAAAATGGTATGCGACCGGTTGTGTTCTATCTCTCGTTGCTATGTCACGTTGGTGTTCGTAGATACGCCGTCTGATGTTCCTGCCCGTCTGTCCGACATAAATGGCGTGACAGATGGGACAGATGATTGCATATATGATGCTATGTGAATCACAAGTGTTGTGTCCAACTACTTTGTAGGTTTTTGGGGAATGAGGGGATTTTATTGTGGTGGTTTTGTTGATCAAATGACAGTATTTACAGGAGAAATGCATGCACGGCCAGGACGTGGATCGGCTCGGCTCATAGGGGAAGCTGGAGTGGACTAAGATGTCACGGAGGTTCAACGAGCGGCGGTAAGCTACAATGGACCTGTATTCAAGGAATTTCTTGTTCTTCGGATTCTCCCTAAGGAGGTTTGTGGCATTTGATAGCAGTTTGGGGAAGTGGGTGTTTTGTGGGAGGTATGTCAAGACTAAGGGGATGATTTTTGACCTTTCTTTGGGGCTGGGATTGAGTAGATCAGCCCGATCAGCTGATCGGGCCCTATCTATGGATTTCTTCGTGCGGGTGTGGCTGTGTCCGCAAAGGGTGAGGTTACGTAGTAGGATTTTACTTGCCTTCTCAAACTCTTCTGTCTGGGAACAAATCAGTTTTATTCTGATAGCCTGAGAGTAAGCTATTGAGTTGATTTGGTGGGAGGGGTGGAACGAGTTGGCGTGTAGGTATTGTCCAGTGTTTGTGGGTTTCACAAATAGTTTCGTCTCTATTTTGTTGTTTTGGCCTCTGTAAATGGTTACGTCCAGAAAGTCTATGCTCTCACGACTGACTTCACTGGTGAATTTAATGGTGGGATGGAGTGAGTTTAAGTGGGCAATGTGGGATGTGATTTCGTCCTCAGAGGCCCGATATATTGCGAAGATGTCGTCGATATATCGCAGCCAGATGTTCGGTTTCAGTTCACATTGATCAAGAAGTTTTTCCTCTAAATCCGCCATAAAAAGATTTGCGTAGCTCGGGGCCATTTTCGTTCCCATGGCAGTCCCCTGTACCTGGTGGTAGTGTTTTTTGTTAAAGGTGAAGGTGTTCATCTTGAGTATCATTTCAGTGAGCTCAACCACTACTTCGGTGTTGATATTAGTAGGGGGTCTCGTGTGTAGGGCCTTTCTAACGGCCTCAATGCCTTCTGAGTGGGGGATTGAGGTATAAAGAGCAGATACATCAATTGTAACAAGGTATTCATCTTCATGGAGGTGACCAATTTTTTCAAGGGCTTGTAGGAAATTTCTGGTGTCCTGGATGTAGCTTGGGACTCTTTTTACATATGGGCGGAGGATCAGATCTACAACATGGGATATTCTATCTGTGGGGGAGTCGATACCTGAGACGATGGGTCTTCCCGGGTTGCCTTTCTTATGTATTTTGGGGAGTAAGTAAAAAGGTGAGATTCTGGCCACTGGGTTAATCATGGTTTTGGGGGCGAATTCTGGAAGTAAGCCAAAGTGTGCTAGATTAGTGAGGCGGACGGTTATACTTTTGTGGTGTTCATGGGTGAGGTTGCTGAAGCAGGGACGATAATGGTCTGGGTTATACAGTTGTCGCTCGGCCTCTGTGATGTAGTCCTTTGTGGACCAGACCACAGTTGCTCCACCTTTGTCAGCTGGTTTGATGGTGATTTGATCGTTGTTTTTTAGTTCTTCTAGGCTTCTTAGTTCCGAGGCAGATAGGTTAGGGGAAGGGATGGTGAAGGGTTTGCGTAGGAGGGTCTCTTGGGTAAGAAAATGGGTCATGGAGTCTATGTCTGGGTCTATGCCGGGGGGTGGTACCCAACCTTTGTTGGGTTTCTTCAGGATGGGGTCTGGAGTGTATTCAGGGTAGTTCTGGAAAAAATGTCTGAGTTTTATTCTTCTGTTAAATAGGAGAATATCTTTAATGGTATGGGCATGGTGGTAGGATTTTGGAGTGGGTATAAAATTCAGGCCTTTGTTCAATACCGCTTGTTGATCGTCAGTAAGTGGGGTGTCACTCAGGTTTACGACGAAGTTGCTTGGGGAGGTTGCTTGGTATTTTTTGAAACGTCTGTGTCTCGGTTTGTTTTTTTCTTTCTGGTCTTGCTCAGTTCTTTGCATAGGTCGTTGCGGGCCTCGGTGAGGAGTTTCTCTATGTGCTCTTGGATTGGGGGTTTGCATGCTATTTTGATCTGTTCTCTCGACGAGAGAACCTCCTTAGCTAGGGTGGTCGCTCTGGTACAATAATATCTGTGTAGGATTTTAGTTAGTTCTTTTGCGTGGGCCGAATGGGCTGTTTCCCATTCTAAGAGGAACTGGTAGGTAGGTTCCGGGACGGTGGCTGGGACTCGTAATTTTAAGCCTTTCGGGGCAATGTCCGCGTCAATACATTTCTTAAGAAATTGTGTGTGATGTTCAGCCCTCACTTGGCCTTGTAGGGCCCTGCGTGCTAATCTGAAATAGGGAAAAACATCGTCAGGGACTAAAATAGGTGGATCTGTGGTGGTGGGTGTTAGATCGGTTTCTTCAGTGTTGTTCTGGGGCATGGTAGCGGGTGTTTAAGAATGTCGAATCTGTTCCTTTTCTTCAGTTACTTATGGTTGCCAGATGGTGTTGATGGTGCCGGGGTAATTTGGTTCCCTCGAAATGGGTGCGGATCCCGTTGTAGGATTCAGTGCACCAGAAAAGACAGTGGTCTTGTGTAGAGGGGGGATTTTAGTGCACTAACGTACCCGGGTATCAGTAAATCTAGGGTGTCGGCGATCCCAGGTAGGATACAGAGTGATGGAGTGAAAAGATTCGGTGGAAGAGAATAATCACTCAAGTCGACTTCTTAGATGGTAAACTTTATTCCAATATTTCGCCCTGTTGGGGGGGCTTCGTCAGGGATAATACAGTGAACCGATGCGCTACTATTTATATGAAGAATGTGTATAAAATGTGTAGTTCCATTACACATAATGTGTAGTGGACGACACATAATGTGTCGTTAATGTGTAAGCGAAAGTTCTAAGCGAAAAGTGAGGACACAACGTATGAGCAAATTGATGAAAATTTAATGTGATAATAAACAAGTCTTCCAATGTTGTCTTATGTGGAAAATTTTTTTTTAGAAATAGAAATTAGGCCTAAAATGAATTAACAGTTCATAGAGTTTAGTGGTTCGGACAATTTAGTGATAATTGTTTCAGGTGATTTTGAACCTAGTAGGGCCTAGCCTATCGTTTTTTATGGAGAAATCCAGCAGGGTAGGCCAAACAGAGAAAATGAATTAAATAAAATGAAATAGGCCTAGGCCTATTCCATTCCTACTGGCACTTTTGGGAAGAATTGAAGGCCTAGCTAGGTCGAGTATATGTAGATAGCCTGTCAATCTCAGTACTGTACAGGGTCAGTAAAGTCTATTGTCAGGATTAAAACGGTTAAAAAATAGCAATTAGACCTAGAATGAATTGACAGTTCATATATAGTTTAATAGTTCGGAAAATTTAGTGATAGGCTTAATTGTTTCAGGCGATTTTGAACCTAGTAGCCTATTGTTTTTTATGGGGAATTTGAAGGGCCACCAGGAAGATCACCGGTAGTGAGGATGCGAGTCCTTCAGATTATATCATGTATGATTGGGAATAAAAGTTCTATTATAGCCTATATAATGTTGCGGTTCGTAGGGGAGGATTACTGACTACTTTGGGCCATCTCTATGTAAGGCTTTAACATGGTAGCGTGGTAGCTTAACAAAAGAGAGCAAGCAGAAAGTCCAATCCAGTATAGTTTGTTTTAAGATTTTTATTCAGCTAGACATTATGCAACAGGTACACTATTCACAGAAAAGCTGCTTTAAACAAGTATAGAAAAATGTTTAGAAAAATAAATAGAAAAATTTTACAAATAAGGTAATAATCATTAACCATTTGGTTATTTCGCCACAAGGGTTCAGTAATAATGAAAAGGATAAAAATAAAAGAAATGATAAAACCATACACCCGGGACAGTGTCAGATTCATAACAGGCCATGTTTAGACGCAGTTAATTTCCATAGTATTAACAATATACAAAAAATTATATAGTATATAATATATTATATAGTCCTTTATTCCACCATAGGTCCACAGTTCATCATCCAGGGAGTGGTCAACAGAGAGTGACAATCTCACATGGCCCACACTGGGCCTTATATACAACACAAGCAATAAAATAGACATAAAATAGCAGCAAGGTGATGACAGGTCTGTCCGTCCCCATCCGTCCCACCCGTCCCCATCCGTCCCAATCCGTCCCATCCGTCTGAATGGCATGTGGGGAGAGGTGAGCAGTGATGGATGGGTCTGCCTGTCTGTCTGAGATTGATGGGCGGACTCAGTGACCCCCAAGAAAAAGGTCACAGCCCTATCTACCTAGGACGGGTGGTCCCGTCCTCTTACAATAAATCCAGCTGGGGAGGCCAAACAGAGAAAATGAATTTAAAAAATTAAAAGGCCTATGCCCTATAGGCCTAGGCCTATTCAATCCCCTACTGGCACATTTGGCAAGAATTGTAGGCCTAGCAAGGTCGAGTAAATGTAGATAGCCTGTCAATCTCAGTACTGTATAGGGTCAGTAAAGTCTAACTAAAGTAAATGAGGCTTTACTTCCTACTGAGGCACAACGCCCATTATCATCGTGTCTGATAATGTGCAGTGCACCAACCATTCCTCATCACTCAGAGTCTCCACACGGTGTCGCCACTTGCCTCCATAATCTTTATGCACAATCTTTATCATAAAGCGGTTGCGCATGTCTGATAGCCACATCCGGTTGTGAAATACACGTTGGGATTCGACTTGTCAGACTCCCTTCATCTCATTTATTGAACATATTTTGCGGTGATTGCCAGTGGAATTCTCCCAAGTAAGTTCCCCTTCCTCTGTAACATATACACTAAACGTTGTACCGAATTTCAATTTTCTGGATTTCACGTCTTCGTTATTTTCATTCATTTGTCTGGGCGTCAACTGCCACATGGTCTCTACTGACAGTACTAGTCAGTAGTATCTAGTAGTAGCCTATGGACTATGGAAGGCCTACTAAGGTCAGTTACGGTAGTGAGTTACACATCCTAGCCCTAGGCCCTCCCATCTAACTGGGAGTACAGAGATGGATACTCTGTTTAGCCTTAGGTGCCCCGCTTTCGCACCGATTTATATCTATAGGCCTATTAAATTCGACACAAAATCTCGGAATTTCCATTCTTCCCAAATAGCCTACCCCCCCCCCCCCCCACACACACACACACCGGCCCAATGCATATCCATGGCATACATATGCCAGCCTCCAGACTTAAAGGAAACCTAAACCCTTTGTTAATATATTTAATTGCTCGATAGCCTACTTATATCTATACAATTTAATCAAATCTCAATGAATTAATTCGTTGTAACTTGACGAAATATAAATATTTAGGCCTACCGATAATTTTAGTAATAAACCAGATTTGAAACCATTCAGGCTCAGTGAGGAGAAATACTTGAGCTACTGTTAATTACACTTGTGACTGTTCTACTTAGATCTATGTGTAAAAAAAAAAGTTTCTTTAATATACTAGCAGAAAATTGTAATCGGAAAATCGGGCTACAAAGACATTTACAGATATGTAGGCCTATCTTTCAGTTGCACTCAATACACGTTTATTAATTTATAACAATCAAATGTTGGTTTCTTTTAGAAATGGCTTGCGACGGAATAATGGTCCTTATTGACGAGGACCAAGACGATGGGGATATAGAGCGGGTATTAGCTTTAGCCAAGAAGCAACTGAAAAAGATGAACGCCCCTAAAAGAATACAGCAGAATACCGAAACATGTTGTCAAAGTCAAGAAACCTATAGTAAATTGTCTAATAAGAGAAAACTTGAAGCTGAAAATCCTCAAGACAACACTGACGTTAGCAAAAAAAGAAAATTTCTGGGTCTGGAAACGTCCAGAGTATGCAATGGACAGTCAAGAGACTATGACGCTCCTGGAACTTCTAATGGGCGAAACAATACACATTTGCAATTTAAAGAAAAGAAGAAGACACAACTCCAGAATGGTCGAACAAGCACAATTCTTCTAGGGCAAGATTCTACCCCAAATGAACCTGTTCAAATAGGCAATAATCGTTTGTGCGGTGAAGGATTATCACAGGCAACCGTCTCTGTCGCCCAATTAGCAACTATACGACACTTTGACCCATCCATCTATGTATCACTAGATTGCGAGTTCGTGGGAACTGGCCCCAAAGGTTGTGTTAGTGCATTAGGTATGTATTGCAAGATGATCTCATTGTCTTTAAATAGTTTTATTTCACCGATAATGCCATATTTGTACTCAAGAAGGGGTATGCATTGCCCCCAAGGCCATTGAAGACCAGGGTATAGTTTCATTTGCGCTTTCAAGTATACAGTTACTAGTTTACAGTTACACTTGCAACATTAGAATCTGTTGTACTCAGTTGAGAAGTCCTTTCATTGTATGCCGCCGTATTATATTCTGGAATATTATTTCTCTGCGGTATAGTGTTTCACTGAACTATTGCACCACGGTTGAAAAAATGGTGAAATAGTTCAGGTATCAATATGTTTTAATGCCCATTAATATGTGTTTAATGCCCATTAATAGATGGTTGTAAATAATTATATATGAACACCTCATTTTGTAATCATTCTTTGTGATTTTAATAATTCAGGTCGATGTACAGTGGTCGACTACCATGGGAATGTATTATGTGATGTTTACTCTGAACCTGAGGCGAGAATAACCGACTTCAGGACCAGGTGGAGTGGACTACGACCCAGCTATTTGAGGCAAGCAATTCCGTTCGGGATTGCTAGATCTAAGATAAAGAACATAATACGTGTAAGTCATATAATCTGCTCACAATTTTTAAAAGCTAACGATGTGCACCTATCTGCTATTGCTTAATACAGTTAATTGGTCTCCAAACGGCCCATCCCTTTTATTATCAGTAATCTTTCTTAGGGCTAAGGCCTAAGAAAAATATCATTGTTTCTGGTTTCAGACCAACCCTGAAAAATTGTCGCCGACTCAAGTGTTTTTCTGGTTTCAGACCAACCCTAAAAAATTGCTGCCGACTCAAGTGTTTTTATTGCTTTTGGAAAAAAAAATATTTAAAAAGGCCCTACTTCTCCCCCCCCCCCCCCCCCCCCCCACACACACACACAAAATGTTTCAGCATTGACGACTATGACCACGTTTGCTTGCTATATATGACATCTGCTTAATTGATTTCACGTCACTGCTAAAAAAAACACGACCTATATATACCTACCTACGTAATGAACCACATTTTTACCATGATGTAATAGCTTATGCTTAATAGACTTTTGTTAGGCCTTAGCTAGTACTTAATTTTGCATAAGTATCTCTTCACATTTACCATCGCCCTGGCTGTTCTTGTTAATTCAGCAGTGCCGTTATTTTCCTATTCCTTTTCTTATCGTTTCCTACCTACTATTTGCAGGACAAAATAGTGATTGGCCATGCCGTGTTTAACGATTTCCGGGTTCTACAATTGAGGCATCCACATTCAATGGTTAGAGACACTGCCAAGTATACACCTCTTCATGAAATGGCCGCAAAGGGCGATGGACCTCGGCCTTCATCGCTGAAAAAACTCTCCAAGGCTCTCCTAGGTTAGTATTGTATCACTGTGTTGTGAGCGATTTACTCATCTTGTACTCTATCCCAGTTTATTCGGTTTTATTTTTGAGTCTGCATAAAGCCGGCAGTGTATTGATGTAGCATTTATTCAAATAGTAATACTGGTAATTGCTTTAATTGGCCTTATATTTGCCAGTGTCGTATTGTCCTACACAGAACCAACATCGTATACTTGTACATGAAGCTCCACACTCGAGTGTATTGTCATTCAACCCCGAAGAAAGTCAATGTTAAGACCAAAATGTTGGGTAACAAAAGAAACTCAAAAATACTCACCGCGAGATTGGTTCTGGCGACAGTTTTTGCATTATCAATTGCCACCATTACTTGAATTGCCCCCACAACTTAAAGGAATTAAATTTCCCCACTACCACTAAAGAGTACTTACTCTCAGTTATGAACTCATTTTTGGAGGTTCTTGTTAAACATTAATGGAGCTACTAATTCTATGATACGTATTTACATTTAAATGTTTGTGTACCGGTTACTCATCTAAATATTATTTCTATTACAGATAGGGTTATTCAAACAAGAATGCATTGTTCAAGAGAAGATGCCATCGCCACGCTTGACTTATTCAAACTTGTTCAACACCAATGGGAGTCTCAACTACCTTTGTCACCTATGCCCAATTCACGGGAAAGAACCTTCTCGGAGTCTTCTGCTGACGCTTCATTTCTCAATGATCGGTTTTGGCCGAGCGATATGTAATTAGACTGTTCTGGTGGTATTGCTGGAGAATACTGTTATACTACAGTATTTCATGTTTCCGTTTCAATGATTGGCCGATACTGTGTGATAACCTTGTCCCATTTCCAAGGTTTCTATTGTTGACTTACCAGTTCAGTTCAATATAATTATTGAAAAGTTATATAATTCATTGGATCATACCATATTGATTGAAACTACATTTTGTTCGGACTTCCATGTCATGGAAGAGTTATTGAATTATTATGAATAAATTATCATTCTAACAATGAAATCAATGTTGTTATATTGCCTTGGGGAGCTTTTCAATATCAGCTATGATCACTACCTACGTTAGATATTAGATTTGATTTAACTTCCTGCTTTATTTCATAAGTTCAGTAATAGGTCTAGAAAAGCATATTGATACGTCATCTTATATTTCATAAATAGACACCAACTTAATGTATAATCGAGCTTGTAATCAAGCTCGAGAAGTATAAATGCAGAGCCTTGGGGCATGTCTGGGATTTTGCAAACCCAGTATAAATAAAGTTTAAAAAAAATAATTTGAAATGAATATAGATCTTTATGACCCACCGGGAGCAAGCGGATTGGGAAGCACTAGTTGTCCGCACAGGTCTACAAATCTCTTTAGAATCAGTTTAGATGTTTTTTTTAGAATAAAAATAAAACAAAATCATATTCTCAATAATTGGCGAAGAAATAGGCTTTGGGGCTGCAAATCAACCCCGTTTTGTGGTTAGGTACCAGGATTACAGTCCATGTACATTTTGCTTTCCTCCAAAATGTGATAGCAATGACTCTTAGATAGAACCTGATGAGAATGTGGTACAAGGGACACTATTGCACTGTCCCGAGATTCACATTCGAATTTAGGTTCTATATTTACTCCCACGTTGCTATACTTACCTTATATGGCTATGTTTACTGGGGACAGGAAGTCATACCACACACGTTGAACTGGTGCAAATTACCACACTACTTCCGCCTATACAAATAGCATGTGGTACATACATCAACGTGGAGTAAAAGATTTAACCCGATTTCAAAACTAGTTAATGATTTTGGTCGGTAATTATTCTGTTCAGTCCAGTAGAAAGGGTTATATTCAGTTTTCTCGTCAGAAAAATATGGAGGCATTCTAAACTGAGTTCTTTAAGGGACGATGTTTTTGAGAGTAAATGTAATCGAGCCCACTTATAAAGAGCGGAGGTTGGAAATGAAGGAACGATGGGATGCACAAATACTGGAGCATTGGAGTAGTTTATTGTCAAAATTAAATTCATGTAATTTAACAGGTTTACAATGTCGACTAGAGAGAAAAGGCATGGCGGAAAGCTCGATCTGATTATTGTGGGATTCAAATTTTGTTTCTATACAGGAATCATAGATTTTTAAATTTTTATCATGGCTTTAGTATTTGATTCACCCAAAGACTAGCTTGGTGACGATAAGTTATATGAAGATAACTGATGTTACTACCCTGAGGCAGATTCGATCGAGGATACTAAGTAATATTAAAATGTTGTGAATATCCTAACTGCACAATTAGCATATCATATATTGCAACATGAAATACAGCGTCTAAATTGTTAAATAATTTTAACATAATGCACTCTTAACATTCACTCACTTCTCGCGCACTATAACATGACATAATATTTACTTTGCTTTATGAGTCAAAGCTATTTATAAGTGAATGGAATTATACAGCGACATTAATACGCGTGTGACTAATATTTATACATTTATCTTCCTTCCACTGTCTTGTCCCGCGTTATCACAGCCTCATCAAACTTGATCATGAATGTGGTTCCCTTATGCCAATGGGCAGTAACTTTGGCAGACTAGAAAAATAAAATAATGATATTATGTTAGGAAAGATGTTCGCAAATTCTGATTTTCAAATCAAACGAGGCGTACCGTAGGGGAGGTGAAGTTTAATTTTAATTTAATCGAGGACACCACGAGGGGTGTGGAGAATAAACAAGAGATGCGCGGTCACGTGATAGGCACTTCAGCGGGAATACGTCTAGTTATTGATACGTCGTCTAATATTTCATAAATAGACGCTAACTTAATGTATAATCGAGTTTATAATCAAGCTCGAGAAGTATAAATGCATGGCCTTAGAATAATGAATTGAATATACATAGATCTTGTTTCAACTTCTAATTAAAATTTTGAATGGAAATTTAATTTACTGATCCATGAAAAACTTATATACACCGGGCAAAGTCTGTATAAACAACAAAAATCTGTTCACGAATGTTTGATGAGGTACTTACAAAGTTGCAACCACACAGAACAGCTTCAATTATACCAGCCATGAAGGATGCGCAGTTTAGGCTACCTAAAAACGAATTGCATTAGGTTACGTCTTGGTTGATACAAAGTATACATTGACCATAGAATTATACTCAACGTATAGTTCTATGCATTGACTAAATTGAATTATACTCTCTACTTGGAGCTATACTGTACTAGAGATAGCAGTCAGTGAAAAGGACTGATTAGCATCAAATAAAAATAACAATACTTAGCACTTACTTTTGTCCTTAGGAACCGAAATGAATTTATTGACCAGGGGCTCTTTTTCGATTATATAATCTGAATGAGTTAAGTACCAATTAATGACTGACATGATACCGCTATTTTTGAAAATTATATTGGATATAACTACTTGGTTGGCCAAAGTAAAATTATTCATAGGAACAAATTTGTATTCTGACCAAATATTTTAATATTTAATACAAATTATATCAAAGGATACATGTCTTTTCATCATCGTTCGCATGCTCAAGCTTGTCAGCCTCCTTGCCGAACAGACTCTGAAAAACATTAAGATAAATCATTATCAAATGTACACATCATATTCTGATATCGCATAATATATCAACAACAACCCTCACTTTAAGTACACACAGCGGAAAATGTTCTTACCTTCCAAAGATTGGCCTTTATAAAAAGCAACATATTTAGAAGTTTAATTTCTCGCTTGAATCCCTTCTCTCGTAGAACCATCACATCTAGTATGCGGACACCCACATGTTGTCCCATTTCAGACAACCTGAAATGAATCGAACCAGAGTTAGTTATACACAGTAGGCTTATAACTTATTAGGGAAATAATGAGCGATTTTAATGCGAAGATAAGATGGTAGCCTGTTAGTACAATCGTACCAAAATGATATAATTTCAAATTTCAATCTCGATATACAATCAATAAATGAAGGAAGCTTAAAACAGGACTTACTTTGTCTGCAATTCAGGGACTGTGTGTACGCGATTTTGACAATACTGCACTATCTCCGAAAATAACAGCGCAAAGGTACTGAGATTTATCTGAAAAATAAAACAATAGTCGTCAATTAAAACGTACACCTATACCACCAACAATGCAGTGTGCAACATAGTGAATTTGGAGATGAGAGACCATTGGTCTCTGCCAAAATGTAACAGTGGAGACCGAAGAGATTTTACAGAGACCAAAATAATTCTGGGTCATAGACAGGGTTCCCGTGGTCCAGAGTACATTGAACATTTTATCACTTTGATATTTCATTGGAGACCGTCGGGCCCTGACAAATATTAATGTCAGAGACCGACGAAAATTCTGTGGAGACCTGGGCGTCGGTCTCTGGGTTATGTTGCACACTGATGGTGCAAGATAATAGATTGTTTGCTGTTAGTAATCACTGAAGGGTTCTATTCCAAGCACGGTACCGTACCAGAGAACTTTTTGGTCTTATGAGACCTACTAAATGTTAAGTCTGTAGGCGCACAACTTATAAAGTTATGTACATGTGAAAATCGTTCCCCAGGCAATAAAAAATGTAGGCCTAATATTTTCAAACTTTCAATGTCCATTAAAATTCAGAGAACCATCCGATTTGAAAAAGGAAAAAAAGTTCTGTTATTTCCTTCAATTTCTCCTTTAATATTGACCCCAATTTAAGTAATTTGGAAATTGTTTACCAGTGCAACTATACTGTCCTCTGCACGAGGTACTCACAAGGTATTATGTACATACAGGTCAAAGAATGTGACCGCTCATTTTGGGTCCGCGGGTGTGAGAGTGCAGACCCATATTTTCGTAGCGCGGACCTGTCATGCAGACCCGTGACTGAGGACCCAAATCATGCGACCCTATTTTGCTAGCCCAGGGTGCGACAAGATCCAAATTATCAACCTGCCCCCGGGCAGGTTAATTTAAAATCTACCTGCCCAGCTCAAAATTCCACCTGCCCAGTAGTTTCAGACCCCCTTTAGCCTAAACATTTACATGACATCTTTATAATATCTGAGATTCACTATATATGTCGTCAATATTGCTTAATAATAAATCTTTTGAATAATAAATTTCTTTAGTATTTTAATCTTGAAGTAAGTCCAAAATCACACACATTTACCGATATATTCATGTAATCAGGGGCCGATTTAGTGGGGTGGTGCGGGGGCACACGCCCCCTCCTTTTCAAAATCAAGCTAGGTCGAAAGGCTTGAATCCTGTTGGAATCTTTTGAATGGCCAATGGGTCTAACTGACGCTGTATTTAAGAAAAGTTCAAAACCAAAACCCTTAAGTTTAACAATAATTTATGGTAAAGTGTTCGCACTGAAGGAAAATTCCTGTTGGGTGGTTTTAAGATTATTTAGCCTAGAACTTCCAGCATGATCGATTTTATGTTTGAAATAAGTGAGTGACATATCTGAATATTTAAACCATTGCTGAACAATAGCTGAGCAAGTAGTCATATATTAGGATTTCGAAATTGGAAAAATTTATTAGAAAATAAATGAATTCAAGGCCTGGAATAGCATTGAAAACGGCCACTATACAGGGGAAGATTAAAAAAAATGACGATCAATGTTGTAGCTTTTATTGCCGGTTGGTCTGGGGCAAATTAAATACTTTGTAACTAGGAAATGGTACACTAATGTTAGTCCAAAAATCTACCTGCCCCAAAGACATGTAGATTAAAAATCTACCTGCCCGACGCCAAAATCAACACGTCTCGGGCGTTCGGGAGGCGATCTTGTCGCACCCTGCCTTGCGGTGCAAAAACGGACATCGCTCAATCGGGGTCTGGAGAACCTGGACCGTTCTGGGCTCGGACCGTTGTATGCTCGGACTGGGTAAGGTCGGACCAGTGGTTTAGTGGACTCAGACCAGGGGGTTAGTGGACTCGTAAAGTAATTCTTTTATTAGTCAGTTTTACTTTGGACACTCCACTACTAGCTTTACTGACTTAGGACAACCAATTTTAGGGTTAGGTTTAGGGTTATTTTTTGTATGGCATGGTTTGGTCCGAGTCCACCAACCCAGTGGTCCGAGTCCACTAATCCAGTGGTCCGAGTCCACTAACCCCCTGGTCCGACTCCACTAACCAGCCTGGTCCGACATCAGGGTGGTCCGACTTCTCTAGGAAGCGCTCAATCAGTGCTTTTATAAGTAAAATGTTATATGGGACAGTCAACTACGCTGTTTACAGACTTAGGACAAACAATTTAAGGTTAGGTTTAGGTATAGTTTTGGTATTTATTCTATAGGACCAATGCTAAAAAAGGCGTGGACCCAAAGAGGCAGGCACCAGACCCTGTACGCAACTTTTCACAAATAAGCGGAATGTGGGCGTCGCGAGACGTGCGGACACAGTAGGGAGGCTTCGATGTACCGCGTTGCTAGAAAACGTTAGCTCAACGCGGGATAGAAATTTGGGGGATTCCCCTCCTCAGATAGCGGAGGTTTGCCACCGCGTCCACTAGCCAGAAAGACCCTTCGATGGAGGACAACTACAGGGGGACGCGGGAATACACTGCACTCTGTTCTGTTGAAAAAAGACAGATAAAGTTTTGGGAGATATAAATTTACAAGTAAAACATCCTCCATACTATCTTAGCATGTATTGGAGACAATAATTTTGATTGGTCAAGATGTGTAGCCTATCAGGAGGAAGGTTTTTACTCTGTGATTCCTGTTACTTATAGATATGTAAAAGCGCCCTCCATGACCCAACACACACCATCACAACCCTCCTGCAAGAAAGCTTTCAAAACATAATTTTCCAATTAAGATATCAACTCTTTGTACTTTGTATACATGGAAAAATGGTTTATCTTTCTTATACAAGTTAATTCCGGGTAAATATAACATTCAGAATGAAGATATAGGCTTAGGTAAATGGGCAACGTAGGACACACTAAGTTAGCGTTGTTTACGTCCATAAGAACTGACGTACAACGTAGACATGAGGAGATATGATGACTCATCGGGGGGTTCCCCTAAACCACAGGCCGCGTTATTGCTAGCGTTTCACTGAAAGCGGTACATCGAAGCCTCCCTAGTTTTCCGCCTGCAGACGCATTCCTTGACATGTCTCATTAAGTAGCACCTAACTGATGCTGCTACTTAAGATACGGTATTCTGGCTACGACCCTTTCTAAAGAGATCATTGTGTTATGACACGTCATTACATAACTGTTAACATTGGGAAAAACTGTCAGTTTGGTACTGAAATGACCATGGCATAGGCTACCGTACCTTACAATGTAAGGTATCAATGGATCAATGATACTCAATGGATCATCTATGTAAATTACATAGATGATCCATTGAGTTACACTTGCAGTACCGTACGTAATATAAAATATAAGTAGGCCTACTTATCATATCATCGAAAATTAATTGAGTTAACAAATATTCAATAATTGAATAGACACGGAAATATTTAATACGGAAACTGAATACAAGATACAGAAACAGATATTTGTCTCGAAGATATATGGCCTGTAAAAATCAAGTGAAAAAATGTTTGAACTGCTGTCTGCTAGTATTACTATAGTTAGTCCTACCTTATCTAACAGGAATTTATCTGGCTACCCGGGGCTACCGCACTATCGATATTCATTATTGTCAATGATTTGTAACAACAGTAATAGCTAGTATCATTGGCACCAATTTAGCCATGACAATAGACAGTATCCATCTCTACCTAGGTCCTAGGCCCCACCCCCTTTGCCTTTACAGACAGTTCTGCCTCCGCTTTCTACTGAGTCTGAGACTGGGGTAATCAGGCCGGGAAGAGCCAATGAAAAACTGCATTTTTACATTGATATACAATACATAGGTCCCTCATTCTTCGGCTATTATTGGTAAATAAGACTGCGTTTGACATTTTTAACCAGCTTACCTCAGATTTGCCTTTGCTGAGCTGCTTTTCCAGAATACTGGACTGTTTAGATCGAGTGACGAGACTCGCCATGTTGACAAACTGATGGTAGTGTGTCGCATGCAGATTTTCCCCTCGAATACTTCGTCACTTCGTTCACTGAAAAAGCGCAAGATGGCACCACATTATTCTTGAGAAACCCCTGCTGCTCCGCCGGAGTCACCCTTGCCAGCGTGGATATGTTGACGGGCACAGGTAGCTGCTCAGGTGGAGGTAAACACGTCCGTCACACCTGAGGAACCGGTTCTCTATGAAGGAACTTAGTCAAGCGCAGAGGAAAGCAATATTGTTGTTGCCCTCTCGTCTCGTTCAACGAGTCCCAGTAGCAAGTAGGTGGAAGACAGGGGGTGACGTGGTCCTCGTCCATTCTGAGATTCAAGTTCCATTCTGACTGGAAGATTGTGAAAGTTGGGAAGGATGGCAACTGCACTTACAAGATTGTGTTCTCTATTATTATTAATAGGGCTGTTTCAGGGGATTGCATGTGAATCCCAAGACCAAGATGGTGGAAAAAAAGAAAAATCCAGCCTTCGTGGTCCGACCGAAACTCTGAAAAGGAACTTCTACGATTTGCAGATGAAGGATATCGAGGGTAATGAAAAACGGCTGGAAGATTATAGGGGTCAGGTAAGGAACCTGAAATTAATAGTTATTAATGTTGTACGGTACCCGTTTCTTTCAGCATCCATTCATGAATTGGACCGTGAATCGGTCACCTTTGGTGGTTTAATGTTTGGATCTAGGTGTTTGGAAGTGTAACGTAGTGTTTGTCTGGAATGATTTATTTATAAACTTGTGTGCAGAAGATTCTGGATCTATGCGGTTACCTTGTGAGAAACTGAATCGGTGCCCCTATGACTGATGTCTGGGGTGAGCATCAGTGATCTGACACCCATTTATCATTATGAAACATTTGGATTTTGTGTTTTGTAGTCTTAAATTGACCTAGGTGTTGCAAAATATTTGGCTCTAGTATAACACATACATATATTAGGAAATGACCATGTTGTCATGTTCTAGAATTTATGTGACATAATTCTTGTCCCAGGGCATGGGATGATAATTGTATGGGGATGAAGAAATGACGCATAGCTATACAGACACTTACGTTACATTCGTTATGAACTAGAAGAAATACCACAATTAATTCAAATGGAAGACCACAACAAATCATATTTAGTGTCTAAGCGTAATTTGTGTAGGTTCTGCTTAATTCGATTTTAATTGACGACAATAATTATTGCAATGAAAAAAACGTTATATTCCTATTAATAATTTTGCTTTGCAGACATGCTTTATTAATGTTGTGGTTATCTTTCCTCCTAATTAACATTTAGGTGCACTCTGACATGTCCATGAATTTATTCAACCTCTTTATCACATATCTTTATTATTTAAATGAATATTAAATTAATTTCTTTTAGAATTCTACTATAGGTTCAATTCTCTCCTGTTAAGTTGCTGCAGCATAGCCTATACTATAACTATGTAAGGACATGCGTTTTTGATGGTGAATTTGCTAAAATCACCCTGCTTTAGGTCATATATGCAGTTTAGATCATGCATGCAGTCTGTTGGTCTTGTCTGGGTCTGAAGACGATGAACTTCCTCTACAGAATAGCGGTTTGGTCAAACATACTGGCGGAATGTTTCCTGCTAAACTTGGCCCATTTCCTCATGGCTCACATGTGAGCTATTTCCTTTTCCCACAGAAAATGAAGAGAGAATTGGCAGATAAAGATTCTACTAGCTTCTACTGAAATTACCGTCCACACCAGTCCGCTTACCTTTCCATTTCCTTTTTTGTAATTTGTGATTTTTAAAGGAACAACCCATTTTCTTGTTTTGTATGAAATTGTAATTAATTTCAAGTGTTTGAATTAAATTCATTGAAAGTGTAAGGTAGCGGGAGAAGTAAAAGGGAATTACTTGCACTTTCAATAAATTTAGTTCAAACACTTGAAATTAATTACGATTTCATACAAAACAAGAAAATGGGTTGTTCCTTTGAAAATCAGAAATTACAAAAATGGAAAGGTAAGTGGTGTGGACGGTGATTTCAGTAGAATCTAGTAGAAACGCAAGCTATTGGCATCCCCCTGGGCCCACAGCTTTTTCAACTTGAAACCTGCCAATAAAATATCAAAATAACACAGAAAGAAAGCCAAAGTCACTGCAAATTCTAGACATATATATTCGTTATTGATTATTGAAGGAATAGTGAAAGTGATTACGTTTAATTCATCTTCATCATACATATATAATATAGATTATTATAATCTAAAATTGAAAAGTGTGTTAGATGAAGTGCGTTAGACCATGCTTCATAAAGATTACCTAGTATACATTGTATTTTGAAGAAGAAAACCCATCTGACAACCAACGAACCAATAACAAAATAACATATTAGATAAAGCTCAAAGAATGTGGGAATGCATTTCACGATAAAAAAAACTTAAGATGTGATTATTTTTTTTATTTCACGTACGTGGACAAGGTTTGACGAGTGGCACATGAGAGAAGTCATGTAGGCCAAGTAGTTTGACCTGTCTGCCGTCTAACATAAAAGCAAGCTGTAGAAATTAGTTGCTATTAGTTGATTCTCATCCAGCATCATATACAGACACTTTTTCTACCGTATAGACAGGCATCGACTTTATTCTAGACTTTTCCTTTGTAAAGGACACGTCATTATTGTTTAACAGCAGCCATATTCCTACATATCTACGTTCTGTGGCACAAAGTCTCATCACTTACCGCCTTTGAGCCACTTTTTATTCAATATATGCATGAGTAACTGAATAATTTATTGGATTCAGAGCTATACATACTTGTATACAGGTCTGATTTAGTGGTATGATCTTCAAGTTTCACACCTGCCACATTAAAATTGTTTCTATATTGTCATCGCTCCTTCTTGTAGAAAATTGGGATGAATATATAGGGCTACTTGTTATAAAAAAAAATGACTAATTAATGACATTGTCCATTAATAATGACTGCACAGAAGACTAGGGCTTTCATCACTTCCTTGGCATAGTGGTTAAAAGCATATATAAATACAATTATTGCCTCGCTATGATCTAAGAAGACTGACTGCTGATTGAAGGTGCTCGTGTCCCGACCATAATAAGCGATATGTATAGGACCATCAGCATCATTCAATTCCTGAGCTAAAAAGACGGTTACACAGGTATTCTGGTAATTCTGATGTGCCAGGTGTGTGTTTGTTGTCCCCCTTATAAGCGGCTTATACCAGTTCCCTCTGCTCCTCACCTGCTTCAAAGAGAAAAAAAGAAATTTATGCTAAATAATAGGCTTGCATGGATGAGTAATGCCATCAGTGACTAGGGTACTTTAAGCTATTTATAGCAATGATGTTGCTTGTTGACTATTATGAACGGTGGTTATTTGTGTGACCCAATTAATTAAAATTCAGGTACAATTAAAGTTATCCTTGAAGAAATCACAGCATGATTGTCTCGACCTAAGGTCCCTATAGCTTTTCTTAGATGCCTTGTTTAAAATTTGGGTTCGCATTTTTTTTTCTTTTCACGAAGAGAGACCGATCACCTTAAATGGCCCGCATACCCCTGCCTGCATAGGTTGCCTAGGTTTTTGCAAACACCATTTATATGGGCAAACATAGAAACGGCACACTCTATATTGTCACGGCGAACAGCGGAATTATAGATATAATTCCCATGGACTTGCTGCAAACAAGCGGTTCGCTTTTATCATTTTGCATATGGAACACACTAGTTCCTTGTAGTTCTAAGTGTCATTATGTTACCGGGCTGGGAGGTATTATCTTGATAAAGAATACTGTCCCCAGTCGGGTTTGTGGGCACATCAACCCAGCGGTGTGAAGATTTGCCCATTGACTCTGGAAACTTATTTGTGATGTGTCTCAGGAAAATGAGTCACAAGTAGCAAAAATTGGATTTTGAGATATCTTCATATTTGAAAAAATGAGATCAAGCCGATTCTAATGATGGTAAACATTAATACGTATCTAATGAATATTTCTATATTTTAAGTTTGATATTTTTATTTTTGAAAAGAAAATTGCAATATTTCTGGATATTAGACATTTACTAGTTAAGTAGCTAGTTATATACTCTATCATAAGATTACCTTAGCAATGCATGGATATATTTAATACACTGTCTTGAAATAATGGTAAATACATGCAGTGTATTCATGCTACAAACTGTGTTAAGCACCCTAAAAATGATAACACTCCCACAAAGAGATCTTATGAATAAAAGTACTAAACTCCCTTCTTAGGAAAGTTAGTCCTACCGTAAAATTATTTAATAACACTGCGAGACTAACAATACACCCAAGGGCCTAGGGTCGACGACATTTGGGTGGCCCTTGCTACAAATGGTTTAATAGATCTGAAATTCGGTGCAAGTAGCACCACGCGCAAATATAAAGTATAACAAAATAAAAGAAAACTGCTCATACCTATCACAATAAAGGTGAGCAGGCACTTTCATTTACACTGATATAGCATAGCATGAAAGAAAAATAATCATACAAATTACCAATACGTATTCACTGTTACTTGATTACTTGTTACCAAAGGTGAATTGAAGTCAAATGAGGAATCTATATAAGAGAAGAAAAGGGGAGAGGAGGTAATTGTTCGCTGTCTGGTGGCGTGGTTATTCTTAAAGATATACAACCCTGTCCTAACGCACGCCCCTATGTGGCTCCTGCCTGAGTTATAATAGCCAGTGGTCATTCTATTATAAATGGATCGGCAGTGGTCCCCCTAGTGTATATTGCCTCATTCAAAATCCATTTCCATCATTTTTGCACAGGTCCTCTTAATTGCCTTGACAAATGAAAATGTTCACTGTGGGAAGTATAATCAGGATTATATTGATGCAAACCCACATCTGCCAATGATGATACTCCATATAAACCAGTTAGAAGTCTCTGCATTGACACATATGAATGTGAAATGAATGGCATCAGTCAGAGCTGCTACTAAAAGGCATAACATGGTCAACTTAAGTTGTCTCAAACTTTTTTTGAGTGGAGCCAATATGTTTTTTTGCGTGTTAATCTATCAGTATAGGATATGACCTCAAATAAAGGTGTAACAAATCTAAACAAATCCGGACCGGTCATTTTTGGTAAAACGTGAACAGATACCACACTTTCCCATAGACTCCTATAGTAAACCCCCGTTTTATTCAAGTGACTCTAGAAAAAATCTAATGGGGTAACATCTTTTTTTTTCATCTATTTGTTTCTTATGTACTAAGGAACATTCAGTCCTGTCCAGAAGGCCACATTCCTCAATTCCACATCCAGCGATAAGCTTAACAACAAGGCTAAGACTAAGGCTAATAATGTTAATGACCCCTAAAACTTAGGGGTCCAAAAGGGCCTTCTGGACCTGACTGCATTCACTGAAAGTTTTATGACAGGTGTACCGGTCAATTTCTTTTCATTGCGCTGTCCTGTATACCTTTAATTGCGTCCCTATGTGCCCCGAACTTAGTCAATACATTGACCCACATATTGGACCTGAAAATCATGCAAGTGACATTTCAAACTTTGGCTGGACAATGAAGGATCTATTAGAACCAAAATCTATGGCGAAGGTTTCATCACGAATTCATGAAATTATCATTTTAATGTGACGATCATGATGCGACTCCTTTCCCCCTTTGAATGCAACCATGTAACTGAAGAACGTTACGTTAAGATAACACTCAACGTTACGTTCTTCAGATGTAGGTTACCAAGACCTCCTTAGTCCCTTGGAGATGTCATGGTGACATCAACAAGGGGTGCGCTAGTTGCTAGGAAAATATCCCAAACGTTTTAATCTCATTATTGACAAGCAATTTCATGAAATTAAAAAGGAAAACTGATGTATGTATCTTCAAAAATTCCCATATGAGAATAAATGATTATTGACACAAATGAAAGGTTCCTTCTTCCAAATGGAAATATCATTGGTTGGGCACTACATGGTTTCGCTAATAATTAATAGCTCGTCAGGCCATCCGCATCGAATGATGTCGACGGTGGGGGGGGGGGGGGGGGGGAGGAGGTTCTTTTATTGTTTAAAAATATAAATATATATATTTTCCAAATTTATTTCCATTGGAATAGAGGTAGAGATAGAGCAGTAAATAAATATAATCACAATGCAAAAAAAAAGAAGAAATTATCATTTCATAAATGTTTTATTTTTATTTTAAGTGGAGTCATTAACAACTGCTTTTATTTAAATGTAAAGATGTTTTGATAAGATTTAATATCAAGGATGGTGAAAAGATAACACTCAATTGAGGACAACTCCTGTGTACATTTTTAGGCTTTTATTATAGACAATAACCTACATGTTTCGCCTTTATTATAAGCCTTCATCAGAGATAACATTTAAAACTGTAAGGCCCAGAACAGAAGTGTTACCACTTTTAATATCATGTATAACCCTTAAATGAAATACAAGTATCATTTTTTCCAGGATTTATCACGATAATCCTAATACGATTTTTTTTGTAAACCTGACTAATTTATTCAGATGTTATTCCTACTATTGTTACCAAAGATGCTTAGACTTGTCCTTTTAAATCAATGGCTATCGAACAATTTGAACATACTGTTATGATTTCAGTATAATATAGTATACACAATAGTATATCAATACGTTTTTTAGTACTATCTACAGCACACGCGCCCAGTTTGTCATTTTCTTTATATTTTTTTTATTACTGAAGGCCGTACATTTGAAATTGAATTGAATTGAAAAATACTTTATTTGTATGAGGTTGTACAGGTACAAGTATGAAAGTTAGACAAATAGGTGAACAGGCTTCTGGATAAAATCCAGGTCTTCCAGCCCTCACCTTTAAATCGTTATAAGAACATACGCATGTTCACAAACTGAATGTATTGTCGCGTTGCCATAATTCTAGAAGTAATTCAATTTTATATACCATCTCTAAATTATACATCTGATCTCAAGAAGGGCCCGAACTAATTAGTCGTTGAATTTTTTACTTATCTGATTCATGACCGGTATGATATGAGGTTCTTGGAATATTCACCCTCTTGGATGTTAAGATATGATGTATTTTCTCCCCGATTATTTTATTCTGAATTTATCTTGTCCTAGTTCGAGCAATTTACATTCTTGTGTAACCGTCTTACATAGACAGTCTTTACTCATGATAATTAAGGTGCCTGGATTTATGTTGGTTATTACTTTTCATGTGTTATTTTTTACCAATATTACCAGACTGTTTCTAGCTCGGTAGCTATAAACAACTACGTCATTTTATGGCCATACAAAATATCAGGTGATTCATAATGTCTAGTACTTAGTTATTTCCATTTTTTTGCATGAGGATTTTGATTCATTGTCAATCGTGTTGTGCACATTCCGTTACTTTCATAGGTTATCGTCGTCGTGAATGCAGCTAGTAAGTGTGGATTTACAGAATCGCACTTATCATTTCCTCTTGGTTATAAATGATTATTCCATGTGGTTTTACTACCTGGAGGCTATCCAGAATCATTTGTACTCCTATGATAATTTGCTTCTGTATATCTCGGGATCATTCACCTAATTCTGATATTCTTTCATCCCTCTATAGGTTATAGTCGTGGTGAATGTCGCTAGTGAGTGTGGATTTACTGATACACACTATAAAGGACTTGTAAGGTTGCAACAGATTTACGGTCCAACTGGCAAGTTCACGGTTTTGGCTTTCCCCTGCAATGATTTCGGCAACCAAGAACCCGGGGTAATTATCCTCACTTACTTTGATTTCTTAAGCAATTGGCTCTATACAACGAGTCTCGTTGCTCTATATAATGAGTCAGCAATGGTATTTCTTATATCAGCTGATTTCTAAGTAAAGCTTTTATCCCTGAGTCTTTAAATCATTTATTTTAACTGATGTGTTCCGGAAATATCTTTGCTTAATTGTGAGCGTTTTTTTTAAAAATGAGCTATTAATTCATTATAATTTATATTTTGTGAACATTCTTTGCGTCTACTTTGTTGTCCCTTGAATTTATGTACATTCAAAATAGATGATTATATCATATGGGGATCTAATAAATACCTGAACGAAACGTATAATTTACTGATTTACTCAACTATATATTTCCGATATATATCGCGGATGATGAACTATTTTAAAATATCTCTTGGAGATACAAGTCATTCACGAACTTATGTAGCCATAGATTCATGACAATATCCGATGTATTTCAATATGTTTACTCCATTGTTCATAATATTGCATTCTTTTGCAGAATGAGGACAAGATTTGGGAGTTTGCTAAAACCAATTACAATGTGAACTTCCCCATGTTTTCCAAAGTTCAGATTACAAACCAACCAGTTAATCCCATTTACAAGTATCTTATCGGTAAGGACCGTTCCATAATTCTGGCATTTGTTGGTGCTGTTTCTCTGCATTAACAAGAGTATGGGATTGACCATTTATCGCCTCGTGAGGTTTATTTATTATGAAACGTCCATTGTCGTCACTTCTATAACACACTTTCCCACTCTTCGGTGGTGGCTATACTTATGATCGACGACTCACGTTGAAATGACGAACCTCTTCTGAAGGGTGGAGGATAGGGGGAGGTCTATTATATCAGGACAGCATGTGGTACCAATGCTATTGTAGGACTCTTATAATATATTCGGTGACACGGACAGCACAAAGTGAAACGCTATGGTGGTACGAATCGTAGCCTGTGAATCACTGAATATGTGTGTCTGTGGAAGGAGGATTTAAGTAACTACAAGTAAAAATGTTTAGGATATGGAAAGTTACTGCCGTAGACGTAAAATTGGCGGAAAGATAATATATTCTTTGACCTCGACATAAATAGTATAAAAGAAAATCTTATAATCATAATTATTCTTCCTGATGCGTTCAGTATTTTTCCAACTGTGTACGGTGCAGTTCTTGATGATTTGCCAATAACATATAACATTTCTTTCTTGTAGCACACACTGGAACGGAACCCAACTGGAATTTCTACAAGTACTTGGTCAGCCACAGCGGAGAGGTGATAAATGCCTGGGGGCCTTGGGTAGATATTGATGCTATCACGGACCAGGTTAGGGGTGCCATCAACAAGGCCGTGAAGGCAAACTGGAGAGAACCAAACAAATCGGCCTCAGGACCTCCCATGCCGGAACGCAAGGACTACGGAGACGGTGCAGGTGGTGGCCAAGAGGTGTGGTCTGAAGGACCTGCCAATGCTGAAAAGAAGGAGCCTGGAAGAGCTGGGGGAAGTAAAATCAGCCATGAGGATTTGTAAATCGTCTCTCATGTGAGCTATGATAAGCCAAGGCACCAAGGCGAAACTTGCTACCAATCTGCAGTCGGTAGAATCCACTTGCAAACAGGCAAAACTGCCTTGTATGTCTGGACTTGGGTCTGTTGAGAGTTTGTCTCCAATGTTTCTACAAGATGAGTTTCCACCATGAATATACATGACTATATTTGTGTCATATAGCTCTGAAAATATTCTGATTGAATCTGCAAATGTGCCTTTGGAGTTTAAAAGTATTGTTAAAGGTAAGAGTCCTTTATGAAGAAGGATTTACTTAGAAAAACAAGCACAAAGGAACACGCGAATGAAGAGGTGGTGTTTTTTTAAACTGATTCTTTTGTTATTGTAATAGGAGGCTCATTAGACATTAGCTATCGATATTACCTGTGTATACCATCCATGACAATGGTCATATCAGGGAGGTATATGTATAATACCTATATGTGTAATACCTCCCTGATCATATGCACAATTTAAATACTAGTTCCTGTGCGACCCGACCGATACTTTCCGTCCTCGCCCCGATTTTCAAAACATATTATCAAAATGGGAGGTTTATAATTGTATACTCTCGCTTCTGAAAGATGTCCGAACGAATGGATGAGAACGCATTGTGCGCGTTATCATTATGCTACAGTATTTCTTGACAGGGTTCACTAAGAGTTACACTATTACTAAAATGACAAGTGTCTGAAAACAAAAAGAACTGGAGTCTACGCAGGTACTGAGTTAATTTTGTGCTACATCAACCTGTTTAATACTCGATATCAGGCAAAGCCATAGGTAGAATCTCCATGCTGATATTTTCGTGCTTGTACTTTACAAGTCTTATATCCTTTAATGACATGTCATTCGAATCTAATCGTCTTTAGATTCTTTATTATCGTTGACTATCTCCATGTGTACTTAGATCAAGTTTTGCCTACTTAGAAGGCCAATGAATGACAGAAAATATCGATTTTGTCTTCATATTATTAAGAACGTGTCAGTTTCTATGAAACGATAAATCTGTAAATTTAGGAGCCTATGAGATAAGATTTCTAGATTTTTTTCTATATTGCATAATAATATTAAGCACTATGCACACTTACAACTCGTTGAGCTGGGAACAAACACATTACCTGTGATACATTATTGAACTGTTTGATTTACCTGCTTAATCGTTACACCAAGAGTTCACGTCTGTTGTGCCAAATGCTGATATTTACTGTATTGGAGATACAATATATATTGTTAGCGTTTGTGCCGGTGTCCAACCCTTTATGTCTTTGGCCTAAACCCACCGTTTACAGTTTTATGACTTTTCCTACCACATCCACAACTTATCCTCTGGGAAACACATAAACTTACTACCCTTGTGATTATACAGATATACAATTGGTGGCGTTTATGTGTAAAGATATTTTGATTTGTACAATGGAAACAACCGATGCTCATCTACATATGTGCATAATTACACTGAGAGTGCTTGTGTTATTATCGGATATGACACATGATATTGATATCCATTTTGAATTTACATAAAAGAAAAAAGTAACTTCTTCATCGTGCGTCCCGTCGATTGTAATGTGTAGATCATTGTCATCTTTGAGTATATTTAATATTCGCTGCTGTGATACGGGTACGAATTTGTCCATCTCTCCCCCGATGATGACGGACATATTACTGAAATAAGAATTTAATGTTTATTAGCGAAATCTCCAAGTAAAAGTACTTGGTAAGATGTTACACATATTGTTAAGAAATAAGACCAAGTTGTTGGGGGTATATAAGGGAAAACAATGATACGAAAAAACTCGCTGTATTCCCAAAGTCTCACCGTAATAAATCAATGAAATGTAATTTGGCAAGTCCTGAACTGTCTTTCTCAAATTTATATATCATATACGTAATGAGTTACTGTCACTCTATGTCACTGTTTAATTATTTCTTAGTTCGTGCGAATCGTGGCGGGCATCCAGAAGTATAAACATCGACTTACGCGATTTCTAGTTGTGGTGATACATAGAACAAACATGGTTCCGATTTGGTGCAATTATCCACAAGAAGAGGCATGTTTTCATTAAATTCCAGTGGCGGCATAAGAAGGTCTTTTCTTGGTATAATTCTATATTCCTCCTTCCAAAATAGATTTAGTCATTTACTAATCGAAATTTATAAGAAACTCCGTGATGAGAGAATCAATGGGGCAACAGGTTTGATATATGAAAGGATTTCAGTCAGGGCAAATGTATGTCTGATGGATTCTTGATATATGTATGGCATTTATTTTTTTTGTTGGTTGATCCTACAAATTGTTTTGAAGTTTGAGCCCAACGAGTCTAATGCCACGAACGAATGTTCAGTTTACGGTATTAGTTGTTCGGATATATCTCATAAACCATGGTCATTTTGCATTATTTTATGTTTTTTTATGGGTGTTCTACATATCAGAGCTTAGCCTACCTGTGGAGTGCTTGTTTGCTGTATGTGAAACGTGATGGAAACTTGGACTTTGAATGAATAAAAGGTTTTACGATGCTAATAAATAGTTGAAATACATACTGGGGAATCATTTTGTCTGCACTTACAATTATATCCAAATTAGTCTCATCAGGATATAGTCTATGCGATGACTTGAGATCGGAGGCGAATATTACTCCAAATCGTAGACCACTTATATCTGTTGTGGTTGTCCAGATTTCTCCCTTTGGTCCAGATCCATTACGGAATGCCATCTAAGGGGAAATGGTCTCGTATTAATTGGAAGATTGACTTCAATGGGGAATTCGACTGCCATAACTGTTTAGTTCTAATATGGCATGAATGGAATGCTTTAATTGAACCCAACATAATGTGTTCAAGGAAATCTAGCAACCTGATCAATTACCTCATGTATCTGCGAATCAATGGCCATAGCCGGTCGTCCAGGTTTAAGCAAGAGTCCATCCGAGCGATGCATTCTAGAGGAAAGAAATATAGACAAGGATGTTTCATCTTTTGAGTATTCTATTTATTTCAGTCAATTAGAAACGGAACACAAAACTTTCCAGACGTAGCAAAACTTATTATCACAAATTATATTCCGTTAGATTGGAATCCGATCCTTCTCCCTTACAGCCGTTTTATATCATTACATTTGGTAAAGCATCAAAACAGGAAGCCTCCTCGAGGGACCGTATCTGGAATCGTATTACTAATATATATGATTGATTCGACAGTTGTAACGGATCTTGAGATTATTTCCCCAAAGTATTTGCTCGCTTACTTAGATATCAAATCAACATTCGAAAATCCAATTCTATCACTGGAGGCGGCTGGTCCTGCACTAAGTATGGAGACGATAGCCTCGAGTAGGGGATATTTTTCTGTCTGGTCTGTAAAATAAGTCATTGCGACCAATATATATGAGGGACTATATGATACTTACCACCCCAAGCACTAATAAGTAAAATGTAGGGAGGTAGAACATGGGCTTGCGACCATAGAAAAAGTTCTTGCTCATTGGATTTATGACATCAAGTAGGCTACCCTAGGTAAAAATGGCATCAATCATGATCTAGATGTGATCCTCCGAATTTAATCTTTTACCTAACTTTGTAATTAAGGATATTGGGAAGCCATCGATTCTTTTTCCACAAAAAGACTAATGTTACAAGAGCAGACAGATCTTAAGTAGATTTTGTATGTAAATATTATAAAGAATACAAAACATACTGTATGGATTGCCTGGCTGGGACGATGCTGACCAAAAGTTATCTTTGAATGGAAGAAGCCCAAGGGAATGGGCTAGGATGGATGACACTCCAATTCTCCACTGATCCTTGTGTACCAAATAGTCTGAGCTCACCCGAGCCTGCATAGAAATGGGAAGTAACAAAGGTAGAACAGCGACTCAATGACTATCGAGCCAGCTATCTAAAGCGATACTAAACCTGATCCATCTTCTGACCTGAGGATCGAGAGAGCGATCTCTGCGACACTGTTTTGCTCTCAGGAGAATGAACTTACCCATCCCTTGGAAATAACTTTTTAGATCCCACCCTGGCCCATGATTGTGAAATGGCGCAAAAACAGAGCCTCTTTGACATTTCTACTTTATAATGCGCGGGAAACTCGGCTTTTATTTGTGAGGAAAGAATCACAGCCAGATGGATTTGTCTGCACGGTCTCAGTACATTTGTGGGGATGCTCTTGGGAATGGTCAAAGCACACGGAATAAGACGACGGGGATAGCAGTTGCATTCTACCGAGCCCGCTTTGATTCTGGGTTATTAGCTATTTGGTTCACCTGAGTAACAGCAGAGAGCTCCACACTTTGTAAGAGATGCCTTGGAAGCGCCATACAGTACTGAAGTGTGAGACCATTCTTCGATGCAGCATCGGCCATTAGTTTTAACCATCTTTTACCCATTCTGACATCACTGTGGAGTTGGAAAATGCGCTCCGTTTGATAATTGAGAAAGTCTTGCTCGTAGGTGACGAGTCCCCATCTCTTGGCTCGAGTAAACAACCAATCCCAGAAATCCTGAAGTGAAAAAAAGTATACGTACTTGTGTGTATATTAATGAAAAAGATGGGTGAAACTATATTTGTGATGCTATTTGTGCTGAATTTACGAATTAATATTTTTTTAACAATTTTATTGACTGAAGTTCCCCAATTTTTTTTGCTGTATTTCACATTCGTCACAAAATACAATATAGCCGAAATTAGATGTTTTTTTTACACGTCAAACTTTTTTTTATATAGTGGAGGTAATTTCAAAGGGAAAGGATGAGTATAAAGGAAATGTATGTTTTGAAGCGATAGAGGAGAGGGAATGTTTTATTTTATTATACATGTGCTTGTTAATATTGACCGAAAATACTGAATGAGGTTAAATTTCTTTGTTTAATTTTACTTTTAATTATAAAAAAAGTCCTTTAATTGATATACTTTACCAATTGTTTAAAATAGGGTATTTTAAAAAGCATTGGCTAGACGGATATATATGCATCTCGTTCTGTCGTTCATAGAGTATTATGTCTCGTTTAAATGTATTATGGTATGCTAATCCCGGCAACAATTAGATTCACTGATCATAGAATGAACTGGGATGCATGATCACACTTGATATTCGACCTTTCTTGCAAGGCCAGTATTTAGAAATACACCATAGAACATAATTAACTTACGGCATCGATTGGCACAGATAAATCTTTGTACATGATAAAATGAAACCGTCCTCCGTTCTGTTTGGCATACGGTGTCTTGTTTGACCTTTAAGCATAGCATACAAGACAAGTAGGGACGGATAGCTATTTAAGTAGGCTGGAATAATTATAATAATTAAAGTAAAATTGTGAGTTTTAAATTACTGGATCGATCGTTGGCGATCTTGAGAATCGTAAAAAAATAGGCTAGTAAACAATCACCAATATCGATTGTGTGCAACGATGGGGAGCCCGAGTTCGTGATAAAGGAACCTGAAAAGAAGGAAAAAACCTGGTAAAAAGTGATTCAATTAGAGGCTTTGAGCAAATTATAATTGAATATTATAATAGCTTGGAAATCAAGAAACAATTTTGTGATTTAATGCTTCACGAGGCACTACAGAAGAATTGTCGCTGTGTCCTTTTTTCCTCAAGTGGGTTCAAAGGAGGCATCTGTTTTTTCTTTCTTATTTTCCCATCCGACCAGCTGAGACACTTCCTTCGGCCGCATTTATTTCAGCAGTAAAACGATCGAAAATAAAGGTAGTTTTATACAGTAGATACAAGGAAAAGATTTCTATCTGATGAATATGTGTATTGTCATCATTTTTTATTTTGTTATAACTATTATCATAAATATCATATTAAGTTCTGTTAAATCAATGTAACATACATTTTACGTTAATGTTAAAACTAGTTCCCCATACACAGGAACTTGATACCGAATTCAAAGAAAAATATCCAGCTACACCCAAATAAGTAAGAATAATTTTCCTGGCTACATTAATTACGTACAACCTAGGCGTATTCGTATACGCCAAGTATTGATTTTGAAAACTGAGTGTTAATAGACACTTTTACAACTGTTGATAATACACATTACCATCACTTTGAGGTTCATATCAAAACATTATTACCTTTCATGCAATTGGCATACATACGCACTGATGCATTAGCTTAATGTAACAATGCTCTGTGCATATATGGTGTTTTGCCACATATATTTTTACATAAGACCTGCATATATCTGCATGACTGCACCATACATCTGCCATTGTCGCCATGGGTTATTTTCCCCCAAACCATGTTCAAAACAAAGGGGTGACTGATAAGAAATTGGTAATTATTGGTAGACTAGCCCTCGTCCTCAAGACAGGGTTGTTGGTAGGGTCCTATACTACTCCCCATTCACTGACAGTCTTTGATTCCTAGTGGTCCTAACGTGATAGTTACCATATAGTATGATAGTTTTGTTTGTTTTTTGTTTTTTTACAAATTTTATTGGCCAAGTTTCACATTAACGGGATATTTCTCTTGTTTTTCTCTCTCTCGAGATTTTGTTATTTAAACCAAAAATGAATCAAAGACTTACACAAGTCTAAATCATTGGTCGAGGTAATGTAAACAAATATTGCGTTTGATAAAAGAGCTTTCAGAAGATGTTTTGTTGGTTTGTTACAGTCGTCTTGCGAATCAATCCAGGAGACTTGAATTTACTCTTGCCTGAACTATACCAGACACAAAAGTATTGAAAGAAGATTCCAGACAAAACCTCAAGCGTCATAGACCAGCTTCCCTTACATAAAAACCGAAATGATGAAACTTTCAGAAAAAGACTTTTTGTCTGACAAGAAACTTAAGTTTTGATTTTATCAAAAGGCACGATAATAATGTTGTTTAATGTTCAAAGCGCTGCCTCTATGCGTTCTGCCATTCCGAAAAAAAGCATGGCAATCTGACAGGAAGTGCTATAAAAAGGATGAAGATTAAAAACAAAAGGAAAATGAGAGAGGGATTTCGGCGCCTGGGCATGTCAAAAACGGATTATCAGTAAACATCTTTGACAAAACCCATGGAGATCCCCATATCATTACTCGAGTCCACGAGGGAAGACACTGGGCATCGGCTCCCACAGATATGTTGCTCCATAACCCCCGCCTTTCACAAAATACCACCAATCATCCAGCTGCAAGTATCTGGAATTATTATTATTATCATTAAAATTAATTATATGTAATGCACACCAGAGACGAGCCACACAAGAAAACATATAAAACACAGATACGGTTCCCCAGGAAGCCCTTATTTGATTCAATTCAATTTTGGAGATATTCACTTTGAATAGACACTGTGAATATAAACTAATACGAATGTATATGAATAGAAATACAATTATATATTATATATGATATTAATTCATTGTTGGTATGGAATCGGTAATTCTGGATATTCTGCTATCTGCATACTGAAGATAAAATGTTTGAATCTATTGATTTACAAGCACGTCTGTGCGAGGAGAGGTCGTCTAGTTGACAATCAGGAGAGAGAGAAAGACATTTCACATTTCTTCTGATGATATAAAGTGATGAAAATATAGCATCAGATGTCAGCTATAGTTACTTTGTACGTCTGGCAAAGGGAGGCCCAATGGTAATGTCAACGTGTGCCGAGTTGACAGGCCTTCAAACCACTTCCAAAATATGACCCTAATGTGTTCTTATAACTTTAAGTTACATACCTGTAGGGTATCATCGATTTGTTCGCATATTTCATTATGTCAAAAACGGTGTCTTCATAGTCCTTTTGAGGTTCTGTATTATGGTAGTAGAAACCCCCTGAAAGTGAAGAAAAGTCAGTTATCAAAGCGAGCGAGTAATGTTATTTTCAACTTACCGAAGTATACAGAGATGGAAATAGACGAAACTTCGCTATTAGTCTTTTATGATGGTTTTCTTTGCCAGATTTTATCATTTCTGTTAGTCGTTTCTATTTTTATTCTAATAGTTTTCTTGAACAGTTTTTATGCTAAAAATCCTGGAAAGCTACTTTATTTCAATAATGAAATAAAAATCTATATGTATACAATTTGGGGGATAATCGGAAATGATTAATGGAAACATTAAATCTGTAGTTTAGAAAGGAAGTAGAATTGGTCGTTTCTACGATTTTCGTCGATCCTAATTATATTATTATTGTTACAGATTTGTGTACATGCATATTATTTCCCACGTAACAGTTAAGACAGAATATTAGGAGAGAAAACAAAAGATTCGATACCATTGTCAGTGTAAAATCCCAGGAAAGATGAGCTGCTTTCACTTCGACTTTGGTCGGATGATTTATTATAAACTGCTAATAAGATACGTCCCCATTCTAAGAAAGCCTGTGAAACATTAATTAGTACTGCAATGAAGGAATGAGTCATTTGTTCTGGGTTTGGTATTTGGAATGGGAGTCCCTCTTCAAAATTGACAATTAGGCACATCTTTGTTCGTTCCATCAACAAAAACTATATTGAAGGTCAATTCAGTACTCGCATAGAATATGGCGATCTATTTTACGATTGCGCATAATATGCCACTATTTATTTCACAAATAATACGTCATGTTAGCCATCATATTGCCACAATAAGTAATCACACCTTCCTTATTCCTCTGGGGCTAAAATAGAGAATTGTCTCCGACCTGAATCCTCGCGGTACATAATAAGCTTTTCCCATTATTCCCCATCGCAGACAT
This sequence comes from Sthenelais limicola, assembly GCA_942159475.1. Classification (NCBI taxonomy): domain Eukaryota; kingdom Metazoa; phylum Annelida; class Polychaeta; order Phyllodocida; family Sigalionidae; genus Sthenelais; species Sthenelais limicola. The sequence goes on along the minus strand of OW804094.1, from coordinate 31,496,267 downwards.
TTTTTAGGAATGTCGTGCCATAAAGATGACGCCATAAACTCGGAGAATGTTGATATAATAATAGTCTCTCCAGCCATGTTGAATAGCGACAAAGGCCCACTCTCCAGGCCACTTGATATCGTCATGTTCTTGGAGAAGCTTAAATCAAAATTCTGCCGATAAAAACAACGCTTGTTTGTTCATTACAGAACTGGTGTCTTTACGGTGAGCGTAGACCGAGTGCATTATGGTCAAATATGTAGATCACCATATTAAAAAAGGTATCATTGAAAACAGCTGTTGATTGCATAATGTATTGCTTGCCCTCATTACGGTTAATAATTTAGGTTAACATTGTGATAGGATTTTGTGACGTATATGTAAGAATGGCAGACGATACATATGCATATAGGTTTGAATATTTCGTGTTAAATACACAATATGAAAGCTAAAGCATCACCCACCTCCCAGTAGAGATTCTCCGTTTTCCAAAGAGCCCGCCGTAAGAAAGCAGTCCGAGAGGTTTTTCATTTATTTGGAAGGACGGAAAGCTGCTTATTACAGAGTCCATATCGCCTGTACTGCTGTTATGAAGTCCATAGGGGAATATCTTGGCAACGAGATAGGAACATTTAAATTTTACTACCAAGGAATCGTAGATAAACATATGTCCAAGCATTTAACAGGAATAACAATTCATACGTCCAAGATTGCTTAGTTAGCAAAATAGTCTGCCTAAAACATGGGTAAATTAGTTAAAGAGATCACAATAATCTAAACGCGAGGGACAGGTCTTATTATAATATCTTGTGTTTCGTGCTTAGAATAACGTTTTGTGAATCACTTGTTATCGATCCTTAGCTTCCAGAAGCTATCATCTTCCTCTATATTAACATCTTTCACAATATGATCATTCTGAACCGGTGGAAAAATAGCGTCTACGATTACATAAAGCTTGCCCAGACATCAAACATCTACTAGGTCTAATTTGAACAAAGCTTTTTTCATTTTTGATATCGGGGACATTCATAACAGAAAGAGTATGATATTCATAAAGTATCTAGCGTACGCTGTGCTGCAATTGACATAACATTACCGACAAATGAGATTCTACAATTCTGTAGGCTGAGGTAACGACCATAGACACAATGCAAATTAATTGAATTGAGGATATATCATTACAAACCTGGGAGAAAACAACTATATCAGCCTCGGTATAGGATCTTATTGACACTTTCATGAAAGCCTTGGCCGTATTAGGCAATACATAGTCAAATATATCTTTGGTCCATCTGCAATTCAAATACACTAAATTATACAGAACAAGCCATGCAGTATCGTTAATTGCCTAGTTAATTTTATTGAAAGTACGAGCTCCCACTTATATAGTATAGCGTGATACCAGGGGTAAGTCCAACCATCCAATTCAATAATTGGAGAGATAATACCAAAAGGATGCGGACATCTCCGCTGGATAAGTATAACTATAGATACATATAGACCTATATGTTCAAATGGTTTTAGCGCACTTTTCGGTGGATTTCATGAAAATACCCTACAACATCTGCATACTGTTATCAGCAACAATTCCCGGCTAACTCTCTTCACCCATATATTATTCAGTAACTATAATTGTTCTCAAAATATTATGTAAATTCTGTTTTGCAGTTTCACAGTCCATTTGTATAATTGCTGATGAGCCACTGTAAAATAAAGAACATTTGTCAAATAAAAAGCATTCTGCATTGAATAAACAGTAACATGATGATATTCCAAAATACTATCCACAATCTGAAGAAGGCAAGTTGATTTATCGATTTTCATTGAAAGATTCGATTTTCCAAACTTGACTAATGAATGATGACAATTACAATTGTTTTCAGTGAATGGCAATTGGATGAATGGCAATTATTTTTCATATGGTATGATTGATAGATAATTTTGCATGGGAGGTTTTTGGATAACCCTTCCGCTCAGATAATTTTTCGACCTACGGAATGAATCCTTGAATAATGATAGCTTGTATCCACACAGAAATTTCGGATCAATTACTTCTAACGGATGAAATATTGTATTATTTGAATTCACTCAAGTCTAACATTTCTCACAATTCCTTTCACATTGACGATTCTTTAACGATCCGAAGTCGCATGGGAGTGAAGGATAAATCCAGAATTGTTGGTGGTAAATTATTCATCGTTGAATGATCGCAGCTATTTGAACCCTCGCGAGACAATCGCCTCAAATGTCAAAACCTTTAAACCCAAGCTATTTCCAAAAGGAAAACGGAGAGACAATGGCTATTAGCGGATGTAGATAAACTTACAAAAGAGCCTCAAGTGATTTGCAAAAGAAGGTTTGCACCTCGGAAGTTAAGCTTCAAAGAATTATAATGTCAGTCAAATTTTGCAATGCTAGTCCTCTATGGTTTAAATCATCTCACAAATACAACATAGCATGGGGATGGTATAATCTAGAATACTTGTACGTTTAAGGTCAACGAAGAAGATTCATATTTAGATGTCATGCAATTGACATTCTCTGCCACCCACTTCATGGTATTTATTTTGAACTTTGTTATTTTTGCCTTGGTATCCCATTGCGTCAGGGAAATATTAGAAAGTATGGCAAAACACACTGATTGCTAACATTAATCTTTTTAAAATATTTTATTTCAACTGGTTTTACTTTTAAAAAAGAAATTCCTTAAACCGTTAAATTATTCCCCGCCCCATACCCACACCCACGTGGAAACTATGCATATGAACGAACGCAAAAATACATCGTGATATTGATTCAGATATTTATGTCAATAGAAAAGCACATTGTTTGGGAGAAGAATTCTTTATGAGGAACAAGGTGAACCAATTAAATCGTGTATGTTCTCACGTGCCGAGCTCGTCTGCACCACTTAAACCTTCTGTCACTTTAATGAGGCGTAAAGAATCATCTTCGTTGCTCCACATTCTGCCATCGGCATGGGCGAAGGTGGACGCACTATGAAGCCATATATTGCTGCCGACCTTGACTTTGTATTGGCCAGTCTTTGATGTCACAACTTCAACACCTCTTGTAGATACACAGGAGTCGAAACCTACTCAATGGAAATAATGGGGATTAGGCCAGGAAATTCACAGTGGTTGTTTAATTAAAGAAGTAGAATATATATAGATACATGTATATATATTTATTTCAACATTTCCTTAGAGATTTTCAATTAAAAGATAATAGTGGTTGTCGTGGGGCTTAAATAATCAAGCACAATATTAAAGAAATTATCCTATGTTTACGAGCATTTCACTGATGGATCTTAAATTCGGCCTTAAGATTGAAGAATTACTCTTACATGTTGCAATTTTATCTTATATTTTAGAAAGTTTCAATATTCCTGTTTTAATGGTTTATTTAGGATACAAGAGCATAGCTTGTAAAATAATATCATGGATAAATGGACATAATATAAGAGTGTACAAAACAAGTAATGCTATTTTAAAGAGCTCCCTTAATATCCTTAATATAATTCTTATATTGTGCATTTTATGGTACATCTTATTATCGTATGATGTATCTTGTACCGATCTTGTATTATACGATTTCATCTCATCTTAATGAATCACATTCGGAAATTGTATTCTTTACTGTACGACATACCAACATTGATACATTATTCTGTATTCCCCTAGATATGACTACCACAAAGTAACTGCATATACAAAGCACACTGACGAGTAGGCTTATTTTTTTTTTATTAAAAGACAATAGTCTACTTACGTTAACATGTCATTATGATGTAAACATTGACTTCTATCTGATCCAGTAGATGACTATATTAATATGTATTGGATAAATCATTTGCTATTATATAATATAGTTTTCACTAAATTCCGATAATCGTGATTCATCGCAATTGTTTCAGAGAAAAAGATAGGATCGATGGTAGTGTTTGCCGGTAATCTTATAATTCAGACTCACCTAATATGAAGAAGTACATTAATAACCACCGCCTAGAGACATCCGCCATTTCAAGAGATCCTTGAGTTGTATCTTTAAAATGAATTACAATTTATCGTCACTAGGGTCTGATGTTCAATGTAGTATTAAGATAAAGACGAATTTTCTCGAAGACAAGTGATTCGACAACAGTGCCCAGGAGTGATAATCGATGAGTAATACCGTTTCCCTGGACCTTCCTCAGGGCACCATCTGGCAATCTTCTTGTAGCGTCTCGGGTAACTCAAGTTAAAGTTAAAATGTTTGGACGAGTGTCACACGATACCAGCTTCTGCAAAGCCCACTCAGAGAAAGAAATATTTTACTGACTTTGACTTTAGACGCCTACATATAGGCCGCAGCTGAATGAAACACTCGACCACATGTGTCCGAGCTGACCCATATAATAATGCTATTCTCAGCAAAACGTCGCACCACATTCTTTACTGGTCTCCGAATTACTCATGATAATTTAAATGAAAGCAAATAATTTATTTAACCGGGACATGTTAAATTAAATTTTGTGCCTGTGCGTTTCTCTCATATCCAGTAAGGAATCAGTAAGCCCATATACATTCAATTCAATTCAATTCAAACATTCTTTATTGTCGTATTTTTACAAAACAATTTTGGTACGCCAATTCTGGCGTGCCAGATCTTCCTATGGATGCCACATATATGCCTATGCATATATACCCGCTATATGTACGTAGCCTATGTGAATGCCATAATTATTATTGCCGATTTTAATATTGACAATTTAAAAGAATCGTGCATCCAATTAATAATGTCCATTAAAAGCTATAGTAGGATGTTAACTGGTACAAATATGGGCAGATGAAAATGTTTAGCAAATATATCTAGCAAGGGGGCATTTGCTTAGTTTCTGTATCCAAGCATTGATAAGGCGTTAGCAACCTTTCAGCCACAGACCAATCAGAGACTTCCATTGAGTGGGTGTGGTCAGTTGCAACAACAACAATATAAATATTGTCAATCTTGTGTCATGTTATGTTGATGTAGGACAAAGCCAGTAGCAATGTTTTATTTATCTAAAGCCAGTACAGGCTACAATCAGTATAATATATTGTATTTTTATTGTCTTCAAACATACAGAAACAGACTGTCATTTCTACATGTAGTTCTTCCAGCTCACCCCAATAAATAATGGAAATAATATAACAACGTTAGCAACATTTACATTTATATTGGTTATACAGGTCATATACAGTGCAAGAGTGGTTTTCATCTAGTTGACATAATGTTTAATGGGAGTTTAATATTAGTATATAGTTCTTTAATATAATATCAGGGAGAGAGCAATTAAATCGGGTCTGATAGCCTCCAATGACATCTATAGAAGCAGCTAATGAACACGAATTCTGTCATGAAAAATGATTGTCATAAGCTAATTATATCTGTCAGTTAAATACATTTTCAGCGACGCCAGCTCATTATACGATATGAAGAATTGAATATGTTCCCAGAGCAGAGTCTTTGGATGAAATAAAACTTTTATATCAGAGAGCTTTCAAGATTTCAATTCGATCATGGAGTACGATGCCACAAGAGCTCAATAATCATTGAGGATGCGGTTGCTATTACTCACTCTCCCTGAATGCTTCATTTAAAGTTATTGATTTGTTTGGAAAAGCTAAAGCTCGGATGCTCTGGCAGCATGTTTACCCTTTACTTCTATGCTTTTGGTCATTTATATACATAGGTCAAACAAATTGAGGGACTTTGACCTGGTGAAGGTGAAGGTGAGACCAGCGTTAGTATCCAGGAGCAGTGACCATGATTATCACGCGAAACATAACATAAGGGAGAAAGAGGATGAAATGAAAATAGAGGAGTAAGAGGGATCCACTGATGATGATTCTGGGTTGAAATAGTATGGTTTTTAATGGCACTGTCCATGTTTGGAAAATGAGTCCAGTTTCCTTCCCCTGGTATAATGTACCAGACCTACATGTTCTGCCCCAATTAAGAAATGTAATAAAGCCACCTCAAAGGTCATTTTATGTGCTGAAGGTCAATCCTTTGTTATGACATACCCATAAATTGTCCTGGGCTGGAACGCATCGGACAGTTATTGTACCGAAAGGCATCCAGCATGAACTATCCAACTGGTGAATTCATAAAAAAAACCCCGATAATATCATTATATTATATAGATCTTAAGAAGGCAACATGGTAATCGCGCCAACTACCCTATAGCCGGGCCCTGGCCCAAATAATGCACCATGGTTAATCAATATTTGGGACCCAGAATGCGAATATTCCCCAATAACTAGATAGCAAAACCACAGGATGATACATTACACGAGGCAACCCCAACCCAAATCACCATTACACAAGTATAATGACTTGCGGAATAGGGCCCTTAAGGGAGAAGGATTTATAAGTGCACATAAATGCATGTTAAAGATTTTAAAACAACAAAGCTAGTAGAAACCACTAGGGTTGTCAATACATTATAAAAAAACGGCATACTATCCTTTGAGAATGAAATAGAACAGAACAGAATATTACAGAATGATTGTTAGGGGTGTTTCCAAGATTTGTTCAATGGAAGCAGTCAATTTTAGAAGGGGGATTTACCGAGTTTTCTCAAAAGATCTATATTATATATGTACATTCCTTTGAAGTGGATCGAGTCACATATTTATTCTTTTATATTATTCTAATTCACTATGCATTATATATGCAACATTCATACTGTTGTATTAGGCATGTGCTGACTCCTTCACAAAGGCTCATTTTAGCATACTTTCACCTCAGGTAATTGAGACGAGGTTATAGTGTCAAGTACAAGGTGGACTATATGTACCCCAGAACGCGTATATATATATTGCTACCGAATATATGGACTACTTCGCACTCTGGTAACCTGGCCTTTATTCCATGATTTCTAATGATTTCATCAATTTGTATGTGTTGTAGCTACTTCCGATCCTATAACAATACAGCATCAATACAGGTTAACTAACGAGTTGGTTAAAGGAGCTTGAATATTGCACGAGTTGCATAGCAACGAGTGCAATATTCTAAGCTACTGAAACCAACAGATTTATTATACATGCTTTGAATGAAAATAGAAAAAAATCGAGCTATGAATTTGAATTTTACCGGTAATCTTATTAAAAGAACCCAGATTGGTTGCCATGACAACCCCACGTAAATCACTAGTGAAATACGCACTATGCGTAAATCACTGTAGATACGTTGTTTTCAGAGCCATGCGTGTATAATAAATCTATATAAACACATTTCTCTCTATGTGTGTGAGGTTGTCTCCCCCAGGTATAAAACCATCTATTAAATGAATGGCATACAGAGACGGAGGCGGATAGAAAGGATTTTAAGCTTGAGATATACGGACTATAGAGATCTGAAAAAGCGCATAACTTAGACCTAGATGTATTGGAGACAATAGCTTTATGATGACTCAATGTTTACACAGTGAAAAAAAATTCCTATACTTCCCGAGGCTTCGTATCCGGGATGAGAGATCGAGTCACTAATAAATGAATCAAGCGTGTCCGAGTCTATTACGCCGAACGATGCCACAACGTCCTGACACGCCCTATTCATCGTGGGAGAAGATGTATTTATTTGTAATGATACTGTATTAAATAGGTTCCCTAAAGTGTGCTAGCCGAGTCTGTATCGTATCGCAGTGTATTATGATTATGGATAATTCACGAGGGAAAAGGAAGCTAGTTCTTGGTTCGGTTTTTCTATACCCATTGTGTGCTATAAGGCGGATACGGTTCTCGTAGTAGGCACTGACTTGTGTTCCATAATGCCTGGAACTCTATCTAGAAACCGGACCTTACAGATGCCGTTCCATTCAAGCATGTACACTGACATAGAGAGATTTATCCGCAATTATAATGATCATAAATATATATTTAATTATTTTGCATATATGAGAAACATCCGTATACATCTGAGAAATTATCCAATGCGCACATTCGATTTTTTGATTGAATCCTGTTATTGTTATTCGCGCAAGACAATGAAGTGGCGAGCAAAATATTTTCCAGGCAGAGGTCAGTCATCTTCTATTTATAATTCATACACAGTTCTTGGAAGACTGATGTCCGAATTAGTCAAATTAAAGTTATTTGATAAAAGTTGTGCAAGGACAATGCGAACGTATTTCAGTATTGTTACAAGTCGTTCTACGCAATGTTGAACAGTGTAAAATTATTTGGAAAAGAGATACAAGTTCTGAAAGGTTTTCAATGTATTCCAGTGGCAAAGGGTGTGGGAAAGCCAATTGTTTGCTCACTTTGAAGGAGGTCTTTATGAGCTGCCAGGCTTTAAATTTTAATCCTACTCTGGGCATTTCCTGCTGGCACCAACATGGACACACTGTGCACTTTTCCCCCATTTTATTGCTTTTGGTTGTTCGCGGCAAGGGACCTAGATCGAATAATCCTCAGATCCTGTTGCCAGCTCTCACTCAAAGGGCGTGGGCAAGACGGCGGAAAGGCCAGCTTGTCAGAATAAGTAATGCATTACAAGGATCCTCACCCATCAAGAGCATCAGTCACGATTATCTCAATGTTTCCCCACGCCTTTCAGGTGTCAACAAAACAAATGTCACTGTAAATCATCGGCCTGGGATTCTTCAGTAAGAGGATGTTCATTCCCGGTCTAGTCCCTGGCTCTCACTAATCTCAGCTACTAAGACATGGCCTGACTAGTATCTCCTGATATTTCCAGCTGGATATATTGGCTGCTTAGGTAGTGAGGTGACAAACCTTCCCCACGCTGGAATTTACGTTGATACATCAACCATCGATTAATGATGGCTGGTTACCAAGGTGGAAAATGCACCCACTGGTTTATTTGCTTTTAGGGTTGACTTTTATAAGTGGCGTCCTAGGTTGATTAACACTCTAAAGACGATTCATTATACACACCATCTAATTATACATGTATACAGTGAATATAAATTCGTCTATATTAATGACACAATGGGATAAACAAGAGAAGAATACATATCAGTAGTTATCAAAGTATGATAATTGCATGGTCAGGTATTGATATACACGATTGCAGGATTGCTGTCGATGGTATGATTTGCCTTTGTAAATGTGTTTGTATCTGAGAAGTAATTATTGTTGTCATCGCCTTTTCATATTTCAACTATGTTAAACCTTTTAGAATTCTTATCAACAATGTCTTCTACGAAACTTTATTCAATACCAAAACACTGCCCTGAGGGAAGATCTCTTCTAGACTTACATGGAACCAGCGCCCCGAACTCCCTGTTTGAACAGCTATTTGGCAGCCGATTTATCTATAAAGTGATGTAGACATGCCCATGGTGATTGTTAGAGACTCGAAGGAGGCATTCAACCCTCTGTATGATGGATTATTTTCAGTCTCACTTTTATGGTCATGCATTGAGTGATGGGTGATATGTGAATCCGTGTGTTAAACTGGTACAAGTGATCAATTACAACCAACAGCTGCTGTATCCGAGAAAAAGTAGTCAAATAACTTCACATGTTCCAGAAATATATAAACGCAGTAACACGTGTGCACCGCAGCAAATTCTTTTCGTCATATACTACTCAAGATCTAGGTCAAATGCTTTCGTTTAACAAACACATCGAGACATGAAAAGGGTTTGTGTGGAATATTGACAGAAAACGAATGTTTTTTGTCTACACGGTGGAAAGAAATAAAAACAGTGCAAACAAAGCATAATCAAGAAAAAATCCAGGAGCTGTTCAATCAGGATCGATTGGTTTTGGATTGGTATGAGCCTTGCCGGATCATGTAACTGTGAACTTCTCAGATTTTCTATCCTCCTTGGATACGAACGTCTGTTTGGGGCATATCTCCCTGTGGATAGCACGGTAATATAAAAAGGGTCAAACCAATCGAATTCCTCGACTGTGAAAAATTCTTCGATAATAATACGATTATCATTCAAGCATTCTCTTATCGATTTTGAGGGTAGTAGAAACGTTTTTTCTCCAATCTTCTTTGGCAATTAAAAAGGCTTATGCGTTCATTTCAGTTCCCGGCCAGGCATTTAATGAAGTAGTATGTTTTCCATTATTTCCTTTAATTTGTTTTGTTCTTCCTATGGCTCAAGCGGTAACTGCTTTGGCAAATAAGTTGCTAGCTCGCCTTGGGCCGATCGGGTCTCGAGTAAGTAGTAGTGATACAGCTTTTGAGTCTTTGATGGGAAGGTGGTGACGTTGGTGTGGTGGTGGAGATGTTGAAGCATCTGCTCCTGCTGCTTATACCCAACTCGTGGAGTCCATCTGCCCACAATTGCTGCTTCTGCTGCTGTATCTCCTTCTCCTGCAGATGAGCTGAAGAGGGAGAGAGCCATAGAGAGGGAGAGAGTGCTGCTGCTGATGTTCTGAATTTGGCTGCTGCTGCGGCTGCTACTCCCGATGTCATGGCATGCCAGCGTTTGCTAGGCACTAGTGCTGTAGGCCTCTAGTCCTGGAAGCACAATGTTTACAGCACGGCCGGAGAGGCCCTATGCGACATGGAGGCATGCTGTCTCCTGGTAACGATTGTGATGCGACTCCTCCTTTAGCATTCTCAAAGGCCTCTCCTTCCTTCAAGTCACCACCACCGCCACTACCACTGCCCCCATCACCGCTACCAACAAACTCTAACTGCCATAGGACACCTTATTGTGTAGGTTTCAAAGCAAACGGGACTAGTATAATCATTGTCCAACACAGGGAGACCAACATCACGGCAGGCTGGGCTCTGCACTGATCTTGTGTTTATTTAGATAGGCAACTGCCTTGCTGAAGGAGATTTCTAAGAGAAACAAAGCAAAGGACGGCAACCGATCGTGTCTATACATTTCACTCCAATATTTACAGCATCTGGGCCGCAAGAGGAAGAGCTTATTTGATCATTTCCATCTCCTTCCCTGTTGCTTTCTCCTTATTCTTCTCTTCATCTTCCCCCTTCTCCTTCTTCCCAGTAAGCCAGGCAAGTAGCGACCACCTTTTTCCAGATGCCGTGGAGCGGCGTTCTACAACCAACATCTGGAGCTGGGACTGCGAAGTCTGCTTCTCTTATCTCGTCAGTGTGTACAGATATCGTGGAGCCCGCAATCCTCATCTCCCACTAAGGTCCATGTCTAATGATGGGCTGATCAGATATAATTCTGTGGTCTGATCTGCTTCGAGTGAAGGGGGAGAAGAATCTGGTCAGAGAACCCAGCATTAGTGTGTCTACAACAGAAAAGTACTCATGCAATCCAGAATCATCTTCATCACAACAACAACAAAAATATCAACACCATCAACAACAACACAAGGAGAAGAGCAGCAGCAACGTATAACCCGGAGACAGCGGATGCAACTGCGCTGTTCGGAGAGTAGTAGTAGCATCGGTTATTGAATTATCTTTTTTTACTATTCGCAAATTCAATTGGAATGCACATGGATATGTCCAGATAAATGACCTCCACCTCCAATGCCTTGGGATTCTGGTGGTGATGGTGGGTTTCTTGAGGAGGAGCAGCGGTCGGTGTTCCATAGTGTGAAATCATGGACTACCTGGTGGCCATCGTTCAGCTTCTTGTGCTTGCCAACCTCGTCCGCGCCACGACACGGCTGGGATCAGGTGAGGCGCCATGAATATTTCATTCCCTCCCCCTGCATGCTTATATATTTCTTTAGAGTGGACAATTGTATGAGGCATTGTATCGCACAGGCCCTTATACAGTAAGGTATTCTATCTCTCCTCCCCCTCCTCTTCCTCCTCCACTTTAGGGCAATGGCATTGGTTTGCCTGTAATGCCTTCAGCTGGCTGGCTCTCTGAATGGGTAATCTCTTCTCTCTACATACTCTCCTTGCTCTATCCATAACTATAGAAGCCCCATTATGTTTTCTACCTGCACCCTCGTATAGCATGTATGTTTAAATACACGAATCACCTCTGTGAGAGCCTTGCGTGTGTTATTCTCCAGTCTTTGCTTTGCATTCAGGGTATATCTATGTTTACACAGGAGAGGAATACAGCGAATACATTATTTAAACGCTCCATGGTTTCTTTATACGATGCCTGCAACAAGGCAATACTGTTTGATGTATTTACATTCACAAAGCATGGCAATTAATAAAATTGATTTACCTTCTGCCCCCCGTTGTTTTGTACGATGAATAGACTGTCAACCACCTATGATATATCGGTCCGTTTTGTAGCATTAAATAAACTGCGTAGGAGTGTATTTGTAAATATCAGTCTGTAGACACGACAAGGTTGTCAATAGAAGCTTGTCCATTATCACACCTATTCTACCTCGATGCTCAAATCAACAGTGTGGGACACACACGTGTCTGGCAGTAGAAAGGCCTAATAATATCTTCATGTGTATGATGCATCGCCATAGCATTTGCTACGACGTGATAATCACCATCGATTTGGGGACAGGGAAATTCTCTTTGGCAAAGTGCACTTCAGACCGAAGCCCTAAAGGTTTAGAATTGTTCAGGAGGGGTTGTATAGTTCCAGACTAATCATAGAAATCCTTCAAAATACCAGTTGGTCTGTTGAATGTGTGTTGCCCGGTAATAACTATTTTGACAAATGCTAGCCAAGGAGGATTTCAATCGGTATAATTATTTCACGTTTCTAAATGGGGGGTTTCGTGAGATAATTGATTTCCACGAGAGGGCATCTAGTGTGATAAAGGGGGTAAATGTATAACATAAATTAAGTAACAATCTGGTAAAGGGTGTGTTTTGAAAGTGATTTGGTGATGACAACAACATATATACCAAGGTACAATTAATCAAGCTAATTATATGGGCTTTTTTGAAAAACAAGGGTCGAAGTATTCAAAAATTGTCATCATTAGAAGAACTGAAATTAACAAATCGAATAATTACAGTAGTCTTACCTCTCAACTTAAAATGGGAATGTAATCAATTGTTATATATTTCTCTTGATATTTCTCTTGAAGATGATCTGAATTATTAAAAAAAATCTAAATTTAATATCGTATATCACAATCCGAATCTATGACCGGACTATAAATCATTAGTCATTACTATAATTTCTTATACCGAAATCGATGGTCAATGTAAATTTCAATTTGCAATCATAATTATTTGTATCCAGGATATGAGAAAATGGCATTCATCAATATCCCAAGCAATGCCTCTATATTACGACATAACATGGAGAGCTTGGGTGATAAAAACTTGTTTTTAGATTAACCTATAACAAAGGCAAAAGCAAAGCATAAATATACGCCTTTTGAAATCAACTAGGAAAAGGCAATGTTACTCTAAATATTTAAATGAAAGCGCATTATAGCTCATCATTCATTCATTATCCTTGATATTGGTCCCTCGTAGTGAGCATATTTTTCTAGCAAGGGATGCCTTTTGAGGCCCTATGAATCAGTTTTAATGCCAATGAATTCAGTGCTACTCTACATTAAGCATTTATCATATTCTGATTGATGCATTCTTAACACTTTTTCAAGTCTGTGTCAGGTAACCTGAAAAGATCGATTACCTATAAAGGCTTTTTAAGAATCAGTGCGCTAGAAAATGGTTAGGGCCTAGAGATGGGGATGAAGGCTTACGTGTATCTTAGGTAAGAAATGCTATTTAATAATTCATGCAATGGGGGCTATGTATTTTAGGCCTGCTCTGGAAAGATTAAGTGAGCTTTTAAAATAATCGGGGACGTGGAAAGAAAATCAAATCGCCTTTACATCAATCACCACCGAGGAAAAATAATGCAAATATCTAGCTTATACCTTAGAGAAGGAATTCAAGAACAAAACTGTCGCGAGCGAAATAGGCTCCATATTAATATCTGAGTACAAGCAATAATTAAATGGTTTCTACATATTGGGTGGAGAACTATTCGAAGTCAGTTGATGTATTTCCTAATGTAATTAAATGTAATCACATTTGTTCGCAACAAACGCCACGTATTTGCTTTGTACACGTAAGGGTGTTTGTCTAAATATACAGTATAGACTTCCAGGCTGGTTCAATCCTATTGGAGACCAACCCGAATGTTGACCTTGTGGGCAATAGTACATCGATTTCCACTAGCTAATGACAGAAATAAATGGACATTCATTATACAACGGCGCCATGGCTAGTTGAAGCCTGAAGTACTTTGCTCTTCGCTAATTACTTGCAGAGTTTGGTTGAGTGATGTACTTTGATCTCAGAGTGGTTTTGCTTCCTTCGTCAAGCATATCGAACCAACAGTTTACTTCTACAAACATATACAAAAGCTAGGATTGCGAAGGTAAATGATAACCTATGGTATTTTGTTTTTGAAATGGACCTCCCAAACCTGCGGGTAAACTATTTGATAAAAATGGCATGTTAATATTTATATTGACAAAGCACTAGCTGTATTACACGAGTGTTATTTGGGTATTAATTTTCATAATACATTTGGTTTGGTATATATGCACGGTTTTAGTGACTACTGACCTAAGGGGTGGTCAAGGGGTACCTCTAGACGAGAGGCTGGGAAGTGGCCATGGCTAATGGTAAGTGACTGGGTCATGCCGCAGCTAAAAGAGTCGAAGAGGGGAACCTGATTTATATGTTGGGCACATGCTCTGCCTTTTTGTCTTATATAGTTGGCTGTGTGTCATTACTCATTAGCTGTGTGGATGATAAGCCCACTGGTGAGTAACAATCAGCTGTGCTCATTTCCGAATGCCCAACCCAATGCACCTTTATCGGAAAGGTAATTAAGCCCTCTCAAGTGCACGATTCCTCCTAGCCAGAGGGAAGCCAGGTCAGGAGATTAGTGGAAGAGAAATGCTACAAGAGAAATCAAACCAACCCCAGCCTTCACGAAAAATGAAGAAAAACTCTTGAATGACTTGATAAAAATTAAATTCGAACAAAACCAAGAACTATCTTACAAATTGAAAAATGAAAAGTTTGAAAAATTCTACGAGGTAACGGGTGACCGGAAGTGGGGAGCAGGCTTCCGCTTTCCAGACCTTCTCACCGAAACACCGAACATTTCAACAAGACGCTTTACAGGCAGAAATCTCCAGGGAGAAATGATAAGAAAACTAAAGGAATCATTATAATCTCAAAATACGAATATCTTCTATGTCTGTAAACCATTTCTCGATCAGAATTCTCTTTAATAAGTTTTAACCCCGATAAAGTTGAGGATCCTTATTATCGCTCACTGGCAAAAGTAAACAAGCCCAAGCGTAGAACTCGCTCTTACTCTTACCATGAGAAACCAGTAACATTTTATGCTGTTTTATAGCTCAATTACTCTTATACACTATCTTTTATATATATAACCTCTATTTTTGTGACGTTGCCCCCACCACTATCGTCTTCTTTGTGTTTTTCCTGATAAAACTTGATCTCAGGTTATTTTTCATCTCGCTATTCTATATCTATGTCGGAGTCGATACTTGACTCATTTGAATGTCTCAAAACAAGAAAAGGTTTCAATGTTGTAGGATGGAATATCCGAAGCCTAAAGAGTAACTTAAATGATTTTAAACAATGTGTACACATAACTAATTTGAATGTAAATGTTTTCTGTCTCACAGAAACCTGGTTAAACCCATCGTTTCATGATACATCTATGACGGTGGACGGTTATAATCTCCTCAGGCAGGACAGGGCAGGTAGGAAAAGAGGTGGTGGCCTATGTTTCTATATACGGGACGACCACCAATTCGATTCAAACCTGTTCTCAAACCTATGCTTAAATACTGAGAATATTGAGTTGCAAATAATAAGGGTGCAAAAAGGTCATGCTAAACCATATATCTTATGTAATGTATATAGACCCCCAGGGGCCCCTATAATGAAAGGTCTACAAGAACTGGATCAAACCTTAGCCAAACTAGACTCAAAAACAGATCTAATAATATTGGGGGACATGAATATAAACCTCCTAGACGAAAAAATGTCTATACCCATGCAACAAGAAATGAAATCTATATTTGATAAATATAACCTATCCCAACATGTAAAAAATCCAACTAGAAAAACACTATCATCCTCATCCTTGATAGATCATATTTATTCCAACTCAAAAATCGTTAGCTCAGCAGGAATCATTGAGAATTTTACCTCTGATCACTTACCAACCTACATAACCATGAAAAAAAATAGGAATAGTTATGAAATAGGTTCTTTCATGGCACGAAACACCTCCTGCCTCGATCAAAAGATCTTAAATGAAATCCTAGTAAACCAAGACTGGTCAGTATACTATGAATGTAGAAACCCAGATAGATGTTGGGATATAATTCTAGAACAAATCACTCTATATCTAGATCGTATGTGTCCCATACAACGATTCCATCGTGTAAGAAAAAAACCGAAATGGTTAACCCCCGATATTACTTTATTAATGAATGAGAGAGACAGCAAATTCAAGAAGGCCCATAAAAACAAGGACAAAACACTTCTCATCGAGGCTAAACAACTTCGAAATAGAATTAGATCCCTATGCCGTAATAAAAAAGCTAAGCTTCTAAAGGAAGAGCTAACTCAAAATAAAAACAACCCAAGATTAATCTGGAAAAAAGTAAATAGAATAATCAGTCCAAATAAATCAAAAAAATCCCAAGAAGTGACTCTGTTAGATAAAGATGGAAATAAATCGGATCTGGACCAGGCTGCAAATATCTTCAATGAATATTTCCTGAATGTAGGTCCAAATCTGGCTGATAAAATTCCAGAGCCTGATAGTAATAGCACCCTCGAACAACAGAATTATAATACAAACAGTGTAAACACAAATAAATTCTCGTTCGAAGTAGTCTCCCCGAAGGATACCTTAAAGATTACAAAAAAGATAGATCATAATAAGAGCTCAGGAGTTAAAAATATTCCGGCAGCAATATTAAAAGGTTGTCTCATAGCCCTTAATCTACAAGTGACCTATTTAATCAATCTCTCAATCAGTACATCGACTGTTCCATCAGCATTTAAAGCTGCAACAGTTACCCCCTTACATAAAAATGGTCCAAAAAATATTCCCAATAACTATCGACCAATATCTGGCATAAATATGCCTGCAAAGATTTTAGAAAAAACTATACAAAAACAGCTGTCCTCTTACATGGAAAACAAAAATTTATACTATAAGAAACAATATGGTTTTTGACAGGGTTACTCTGTAAATCAGGCACACATTGACCTTTTGCAGCCTTTTTATGAGAATTTAAATTCGGGAAATATCACTATGGCGGTATTTCTCGATTTTAAAAAAGCTTTTGATACCGTCCATCATTCAAAATTATTAGAAAAACTAAAACAAATAGGAGTGAAAGATCAAGAAAACTGCTGGTTCAAAGATTATTTGTCTGACAGATTCCAAAGTGTTAGAGTTAATGGTCACACATCTACCCAGGATAAGATTACTTTCGGTGTTCCTCAAGGAACAATTTTAGGACCGATTTTGTTCTCAATATATATTAACGATTTACACCAGGTGGTAAAAAATTCAGTCGTCCAACACTATGCTGACGATACAGTAATATCATTTAGTGATAAATCGGAAGCAAATATATCTAATGCCCTTCAAGCAGATCTGAATAGAATCGACACCTGGTGTAAAGTAAACAAGATATCCATGAATGTTTCAAAAACGAAATACTTAATATTTCACCCCAAAAAACAAGTAAAAAGTGTAAAAGAAACACATCAACGACTTATCCTGGGTAATGAACCCATAACTCAAGCAGATGAATATTGTTATCTGGGTCTGGATATTGATAATAAGCTTAACTTCAAATCTCACACTAGTAAAATAATTAACAAGGTTAGATGGAAGGTGAAACTCCTATCAGATGCTAGATACATGTTACCCAGAAAGGTAAAAAAGGATATTTTAAAAATGATTATATTACCAAATATTGACTATGGAGATGTTTTCTATGACAGCACGAACAAAAGCCTAATAAAAAGGCTTCAATCGTTGCTAAACACCTCCATAAGAGCAGCGTTAGATCTTAAAAAAAGAACTAATGTTGAAGGAGAGATGGAGAGATTGGGTATATGTCCTAATGAACTAAGACGAAAATTGCATCTGGCAGAATGTGCCTATCACCTAGCAAAAAATGATGAAAACGTTGACCAACGAAATCTTCCAACAAGAAACCATGCAAAAAACCGTAAGATCCTAAAAATGGAACACCCAAATTCATCCCTATTCCAAAATAGCTTCCTCTACAAAGCCAAGTGTATCTGGAATGCTCTCCCAACTAAATTGCAAAAAATAGAAACCCAAAGACAATTTCGACAAGAAGTAGAATTATTTTATTTAAATAAATAAATGTTGAAACAAGCTCAGTTGATCGCCTATACCCCAGGTAAATAGTTCACCGATGTGTGCCTCGTATCTCCCTCTCTCCAACCAGGACATCAATTGTCTAAAAAAGTAGTCAACATACTCACTGTTACACATTATTCCATGACTTTTCAACTGTTTATTAACTTTTTAACGATGTCTATATCTATACCTCTTATATTTCCTGAATCTAATATGACTTGTGATGCAATGGAAGTATATCCGTTGCAGACCCTACTTATCCTCCTATATGTGAGAAAAAGTCATCGACCAACCAACCATGTACATGATTGGTATGTAAAATAGGTTGTATTCTCAGAGATAATGTTGTTGTTGTCATTATTGTCATTATTATTGCTGTTATTATCTCACTTTATTTAGCATTCTGGAAGTACATCCGATGCAAATACTCAAAATAAAGATATTGTATCTCTTTGAACGAACAAACTGATGTATGATTGGTAAACACTGGTTTAGATAAGAACACTTTACTTTATTAAACGACCAACATAGTACAATGTTGGATACCTCCTTGTATAATTAACGAACGACCAACAAAGTTTATTGTTGACAAATCGTTGGTATAACCATATCTAACCATATTTTTCGTACAAAAATGTCATCTAGTGAAATACTTGATAGTCGTAGGTCCATCTGATACACTTTATATTTTTCTCATAGTCTATATAACTCTAAGCCTAGGTCGTTAACCGTAAAGAGGCTCTCAAAATTAAAGGTAACCGTCGGCAGAAATGGAATTAACTTTTCATATAGACATGTAGACCCTTTTTGTCTCTTCATATTGTATTTTTTGAGTTACTGGACAAATAAAAGATTATCTTATCTTATCTTATCTTATCATGGCAACTACCTACTTATTCGCACATTCGGCCACCTCTAGCATACAGGTCCGGCAACCTTTTCCGCCGAACACTTGAACACACCTATATAGCTCTATTCTTGTCATCTCAAGCCTCATGGCTTCGACCAGCAGGAGCGCTTTCTTTAGGTCAAGCAATTCCTTTCCGGTCTGGCCTTAGAAGCCCGATCCAATCACTAATGAAATCCTCCTGACGTGGAACTGGGGGAAATGACCCACTTTGCCGGAGAATGATCCCGATTCATCGCGACATTCATCCCCCTTGCACACCATCGTCAAGGCTATACATTCTCCAAAAGCTCTTCTACTTTTTACCAAGCCCCCATCGTCCAAACCTCTCACGAGCACATCCGATCGCCCTTTAACGTATGGAAAAACTGCTCAATTCCCCAATGGCTGTGTACAATGTTCTCCACAGTTTAAACAAATTTTAATTCTTTGAATACTATTTCTCCGACAAGTCACTTTTTATTATCTCCATTGAACACGTTGCTATCGGCTATTTGGTTACAGAGGCAATGTTCAAACAAACCAATGAGCAGGCAGTCTTTGATTAACCCGGAGAAACCAGAGCAGTACATAATCACTAGAGTAATAATCCCTGTTTGGCTTCAGGCTCAAGACGAATGTTTCATATAGAGAGATTAGGCATTAATCCTAAAGCATTTCAGGCTCTCACTCCCATGCACTATACCACTTGGGATCAGCGAAAGGATTAGTATCTTAATTGCAAATCAAGCGTAATTCCAAATATTGGAAGTAGCATCCCAGACTGTAAAATTAATGTAAAGTTTCTTTCTATTTGGGGGATTACCAAACCGAGATGGCCGTGAGGGGAAAATATTCTAATCATAGGTATTTAACAGGAAAGCTCCGTGATTTTCATTTACTACTTTGCTTCAACCTTCTGTGAAGTGAATCCACTGTTTCTGCAAAGGGACCATTTGCTAGTTTCCCACAGATGTTGATCAATAACCGTCCCACTATAATGAGCAATTCTTTTTCTCTGGATTAAATAGGCACGTTGCTCCACCATTTTCCTTACAATTTCTCAAAGTGTATCCCTTTGTTGCTATTCAGTTTGTGGGTTGGTGAATTTTTCAGCTAATGCCAGATGTATATTAATAATTCAAGGATTGCGATAAAGATTTGAATACCACTCCATTTGTTAGGATTCTATCCTAGAAATGGCGAATAGAGTCTCTCTTACAATACAAAGATGGGTACAATATGTTCTACTATATACATTAACTATATCACATTTCCTTCAAGTATTCATACCCATCTGCCATGCACGATGTCTCTGGAGCTTTATTGGTATATAAAGAAATGAAATAATGTTTTCCCTATTGACATCCATAATTACCATATCTGGTTGTGGTTTTTACTATTGATTCAGATGCAGCTGATTATATTCACATCGTATGTAAAATGGGGACGGTGCCCATATATTCCTAGACACGAAGCCTGGGAACAAGGGCAGACTTTGTATACTACTTCCTTTCGTGAATCCGCGCTGTTATTCTTTGAATGCTGCCAGTAAGTTGTAAGAGCTGATTAAAGGTGTCAGTTAACGGATGTCCATTAATAAATAAAACTTAATTTGCAAAGGACAGAACGGAGGGTTCAGGAATACTGATGTCCTTGGACATGCAACTGACAGACATCCCTTTGAAAAGCTAGTATTTGTTGTGTTTGAAAACCTCTGCAGTCGGAGGCAAATAGTCGATTAAATCTATAAAACAGTTACGGGATAGGTGGGTTTCAAAGAACCTCAAATAGTACCAAAGCCTCCTCTTCTCATTTGAGTATACCTGATCAGCCAGTTCTAGAATTATCCATTCACTAATGTTCCCTCTCTCTTCCGTCCAGCATCATCTCGATGGTGTCGATGCAGTTCCTGTTTGTTGGTCAGTTGTTATCCAGTACTTGAGCGATGTAGAGTGTAATCTAGCTGTACGGAGGCCGGGTCCTTTGGGTGCTGTTACCATAGACCCTTCATCCTCTGAGAGAAGCGATCGGAACCTTGTCTGTTGTTCTGTGATAGGACCCGTCTCAAAGGGCTCCAATGTGGTAGGCCTTACAAACGCCACCCTCTGAACACCTATGAACGAGTTCTACTTAATAGAGTGACTAATAAGGGGACTGGCCTCGTTATATTCTGAAAAATGGTTTTCTCAGCGTTCATTTCCCTTACGGAAAGTCAATAACTTGGTAAATCAATAAACATTAGTTTTCATGTGGTCTATTATGGATTACATTTCGACAGGAGGTATTATAATGCATTGACGCCCCAAATGGTCTCTGGAAATGATTTCCAAATCCTATTATTTTACCGAATTCGAATCTCATTAATTAGTTACAAATTTATGGCCGATGCTAGTTTGATTAGGGAAAATATTACTCACGGAAAAACTCAGAACGCCATTCAGTTGAATTAGGTTTTACGCATGAGGTTTCCAGGGAATTCATTGTCTCTGCCTAATGAAGTTGAATTGTTAACAAAGTATATTATGATTTGGAATGATTTGCCCATAAAAATATGCTATTACCTATAGGCAGTCTCTTATAAGGATTGAATTATACTGTACTTCGAATCATAAGGAATATAATATCTAACATAGTTAATTCATACGCTTCTAATAACAAAATAGGTGTTAATGATACCGCATACTCTGGGAGGCTTCTCTAATTGTCAATATAAATATACAGTCCCAATCTGCTTTTTATTACCGATTAGGTAATATGAAACCGATATTTGTTACATATAAAAGAGGGATTGAGTGGGGTGATGAGTGTGTTTGGATGTCTACATTTACCAGTATTAATAGCGCTGAGGCCAAGCCCTGCGCACCAAGTACTTGGGATGCTATAAGAACTGTCGGATGGTCGGTGATCCAGCGCACATGGCTTATTTATTATCTACTAACTTAATTTAGAATGATTGCTAGCAGCATTTGGGAATGTCAGACAACTTTACATTATGAGCGTCTGACCTTCTAAAATCAGGTATCTGTCATCAACCAAAGGGATTGACTCAAATTCTGTACACGCAGCGCTTCAACATGACACCTAATTGAAAACGATAAACTCTGTGAGATATTCAGCAATTTGGCTGAAAGATCATCGTGACCGTCGTGTTGATATCCATACAAATGATGGAGACAGAACGACAATATGCTCATTCCTAACTGCTGTGATGGGGCGTTAATACTTGAAATACAATTGTGACTGAATCGCACATGGTGCAGGCGCTTACAATGCTTGCAGCTCACGGACAATTGGTGTGATATTCTCTGGAACACAGACATAAGGGATTGATTTTACGAGTCTCGTGAGGTTCATACATTTAGCTTGCTATTATAGAAAAACGTGGTGGTGGATGGCTGGGTGGTGGTAATCTTGGTGCAGCCCCTGTACTTGATGGAGGGCAGTTATATGGAAGCAGGCATTTACCGTGGGTCTGAGATCAGGTGAGACTCATGTGCTCCGGTATGATTAGAATTGCTACCATAACCCTGAGAAAATATTCACCCAGCGCAACCACCACCGCCACCACCACAGCTATACAGCCTACCCATATAGTGGCCATGCAACAACTATGGGAAATGTCTCTCCTGTCCCCTTCTTGCATAGAACAAACACTTTGGGGAGAACGTTAGTGCTCACGGGGCAGGGTTAATGTAACTTCGACTTGATAAATGGGAACATTAGGGAGCATTTTGCATATATTAACCCTTGCTCTGCTTTGGTTTGGAGATTTGCTTGTGTGTTTTAGTGACCATAGATGTATTCAATATTATCCCCGGGCACGTAAGTATGGATGGAATATTCATTCGACATGAACAAGGGTGTACCATAGAGCCCTGTTGGCAAGCGCAGAATCTGAAACATAAAGGGAGTAGAGCCTGTATGCTGTATTTATTCTGGGCTCTTGTGGTACTTTGAAAAACAGAAAGATCATTTTAGAAGCAGCACCTTAAGATACTGAAATCGAGTGCTATATTCACCTGAGCGCGCGGTAATATTAGGCGTGCTTGGGGCACAAAGTGGAACGTTCAGCCTATTTATGGAAACCAATTTAGGACTTGAAGTCTGTAAATAATTCGGATTTTTCTATGGTATATAGCTCTTCTCTTTGAAGGACGTGGCACAGACGGGTTCAGCACACATCCTTTTAATTTTGAAATTGAAGTTTGCTTTCGTGTTCTTACACTACAATTGCTGTCTCCAAAGAACGCTTCTTCCATTACCTAAGTATCCGAATATGTGGGTGTTTGACATATCATACAGGCCATTATTAGTGAACTTGGTAAACACCCATCAGTTAAATGACATCCTGCTTCATTCACCTAACACGTCGGTGCATAAATATCCAATAAATACGACAGCTGGATAGAGGGCCTATTGGATGTCCAAATATGGGATAACTGATTTACTGTGGGAGTCTTTATTCGTTCGCTAGAAAGCTATTAAGTGCACTGTATCTCCCTAATGAAACCAACATGTTGTTATTCCCTTGACACACAATTTTATTCACCTATTCGATTCGTTGAATGAGCCTTAGATCTTAAAATCACTCGCAGTATGGATACAGTCATTGGAAGGCGAAGGGGAGTCCCAGTCGAGGATACGACCCGGTATTTTCAATGGAGCCTGCATCTTGAGGATTTTAGTATGCGGGAGGAGAAACCTCCAATCAATGTGCATTTCCTTTGGAGGCTTTATCAACTGTGAGCCATGCCGGATGCCTAGTTTGCTGTTACCCAAAAGCAATCTAATTCTGTGGTTCATAGACCTATGTGAAACGCTATTTGATTGTGTGAGATTCTATGGCAAGGGGGGAGAGGGTCAAGCATCTCTTGGAGGCGGTAGCTGATTGATAACATGATGAATGACCTCCCTTAGTGACCACTAACCTGAGATCAATCTTCTTGGCAGGGTCATGGGGACACCCTTTCTATGACTCATACCCTAAAATGTGATTAAGCATTGTATGAAGACAAGTTTGTGATCCTCTATTCGGCGAGCGTGAAGATCTAGTCCACGGGGGAGGGGGGTCTATTGGTAAAACATAATCTGTTCCCGGTAGACATAACCTTAATGATGTTTTGTATGTTTTTAAAATCAACGTATAAGTTCATTTTATTATTATCTACCCTCTAATATTTTCCAAATTTGGCCCATTATATAGAGTCTCGAACATTCAGATCCAACAAATTAATACCGAGAAACGCAATCGAAATGTCAACATATTTTCTAACGTAAAGGTCAATATGTCTGCGGGGCGGAGGTGAAATACATTCCCCGAAACAAGTGTGTGTTCGGCAAATGTCAATAATCATAACATAAAAGCCCCCTCCCTTTCCAAAGTAGAATTATCATGCCGAGCTCGCTTAAATATAATCCATATAATCTGCAAGCCCAACATAGTGACCTATTGGTTCGGCTACAAAAAGCCGAGAGAGAAGAATACCTGAAAGGATAATTCAGAGGCTCGACTGAGGATAGCCCATATCATCCTTCCTAATACTTCATTCGCGTTTTGAACCAAAGGCAATGCGTCATGAATTGGATACTCGTGATGAAAGTATGAATGATCCCCTAAAACCTAGCCTGAGACAAAATCAGGCCAATACAAAGGATGGTCATCTATCTCTATCATTATTATGTATGGTATCTTAATGATGTTCCACTGAGGGATTCGCCAGCCTATACATATAGTTGTGATGTATATGATGAGATACGTCCAGTGGGCATTATAGATGTCCCTTTAACGCTAATTGCCCCAGGTTCTCTCTCTCTCTCTCGGAGGGGCAAATTTGGATGCTATCCCATATAGATCCGTTTCGCTATAATATCTATTTTTAGAACCCATTCCAGCATTAAAGGTTGAGCAAAGAATATTCGTTGATTTGCATTGAGCGTTTTTATGATAGAAGTTATAAGACCTGAACAAATAAAGATGAAGATAAATAATAGGTTGTTTTATAGAAATTGAAATATGACTTTATGTATAAACAAATGAGATGTCTGTTCTGTTATCAACTATTCTCACTGAAAGTATATATCTGGAGAAGGGAATGGATGTAAAACCGCAGGGCTGAACGATTCATCTCACCGGTGCCTTTTAGAAACTAGATCCAAGACACGTCTCAGATTGATTCCTATTCTCGGCGCTATCCAGTGTCCATGGAACATTTATAAGAGGCACTTCATACATTTACAAAGTCTGTGGTCCTTTCGTTGATAAGCAGTATAGCCTGATTATGCTCATTTATACCACAGCACCAATTCCGTCCTTGAATTGAGATCATGTCATGTTGTCCTCTCATTAATTCCTACCAAGTCTAAGCAAGTCTTGGAGGTTCACACAGCCAGGCCAATCAAGGCTTGGGAGCCAGACCTCCCTCCTGCGCGAGCCACGGACCTTAATGAGCATAAGACAAGCGCCTGTGCCTCTAGTTAATCGGCATTTTATCATCTGTCCAAGGCACGGAAGCTCCCTCGGGACGGCTCCGATTTCTTATTTGAAGCTCATGTATCTTACAGGTTGGGTATCCATGCATGGCGTGCTTCTAGGTAATTTTACCCCTGACTATAGATCTATTTTTGCCAGACAATATAACTAAAATGACCTCTGTAACCATTGTATAGTTTTCAGAACTGAAACATCACTAGTATTCCGAGGTGTATCTCATATACCTTTACAATAGTTTAATAAATGTTATTGAAAACACCAGTCAAACATTGAATGAAACACAGTCAAAACACACGGGTAATGTATAAGCTTGTGTCGTAAAAAACTTACTGGAAAAAAACTTACTGAATGCTTAGACAGAGTACTCACGAAGTATGTGATTGTGTACTGGTGTTCAACCTTTGTGATATCTTGGATAATGAAGCAAGAAGAATTCCAAAATGTGTCGTTCATAATTCAAGGGAGTGATATCATCTGGAAAACCCCTCAGTTCCAGGGACAGGCACATTTGTTCTCCGAAATGCTCGAGGTCAGAAGTGCCAAACCTCTAAGCAGCAATCTAATTAAATCGTCTAAAGGAATCCCCATTAATCTACAGCGGAAATTAAGGATATGAACTTTACCGGGATGATAATGTGTTTTATGATAATGTCTCGCCAAAGATCCACGGACTGCGATAACACTTGCAAATGCTGAGGACTTGCGAGAGGGGGAGAAAAACGGGTTATTCCATTGATATTTACAGTTCTATAAACAATGTAAATATAGGAGTCGCATCGCGCATTTGCCTGAGAATAAATCACGAGGAGGTAAAAAGAAGAGGAAATGAACCTGCTGAGGGGGATGCTCTTTGTGAAAAGCACAAAACGAGCGAGGTAATGGGAAACAAGGGATTTTGGCAGGGGACGTTTTTGGAGTGATATAAAATCCAGTAGGAATGTCTCATCCTATTACATTTGTAACAGCGTGCATCAATGTTTGATACTCGCGCGCGGATGTTAACCAACAAACCAACACGTGCCATTATTCATATTGAAATCATAATTGTGCTCGGTTGATATAAAAGGACATTATCTACAATCAAAAGGAACTATACTTGCCTATGAGGCCGAGCGATATTCCACACCATAATTGATTTCCATTCCTGGTGATTGCGAATAACAACATGGAAATGCCTCCATGCTGCCTCACCGAGACTTTCCTATCATATAAAAAATCAGTCCGATAACATCGACGTTATCGCTCGGAGATAATTACAACGATTCGTATTTATCAGATAGGATGAGCTGAGCAAAAACCGCAGAGACCAAAAATGTTTAAATCATCTTCCCCCACAATCCATCCATTACGCCTGTAATAATGGGAAATGTTTCATTGATATTAAGCACATCAATTCAAGTAGGGCCAACCAACAATCATCACTCGCGTCCGGAACAAGGTTATAGGTCTGAAGCATGTGTACACGTTTTTGAATCGTGGGAACGAACATAAAACCGTCAATTGCATATATGTTTTTTTTGTTCTTCCACATGTGTATCTATAGACACAAATCAAGGGCACCTGCGATATAGGGTCGTTAATGTCCTCCTGAGTAAGGCTAATCTAAATTATGCACCGCGATCGCTATGGAAATAATAAAAACGAAAACAAATGGAAATGCTGATGGAACATTGGTTGGCTTCTAGCGGACATAACTGGAGTAGGAGGCCTATCGTAAGGAACTAGTCCACTCAACTCCTTCTGATGACTCATATCCTTTATTGCTACTCCAATATTAATCTAGAGGATGTTGACTAAGTCAAGGCAAATCTTCTTCAGGCGACTCGATCTTAACACTTCGCAGTGTCACACCAGCCGCCTTAAATATTGCCACTGCCTTATTATATAAAGAATTAAAAACGAATACAGGAAAACATAAGATTAATGTAGTTTTAACCTCAGAGAAGCAGGAGGCAAGATATTTCTGACAGTAGGGATGTTATATTTAATGGAGAAGGGATCATGGGGACCTCTTTTCAATGGTACCTTTTGAGCATAAACCATCCAGGCATGATGATCATGCATTACACTTGGAGGTGGCAGTTCAGAGCTCATGTGATCCCCGCTTAGGCATCAAGTGCAGCACAGCGAGAGGCGTGGAATAAATTAAATCCAGTACAGGGTACCATGCAAATAAAGCATGTATACGATTCATCACCGTCATATATCACTCGGGGACGTCCAATAAATAACAATGTAAAACCCTGTGCAACAAGCATTAATTATGGTAATTAATTATGAGAAGTGGCCTCTAATATGGGAAACCACGCCGGGATATAGCGCTTTCTTTCTCCTCTTGCACTCAACTTAATTTGCAGTCTATATTCGTTTCATCGATCAAGCCTGGTAAAAATATGGAAATAATTAATCATCACCCCATGGCTCTTATGACAACGCTCGGTCTCCAGTAATAATCAATAAAAATGATGGCGAATGCTATAGGTGCTTGAAAGCTTCTCGCGGCTAGCTTCACTGACATTATTTGAAATACCCGAATTCGGAGTACAAAGTCTGCGTAATCTAATTGCAATGGTTTTGGCGAGCAAATATTACAGCGAAAGTCAGCAGCAGTATAACTTGGTGTCCGGGTAGACGCCCGGCAATGGAAATATGCCTTTGACCGGACCTTAAATGTGCTCCATCAAGAATCAGTCGCTTCCTTACATTGCAAGATTCTGCTTACCATACAGAGCTCTGCTATGAAGCTATGGCTAACCCTTATTCAAGACGGGGTCCAGCAAATATCGACCAAAATTCTGTAGTAATGGACTGTTAGGCCCAATCCTCTACTCGCTGCGAGCAACCGAAAGAGGGCAGATCTTCGGCCGGGTTTGGTTTATAACCATGGCATCGGCCTGCCTGTGTGGATGTATCTCCCTTCCCGGAGACACAAGGAGGGAATGATTTAAGAGAAAACCGACTTTCTGCTGATTATTTTGTCAGCACTTCCGTTTTCCATGTAGTATATGGGTAATGCATGGTCGATAAGAGCACCTCGAGGGTCAGTGGGGGTTGGTATATGTATATGAACCATACACGAAAGGCTGAGGACATAAATATGAGACGGTTGGTGCACCTCGTGTAACCCTTTCACTGATACTCGTGAGTTGTCTCTCCAGGAAGGCGATGGTCCTGATGGCAAGGACAGATACATGGCGCCAACAGTAATGTAATAGAATGACAAGCAAAGATGCAGGAAAGGAAAAGTCCACAGTCCATAATACATAGACCTGGTCTTTGGGTATTCAGCTCCAGATCGATGACCTAGTTCTCAAGTAATCTCTTTTCTTGGCACATCCTCTTTGCTCCAGCCCATTCCCAATCAGCCATGATTTATGTTATCACAGTGTATGTCACGAGTTTCATTATCTTCCGCCGTAGGACTCTATATAAGGTTATGTCACCTACTATAAGTCATGTTGAATATTAATTTGATTTCAATTTGATTTCCAATTGCAATTTCAACAATCTGCAAAAGGATATGCGGGTATTGACACTAGTTGTAAAGAGACATAGGGAATATGAGTTTGAAAATAACAAAATAACTGATATATATTTAGAGCATCATCTTTCAACATGTGTTCCTTTTCTGCAAGTTCAATTGATACTGATTAACCTGATGAAATAATCTGAAGCTCTATTTGGAGACTTAATATTTCATTTGATTTACTTCACTGTGGTACTGCGGTTTAGAAAGGGATCAGACGATTTCCAGATCGATGCCCATAATAAATGTGAACACATAAACATGTATGACATACTTTTGCAGACCATATATTATATGTGTCAGATTTTCAGAAAATGTACAATTGGCAGTTCTACACATTTAGGAAATTCTCCAAAATTAGGCTGAAAAATGAAGAATACCGGGTATAGTTGAGTATATTTGGTATCGCATTGATTTAAAGTATCAGTTCTGTTATGTTAAACTGCATTTTGAAGCTCATTTTTGTCTTAAATGTGGGTTATTTGAGAGGATTGGTGAAGGCGAATTGTACATTTTCTGAAAATCTGACCCATATATATCTAACTATTTGTAAAGGGTCCAAAATCATGAATTATTCCAACGCAGATGGCAAAAGATATAACCGATTTAAAAATGGTGTATTGCACAAGATGCAAAAACGTAGCCCACCTTTCATACAGTACACATATTGGTATGGATGGATTAAGCTTTTATATTAATGTATGGACTAGTTCACCAGTTGTGTGGTGTTTTATGGTGTATTGCACAACTTGCAAGACGTAATACCACCTTTTGTGCAGTGCATATATTGGAATGGATGGATAAAGTTTTTATATTTGTATGGACTAGTTCACCAGTACTGTGGTGTTTTATAGTGTATTGCACAACTAGCAAGATGTTATGCCACCTTCTGTGAAGTGCATATATATTGTTATGGATGTAATAAGTCTTTATGCATGTAGGGACTAGTTCACCAGTAATGTGCCCCTGTGGGAGCAAGATTTTGCCACCACCTAAGCCATCTAACAGGCAGAAGGAAGTCGCTATAATTATTACTTATATTATCTATTCGAATAGTTATGGATTTCTTTTTTCAACATAAATGGAAAGTGATAATCAAATTAAAAGGTGTGTAATTTGTTTCAACTTAAATAAGTTTTCTACACTTTGTTATGACCAATTGTGAATGTATCATCAACATATTTACCTGGATAAAAGGATTAAAAAAATAATTTCCTGTTCCTCAATCAAGTATTTGTGTGCGTAACAAAGTTTTAATTCATATTTGGAATGCAGATATCAATTCGATTATCTCTTTCAACAAGGGTAAGAAATACTCCATATGGAAAAGGATATTTATAATCGATTTGAAAATGGTGTATCTCACAACTTGCAAGAAGTTATGCCACTTTTTGTGCAGTGCATATATTGGTATGGACGTAATAAGTCATTATATATGTAGGGACTAGTTAACCAGTACTGCGCCCCTGGATTTGCACAATGGGATATAAATGGAATAGAAATGATCGGATATGCATGGTGGGATAACATATTTGTATTCACAATCGGCCATCTCTTTCCATTTTCATTGGACGAATTCCATATCAAACTCTACGAGATGGAATAGATAATACAACTGATATCATGACTTATTGCATCCAAACCAACATACTCTATTCATCTACTGCATGAAAGGGGGCGTAAAGTCCTGAATCCAGTGCAATATAACATTTTCAAATCGATTGTATCTCTTTCCATTTATATGGGAAGAATTCCATATTAAATTCCATATCTGCATGATATGATGAATAATACAATTGATATAAGGAATTTCTTCTGCCTGTTAGGTGGCTGAGGTGGTGACGAAATCCCCCTCCCGCGGGGGCACAGTAGTGGAGAATTAGTTCCTATAAAATATGTGGAGCTTTTACGTCCATATAGGTATAGATATAGTTATGTGTACTGCACAAAAGGTGCCCTAAGTTACTGCATATTGCGCAATACAATTAATTGTATTTGGTTTAATTCTTTCCATTATATTGTGAGAAATCCATATTAAACATTGCATTAGGGAATCGATAATACAAATTATATACGGACTTATTGTATCCATACCAATGATTGAATTGCATAAAAGGTGTCGTAGGTTTTTCTATCTTGTTCAATACAATCATTTAAATTTGATTATCGCTTTCCATTTTTGTTGAAAAAAGAAATAAATATATCTGTATGCTGGAATAGATAAAGAGATATAAAGACTGACTTTAGCTTGTTAAGTAGCTTAGTTTGTGGCGAAATCTTCCTCACAGTACTGGTGAATTAGTCCCTATACATAATATATAAAGCCTTTATACAACCATACCACTGCACAAAAGGTGGCGTAACCTCTTACATATTGTGCAATGCACCATTTTAAAATCGATAATATGTAATTCTCTTTCCATTTTCGTTGGAAGAATTCCACATTAAACTCTCCATGATGTAACTCACCAATATATATATAATATGTACTGCACAAAAGTGTCGTAAGTTTTTTAATCTTGTGCAATACAAACAGTTTAACTTGATTATCTCTTTTCATTTTCATTTACATAGGAATAACTCCATAATAATAAACGCAACATGATGGAATAGATAATACAAGTGGTGTAAGGGCCTATTACATTCATACTAATAAATAAACTGCACAAAAAGTGTCACAAGTTATTGAATCTTGTGCAATGCAAAATAATTATTCATAATTCGATTATCCCATCCCATTTATCTAAGAATAATTCCATATCAGACTACATGATGGCATAGGAAGTACAAACGGAATACGGACCTTTTAACAAAAGGAGCTGCACTGCTATGACTGATCTTATCAGTTTTCAGTCTAATTGAATTGCTGATAAATATTGGTTTCATATCTGGCGCTGCTGGGTACTCCAATCTATCTGGGACCAAGACAATTCTGTCTAACGGTTTTTATAGGTGCACTCTCGCTTTTGACTGTTTGATGCGAGTTCCAATACCAATGGCTAACCTTAAGGCATCACGTGTGGAATTCATCCAAATTGTATTGCCTGCAAACCCGTATTGACCGACCATATCAGCAATACAAATGGCACCGGTGCAGAGAAACACAATAAACCCATCAATACATACAAGGTTCCAAGGGAAAACTACGTCCTCGACATGAAATTACTTATCTCAAACTGAAGTCACCGGCTCAAATGGGGCGGGTGGGAGCCATTTCAGTCCGATAGCTGTCATCGCAGCAATTGGAAATCGATAGAAATGGTTGTGGCTGTCTTCATTTGGCAGGAGAAGAAAATAGAAGGTCTGAGGGACGATTGGCAGGGGAGTCCATATCGTTGTGTAGACCTCCAACAACGGAGCAGAAAACACCAACAAATAGGTTAATAGCTCCCTCCTTACAGCATAGCCCCCTGAAAACAAGCCATCAC
Organism: Sthenelais limicola; assembly: GCA_942159475.1. Taxonomy (NCBI): domain Eukaryota; kingdom Metazoa; phylum Annelida; class Polychaeta; order Phyllodocida; family Sigalionidae; genus Sthenelais; species Sthenelais limicola. The sequence goes on along the minus strand of OW804094.1, from coordinate 31,463,651 downwards.
TTTTCCTGTGCCTGCCAATACATACCGGTATCCGATGTTGAGTCTACTGATCAAAGTACCAAGAACGAAAGATCCTTTCTCCAAAAGCAAGAAGGCTTCAAAAGCCCAGCGATTTATTGCAAAGAGGAATATATGCAAAGTCATTACGTCTTTGCTAGCAAGTTGGCAATTGTGCTAGTGTGACCCATGATAAAAAATATCGATGGTTTAAAGCTCATGAATATTGAACCGTTCCAGATGCCTTTCTTGCCCTACTGATAAAGGCATACAGTAATGACGAAGATATGTCAGTAACCTTCTATTAGCAAGGTATTCCATGACAGTAAAAACGCTAACTAAGGCGGAAAGTTGGGGAATATACATATACATGCATGTATATATAGCAGGCACACCGATCCCTTACTTAAAGACACAACCTTCTGCATTACCTTGGGCAAGTCATATACTTTCCCATTAATGTGCCGACGTATTTTTACCTGAGAACAGGATGAACTTATTGACTAATATCTTCTAAGGCTTCATTGTCTTCAAGAACAAAGAGCCTGCATTTAAGCATAAACGACTATGAATGATATTTATAGATTGGCATAACATGCTTCCACAGAACCCAATAAAGTGAGCTAATTCTAGGCCATTTGTCGCATATAGTTATATTGTAATATGATGACCTGCTCTAAACAGAGCAGGCAGGGTAATGTATGAATATCTAAATGACTGAAGACATTGTCCCCTTTTCAGTATATTTTTTCTCTCATGTATTTTACCTGGTGCTATCCTATATAGAGCAAGGCACTTATTAAAGACCAAGCACGCCCATAGAAAGACGATGATTTCACCTTGACTATATGAGAGCCATATATATATAGATGAAGGGGATAAAGGACCAAATGTGGTTGTTCGGGCGTGGTAGGAAATGTGATCTGTTTAATAAATAATTGTAATATCGAATGCGATGAAAAATAGGTCCTTTGATTCAATGACATATGATCAATCAACGCTAAAGTGATTCTCTTGTGTAAATATCATGACTTCCCAAGAAGTGTAATAAGTGTATATATAGGTGTGTTTCCGATTTATCTGGCTGAAAACTATGTAGGGGGGGTGGTAACTTTTTTTTTTTGTTAATTTTTTTTGTTTGGAAACCACCTCCCAGGAACTGAAAAAAATGTCTTAAAATGTCTTTCATAACAATAGTTGTTTTGAACATGGGAAATGTGCTTTTTGACTACTGTTGCCTCTGTTGTTGCGGCCTAGGTTGGTAATTTTGTTGCCTTGGTCGCTGTTGTTGACGAGGAGGGGTCTGTCTGCCTCTCCCCTGATTTTGATATCCTCTAGGGCTTCCTCTAGCGCTTGGTCGCCGGCTCTTTCCTCGTCGACTGGATTTTCTTCCACCCGCTGTTCCTGACCAATATTATTCCCAGCTAGTTGCTGCACATTTCTGTTCATAATATCGTCTAACCAATGATTATTCACTACCCTTTCCTGTTGAACTTGTTCTGGCCCTTCTATCTGTTCACGTGCTGGAGGAGGGGGTAGCGGAATTGCTTGTGGATTTGCTTCTACTTGTCTTTCCTGCTCATTTTCCATAGCCTGAGGCACTTCATAGGGATGTTCCTCGAAAACAAGTTGTTTCGGCTGTTGGTTCAGTATTTTACCACGATTTTCTCTCAATTGTCTTCTCGTCACAATTGCTTGAGGAATGGCCGCCAAACGTTCCACTGATTTCTTTAGTCTGTCGAACAATGCCAACTCAGGCGAATTCGGAGCATCTTCCATGCTTATTATCTGATGAAATGTTCAAATAATCTCTCCATATTCCAGGAAAGAACTCGCTTGTTCATGTGAGATTTTATAAGTCCAAGATCGAGCGGGTTGTCCGCCAGTGTTAAGGTATGAATGGAAGAATAGCAAACGAACGTGTGGTCTTCGTGAGAAGAACTAAGCAACTGATTTAATGAACTAGAATCTGTACACATGTTCCTTCAGGATGTGGGTAAGAGTAGGGGGCGGAGCCCTTACGTAATACCTATGGCTTAGCATGAATAAGTAGACTTGCACAGTACTGGATAGCTAAGTATAATTAGCGATTTTAATAATGAGATATTATATTTAATAGGGGTTAATTAGATAGATAATGAGGTTACACAATGTTACGTAATGTTACATAACAAGTTTTGGGTTAGGAAAACACGTTTTCCTGCTTTTATAAGCTTTTTTTTGTCAAAAAATGCAAAAAAAGTAAGATATGATGGGGAAAAAATCAGGTATGGTAAAAAAAAAATTAGGTAGGGTAAGGTTTTTCTAGGTATATAGTAGGGGGGGGGGGGGTAAATCGGAAACACACCTATTTTTTGGGGGGGCCTAAGACAAACAATTGTTTTCCTTTATTCCCTTCGCCAATTAGTTTAAGGATTAATGGGATTGCAATCCATCTCCGCTGGTACTCCATTGGATGAGAAAACCGATTTCCATCCAATTATGTATTATTTTTAGGGGCTGTGACACAACTAGTTCTAAAACCCTGAAGAGAACGCGGGTATAGGCCTACCTGGGTTTTTCTCCTTTGAGAGATTCGGAAACAATGACTGTTTATTTCCGTCGAAAATGATTTATGGGATGGCACGGTTAACCTTTTATTGGGACAGATTTTCGCCATCAATCTTTGAATAGTACTTTGCATTAGCATAATGCCTCGTATCGAAATCTTTATATTTAAGGTACGTGCGGTAACGTGAATTCAATGAAGGACTTTGGTTTAATCGTCCCTTCAGAAACACTTACCGTTTGAGCCATGAGTTCCGTATGGTCGAATACCCTTTCAACAGCGGGACTGGATTAAGTATTCATATAGGAAATGGAGATGGCTTATATCAGGTTGAATTAGATTTGCATAATCAAGATTAGGTGGCAAATGTAAGTATAATGCGATTATATGATAGGACATGGCAAAACGTGTCGACCTTGATAACATCGATTGGTGAAGTTCCCAATGAAATTTTGTCTAGCACCATCGCTTTCATTAGGTGCCATTTATACTACTTGATTTTCCGGCTCAAATACGATGCGATCATGTTTATCTGAAGACTGCATGATGGCAGTTGTCGTGGCATCAAAAACCATTATGATATTATAAGTAAATCAAATTTTCTCCATACGAAGGGTGGTTGCCAAAAAGGGATTTTGACGCATGTTTATTGAAACTTGGAGAATGTATTTCCTTATTTTCCGCCACTTAATTACCCATTCACTGTGCCACAGCTGGTCCATACCTAAACGACGTGAAGGGTGTCATTGCACAGAGTGGGCACATTGTAAAGATGAGCCAGGATCGAAGTTCAATGAATAAAATTGGTGTTTCCAAGTCCCGCCATTCGTCGTGAGCCTTGCCAGGGCGAGATTAGAGGAACAGTGGAAGTCACCCATACCGCTATAGGGAGTGTGAGAGAGAAAGTGAGGGTGTATTTCAGAGAGCGGTGTCTTGGGTAACCAAGGCAGAGGGGACTTTTTAGTGTTTGTGTGATGGATCCTCCCGGAGAGACGTGAGTTTCCCATCTGTCTAGTGAGTGGCTCATGTATTGGGGCGGCACGAGGGGTCCTGGGAGCTCCCCCAGTAGACAGATCACAGGCTAGTGTGACAGATTATTTCCATGCTAGACAGGCACTAACTGTGCAGTCCAAACGCCCCTATCCACTGATCTATGCACATAGGGACAGACGCTGGGAATATCTTTATATGAATTGCGACCAGAGGGTTTATGTGGACGCACAAGCAAGCAGTACACTCCGAATGTTCCCCTCTCCCTCTGCCCTCCACTTCAGGAAACAGGACCTGTAGGTTCGGGCGGGTGTAATGGCAGTAGGGATGGCTAACATTTAAAGACAGAAACCTATTAAATCTTCCCTCCTTCTTCCAACGAGTTCCCACAAGGCCAAACAGCTATGGGGCCATAGAGACGCTCGTTATGTATAGACCGATCTATTGGGTGCTTTTATTGTTTTAGAAGTTAGTTCTCGACTTTCCGCGGCATTCGCTCAAGTGAAAAGCATTACTCAACCGAATGGACTTTCTAATATTTCCATGAGTTAGTGGATGATATTTCCTCTCAGTAGTTGCCATTCTGCTGGGTAATCCATAACACATTCAATTAAACTAAATACCAACTCTTTGACAATATGACATTCTGACTAACAGTCAGAATGAAAAGGTCATGAAATTTATTATGAGTGTGATCCAGGGATGCCTTCCACCTGAATCTTTTATGAACTCCAGCCCATTCCTATCGACCTATACATGTGAATGATGCGATCAGCAGGTTTTATCATTGGACTGAGTGCCTGGGCAGGTGCTCGATTTATGTCCGAATCTCACAGTAGATAAACCCCCGCACTTACCACCACTCGGACCTCCTAAACTTTCTTGCCGGCAGATATTGAAGTAAGTCTCATCAGATGACACGCAAGGCAGACAGAAATAGACACTGCCTTTTCACTTTTTGCCAGCATTTCTTGGTTTTATATGGCCCGTTGTTTACCACTGCCAGGGGAATTTCATAGATAAATGTGCGTTGGAGGGGACTTTCAGATGGGGTCTGAATGGTTCTCTGCGCCATCGGACATATTGGCTGAGTTTAAAAGAAATGGGCGGACTTTCAATATATATTATTTAAGCAGGTCACATTTTTGTTTGTGTGTTGTTTGTAAACTTTTATTGAAATTTCAAGAAGGTGCATCTCTGTGTGCTCTGTGTATTTTAGCACAGCGTTTCTAATGTAATCACTAAAGCATGTCTATTTTTACCATATATAATGTGCCAGTTTACTTTTTCCATTTGCTCAAGAGGCTAGTTTTTTTTACAGGCATGCTTATACACGGACACAAGGATCTCAGTTGAACTTTGGTAGTTACATGTATATCTGGTGGATTCTGTCAGTATCCTTAGTGATAATTATCTGGAGATTTAACCTCTTATCTTGACCAGTCTCTTCTTCCAATCATTGGTTTGTAATGTTATTTTCATTTTGTAAATAGTAGTCAATTACTTTTTTTCGAAATAATATTACTTTGATCTCATCATAAATCCTAATATTTAATGGTTGTTATCAGTTAAGTGTTTATCCAGTCCTATCATTTTACATATAATGCAATTTTCTCAGGCAATACTGAAAAAAGTAGAGTAAATAGTTTCGTCAAAATTGCAACTGGTTTATCGTTTCAGATTCTGTTTTCCTTGATTTCTCAGAAAGGTTTGATATTTCTAGAGCTATAGATATTTCATTCGTTTCTGCTATTGTCTCCAATTTCAAATCAAGTTAACGAATCAGAGTATATTTTGTCATCTGTCATTATGTAACATTCTATATTATTTTAGTACTAAAGGATTTTATATTTAAACTCTTTAACTTATGTTCGTGCGTTCCCTTGCGGTTCTTTCTATTCGTTAAGCTCTGTTCTTCAAGTATTGTAATTTATTTAGCAATTGTTAAGTGGTAGAATTGTAGTAATTGTCGCCGAAGTCAATGACTGGCTGGATTGCTGCTTTGTAGATTAATTATTTCTTTGTTCTTTCATTAGAACAATCTTTGCGTTTATCTTGTTTTTTTTACGCAAATTTGTTTATTCAGAACATCATACATAGAGGATTTTCGTTGTGCTCTGAGATGAATGCAGAAGAATTTAATCATTTACAGAGAGAACGAGGGTGAAAATTAACAATCCATATAATCTAAGAATCATTAATATTTTACACAATCAAAAATAATCAATGAGAGGATGAGATGAGATGAGATATATACAGGCTTTTTGATAAGCATTTCAACATATAAAGGTGTGAGAGGGTGTCGGTTATTCCCGAACATACCATATTTTGGTTGTCAGAATATTACATATATTGAATTTGTTGACAGGCTTTTGCCGGCTTTTTAAATGTTAGGTGTTCATCCTTCATTTGACCAAATATAATTCTTGATTATCTAAGCTATAGTTATTCATTATTGAGGTTTACGTTTTATTAGCGATGGTAATTTTGATATGTTGTTTTTTATTATTTATTTTTATTTTCTCATCACAGCACTACGTTTATAAGCTATTGTCTTTCTGGTAGTTTAACGAGATTTTGGTGAAGGTCGGTATGGTCGGTATGGTCACATAAACGAATGATTGGATAGATGTCTGTATCAAAATGATATAATAAGTCAGTTATAAATGAGTGGTGCCCAATGAGGACGTTTTAGAAACTCTGTAGCAAAAACAACCTCACAAAATCCTCCGAACCTTTGGTCAAATGACTCTTGGAAGGACTGGAAAAGAATGGAACAAAAAGTAGAAAATATTTAGTTTTTGACCGATGTTAACTGCGAGTGCAGCTTTAAGAGAGCCTCCCTGTGTGGTTATATGTTCAGTCCATGATACACATAAATTCTTATTTAACGAGAACGTCAAGAGATTTAAGGTTCTGGGTTTTCGATCCTAGATAATGTTTCATTGAATCCAATAAATCTAACAATGGCGGTTCGACGCTCATTTCCTACGAAATATCGGTCTGTCCCAATTAGTAACCCTTTACGACGAAACACACTGGACACAAATAGAGAGTGATATTACATGTCAAGAGTGAGTATACGACAAATGTGCGACTGTGAAACTTGATGCATTTGAGTCTTTAGAAAATAAGTCTCTAGGGAACGCATAGATTTTATCGTGGTCGAGATGTTATATTGCTCTGTCAGGAAACTGAATGTATGCTTAGAATAGCTTATGTCCCATATGGTTTTATTTCAATATACCGACAGGATTTCCTCCCAATATAAAATCCGAGCGGATGCATTTAAAACCAATCCCAAGTCGACACACCATAAAGGAGCGTTTTATTTGCAATCTACCTTGCCTTTTATAAGCTTCGTTAATGTTTTATGAACCAACTTCATCTATATTTATGTTGTTGTTTGTATTGGAGCACCTGCCTATATAACTAGAACTCATGATATCGATACTGCTTGATATCTACGTAATTTATTAGCTGTCAAAATTTATGTACTTCTAGCAAATTATGGCTCCTATGTCTCCCTAATATTCATGATATACGACAGGACTATGCTAGCTCTAGCATGCTACGAGAGGCATGCTCTCCATGTAACAAAATACAATGCTCAAAGCATATATCAAAGATTTAGAGTATATAGTTTGTTTCGGTTTCCATGTTTTGGAAATGTCACGATACTATCGCAATATCCTCCATTCTTCATATATTCTCCATTTCATGTGTGCACATGAGACTTTTCAATTGGTGACATGAACTCTCTTTGTTTCGGGGACGTACCATTAGGTTGTCGACCATTAGGTTTCTGCTACAGGGGGTATGCATTCAGATCATGAATTACAATCACCGCAGTTTTGAAAAACTTTAGGACAAGGTCGTCAACGTATTGTTCTTGATGTCATTCATTCGCGCATTTTACCGATGTATATATTACGTTCAGTGCGTGTTGAAACACATGAAGTAAATCCAAATTTAAGGTCTAAAAATATGGAATATGGTATTGTAAAAATAACTATAGTATAAGTATAAGTAAGTATTGGGCATATAATACATTCTATGGGGAAACAATTTGGCAATTCTGCGAAGCTAGGATCAATCTGCTCTGGTGGCTCTTTTTTAAAGGTTTTTATTGCAAACAGCGTTGACCCGATATTCTCATATTGTACAAATAGATTCATGAAGTTTGATGATTACATACATACACCCCAAGCTATCCCGTTTGCACCATTAATGTCTTAATTTGACTACTTCTTTCATAACTGAATTAAGACTAACGATAATCATTTCCCTACAAGTGTATCGTAGATATTCTTCTCACTACTCAGAGTTCACTCACTAGTTGTTGCCTTACAAGAATACTGTGAAGCCAGTGCAAGGGAAGCCTTTGTTAGACAATCTGCAGATTTAACAATTCCCGACGACAACGCAAAGAATTGAAAGCCAAGCTAGACATGTGGAAAGTAGGCGAAGGTAGCAGATTTCGAATCATTACCAGAGCGATCATTTCAATGCGAGCCATCATTACAGTGCACGCATCAAAATGATTTTAAAACTTCCATTGGAACAGTCCCAAAATGCGAGCTGCGCATTTGAAACCTGATAAAAGTTCTAGAGTCGCAGGTGGGCTCCCAGGATTAAAAACATCCTTTCAGGTGTCATGAACAATGAATGACGCGTAAGACTTTCACACCGAACTACGTAGTGAAAAGAGGAGCTATGTGCTGGCTGAAATAACACAAAATTCACAAGGAAATCGCGAAATGAATGAGATCCTTTTTGATGCTGTCTGATTGTGTCTCCGCTTATTTAGAATTTTCAACATAAAACATGGGGAGAATTATGTTTGATGTTTGTGGTGAGTTGCGTGTGTAACCCAACTTTCTTCCTCTCTATACTGAAACCGTCTGGCACGAGCAGCCAGAATAGACCTGGCTTGATGTATCACCCTAAGCTAATACTTGGGATGCTTGAGGCAGTGGGTGGTGGCATAAACTAGATCCTCCAGCAATATTACACCGATGATGGCAAATTTTACTTTGACCCTGTCTTTTATTTAATAGCAAGCCTAGAAAGCGAGTTAGTGACTGTCATTGTCAACAGAACTCCGCCACTTCTATGAAGCTGTCTATTGGGGTGGAATCATAATCATTGTATTTTTAAGGCAGGCTGTATGTTCAATATTCAATGTGTAATAGGAAGAGCGAACGTAGTTGGTCTCAATACAGTGGGGCATATCAGCTTCTATAGTATATCTTAATGATTTTGTTGCGTGTTTATCTATTGTCTGCCGTCACCCGTTCATCTCTGGAGCCATTCTATACTCGGAGGATTGAGTTAAAAACTAAACGATTTCTCTTTCACTCACGAAAAGGTTTGTCGTGTGAGTAATGCAATATGTTCTTCATGTTATCAGCAACAATTCAAGCAAATCCTGGCATGTTGTAGGCATTACAAGGGTTTTAATGACCTTATAACGAAAGGTATTCATTCTTAGAATGATTTTCCAGACATAGCTATTTATCAAGAAATGCTTTAGGATGTATGACGTAAACATATATTCATGCATGTATAGTTTACATTTTTCAAAATGAACCTAACATTCCCAGATGTGTTGAAAGGTCTTTTCCCATGGCTTCCTACTTTCTCCTGCCATTCCCTTTTTTATTCAGTGCCACTAAAATATGTGCATGCCGCCTGACATCGGCAGAATCATTGCGGCTTCACATGTTATTTTTATTGGAATCCAGGCCAATTTTGGTTCCCATTGATGCATGGTGATGAGAAGCATTGGTCCCTTAACATTCACTTGTAACATTCATTTGCTTCGAACCTAGAGTTACATTGATAAAGCGCTGGATCTATTCATTTCTGATATCCATACATTAGCACAGAATTACTTCCAAATATCATTAATATTTCATGTCAGCACAATAGCAACATGCATACAAGATATTTCGCTGGTCATGAAAAATTGATGAAGTAATTGTTCGCTTGTCAGATTTATGGATTTCAATGACCAGGGAAGCTTTTCGCAATTCAGAGAATGATAATAAAATGATCATGAATAATTGCTGAAAACCTTCCATTATTTCCATAATTTGATGAATTATTTCTTATGCCTCCCAGCAAAATAGCTACTTCCGTGTGGTGACTTGGAAGAAACATGTTTTCCTCATTTGAATTAGGTACACGTTCCCTTGTTTCAACCCTTGAATAGCGGGGATGGGCTGGTTGTTTAGCCTTCACCAAGATAATGCAGGGAAATCACGTGACTTGTTTCTAAACCCAGAAAGGTCACGGGGCAATAATTGGAGGATCGTGGTGATACTCTTTCTCTTCACGTAAACATGGTATCGGAACTTGATTAAATAATAACTCTTTACTTTAAATATTTTAATCTTAATCTATGTCATTCGCAGCTGCTTCCGTGTTGATCTAATAACTGCTTTGTTTCGCTCACAAGCAGGATGAGGCATCATTTTAGCCTGTTATTAATTCTGACATTTTGAAGGCATATTAAGACATTTCTTATACATTATATAAGTTATGCAACAAAAGTAAATGTGCGTATAGTTATACATATATATACAACAGCAGTTATAAATGAAATCAGACTGGTTTCGTTCTATTAAATAAACTCTCAAAAAGTGTATAGTCATTATGGTAATGAACTTCGAACTGGTTTAGTGTTATATATGACACTATAATCTTGGTGTTATATGACACTATTATGTTTATGATGATTTGGGAATAGTAAAGTTCTATAATACATATCTTGGTGGCCGGACCAATATGTCAATTAAAGTGGCCATTCTCATTAAAACGAGTAGTCACAGAATCACATGAAACTTTTTCCGTGTAATAATATAGTATATGTATGACAATATCTAAAGTATAGGGCATCAACATTGTGTCTTCATTCAATAATCATTGAATAAGTGTAATGAATAGACCAGATTTCAAATCACAGATTAGAGCCGTAAAGTGCTGCCCTCACTCTCTAAGTGACCAGAAATGTAACTGACTTTAACCTAGGAGTCTATGAACGACATTTGGTCGAGCCTGGTATTATGTAACACCAGATGCCAAACCAACTGCCACTTTAAAATTTCTGCATGGAGTGCAAAAACGATTTTGCTCACTATTTTACCAAACATCTGATATAATAAGAATTTCATAGTTTTGATATCCACAGGAGTTAGTTAGGTAGGGTAAGGTGCACCAAATACTAGAAAAGGAAGTAGAAATTCCGTTACTCGAGAATCTAGCCAAGAACAGTGAGAAGTGTCACTTTAAATTAAAGTATTTCTCACTAGAAGTCCCCATAAAGTCACGAGGACGGTGTGCATGAAGTAAACAAATTCCATGTTCTTTCTTCTATACAAAGGCTCGTACGATTGAATCATTTCTCATTAGCCCTGGTTCTCCTCTGATTGTAGGTACGCCTCTGAGTGATTACATCCGCCATTATGAACCGGTGTATTACGACCATGACCGTCTTCACAAGGATCATCACAGAGCCAAACGCTCACCTGACTCCCACCTTCATCTCAGCTTTGATGCCCACGGCAGGTAAGCCAATCAGGCTTTCTCTCCACTCCTTTCATGTTCGACCAATAAACCAATCATTTGCTGATTTTCTTTCCAATATGGTGACATAGAACTATGGGATAGGGGGTAGGAGTTTTGGAAGCTGGGTAACGGGCTTATGATTAAAGGAATTTTGAGCATGTAAAGTGAAAGAAGAATTTTCTTTTTGTCAATATACCGATAGGACGAAGGAAATTTGCCTTTTTTGAATACATAACAAATAAGTTATCTTGGGAGAAAACCTCTAGTTTAAGGTAAATGGAATTTCTCTGATCGTTGAGTATTTGGATTTAGTTGAAGTTAACGAGGCAGAATTTTCTAAACTGATATTCATAAACCACTACTGAAACTGAAACAGGTTGAATGAAATACAAACACTAGGACAACGGCTAGAATACAAAACAATTGGCACATGGCATTAAAAGAAACTTCTATCCCATATCTAATGTTTTGACGACATTAAAGGAAGGTCTTCAACACCAACACAATGGCATTCATACTACCAATGAAGGCAGCTATTTATAAGAAAAAAAGAACCACAACCCAACCCCAGTTCGGGTGAAATACACGAGATCGAAAATTCAGGTCGGGTAAATATACCTTTAAAATGGCTCCAATGTAACTATGATATCAATTTTATGGACAGCACATATCCTCCCACTAAAATCCGTCCCATGGTATTATATTGGATTCGGCTTTTCAATTATTAGTCTTGGTTCATATGATATATTGATAACCCTATCTAACCGCTATGTGAGTATGACTGCGAATTGCGCAGGTACAAATACATGTATATGGCTCTCGCGGGAATAATAATAATCACCACCGACATGGAAAATTACTAGACTGTAGTGAATTCTGGTCGGACTGGGCGATCCTATCATCAGGAATCTATTTTCGGCGCTATTCAGTTGGAGAAGGGATCAAATACATCAGCCTATCTGGTTAACATTGCCATCGGCGAGGCATCATGGGAGAAGAAGCTGTTCCATCTACGTTAATAAAACGTTGGTTCTAACTTAGACAGGTCCAACAAGGAAGACCAGGTCCAAGAAGTGATATAAGGAGGTGCTAGATCTCTTCCTGGGACAGTACAGGACAGGCGGCTAGGTAATAAAAGAGTGCGAGGCCAAGGTGGCCCACACAGCAGTATAATGTCTCGCACAACTCTACCATAGGGAGAAAGCAACGTTTTATGACCCCCCCGTCTCCCCGAATCAATGTATATAATATATAGATAATACGATGAAGATATTTCATATCGTAAATTTGCCCGTTAATAAGTGATTGCCTTAAGTAATGAAATAGTATTTTACTTTACTCAGATTTATATAGAGAAACGCGCCGTGTACGGTCGCACAAACAACCTAACTATTCTGTTTAAGTAAAAGTACTGGGTGATATTTAAGACTTTCCAATGGATGTGATCCGGAAGGTGACCTTATACTAAAACAATATTTGCCTTCGTCAGCTAGTATCAAGAGGAATAGTTGATGTTAAGCCATTCAAAATATGGATGCATATGAAAATCGGAGCGTTTATCCGCATCACACTGCAATGAACCAATCCTATCTACAACAATATTGTTTTTACCCTTTTGGAAAATCAAATATTTATGAGAATTCTAATGGAATCTTCCGAACTATGGTTGCATAAATTTGCAATTACTTTATTCAAACATTTGGGTAATGATTATGATATTGAGACATTTGCAACCTTGGCTCATTTTAATAATGCGCCGGAATAGATGTTTAGTAATATCCAATGGTATACACCTTTTCAACCAGAGCGTAGGCGAGACAAAGAGAAACACGTCAATGAAAATTTTCAATGTACTGTTTATGTCTCGATTAAATTTAGAACAACAATCCAGACGAATGAAACTGTCCAGGCAAGTAAAGACAATTACAACGCGGTCCAAAGTATACTTTTTCCTTTGACTTCAAAACAATGCAAATCATCTCCAGTAAGATTAAATATTAAAAGAATATAATTTAATCAGGAATAAAACAGTAGCGAATTAGGAGTCCTTAACATCTCGCCATCTAAAACCATTATTTTCAAATGATTGGTTTCAGATATGTTCAATGTGAATGGCACATCAAAATATGACAATTTAATTAAAATGTGTTTTTGGACGTACCTGAAAAGGAACCATGTCATGCATTTTAATTGAATTAGTTTTATATGTATATCAGACTTTTTAAAAAGAAAATATGCATACCACGATTTTCCTAACAAAATCTCTTTCCGCTTAAGTACAAAGCCAGGGCACGACATACATGTTTAATACATCTCTTGTTCTGAAGCCTAAATAATAGTATTATGATGATGTCAACCTGAATGAACTATCTCTCTCTCATTTCGTTTCAGGACATTTAATCTACGGATGCGCCGGGATCTTGGCGTTTTCCATCCTAATTTGGTGGTGGAAACAAGCCATGGAGAAATGTTTTATGATACTTCTCGAGTATATGTCGGAGAACTCACAGGTGGGTGTTATATTATGCTTACTCGTTTTGTGTTTTTACAGGATAGGACCATTAGTATCATTGCAACCTCCTTGTGTCGCTATATGCGTCGCTGTATTCATGGATTTTCCCAGCATTTGCTACCTAAAGATATCCCCTTTGCTGCCGTTACCATGTTTCTTATATGTGGTTGTGCGTTCCGCAAGAAAATCACATTACAGGTGGATGTGCAATATCCCAGAGAAGCGATATGATATCTCGAAAACAACTCTCAAGTATCATGCATTCAGTTCTATTGAAAGAGCGAAATAATCCGGTAAAAGCCAACTGTCCAATTAATTCGGACGTTTCATAGTTTGTATTGCATTCTTACAACGCACTGCAGGGTTTGGACTGTTCACGTGTCCTGTGCTTAATGGGAATTGCTATCTTGAGTATTTCTTAAGTGCAGTGACATTTTGGGAGTTATATCGTCTATATCCTCATATTGAACATCGACTGGGTGAAGAATTTCTTCACTTCACTCTCAATATTGAAAATGGTTAGCCATTTATACGAACAATTGCACTATATTGATAACTGAATTTCATCTCATAATTAGTGTTTTCATCCCGGAATTAGGGCACCACCGCCAACAAGTCATTCACTGTAAGGTCATCCATTCATAGGTTGGGGACACTTAAGAGGTCCCGATTTTTCCTGAGCCAGACCTAAATCAGTTACCATCCGTGGTGTATGGGTTGCGTTTCGGGCACCATTTGAAGCCGACCATTAACGTTAGGGAAAGGTCAGGCCCTATCTTCCTAAATATTCATCAGTTATATGATGAATGACCAGTCCTGGAATAAACCTATTGAATTTTTATAACTTTACCAAAGCCCCCTTCTTGAACACACTGTGGTAGAAAGGTAGAATGCACATGTATTCACCCCCTAAATAAGCCACAGCTATTGGGGCCTCTCAATCCTAACAAAAACCCTCCGTGATTTATTATTTGTTGGCCAGAGACACTTAACAAAAGGTCATTCTGATGTTGAAAAACATAATTTCGCCGCATTGTACTTCAACATTGCAATCTGTTGGTAGTGCAGATTCCCAAGGGCAATAAATATCCATTATGTTTTCAGGAAGTATCGCTTAATCGCTTTGTCCTGATTTATTTGAAGACAGTTGAGATGAAGCCAGTCTGAGGGTGGGCCAGCTGTCTATGTACAGTAACCCGAGAACACTGGCAACACAGCTTTCCTGGGAGAAATATCATAAAAGGCATCAATCGAGACCCCTGAAAGCATCTCATCCTATAGACCACTGGCAAGGCAGCGGTGCCACAGACACTTTAGGTAGCTGGAGGAGGAACGTTCCTCGTGTGTAAAGACAACGTATTGGCAGAGCTAATTAACCGGATGATGTTAACAAGTATTTTCTCCTTTTGGGAACATCAGCGGGTATACGCCAGTGAGTTTCAGGTTTCATCCTCGTTAAAGCTGATCCTTCTTGCCCAAGGCGGACTAGGGCATTAATTGCCATATCAGAGTTCCGTCGATTACATACCTCTCTCTCGTACGGCTATACTAAGATCAAATTTTCGCGCTGTCAGGCGGATTCCTGCCTTGGTTGCGCGACTACACCACACCATCTCTACTGAGGTTTGTCGCCGTCCGGCTCGGAATCGTCCTAATCCCATTTCCCGTGCTATGCAATTTTATGGGGTA
Source organism: Sthenelais limicola (assembly GCA_942159475.1). Taxonomy (NCBI): domain Eukaryota; kingdom Metazoa; phylum Annelida; class Polychaeta; order Phyllodocida; family Sigalionidae; genus Sthenelais; species Sthenelais limicola. The sequence continues at coordinate 31,448,343 of OW804094.1, read as the reverse complement.
TTGGCGGACATCATTTATTTTGATTGTTGTCAATGGTCTCATCAGACTTAGCCCGATCGGATCACATGGCGCCATAGAGAAGGTTTTGGACGGCGTCCACGACCGATCGCTTCCAGCACTGGCCTATCTTACAGGTAACCTGATTATAGAAAGGCTAGGACTTTGGGGTAAGAGTGCCCGTTTCCCCTGATGGGATAACCTTTTGAAAGAAAAATGCATGACTAGGTTGGTCCAATTGTTCCCCCGACCAACAAGCAGATCGATTCATACAAAGGATTCTCGGCTATAAACTGTATCGGCTTCTAAGATGGGTTTCGATATGGGATTACTGCTCCATTGGCTTGTATAGTCTCCCCGCAGATATACGGCACCAGAACAAAGCCACATCTTCTGAGTTAGAGTAAAAGTCTCATTCTAATAACTATTTAGCCCCACCTGCCGTACGGAACTAAATCTACCTCCTTGTTATTTATTTGGATCATTCGCTGTCGGGCTATATTGTCCACGGACCACGATGATAATTTCTAGCCAAGTTTGACGAAAAATTACAGATGTATAGACCTTGGTGTAGGCCCCAATGTCTTATCTAATCACTAGAGGCCAAATAAAACATTTTACTATACGTGTGGCCATCAATAAAAAACAGAACAATTTTGATTAAGCGGAGTATTTTTAACCAGGTCTATTAGAAAAGTAATACGATTCGTACTGTGATTCGAATTCCTTTATCGAACTTTCTAATTACAATCAGATTACCCTTCCCTGAAGATAGAACCAGGGTAATGTTGACCCATATGATATCTAAATTAAACGCAGGATGATAGCTTGGAATATAAACATACCAGTATACTTCTAGAATATATCTTTTAAATGATTTCGACAGTCTGTGTCATTTAAAATTCAAAATGGTGTCACGGCGAAATCCCACTTTCGGAAGTCTTTCCTGACTATTTCCAAGACGTTGACTTGCCATTAATGTAAATAGAATTTGACAAGTGATATTGAATACACTTGACCCCGGTGTGCCACGCGAAGATACATAGTCAGATACTTGGTATCTGCCCACGCATGCAGCCTGGCAAAACACCTATAATTTAAGAATGAATACTGGAGCGATATTCTTGGGAAATGGGGTCTATTTCCTGAAACCAATTCAAAGTAATGGATGCTCACTTGCACCAATCTGTCTCACTTATTCAGCCACCCAACGGCGGGCTGTTGATCCCTCGGCTCAGGTTTATCGCGAGAAAGATGGTTTATTTTCAACAGGCGCCTAAGATGTAAAATCGGGAAAAGTATAAGGCGGCTTTAGTTATAAATCAATGGTTGATATGGAAACCTCCGGTATTGGTGTAAGTGAAAATATACTAGGAAACCAAGTATATGGACCACCTGCTGCCGAATTGGCCCGTCCAGACAAAGTGATAAGCAACTGTCAACTTGGGATCTGACATGATCGCGAAATCTCATGTCTTTGACCAGTAATTTGGCTTCGCCGATGGTAATACCTCCCAGATTTATACGCCTAGAATGACTCTCCAAAGGCCGTAGCAGACTTGGCTAATGCATCAACATCCCCGCCAAGAAAGTCTGATTTATCGTGCAGTAACACGACACATCCATAAATCTTTATCCTTGTAAGAGGAGAACCCCAATACCCATTAAACTGAGTGAAAAATGTAAGCAGACACTTTGGCCTGACTCGGCGGTCAGGTTATGGATTTTCTGCAAGGACTTGGGCATAAGCGTGAAGGCTCTATTGTGCCTGATGCGAACGACCTGACTTCATTCCCATTGCATTTGATGGCTCAAGAGAAAGGATTCTCGTTTTTGTAAATAAACAATAGCCTTGGTCAAATTGCGGGGAGAGGGTGCACTTTGCTTCGATATTATTAACCAAGAGAAGCAAGATGCTGTCCCGATTGTCCTCATATCAATACTGTTTAACAATGCCGATATCATGTCTATTCATCCACCCCAACCAGTGCTTCATAAAAGGGACAGATTGTTCCCTGAAGTAAAATCCGCCCCCCCCCCACACACGTAGAGATACAGCCAATCTGAGTTACAAAATGGTATCGTATAGTCCGGTGTTAGTGATAGAGTATTGAATTATATATGTAACCAACCATAATGCTAATTTAGATGTCATTTACCCAACCACGCTACCCTGAGAGCATATATGAAAAAGGCCATCCATCTCCGATAAACGGTTTCCTTTCATAACAAATACATCTATGGGCGGGCACTTCATATTTTTCCTTGAGAAAATTTAAATTTCTCTATACTACTAGTAACAGAGCCATACGCAAAATCTCTCTATACTACTAGCAACAGAGCCATACGCTCGGTCCAATTTTGCTATACTACTACACTGCAGAATTGTACGTAGGGTATTGGCGCATCCAAATTATACGCCAGTTCAGCAGGGCATGAAAAGGTCACACCGGGGCCGTATCCTCTGAAATTGTGTGCAAACATACCAGACAAGACCCTATGGCCCAGGCGGTCACATACTTGGTCTTAGATCAAACATTCACCCGCATTTTACGATCCCTTCTGTCCAATAGCTTTCTGTATGGACATGGCCTCGGAGAAACAGCGATCATTTAAAGCCCTTATTTACAGATACTTGGAGACATGAACACACATGTATTGAACATTCTCAGCTAGGCGGGCATATTCTTTGGCAATAGGTCCCTATATGCACGAAGCACTTGCCCTCTCCTCCTGTGTCTGCTCCTGCTTCTGCCTTCTCCAGTGCTCTCCATGGAGTGATAACCCTACCAATAGCTGACCTACTTTCTACCTCCATCTCTCTCTCTCCTCCCCCCTTAGGCACATAGACCGGGGGATGGAGATGTCGAGAATCAGTTCGTACCTTTGTCGCTTGGAACCACACTAAATGGTATGTGCTGCCTCTGCTCCCTTGAGCAAACCAATGGCTTGCTTGCAGCTGATGAGCGTGAAGCCAGGTCAGTGCATAGGGTAGAGCCGGAGCAAAGGCGATGCATGCACACATTCAATATCAGAGATAAAATGCTAAAAATATCAGTATCGACCACTCGCCTGTTTGGGTGTGTGTGTATCCATGAAGGAGGGGTGAAAATAGAATTCAAGCTGCAGGAGACCCAAGAACAGTATCTCCTCAGCTCCGGTTTGCGTCATACATAATGCATAATGTTGGTCGCGGAAGGAAAACTGCAGCGAGTGGAGCTATTTATACAATCTCATCCTTTCTCATTTCGTCTTCTACTACTTCATAGTGTACATTATTATAATATACATAAACAAGAAACTAATGATCTCCCAATCATTCAATTGAAAAAAGGCAGGTGCTACTAGAATGCTCTTTATCATACAGATATATGTAAACATACAATTAAACACTATTGTTTTTGACAAGAAGAAAAACCATTTGCAATTGCCCACGAGAACCTCGTTCCACAGGGACCCCAAGATCAACCCAATTTCCCTCCAAAATGACCTGAGGTTGAATGAGAATCTCCAGCCGATCGGATCTTAGGTTGAAGGGTTCTCTGGAATCAATATTCCAACTTGAAAAGCTATCCTGACAAATCAACACTTTTGCTTGGCTTGGCTACAGAACCACTGCCACTCCTAAGTAAAAATTCAAATTGGAATGAGTCCTAATTCGTGTCTGTCCGAGATTTATATAATTGGATTGCGAGCTTCCATTCAATCCCCAACGGACGTCCGTGTGTGTGACCCGAATATCATTTATCTTAACTAGTCAAATAGTTATATTCCATTCCACAAATGATTTGAGCAAAAAGCAACGGAAGCAAATGGCAATGTCTAACGATCATTCATTAACCCAATTTCGGTAATCCAGGCAAGCCACTGCAAATTTCTAATTTTTCAAACATTTTACGATTACGATGTGAAACTGAAACCACGGTGCTTAGAGGTAGTCGTCTGAGATTTACTTACATTCATGGACACCTCTTACATTTTGTGTCTGACGAACAAAGGCTACTGTCCTAATCTGGTGAAAACATGGTTTCCATACTAAGTACAATACTCGTTTCTCTTGCGATTCCCCCCTCGCATGTCTACTTGCCATTTTCTGCCTATGACCACGATGCAATTTGGATGCTGATGGATCCTGTCTGCAGCCTTTAATTTTTCCCTCTTTCGCCACTGGAGATCTTCAGTCTGCGAACATTGCTTTTCAATGTACCATCAATTGGTCTGATTCTAGCTGGCAAAATCCAGCTAATACCTTTGGCAGTCTAGGTAAATACAATCAGGCTCATGGTCATTGTTATATCAGTTCGGACCAGAAGGATTTCATGTAATACGAAGTTTCATGTTTTTGCCAGGAAAGGCAACGATCCCCGAAACATTATCTTTTCTTTTCATTCCCTCCACGGTTGACTCTCAGAGGACTCTGTTTCTGCATGCCGTGGCCTGGTTAAGCAAACGTTTGGGGAGTGATTCACATTACCAGAGCAGAAATATTTTTAGGCTGGTTCTCGGATGAGAGGGAATCATTTCCTGCATGGGTTTCATTTAAAAAAGCATGCCACCGGAATTGAAAGAAAAATAACCAGGCTAAGGAGAACACTACGTTTGAAGATATCCGGTTAAAAGGACCTTCTGTCTCTATACCAATATATATTCCACCTCATTGAGGACAAGCAACCAACGTTATTTCTCTCGATCATTCTTTAATTATTTCCGAAGCTACAGTTGGCTACCTTCAGTAATAATAATCCATGATGACCATCAAATGGGTGTCTGGTACTAGACGATGTGGGCGTTCTATACTCTCTATCAGACATGACCTCCTGATAGAGCCTTCCAACCGTGCCTCAGGGTGAATAGAGGGGTCTGTCACTGAGCATGCCGTAATACAACATTGTAAGCGTTCAGTTCCATCTACCACTACAACCACAGGCAGCTAAATCCAGACAAATTAAAAAAACACCGCCTTTACCATCACTAGGGGCTTCCCTCCTACTCAAGCCATGGGGATTTTCTCATTCCTTGGTGTCTTAACTGGCCATGAGGAGGAGTCAAAACCTTCCCTCATAATCGTCTGTAATCTAATAAAAGGGAGATCTGTAACCTTGTCTGGTCAGAAAACGTTTATTTGGTCACCATTGAGGAGCATCGGGGAATGAAGACCACCTCCCTCGTTCGGGTGTAGTGAGGGCCTATCCCCTCAGTGGTTTACAATCCCTCTGACACTCAGGCACAGATGGGGATAAGCAGAAGAGCCTTATTCGGGGCAACTTCGATCCTAGCTAACCAGTTGGATCTGTTCCCATTTGAATCGATGTCTGCTTCGTTTTTTTCCTGGATATGTAAATACTATCGATCGATCGGCCATGCGATGCTTTATGGCATATCCCGGTGGAGGTTCAAGGGCCCATGGGACTAATTTCATCGGGCCATTCTCTGAGTTCTAGGAGTGGCTTCCTCGGTGGCTTCCATAGCCTTAGTGGAGAGGTTTTTGCCATGATTAAGCCCTGCTTCTTCATGATAGATTATGTACCCTCGACAGCGCACGTGGTGGACTTATTAGGCCTCCAGGCTGCTTCCCAATGTTAGGGTTCGTCCGCTTGGGTTGCGTGAGAGGTAAAGAAGTCGGCTTCGGCCTGAGGTACGTATCAATGAATGAGATATGGTTAGATACCCTGGATGAAGGGAAAACTGTTGGATGTGCCCCCCTTAGAATAGAATAGAACTCAACTTCCTAAGTTGGCACCCTGCTCGACAGATATTTGGAGACAGATATTTGTATCTAGAGGAGAAATCGAGGGCCTATTGATTCCAAAGTATCCTCTAGCGATATCAACGTAGTCGATTATGAACTTCATAACAATTTCTCGAGTGTGTATTCTAGATACGTATAATTACATCATTAACTGTACATGCACTCCTCTGACGACTTATAAAACACATTACTTTCACTAAATATTAGTCTATATAATCTGGTTGATTTATTCCAATCAGCATAGATCCATCTAACCTTTTAGACAGAAACCTATGGTACCCGGAATATCCCTAATATTTTAGAATTGAAATTTATCTATTTCCTTGTTTAAAACGAGCACAAATCTCTCATCACGAGACATTCTAGTTGGAATCAATTTAGTCTCTTTTTACAGTCGCCATATTGAAGCTGCAAATTCAGGACAACTCGCCATATTTCATGATTCGATTCGATTATTGTATAGAACAGTGGTGTAAATATATATTATTAATCTTCAGTGTAATTCGAATGATAACCACATAATTACAGTCCTTGCTTTTTGAATAACAGAATATATAGGAAATACCTTATATCTGTATGCAGGACATATAAGTGACACGATACAATCCTATTAGCTGTTCGATATTTTGTGATGCACTAACACACATTTGGAGGATCATTAATCGCAGTTCATGCCAAAGAAATGGGTTAATGACAATCATATGTCGCTAAGGCGCATTTTAAAGGAAAGCATAAATCACAGAAAGCAGTATGTCGACCAGAATTTAAGATCATCCTTGGAGAGATCACGTACCACTTAACTGGGATTTGTTTGCATGCTGTTGGGGACAGCTAGGTATTACATGGTGAATTATCTCCTTTATGTGGTGTCGATTAATCTTCTTTGAAATAGATACACTTGAAGGGTGCCTGTACAATGCATCCCTATTATTAGCCACAAACCTTTGTGTACAATAGTAATCATCCAAATTAGAGATCATTGGCAACCGTATCTTCCTAATGCTATATTAATTAATGGAGATTAAAAGGAAGTAACATCTTTGATATCATGTAAGTCAGATTGGGGCTAATAGTTATGTACGAACGGAGTCGACGTATGCGCAAGTAAATGTAAATGTTGTAACATTGTCATTGTCTTTCCGGAGGGAACGAGCCTCACAAGTCGATTTCTATGGAGAGAGTAGAATCTGAACATGTAAAGCAAGCAAGCATGAACCCTGGAGATCATCAAACAAACAGCAATGATTTATTTGCATGTTTCAAGACAGGGTTGTGCTCACAGACTTATATTAGCGTTCGGATGCAGCTCCCAATACTCCTGACCTATACATGTTTTCTACCTGATGTCTGATTTCTGAAACACGCAATAGAAATTCTTAGCATAATAAGAACCAAGCATTTGCTGAGTCTACGCCTTTCCAGTTTGCATAGTTGCTATTGCTGGTTTGCGTGTTTAAATGCCTTCAGATAATCAAGGAATTGTATACATACATTGAACAACATATAATCTGTATCAGGACTACGTCTCACGTTTCTGGACGTAAGTGGTGGCTCATAAATATCCGTAGTGGATTTGTTTTTTCCTGAGAAATGCTCACTTTTCTGTCTTAGCTGTTCTTCCCGTTGGGTTGTCTACATGTTAATTAGAAGTCAAATTAAAAGTTCAGAGCCACTAGAAGTGATGGCTCAATTATAAAACAAAATTTATAGTGCATCTTTACGAATAATCATTTGCCAACACTCAAACATGCATGTCTAAGTATCGGCAAAATATTCTGTACCACTCATACATGCAGTGGCAAACTCAAACTGCCATGTTTCGAGTCGGTGTGCATCAGCTAATTCTATATGTTTAGTTTGAAGAATACGACTATATGGCCCCTGAGATTCGTTTAGTAGGTTCAGTATCTGGAATGCCATTATTAGTTTCAGTGCGATTTTACGCCATGAAAGGAACATATTGAACGCGGAGTAGGATACTGAGCCTGGAGAAATTCCTCTGTTCAATCACTTTATCGCTTGAACATAAAAGCGTCATTTAGATGACTCAATCTTGGGGGTTTTCATCAGATTTGATCAAGTACGACGGAACATTGGAGTGGCTCAGCCTTAAACCGGAGACTCTCTACCGAGAACATCCATATGACCTTATTGTGACCCCATTTAGCGAGTTACTCAGTGAAAGAAACGGCATTCGCACGCAATAAGACCCTAGCTTGAGTGATACGTGTGCTCTTGTAGGGAAGGGATGCTTGAGATATTGCCGGATACTGGAGGCCATAACCCTCTGGTAGCCGTCCACAACCACTCAACGATTCTCAACCGATGTGTCCGTATAGATTGGCGGATTTGAAGGCTCCTCGATGGCTTTTGGGGAAGAAATATGAACAATTGTTAAATATGTAATAAACGCACTCCAGCATTCATGCAATTTGCTCCGATGGCTATTCCTTTTCCGGATATGGTTGGTTCTAGCTGTCAAGGGACGATGCACGCACATCAATGAAACAGTGTGGAAAACAAAGAATGGAATTGGTGAATAACTCAAACGAGACAATTTTTTTTAAAGCTTTATTCTCAGCTACTTATGAATGAAGAACGTCTGTAGGTCCATTCATCCTGCACTCAAATGAAAGTCAATTTCTTTTTTATATAAATTGTATTGGCAAGAAATTTCACACCATTAGATAGTCTCACCTAATCATGATGCCTATTAAAGAATTCTCTTCACATCCTCTTGATGCAGAAGCGAACATTCATATCTGGCGTAAAAAAGACCTTTATTTCTCGCCATCGCTTATCTTTTCTCAGAGCTAAATCGACTGCAATTCTTTTTAAAAAAACTTGTGATGGCAGAAACACATCGATGATATATGCATATTTAATTTCTATTCAGTTTTAATGATACAGAAAAGGACATTTGCTTCTACATAGTAGGTCTTCCGGTTTGCCCTGAGAAATTAATAACAATGATATCAGTATTATGCATCAAATCATGATTGAAGTAGAAAAGGACTTTTAGTTTATTTAGCTGAGAATGAATGCACTTTTACCCGGAACTATAGAAAAAGCTATTGTTCTAATTTTCATAAATTCTTTTGAAGCTCCTTTGCTACTTTTATAGATTGACATTGGTTTTGATCATACTTTTGGAAAGCACTCGGTACTTTTGGGGTCCCTTGGATGTAGTCTTGTTTAGGACCTGCGATGATCCAGTAATGTTTATACCAAATCCCTGATGCAAGCCCTCGTCTTACCGCTCCGTCATTTCAATATCAGCCGCGATTATTGCATTTGTTCCTGTTTTTCCCTTCGGAAGCTTACAATAACTCAGGCCAGTGTCCCTGGGTTTTGACCCCGTTTCAGAGGGCCCCTTCAAGTAAGGCTAATTTACATAAACGGTTCTAGTAATCACTTCTGTATGATAATACAATCGATTCGGAGACGCAGGCTAGCTGAAGAGGCATTTGCATGTAAATGGACACACAGTCGTCCGCCGTTTCGCTACTCGTACGGCCTGAAAAAACGGCCATCAAGAGGGAAAATCCATGGACGAGCTTTGCTTGCCTGCTTTAATCTATCAGTATGGTGTTATTATGGAATGTTCTCTGGCGATTCGGCTTCAGTCACCGTGAGGTATACGCGATCAGGCAGCTGGTGCCTTTCAAATACAGTGTAACTAAACTTCGTAACCACAGGGGATATGGATACATAGCCATGCGTCTGATATCCCGAGGCCAACCTGGATGTTTGATACTATTTATTACTTTTAAATGAAATGTGAACAGCCCACTACAAACAATAACACCGTCAACTTTAGCCAAGAGATGGCTGTCCAAACGTTAATTTCCAATTTCATGGCTCTTGCCCCTTCCATTGCAAATTGCTTAGCGGTGGATACCTTCTCTCGCTGGTTGGACTAAAAGGCAGTTTGTCTTCCCCATCACTGAGCTGTCAACAAGACTGCTTATTTCGCCATCAACATATCCACCACATGATTCAAATTTCCTAAGCTTGCTTTCCGAGCATGAACTGCTTTAGTGCTCTCCGGGTGCAAGTGGCTTTGTGATTATTGAGACCGAGCCAAGAACCTGGGGGCTGTGAACTTCCGGTTAGCTAAGTGCGGTTAATCTGTGTAACTAAGACAGGGATAGGTCAAAGGTATACTGCAAGACTATGTACAAAGACAAAGCGCAAGATTTATATATCAAAGAGGGAAAAGATAGGCCTGTTGTTTCTATTACATGTTTGTAATGCTGATTACCTTCTGTGGAAAAAAGCCCTTATATACCAGTCTTGCCATTCATGTATGGTATTTGTTGCAAGAACTAGGTAGATGCCATAGTTCCATCCACACCTATAAAACTGAACTACCATCAAATATGTATAAGAAGCACAAGATTAATCTTGAGCCTGCCACAAGGGTTCGGGAATCCCTGTCCCACTGTGCGGATATAATGCCCAGGACAAACAAGCAGAACTCTGGGAACAAGGACAAAGACATCCTCAAGATGGATATGGAAAGCCTTAAGTGGAGATCGGCAGCTTGGCATTGTTTGCTTGGACAAACGCCTTCCCATACCCGATATGTTTTTGCCTGATGTGAAGTCTCTTGAACTAGTGACACTGTTCCGCTCGTCAGCAATACTTCAGAGTATTTGACATGCTATATCCTCGGAGTTCTGCCCTTAGATCAATATGAATTAATCATCAGCAATTTAAGCAAGTATTCGCGCTGGCGTGGAGACCACCGGCCTGGTCAGTCATTTACCACTCTTGACATCTCAATGCAGCCATGTCAATTTGAGAGGACGTTAGTATCCGTGCACAAATGGCAGCTATCTAGGGACCAGCTCCTCTGACCACTCGGGATATTTTTAATCACTCGCCTTTAGAAGGTGCTGTTTGGCCAGATGAAAAAGCATAAAGGCAATTTCTTTAGCAATAGCAATGTCATCTTGGCACATCCACCATTATAGGGGAATGAAAAGATTAGTCTGCCAGACAAGGAACCTGGGAGTGTCTCCGCCTAGAATTCCATCGCATTTGCTCTGGGTTATCGACCAGGAGGCGGGCTGACCGTGGCCAATTCATATTGAATGTGATGGCTTGTCCATTTCGGTATTGAGGAAACATCCTTTGCAATTAGGTGCCCGCTATTTGATTTGATTCCAAATCCCCTATGATTTTAGCAGTGGGTTTATAATATCATAAAAGTCGTAGTTGGTTCGCCCGGGACTACATATGTTGGGATGAATTCCAAAGTTCAGTCAGCCATTAAAGTAAACCTCGTAAATCGACTTATACAATAATTATAAGGAAACACAAGAGATCTTCCTATAAGTAATTTCAGCGTCGGTCCGAATTCAACGTCAATTGACACCGGCATACAAATATTCTGAAATTATATTAGGAACAGTCACTGAAACACTAGCTATACTACGCCTATATGATTTTAAACTAGTTTTGATAAAAATGTAATCTAGAAATTATACAATTATGACATGAGTTTTAAAACTTTGCACAGAAAAGAATTCTTCGGAAATTGGGAACCTAATACAGACGATGAAAAGACCCAACAATTACCTGACGAACACCACAAACCCATTGTTCTTACACAATAGCCATTGGGTAATTAATATCAATTTTTAAGAATCTTAATCCATCATTGTCTCCTTCAAATATTTCATTTAATCTCGATATGAACAAGAAAGTCTACAACGATGTTACAGGTGTGACATTGCTCTGAAAGTTCCCTTTAGATTAAAAACCATTAAATAAGTGGGTGAGGAGATCTAGAGTTTCCGTAGAAAAGTGAAAATCTTGAACCGAAAAATCGACCATCGGTTTAGAATCGTATACGCCCAGAAGGCAGGATCATGTAATACAGATTGGTGCTCCAAAAACAAACATTAAAACAAATCCCTCTGACACCTCTTCCTAGGATCTTTATACACATCCTCTTTGGATCGGCCTCCTCTGATGTGTAGTGGTACATATATACATATCTTTTGTAAGGAGGTTGGACATTTCTTATCATACAACTTATCCCGAACATTAACAAACCGCTGTCTTTGTAAACCTAGACTTTAAAAGCAGTGCACTGCAGATTGTAAATCACATTTTATTTCATTTCCTGAGGCAAGAATAACATATATTTCTATCGGTATAGAGAAGAGGCTTTAGAATTGAATTGAATTGGAATAGAATGGAATACACCACACAAATGTGCGATCCGCCCTGCCTTCTGAACTCTGCTGCCGAGCTATATGCTATGTTTACAATTAAAACTGCATCAGTGGTTATACCTCAAAGTGAACTATAGATTTTTGTTGGCTTTCAATTTTCAAAAGAGCTTCTAGTGTGTCAGGTAGCACTTTTGAATTTATGATCCCGCTTTAATATTTCGATTTAGGTTCGAAAACTATATCGAACTGTGCATGAAGCAAGCTATTCACCGCATTAAATGAAATCTAATTCACCCGAATTATATATTTTGTATATTATTATCATTGTTAATTATAGATGTAAATTACAAATCATCCAGTACATTGTTAAATCCAAATGGAAGAAAGGATAGTTGTTCTTTTAGTTTTCACTGGAGCCCAAACGAGTTCCTTTTATTCAATATTTCAGATTATAACATCACAGCATGAGTGACATTGAAAAAAGTTGAAATGTATTCAACATTCTACATTTTAATAGTGCAACAAGAGTAACATCGAAATTAATTGGAAGCTACTACAAGTAGTACCGGAATAAATCTTTAGATTAGGACCCCTTTCTTGTATAATATATATAATATGAAAAGGGGAAAAAAGATTTGTTTTGTAATTGCTATACAGATGGGGAGACAATATGAGTGGGAGTCAAGTATTGAGTCGATCCTTATTTGATCCTTGATTACCCACCCTGGCAGCAAGCACTCTAATTTAGAAAGGATCCCTGCCTTTAATGACCACACCATCCCATCATGGAACACATTGTGCCTAGGCCAATGTTTCACGGTGGGTTTGAGAAATTAAAATAATTAAAGGTGAGCCTCTGACAACGCCAGGTAATTATAAAATTGTTACAGAGCCTGTCGTCTAGAAGCGGTAGCGGTTTACTGTCCTTGACCTTTCAGCGACCCATGTTTATTTGATCTTGAAGTAAAGACATTCATCTCAGGCGATAAAGCTAGCGTGAAGGCGCCTGATAACAGGCGAACACGCAGCAGCCCTTATTAAAGCTTACAAGCACTTTCCTTCACTGTGCATCGCACTTTCACTGCTAAATCGTTTAATCAAATTTCAATTTAAATCTGGCTGGCCAGCTTCTTTAGTTTCTTGCAAGGCGATGGATTTCATTATTCTATCTGTCCGCCCAAATGTTGAGATGAAGCAGTCCGATGCTGATGACATGCATTCCACTGTGAGGGCAACAGCGCTTTTTTTGTGACTTAATCCAACTAAGTGTTCCTCCTCTGCGCATTAGTCCCCCTTGTGAGACGTCATTCAGCGAAGCATCTTGTGTCCAATGGGGACAAAAACCGATCGCTTCTTTTGGTCTATTGCCTTTGAAATTGCTACCGCCCGTCCGCAAGGGAAGTCCTCGTGCTCAGGGATTGAGCTCAGAGGAACCAGTGTGGTTGCAGTCCTGTCCACTGAATTTGTTGCCATAGAAATCTGAGTGAAGTAACAGGCTTTGGGTGCTACTGATTGGATACAGCTTCTGGTGAAAATGTCACTGGTGTACAGGCCCCAGGGAATGATTGCCCCTCACACGCTGTAATGTGCTGAATATTTCATTGGGCTTGATATATACCTATAGCTGTTGAGGTCAGCCTAGCCTTGCCAGCTTCTTGCCCTGAGCCCAGGAGGGAAACATAAAGCAAGCTATCTCCGGATGGAAATATCAGAATATATAGGTTGTTCCCTCTCCCTAAATGTGCTTAGGACAAGGTGGCTGCAACATTTGCAGCTCTCATCGAGCTTTTCCTGTAAAAGGCAAATGAACAATCGTTCCTGCACTTGGCTTTCATATATATCTTCATGGTTCCCCTTTGGATCCCATAACACAGTAGACATGGATCTATGATCTTAATGGATTTCTACTTCGAAACAGACGATTCTACCTTTTCTGCAAGTACAAATAGTGACTGATGTCTGGTAAAACCGTTACTTATGAAGTTTTGACCATATATATGTTACTTCAAAGATGCTCCATCGTTCTATCTGATATGATCGCACATGTCAGTAAAAGATATGTTGTGTAATGTCTATGTCCTTTGTAGATGCCTATGCATTGCTTTCTTACATGTATGTATACAATATATTTCCATTGTGCTTGATTCATTTAGCACGACAATAAATCTATTTTGTTGTTTGCAAAACAAGGCAGAGCATTCCCTTTTAGCGAGACGCTGAGGAACAAGGCTTGTTTGTGTGGAACGTGGTCTTTTAAAAAATATGACTATCGTGTTTTTATGTACTGATGGATTTATACGCTGGATCGTAAACAACGCAAAAAGCTGTTGCCCTTCCTTTTTCCTCTCTATTTGGTTATATTTTATTGCTACATTGGAGGATATCTAAAATGCTTTTGAATGTTTACATTTCATGAACAGTATTAAGTGGTACAATAGAAACAGCCGGAGAAGAAAGAGCAATTCAAGTTCTCCTTTAAATCATTGTTTGAACACAGTTAAAAGACAAAGAGCGGTCGTCAGACCAATTTGGAAGGCAGAAACAAACATGTATATAATGAGTTGTGAAGGATATTTCATAAAAGCCCATCAAGCTTGTTTACTTCCCTTGTATTTCAATGAGCAACAACAAAGACAAATATAGATTAAGTGGCATTGCCAAACCTCAAGGTCCAACATTATAGGACCATTTGCAGGATGGGGGCAAATGGACGACTATGTCCTATTTCACGCTTCTATAACCTTTAAAGGTCCATGACCTGTTGGCCATGCCGCAAAATTGGAACAAGGTGAGAAGTTTGCCAATGCCTTTAGGGTCATTATTCAGTCTAGGTCATTACAGCAATTTCGATTTCAGAGGTCAGGCTGGCTCTGTTTCCATAGGCCTTCGCAACAAGAGCGTAATACAGAAAGCAATCTATTTCAATAATTCTTTGAAGCATTTCTTGAATAAGAATCTTTCGTTATTACACATTTGCACAATGAAAATAAACGATAGAAACAGTCCATCAATGTATATATCCAGTCTTATGGATCCTCACTAGGGGTCCATCACTATCGTTTGCATGTATTTCGATGAAGGATTTTATGAAGGCATATTCACTGGTACGATTGTATTTGGCTTTAATTAACTTTTCATTCTCATTTCAGATGATCAAGACTCGCGTGTGCATGGTGTGATTACTTCGACGGGAGTCTTCGAGGGGAGTATTGTTACTTCCGATGAGAAATACATGGTGGAGAGGTCCTATCACCATTTCACAAGCCCTCAGGCTTTTCATTCAGTCATCTACCGTCATTCAGACGTTTACATGCCCCATATCAATGCTTCACTCTGCACTGCCGACAAATTGCATCGGAGGATACGACAGATGCAAGCACAACCTTTCAACACACCATCTCCCGACCACCACCAACACCACTACCAACATCAAAACCCACCACACGGTCCAACATTACAAACTGTCACCACTACCACCACCACCACAACTGCATCAAATAATGTGCACAGGATTAATAATAAAAATGTGAATCAATCTTTTGAGGAATATTCAAACCATAAAAAACTTCAGTTTGACTCCATATTTTTGGGGAGCAATGGAGGACACAAGCTGGGAAAGGATAGCAACAGCCAGCAGCGTTATCAAAGTGAAAAATATCTCCACCACCGGAGACATAAACGTGCCATAGATCCCAGTAAAACGACCTGTACACTATTTGTACAGGCTGACCATCTGTTTTACAAAAAGTTCCATTATAATACAGAAACTGTGATAGAGCAACTTTCACAACACGTGCAAGGTGTCAATGATATTTATAGCGCTATAGGTAAGCATTCTTTAATAGATTTGTATATATATATGTGACAACAACGAGGTATTATTGATGATCATATTTATTTTCAGATCAATCGATTTAACGGCGCGATGATCTTTGAAAACTGAAAAATTATGTTCCTCCTTTTAAATAATTAGTTGAGAATATGAAAATGTTTTGAAAATAGTTTTCATTATCTCAGTGGCTGTCTTTAGTAGATGGGTTGTCCTTAGGATGCACAGAAAATTAAATGAAATTCTTTGTAAAGGTCCCCGGACTAGAAAGAATTCCCTCACCTTAAAGGCCTTTCCAGCATCCCATTACAATCGGTCATTTGTATTTAGAGCTTCCTGGCGACGAAACATTGCAGAAGATCTATGGAATTTCCCCCTCCACAGAACCAGATCTTCGATAGACTGGCAAGCTAGACTTGTTTTGCCCTCTTTCAAGTAAGAAATCGATACTCTAGCAAACAACCCTGGATTTCTGACATTGAAGTTCCATGTGGGCATTCTTGCTTCCATTTTTAATATCAAAGCTTCCCACTAAGAGCTGACGTTTGCCCTAGCTCTACTGGAAAAAAGCAAGGAAGGACTTTTTGCCTCACATTTAACATGTGGCTTAAGATTTCCTCCCAGTGTTTCCAGTGGTTTAATGGTTTATTTTTTTCTAGCGTGGGACCACTAGCTCACTCAAACTTCAATAATTCAAGGATATTTAGACTAGCGCGGAAGTCTGTAAATCGATGATTGTTGGTGGCGTCTGAGGCCATAATATGCATAAACCCTCTCGAAACGGGTGTGTATGTTTACATTGGATGGATTATTAATTGATCTTGGGTATGGTCCAGATATGGCACTGTCACCACATCGATTACCCCATGAAGGTTAAGACCTCAGATATCCATAATCGATACCCAAAGATGGGGGAGGCAATACTGGTATCTGCAAACTATGATGGATCTCCGTTACCCATACAAAACCACCTTTAAAATAATCAATCGTCCACATTTACTAAATTAAAGTGTGGGTGGGGGTTATATATTCTCCTTTGATTATTTTGTTTCGTGTAATATGTGACCCCGCCTCGCGTGATTAATAATTACTAGACTTTGCCCAGGCAATAGGCGATCGGTTCAACTCGTATCCAGGGCCCACTAAAGCCTTTGATGAACAATATACATACATGGTGGTATTTTGAGCCACAGTAGTAGTAGACCCCAGTCTTGTTAACATTGATAGGCCATACTGGGAGCTGCATGTAATATAGCTTGGCCGCCTGGCCCACCTTCATGTGATCTATTAAAAACTTAATCATGAGAGAATATATGAGGAGGGGGAGAGCACCTGTTCATTGGAGGGTAGGCGAGGAGTCACCATCCATGTGATCCCTGATCACAAGACGAAGGCAGAGGATCCATTTCCATAACATTCACGTACCATACTTCAGTGAACATACACGAATACCCTTCTCCGCTAGGGAAATATATACTCAGCAGCCTTGATGTCTTTTGTGCAGGCCCTCCCTCTGTATCTCCGCCTCCTCCATCCTCCTCCTCTCCAATAACCCTATCCTGCTCCTGTGATCCTTAACATGCACCCGTGCATGTTGTAATTATCGCTCTGATATGAGAAGAAATGAAAGGCCTTTCACATAAAACTCACTGTCTATCGGTAAGAATTAACAAACAGAGTGACGCTCGCGGTTCTTACATGCGTTTTGTGGCAGTTGTTCCCAGCAAATATACCTGATTCGAAGCGTAGATGAAAGCTAATCAAATATTATTGGCAGGCCAACGAGGCATGCATTGATGGGCCCATTGTACCTCATGAAAGGCCCGCGGCGACTGTATCGACTGTCTGGCCTATTTTCCTCCATGCCATGGACTGGGTGAAGTCAGGCGAATAGCAATGCCAAGTCTAGGCCTGGCCAGAATGGGGATTACCTAGTCAAGATAAAACAGAAGGATATCCTTTATTCACCTGACAGTGGTTATTAAATTGCATTTCTATACAAGATACACTTCAATTACTGCCGACTCTTGTGGTTGAGTCCTTGCCATGTGGGTTCATGGACCCATGCCTACGAGGTGTCTTTCCTGGTTCACATTACTTTCCAACTTTTACCAGTGTTTTAGTGTTGGGGAGAGACAATTTCAATGTTGATCTGACACGGGATCCAAGCTCCT
This sequence comes from Sthenelais limicola, assembly GCA_942159475.1. Lineage (NCBI taxonomy): Eukaryota > Metazoa > Annelida > Polychaeta > Phyllodocida > Sigalionidae > Sthenelais > Sthenelais limicola. Next base: position 31,430,406 of record OW804094.1, on the reverse strand, counting down.
TATCACATGATCGACCCGAGGGCTGAACCTCCCTTTTTAAGTGTTTTCTAATAAAGAATACTTAATGCAAATAACTGAAAAAGACAATTCGTTTTGCATTTTCCCATCAATATATCACATTAATAAGGATGGTCTCACTTCATGTATCCCTTGACCATCTTCTTGTAAAAACGTGTTAAAGTCAGCATAATATATAATCTAGGTAAGCCGCTGAAGGCTCGATGGTCTTCCCCGTTCACTTTGAATTAACACGTATTTGTTATATGTGCCATTAGATAAGTGATATAATTTAGGGTCAGCTATTTACGTAAGTAGATCCTGCTTTGCTTAATGCATCAGATTTGGGCGAATTATTTCAAGCCTGATAATTTAGAAAAAGGCTCTGTATTATTAGTATAGTTGACTTATCGTTTTTTAAAATCACAAGCTTTATTCAAATTAACCTGCCATCGTGGCTCATACAATGCTTACACATGTTAATGAAATATTTTAAAAATCATTTCGAATTCTTTTGTTTTATAGATTTTCTTATACCAGTTTCTACCTTTCAACTGGAGTGTATTATAAAGCAACATTTCAATAAAATGATAACACAGTTTACAGATCTGGCCATGGGTTAGAAAGATCCAAATGGCAAAGGAAAAACCGTATTCACAATAACATAGAATCATAGGGAATAGTTTAGAATCTAAGCTAGGAGTTACAAAATAGTTAGACTTTACCCACAAAGTTTCCAGAATTTAGCTTGTAGCTTCCCTCAGGAGGCTGATATTAACCGGACAAGGGTATGAAGGTCGTCAGCGTAAATTGTTTCCTATATTTTTTTTGCAGCCCACCCCCACGTTTTCTGTTTTTGTTCTGCTGTCGAAGCATTGCTATCTCCAGACTGAAACAATTTGTTTCATTCTAATTATATATTTCATGTCGTATCAACTGATTCAACAATACAATAACAACTAAAATAGTGAGCTCTGTGTGGGAGTTTGTCGAAAAGAGTTTTCGGGTTGTTAATTCTAACAAAGGATGTTGTAGTTGGATAGTCTTCTCTTGAATGGCCGTTATAAACCAAATGAAGGAGAACAAGTCTATGTCTATCGTAAACCTGCAATTACTCTCATGAATCCAACATCAATTGTATAGGTTTACACGTGCGTGATAAAGGATTTTGTTTAGAACCTTATTTCGATGGAGTTCTTGTAGGATTGGCTCGCCAGCCAACGACTCTCTCCAAAGAAAGCGCATTTAGAGCGTGTCTACAACTGAAATAGCTCGCCCCAGATTGCGGATAAACTGCACAATAGACTGGCTTTAAACGAGAAGGCAAACTCCCAGGAAATGATCACCATAAGCATGGATGCTCAGACTTTCCAACTAAACCGCATTTAGAGTCTGGTCAATATCATGTTCTTGATAACTTCTAGATGGTTATACTATGATTTGCCAGCACATCATGCAGATAGTATACAATTTTCCAGACGTTGCCTTTTTTTCAACTTCCGTAGACACCAGTCGTATAGATCTGTCTTCCATGTGTAAAACCTCATGTCTAGAAAGAAGTCTTGTTCCAGAGTTACCATAAAAACTAAAGAAAATGTATCGGCTTCTAGAAAAGAAAAGCAGGTGCCGTGTACCAGATCTGCCGTGGATTATAATGATCAATGAGAATAGGACTGCTAAACCAATTCTATTTTGATAACATTGCGCTGTACATAGTTCTACTTTTACTGGTATAGATAACACTGTTTTTCGTTTCTAAATACCACATCCATTAGGAATACTGTGACAAATAAATCAGCAGACCTATTCAGAAAAACTGCGAGTGCATACCCATCACTATCTTTAGCGATAATAGGCATACAGGATCTTGGGCACCTACATGTTCCAATATAGAAATTTCTCTCCACTGATTCAAACGAATAAACGTGTAATGTCGGCAATATACCATAGTGGGATGCGTTATACGTTCCATATTAAACACGTAAGGCACATAGAGTCGAGTGGAAGGAAGGTACGCGGCGCGATACAAAAAAACGATGGTCTAAATGGCAGCTGTGTAAAAATGGCCATTGTCTAAATCATGGAACACAATGGACGTGTCTTTCTTGTGCTGTAAGGCTCAGGGAATCCAGATTGATGGGCATTGTTTGCTTTCTGGCGATGGATCACATCGAAGCGCCACAGGCAAGGATAGATCAGCAAGGATCCTGGCCTTAAATGGAGAAAAACAAAGAGCAATTAGCTGGTAACGATCCTGGGATTTTATAGTCAATTTCTTTTTTGCAGCTGAGTAAAAACTGCATCATTTCAGAAATATAACGAAATAATCGCCCCAGTAAACTTCCCTTATTAGCACAAAGTGATATTTATTGCATTGAGCTGCCATTGGGCCCCGGCATCTAAATTACAGAGGCTATCAGAGGTACAAGGCGAGGATATACATGGTGTTATCAGGGCTCTGTCGCGCTGGGTAATTGCTGTGTGTATATATATACCAGCACCAGCAACACCTGAATAAAACAATGTTGAATACTGGGCAGGGGCAAGTCTTAAAAAAGCCGAATGGATCACTGGCCTGTTGCGGATCACGTCGTAAATTGGCGTTTGGTCGGCCTTATCAGTGGTGACATACCCGCCCATGTCACTCCGAGTGCTCTCTCTGTCATTGCTGGTAGCCCGATAGCTTGGTGAGGAATAGTCCAAACTTCTTTCGGCCTCGCTAACTTAGCAGCGGAAGCATCTGCTTAGGAAATAAAGGTAAATTCTGGTCACTTCATGACCTTCCCTGAGGGGGAATTAAAGAAGCACACGTTACTGTGAGCATGCGCCAGACAAGGGTAATTTAGAAGGTCCCGGACCTTATACACCGACCGCCGCGCAATAAAAAGGAGGAATGTGAACATAGGGACATCCGACAAGAGGTAACCTCCATTTCTGCACACTTAGGGTACGGTCTCATTAGTATTAAGGTCCCAGCTATGTGACATGAAGTGCCCAGTCCATCTAGACTCAGCAGTTGGAATCTCCCATAACGTGCCAACACTGCATCTGATAAACGACTGAGGCAGGATGTGATGAAATATTTAACAGTATTACTGACACGGAGGTTGTTAAATCTTTTCTTAGAGAACCTTGAAGCCTTTTTTGAACTGAGAATTGCTTACATGCCCTGGGAATGAAGCAGACATCTAGCTGTACTCATATAATATGCGTACTCATGAGTGGCAAAGGTTCAGTTGAAATTTATGATTAGCTTAGTTTGACAGCATTGGCGAATGACCTGTAAATCCATTAATGCATAGCCTGCAAAATGAATATATACTTTTCCTGAGATAATAGATATGGTTCATAAGCTTTTTGTTGTGAATGTTAACAGAATGTGGAATATATGAGATTCTGAATTATATATGCGTTGTACTAGGTATGGATTGAGATATTTCATTTCATAATTATAATAGAAGCATATCAGCAAAACCAAAGAGACACAGTCCAGGCCCAAACCCTCAGATCAGATAAGAATGGTATGCCAATGATTGGACGCCTACTTCGCTTATAGGTTTCCAGGCCTAGGACTAGGCGTTTAATGGGAACATAATGACATTTTGCGATCTTAATGGAATTATAATGGCACTTTGCGGTTTGAGGGGAGAGGCTTTCCCTCCGTTTGAAGGGACTCTCTCATCCCTGGGCCTAAACTGGACGTACACAAATGCACACACAAAGACTGAATTGAATCTTTTTCTTGCAGATTTTGATGGAGACAGCCTTCCAGATAGCATCAATTTTATCATCAAGCGCATCAAAGTCCATACGGATAGTTCTGCCTCTGGATACAAATTTCCGGGCAGCTACGGGGTGGAGACTTTCCTGGAGCTCTTTTCTGAGGACAATTTTGATGCTTTTTGTTTGGCTTACATGTTCACCTACCGAGACTTTGAAGGTGGAACTCTCGGCTTGGCTTGGACGGGCGACCTCCAAAATGCCGGTGGGGTCTGCGAGAAAAACGGGGTAGGTTTAACAACAGAGGTTATTGATGAGGTTTAAGGGTCCATCCTAGCCCCTTGTTAGTTCCTCCGTATGATAAATCACCTTGGTATTTACCCAGGGAATTACACATTGCACAGTTTATATAAGCAGCGTTTACTATTGCGCGTTCATTTAATACTATTGGCGCCAAGAATCCTTTGATAATGGACTTTGATATATTTAGGCCATACAGAATTATGCATCTTCCATTGAAATCTTTATATGTTGTGAGAAAAATAAATTTCTTTTCTCAAGCAAGAAATTGCGATACATATAATAATCGCAGTAATCATATACTCAAGTCAGGGGTAAAGATAGATCTTGGGGTTGTAGTTGCTTCGAGACCTTTGTCTTATCAAAGTTTTGAATTAATTTATTTTTCGTCATTTTATTAACTTAATTCAGATACTTTGTATACATACATTTTAATCATTCGACTTCTTTACCTTCTCCAACACCAAAGCACGGTATTGCTAGGTCGCTTTGGTAATGATATTTAATATGAATTTTAAATTAAAACCCAACAGACCTAAATATGAACAACAACTACTCTCAGCTCTGTTGAATCTTTAGTTATTCAATCATTATATAAGTCAGTTATGTATTATATCTCTCTATATAGCAGTTTCGAGGAAGCCTCAAGAGTCTTAATTCTGGGATCGTGACGATATTAAACTACGGGAAGGATGTGCCTTCAACAGTATCACACGTGACGATGGCCCATGAAATAGGACACAATATGGGATCACAGGTGAGCCCAGTCAATCGTATAGATTACTGTTTTTAAGAGTGTTACGCCCATGCAGTATGGTTGTTGCAATAAATGGGGTGCAATAGAAATATTCATATTGAGGACGCGCACTATGAGTTCGTATTTGTTCTCTTTTGACTTTTAGATATTTTATGGCGATTCAGAATTTTAAAAACCCAAAGATTTATGTTTAATAGCTTCTTTTTTTTATTAGGATCGCTAATTTTTCAATTACCGGCTTCTCGTTCCATTCTCTCTATGTAATATGTGTTTCCGGAAAATGAGTCACAAGTCGCAAAAATGATATTTTTCAAAGTGATTTATTCACAAGTTCTCTTTGTCAGAAATCTGTCATTCTTGGAGAGCCGAGTGCCGGTAGTAGCATAAATACATGTCCCAAATTTCAAGACTGTATTAAATATGTCCATGTATTTCTAAGGTCATCCTATAGCCTATATTTAGCTACTTGACTGGTAAATTTTACCCACCCAGAAATACTGCACTTTTTTTCAAAAATAAAAATATCAGACCTATGATATATGAAAATCCCTTTTTTTGTGACTTGTGACTCATTTTCCTGTCACACATCACATATTGTTAACAATGTATATTTTCGATGTTGTCAAAGGCTCAGAGGCACCTTGAATGTTCAGGGGGCGTTTCACTAGACCGCCTAATATCCTTAATATCTAGCAATGGCCGCGCATATTCACTTTTGGTTTCAATAGAATTGACCGCGTAGATTAATTGTATGTCTAATATTAAGAGGCACCTTATGGTCGCATAGGCGACTCGATCAATTAGGCCATTTTGGTTTAAGATGTATACGGCCATTCAAACCTATTCTATCGCAACTATACTAATAGATCTATGCTGTAGTTTATATGTACGTCAGGACAGCTACTTGGTTTGAATTCCGTATTGCCATAACTATTAGACAGACGGGCAGAACGCTTTTGACAGTAATAGTCAGGAGGTTTTCCAGAGATTTGCACTGCTTAAGCTAGATTATACCTTTTTAGAGGTTAATATGGAACGCCATAGGCTACAGCATTGGAGTTCCACTTCACACACAGCGGGTAATAACACACTCGTTTGACAAGGGGAATTAATACGGTCACTCGGGCAATTTTGTCTATAATATTATATCCCCACTCTTAGTTCAAAGAACATTTTATGGTTCCATTCTAGAATTAGAGATGGATAGAAATTGCAAACTTCATTGATCTTCACCCTAGAGTACATCTCGAATCCTCGATTATAAATAATTTATCTCCCACCCTCTTTTTATATCAACTGTAAAAGAATAATAGTGTGGAATATTTATGAACCGGACTATCTGTATGAGGGTGAGGGACAATAAGGATTTCAAGTACCGTATTCAGGTTTTTATTTTAAAAAACAACAACAGAAAACAGGCCGAAGCAAAGTCCCATCAATCACTTTCCATCACAATGGACATTCTTTGTTGATAATGATAATCATTGAGAAATAAGTTAGGCCTTGCTGATACATTTAGAGCTGCGCAATACCTATCATTCCATATTAGTAGTGCACATGAATCGCATCGCATGGAAAGCGCATAATGAATTTATTTTACTGCGAAGCAAGGGCTGTCACGTCTATTGATATCGATAGTCGGCGGGGACTGCTAAAATCTCGTTTTCTTCTCTAGGATGCTCACTTTTAGACATTGATAAAGCTTGTACCCATTCATCCTAGCCCTGATGGGATTACTGGAATGGGGAGTCCCAAGAGCTTGATAATTGTGCTTTTTGCCTCCTGAAGTGAGGCAACCTAGCTCAACCTTCGCCATCGCCTTCTCTGCAAAACCCTCGTTTAACTGTACTACGCTTACAGACCAGCATTGGGGGTACAACCATGCCACTTCCTTACTGGAAATCACGGCTGGTAATTTCCGCATGTATTCTAGGGTCAGTGGGGTTAATCACGTTTGTGTAAGATAAAAGATAAATACCTAACCGGAGAGATGCCAGGCAATTAAATGGAAGTATTGGCCAGGGGGTGGTGCCCACGTACCGACGTCCTTAGACCATTAGCATCAGAGTTAAGAGTTAACAGATCGTCTATTTACCTAGCCATGAAATACACCCTCTATAAATAAGGCTGTGCGTTAGCGTTGGTTCCATTCATACTGCTTGAAAACATACAATATCAGCATCGGAAAAATAGTATGTTTCTGAAAGGGTCTGGGTTCTCTACTACAGAGATAAAAAAGCGGGTGTGTGATATGTGTTTAAGGTCGTTTAAAAAAGGGTATTTTAAAAAGCTTCCTGTTTCTGATGCATATATGAATTCCCCTTGTCAATTGAATCATCACACTGATAATAATTTGTTTTTCCGGCGAAAATGAAAAGAAACCGCACTTTGAGTGAACTTATATCGACGTTTTAAAAGCCAAGTGTGTTGAAATGAAAGCACGAAAACACACAAAATGTGTTCAAAGATAAAGTTCACATTTGGCTAAAATGTGGGCCAAGAAACCTGAAGCACAATTTCCCCCTTGTCCTTTTTCCAGCATTGTTTATCCATGTCCTTGTTTCGAGACTTTTGTATCCGGGATCGGGTCACATGGACAGGTAATTAGTTTACCGTGGTGTCATTCTCTTTGACCTTTTTCCCATCCTCACTCCAGAGGATTCGCTGAAACGCCAGCCAGAGCATTGCCGTTGATATTACGTTGTCGGTATTCCAAATAATTGTTTGGTTTCTCGTGATTTTGTTACTTTCCTCATCCATTCTTTGGGGGTTCTTGTAATAAACATCCAAGGAAGGACAGTGCCTTTTCATTCTCCAACAGTTAAACGGGCTTTTGGAAAAGGAGGTTGATTGGGGGAAAATGGAGTTCCAGGGTTCCAGTAAATTCTATAAACTGCTTAAACGAGTGTAAAGGTAATCAAATAAATATGATTCTTGGCGATAGAACCCGTCCGGCTTTAAAATATATAGATTAACCTCAGCCGCGGTCAATGTCCCCTCGTGTGTTGGTCGGTATATATGTATAGCACAAATGATACAGTGCCTGGCAAAATGAATGATATAACATATTTGTTTTCTGATAATTATCTGACCTATAACTCCATCTATTCTTTCCTGGATCGTGTGTCCTAGCCATTGCGGCAGGAAATGACTGAATGTGAATCCCCTTTACCTTTTTTAAATTAGAGCCATCTGAAAGAAATCCGCCGCGATATTATAGAAGCTATGGGGAGGTGGCTGTTCGGCAATTCCCCCATGCCCATTAGCCATTGGAAATAAGCAAAGATAGTTATTTATGGCGAACGAGGCGCACCTTCGGTCACGGATATTGGAACAAACGGGTTTGGGAAAGAGTTTGGGGGACTGCTAGGAATAAGGACTGATGATAGCCCTAAGCGAATGCTTTCCCTTGTCCACTTCAGGGATGAAGATAAAAGAGTAAGAGGGCAAGTGGCAACATTCGCAATGCTCCAAATATGATGGCCTGTGATGGAGAACCAATTCGCGGCCATTTCACACACACATAAATTTACTTGAAGACAATCGAACCCAATAAGCGCGAGGAACCATCACCAGTCAGTCTATGCCCAAAGTTGAGAGAGTCCCTTCAAACGGAGGGAAAGCCTCTCGCTTCAAACCGCAAAGTGCCATTATAATTCTATTAAGACCAGAAAATGTCATTATATTCCCATTAGAACGCCTAGTCCTAGGCCAGGAAACCGATTAGGGAAGTAGGCGTCTAATCACTGACATACCATTCGTGTCTGATCTGAGGGTTTGAACCTAGACTGTACAACGCGTACTTCAAACCAACGATCTTCCGTCTGAATGTACCTTGACATTAAAATTCAGGAACCATATATATCATCAAAAGGTTACTCTGAATATAGATTACATTCCCGACGAGTCTTATATCTAATTGAAAGCGTAGTATTTCGAAAACTTTCCTATTGATCTTAGCAAGATAGTGATTTTGGGTCAAATATAACAGTATCCATGAAAGTGAAACAGATATTCATCATAAGGGATACTTTCTATGACCTTCTCATTGAATTACCTAATAATTTACCCCGCTTCATATCCAATAGTTGATACAAAATATGATGCAGCAAGTGATAAATGTTCCTCAAGTACCTCAACATAATCAAATTACGATACAAATGTTCATCCACTATGTAGGCAATGGATAGCATAAAAATGCAAGCAGACAGGTAATTGCCATACCTTCTTGTGTGGGTGTAAAATGATCTTAGTTTTAGCACAGGATTTTTATAAGTTCTATATATATATATATACACCTATTCAGCGTCTTTGTGCGTTCTATTCAAAGCGTCTAAATAGCTTCCTTCCTTTCCCATAGTATAAGATAAGCTCAATACATAACTCCCCTTCATATTTCATATGTTATAACTCTAGGAGAATCAGCGATAGTACAAGGCTCTCATTCTACTAATTGTCGAGGTCACCTTCAGCTGTTAGTTCAGATAATGGCGAATGCATCCCAACAAGGCCCTGAGGAATGGGCACAATTATGAACAATAATGAGTACAATTAGGAACAGTTCTCTTCCTAGGGCATCAATATAATTGTTGCCGAATGTCGCCCCTGCCTGCAAGACGTGAGATCTATGGGAATATAAACACAATGTTCTCTATCGAAATGCATGGGTAACAATATAATCATTCTCTCTTCACAGATGGAGAATTGGAAGCGGGTCTTATAACTTAGTCCGGGGAGACATATCTCATTACACAGCTAATTACACTTAAGACTGGTTATGTCCCATACACTGTGGATTTCATTCGTTTAGACGTTGTATTCAGTGCCTAAGCGCTCCTGATGGATTCCCTAACAACCACCTAGCTCGTCAGAGCTGTCTAATTGTCTGAAACACAATGTAGGATCTCACCTGATTTGATTTTGGGCTTTCAACATTCTAACGGTGAAGGGCGTAAGGTTTGCGGCACTGCCTCCATTACTTCAATAGCCCGCAATATTCTGATGCTCAGCCTCGCTATGTTTAACGCCAATGTAACTAACAACTGCTACTCCTCAACTGCTCGAGATATCTCATTAGATGATGGAGTAGCCAGTAATTGAGATAAAGAGTCCCCCTGGATAAGACGCCTTTCTTCGCATGCAGGAATCAATTTGTTTCTTCTGTTTATCTATTTGAAGTCCCCTTGGGCAACTGCCTTTATCTCACGTTGGTATTACTATAACAAGAAGCAGCTGAAGAAAACTGGATATCGGCCGTAAGAATATTATAACTATCATTCTCTTTCCCTATGGTAAAACAGACTGGTAAAGGGATTTATTTCTGTATGAAATACAACAAAGGGTAAGCTATACTGTACATAGGGACCATTTGATGATGAGAACAGCTAGGTTTCCCCCGTCATAAAAGGAGGTTCTTATTCCTTTTTGATCGATGCTGACAACAGGCAACGCCCCGTACAGGATAAAATTTGAGGATAAGAACAAAGAGCAAACATTTAGCCTTGTCTTGTAAAGGAGAAAGGACTCTGCTGATATCGCGTGTCACTCTTTTGAATTCGATAGGCCACTTGAACCGCCTCTATCCTTTCCATTGTAGCTTGATGGTCTTAGAATAACACTGGGATAAAACCATTCACTTCTTCTAACTGATAGCCATCTTATTCCCAAAGCCTCCGCTAGCATTCTTAATAAACGAGCAGTTCATATCATAGCGTACAGAGGAAGCATAATGTCTTGAAGTTTTATGGATGGGATGGATATTATTCTCTGATTATTTCATGGGGATCATTAGATGGTGCCAATATTCATCCACCACATATTAGATTAACCTATTTAATGCATAGGTTATACATTATAATTTAAGTCTGTTAGATCCGTTAACTGCTGAATTGAGAGCAGCTAATATCTCAATGAAGACGGCCAATTAAAAAAGTACCACCAAAGTTTTAACAAGATATTACATTCCCTCCTGAGCCCTTTTTTTTTACTTGTTTACGCTTCTAAAGGAAGTCTTGTAAAGGGTGAATCAATTATTTATGATAGATGTCTTCTTAATGAGCTAATGTAGGCTGTGCAGTCGGGGCCCCTATTCCTTTCTACTCGCTGGGAGTAATGTTTTCTTTTAAACTTCCCCTCCCAAGAATCTTCTCACATAAGCGGTACACTCTATCATCACACATATAACGCTTCCACCAGCCACCGACCGTTTTTCATGTTGTAATTTCCTCCTTCCCAGAGATGGGTATTAGCAGCAGAGAGGTAAATCCTACTTGCAAAAATGTTGATGTATTCATAGTTTATTGAGGACTGGATTTTATTCTGTACCTGTACAGCCACAATAATAACACTGGTCTATAGTTTGGCATGTCTCCTTTCTGATAGGCTGCGTATATGGGTATCTTAACTCAAAACATCACTTATTCATGCGATTTAGTGAAACGGATGAGTCATAGTCACACAAGTGGCCTTGAGAGAAAAAACGAGGCCGGTACATTTTTTTTTCGGTCAGTCTACAACACAAAGAGGTATCTAGCTTCGTATCCGCGATGACGGACTTGGGGATCTGTACATGTATATTGGTAATGTAAATTATAGATAACTTCAATCATGATCCTTGAAATAATTGGCATGGTCTGGGAAAAGGCAATTGGCTCCGGGTAACCCGCTGAGGCAAATATTATAGCCATAAAGGCACTCTATGTTATCTGATTCCATATATTGCTCCCTTTATCCCATAAAACCTATGCGTCTGGGGGTCAGGACCCACGAAGGAACGACCTGCAATCATGGATACACAAGTATACATGCATCACTCTTCCCATGTCAAACTAATATGTGCAACACATGGATCAATCTTCACTATAAAACATTTATCTTAATATCAATAGCTTTGCAATTGCAAACAGAATTCTGTTCTGTGCCAGGGAGAGGAAGTAAATGAAAAATATATTTTTTCTCGTTCATGCTACAGAGATAAAGACAATTTTAAAATATCAATATCAATAGCTTTCATAATTCAAAAAGGATGTTCCGGTAGAAAACAACGAGACCCACATCACTGACGATATCTGTATATAATTCTAACTTGTGCCTCATTCACAATGTTAACGTGTCTCAAGCATCGGAAATCAAGTTATTTTTAGAATAAATTGAATGGAAGCTTTGAAACTTCAGGCTAGGAGTTAAAACTATATAGAATCCATGCCATGCATTGCAATCAGCCCTACAATACTGGGTAAAGTCAATATCCTACTCGTTCATAAAGGACAGATGATCCTGTCTGCAGATGTATGCTCCTAGGTCAAACAACCATACCCTTATCATCCTCGTATCCATATGGTTGCTTTAATGCTTGCCCTCACATTATTATTATTAATTTATAGAAGCTTACGATGGAGTTCATCCTATGATGGAATTAATCCAATGTCGCCAAGAAAGCTGTTAAGAAATGTAATAATAGTTATGCGGTAGAGAAGGAGGCGAAATAGTACTTCTGTTCTATGTGAACATATCTTACACATCATCTTAACCTTTGCATGCTTGCGAATCATTTTACTTTGAGTATATATTCCTAATAGAATAGCCGTATTTTGACTCGCATTTATTGATGTCACATCCTACCTAACACAGGGAAACGCAGAGTTTTCTATTAGTCGGTTGTCGCTCGGCACTACACCGTATCTCTTTCCTCTAGTTCAGCTAGGAGGGCTCTAGGGGAATTCCTCAGTCATAGCAACCCCTACAAAACATTAGTCAGAGCTATAGACCCGGACCTTGCACTCTGGATGAACAGCTTAGAAATATTGAAGTCAAAAGCATTCCTTTATTCATTTCTTCTCTTACGTTGGATGTGATTAATAGTGAACCTGAATTGAATATGTACAGCATCCATCAACCCACTTCTAGAGACGCACTTGTTATCTTTGAAGGACCAGAATATATAGTAGATGAAGTCAGGGGCATTTATCAAATGGTCAATTATAGTATTTAGCAATCAATAGTGATACATTAAGGGATGTTGAATTAATCATAATACATTCTTACTGGCATATATTTCTTTTTCTGACACTTACGATGCTCCTTTGAATGTATGATGTTGCCCGGGTGATGTATTTTATTTCTTCTTACTTTTGATTTTATTTGTACTTATCCCCCCCCCCCTCATACGATGATTTGTCTATATCAGGGGTAACCTCTGCTATCTTTAATATTGTCTTTATCAATTCAGATAGCATATATTGTCATATTGCATATTATTCGTTTTTAATCAGCTTAGACTGAGATATACTATACTTGATGCACAATGTCTGTTAGCTGAATACAATTATTAAAACAATCAAACATTCCAAATGTAAAGTATCCTTTAAAAGAGTGTACTACCTACCAAAATGGTATAAAAGATAATCGTGCAATGCACCATCGATTGCAAAAAGGCTTACCTTTTCAAGCATGGCCTTTATACACATTTAAACTTAATATCTTAAAAGCCCATGTCGTGTTAATACTCATGCCAGTGCAAAAACAAAACAAAAGATCGGGATAGTTAATTAAATGGAAACCCAGTCCTTGGTGATTCTAGCATTGCTCACTCCGTGGCATTGCGGAAATGTGCGTAGGTGAGGAGCCAGTCAGTCAGTTACTCAACCAACTCGCGGGCCTGAATACTGAGGTGCTCGCAGTAAGAGAGCAGTAAGGCAAGGAGGCCACACATCACCTGCCAGGACTTTCATTGGTATGCATAGAGATGGAAGCTATCCTTAGGCCTAGTGACTTCTTGCCTCCACCTTGTAATTAGCCGCCTTTGTCTCTAGACAGATACTGCCGCACTCCATCTTGCTTCACCAACAACGTGAAGTGGCCGGCAATATGGAATATATTATTGGAGCTACTGGTCCCGTTTCATGTGCCACTTCATAAATAAATGCAGGGAATGTATGTGGGAAACAATGCACGGCGCCCATAGCACGGAAAGCTACGGAGGGATGGTATGGTATGCTACACCTATAAGGATAAATATGTGTTTATTAGATTCAGCACAGTTGCATGCAGTTTTCACCCGCCCATGTCTAATTCATCCTCGGAGATAATTTGTTTTTGAGGTATATGCTGCACCCCCCCCCCCCCGCCCCCTACGTCTCCTCTCCGCGTTTCTTCTACCCAGGTCCACTGGGATTATTCATATATGCTTAATATTATCAAGTATGTACATACTTTATTATATATGCATTATATATATATAATTATATATATTCTAACAGAATTCAACACTTTTTATTCAGTTCTGTAGAGATGCAATTGTAATTCATTGATAAGTCTCTGGGGAGGTAAGTAATACAACCTTAGAAACAAAGAAGATGCCATTTTCCCAATGAGCCTCATGGAGTTAAAGAACTACTAAGTGTTTTTAAAATTCTGCCAGGAATATGTATGACACTATCCGCCATCTATGTCTGCGCATGTTTCAATCTAAAAGTGACCTAGGTGCATGCAATTAAGGGGACCGTTTGAAAAGGACTCTTGATGTATATATATATGTCTGCTTAATAATGTGGGAAGAGTAAAAGTTGTCGTCACAGCAGGTAGAACTTTTTATGAAACAGGCCCCTGATGGGACGGGTAGAGGCAGTGGTCGCTCAGAGTAGTCAAGGCAACCAGATTGAAATGCACCCACAGGGTTTCACCTCCATCACCTGAAGCTTTGCCTGGTTGCAGTGTCCAATTTGGCCGACCTGCATGGTGCATTAATTTATTTTCCATGTCGGAGAGAAGACACAGAATCATTAAAGAACCAAGATGTATCTGGTGAACACGCATTAGAATATTGACTCCTCTTGTTAGTTCATACATAAACATGGCTTTTACTCCAATGAGCTTGACTCTACAGCACATGCTCTAGTCAGAATAATTCATGAAGTGACTTTGGGTTGTTGAATACCCCTTAGGTTATCTTTTTGGCTCTAACAGCTCCCTATACCCATGCAGAATCCCAATGCTTACTATAAATTATTGATTAACCAAGGGGAACCCAGCTGTAGTCTTCTAAAATGATCATTGATTTTTATGATGGGGTGTTTAAAGAGCACTCTTTTCTCCGTTCAGACATGGTGGACCAATCATTTGCAGTTTACTATTATCCTCTGCACATTTAGACATGCAATGTTTAGAACGTAATCAATCATTTCCAAGTTCTAACTATAGAATTCGAAAACATTCACTTTCAATTACACGATGCCTCTATATCTCAGGGGCGCTCCCTAATCAACCTAGTAGAACTATTTTTAGTCCCAATATCTTAGATCCTTGACGCCTTTCAGAGAGGCCGTCTGCCTTCACATTAGAAAACAACAAGAGTTGGCAAGCTTGACAAGAGCTACGTCCGTGCAGTATGCGGTCCACCCTTGAAGTTGCCCACTGTTACATTATTCCATTCCCTCCTCTGTCGCGTCCGTGTCTGTCAAGTGAATATAATGATTTGCTTTAGATCAATTATACCCATGCCCACACAGCTGCTTTCATTTCACTTTCCACCTTATCCATGCTACAGCCTTTGTTTCTCAGACGGGGCGAGCAGGTGATTTCAGACTGACTTGCGCTCGAGCGACCGTTGATTTGCCCTGGTAAAAGGGTCCAGGAGGTGGACGAGGTAGGCAGATATTTTTATGACAACTTGCAACGGCTAGATTACGAGGCCATACATAAACAGTGCGAGCAGTGGGGATTCCGCCATCCTGCATAGAACTCTTTTTATACCGCTCTACATCAAAGGATCGATCTCCATTGGCTCCGGTCCTATATACCTTAACCCAGATCTTTGTAGACGCTTTTCGTTAAAAATAGGTAAGGTGAAGCAAGCATCATTGTACAATAAAACAGGTACTGTCTGATATAGGGGCGGAGTAACCTCCACTGCTGAAGGCCTTGGCCTTAAGCGATTCGATGTAGGCTAACCAAGTTATGGACTATGGTGTACATGATTGTCAATAATATTATAGTCAATACGTTGGTTACATGAAATCACATATGATATTATATATATGATATACAATAGTATCATATAGGCTACAGTTTATCAATAAATTCGACATAAGACTAGGCCTATACTAAAATAGTCGTGCCACACATAATAGAACGTGTATAGGCCTATATGATGTATATTATAATATTATGTTGGTGGGCATAATATAATTATGATCTATTATACGTTGCTACAACTATTTTAAAGTAGCTCCCCTCTCCCGGATTTATTGACAATAAACTACCAAGCGTTAAACCCATATAGAAACCAATCGACCACTGCCTTTTCAAGGGTTCTTAGAACCGCCTTCACAATATCCTTCAGCTATAAAAAACATGTTTATTTCTTTGTGTTGACAACAGCAACGGGGTATATTTCTACGGCATTGTAATAGACATGCAGAAGAAAGGTTTGGGTAGATCATAAGATGCGACTGTTATAAAGAACATATGTTGTAGGCCTATCTACACGAAGATGTGAAAGGGTAGGCCTTTATTATGTAGGCATGTACACGTAATGATGATACCGATCGGTGGCTATTTCCCCTTGCGATACATATGCACACAATGATAGTCCTTTGCTTTCCAAGTTTATCATAATTCCATTGCACTCTTATTCATATAACGAATGACTAAAATTGTATATATGCTCGTATACATTTATGGAGCATCAACTTAGTACAGGTGCTTTACGAGTCAGCGTAAGTAGTATATGGACAATGTCCTTTTTAGCGGGACACGGTCGACCAGCGAGATGATCACCTCTTACGGAGCCCAACGTTCTACTACCCCCACGCAATAAATGGGACAATAAGGAAAATATTAGCATATAGATTAATTTCCTTATCTAATACGAGTCTCGTTTTTTCAGCACGATCCGGAAACATCTGAATGTTCGCCTGGTGGGGAACCAGGAAACTATATCATGTTCGCTAGGGCGACTTCTGGCGACAAGCCAAACAACAACAAATTCTCGGCTTGCAGTAAAGCCAGCATGGCGACCGTGATGGAAGCTAAGGCTAGACACTCGTCGGGATGCTTTATTGGTAAGGCTATGCTTCATTATACTATAGCTAGCGGTATATCAGCAAAAGCAGATCCTCCGGATTTGGCCAGATGCAGCAGGGGGATACTGGGAGAATTCCAAGTTTTTGGTCCCTTTGATCGGGAGGAGAATGAAAAGTCTATTTCTTTGTGAGTAATAACCATTTGTGTCTGAGGAATCTGACTATGATGGCTTGAGGCCTTTCATCTACCTTCATGTACACACATATATCTTTTTATTATTATTATTTCATTTCCGGCCAATATCATATTTAATACAAGTTCAACGACAACTAATAAATAATAATTCTAAATAATCACGGTAATATATTTTTTAGTTGACTACATATATTCGCACAGCCGTGTATTTGGAAGTAAGCTATAATAGATCGAGGAAGTCATTTAACTCCTTCACAAATTTAAATATCATTTGGAGTAAAAGAATAAAAACCTTTTTAGAAAAAACATACTTTTTCCAATCAAAATTACAATACGTCCCTAGTTCTCAGGACCCTTGCAATTGAATTCGCTAATACAGATCTATGCAATTGTATAAGAAAATATGGGCTCAAACTCTCCATTGATTTGCCTTTACTAGTAGTATCTGAGCTATAGATGGCAACTGTTAATTAGGAAGAGATATCCAAAAGATCTGCAATTCGTATCTTTTTTCAATGGGCCCAGAAGGAAAAAAAAGATAAAATTACAGGCTAACTCTTTGATTACCTGGTTCCAATTGGACACAAACAATTTGACGCAATATCCGATATCTTGAAATGCTGTCTCTACTACCACGAAGTCCTTTGTTTTCAAAATCCATCTGGGGAAATGCCGATTAAAGCTCGTAGTGTCAAATCCAGTTCTTGTGGGGGAAACCAGACTAATTACCAAGCTGACCTTTTTATCCCCAGCCCCCACTACATCAATATGTGGTAATGAGGTGGTGGAGGCGGGCGAGGAGTGCGATTGTGGCTGGGAAGATGAATGCGCTGACCAATGCTGCTACCCACAAACATCCAACGAAATCGTCCGTGAGAGACCGTGTACCCGTAGGCCTGGAGCCTCCTGCAGGTATACAATTGGCTTCATAACATTTTTCTTCTTTTGATTTATTTTCCCCCTCGGTATGGCAAAAGTTGAATTTATCATATACATTATATATATAGTTTTGTGAGAATTTCATTTTTGTTCAGTTGTTGATCGGTTTGTTTGAACTGGAAGTTTTCGTTTATTCTGTTTGGGAGTAAATTGTGAATTATATTGCTATGAGTTCCTGCTAAAATGCAGGATGATCGTATTGATTATATATGATAATTTACCAGGTTGTTTAATTCAACTCCATATAGCTAGTCTTCTACTTACTCCTGTGGTAATATACTACCATTTAATTATGTTGTCGAGAGGAAACACACGAACGGGTATTAAATCCTACTCTTTTAGAATATTACAATGAACGTTGTTGGTGCCACAGACCGCCGTTGTTTGACCGACCTTTGATGACCCAGTCGGCCACCACTGTGGTGCAGGAGAATAGCACCATTCACAACGGGGCCAGAATCTACAGCACCACTCTCACGCATCTGGGTGTAAAGCCAGCATCTAGACCACTGCCACCGTTAAAGAATAAGAATAGGGAATAAATAATACATGTACATTTTACTTCCATTGATTAATACAAAGTATATTTTAAGGATATAGGTATACAAAATTAATTGATTATAACGTGAAAGGGGTATGAAACACCAACTCCGAAAATGAGACGAAGTTGGATATGTATGTGTTGCTGAATGATGTTTATTAATGTTTTCTACGTTTCGATTAATCATATATTCTTCATTAGGGAACTAATTATAACTAATTATAATTGTGATGTGATCTATTGCCATCCTCTTGTTGAGATAATTGCCATTACATACTGAGACATGTGCCCGTTAAAACCTATTATGGTTCTTGTGAAAATTCTCCGAAGGGTCATTAACGACACTGTTCCTTGTGCTCAGAATAAGTATGAATTTGTAAATGAATCAATTGAGAATGCTTCAAGAATTTTATTATGATGTTCCTCAAATTTCTAGTGAAAGAAGCGCAGTCTAGCCAACATTTGATAGGTTCTGAAACGAGCCGCTGAGATAGAATGTCGCGAATGACATCTTTCTTTTTGTGTTAAGTGCTGAGCTTTGCATCTTTAGCCTTTCATGGTGCTTCTTATGGGGATGAGGTATTGGATGTTGTATGGGATCATATTTGTTGAAAGTCGGCCTGACAAACTTTATCTCAGGAGATCATTGAGTGGCAGGCTTTCATTGCTGACAATTCAGCTTTCTTTATCCTACTTTCCGTGGGGAAACACCTAAAATCCTCTGGTTTGATAGCAACCAATATTCAATCGTGTTATCTTCCCTCGGCTCATCTTTATCCAACCCAGACGGTTCCGAATGTGGCTCTTTTAACCATTTGATTTATTTAGATGCAATTACACCGAAGAAAGCATTAAATAGTTTCCTTCGTAAGAGCTTTTTCGCTCATCTGAAATCGGCATTTCAAATTGATATGGATCTTTTTATTTGCAGCCCCAGCGAAGGACCGTGCTGCACAGATTATTGCCAGATTATTGGACCGCCGATGAATAAAACCTGCAGAGAGTCAACAGCTTGCAAAAGTGCGGCCTTTTGTGAATATCCTTTCAATATAATCAAAGTCGCAGTAACATTTTTTTCCAATTAACTAGCCAATTGTGGCCCCCGATTGCCGGCAATATGAGAACATGAACAAGACTCTTGTTTCGAAGAAAATATAACTGTTTTATTGACCAGGAAGACCATCCATCATTTAGTAATTATTTCCTTCATTTGGGAATATTCTTTCTTGGTTCTACTCCAATTAGTGAAGAAACTTGAAGTTGAATATCTTTATGGTATCTTTTTCCATTGCCGTTCCATTGCTTGTGCAAGATAAATGATTATTACGATGTGAATTGTTCAAAACATAATTGGATAAATTCAGTACACTCCAGTAAAGGTAATAAATGCAGGGACAATGACCAAGTTTTTTTTAAAGCCAGGTGGTTGACGTTTGATAACGTCTCTGGGGAAATCCAGAAGTAAAGACCAGTACGTAGAATAAAGGTATTAAAGAATATGTGATGTGTTTCAGGATAATGAGTCACCACTCGCGAAAATTGGATTTTGTGATATCATCATATTTGAAACGATGAGATCAAGCCGATTCCAATGTTAGTAAACACTAGGACATAGATAATATGTATTATATGTATTTCTATATTTTAATTTTGATATTTTTATTTTTGAAAAAAAGAAGTTTGGAATATTTCTTGGTGGACATTTACTAGTAAAGTAGCTAAATAAACTGTATACGATCACCTTAGAAGTGTATGGATATAATATGCGATCACCTTAGAAATGCATGGATATATTTAATGCACTGTCCTGAAATTTCGTACGTAGATTTATATGCCTAAAGGCGCTATAATCCCTGCAAAAATCAGAACATTCCAATAAAGAGATCTTGTTAAAGAACACTTTAAAAAATATCATTTCTGCGACTTGTGACTCATTTACCTGAACACATCACATATGCAATCAATAACCGGCATGTCGTGCTGTGTGAGGAAAAGATTTGCATTTATTTGCCTTAACACTTATTACTGGTACGGGACCCGCTTGTCCGTTCTCAAAACAAAAACGGGATAGATCCTTCTGTGATGATGGATACGTCTGCTATCAAGGGGTAAGCCTTCTTCAATTTATTCCTTAAGGGGATGTAAGCCTAAGTCTCAGTGACTACATTTTTGCAGATTCGTATCGGTTTATATATCATCTATTACATCCTACTATATTAGTATCACAGCCAGCTATATCTTACTTGTAGACATGTATGGTTATTCTCCAATATCCTTTTAGAGAAATACATGTATGACCATACCTATCTCGGAAAAAATATTAATAGCAAATACATATGCCATGTAGGAGGGCATCTAGTGCTATCATATTGCAGCACTCACAACTTTTCTGTATGAAACCTACTTCCATGATTAATGATTGCGTGTCTCTCGTCTGCCCACAGGAATGCACTGGTTCTATATGTATGGCTTACGAACTTGAGACATGTCAATGTGAGCCAGACGACCCCAGTGATTTTGACCATCCCGACCTGTGCAAGCTATGTTGTAAACAACCTGGCGACGGCTACCCCTGTCTGTAAGTTATCCTATAACACGAGAAGCACATTTGAATAATGCTAGGTGCAGCGACATATCAAATGACTCACAAAGCCAGCAGCGTTCCCACTTCTTACCTTCTCCTTCTCCTTTAACGTTTCTTGAATACAAGAATATCTGACATTTCATCCTTTATGCTTGGGTAATGGGATTTAATCGAGACGCTATACTAAGTTATTTAAATGAGGCAATGCAGATTGAAAGCGTCGCTTTCTGGGTGTTAATTGTCTTCAAAAGATTGAATGCAGTTCCCCTTTTTCATAGGCTTGCACACACCATCCTAATGCTGAGAGTCGGAACATGTGTTACGTTTACCTTTTTCCTCCTCTATTTTAGTTCGTCCTTTGTTTGGAATATAAGGCCTTATGATGTACCAGACTTAATGGCGAAGCCAGGGATGCCGTGCAATAATTACAAGGGATACTGTGATGTATTAAATAAATGTAGAGAGGTAGGTTCAGGAAAGGTAAATACTACTATTAGCAAATCACAAGCAGGGTACTTGAATAAGAGACAAATTATATCCATCTATCAAAGTGTGAAAGTCGCAGAATGATAATTTCATTGGATTAGTAACCTGTAATATGGTGAAAGGTATTGAATATTCGCATTCTACATAATATCAACTTCTATGTCCATCTGAATTTTAATACAAATAATTATACTTAACCCTGTTATTGTCAATTTAAAGGGCATTCTGTAGTTATTATTCGTGGAATGATTATCATGGTGATAGTTCATGAATTAATGAACAAGGCTAATCATAAGTTCTAATCATATCTCTAGCTATAATCATTTGTTCACTAAAGTGATGTGTTACACGAAAACGAGTCACAAGTTGCAAAGAATGGATTTTAGATATGATCATATTTGAAAAGATGAGATCAAGCCGATTCCAATGATAGTAAACAATAGGACATCTAATAAGTACTTCTATATTTTAAGTTTGGTATCTTTATTTTTGAAAAACAAGTTTGCAACATTCCCATAAAGACATTAGGTGAATAAAACACTTCGAAAAATATCCATGTTGCGATTTGTGACTCATTTTCACATAACACATCACTAAATGCATTCAGTAATTGGAGCAAGATATGTTAATGCTAAACTCTTCACATTTGGTTATCCTTCAGGTGGATCCTGAGGGACCGCTTGCAAATCTGAAGAAGTTACTCTTCAGTTCAGAAGGACTTGGTGCAATGAGGGATTGGATTGTCAGTAATTGGTATATTCTTCTCAGTGCTTTGCTAGGATTCATCGTTCTGATTGTCAGCTTGGTAAGAGAAACAGTGCTAATGTCACAAACTGGATGGGGTCAGTTCGCAAGCCAGAAATTGATGAAGGCCCTCAGTTATCACTTCCACAGATATGCTGTTCTTTCAGACTCGATGTGTGAAACGGATGTAATGAGTTTCACACATTAAATTGCCAATTCTGTGATCTCTTGACACTGACCAAGCTCCTATGGAAGTAGTTAGTGTTTAGATGGCAATTGGCTTTTAAGTCGTCAACATTTGATTGTTTAGAAATAAAAGTATTGGAAAATTCGGGACGATTACGACCAGGCGAAAGTCCTTTAAAACCATCCACAATCTTAGATAGAACTTTGGTTCTTCATGCGATACAAATTCTGGAGTGTCCCACTACATTCTTTGTCGAAATTGAAATGAAAAGCTGATGTGAGCGTTAGAACCAATCCTGCAAATTTACACAGATATTTCACATTTCTTTCCAGGCACTTTTCATCAAATTATGTTCACCCAAGGCTAGGAAGAAAAAAGCTGCTAACCAAACACCGGTGCTGCCCATAAAACCTCCAACACCTGTGAATACAGGGAACCAAATTATAAGTTCTGGCATTGGAAATGTACAATCTGCCAGTACAAGGACTTCGCAGCAGACTGCTGCCCCTCCTCTACCACAATCGTGGAAAATTAGGTCTCCTCCTCCCAGGCCTGAACAACCGCCAACAGGCCATCATCCTCAACAACCTCTACCCCCACCTAGTGTAAGTACTGATAACTACAGAATCTCATCGCCGCCACCACCTTCTAGCTACATGCACTCTGGTGGCAAACCGATGTACTTTAGCACACCCTCATCTTCACAGGTGCAACCAGGCTCTGGTGGACATAACTCGAACTTCCAAGGGAGATCAGTCTTTTCCCCAGGCCCTAACTATCAAGACTATCTCATCTATTCCAGTCAGTCAAACTATCCCAATTACTCATTTTACCCAACAGCCAGGAAGCCTCACGACGGATGGGTATGAGGAAGGCTTTCGCCCAGGCACACATATTTACGATCAAAATGGCCTCTAGTCCTGATGTTTGATATATCCCCTAACCAGCTGCTCATTGAAAGAGGAGTGGGGGACTTCTATATTTAAGTCACTCTGCCTTTATTGTCATCGTCATGCAATACAACGATGTTGTTCTCCTTCTTTGACAATGTGTGGACTGATTGAAGCCATTAGAATCATGCGACACACTTTATGTTGTACATAAAGGAATGCTAACACCAGTCATCAGTGGGAAGATCGATTGATTTTTGTCATTTCAAATTTTGTATTGCTATATGAAGTTTGAACCTTCGCAAGGAGAGGAGTCGCCCAAAGACTTGAGGATATATTGAGAATGAAATAAATGGTCGAGGGGATATATGATTACAGTTGGTTTGATTCAATGAAGAATGGCGAATATGAGACAGAGTAAAATACACATAGGACTATAAATGCCTTTAGTTCAAGTGCGAATGTGCATCGACAAAAGGCTTTCGAGGTCATTTTGCATCCCCTTGTGAAACATGGGACTGGGCAGGTGCATCAATAGGAATATAATATACACAGTGTGTTATTACGATTTTCACGGAATTGGAAATGCAATTCGAGGAATGATCTTAGACTATTAAAACTATTGCCATTATTACTACAAGGAAGATGTATTGATGGAACCAGCCTGAAAGGAATCGACGCTATAGTATGGTACTCTTAACCTAATGAAATGTGTTGAAATTTATAGCCAATATTGGATTCGAAAGTATGAAAATGTCATCTATGTGTTGGAGTATCTGATTAATACACATGTCCATGATCACTAGACATATCCTTTGCAAGGGACACATTTAATAGAGCACTGAAAACCTCAACTGGATTTTAATTGAGTGAAGTGATGCGTGGTGATTGAAGTTTGATCAACTAGAGTGTTATGATTTTCTGCTATTTGAAAGATTTGTGAAATTTTAATTCCTCATTTTAGATCTTCCAAGGTTGCCACATTCAGGCCTTGAAACCGGATAATCTGAAGGCAAATCGCAGCGAGCATTCACTCTAAGAGTCATACGACCTCGATAAGTTTGCAAGCTAAAACGAGCCCAACCTCCGAATTTCTTGAAATTATCCTACTTACAGAAGAAACACATAGGTCTCCGATTGTAAATCACCGCACATTTTGCATACAAGCTGTTTACTGTTTCCGTCGGATACTGGGTCCAAGAAAGTGTTTTCACTTTACTTTTATTAGGTTTCTGAAACTGGTAAAACTGGTACATAAGTCATCTTCCTCATCTCAAATCTTGACCCCAGGCTTTTTGAAAGTCGCTAGGGATCAATGGACCACCACAAGTGCATAAGAGTCATCAGGATCGCTCTGTCCCCATCGTAAACAGAAATAATTGTGTATTTGTATTCTTCGTGTTCAATCACGCAGTATTAGTCCCCTTTTTAAAACGAAACTTAGATTGTGTATCTTCTCGGTATTGGTTCCTCTGGTTTGGCTAATTCCGATCAGGCCGAAATTATGCTACCCATTATCATTACAAGGAGAATAAAACAATCATTGTATTGACTTTTTATGATAAGACATGGCCAGATTGTGAAAACAGATATAGAGGTTTTTGGACTGTCAAAATCGTGTTTTTGAGTAATTGTATTGAAATGAAATTCGGGTATATATGGAAATTGCTTAAGGCTGATAATTTAGTACAAATGCCAAACACCGATCCATCGACATATACATACATACCGAGTTTATTAAACTGTCTTGAGACTATTATATAGCACCCGAAAACGGACCTTGTACAGCTCAGGAACTGGACCACTCTGGGTATCATTTGAAGCCTTAAACATCTTAAATGCATAAAAATGCTGATCTCTTTTGTATTTGTGTGCTGTGAATACAAAGAGAGCCTTTTATTACAATTACAACAATGGGGATGTAGTATTTGAATGCCTTTTTCCCGACTCAGCATTTGTTGTGTAAATGTGGAAGTAATGCGACGAGACCTGCGATGTGATATACATCTATAGGATATATTATCTCTTCTCGAATATCACACCACATTGCACACTATCCTTGCACCAAGTCCTTCCACTGAAAAAATGAACTTCATGGATAGTTCCTGTGATGTTTTCCTCCGAAATTACATTAAAGGAGATAAGTTATTGGCCAGGGGACTTTTAGGCAATTATTGATAATCCTAGGTATAGGTAATGGTTGTTATCATTTGTCATACTAGCTAAATATCCAAAAAGAAGAGCCGTTAAGCTATAAGAAAACCGCTGGTATCAAATATTATTTCGTCATTGATGTACAAAGTATATCATGTGTGAAAAGGAATTCGGTCATGAACCATCGCCTCATCATTACTCAAAGGACTACATGTTACAATGAATTGACTTAACTGTGTTTATGAAATAAAAATGCACGCGATAATTACACTTAATATGATGTTACAATGTTCCACAGATTCTGATTGCAATGGGTACAATTATTATATCTTTATAAGCTTTTGTATGAGGCCTATATTCGAGAATGAGGATATTTGTCCATTTTTTTCTACTGGTGCCGAACTACCAGACAACTCTGGAACCGACCCAAATTTATCCATAACTCACACTCAGAAATGAATACAAGGGGCCATTGTATAAACTTAAATAAGGTATATGTTATATAAATGGGTGATGTGAAATGATTTCAAACCCCCGTTTTATTTAATGGTCTGGGAAGTCCAAGTCCGAACTGGTCTGATTGTCCCCTGCTGTTACAATGACCACTTCTGTGTTCATTTTAAAAGCAATGGTAATCCCAGTCCAAATTTCTGAAAAAAGTACACACAGAATGCATTTTTATTATACTGATTGCTTTGAACTTTGAGGTTCTGTGTCAACCAAGTATTGCGTGTGTAAGTAAAAGGTCTCACGTTAATTTTCTATACACTATTAATGGTATATATGGGGTACACTGTATAAATCAAACTCAATCTTTTCTATGTTTGTGACCTCCAATTTCATTTCAATTAAAACACATAACGTGCCTCTTCTTGAATCTGCACATACACTTCATACAGTCCCCATACTTTAAATCGTTAACAACAAGGCCCTTTAATTTGTATTTAATATATATATATCCTAAATGGCAATGTAAATTTGTACATGTATGAGAAACAAACAGTGATATAATACATTTATTAGCACATATAGTGTCAACAGGTTTCAATGACTTTGATGCGAGTAAATCTGAACAAGAAAAATATGAATATTCATATCCAGTCATTATTCGTAGGTAGTTAACGTGGAATGCATTTTGATTGAACTGATACGTAGCTTTGTAATTTTGAATGATAAAGGTTATTGGTGTATAAAAGTTATTGCCTCTGCTGAATATTGCAATTTTTGGTCTGCGTTGGCCCTACCATGATCTATTACAGAAATAGTGTGCCTGTAAGTTCCTAAACTCATAAAATACCTGTGGCCATCTTCCGTCACAGATTTGTGTGTAGTTCATAGAGAGAAGAGTCTGGATTCAGTACATGGTGTTATTTTAAAGACAAATCTTTGTCCCGGAAGATATTGTAGCCTGTAACCGCAAGAGTCAACAAGTCTGACCGTCATTGTTTTGTTTGACTACGAAACTACACAACAGATTTATACTGCAGGACACTCTTGGTGACGAAATAAAATATTTTATTACAAACATAACAATGTTGTTCTTCTATGTTCTTGTATTAGGGGTATTTCAATTTTGGTGATATTACACATGCAACTGTTCTTCCCACTGTCACTCAGCCAGGGCAAGGGTTTTTAAAAATAATTGGATCTTTATCAAGTGGCAAAAGTTGGTCGTATTACATTTCATTTTAAGTGCCCATGGAAGATAGCCATGGATGGCATTTGTCTCATTTTTGTTCCATGATTGAAATGAGATCAGAACTGCCGTATCAATTGTTAATTGATTAAAGTTTTCCTTCGATCTTTATTTGGAACAACAAAAATATTAGAGATCGAGAATTGGATTATTATCATTAGGTATTCTTTTTGTTCCTTTATTTATCCAGGTGTTATAAAACTGGGTTAGGCATTTGCCTGCCCATTTATCTTTGGGGATCAAGCTATTTGCCTGATTTACACTCCAACCCTGGCATTTTTACATGCACAAGGTATATTCAGATATGGCAATTGTTGGAATTAGAAGGTGGGGGTGGATATGTATAAAATACGAAGTGAAATCAAAGCTAAGATGCATGGAAGTATAAGGTATAGTCTATTTCTACTTCTATCCTATATGGGCACTGGAAGCAAGGAATATGATTGTATTTCTTCAGGCAATTCTTCCTACAAGTAATTATCCCTGAGAGATTATTTTGACATAATGCATCGATGCATCACCTAAAATGAATCGGAAAGTCTTCTTTCGGGTGGTTGGGATGAGCAAACTCACAACAATGAAATTGAGACTTCAACAGACGAAAGTAATAGCATTTCAATTAATATACTTCTCGAATTGGCGGCGAATGTCTGGTCCTGGAATATTCATAAATATAATTGATGGTGACAGAGATGTTTGATGATGTAGTTCTAATTATAATTCAATGAAAATTCCATCCAAACGTTTGCATCATGGTTCACTTAGAAGCTGGCAGGCCTGTTGATTGGATGGATTATTTACGGGAAAAACAGTGCATCGTTAGGCGAATGCTGTAATGATTATAGTCACGTTCCAAAGCGGGTCTGAACAATACACACTCCCACCTACGAGGGGAAAAGCAATTAACCACCCCATCCGGATGATTTGTTACCCTTTAGCTTATACTTTTGTCAAGGACTCGGGGCGAAATGACATTATTTCATTTTAAAAGGCATGGAGATATAACGGGCACATAGGAATGATCGGTAGGGTTTGATGGGCTACTGGAACTCTATTGATAGTAAATTGCATCTTATTCGGGTTGAAGTCATATATGTAGAACATTCTTGCCAGAGGCATTGTTGTTGTGGGGTAATTGAAAACATCCTCTATTAATTAGATCCACTAGATGAGGCAAATAGTCAATACTGTGGGTTGCTTAAAGGTATTGATTAAAAGCTCGTGAAAAATACTTACCATAGCCTACTTATAAGTCAGCATAATATTATTATATCAGAAACTTGTCCGAAATCTTCCTCCCTTTCAGTGTTTTTCTTGATTAAAGTTTCATGACAAATCCGGACATGTGAACAAGATTGATTATCACAGCTTGCAGGTGAAATCAGTAAACTTGCCTGTCTAATTATTCCAACGATTGACGAAGGAAATAGACAACTTCTAAATGAGGAATATTTAAAGAAAGACTGTCCCAAGAGTTACACTCATGAGTGAAGGAGATATGAATAAGTTGCCTTTGTTACGGCGTTAACGTCTGGGGGCTTATGCTGCAAAGGCACTTCTGAATCCGAAGAGCTTATCAGAGTTTTGCAGGAGAAGAATCTATCAATTTGGCAGTCAAGCTAGAGACCGACACCCAAGGAAGGACCATGTTGACAAGGTCTTAAGAGCATTGGACGGATATTGATCCCCCTGGGAAGATCCATTCGTCTCCTCCGCTTCATTACTACAGAATACGACAATTTTTATTTTATCTGTGAATGAACTCTCCTCATCCGATACTTGTAGCATTTCCTTACTCCAGACATGGCAGGTGATCTCTTTAAAAGTAGAAACGTAAAAATGAAGACACAAGACGAGACAAAAAAGGCCCCGGATTAGTCTTCCTCCCTGGGACCGGGATTAGGGATGGTCTCTGCGCAGATCAGATTGGGAATTCATTAATAAAATTTGACAGAATCCGGGCGCGTCATTACAGTGTTTATTTTGATGGATTCATTGTCTGTGCTGCGGGACTGCTGGAGTGGAAATGATGCATTATGGGGAGGTAATGACATCCCTGGGGAAAAATCCATATCGAGGTCAATAAACCGATGGAATGTAAAAACACATCTTTTGGGAAGAGTATATTTAGCGAAGGTTTGAGACTTTCCCCCACCCCATGCAAAATAAAAAGCAACACACCTTTTAAAAAGAATATTTGATCGAATCATATTTATACTATGAGAATGCAAAACCATAATCCATTTATCGTATTTGCGACACCAATTAATAGCTCAACGAAAATAAAAAGTGTGGATCCAAGGTAAGAATCAATACATAGAAAGTACTTACGAGGCTTTTCTTTTGTTCCCCAGTGCAGTAAAACTATATTTAATGGTCTGGGGCGGATATAGTGTCAGTATTCGCGACCTATCACGGTCACCTTGCCTGAGCGGGGACACGCCCAGGCCTGATGAATAGCATTTAATGGTTGGACCTTGTCCGGGTCATGTTTGAATTTATCATCCTGTTTTTCAGATCAGTAGCTGGGAGCATTGTTCTATGAGGGGTAGCGTGGCCGCTCTTCGGGCGTCTTCGGGTTATCCTTTATACGCCCAGCCCTCAAAGTTTGCCCGGCGAACATTTCCCTTGGACAGGCGTTCACTCGCAGGGCTTGATGCTATCGCTTGGCAAACGCCTCGAGAAAATTGATTCAGTGCATCATATCGTATTCATTGTCAAATCACCTTCTGATAAGAGAATGAGCCGATGATAAAGGGGAACAGAGGTGAAGGTGAACGATGATACATCATTGATGAACAGTTGGCTCCCGACAAATCCTAGAGAGGATAAATGCAACCCTCGGTTCTATGACGTTTTTTACCATTTGAAACATATATGATATAATATATATAGCTGTAAAACTTGTACACGTAAAGCTTGTACACGTAGAAAATATCGTTTATAACGTTTATAAATAATAGTTTATGGAATTTGAGTGCATTATTTATCTATAAACATATAAGAGAACAGAGCACATATAAAGTTTACTAATACGAAAGGCAAAATATGAAGGCAATTATATAAAAAGGCTCGGAAGTGGAATAATTCATTTGAAACCTGTCACACTGAAAGATAAGAAAAGGCACACATTCGTCTGTATAGGAGGCTTAATCATTATTAGATATTAAGACCTTCTATATTACGGAAATATGTTCTATATTACCACATTAAAACCATATTAAAACAGTTTACTTCGCATCCCCTTTAATATCTGTGCAATATTCTATATGTAAGATCTATACATTTAAAACTGCTGATAAGGGTTTGAGATTTGAAGCTGAAGTTAAAGTTGACTCAAATTGTCACGACAAACAACTATAAACACAAGGAGCCCTGTTAGTCTCCAAATGATAGATGGGCTCCCTCGTGTTTGCCTAAACACAATAAAGGGACAGCATATATAAATCTCGGTATATAGACCGGCCATGCGTAGGGAACTCTAAGAGCTTGCCATCGGTACTACAGACTCCTTCTGCTGGTCAATTTAGGATGGGAATTTCGTTGGGTGGACTCCGGGACCTGATAGAGTACACCATAGAGAGCAGACACTAAGTAAGCACAAATCCAATGGAACTGACAGATGTCTACCAGAAGAAGTAATCAGCGTGAAGCGAAGTTAGCGTGTGACCCATGTAAGTGTTCTATCAAGTCGACAGGCCATGAGAGTCAGAGACCTTCCAGCCCCTCCCTCCGCAGAACGCATCGATCTCTGGCCCTGCTTGACTACTAAAACATCTTTTAAAAGTGTCGCCATCGATTGGAGCCTTAAGTAATCGGAGTGACCACTTATAACGAACATATTTATAGATATTCACTACAGGTGCAGTGCAATTGATTCAAGTTAAAAATATCGGAAGCTCGTTTAAGTTTGAAATATCGACCTCTTCCTCTTCTTAATATTCGGTTTATTTATTTCGCTCCCCTCGCCGCGCTATTAAATGGTATCCTACCACTCGTTAACCTGAAGCAGTTTGGAAGGGTTATAGCAAATAGGCACTAATCTCTCTGAATGGAGGGGCTTTAAGTTATGTTAGAAAACTTCTACTCTCTATGTAGATAGCACTATAAGAAGAGGTGGAAAAGGAAAATTGGAAAATCTGCTTGTTGATGTAACGAGAGGTGACCCTTTACTTGTATGTATTCTTATAGCTTAATCCTACATAACTTGTGTGAGTATTTCTTCTATTAATGGTAGTATCGTTTATACACTTGCTATTATTGTAATTAAATTCAACGATCAGAATAATGTCATTATGGGATGTAATATTAATACCTGAACAAAAAAAACTAAAAAAATGTGTGTCTAGAATAGCCTATGTAGCAACAATATGGGATTATGTCCATTAACAACTGCTAACTTATCAAGCAGCAAGGCAACACTAGTATATATACAATGCAAACAAATTATAAGGCAATCAAACATGTATGTAGGCCTACATGTATGCTGCCAAAGCGATGCATAATATTGACGCGATTAAATGGATCAAGAGGCAGATTGACCGTGCTTCAGAGGTACAATCAACTCACTCATCCTGTTGCAGAAGTACAATCGGCTCACTAGTGTATTATATTTTATCAAGGTTAGCTCACCTATTTCTTCATCCTTATATTGTCAAAGCCTTCACAGTATAAGAAGCAGGAATCAATACATGTCCTATATGTATACGTGTAAAAACGTAAGAGAGTGTTTCGTTGCTGCAAGTTTTATTTCAGTATCACTAAAAATAACCGCCTTCCTCCCACCATAGGTTAGACATTTAACGCCATTTACAATCGGTAAAACGAGACGTGTGATATATTCCTGATCCCAGTCAAATATAAACTTTGTCAAAAATAAACTTTGTCAGATATAAGAATGTCAAGACCAATCGGGGAAAGTAGCACTCAGTTTCTCCGCTGAAGCTTTAAAAGCTCAATTACAAACTTTACAATGGCCTTGTCGTTTGCAACAAATACTCGGCGGCATTGCGTTGGAATTTCTTCTTGATAGGAAAGCTTTTCTAAATGTCTCCCATAACGTCACATCGGACAGCTTTTGATCCATGAGCCGAAATCAATGTTTTCATTTTGGGTCTTGCTTTCATCGTAGTGAGAGGGTGGCGTATGAATTATACATAGTGAGCTCCCAGGGTAGTATTTACACACAATAAGCTCACATTTTGTTGGCTTTCGAAGGCAGCATTTCCCTTGCCTGCCCTTGATCCTTCGCTCCGATTCTCCATTATCCAACTGAAGTGCCCCTCCTCCAGTTCCATAAAGCCCATGCTTCTACATTCATTGAAGGAGCACTCCTAGACCCGAAACCAAAAAATCACGGAACTATGGACTTCCCAGCGACACCGTTCTCTTCCAAAGGCAGAGTAAGTATTTGTGACGTTTTTTTCAGCTGTGTTATGGTTCCTTCCTAATTGAATTTCAAACATTCCATAGAGGCGCAGTGAATTATAACCATTCTAATCTACGAATAAATCGCCTTATATCGATTTTGTGATATTGACTTGTATGCATGGGAGATAAATCGTACAACCAGCATCCAACTGCCAGACCCGTATATCAACTATTTCATGCCACTGTCCTTTTATATTGGCGAGTTTCGACACGCTGCTGGGTCATATCTCAGTTTCCTAATAATTTAAAAGCCACTTTCTGCCGGTATAACAAGTTACTACTAACAATATACATCTGCATGTTTATTCTTGTTTTAACAAGAATCTCATTTCCTATGTTGCAGAAGCATAATATTTTGCATTCATTCCCCTAAGTGAATCATAGCACGTGGGCCCTTGCGGGGATAGGTGCTGGTCTCGCTGTGTACTTTTTTCTCCTCCAATTGCTATCAGGGTCTGATACATTTGTAATGTTAATGTTTTACCTTGTCTGTGGCAAGGCAACTAAAAGTAGGCAGGAACGCTATCCCTTCCTTTACCTCCCTGATGACCAGTAGCGACATGAAGGGCCATCGGACGACCACAAATCATAGAACAAAAGCGATCTGTGACATGCAAACGGGGAATCAGCTGTGAGTGCTTCATGAAACGGTACAATAAAGGCCTCTACTGATTATAAAGGCCTCCAGTCTAGATGTAGCAAAATAGAAAGGTAAAAATATTCCCCCAAGCCACCGTCTCCGTAGGCAAAGTTCCCTTTCTCCCTGGATGGATTGGGGGTGGACTGTAATATGTAGCCTTTGGGATCTAATGAGAGATTGGGTTATCTAAGATGCTCAATAGGTGGGAATAATACATTGCATGACCACAGAGAGGCACACCTCGATTTGCCACTCGTTTTGCTTCACATTTGCCCTCCGCCTTTATTGGTGGGAACTGCAGGGCTGGGTCTCAAGTACCAGTCATTCTCACGCTAGATTCTCGTATACCTCCCCGCCTCCTCTCATATTGATTCAGCTTGGAGATGAATATATTGTCTGGTGACACGTACAGATTCTCAGAGCATCATAAGCTTTCTCACTTCACAAAATGAAAATAAGAAAGTAAGGTTCTTCAAAACCTCATATATTTTTGGTCTAACGGACTAGTTGACTGTTGGAAAGGGTGAAATTGTTCTTGCACATATTGCTGTTGTTAAGCCTGATATTAGTCGCAACGGCCTTCTCAGAAACTTCCCACGTTAGCTTTAATAATTACATTTATGCCTATCTAAATAGATGATAATGATGGAAATGATCATTATTGCTGGCTGTAAGTCAAAAATGGACCTTGCCATTTGTGTTTGTGCACCGATAGAAGGCACGGTGAACTCGTTTTAACGTCCTTGCGTGCCAAGTTGATGAATTCCCTATAAACCTATGATAAACCTGTAGTTCTTCATTCCCTCACGCGTCAGGTCCCTGATCAAGCTTTATTTTGCTTGCCCGATACTTCATTTTCTTGCTGTATGCCGATTCGTCCTTGAAGTCACTGGAGCGATGATTCCGTTCCATTGAAGGATATAATTGAATAGGAGAGACCCTGGAGAGGATTCTGTAATGGTGTAATAAAAAATCTCATCGATAATAAATCAGCCAGCAAGTGTAACGGTCGCAGGGGGTCCATGTATAAAGCTTATTGTTGTTGACAATCATTGGATCATTCCGCAGTCCGCTGGAGTAAGTGATCATCTTCCACGAGGGTATGAACGACCAAGCTATGAAAGATACGCGTGTAAGACCCCTCCAATGATAAGTTATCAACAGACGTCATGACAATGTCCATAAAAAGTGAAAGAATGAAATTCAATGGGACAATGAGACGCAACCATTCTCATTAAATGCCTATCGCAGAATATCTTTGAATAGATGGAACACAGCGAGAAGTTGGCAGGCCCTCGCATACAGTAAGTAGTATACGGACTTGGGAATTCAACTCAGGCTTACATGGGGCATATCTCAAATACTACACTCAGCCCCGAGGCTCCACAATGACGAGAGCTTTGGAATCCTCTTATAAATCAGATACAACCAAGAGCTGTGAACAAAAGCTATTGTAATGCAAAAACGAGGGAATAATTCTTTGAAATATTTCCAGCCTGAAATTGTATGCCTGATATCCGCAACCACGTCAAACCTCACATCAACATTTAGAATGGTGGGAGGGGGGGGGGGGGAGATATTTTGCACTCGAACAAAAGTTCATTTTCATTGACGAATATTTTTATATAGATCTATAAAGAATAGACGAAAATAACCTAAAGTACGTATGCAAAAGATTCTTCTTCTCCTTGTATGTTTGACGTGATTTATAACGTAGCAGTGGAAATAAGGATGCATAATATTATATATATATATATGGTATACAATTTACTATACGCTTACGATAATTTTCTGGTATATATATGGTGTAATCTGATTAATAAATCTTACTAAACGAATAACTTTATTATATATTTTGAAAGAAAAATCATTCAATGGATAACTAAATCAAACCGCGGTGATTTTTTGTTATTTCATTTCAACTAAAGTCTCTGCGTTTCGGTCATTGTCTGACCTTCCACAGGGAATTGATTTATTTCACTTTCAGTATAGAAAATATACATGCTTTTAAAATCCAACCAAGTCAACGCATTGCATACCCCTTCTTAACCACCTTCTAATCTCAGATAAAAATCCGTATCAACTAACTTGTTCTGAAGTGATCTGAAGGAAATCCTTATTATTTTAACGATGTTGTCACAAGAGTTAAGATAAGGGTTATGGTTTCAGGGGAGTTATGTTCAAAACCAATCGACACCAGAATTGCTTAAATCATCATTGTATCAATTAATAAGAGAATTATAAATATCTGCTCTTTTCGTGGGTCGTTAAATTAGGCAAAACATTGTGATACACCAGTAGGCTTTCCCCTTATTGCAAAAGAAGTAAAAGGTCTTCGATTGTTTAGTGCATTCAACGACAGCCGGAGTACACGCTGGAAAAGTAATGATAACAAATCTTTTCCTTTTGACTCAAAACATTGCGCTAAAGAGGTCTGGGTCTCTTTTATTAAAGAACGCGGTGCAACCTACGAATTAAAATGTTATATGTGGAATGTGGCAGTTCCCCATGCAGCCGGTTTGTATTTAATTGCAGGCATATGCATATAACCAATTCTACCCTATATATATAACCTTTCTATGGATAACCACACCCGCCTTTGATCCTGCAAGCGATGAAGGATGTTTAGATCCGCATAAGGCTGGCACCTGTCGTGAATCTTCTAGCACTGGATCGAAACTTAAGGACTGGAACACTCAGCTTCAAGAAGCTTACTGTCTTACAATCCTTTACCCCAAGTCTAGAAAGCCACGCGGGTCCCTTCCCTTCAAACGGCAAGCCAGTGGCCACATAAAGCCCGAATCCGGCTCATCCGTTTTCATCCATCATCCGCACATATTCGCAAATATCTGCTTGACTATCTAGCAGACGCCAGAGTAAGGCCGTCAATACGTCTCTAAAATGAAATTCAAAGTATGCTCTCTGCCTGTGGTGATCTCTTTGATGTTTCCATGCGAAGCAGTGGCAACGATTGTATATTCGCACAAAGACAACGTTTGATTTGCTGACGTGATAGTTATTCAAATGGAATGGGATTTTTTTTTCAGT
Organism: Sthenelais limicola; assembly: GCA_942159475.1. Lineage (NCBI taxonomy): Eukaryota > Metazoa > Annelida > Polychaeta > Phyllodocida > Sigalionidae > Sthenelais > Sthenelais limicola. The sequence goes on along the minus strand of OW804094.1, from coordinate 31,394,077 downwards.
TGGTGGCATGTTGTAGATTGGTTTGATGATTGCTGGCTCGCTCCTGTTTTCCGCGAGGTGGACTTTTATATGGGAAAATTGATACAATGTCACATAGGGATCGATCGAAAAAAAGATTTCCAGACGGTGTGAAATGCGAATGTGTTGCCACTGCTCCAAAACAAATGGAACATATGGAAATGGCAGCGAAGATGACTGTACACTGTGTGGCAAAAATAGAAAAATGGAAGCAAATATCAACATCGCTTCGGGAAATAATGTCTCTATTGATTTCACGGGCCACGACACGCGCGGCCAAGGCTCTGATATATATTATTTATTCACAACAGCTGGAATTGGAATGGCATCGAGAAACGTTTGTCCAGCTACATACCGGATTAAGCGCTTTTACAGAAGAGAGAGAGGAAAAAATCAAGATCAATTTGGAAACTGGGAAATGATGTATATGAATTTTATTCCCGCTGAAAGTCCAATCTATATCCAAACGCGGGAAATGACTTTTATATAAAGTGATATATTGTTCAGTGTCGTTACATTGATTCATCTGCATGCAGTCGCTAGGAGTAATATGTAAGCCATTCAATTGAAACCATATCGAAACATTATGTGATTGGAAAACCTCTAATTGTTGGTACTGTCAACTACTAAGTGCAATTATAATTGCATTATGCTTAGTATTCAAATAGAAATAAAGGATTGCAGTGTAGACGCCCTATTATTAATAAAATATCGATTTCTATCAGGTTTGTATCAGTGTACCAAAAACCGAAAAAGGGAGGGGCTCTTACAATCAAGCTTCCTTTTATGATATTGTTCATCACACTGAATCTTGTATACATAGTGATTTGACAATGTTCTGATGATTATTGTAGCCGAACCTCCAGAGCATTAGGCGTCAAAGATACATGGGACATCTGATGTACATCAAAGAGCTGGGTGAGTTATTTGCTCTGCTTAGATCATGCACACTTCGATGATCAAAATACCGCCGCTGCAGGGGTTGACCGAAGAGGGGCTTTCTTTCGTATCGAGCTACAATACCGTTAGCACTATTGCTGTGCGCCTAATATTATATACAAACATAGATCTCGCTGCAGCAGGGCATATCAATAAACCAACAGAGCCTCAGAAGATGAATCAACTAACATTTCACAGGCGTTTCCTCGGCAAAATATATATCTGACGAAGGAATTCTTTTGTTCCTTTACTCGGTGCTCTTATTATAGTGGCTGTCATATATATTTCCAGAGTTATATCACTCACGGTGCATATATAGATAGATATAATGAGAATGCAACAAACACATTTTCTTTTAGTATACTGTCCCTGCGTTGAAGAGCAAAAGCAGATATGCTTCGACTGCCTTTACGCTAACCATTTGTCCACAATATTGATCGGTTACTGAGTTGTGATATATGCGATGCACTAATAGTGTTACCTCTTTCATCCCTTGTCTTCTATCATTTACTTGATGTTTATTTCATGAAGGTATCCTTCCATTCGCATCCGATACATATATAAAAGGGAAGGATTCGGTTCCCACAGGAAATGTTGACCAGTCCATTACTGGTTCCGTATCTATATGATAATGAACTTTTAGGATGTCGTGTTGCGTGCACCACCGGCATCCATTTTATTTCGACCAGAATAAAAATGGTGCACCAACAATTTACCATAATGTTTCACCCATCGGGGTATCCGTGTCCAGGGGTTTTAATGTCATACATGTGCATGCGAACTATCTTTGATACACTAGAAGGGTTATTTATGCTTTATTTATGATAGACTCGATATCAACTACGATAATAAATGAAAGGACACACTTTTCTACAAGCTTCTACAACATCCGAATTAACACTTTCCACAAGGCCATTTCTAATCTAAAATATTTCCAATGAATGCAGGCAAAGACCAAGAGACTATATCACTGAAAATCATCTGTATTTTTTTAACGTTTTTATTTTCATACACATTGTGAAAAATTGCAGAAAAACATATCGCTAACAATAAGCGTTCTTCTAGGCCATCTGCTGCCTATCTCGGAAATGGTACATTGCTTATCATTGTCGTAAACAATGTATACTCATTGGATGTAGTATTACAATGCGGTATTCTCAACGATATGTACTATATATTGTCCCCTCATCTGGGATCAAGCAGTGTGTATCGCTTGGAGAAAGCATAGCGTGAATAAAAGGAATCAAAAGGCGGTCGAATGTTATTGATGAGTCCTAAGTCATTACAATCCAAGATACGTATTCTACCAATTCGGGATACGCGCATGAACTCAGTAAGAAGAATTTAAAGAAATTGTTCGTGGTCGCCACTAGGTGCTGAGGGGATGAAATACAACTTCTGAGAATTTGATTATTTGGCAAGTTGCATCTTTCAGTAATTTCCTTTCATAGATCCTTTCACTATCCTTTCTGCAGGGTCCAATGCATTGGATTTATTCAGATCGTGCTACGAGACACCGCATCTCAATTCCCTACATTTCCAAATTCTGCCGACGACGGATACATCTAACCGAATTAATCGTCCGGAAAATAGGCACGGACATGGAATGGAATTCGAAATCAGTGACCCAACAATGACCTACTTTCCCTAGCTCCGCCATCTTATCTGATTTATTTGTGCTTGCCCGTTATCCATGAATGAATAAGTCGAGCTGTCTCAAATAATAGCAGTTTCTCCAAGAGTGATAAACTAAGATTTCTAACGTTCGATTTGATTTGATTAAACGTTTATTGGAACAAGTATCATCTAACACCTGTTATCAATTTGAAGACATTTTTCTTTGTCAGTTGGCCAACGTTACAGGATGTATGCGCAATTGATATTAAGAGTAATGCTATATAATTATGTGCAATAGTTCATTATATAACTTGAGCATAATATATTGCTAACTTCCAACATAATGCTGACTGGAAAACTAAAACATCGGCACAACAACGTTACATGTATACAACATGGTATTCAATAAAGTAACAAAGTTGTAATCTTCTTTTATCTATTTATTATAATTTAGGCCAATAGTTTAATATTCACATTATACAAAAACGCATGTCAACCTTGTGGATATAACGATATATTTAACAAAATATTTTTCTGTCGTAACACTATTGGACAGGCAATATTATTAGCGGGTTTTAAGGTACTCCTTTTAAAGGTTATTCTTTTTAGGTTATATATATGCTGGATATTAGATTTTCAATGCAAAAAGTGATTAAGTCTTATTTTTATAGGCTAGTTTACGCTATCAAAGTGGTTCAGGATATCAAATAAACCCCCAAAAAAGTATACGCCCATTAACTCACTATGGTTTCATATAATAAGGGAGCTCATAATACTATTTATATAATGTTCCCTACTGTGTTTCCCCAAGTTTGTCAATCACTTCCTTTAATTATAACGTCATCACTGCTCACGAACCTATTGCATGGTATAGCTCGCTCATGGATATTACTTGTAGTTTCTTTCAGTACTCTACAGCGTTATACTTAACTTAAAGTTTAATAGCCAACTAAGGCAACATTTAAACCATTGATAAATCGTTTGCTGAGAATGCCGACGTAGTTTCATTCAATAATTCTTCGATTCCTGCCACGTCTGCGCGATATCCACCGAATGTTGGGCATTGTGTGATAGTAGAAATTGACCTGGCATCATTCAGATTGCACTTTTTAAATTCTGCATGTGGAACTACGATTAACCTTTACATGCATAGTTGATTACTACTTCTGGTTTCTCACGAATGGCCGCCTGAAAAGCTGGAGGTGATTGGGGACAAGCAAGTAAATATTTAATTTTTGCTGGGAGCATGAAATAGTCGGATTCCATTTATTGAGGAGGTGGGGATATCTTACAATTTTAATGGTCTTTTCATGCAGTGCACTAAATGTATAGTGTCCCAAAGGAAGTTCTTAATTAATGTTGGAGGCGTCGTTAGGTCGGGCAAGTGTTGGTTATCCATCTTTTCAATTTTCAATAAAGGTATCTTGCCTCCTTGGTTATTTCGGACTTGAAGTGCAGTTCTCATGTTCCATTTCATGGCAATGTAGCTTTTTGATACGAGAAAAAGTGCCCATTTAGGAATCAAGATTCAAAGTAACAAGACATCGCAATGCCTTGCATGTAAAGCCATAACAAGCCCGGTCGGTATATAATTAGCTACATTCAAAAGGATTTAGGGCCAAAAGTTTCTTTCTCTATTGCGTTACGCCCACATAAGTTGTGAATTATGACTCTTAAGGTCGTTTGCACGGTGAAGTGGCATGTAGTTAGCGTGTGGGGCCATAGAAGGCAAAGCCCGACCTTACACAACCTATTTCTTTTGCTCGTGTCATCGAATGTAAGTAGTACATAGTTGGAAATTCTGTAAGACCTTTTCTCAGGCAACACGCCATAGAAAACCGCATCGCTATTCAAGACTTGCACAGCGCTAGAGAAATTACTCTTAATAGCTGGACCCACGGTGAACAAAGCATTTGGATTCAACATGAGAACGATATTCATTTCATCAAAGGTAGGAGGGAAAAATAACTTTGGCACAGGCAGTAAAACTCCCAGCAATGAGGACTTCTCGCATAAGCGTACACTTCGCCTCTTGATGATATCAGCAGGCACCAAATTGGAGGAAAGCCAATCGCTTTTTTATGATGGATTGACTGTGCATTTAATGACGCCTGTATCCTCTACATCAGTAAATAACATGTAGAATAGCGACCTAATAACACTGAATGGGACATGGTTAACACCGAAGGGACTGGGCTGGATGCCGATATATCAGTCCCTCTAGAAGGGAGGTGATCCTGTCGCTTAGGACGTGTTTTTGTCATCCTGTACCAAATGATGATCATCAGAGCACTCTTGTCGATACGCGATCCAGCCATTACTCTCAATAAAGGACGGTATTGTCATGCTCAGTGCCAGTGATTCCTAGCCCTAGGGTCGGAGCCGCGTTATCGGGAATCTCGTTTTCATGAGGACTGACTCGGTGAAAGCCATTCTGCCAGGTCCCACTTCGTTCCTTTGGGGGAACGTGGGATCATATCCATCCCTTACTCTCACTCCTTCAGTCGCTCTCGATGATGCTTTCGTGTAACGTGTGTTGACATAAGCAGAGGGTGACTATTGGATTGCCATTGGCCCATTATTTCTGAAATGGACGGGGCCATGCTATCAAGGGTGGATCCTCACGGCGTGGAGGGAGGGAGGGAGAGGGGTAAGAAGAAGAAGAGTAAAAGGAGAAGGATGTGATTCAGGCGAGGGGTTAGTCGGTCACATGCTATATGGAAAGGCCATGAGATACCAGTTTTGAATTTACCCATTCCACTCGGACGCCCTCACCCATGCTGCACAGACAACGGGGAAATGGAAGATGGCGGGAGACGGCCATTTACGGGTGACGACCTCCTCTCAAGCGGCAACCCTAGAACTTTTGATTCATCATGTATGCCAGGTCATCCCTGTAGTAGTATACCCTAGATTGCGCCGCTTGAATGAGGACCTTGGAGGGAGGATAGAACGAATGCCTATAGCGCCGCTGTTGCTGCTGCAACCCAGAAGGAGTGAGGGGAATATAAGACGGAAAGGGGAGGGGAGAGAACGGGCGAGTTTTTCTGTTGCCAGGTATAAAAGGGCAGCGGATCTGGAGTCTATTTCGGTTCGGACGCGTTCCAGGGTCATAGGATTATTTGCGCCATATGCTAACATGTTTCTGGGACTTAGTTAATCTGGTGTACCTCTCGTGTAATCCAGACCATGCCTGGGTCGCGCTCGCCGAATGACCGATTGATCAACTCCCTTCTCCCGCAACTAGATCTAATTTGGCGTGGCTCAAACTACTAATCTTCGCCCGGAACTAGGTCCGGTATCCATAGAAAGGCATGGCCTGCGAGTCTGCAATGGTCGTGTTGTCATTTCGGGTGGTCAGCGTCCAGCATCTGGCTTGCGGTCAGTCATGACATTACACACTCGCGTGAGCACACTCTGACCACATGGACAAGCGCTAAGCCCATCCCCGGGCACAGAGGCAATGGTCAATGTAAAGGGAATGACCTATGTTGAGTAAAGCTGGCTGTGGAAGATGGAAGTGTGCGCTGGTATTTTGGACAGAATATGCCCGAGGCGTGCATGGGATGTGATTTGGCTGACCGGAGGGGCGGAGCCAAAAAACTCTTAACACACTAACAACATCCGCAGAAGAACAATCTGTGAAACCATTCGCTCCCTCATGTATTCTCACAAGGCGCAGCGCGACTCCCTTAAGACGACCTACTAAAGATTTAATCAAGGCAATAGAAATTGTTCCCCTGAAGATGGAAATCCCAGTCATACAATATAGTATTAGCGATAGTATTCTCCCTGGGATGTCTAACAGCCAGACCCACGCAGAGAAGATGAGCTCACCGTTCTTGCGTCGAGTGGCAAGGGAATTATCACCGAACAACTGACATATCGACATAACAGAGTCTGGGAAGTTTTATATGGGGTGGGGGATGGGGTGTCTGTTTTCCTCTGAGTCTTGCATCAATAATATAATCGGCATTATTGAGGACGATTGTTTTTATTCATAACAGAGGCGTCACAACACAAAAACGTTAATTAACAAGAAATATACATTCCTCTACAAAAGAAATGTACATACATTTTAACCCCACGACAAGGTTTCACATTGTGAGAATAAGTGAAATATAATAATATAAACATAATAAATTAAATAATCCATATAGGAAGAGTCTTTATTTTTTATATGAAAATGTGTCTGGAATCAATATGTTCCCTTATACACAGTATATACCAGTGCCTATACATACACGTATCCATCCTATTGAAAGCACATAATAACAACATATTGTACACAGTCTGTGGCAGAACATTTGGCAATGCATTTATGAATATATATATATAAGATTCGTATATAATATCATTATCCGTTAGGTATTACGCGACCAATTATCTGAATATAAAAGGTTAATCACAATCGTTCCTCTCTCGTCGAGGCATAATTAGGGGGCCTCGCTCCTCCTGCTCCACCATTGGCTAAGGCTATATCAGCTGGGGAGTCGGCGTAGTTCATTTGGATGTGTCCGCACATGTACAACTGTCTCCAAGCCGATCTGAAGTCCTCTTCTGTTACAAACCATACATAGAGCTTTGCTGAATGATTGAATAAAAACAAGAGTTTTGTGACAGTGTAGGCCAGGCCTACAGCATCCTCTGGCAAATTCAGACCAGGGTAGTGTTTCTGGATGGCATTGACTGTCTCCAAGGCAGCTGTGGGTGTGACAGTGATGAGAAACACCCCACAAGTGGCAATGACAGCGTAGGAAAACGTCGTACCTATATCAGACAAGTGGGATAAGGCGGGATCGTGTGGCTCTGGACTTGTTGGGGTTCCCAAATTAGAGCTATCCAATAAGGACAGGACTGACTTCATGGTACACACTATTATGAAAAATATTGGTACAAGGGAATCCACAGCAATGCCAAGAACGATGTCTGAGTAGGTGTCGAAAAAGAGTTTGTACTTAGACGAGCACGTTTTCGTTTCGGTGACTTTCCCTATGACTAGGAATGGAAAACATGCGGCAGTTGCCACGAGCATGATGGCAAAGGCCACATAGACGGCCCTTTTGGTATTAGCTATGGCAGGTCGTCTTTTTGGATCACCTCGGACGAGACATAATTCAACGGACATAGCCACTGTAAGCCAGGATGATACTACACGGGCGGTGTCGTAAACAAATGTAGTCAGTCTGCACCTCCAATCACTACTTCCGTAAAGTAGATCGCCTGCGGACACTGTAGGGATGAGCTCGGATATGTCATCCAAAAGGTCTATCACCAAAATAACAGTATCGCTTAGAACACAGCTGAAGAGCAACACACACGTGGAAGATCCTTTCAGATAACCGATGCGCATCACTTTGGCGCATAGAGCATTACCCACAAGGCCTAGCACGCCAATCACCACAGCAACGTAGGCACAAATCTCCTTGTAGTCCTTCCGGATCGCCATTTTGGATCCCCCACTGAGCGCTCAACAGCTTATGCTATAAACTCTCCATAAATGTTGGTGTCCACCGAAGCCAAACCCCTCATACCTCTTCCTAGCCTGCGCCAATCCGAGCACTCATCTGTAAAAAAAAAGAGAAAATAACTGTCAACAAACGAACACAAACCGTTGAAAGAGGGACATGTACTGAATGCATATCACCCATAAAACTATAGGCTTAGTACTCATGCAATATAAACTGCTGCAGCATTGGACCTTGTTTGGGCAGTATTTTTGTTGCAGGCCATTGAACAGTTATTGAAAATTTCTCATACAATATCAGAGCACATATAATAATCACATATCACATATCGATATCGATAATCACATATCGATTCACATATGATTATTTCTAGTATTGGATTGAGAAATGTATTCAGTCATCCATTCATCCATACATTCTTCTTCAAAACAACACTAGCGATAAATGAATAATTCTGCGGTAATGCTAGCTTCTACTTTATAACATGAACACATACATATATAAATGTAAATCGATGCAAAGAGCGCCTTACTGACACCGAGCGGCAATTAGAAATAGCTGTTGAATAAAACTGGGGATTACTGGCAGTGGGGGATCAGAAGGAGAGGGGGAGAGAGAGGGGGAGGGGGGAATTAGAGGAGGAGAGGTATAAAAATGTTGCCCCCACCATTTTATCATTCATCCACTGTGCCTACGTATTGCATTTAGAGACTATCGTGACTGTTCGTCCAAGACATGGTAGAATCACCCGTAATATATAGGGTCATATAAGCCGAGGATAAAACGGTCGATTGAGCAGATAAATCAAGACTATAATGGTGTGCAACTATATCTACGGATAAAGAAACCAAGAACAGAAAGCCTTCTTCCATATCCAATGCGGAGGCACGAATAAATGCATGTTTTTATTACTTCCGGCTTTGTATTTGGTATTTACATCGTGCGGTTAAAGACAATGCTAATTGATATAAAGAAGTATATAAATCGGATTTATCACTATAATTACAGTTAATTCATGTCGCATTGGTAATTATTGAAGTCAATGTTCACCAAGGAGATTATGGACATGATGGAGTTTAGGTGAAGTGAACATTCACGAGATCGTAGAACTACTCCCCTTCATTATACACCATAGAGATTTGGGGCATCACAGGCGACTGTATCCCATTATGCACTCCGTATATAAGATTGGACCTGTATCTGGCTCACAATGGGTTAATCTATTCAAACTCATAGTCAGAGATATTACCAATTAACGCTTAACGACCATGGCAACATAGGCAGTTATATCGGTAATGAACTGATAAGATGGAATAAAGAATTAATATGCATGGCGGCCTAACGTATTTGCCAGTTTGATGCAAATGGCTAATGTAGATGTATGACTTGATGTTACTGAGACGACACATGTGCTAATCACAAAATCCATTAATTCCCCTGCGTGAATCTGCTGTCACGTCGAATAGAGGTATATTTGCACTCTATCTTTAGATATAGTGGGCGGATCGTATATTGAAAATATGATATAGGCGGTGTAACATGTGCCAATTGAAAATAGACATACTAGTCCAAATCATATTCTCACCCAGAGATTGTAATCGCAGTATTACAATTCACAATGTGTCAAGAATGATTCAGATTATTAAAAAAAACCATCTCCAATCCGCAGATACTTTTAAATCTCATGTTGAAGTTCTTTAAGGTTAGTTCTTAAAGTTCCAAAGGTTAATTGACTTCGTCCCGAGGAACCGTTCCTTTTCTGCCTTACCGCTTTGCCAAAAGAAACCCTTTTACAGAAAACGCCGTTAAAAAACACTTGTGAAGCAGTTCATAAAAGACGCACCTCAAAAGAGACTACATAAAATATAAGTCGTTGGCAAGAACTTTAACATGTTTCCCACTTCAGGCGATGTGAATCATGTTCGCGTTACCAGTAGGAGAGATGGTGGTTGCGAAACTACCCAAGTATACATGCGATGTATGTATGGTAAATGCACGAAGTTACGCCCCAAGTGCATGGTTCATTGTGCTAATGCGACAGACCGGATTTTAACCAGATTGGCTTATTTCACTAATAATTCTACAGTTTCACCAGTTAGGGGGCTAAAATAACCCTTAATACTGCTATTTGCAAAGAGTTCTTAAATTTGTAAGTTGGGGAACTTTTCAATAAAAGTGAAACCATTTTAATTTCTTTGTAAGCAAGGCACTTAAAGTAAAACACTGGGTTGGAACACTTGCTGGTCATACAGCTCAAGTATGGTAAATATCTGGTATATTTCCTTATATTAGGCATTTCTGGGCAATGATATTGCCAGAATCAATCAAGTAAATTCTGTCCCGCTCTCCCCAAAGCTAGCTCTGGGTGCTTCCATATTGCTAGATGTATGACACTAACACGGGCTGGCTAACTGCCGATCTGCTGGTCAGTCTGTGGTCACGGTCTACTTACTTTTGCAGTAAACAGTGCCCACTCTAGGGTATCTATGGAAAGCCATTTATAAACATATGATTGATCCTCCCGAATAAACAAACATACTCCAAGATATACCTGTGAGGTAATATTACATATATATAATAATGATATGACCTTATGATATAATATAGTAAAGATCCTTCAATATAGGATATGTTAATGAACCCAACTTATATAATATACAGTGTTCGAAATAAGAGCTTGCCTGTTTTAAAACACAGTAAATATATAGTAGTAAAAGGAATATCTTTACAAAATCAAGTCAAACCTCTGGTTCGAACCAGGCTCTGTTTTGCCGGCCAACATCCATTCTCTAGCTCTTACTTTTCATTTGCTTTTGCTAGCCGAATTAGGGGGTAATTTACTCCAATTGTACACTAGATCATTTGATTAATTGGGTTTAATAATGGCCGAAATGAGGTAAAAATATAGGGAAATATAGGTATGTGAAGCATAGCTGTAGGAATTGAAATATTTGCCACAGCATTCCCAAACTTTGTCTGCATTATACTGATATTCCCTACTACATGCACGCCAAAAATTGGACACATTCAAAGAATTTTATTTTTTCTAAAAATATGGCCTCCAGAAATCAAATGCTGCCCGTTTGGGAGAATCACTCATATGTAGTCAGTCGAACCTGCCTCTAATCAATGATCCAGGGCCGTCACCCTACTAGAGTTAGACTAGCGCTAACTAAATATATGGGAATTAAACTGGAAAATTTCTTAGGAAATTCTAGCTTTTCCGGTGGGGCAACATATTTTTATTCCTTTTTTCGACCACTGAATAATGTATATAAATAGCTTTCCATAGTAATGTATGCAACACTCTCAACTTGGCTAGTCAACAACAAGTAGGTAGTGATCAGGAATGAGGAGGAGGAAGTTTATTCTTTGCACCTTCCTTTATCCTTCAATTGAAAATGTAATAGAAGAAATCCATAGGGTCTTTTCATTCCTCATTAGTTCTAGTGTAATATCCATGGGCCTCACAGTCAGGCATTGTTGAAAAGAAGTGATTTCAGTGCACCAAAATAGTAGCATACAGTAGGGCAGCCTGTATACAATAACACTACCTACAGAGTGACGGAAGTTAGCTGCGCTTCGCTGACGTCACCCTCACATGGGACTCTGGGAATTAGAAGCTGTCAGCATTCCGGATAATAGCCAGTTTTAACACAAACAATTACTCCTCATAGACTTATAAATGAGTGAATTACATTATACAATGTACAAAACATCATATTATAGTTATTCCCAACGTCTGGAAACGCATTGTGCGCAGTCCAGTGTTCCCCTTTAAGTTAGGGCTCATGATTCGAGTTGAAAACAGGAAGGTCTGGCAATCTACCCTAGACAATCAACTTGGGTGACTTTCAGTTCAGTGTCAGAGTGGACAATAAGTCTGACATTTTTATTAACCATACCAAATTAGCCGGGAGCGCAGCTTCAAAACAAAAGATTTGGCAATCGATTTAGCATATGAAGTTAAAACAGGTCAGTATATAGGCCGAGCGTAAAACTTTGGCATCCTTTAGCTGCCTTCGCCTTAGAATACTCTTGACATCAATGTATTGATATAATGTATTTCCACCGAATCTGGGAAGTTGAAGCGATAGGCTTCTTTGGTTTCGCATACGCGTTACCTAAAATCAATCAGGATTTGCACGTATCGCCGTTCCCTATAGGAATCTTCCTCAACATTGGTATAACTTATGCATCACATCCACGAAGGTACTAAGGCTGGCATTTAATATACCGACACGAAAGTCAACATCTGCATGTTGGCTCTACGTGATTGCTTGAGGAATGAGAAAAAGGTTGGTTCCAAGTACATTTTGTTCAAACAAACGGCAAGAAGAGGCTCGGTCCTCGAGAGAGATTCCCTCTATCCTCGATTAGTTCAGTAAATAAAGGCGGTTGCGAAAATGAACACCCCAGCCTTTTGGGGAGGCTCAATGTCATTCCTTGGTTTAAAACCCGGCGCAATTGGCTTGATCAACACCCAGTTTAATTCGGCCTACCGAACGCTAAATCCCAAACGATCCCTATCCAGCCCAAGTGTTTAAAGGGTCAGCCCTGAAAGGGTTAGCGCCGAAGTATAAGGCTGGGCGTTGTTTCCAATCGTACAAATCGAGGGCCATCCCCCTCTTAAATTACTCTACTCCTTTGGAAGTTTTAAGAGGATACCACGCCTTTGATCATTGGTGAATGAAGGAGATGGATCCAATGTCCTTCATTACTGAGTCTTTCGAATAAATTTCCCTAATACAATGATGGAGACTGGGGATAATAAAACATCAGAGAACACCAGGCAATATGCGGCATGCCAGACAGAAAAAACTTCTTTAATGATCTACGTATACCCACCAATATGGACTATGTTAAATAGTGTATAATTTACAAAGCTTTGTCTTTTTTCACCGTCCATCATAAAACGACGCGAACACGTGTTCGCTAATACCAACAGGGACTTAGTTGTGGTGCAGCGAAGAGAAATATTTCATGGGAGCTTGGTTTTTGGTTATCGGGGGATTAAACATTGGCGTTTGAATTCTAGGCCGTGGTAGAGACATTGATTTAGTGCACTCAGTGCGCTTGCCTTTTTAGCAATTTCCACCAAGGTATCTTGCGAGACGTAGAGCGACCGACCACTCAAGGGCAACAAATTTGCTATGTGCATGGACTGACTTACAAAAGAAATATCCTGTTTCAATAATATTCAAGAAGAAAAGGAAAATAAGGTGTGACTCATTATCAACTCAAAGAGTAGTGATATAACGTGATGTAACCGCTATACTACCTGCCCATATCACAACATATGATTATGATTATCATCATATATGATATATATTGTTTAGGCCCGATATATAATATATATCGAGCGGACGTCTCTGGGATATTTCCAAACACTTTATTAGTTTCTGAGCCACTCTCTTGGCCCCAGCTTTATTCTGACTTACTAGTGCTCGGCGTCTTGTGCCAGGCGTGTATTCCATCTGTTTATTACCTCACACAATTGCGGACCAATATACAAGCCAATGTACTTCCAATTGGCCCTGACTTTAGACTAAAAATAGACACCCCGCGTCTTCATTGGGACTGCTCCTGCCTAATGATTAGGGTCTCCTTCCTATGCCTCTCTTTGCAACCCTATAGGAATTGAAAGAAGAGTCGTTAGTGACTGGCGCCTGAAAGCACCGTCTGCCACTTCTGTGATGGGCGACAATTTTTGATGATCAATTGCTCCCTCAAGTAGACCCGGGACGTCTCATTAACGCCCGAAGCATAGCCGTAATACCCGGTGGATTAGGGCGGCCCTCCTAGCTCGCCGGTCATACACATTTACCACCACCTTTAATGGGGATGACAAGGGGAAAACCAATAATGACAACGAGCAGGTCCAAACAAGTTGCCTTTATTGTAACATTTATTTATAAGCTATGGCCATGATCTCTAACTCTAACAAATATTTCTTTCCTCTGATATTGACCAGATTGAAAATAATTCCGACTAATATGATAAAGCCACCGACTACCGACATATTAGACCATCAATGAGTATAAAAGGCTGCCCACACTTGGCTGATTTAGCGCCGATTTGGGCCTCCCGACTAGTCGTAGGATTTCATTTCAAATCCCAGAATACATTTTTGAGTGTGGGTCTGCCCCCGACTAGTCGGGGGATCCCCCGACTAGTCGGGAGACCCAAATCGGCCGTATTTTTGTCTCCCGATTCCAATATTTTGACAAATCCTGGCCGATTAGAAAGTTGCCCCGATTTCAGGGCTCAATTTTGAAATCGGCGCACATTTTGTCTAGATGTGGGTCTACCCCTGATTAGTAGAGAGCTGCCCCGACTAATCGGGGGGCCTTCCCGACTGATCGGGAGTCCTCTCCCGACGATCCAATAAATGGATTGTCGGGAGAGGACTCCCGATTTGTCATAGGATTTTAAAATATTAGAAATCCTAAGAGGTAGTAAACTTTGAACGACTATAACTTCACTAATATGTGGAGTATCAAAATGATTTTTTCACTTTTATAATGCTCACTTCTCCTCCTGCCCAGGCCGATAATTTTTTATTTGTTTTTAATAATTTTTTTTTTAGAAATTTGATGTGTCACACGAATATGAGTTAAAGATGAATTTCTTGTGTTTTGGGTCTAAATTCTTAAACAGAACCCACATTTACCTTCATAAAAATAACAATACAAGTATTCAAGTCAACTTAAAAAGAGAACAAGGGGAAATCAATGCTGTATGTTTTCTTATAGCCTACATATTCTAAATAAAATGGGTTATATACAGGATAACTAACGAGTTAGCTGAAGGATTGTGAATAATGCACGAGTTGTGCATATATGCTTTATATAAGGTCAAACAATGTATATTTTGTAGAAATATTATCAAATTACAACCTTATATGATGCTTGATCATATATTTTAGTGTGAAGGCCTATCACTGTGCATCACACCCTGTTCTATCGGGCATCGCCGTGAGGGAAACCCAGTTGAAAAATATCTCACATTTCCAAATCAATTTTAGACACTTTTACAGCTTTCTTGGTCAATATAATCATTCAAAGAACATTTTATGCTAAGCAATTAGCTTAACCTAGGTGATTGACAATTAACAATATAACCATCATCCAAGCTATAAACACAGCACTGCTTCTCATCTCTCTAAACTCTTCTGAGGAGGGAGAGGGGATTTCCCGACTTTCAACCCAATCTGTTATCATCAAATCCTTTGATATATCTTTATTTCACATAGTGCCACCCAGTGGTCATCGTCAGCGACACCTGTTGGTCTTCATCAGTGACCCCTGTTGGCCCCTTTTTTCTATCACATCTGTTCTCTTTCATCAGACCTCTCTGTCAATCAGAAAGTCAATCGGAAAGTCGGAAAAGTCAATCGGAAAGTTGAAATAGTCAATCAAAAAGTCAGAATGGTCAATTGAAAAACCAGAAAAATCAATCATTAAGTCAGAATTGTCAATTGTCAATCATGAAATCAAAAAGTCGAAATAGTCAGTCAGAAAGTCAGAAAAGTCAATCAGAAAGCCAGAAAAGTCAATCAGAAGGCCAGAAAAGTCAATCAGAAAGTCAGAAATTCAATCAAAAAGTAAGAAGTCAATCAAAAAGTCAATCAGAAAGTCAAAAAGTCAAAATAGTCAATCAAAAAGTCGAAATAGTCAATCAAAAAGTCAGAAAAGTCAATCAGAAAATCAGAAAAGTCAATCAGAAAGTCAATCAGAAATTGAAATAGTCAATCAAAAAGTAAGAAGTCAATCGAAAAGTCAATCAGAAAGTCAGAAAAGTCAATAAGAAAGTCAGAAAAGTCAATCAGAAAGTCAATCAGAAAATTGAAATAGTCAATCAAAAAGTAAGAAGTCAATCGAAAAGTCAATCAGAAAGTCAGAAAAGTCAATCAGAAAGTATAGATAGTCAATCAAATAGTCAGAAAAGTAAATTCTTTAGTCAGAATAGTCAACCATTAAGTCAGAAAAGTCAATGATAAAGTCAGAAAGGTCAATTGGAAAGTTGAAATAGTCAATCAAAAAGTCAGAATAGTCAATCAAAAAGTCAATGGCATTCTGCGGTTAGGAGCAAGACTCTAGACAAAGGCAGATGAAACAAAAATGATAATAAACAAATTCCGTCCTAATGGAATTTTAGTGACATTTGCGGTTTGGAGCGTTTCAATGGCATTTTGCAGTTAAGAGCAAGACCCCAGACTAGGCAGATGGAAAAAAAATGATAATAAAACAAATTCCGTCCTAATGGAATTTTAGTGACATTTGTGGTTTGGAGCGTTTCAATGGCATTTTGCAGTTAAGGGCAAGACCCTAGCCCTATCAGGGCGAGTAGTGCATTTATGCATTATTATTTGGGTCATTTTCCCCCTAATGTTGTAAGGTCCAATAATCAGAAAACAGTTCTTGTGCCTGATAGATGTATAGTAGAAAGAATTGTGTCCAAAATCGATTGTGGCTAAATTGGAAGATCTATTTATGCAATATTCATTCTTAAATTGGAAAAAAATCTAAATTTAAATTCATTTCTTTTAAAAAGTGACATTTATTCAATTTTTCATGCTGAATATAATGAATGGTCAGTAAAGTTGATGGATTTTGAAAATGGTTCCTTTAGAATGGTTTAGAATGGCAACCAAACAGCCCCTTTTTTTTCAATTGAAAAACTGTACATGGTAAATGGTTGCTATTGTGACATACAAACATGAAATTTCTAAATTACAACTTAAAAGACTATGTGGCATGGTCCTGATTAATTTTCACTGTCTGGACATCATTGCTTTTTACATCGTCTATCTCCTTTTAAAAAGTTGCTAAGTAGTTGAGCTCAAAATTTAACAGGCAGGCAAAATTGAAAGACTATAACTTCACTAATATTTGGAGTATCAAAAAGATTTTTTCGTCTTTATAATGCTTGGTACGGCCACAATAAGGGACAATTGGAAGAGAACCCGCCTTATCAGACCCTTTCGCTCTTAAAGGGCTAGACAAGGCAGATGAAAAAAGGAGCAAGACCCTAGACAAGGCAGATGAAAAAAATAAAAAATTCCGTCCTAATGGCCCGAAATCTCGAATTAGGATCTAAATGGAAATGAACAAAGGATAATAAAAAAATAAAAATTGAAAAACACTAACTGGCTCCATTTCGTGAGAATTGACCATTTACATTTACATTACATTGAGCCACAGAGGCAGAGTTGATAATATAGATTTTTGCGACTTGTGACTCATTTTCCTGTAACAAATCACATATGTTCAACCCGGCAAAAATTCCAGGATTATATAGCTTATATTTCTACTGTTTTCCCAATCGTTCCAAGTACACCATTGAAGTGATTCTAGAATCGGCCCCCAAATCGGCCCCAGAATCGGGTATGTGTGGGACAAACAGCCCCGATTTAAGCTTTTGGGCGGAATCGGGATCAAATTGGCTTAGTTTGGGTGTAAAAATCACTCCCGATTTCACATTTTACTGTCTTTGAAATCCTAGGATTTCACTCCCGATTGATCGGGAGCACTGAAATCGGCTCGGCGCTAAGTGTGTGCGACCCTTAAATCTGTATTGAAGATCTAATGAGAAGAATATTAATCCGTAGGTTTTTGTATGTCCCGGGAATTGTTGCTTCCGTTTTCCTTTATCATTGGTATTGTTTTATGAAATGTTGGTGTCTACAATATTCATTTATTTTCCAACTAATGCCCAGTTACATGGATACAATTCACAATTCACATTTTGTATTTTACACTGTTCACTAACGGATCATTATGAAGCTCTTGTGCTAAGCATCAACGTAGCACAGTACCATATAATAGTCATTAGAAATACATTACACTATGTGTTAAATACTATTGTAGGAACATTAGTTTTTGTCATATTATAGGATGATGCCTTAGCTATCAATGAAGTCTTAAAGTTTCAATGGCGAACGTTGGTATCTTTCGAATATATATCGATTCATGCAATTACGATGCACGTATATGTATAGGCCTTTAGATATAAGATTATCTTCAACAAACTTCAACAAAATTATTCAAGACATCCCTGAAGGTGTTGGTAGAAGCCGAATGCCATCAACAAAACCTGTCAAGTTATAAACAGACGTTTCAGTATTGGCTTTGTATCATCTCTTTCCCTTTAGAATACAAAGGAAGCATGAACGGCATATTCACCAGAACGGAATCTGCCACCTGCCAGTACTATCTTTCTATTTTCCCAGTGCATATCCAATACTGTCTCAGACTAAATTAAGTAATCTTAAAGTAATCTTTTCCTTATTTTCACTTTTTATTGCAGGACAATTCACTGCATGACAAATGGATTTCTAGATTTTCTTTAATGGTTGGTAAATAACATAAATCTGTAATCGAAATAATGCGCAAATTATAGAGACGGTCCTTATCCACAAGTTTGTGTCAATAGTATATATATGTTTAAGTCTATCAATTCCTATGAACAGTTTACCTAAATCATCAATGCTTCATCGTAGAGCAAATAGTAACACAAGAATAAATAATGTTTATGAACAGTCAGTTCTTCATAAATTGGAATGCCCCGAAGGTTAATTACCAATATAATCAATCTTGTTGTTGATCAATTAAATGCTCTAGGCTTGTCCTTCAACATAAGGTTTTAATTGTAATACATATTGTCATAATACTCTTGTGCGAGATTGACTTAGAGTTCAATCTCATTGTACGTATAATCGACCAACAACTTTCTTATTTGCATGCCTTGCTCGACAGGTACCCTCCTTTATGTAATACTTTACATACTATACTGAACCATGTGTATTGCCCTTTATTCAATTCAAAAGTCTCTGCTTCGCTCTGTACACAACGAGATAGGCGTTGGTGACGTAATCATTTTCTGTGCATTGTTGGGCAATCCTGCAGTGCATTATGTGCGATACATATCCTAGATTCAATCACTCCAAGTATTGGGATCAATAGGAAATACACAATAACTGTGTGAGACTGCTGCACATGCATGCTAGAGCAATAAATCCCTGATATGTAACAAGGCATTTATAGTGGAGCAGTGCCTATACTTTAGCTTTACCAGTAATTGACACATGACTATCGATTTAGCAGGAGAACAACATCCCAACTAATCAAACTGAGTATTCTGAATACATAATGAAAGGTTAGATTCATTACCTCCACACACTGAAATCAACCAATGGTATTAAATACTGTTGTGTCGCTGAGGTTGGATAGTCACTTTATCATTTATGCAATATATATGCTATTTATCAGGCCGTTTTAATGGATTGACTATGAGGACAGTATCCAGGAACGTCCCGTTTATGATTGGAAGAGTTACTCGCGAATGCTACTCATCTTACTTTGCTATACTTGCTAAAATAAAACCTGAACACTGTTCAAATCGTTCATAAACTCAGTGCAATCTGCTAAATTGAAATTCAAAACTACCTTATGAAGAGCTACCTTTTTGCCAATTGTTCAGCAGTAGTGGTTTGCAATGAAAATGTAGCAGCTATTCAATTGGGATCTGTTGGGATGGATGACAGTCGCCTATTTTATCGATGAATTAACCTGTAAACAGGTATCACATAGCCAGCTGCCGTATACCATGCACTGGCCATTGTAGAATCGTAATATTATATTCCCACCTCGATAAAAGGGTATGTGATGTTATTTTGGTCCACTCTGCTATTGTCGCGGTAGCAACAGTAATAAAAAACCGGCATCACATGAAAGGGCGGATAGAAAGAAAAAGAATTGCCTCAAGGAGCAGAGTGTAGTGAAAGAGAAAGAGAAATGTAAATCTATGGCGTCATCGAAGCTAAGTGGAAGGTAGATCTGGTTAATATGATTTGAACTGAGAGAGGGATAGTGTATGGATAGCACGATGAATGGCACACTTTAAAGGGACGGCAACTGAGCTATGCGATTGAACGATCGATACACCTGTGTAATATCAGTTGGGAAGAGCTGTGCCCTGTAAATTTACATGGAATGTCTATGAGGATCTTGGGTTGAAGGCTACACCAAGGGGAAGATGTATGGCGAAGTGGTAGAAGCTCTATCAGATAACGATGGACTTCCATCTAACTTGTCTGTCGCTGCCTGTTATCTAATGTTTTCTAAAGGGGAAAAGAAATTATAAGCAACGGCATGGCAAGTGATGTTGCAGCGACTTTCCCCCGAAATGATATATATCCGTGGTGAAAAAAACCAAGTGGAAGTCTCTGTGCCCGGTTGCCTTTGAACATAATATTGTTCCTGTAAAGTTGGGTTTATTCCTTAGAGTGTATTTTGGTACCATTGTTGCTAATGAGTTACGCCCTCTCACAAAACATAATGTGATGTATAGATGGTGCCTTTTGATGTCAGTATAAATGAAAAAAGAGCGATTACACAGTTGACGGTGTTGTGATGCCGTGAAAATCGACATCACTGTCAGGGGAATCAGTCTCTAAAGAGAAATGCACTAAAATACCCAGAATTGAGGAAACAGTGGTGAAAGTAACGCGCCCTTGGGTCGTTATTCATTTTAATTGCATCGTTGGGAAACTCCAACAAATCAGGAAATTCTGGCAGCTATAGCAGATTCCAGACCGAAATAGGAACAATTATTGATTACAATGAATACACAAAGACACAACGAGAAGAAATTATAGAATTTTGCCAACCTACTCGGTCCTCGTTACAAGTGTTCCATACCACCTAGGCTTCAAATACTACAAACGTAGGCTTCAAATATTACAATGATTAAGTTGATGGAACAACCTTAAAAATACCCACTGCTCCTTTTTGTATGGCGCGGAAATCTAGGGCCTGTAATGACGAGGAAATCAAGATAAGCAAATAAGCAAATGGAATTTCCTCATTAAATCATAGGTGATCAAACCACAAGAAAGCATGAAAGTATTTTGTTTTAATTGCGTCCTATCAATTTATGGACTGAGGAACGACCCGTGCCACCTAAATGTATTAAGCTCCGATAGCTGGGACGACCATTTGGAATTAACCCATAGATGCCCGGTGAGAATTTATTCCTCATTTTGCATTTTAATGAGGATGGAATTGAAAAACAGAGACATAACTTCTTTTAGCAATGGAAGTCACACTCTTTCATGAAATATAAACAAACATGGGGGACTCATGGAAGATAAACTTGTGTCACACGTGCTATGAGAATTCTGCATGGCTACTTGTATATTTCATGAAAGGAAACAATTATATTGATGCCACACTTTCTCTTAGCGAATAATAAAATAAATCATCAGTGTATAATATTTAATGGACTTCCTTTGATTACTTGCAGCGTTTTGTATTGTGTGAATCGGAAAGAATGCCTGACCATGAAACACTTTTGTTTTGCTTTGATCAAGACAGAACCATCCTGATGAACCAACGGATTAAAACCAGTGCCGCCAGCCTAAAGCCGTTACAGTTCCCCACGTTTTGACCGCGGCTCTTTTCTCAGACTCCTAGACCCATTGACTAATTGATTAATAGTTATTTACTAATTAGAAATCGGACAAGGGATCTGGCAAGGGTTAAAAATTAGGGAATGAATTGACACCATCAGATGGAAATCCTCAATTAGATCTACGTACGGTCCATCCACTTCTTCCACGCGTGTATGTTCAGAATAGAAGAACGATGTCTGTCTGCCGTTCTGTTCCATATTGTGACCATTGTTTGACTAATCGACCGAGGCACCGTTCCTTGTTCCTTTAACAAACAATCATGTTGAGGGTCCATCTAGTCATCCAACGTGGAATCTATTAGGACCCTTGTGTGGGAGACGTGCCAAGTTAAGTGTAGCCGACAAGTAAGGGGGAAAGTAAGTCCAAAGGCGAGGCGTCCACTTCCTTGTTTCTTTTCTCAAAGGTAAAGGCTGGCTTCCTCAATATATAACACGACTTCCGCGTGGAGGCTTGCAGCTTCTCTTGCAAGTAATTTTGAACAGAACGCAAAGAAAGGTCAGAAATCAGAGCAAAGGTCGAGTCTTATTCTATGGGTCGGAGGCGCCTAAGAATCCCACAGCTCTTTCCCTTCCCTTCTCTTTTATCGCAGAAGCCTTGACCATCCCTTTGAATTTGATGTGATCATCTGAGCTTTGATGCCAGGGGGAGGTCATCCAACGACAGCATAAAGTAATACCGTCAGAATACCCAGGACGAATCTCTAACTATATGAGCCCATGTATTCAGATACAGAGGCCCAGTATGACTGATAGATGGGTGTTGTCCGAGCGAAAAAGTGAATTAATATAGATGAATGTCCCCAGGCCATTCTGAAGTTGCCCACGATATGAATGTACTTTCTCCAGTGGATTATCTATTCCCCAACATACAGAGCTTTAGTGACAAAGTAACAACGAGCAATTTCATGATTGTCTCTTATGGCATTCACTGGGCGGAATTCCCCGAACTCTTATAATGCTTTATTTTCTGAAGGGTCTTTTCAAATGTTTCCTATGCGGCGATAGATTTTTTAAAGAACATTTTCAGTCCAAACACTTGGGAGTAGGGAAACTACTTTTAGTTCGGCTTTGAAAAATATTTTCACTTGCGAATGTTTTAATGCTGAGAGTGCCTGATCGTTCCTGTCAGACACTCGCATTTTAAAAAAGCCAATACTCCACAAAACTTCAAAAGAAGACGTTTCTAAGGGAAAAGATATTGTCTTCGCCTTAGTAAAAGGGCGCTTCGCCTTAGTAAAAGGGCGATGTTCCTTTATACAAAAAGAATATCCAATGTAACCCAGTATGTAATAATGTCTAAGGCCCGGGCATTTGCTTACGTTCTGACAATGAAATTTTTCTATGGCCCTTCGGCAGCTGCCATTGTTTGAAAGAGCAGGTGGCACGTTTCTCACATAACTCTTTGAACAGTCTTCTTCTATGCTGGAGTTTCTTCTTCATCACATCAATGATCCCTTCTATACAGAGTCCCAGACCTTCGCCCAACCATAAGATATGACTGCAAAGGCCTCGAGCCTCTCCTTTTCTACGGTAACTAGACACCAGGACTTATTTCATTTCCTAGCTGAAGATGGAGTTTAAGTGTTAAGTGTGCTTTAAGGGATTCCCCGAAAATGTAATGCAAAATTTCATGCCCAGTTCCGATTCTATTTCCACAGGGCAAATAGAACAAATATCGATTGGTAAGCGCTTCATGCTCTCTATTCGTATATGCTCCTTGGGGCGAAAGGGTTGGAGGATGTACTTACGCTTCATTCTTTCAGTGCCAATTCGATACTTATCGAGCGACTTTGGGATGTTAAACAAACGAATGGAATACACATAAGCAGCTGAACAGAATGCCATGGAGGGTATGTGTGTGCGTGTGCTTAAATCCATGCCACTGTTTGAGGAGACTAGGATTTTGCTAATTTGAATATAGCCCCTGGACTTCTATACGTGATTTCCCCACCCTCCTCAGCTTTCTTCTTGAACAATGGAAGATTGCTTCAAATTACATCCAATGTCACTTCTTCCATAAACCTCCGTCGCCAAAAACGTCGCAGAACATCTAGCAGTTGATTACCACAGTATCGATGATTATTACCGAGAAAGATAGCCTCCATTGACAGCACTCCTGATATTAATTTATCCATTAAGGTTTTTCACCATGCCTCAAAATTTGCCATCATGATCGATCGGGCTAGGTGAGATATGGTGGCATTGTACGATCAAATCGTCAATTCACGCTCTTTTTGCCGCTATAGGAAACCATTCAACTTATGATGAATGCGCCTTAACTTAAATGGTTCAGCTCACATTTTCAGGGCCACCAGCAGAAGTGTTCTGCTGATAAGACTGAATCCCTTTCCATTATCTCCCGATGATTGTGTTATTCCCAATGGTCACTGCTGTCGGGTGGTATTTGTTTTTAACCTATAAATCTGCTGGCAATTTACTGCTGCTTGGATTGGTACCACATCACCCGCTATGTATTGCTATATTAAGCATGAATTGATAACTGGCTCTAACTGACTTCAACTACTCCACAGCCTGCCAGCCCCTACATCACTTCCACTGCTATAAAACGTGTTTAACCATCAGGGACATGGTGAGGAAAAACATCCTGTTGGGCAACATGTACTCAGATGTATAATATGTCCAGGCAATCACTCGGATCAGCATGTATTGCTATTATTACCCTTCTTCCCATGTATGCACTTCATATATGTAGACTCCCTAACCATGTCATTACCGCACAAGAGATAAACTACAAATCCCCCTCCCCACTGATTTGAAGGATGATCATGTTTTACGATTCGATTGATAACATCTGAAGACAGATGATAATGAGAAGAAGACATAATTGCTGTCCTGTATAATCGAAGAGAGCTAGAGTTCATAAACTACCATAGGGATAAAATGATCGTGTTCTGCTTGGGTTGAAGGCTAATCATTCATTTTACATTAGCAGAGGAAGCTTGAGATAATGGATTTTCTTTTGTAACAAAATATACATGCAATCTGTTCGTCTGATAAGGTGATTGATTGGAGAAAGTCTCCAAGAACATGTTTACCTCCGTGACTGGGATGAAAATAAATGTTATCATGTCTTGAAAATAGGGTTGAAGTTAACAGAATAACAACCCAAAAGGTTAATTGTATGAAACAGATATGAGCAAATGTCATCGTATGATGTGCCATAAAGTTACTTTCTTGCTACTGGTTCGTGTCTGCAGAGAAACCCAACTCAAATTGGAGATGGCGCTTAAAGATCGTTAGCAGAAAGTCTTACCTATAGTCTGCATATACACAGAACTACGTTCTCACGCCTTGCATCCTCACAAATTATTGATCTTGGCACCTGGTTCATATGGCAAGCATCTCAGGTGGCCCTATTTTGTTTCGTATACGCCGACGCTCTAACACAAGTCCATGTCGAGACTCTAAAATCCCCCAAGTTCTGCACAAACTGATAAATGGACCTCGTGGATCCAGGGATACTGATCCAATACATAGGCCAGATATGGCAGCGGTTGAGAAGTGAACATTTATTGACTGCTGTTTCCGAGCTCAGTCCTAATGTTGGCCAGCTATCCATGCAGTTATGATACATCGTCATATTTTCGATCTGGAAGCTACGGTCATATTCCTCCTCTACACTTGATTCCCCATTACTGTAAATGATATATGAACTTGGCAAGTTCATCACAAACACCCATTACGCCCATGGCGATTATTCTCACCCAGTTATTGAACGCAATCAAGTAAAATCAAGTATGACATCCACACAATGGAAGCAATTTGCGTTTAATCAGAAGAAAAGTATAAACTATTATGATTGCCCGTTGATCCGATAAGTGTATGATAAACAAACAATAACGAATGGAGCTATACTAACGTACCTGACTAGATATTCAGCTATATCAGAGATCCGATTTGATGCTGGTTAAGAAGTCATGAATCTCCAAGGTATTAATTCCCAGAGTGCTCGGTCGTCTTTGGCTGTGTTTGCTGTGGCAGCACATGTGTAGCAATAGTGAGAGAGAGGGAGAGGACTGTGAATTTCAACCTCTCGGAGAGGCGGTTAGGTGTGGTATGCGGGACTGCTGTGCGCAGGGCTTTCAGTGCGGGCTAGTTGTCTCTTCCTCTGCCTCCGTTACTTGCCGCTGGCTACACTCCTCAATAGCGCTGCTTTGCTAGCATCAGGGGGTGGGATTCAATGCCCGAAGCAGAAAGTCGGGCGCAGAGTGAATTGGTCCATATACTCCAAGAACGACAAGCCAACGATATCACGTATTGAAACAATATCTGATTCAATAGATGTAAGACAGAATCAAGAAGGACGGACTGACAGGTCCTGTTTTGATTTTTCTAGAAGTCAGGCAAAATGTACTAAACTAATATAAACTATGCGTGGACTGACTTTATTTCCCCAAGTCCATTAGGATATGAGGCTCATGATATAGGAATCCTATGTTCCGAGGTTTTCACTTTGTTCTGTGGACCACTATCACAGTCATAAGGCAAATAATGTCCGCATGATGGCATAAATACTGTTTAACGAACTTTTGAAATACTTTTTAAACACGATCTGCCCCTTATAATTTAAAATGTATTTCGAAATCAATGTCATAAATACCATACTAGGAAATAAGTGAGGAGATTAAATGTCTCGACCTGGAAATGAAGCCACTTTCCATATACTACTACCCAGATATACATATACGCAGCTAAATGATTAATGCTGACGAGGCAACAAATCTTGCATAGTTTGCTCGGGGGTTTTGACACATCTGTATGAGCACAGGGGGTAGCAAGGAAAGAGAGTAGAAATAAGAATCCGGCCTAGCTAGGATACGTTGTATACCTTGGGGGCCGTGGTCTGAGAGAAAGAGGTAGGACAAAGTGGAAGGCGGTGGATCTGTTTATCCACCTGCAGCTGTCTTACTTGTGACGGACCCCAAGGTAAAGCAGGTTCCTGGGGAAAAGCCAAAATGTTTGATATTACTGGGCAAACCTGCCAAATACACTAACTTATTGTGCCAACTCATCTGTCTGTATCAATGCCTCAAAGCGATCTCTGGCATGACGGGTCTCTTTTATTTCTCGCTTAGTTTAGGGAAGTATCTACTGACCACTGATTACTCTAGCTCTTTTGCACCTGTCTGGTATATGGCAGGCATGTATTGATGACCCAGGCTTGTGACTTTACATGAGCGGAGGCATACGAAGGCTTACCAGGGATTGGAGTTGGTTCAAGGTGACCGAACCTTGCAAGATTATACCAGCTTGCAAGGCGAGGTCAGTTTGATAATTGAACGCCTCGACAATGTGATTGCATTGTTAGTCTTGTGGAAAGTGATACATCCTTAGGCTATGATGTCGAATGGATCTCCCGGGCTGCCTCTCTGACCCCTGTCCTACCCCAGGGTCACAGTCCTGATATCAAATTGAAAAAAATCCATTGAGGGAATATCAGCCGGGTCTAAAATGGGCCAGTAATGGACATTGATATAGTAGTTACGTGCTGGTCAATGTAACACGGATCCACTGGGGGGACTTTAAAAGCCTTGTCGTGTGACCCCGGCCCAGACTAGGGAAGCCAGGTCCGGAGGATTCCATTCAACTATGTCACAGTACTATTGATCACCTCGCTCCCTGAAGTCCAGTGCCAAGCAAGGTGTTAGGAGCGGAATCGGGGTGGAAATCCAGACAGTGAATCCCATGAATCCCCTCCTGAACAGACTCAGTGTTCTTCGGGGTTTAACTGCTTTATACTTTCAACAATCTCCAAGGGACCAGAGGCTTCCCCCACCCCCTTTCTGCACCGATGTAATCCATGCAAATGTAAAAGGGTTCATGGTGTCATTGACACTATTAAATCCCGAGATAATTCCCAGGGATGACCTGCCGACTACATGCATAAAGGCAATATTTTCTTATTTGGATAGCCCCTCTCATTTTATGGCAGTGTTTAGAGGCTCTCGTAAACCCTCGTAAAATTCATGAATCTGAAATATTGCCAGGCTTGAGCTTGCGACTAGATTTGATGTCAACAAAAAGAACATGTATACATACGTGTATGTAAAAATGTGTACATACTATATAAAAAATGTGTACAGACATCCGATCTCATCCTCTTCGAATTACTTTCTGTACGAGTGATTTCCGTGGCTTTACAAATATCGTCCTTGTATATTTTGTCATGGATGATGACACCATGATCTCCAAGACTATTGATTATCATTTTACGACGTGAGTCAATAGTCCATAGGATGTCAACTTCGGTCAAGAGGACCATTAAGCGTGGTACTGCGCGGCGTGGCTCCGTGATTGAATACACCTGCTGGACTTTAGTATGCCGAGTAGACACCCTTGAAGCGGTGTCTGTGTATAATTGCTGCGATGGATCAAATAGGCGCTTTTATACCAAGCTCATCCTTTGAGAGAGAGAGGAAGAGAGAGAGAAACAAGGGGTGGAGGATGGACCGCCCGTATCACGCTCTACAACCAATCTAATGTCAGATCTTCTCTTCCTGAATCATTAGATCCGACACAGGCACTAGTCCTGCTCACTGACTTGAATCCGGAAGAATGTTATGTCCAGACCATTTCTTTCCAGTCTCAGATTCAGGACATGTTGGAAACTTCATCCGAGGGCTTGCAAATACCAATTTCGAAATTGATCATGTGATGGCTCTTTGTGTGCACTGTCACTGAAAGTATATGGAATGAGATAAACCGCTTAGGGGGCATTAGCTTTTGAACTGATTGTCCCATGCACCAATTGTTTGCGTGTGGCGCCCTTATGCCTCTGTCTGCTTAAATCAATTGTGCATTTCACGGGGCTTCGGTCGTCTAATGAACTTAGACATGACACTAGCCGTCTCGCCGTGATGGTTTATTACACTGGATAGATCACAAAATATTCCTCACAACTGAGAAAGCAGATATATCCTCTGTCACAGGGAAAGTTTCTTCATAGGGAATAAGATATTATACTGTCTCGCCGGTTTAGTTTGCCACCTCCTCTTCTGCTATCTATTATACGAAGTGAGCAATGGTGGTGTTTTTAGTAGTACGTTTGAAAAGACAAAGACTCCCAATTTTCCTTCACGCGTGACCATGTCCCGAATGGTACTGTACTTAATATATTACAGTTATTCTCCTGTATGCTCAAGCAATCAGACAGAGGTGTTCGCGGTCAGCAACCCATTTCGTTACGTATTTCATCGGTTCTGCTAAGACAGTAATGACATTCTAATGTATTTAGCCCGGGCTAAACCCATTTCGTCAGCGGTTAGAGTGTGTATATTTATCTGGGAAGACATTGGTATGGTCAATGAGGCAGGGAAAGGGCGAAAAAAGGCCTCAGGGCACTCCAGCCTTGAATATGATTCTTGTTACTGGCCAAGCTAGCTGTCAGAGTGAATGAAGACAGACGAGAAGGAAGATATCACAATACAGGCTCTCTGAGGCATTCTTATCTGACCCATATGCTCAGTGGTTTTTCGCGAAGAGACAGATGGGCCGGAGGCCATAATCGACAACGGAGACACTTTCATCAAATCTATTACCTGTGTAAGAGCAACGAAATGTTAGTCGAATTGTAGGTTTCCACTTGCGGGCAAGGTCATGATCATTGTACCCTCTACGTCAGTGATATTGATGATTTAAACCGCCTAGCGCACATATTTCTCGGATTCCGCTCTATGGGGGGAACTTCCAAGCTGAGCGAATGGCGAATCGTGTAACTGCAGTTCGCCATTCGCCATTCGCCATTCGCTCAGCTTGCAATGCATGCATGCATGAGCAAAGTGTATACGTATAATAGTTGCCTCCACTAATGTGCTTCACGGCTGATAGAGAGCTTCCCTTCTTCACCTATTAGCATGTATATATGAATAATTAGGTCTTGTAATTATATGCATGTGTATCTCGGATTAAAATGGATTACGCAATTAAACGACCGTGGAGCTCCTTATAATTGTTTTAACGTCAGCTAAGTTTGGCGTTGAAAGGGGGACGTTATTATCAATACAGACCATGGCTCCGAGCGCAAACTTGCACGTGCCAAAGTCAACGGCTCTGATCAGTTTTATTTCTCTTTTTAATGGCTATTTGATTGTAGGATCGGGAAAGAAGAGAGTCCAGGCTCTACTGGAGACTTCAAACAATATACATACTAATCTTATTCGCGAACGAAAGTTGATATCCTTGCATGGAAAGGGTTAGATACGAATATATAATGCCCGATCATTATTATTTCGATGTATGAATATGGTGATAAATTGAAGAAATATTAATGTTATATTTGAAATGCATGGGCTGCAGATACATCACGAGTAAAGGTCTTATTTCTACAGTAAAGCCTTCCTTAATAACATTGTACAACACCTTGATCCATGGGAGGATGTGTTGGATGTTAGCAAGTAGTATATGGAAATGGCTGTGTTACGAATGCTCGAATGTTACTCATATCAGAGCCTTCAAGTTCAAGGAATACAGTATCAATTAGTGATACAAGGCTTTGACAGACTCAACAAACACATAGATCAAGGATATATCCTGAGGCCAAACCCATTTTTTCAAGTATGAGGCAACTCATCATAAACATTACTTCCAGCATTAATATATATAGGTGTGGCACATATTATTTTTGACTTCCAGGCCATCATTAATATTGGCACTCTCACTGCGGAGTACAAAAGTGGTCCCTAAAGATTTGGATACCACCAACAAAGCCTGGTAACATATGGGCGACATTAATCGTCAGTATAGAAATGATTATTATGATTGATAAAGGGTTCCAAAGGTTTCAGTCATAGATGCGGCTTGAATGATATTTGATGTCTAGAGCTATATGTCCATACTTTACCTTTGGAGTTGGATTAAAATACCCCCTTGATGCCTAAGGATGCCTGACCCGGCGCCTATTCATTGGCTTTGGTTCAAAACGCAACACAAATTGCATGTACATCGGCATGACGCCCTTTGTCAGGCACTCACCAACATTTGCTGCCGTTCTCACATCAGTTTATTATCTCAAGGCAAACTACCGTTTTGTATTGCAGTATTTTTCCATGGCACGCATGTATGATACGGATGTGGCCCAATGGTTCTGAATAAACTGGTGCGTTTCACATGAGTATTAAAATATCGCATGTTTCATACTGTGCATTCCATTTCTGAGTTCAATGATTCCATTAACTGAGGACAACTAACTTTTTCAGTATCTATGATAAGACCAACAATGTCATGATGTTCCCCCCAAATAGGGTATTCATGACTGTCGGATTGACTTGAAACAAAAAAGCTCATTTTACATATTGGTCGGATTCCCACAAAATGGCGTTTTGGCTGGCTGTTTCAATTCAGTATATCATGTCTGCGTGCCTTCAGTAGAGCCACATCTCTGCGTAGTTCTAAAATGGTACCTTTCCAAACAGGGGTTGTTTTCTTAGTGCACCTCCAGGATTTGTACGAATATATCCATTTATACTTGGAAATAGGGCCTGTGTCCCTTGAGATAGTCCTACCAACTTTGACCTTGTAAATGGAAATCAGGGTTGGAAGTATCCATTGGGACTCAATGTCAGTACGCACAAGGCAGTTTAAAGTTATTAATGGGCCAACCTGGTCAAGTGCAAGGGCTGCAATCTTCTTTGAATAGGGGTAGGCTAAACCCTAATAACTGAAATAAGAGAAACTGAAATTACCTACGCTCCACCTCAGAATGAACCCCATAAGCAATATATTGATGTATGCCCAAACCTAGAAAAATACCTTTATTCCAGTATCAAAACAAAAGTATAATCCCATTATATTGTACTTTAATCATAATGGGGAAAACATGCGATATCTCCCACATTTTAATACAGCCTCAAGTGACATAGCAATTGTGTTCAATTAGGATAATTTTGAACGCTTATAGTCCCTATACCATGTAACTTGTTGACGCATATTAATCAGCTTAAACCCTTTGGGAGTGTGGCCATTTCCAGTTTGAATCGACATTATCGTTTAAGTGACTATCCTGCCCACCATAACCCTGTAATATACACGTGTAATGTGCAGAATACTTGCATATCTTCAAAATATCTGGCGTCTCTTTGATAACACACAGCCGTGAAAATTTCATGATGACCGCATGCATATATTTCTCTTTCTTATCTGAGATATGAGCTATTATTGAATCACACTATACTCACACTTTCTCGATACTATGCGAGTAATGAAATATACCAGCCAGTTTTTTTCCCACCCCGTCTCATCACATTATGTCCTCACCTTCTCATAAAATCAAACCTCAAATGTCACCATAATATAATTGTAAAGATAAGGTAACAAGAAGAAATTGTTTCTTGTAATTGTAAAAACTGTCTTTGATTTATAAAATTAAGCACTTTCTTAAGGCACGTCGAAAAACACCCTAAAGGGGTGGGAGTGTTCAATATTAATTAAATAACCTGAATAAGATAGATATTCTGTCTTTCATAGATTATGAATTAAGTAAATATCTGAATAAAATGCGTTCGCCTAGGTGTAGAATGTGTCGACTACACACTAGATTTGCTTTAACTACTGAGTGATAGGTAGAGAGTTGATATGATTGTAGACAAAATTGCCCGACGGCGATCCCGACGTTCGATATTACACGCGGGCGTAGCAATAGGAGTTATCCGAATTCGGATTTGGTGACTAGTGGAAAGGGGCCAAAGCAGAAGATCATGGGTAAATTAGACCAGAACTGGGGCCAAGCCATCTGTGTTTACGGTACATTATGTGGGTGCAGGTTCCAATGGACGCAGAGAGGGATGCTTAATAAAAGTCATTTTAGAGGCAGAAAAGCATCTAATATTGCCACCAAACTTGAGGATATATGAGACAACACCATGCCCTCTCTTCATATTAATTTATTTTCCTTAAATTATTATGGAAAACAATTATTAGAACAGATGTCAATAGGTCATTGGATGCGCTGTATGCAGGTGCAGGTTGAGTGCATGATGCATATGGCTGTGCACTGTGCGTGAGTGGGTGGGTGGAGGCACATACCTACAGCTGTTGTCAGAGCCCCACCCACCCTCAGAATGGCCCTGCTCTCTGTAAGAAATCAGTGCCAGCTGTTGCTATCTTGAGCTAAATAGATAATTTGGATGTTCCATATAGCAGTAAGTGAGTGTAGTGACAGAACGAAATAGATGCAATTCAGTTTTGTATTTATTATATTTTTCCCAATATTTATGGCAACAGAATAGTGACAATTCGATGGAAATTAATGGTGACACTGTGTATATCCTCACTTCCGGTTACCGCATGTGTGATACACGGGCCATACCACACACTGTATGTGGTATGAGCGCCAATGCTGTAGCCTATGGCATTCCACATTACCCGCTGGAAAGATATAATAATGCACATAAGCCCACCATAATTTCAGATTAGGTTGTATGCTGTCCTTCAAGAGCTTAGTTGCATTCAGAGGGGTTGACAGCCGTCTCCATTGATATCCAATGATCAATCAAGTCAATGCAATATCATACATTTAATTTTGGCAGCAATCAGAGTGAGGGGAGCTGCCAATGCATACTGATATCTAGCTGCGATCGTGGTGTCATTAAAACAGGAATTAATTTTACCCCTTGTCGATGGCTACATTTTTTTGTTTTATCATCTGCAGTCAACGACGCTCGTTTTTATTTTGATAACCTAATCCTGACGACCTCGTCCAATCTGTCCGAAAGTCAATTATCCTCTTGAGAAAATTGATATAATCACAAAGGAAAGAAGGAAACCATCGCTTGAATAAGAGGGCCTTCTTGAAAGACAACGTGAAAGACTCAAATCTGATTCAAATGACCACTTGAATTTGTTCGCATGACCTCATTGGGATACTAAGGTGGATATAATAAAAAATGTGACAGTGATAAGTAGGCTGTAATAACAGTAACCTTTTAATTCGAGTGATATAGTTGTTAATTAAAACAAAGGTTCTAAAATGTGTGGGAATTCACAAAACTATTGGTAGATGTAAACAGAAGGGCAATTAGATTAAATTAAACGAGCATATCAAAACCGATTCTCACATTTTAACATTTTTGGCTGTTTCAAATGAACTACTTTAATCTAATACATCATCTTTTGTGCAACGAAGTGGATACATGTTTTCCCAAAGCGTATAATTCACTCTCCATCCCG
This sequence comes from Sthenelais limicola, assembly GCA_942159475.1. Classification (NCBI taxonomy): domain Eukaryota; kingdom Metazoa; phylum Annelida; class Polychaeta; order Phyllodocida; family Sigalionidae; genus Sthenelais; species Sthenelais limicola. Next base: position 31,360,376 of record OW804094.1, on the reverse strand, counting down.
TATCAGAGATACCCCTTCATGAGTGGGTTTTAGTCCTTAACATATTATACACACAATTAAATCCATCTCTTCCCATAATTTAAAGCCAGCTACTTCGTGGTGCATCTTTAAACACGGAAGAGAATTCCCTTTGATCATTCTTACTTAATGACCTTAAGGGACCTTTCACTTAAAGCCCTCCGTTGTGTTTCATTGACTAGCCTCTATCGTGAACAGCTATTCTGTTTCAGGGCGATCAATCGCCAGACAAAACAGGGCCATATTGAATCGTCTTATATGAAAGATTTTATCACAAGCCAGCAGCTGTAATGGATTCCGCCATATTCACTATGGTCCTGTGTAATCTTTTAAAAAGGGTTTTACCAGATATCCAAGTATGCGGAACTTCCCGTGTGTACAGCTCCTTGGCGTATGGCCTTCTTTCAGAAGAAAACTCTTCAACGTCCATGTTTATCTTTCTCTGGTCCTTCCCTTCCATCATAATCCCCAGTGATTCAGTTTGCCCGAGCGCGTCGCTATGGCGAAAATTGTCCTTTTGGATGGGCAGGCTGATGCGATAATACCCCGTCGTGTCTTACATTAACGCCAAGATGTTAGAGCTCTGAAACACCATTAGTGAGCCGTTGGGGAAAAACTTAGGTCCGATTCGGAGGAGCCATTGGGGTCGAAGATAAATGCAAGAACGTCCGATGAGTAGTCTCCTCGGACGGCGGTTTAGGCGCTCTTTGATTTTATCGCAGGAAATGCATTGCGCCGGATCGGTGCAAAGCGAGACACTCTACAAAGAAGAGGTCCTCGGTGAACTCTTAAATGCCCCAGCTATAGAGGTAAAAACTCTTTCTGGCGCCTTTTATTCAGACGCATCACAACTATCTGTTGAAAATGTCATTGGGCCCCAGTTTGTTGCTTGCTATGTGAGGCAGATGTTTGTTTCCTGATGCCGTAACGATAAAACGAAGCTGTCTGTAAGCAAGAGGGATCCCTTGGGTGTAGAGGCTTTATACATACAAAGATATATCACATTTGTTCACTAATGAATCAAAGCTACCGAGTCATATATATATATATATACAGACAGCAAAGGAGAACGTTACATACTATGGAATAAGAGAGAGGGAGAGAGAGGGAGAGAGAGACAGCTAGAGAGAGAGAGAAGGGGAGAGAGTTGTTGGTGCATACATATAAAAAACTATTAATAATAACGGCCTGGAAGGCATTTTTTTAACGACGCTGGCACACCACTATTACGTGGATATATTCAAACTATCAGTATACATGTGATGGTTTTAATACATACTGTTACAGTTTCGCCACCCCACTTGTATTTTTAAATCACGATGACTTCTTCATATCATAAATCCATTCAAGGGTGTAATCTGTGTTTTGAATTTAGAAAGCTCAAAAAAGAGTGGAGAAACAAGTACAAGTCCATTTTCGGCACTAGAGGTCACCGACGTCTCTACAAAACGGAAGTTCTCTATTGCGGGTCTATAGTGCTCCCCCCCCCCCCCCCACCCCCTCCCCTCCAAAAGTCTTCATTGATGGGCATACATTCACATTAGTGGCCCAAATCTCGGCACATGGAATGCATCCCATCTGACTAGTTCTCCCTGCGGGCCCGAGATGTCAGAGAGAAATTATGATATGTGGATGCGGCCTCAAGTCGGCGATGATAAGGCGTCATTTATTGAGATTCAACGAGCGACAGTGGCAAACTCTATCGCTTTACTAAAAATGACCCGCAATCGGTGTATATAACGTGAAATCAAGGACATATTCCCCCAACTGCCATATTTACTGGCGTTCTTGCTCCAGTGCATTGTATAAACGACGCCGGGCAGTGCGTATATGGGCTCTAGGCTAGCCTTGGCCTGAAATTGGTGGAGGGTTTGGCAATCACCATCGCCTCTCCCTCCATCATCCGTGTCTGTTCATGGATATCCATAACCTGCATGTATATTGCTTTATAATGGAAAAAACTAGGGTGAAACAGGTCCATGTTACTACTGGCTATTAAGATCGCTGTTCATGACAATGAGCCAAGATAATTGAAATAATTAGAGAATATTTCCAGGTCACACAATGCAGACAAGGAGTGGATGTTACGACATTAGACTTAATTAGAAGTTAATGTATATAGGTCATGAATGGCGAACAGGATATGTTTTGATAAGTCTCTGACCACCGCGTCCCAGTGCATGAAATAAAAACTCACATAGAATAGATATAGCAGAGGTTGCTTTATCAGGAATGGTTTGCTAGCAAGGGGAGCTTAATTGGATTGAATCTCAAAAGGAATAGAAATAACTCTGAACTCGAAAGATACAATATTATGCGGACATGTACTCTTCCATAATCATAAGACTCTACGTGTTGACAATTATACACAAACATGCAAACAAGCATTGTACCGTGAAGGTAACCGACCATGGACAGATGGTCTTCAACCTAGAGGAAATAAATCAATTATAAACGAATTATGTTTATCCCCTTATAGCCGCATATATCATTGTCTCCAACGATACCATGTTAACCAGCATTTTGCTATATACTACATGTACATGGGTGAATTACTACTCCACCCGCGAAAAAGGAACGAACACGGTCTGATTATTTTGCATCTATATCGAAAGAGAGAGATAGGGGGCGGTGGCGGGTGGGGGGGGGGAGATAGAAAGACAGAGACAGAGACAGACAGGAACTAAGACAGACAGAGACAGACGGAGACTGAACAGAGACAGACAGAGACAGAGGAGGTTGATCCAATGATATATGTCTCAATTTGAATCAGTAGTAGTAGATAAAAAAGGGGGACGTCTTAGATATGATGAAGAAGGTGGGCTGAGACTGCGTGCTTCAGATCGGACGTGGGGATTCACTTGATGACCGCGGCTCAGAAGGAAGTGGCAGGTGACACAGCTAAGGTTTCCACTTCTATCCCCATCGGTAACACTTGATCGGAGAAGGGGAAATCCAGGCCTATGTCATTGGGATGTTGGGATCCACCGACTGTTATAATCAATAAGTTATACCTTGGAGGAAATGTGGATGTGTCATGTTCAGGCAGAAATGTTTTTCATTCTTAACTCTTGGCATGTGGTTTATTCCCAAAGGACGCCACCCTCCACCTTATTTGAACGAATATACTTGATCAAATACATATTTGCATAATATATAATACACGCTTTTCATTGTACCAAAAAAAGTTGATGAACCTATTAGAGACATGTGCAGAATTATGGTCATTGGGTGGTCATAGATGTTTCCATTTAATACAGAAGAAATAGTCATGAACATTTAAGAATCCCTTTGCCTAGGAATAATAACATCAAGATAGAACGTGGCAGATCATGAGAAACATATCTATATCCATATACTATCCCATAAATAACAGCAATGTGCATTTCACATCATTGTCCCTATCATTGTTAATAGAGCGATATATTTAGTTACATTAATTGCTACTCTTATCCTCCATTTTTAATTGCTGCCATATAATATGTTTATGTCAGTCCATGATGCTAATCATGGGACTGTATCGATTCCGAATTTTATAGAGTTTTAAACTGTCAGGGAACCTTACAACTAGCTTAATCCATGCTTTTCTAAAGATTTGCCTTCTTCTACAATTGCTCCACAGGGATTATAAGACATTGATTGACTTCAATGTCCCCTAGTGGTATGTGCATGAGAATATTTACAGTTAAGTCTGATGCGTTGAGGACTATTAAGTGTCTTAAACAAAGATGGATTTTATAATCTCCTGATAGCTGAAGGACTCTTTTTAGAAGGGGGACATTTCCTCATTTCTGCGCCAATTAGCCTCGTCCCATTTTGTGTATAAACCTCTCCCCCTATCACTTGGAGGGCAATAGCGTCCCTGCTTTCGACTCTGAATCAAATCAGCACAACTATTAGCGGTCATGCGACTGGGGGCATTATATTCCCGGAACAATCTATGTCAGAGCCACCGAGCGAGGGAGGAACCAAACATCAGTCAACTTGCATGACAGCGTCTACACACACTTGTAGCTCACATATATAAGTGTACATGTAGGGAGCATGTAAATCTGCGTGGGTGATCGAGACTGTATGTAATACTGTATGGTAATATAGCCGACCAGCGCATCTTCCAGACACATACCCATGCGTTATACTTAGACACTTGGTTCGGTATTGCGTGAGTGCGTGTGTGCGTGTGTGTAAAGGCATCTGCAGCTCTTCCATCATATGAATAATTATAAAGTTTGTTTTCGGATTGGTGTCCCCTCACAGGAGAACCAGATTCCGGGGAAGACCTTTCCTCCTGGCAGCCAGCTGCCGCTCTACCACGCTGAAGTGCCCTCCAGGTTGCATGGGCTTTACAGAGCCCCCTTTCGTCGTCGCAAGTACAGCTGGTAATTCCCAGAATTTGAGCTGCAAAGGAAAGGACATTGAAGGATTACCTGGCTTGTGTTCCGATTTATCCGTCTCCAAAGGACATACGACGGAAGAAACGGGCCCACGAAAGGCCAAACGGCGTATGTTGATTTAGGAACACAGTTTCGTGGTTGGAACTTATCACAATGACTGACACCGAAGGTGAGTGAGTTGGTCATAGTTTGCATTTAACTGCCCGTAAAACTATCAATTATCAATGAGAATTTATATCTTCCCGTTGGCACATCTATCTATAATTATTATATAAAGTACGTGCAGAAGTAGACAGGTTTGGCACAAAACCAAGGAATCAGACATACATTACAGTTATCATAATATAACTATCTAGCACTTACTGGATAAGAATAAGTATAATTATATTTATTAAAAGACAAGTTGTGCGGTTCCACTCGAATCCTGGAAAATCGTACATAGTTACACTGCTTACTGTAAATGATACTAAGAACATCTAAATACTGTGGTCAATATCTATACTATAGACTCAATCTCTCAAGCTAGGACTGGTACAATTCCAACCTTGAAACGAGAGATCAAACAAGATCATTTTGATCAATTATATAACATGGAAAATGTAGTGTGTCTACTGTAAAGGATAAAGCACCTTCCCTAAAAAATAATGTCAAAATAAACCATGGTTGTTATCAACACTGAACTGTTATTACTATCGTAGCCTATTTTGTTTCGGCCAAGGGTTGAAGCCCTGTATTGTGGCAGATACGGTAATACCCTATTTCCAAGCAGAAATAAAAGATATACCGTACTAATGCTAGGTCGAACCATCCGATGAATTGCTTTCTTCCCAAAAGGAATTTGTACTGTGTTATCTTGACATGCAAAGTACCTTGCCTCTATAATCAGCGTCGTGGGAATAGTGTCACAGTGTAAAAACAGTTCCATTTAAAACACTCTGGCGAGCAGATAGAGTTCCAAGACAACATAATATACTATATGATTCATTCCATAAGCATAACAATCCCATACAAAATACATAACAAACATAACAAAAATATTAATAGTTATTTCATTTGCCGGCGTTCGAACAATTAATGCGATGATAGGGAAACTTTTTATATTGCGTCAGGAGAAAAACCAGGACATTCCAGCGCACCAAAATAGTTTTAAGCTTGTACTACATGATCCAAGTCGGGCATAATGACGCTTACTGTTTGTGGGGGTAAAAAAGGGTATAATTTTTGGCTATCGCAATTGCTCCTTTCCCCAAGTGATCTTGGGGACCTCGCATGTCAAGGCTTACGAAGCTACTAAGTAGGGAGGTCATTACACAAGGACCTGTGGTGATTGTGAGGGCAACTATATATACAGTGCCCTTATATAGGTTGCTGGAACTCAGGGACAGCCCGATGATTCAGCATCAAGGCCCTCAGAATGAGTTCATTAGTGTGATATGTCACCCCCTTGGCAGGTGAATCATTATATAGCAAATTATACTCCTTACGGAGACTTCTAACTAATGCACCAGCTCGGTGTCATGCGAGTTTACATTATAATTGGATACTTACGGCATGCAGGTATATTTACATATTATACATACATATGTGTCTTTACAAATATACACGAATTCATACACTTAACTGCATCGTGCGCATATGAATTATGAAATACATGGATCCATATATTTATATATATATCGAGATATTATGTGGCTCAATCATTGATGATTCAACACAAGTTTGTGTGTCTGCAGGCAATATAATTAGATAATCCACTTCAAATTATAACCTTTAAACACCATGCATGGACCATTTTTCTTCATATAACATTATATTGGGGGGCGGGGGCGCAAACCAGACAAAACTATTATATGTTGGTAGGATTGTTTGTATTTATAATTATGCAGCACTTATCAAAGTTATTCAAGAACGTCCAAATGCTCGTGGAGTTGGTGGCATTGGGACGCTGGTATCCATCGGAGCATCAGAAATTCCACTGACACGTAATCATGTATGTCATTCCAATACATCTGGGCCATGTATACATATTACCCAGCCAGTCGTCGGGTCACATGGCGACCCTTTTGCATATAAGCCTTGAATAGCAATTTTGTACTGTGTGCTTTTGCCTTCGATATGCTTACTACATTGCGATAGTGATTTGGATCGTTTATTGGTTCGGGCAAGGCAAGAGTACCCAACCAGCTCTCCAAGTAAATGTTCATAAAACATGTGAGACGATTCTGGTCGGCAGTACAACCACTGGTCCTATAAGATAGACTAATTATCCAAAACCCAGACTAATTGAGTCTGTGTAATTTGTCAGGGGCGAATGTATAAAAACATGGCCGAGCCCAAGCAGGATAGTAGTTTCTTTTTGCTTTTTTAGTCCTGTACAGATCACTGAAGTTTACATTGTCTATTCTTAAGCGTGCCCTTGCATAATGGGAATCTAAGTGGTAGACCAGTTAGCTGCTAATATTGAATCATTTTGAATTGCAGGGATGATAACCTTCTCATGCACCATTTATTTGAAGTCCCCACGCAAGTCGATTCATACAAACAATTTTTATGAAAGTTTTTCCCCAAAACAAACTGCTTCTACTCACAATTATTACTGACCCAATTATGCAGCTGTGAATGTTTAACATTCTTCTCTTAGAGACTGATGTAAACAAATGTGATTTACAATAATAGGGTTGGATGTATGCGAAGAGAGCAGACTCTTCAAATATAAAGACTGCTGCCTTTATACCTTTATTCAAGCAAGTCACGCAAGCCCCTTTGGTGATAAAATAATTGGACCTAATTAAATATCCTCAACCTAGTTTAGCCCGTGTGGAAACAAGCAAGCATATGTACTCACTGATAGGCCTAATACAATGACAGCCACACCTATGTGGCTCTTCGCCCGCAAGCACCTACCCATTTGGCTGAAATAGAAAGTGTCCTGATACATTTCATTGGATCTGAGATGCTTTGGCTTGCGGCCCAATCTTTAGTTAAGATTCCAGTTCTTTCTGGAAGGCGCCCACAGGAGCTATCTAATCACATTCCGCAATTAGAACTAAACACACTACGTGGCGACCGCCAAGTCGGATCAATTAGAAGTCACATCCTGTAGGGAGAGGTCCAAGATTTTAGCCAGTCAAATATGTTACAAATGGAACTTTATCAATTTCCTTTTATCCCGCCGGTCGAATAAAACCATTACCAAACAAACCCCTAGGTTCAGGAAATATCAAGTAATACAGAAGAGAAACATACCCACCCAGAATGGAGTGAAAGTAGCTTGAGCAGTAAACATTGCTGAAGTAAGAGTAGAAGGCCTGCTTTCTGAAATGTTGAATAGAAAGTGTCTACTTCTAAGCAAATATTTAAATGTCTCATCCACTTGTATTCTGGGCAGAGCACTTAAAAGCACTGGATTGTGTGCAGCCAAATGGTGCGTACACGTTCCCTTTCTCATCCGAAAGTCCTCACAGACCTTTGATTCCACTGCACCGGCAATCTATGCGCAAGATATTTATCAGGAAAAAAGCCCCACATATAGATTGGAATGGAAGGACATTTCAAGGCCCTCTCTTTTCAAAGGGAATACATTTTTATGACACTATGTATTTATCCTATAGATATGTATGTTTCCAGTAAACTAGTCCGAGAAGTCTGGCAACTATTAGTTTAGCGACCAGTGCTGCTATTTGATGCAGATGGAATTTGGTTGGAAAATGGCTTTCACTCGCGTTCGTGCAACATGAGAACCCTGTTGTCTTTCCTCCTCAGAGACTACAAATGCATCATTTGATTATTGGTCTTTCGGCGTAGTCTACTTTGTGAGGATTATTTTTTGGGGATGAAAGGAGAAAGACAAATATCATCAGAATTCTTCCAGCACGCCATATTAAGGCGACTCAAAGTAATCGTGGTTAGAGATCGGAATCTGGCCTAATTAGGTAGGACTTAATTAGTGAGCTATTATAATTCTCTGTCCTAGAACCAACTTCCATCTTCGCACGCTCTCCAGGATGAGGGGGCTTGTGGCACAGTGTCCCAGAAAATTGTGACAATTTGACCAAATGAATTCTAAATGCCACTCGATCGCACATGCCAATGATGACAGCATGATCGAAAGCCATAATTACTTGGGAATCAAACAAGAGTGCCTAAATATAATGTCTATTTGAGTTTACATGATCTAGTATACTTATCAAATTATAATCCAAATTTAATCTACTGGTTTATCAGGAATAGATATACATGTATGTTTCGGAAAGTAGTCTTCAGTGAATAATGTATGTAATTGCCTCCCTGATCGATCTCTCTCTCCCTCGCCCATCTTTCTTTGGCAAACGTTATAAGCAAAATAAGGTTTTAGTTCTTAGGGGCACTAATTAGAGATTATTGAAACAACATGGCCCACTCGTCCAACAATAAATTATCACGGTATTCATTAATATTGTTATATAATGTAATGGGTTTTTAGGTTATAAATCCTTGCAAAATTCATTATGATGTAGGGCCCTGAATATTGTGGAACTAGGGGTCTCCCCTTCAAGTGACTTTCATTTAGAGACGCATCCACCATGTATGTAAGTAATATACAGCTGTGACTATAGCCTTTTGAACATTTGTTTTACCCTTCATCCCGCTGATAGAGTTGGGATGACTATGATGAATATACATGACCCTTTGCCTATTACATTATGTATTGGGCAATACACATCGGCTGGGGTAGATGGCCAGGCGAACATGATGGCATGCTTTTTCTCATAGTCAAGTGGGCCTCTTTAGGCTATTTTTACGTGATACCCTTTATGCCTTGGGAAAACATTTATCCATTCGTGTGAAGGATAGACTCCTATGATATACATACAGGTCTGTTATGACAGTGTAATGGCGAGGGGCCACTTTGTCAAGTACAGCGTCTAGCGGAAATAATTACATGTTTGGCTCCATAGCGCGAATCTATTTTCTAAATTTGTATCTATATGTATATATAGATGTGCACTGATTCTTTGGGCTATTATCGATTTTTTTTTAATAAGAGGAAGCCAAAATATGATTCTTGATTTATGTTTGGCACGCCATTATGTGCACTCATCAGTTAGTCCTCAGTGCACATCAGAAAGACTTGTTTACTGGACATGGAAGTCATACCCAACTCTATATAGGCAAGACTATTATCATGTTTAGCTTATTATCATCTTGGGGTATTTTCTAGAGCATACTGGTAAGAGGCAATCTATATCTTTTTTTTTAGAAAAAGATTTAATTCAGGTCGAAGACATTTTATACATAAGTACAAATATTCTCCAAATAGCCTGATTTACTATACATTTACAGAGAAGTAGATAAAGAGTTAACAAGGTAAGTAAGTTTGAATATGTTGGATACAAACAGCATACTATAGGCTTTGACATTATCATAAGAATTATAGATAGCACTAAAATGTATTACAATCCAATCCATCAACGTACTTTGACAGTATATTTGAGGTTGTAGATGTATATCAAATATTCCCTCCACCAGCGCCGTGCACTTTCACGCTGTCCATTGTTAATACATCGAAAATAACATATAATTTTACATTGTTTTAGACTTGTGTCCAAAAAAGCATTCATGATCACACCGGGCAAAAAATACAAATCAATGTCAATCAGTCAAAAGGTATAGTCCCTCCAAAGAAGTTTCACTGGCATCGGTATTCTAAAAGAAAACAACGCCCTCAATACAATAATTTATGTATAGAAACCCATTCAATCTTGCAATCTCTGTATGTATCCCCCGGAACGAAGAATTTATGGTTATTATTGCTTTGATGGTAAGCCCTATCTCAGCCAGTCTCCTGGTATGTTTCATGAGGTTCTTAATTACGATATAACCGACCTCTGTCACTACCCCTATAACTGGTATGATAAAAATGAATACGATGGTTATATGTGCTTCAGTGTTGTTTGCTCGGGCCCGATGTCAATAAGTACACTTCCACTGTTAGCCTAGCTGTACAATAGCATTAGAGATAAATAATTCCCAAATAAATGTTTTGAATTATCTATTGATTTAATGTTTAATGTTTTGAATTATTTATTGATTTGATAACCTGCTCGTCCCTTTACTGCATGGTATCATACAAATGACACTCTTTATGACTTGAACCTCATTAATCATATTGACAGTTATCTCCGTTGAAAACATAACAGTTATTCACCCATAACAATGTCGATAATCATTGCTTTTGCTTTTGCTCTCATGGCATGCCATCAGTTAAAAAATAGTGGCTGAGTGGGCTTAGATGTGTAAAGGGAATGGAATATTGAGTACAGATAAGGGCTTATTTTGTGTCCATTTGCCATACACCCACTCGTGGAAACACACCCTTCCAGCCATGTAAATAGGCCTCGAATGTCACTAATTGCCTATTATAGAGAGTGAAGTTCGAGTTGGAAGCCTTGATACGAATTCGTCACGAAATTCCTCCGGTGTTCGGCCGCCCTCTTTCATGAATTTTATTCAAGGTCGTACAGTTAAATGACCCCTAAATGAGTTAACCTCAGCACTCTTTGACATGCATAACATGTAGATGTATGCTAATCATTACAATTTGCGTTTGCTTGGCGAAGCCGTACTTTCTTAAATGGAGTTCCAACCGTTATTTTAGGGGAAAGCGACTGCCATCCATCTTTTCTATAGATTTATAAATCAAGATGGCGATTCTCTGTTTAGTCTGGCAACGCCGAATAGCACTTCATGGTAACCCCTCCCCTTTCATTGGTTGAAGCTCAACACTGATCAGTACATGTATGCAGAAGTAATAGAAATAATAAAGTCATTCGAATAATGAAAGAACGGTGTTTAAAGAGAAAATATTTGAAAATGAAATCGAATGAACCAAATTTTAAATCTTGTGGAATTCTAGTAAACTGTCAACAGATTGATCGATTGTAATTTATTACCCACCAGAAAATCTGGAATGAAGATTTTAGGAATGAGTATTGGATACCAATAATATTTGTTCTTGCTGTTGGGCTGGTTCTGTAGGTGGAGAGGGGTGGCGAGGTCCTCCCTATATAGTTCACTGGCCTATTGATTTGGTTAAAACCTGATATAATATTTGCAATTTCGTCAAACCTTTGAGACTCTTCACATTTCAACATATCCCCTTACATAACATAATCAATTTGATCAGAAAGCTTTTCAGACATAATCTTTTGATATTTCTAGCATTTGCTAAGAAACCGAAACTAAGCCAAGTAAAGGTACACCCTCTTTTTCATACACATTTATTAATTACAACACGCAACGATATTAATTATTGTATTATGATACAAGTTAACGAGTTATCCTGTCAACTGTGCGTCATTATTCCATGTGCCCCAGAATCATGGAAACACATGAGAAATTCGGCGAGCCCTAAAAAAGATCTCCCTATAGATAGTGTTTTCCTACCATCGTAATGCAAGATTTATGAGCGTAGATGCAATGTAGCCTCATGTATGTTGTTAATTAAATGAAGAGCTCGGCCCCTCCCTCCTAGGTTGCTCAGCAACTCAATGTTCCTTCTCTAACAAGATAAACACACGTGACAAATCAGAAAATGCCAAGACAAGATTAAATTAATTTGACAGAAATCGGAAGATGCTTCTAAGATAAGGGGATATAAGGCATTATGTCAAGTACAATTATTCATGTTTTGAACGAAGATTTCTAAAAGATTTGGCTCCGGCAACATCTTCAATAAGCTCAATGCAATGCAAAGCCTATATATGCCTATTATTAAGCATTTTAACGTATTTTCACCACATCCCCGAGAAACCACAACTCACTTAATAGATATGTTATTGTTATGTAATTGCACTAAGAGTCGTTTGAATAGACTCAATCAGAGGAAAAGCGTGGTACATGATTTGGGTGAATGATCGGACTAACATCTTTGGTACATATACAACAACTATAATTGTCATTGTTGAGTGTTCCATCAAAAAGAATAGGTGGAGAATTTATTATTACACTGCCATCCTTTTAAATACTGCCTGATGAGCAATTGTCTTTATGTGTATTGGCTACCTTCCTTAAAGCAGTACTCTCGCAACATCTGTCCCAACCTAAAGGTTTTCTATTTTACCCCGTTCCTTTCCGTTCCATCTAAATATCATTTGAAAAATTTGGTAGGATTGTATACAGTTGTTTTTGCTACAGGGCTTGATAAAAGCCCACGTTTATAATTTGGGGACTCCCCAAGCTCTTTCCTGTGATGGATTCACTTATTATCGCTCACCAGCGGCCGTTTTCGTTCGGCTGATTAGACCTCAAATTCTTGTATAAACATACATAACAGCAGTAGGATACTGATTAATTCAGACCTATATATACGGCATAATATGAGTAAATTTGGCAAGATTTAGTTTGCGATCTTAGCTGAGGATGCAGCTTTAACAACTGTAGGGACTATAACAATTCATTGGACTGACTGGATTGCCTCAACAAATCAGGTCGCAAAACAACACGAAGGCTGTACGCCCTATATTTTCACACGGACAGTGTATCACTGTATAAAAACAAGTTATATGCTCTCCCAATGTAACTGTTTGAACTATTTACAATACAATTTCGATGAATGAAAGGAATCGGCGAGGAAGCTGCGGGTAGACGTGTCCGCCATGTCACAAGGAGTTGTGGCTGCCTTATCTTGCACGGAAGTGGCGTATAAGGTTATGTGCAGTCATGCGCAGTATGAAGAAGGACAGTAGATAATAGGTTTGGCCGGTCAGGCCCACTCGCTCCTAGACTCCTGAATAACTGGGGTGAACACCTTCAATGATAAATTACAGCACCCAAGTAGACCTATAAAAGGCAATGCTTTACATCCTCTGAGGGGGAAGTTGTCAAAGGCGCGCAATATAAGAGATATTGGCTCGGTTTTATAGTAGGATTGTCCTAATAGTCATTTGGCTTTATGTAATGATGGATAGTGACATAACTTATCTCAAAAGGCCCTTGGAAGTAAGCAGTTCTTAGAATAACAACATCTCTTATTTTGCATGGTATCAAACATTCATGAGGGCATCGCCATTGAATCTTTATTATGATGCTGAGTAGATTTTTTCCCTCTCCTTGACAGAAGTGGTAATGACTCCTCTCCTTGCTCCCGAGGGCACAACCGTGCTTAAGGTGGATAGGGTGCGCAGGGGGGAGCTGGATCCAAGGACGGTACATTATGTAGCCGGAGGCAGGTACGAAGGAATCATTATCAACAGGGCCGCAAATGGTTGGTAATCTTTATAATTCTTGCCTAATTCTTGCTTTACTTGCTGTATCAGCGCGTCCTTATCATCACGTTTTTAGGACACTGCCATAACCTTCCCCTTTATCCTGGTGTTAATCTCGTCCAGTCCCTTTAATTTCTCCCTGTTTTTAGGCGCCTTTTTTCAATGAGATATTTGTCATGATGGGGCTGCAGAAACATTAGCCATCATCAATTTTGCTCTTCATTCAATCAATGTAGATTAATTGCTTTGGCCACCTGATATCCAATTAAATAAAAAGTAATGTATTACTTTAAAAGTCTCATGTTTGGATTTGATGATAAATTGAAGTCTTTTCAAATAGTTGTTCGATACTCTAATTAATTCGCGGCTGTCACCAAACGTTCCACAATCGTTTCTATGGACCGTAATATATTCAGAATTCAACCCCCCATTGCAGGAATATATATCACTGCTAAGGTCCTTAATATATTGCAGATCCTTTCCCTAATAACCAAAGATTAATCACCAAGACTGATGCAATAAGAGACGTACAACCTTACTACATAAAGCGTATCATTTCCGTCTTGTCGTATTGGAAGATAATTTCGTATTTCTTTCCCGTTTCAGAAAGGCCAGATAACAGGCCATCACATGTCCGTCGAAAGTTCACCTGTTACATTGGATCGAAGGTGAAAGGAGAACCAATGCGGGTAAGATGTTATTAACCTTGTAACCGACGCCCTCGTTACTCTTTTCTCCAACGATTTACACTACATCAGATCCAAAGATGGTATTACCATATATTATCCGATCTTATTACCGACTGTGTCAGAACCATTTTGTTCTAGTCTTCTTCAATATGTAGCCTTACACAATATTTAGAATAATATTCACTCTTTATTCGTGTTGCTATATTGCTGTACTCTTTGTCATTGTCGAGCAATTGAAGTTTAAAACGGTAACACTTCGTTTGTATCACTTGTTTTTTGTGTTTTTATTTTTTATAAAAGAAGCTATGCAATTACGCCTGCGCTTAAATTCAATTGAACTTTAGATATGAAAAGTCTCTGCGGACGTTTGTTTCCATTTTAGGAAACACGCCAGTTACGATTTTGGTTCCGTTCCGGCACTAGCGATTGGGAACCAATGACAGATCGATTCTTAAAGGAGCTTTTGAATCCCCATCTTTTCCCGAGAGGTAAGGCCATTCAGAACCTAAGGTGTTGGACTCATACTGTTGTGACGAATCGAAGACTCTTTTGATAAAAAGATCTGCTGTGCCCATGACGCCACTAGGTTATTTATAAATCAAGCAAATTGATCCCTCACGAAAGTAGTTTTTTTTAAAAAAAAGTATGTGTTGTTTTCATTTCGTGTTATGTTTGTAACATTTTCATTCATTTGAACAACCCAAAATGTTAATTTCAGAAAATGAAAACATGTGACATCTTTTTGTTCTAAACCCTACCTCCAGTATTTATATGTCCATGTTTTCTATTTGTTCAGATTATATTGGATACACAAAGAGGATACTACAACTTTTACAGGTAGAATTTACGTTACCGTTTTACTCTGTGCCTGTTCATACGTATATTTTTTTATATTGATCAGTTATCACACATATGTGATACGCATATATATCATTGTGTTTTTAGTTAAGCTGACGTCTGCAAACAACAATGTAGACAACATTTATATCATGAATACGAACTATCGTATAATATATTTCCAGAGGGTCTCTTTGATCTTTGTGGGTCTACTATCACAAAACATGACATTCTCCTGCAAAATTCAAATAGCAGCCATTGCTTTCACTTAATCAATGAAAAGGATGTTAGACATTGTCTAAGCTGGAAACAAACTGTATTTATAAACCTGTGCGTAGCGAATTGTGCCTCAAACAGAGATCACAGAGACGCACATATTCGTTAAATTGTTGTTGCCCAGGAGAAATGCTTCAAAGAGAACTCAGCAGACTATCAAATTCCCTCTCTAAAGGGGAATACTGCAGTTTGAACGGAACCTTTGAAAGTTAATGTATCCTATGCCTGACATAAATCGTCTGGACTGGGTCGCTTCGTAAACGCAAAGGCTACGCTGATGAAGTTTGGTAGTGTGCATTATTTATTCTGAACCGTTAAGTCCAGAAGACACTCTACACCTTAATGACCCTTCATCTCTCCACTTTATGCCACATGAGACAAACTCGTGCAATTTTAATGCCTCTCTTGATGTTTCTCAACCTTCATAGAGTTTCCCCACCGTGGCCAAAATGGAACTGGAGATGCGGCCAGCGCGTCCCGACGAGGAGGACCAGCAGCATGTGGTGAGGAGGATGAGTCGGCAGAAGAGCCAACCCCCTCCCCCCAATACCCAGGAGGATTATCACACCTGGCAAGCTCCGCGTCGCGGTGGCTCCAGGGGGGAACTCAACTCAGCCGTAGGTAAGTATATAGAAAGGGTTAATGAGTTGAGGTGGAGGTGGAAGAGGAGAAGGAGGCGGAGATGTGGGAAGGTGTGGAGAAGATGGGAGATGATGAGGTTCGGTTGCAAACTATGCAGCAATGAGAACTTCTTCCACACGTCGTGTTTAATCACGGGAACAGCCGTTGCGACGTTGGTTGTTGAATGCGTGACGTTCCACATTTTACAGCACCTCAGCGAAACGACGTTGCTGAATGTTATGTGAAAGGAAACTGACTGGAAAAAGCTGATTCTAACGAAAATTGCGTGGGGCCAACTAGAGACCGTATGCATTTAAACACAGCCATGAATGTATCAAGGTCGCCCCAAAGATTATATGGGCACAGGGCCAGAAGTTTCTATGCAGCAATGAAATCATCCCCGATGTACGAAGCCCCTGGCGTTGCTTAAGAGGCTAGTCCATAGAAACAAAAATATCAGGCCGCAGAAGGGTATAAACGTTCCATAAAATGCATTCTTGAATTCAATAAAGAGTTCATTGGCAAAAATGCCACCTCGCGAAAACGTTATTGCTTTTACCAATTGATGACGTTGTAATCGCGAAAATTACGTTAAGAATGAAAAAAGCCCATTCGTTTGTTGATTCCGCCGGTGCGATATTTGCTTTGAATGCACACACAATGCTTTGTCATGATAGTTCCTAGAAAAGATCGCTTTAGCACAAATAGACTTTGACAGTGTAGCTTTAATGGGTACCCTCGTGTGCATAGATAGTATGTACTGAATAACCCGCACTTCTCTCTCTGTGTTCCGCCTTTGTATTCATTTATCCAGCACACCCTTTTACGATAGGTGTTCTTGCATGCATGTGTCTTATTTCGCATTGATTGTCCATCTCGAGCACATCAGAAAATATTCAAATAGGAACAACGCGATTTCTAAAGAAGTACATCAAAGAAAATGCATCCTTTGGTGACTGCTCTAAACCTGCTTATGGACTGCAATAAATTGACAATATTTTACCTTATTCAAAAAGTAGTGAAAGTCTTAATAACAAAGCTGAAACAAATTGGTTGAAAAGTTGTTGTCAATGTGGACATCAAAGCATAACAACAGTATCACTGAGTAGAAGCTCTTCAAACATATCATCATAGTACGTTTAATACTTAAACACTTGTAAATACTAAAATGTTAAGATGCCTGAATAGAATTAGGATACAATTAGGCATAGATACACCGCATGTTGTTACTACAGGTGGATATTACCCCTCAGAAAGGTCAAGAACACCAGACAGGAAAGGCCGATGGGGTCCGTCACAGGAAGATACGCGCACATATGCCCAGAGGCGTGGCAACGTCATCAGCCAGTGGTCCAGCGTGCAACAAGGTTTGTATGGCAAATAGCTACATTTCAGATAATGAAGGCTTTACCTGGGCTCCATGAACAAGAAGTGTGTGGGGAAGCCCCCCATTCACTGGCATGTGAATGGTAGCCAATGGTTACCTATTCCAGAGTACAACCCTCATTAATATTAATATGAAGTTCTTTATATAATATATATATCAATTATGTGGCTTTGGTGATGCTAGAATTGTTTAAGAGCTATGTTACTTTAAAACCTTAAGGCAGCTTTTTGCATGCTATAAGGCTATATATATATAGCTTCTATAGAGAATAGGAGAATACACAAGTCATAACAGTTTTAATCGGGTGAAAGTTCGGGACATACACAATGCTACAAAAAACTAGCACTAACATAAGCAATTATCATTCTCTAAGGCTTGCTCCATAGGTTTAGTAGATGCCAATAACAAACTCACATGTATAGCGTATTTCAAGGGCCTTCAATAGTGCCACGGGCACGTCATTATGGACAATATCCCCAGTCCCTTTTCGATAGGATTTACTGACGGGAAAAAAATGGATTTCTTTTTCATGTACGATTCACATGTACGATTACAGAAAACAGGCGTCTCTCAACCCGCAGCCCTTCACCTGGCAGATCGTTAAGCCGACCTTCTAGTCGTCAAAGCCAAGGTGAATTGTCGGATCGCGAAGGTTTTTATAGGTATTCCCTCCCCTGTATATCAAATAGCAGTTCCTGAGAAAGACTGTCCATAATGATCACTGGTTCCTTGCTGTATTGAATTAACCATAACTAGCATAACCCCAATAGCGTCTCGGTACTGCTGGAAATCGTATAAAGTTCCATTAACGATTAATCTGCTGTTTTAATGTGGTCATTATTCAAGGCAGAATATTGATATGGCAAAAACAATGGTAACAATCCCTTGCTCTCTGGAATGAATTATCGCAGTGGCTGCGCCAGATTTCTATTCTTACAGTGAAAACTCATTAGCTGGTATTAATAGAGAAATGTCTGTCCTTGCTGGTCGCAGATTCCATTATTGAAGCTATCAACAGTGCCGGCAGACGTCGTTACAGTATTGACTCTCTAGACAGTGCAGGTAACAGGCATTAATCGTTGATTCTCCTCCTGGGTTAGCATCAATTCATCCTTGAATAAGTAGTCCTTGGATATTGCATGCATGTTCACTAGTAACTATGTACAATATGACTACGTGAGAAATTTACTCATTTCTATGGAGCAAACGCAAGCTTGCATATTTGGAACTTGGGGCTTTATATATTAATTCAGTTGCGGGGCTTGAAATTTACTTGTTTGATATATCACCGAAATAAATCATGATAATGCATTATGTCCATACACGTGTATACATCCAATATTAAATATAGATGTTTAATGTAATGCCTTTGTTTCTTCGCTTTTAAGACTTCATGGCGCCGGCAGAAACAAGTTCCTATCGCATCTACACCAGCAGTCCAAGAATCGATCGAAGGGGTAGGTTGAAAATGAATGAAGTTCCAAGATAACACTTAAACTTGCGAAGAACATTCTGCAATTTCGCAGTAGTCATTCATTCTGTCTTTATATTTATTTGCCTTTATTTTGACTTCCCCATATACTTTCTTTCGAGCACTTATCATTTGACTTGATCCACAATTTTCTTTATTTGCATCTTGATTTATCTATTTATTTTATAATAAACTTATGCTTTCACAACCAACAATTTAGAAGCACCCTGGTAAACTCTGTTGCCATTTTCTACTAGAGCCTCTCAAGATAAACATGTTTTGGGTAGTATCTTTATACTTGTTTATCATTCAGATACCATTGCCTTCATGTGAATTTGTGCCCTTTAGATGAACTTCCAACAGATGACAGCTCGAAGTCCCATGATACTAGCAGTATCTCAACTGACAGTGACACGATGGCACCCCTCCCTGAATGGCTTAACCCGAGACTGAGCATCATGTCAGATCCGGGAATAACATTCGCTGAGGAGCCGCCCGTCCGTCGGCGAAGTATTACTGTATTGAAAAAGGCAG
Organism: Sthenelais limicola; assembly: GCA_942159475.1. Taxonomy (NCBI): domain Eukaryota; kingdom Metazoa; phylum Annelida; class Polychaeta; order Phyllodocida; family Sigalionidae; genus Sthenelais; species Sthenelais limicola. The sequence goes on along the minus strand of OW804094.1, from coordinate 31,340,904 downwards.
TCACTCGTATGTGTAGTCCACTGACCACCGAAGAGTCATTTCCTTCAATTTTGGATAATACCGTTTCAATACTGTATATATTACAAATGTGATGTAGTTTAAAACGCCAATGTTTCTATTCTAAATTGATCTTTTCACAATGCATGGTGCTTAATTTCCTTCAGATGAATGCATCTCAATTTCCTTTTCTTTTTATTTTATTTTCCATACTTATTCATGCTGAGTGCAAAATGATATTTCAGTTATAAATATGCAGCCAAATTTGACTAAACAATTTTGGAGAAGTGGTTTCTCCTCTGGGCGGTAACATTAAAATAACATATGCTTAACAACAGAAGCAGATAAAGATGTTGGTAAGCCTCCTCCCAAACTTCACCGCTCGGAGCTAACGCTGTCGCCGACACCGTCTGAAGCGAAACCGCCTGATAAACCAGCCCTGGATGAGGCTCCAATCAGACGCCGAAGTACAGCGTTCCTCCAACTCACACCCCCAACACAGAGGTCACACCCACCTGGATATAGAAAGTCAGACCCAAGTAGGAATACATAAATGAGCGCTCTCCTTTGTCTCACTCATTATCTTCTACCGAGGTTCCAGCTAAATTATTCCTACGCATCTTTCTTGAGCTGTATATATATATGTCTAAATGATGATGATGGAATATTTACAAATGATGAAAGAGAAAACGTTCCTTATATCTTTGTGATATGTTGTAAGATATATGTTGACAAAATAGTTTAGAATCATTTCTCAGAATGTGGTTTATTCCATCTGTAGTTCAAAGTATTTCTTGGCGAATAGTATACCATGGCGAATAGAAGAAATCTGGGATTTACTACCACATTATATCAACCCAGGGACTAAGCACTAAATTTTAAAAAGACGTTGTTACCAGTTATCATGTACAAAAGAAAATTAAAAAGCCGAAACACCTGTTAATAATATCAGTCTAAATTTGAGCGAGAGGAGAGATAGATGCTTGAGAATCTTTACCTGGAACAAAGACAGTTGCATTCTTTGCACAGTCCACAGTGCATAATAAATATTTCAGAAACCATGACCAAGCCTTGCCAGGTCATCGCACCACAATGACTCTCTTAAATTGCATTTAATCTCATCTTTAATTCAGTGTAGGTGGTGGTTGATTCTTTTATTAGAATCATGCATGACAACTGCCTCATTCTCCTTCTTATTATAGTCCATTATAATCAAGTAGAGATAATTCTCCTCAGCACATGAATAAAAAGCACTGTTGACTGTGAAGATGCATATTGGGAGAGACCTATTCATCATCTTCCTTCACTCATACTCTTACTAGATTACCCTAGGCCTGAATTAGCATTTGAGATCTCACTGGAAATAGAAGGACCGACAGAGGCAGAACCAGCGCACAGATACTCGGTCTGTAACGAGCTTCATCATAGTCCCTACTTAAGTACATTAAACGAAGATGCCGCAGATGTTTTGGGAACACATAACTTTAATGAGATATCAGACAGTGAAAAGAACTATTTGAATGACATAATAAACGGCCTGCAAGTTTCCAAAGAGAATAGCGTCGAGGTGATTGGTGATTCAGTGCAGGAGAAAATTGACGATTTGCCTGAGGAGACAAAAGCTGAACGGTCTCCCACGACAACTGACGAAGCTCCTTTAGAGGAAATTGACAAAGAAAGACAGCCAGCATCCGAAGTCAATGACCACTCAAGTAGGCCATTAGAATTAAGAAGTATGCGTTGTAATTAAGGCGGGACTGTATGAAGAAAACAAAAGACCTGCTTTTGAGACAGCATTTACAATAAGGCAATGCATCCTTAGAATTAAATCGGTTTATTCTTGTAAAGAAGGAAGCGTGAGAAAAGCCACTCCAAACAAGGGTCAATACTGGTAACACTTCTTTGTAGGACATAAAACAAGCGCAAAAGCTACTGCAGGAAAGCGATTTTCTATTATCCCCTTTTCAGGCATCGGAATCCAAATGGAATTCAAGTTAGCTTTCACTCCTCCAAATAACGTACGATGGAACATAAATTCTTGAAGGACATGGGTTTATTTATCTGAGAACGCCGATTCAATACAAAATTTCTGTATTTACGTAACTGTGAATTGGTTTCTAAAACACTGAGAATCATTAAAGCGTCTGTGTGTCAAACAAATTAAATCATCAGGGTGCACATAAAAACAAGTGCCAATTTGATGAATGCTGATGTGCGAGGTTTGAATAGATCTGAATAATGAAACGACTTTCTCAATGGCGCCATCCAGTTGTCTCAAATTAATTCTATCTCTAATGTGTTGCTTGGATTGCTAAACTGCCTGCATTTTATTAATTCACCACTAATCCTTTGGCACGAATCAGGATCGGGATTGCATTTCTGAAGGCATTAGGTACGTGGGAATGTATGTATGATGCATGCTTATCTTATTCTCTCAGTCTCTTCTATGTTGGCTGTAAAGAGCAACAGAGACGTATCATAGGAACTATCTAATGGGCGACTGTTATGTTAGAATGCCATCTTGAATAATAAATGAATTAATGGATTCAAGTTATAAATGCAATTTCCTCCACACAATCAAAATTCAATATGTGTTCTGTCATTTTGATTCAGTATACTGTTACTTTACAGTAGTTCAATACATAGAATTGGGTAAAAGGCTTATAGGTAGATCTTAATGTATGAGTGCATAACAAATATTATTAAGGTGCTGGCGTTTCCTGGCGCATGCATGAAGAGAAAATGGAATCGCAGGCATATAGTTTAACTTCAAGATCACCTTCTCCAGCCAGAACTATTCTTAGACGATGTGAGTTCAATATAGATTATACCACTAACATAGCAAAACCCTTTTATAAGACAAATGTGATGTCATCTCTCTGGCAATGTGTAGTTTAGATGATAATTAGCATTACCGCATACAGAGAAATGCATGTAACTAACAGTAACAGAAATATGCATGAAGTATGTAACATTAGTCAAACATAATTATAAGATTATGACACAAATGCTACTAATGATGATTGTTGGGAATACTGTTTGACATAATACTTGGATTGGAAACGTTTCAGTCGTTTAAAGCCTCATATCCATTGTCATTATAACTCCCATGGCAGAAGTTCACTTTTGGGGACTTTCTAAAACTTTATTTTTAAACAATTTACTTCAGTGCCACCGTCTCCGTCTGTTTCCCGGGTGAGAAGTTCTCCGGTGCCCATAAAACGATTGAGTAGCACTTCTACAGCTGGTGAGTCCTTCCCGATGCACTCCACATCCAAGCCATGGGAAAACCCAATCATAGTTTCTCACTTCTTCAATCCGGCATCATTCTATTTTTTCTAGGACTAAATCATGCCGATATGTGTTCCATGGATGGAGAGTCCCTTGGCTGGAAGTGAGATTTTCTTTTGTAATGCAGCGCAGCATTCCTTCTCTTTCCTTCCACTGGTTCCAAACCGTTCCTGGTCGGAATGCCAGTCATTACACCACGAAAAAATCATCTTTGCATGAAACAATGCTAAGCAAGCTGGCCATGGAATCTCTATGCATGAACAATTGTCGATCCATTCAATGTCATTCTGTGAAAAAGTTTTAAAATTGTCGCGATTTCATTACAAGAAGATGAGAAACGCCGAAGAGGTTTCCGTCCGCCGTTTTTGTGTTCCCCGGTGTTTTTGCACACAGTAATTTCAAATTCAAATTTTGTTTCTACCGTTTCTTTGAGGCATTTTTATTGCCCCATGCCATTATGTCATAAAAATATTGATGATTTTGCTTCGATACCGAAATAATCCATTTGAATCCATTGTAAAACAAAGTTGAAAAAAAAGAATTTGTAATGAAATAAACTTTTCAAAAAGCAAACAATTGATTCGATATCGAGCTGGTCAAAAAATGATTTTATTTATTTCCACTAAGTTCCAGTTGTAATGACACACACAAGGACAATGTCGGCTCCCCCCAAACCGCCTCTCCAGGAGCATCCAGGACTTTCGAGGCGAGGCGTGCAGGTACTGTGGGTAGCCAGAAGATACCGAGTACTCAAGCTGTTGGAAGATGCTTACCCTAACTCTGTTACAGCTGAAGAACTTATGCGCTTCTACAGCATGTAAGTCCATTAGCGGCGACATGGTACTTACCATCTTGCCACGAGTCATTCCTTCATAATATACTCCTGTAAGGAAATACAGTTATCTATTGCCAAAAGAAAGGACAACATTCCAGATACCTTAGTCTTTGTTTTCTTCTTGGACTTAATGTTGCTATCCTCCAAGTGTACTAATCCCCCCGACAATTCCCCCAAGCACCTCTCCAAATCTCTCACTGAAAGGCTGCAGTGTGACGTGAAACTGTCCAATATAAATTCTGCTGAAATTCCAATGTAATACTAATATCACATATAATACATATGATTCAACATGATTTCTGCGATAACACCTTCTATAATATCCGTTATAAATTCTACCATAAATTCCTCTGTAATGCTAAATTCATAGGAGGAGTATAGGGAGGGGGGACATGTCCTAGGGGTAAAGTCCAGGGGAAATGTCTTAGGGGAGGCATATTCTAATACCCTGGGTGAAATTGGCCTAGGGTAATTGACTCTATTCCCAGCAATGTCTATCTACCGCATGCAGCCTTTATCTTATTGGTGATTCACTCCCAATGAAAAGGCCCATTTTGACAATACTAGGTATACCATTATGACTATACTAATGGATATGAACAAGAATGGGGCATATTTGTCTGAAGGAGACTTTACCAACTAAAGTTTAGAAAAGTCGTTATTCGAATGGATGAAGCCTATACACTACTATGAAACTTGAATGTAGCCCACACTAATGTTCTCATTCTAGCTACGCCGGACGGCGTAAGTTGATGGACGTGATAAGTCTGACTACAATTCTCCAGTGGCTGGCTGGAAAGGGCTTAGTTCGGGAAGTAGAGAAGGGCAGGTGGATGAGATTGGAGACAACGAAATCAGCTGGACATAGGTCATGGACACATAGTGAGTTCATTACAACATATATACTCTTCTATTAACTTACCAAAGAAACCCCGAAATGCGTTTAACATATATTTGACAATTTATATCGGTTTATATACCTGTTGTGTATGCTACGATACGATAACATACCCTTGAATAGACATATAAATATATAATAAAATACAAGGTGTTACGATTCCAATTGTTCTGTGATCGTAACCAGAATCACATAGAGTAGATGGCAATGCCTAGGACGGCTTACAGAGGGATTCTATCACGCACTTCGGCGGTTAGAAACACAGGTAAATTTGGCGGCGGCTATGCCGAGTGGTAGTGAGTGGAAGCCTGGAAAGTACGTACATATTAGATATGTAAACGGTAACAAATTGGATGCCAGAAATACAGCTCCTGATTGGAGCAAATTGATGAGAATAGTGCATGAAAGCGGTGGGATCTTATTTCATTTGATCGTTGCATAGCAACAAATGAGACCTTTCACCACAGAGGCAACATTCAGTGCTGGGTCTCCCTGTGAAAGAAGGCAATTTCTATGCACTACTGGTCGGGAACCTCACACGTTTTCCGATCTATTTATTAATAGTCATACATTTTAAAAGTTAATTCTTCAGAGCTGTCCAAAAGAGGGGCGAATACCGATTAACTACATCTCCATGGAAGACAGCTGCTGGAAATGCCTGTTTAAATGTGTTTAGGATAATCCTTCTGGTCGAAGGTCCATATAGACCACATGTATATTTAAAACACCATTGTAATGGTGTCTGTTACAATGTTGTTGGGAAATGTGACCCGCAACGAGGTGAAGCGTTTCTATATTATCTGTGATTTGTATCTCCGTAGATGAATCTTTAATTCTGCTTTAGTTATATGGCGATAGAGACACAATGGGATGTTCCATAGCCTTGTGGAAATAATTAAAGTCTCTGTAATTCATACCATGAATGTTTGGCTGCTTAGTATGCTATGGCATTGTGTCTCAGAGTATGGTGCAGACAGCATTGTCAAAATGGACATCGCTTATTCAAATTTACTTAGTTCTTTTTCAACCTCACGATAGAGACGTGTCAAAGGGTGGTAGCACAATTTCCCACCCCTTATGTGAGCATGGGTGATCATCGTCTGTTTTGTATCAGCGGTTATTAATGCAAACTCTACCCCTGTGCAAAAGTGTCCTTTTTGCAGGGGGACAGGCGGTCCCACCTAATATAGTTGAGACGTCCGTTGACACCGGAACTTGCCGATCGATTCGGGGTTATTTCATTAAAACTCCCGGTCGACTTAACCCTCCGGCGAGCAATTTGCTCTGCGATGTGTTCTGGTGCAGTTCAATCAAGTCCCGAAGTGAATCTAATGCACAATTCCTCTTGGGGTTTGATTTCAGCTACCGAGATTGTAACTGAGCTCCCCCTCCTTCCCCGCGACGAGATGCCAACGGTTGCCATAGTAACACTTCTATATGCTGAGAAGTTAGCAGTAGACGCCATGATTGACAACACCAAGACGTATGTGTGGCGACGTCCCCATGACGTTGGTAAGAAAAAAGATGGGAAAAAGCTTTTACTTGTGAAATCGATTTAACATTTAAAAAATTGTGTTTCGGTCAGCTAATAAAAGGAATATATGACCGTGGCCAGCCACTTATAAACAATGTGGTGACACAGATGGGTTATGTTTGATGGAATCCATTCACGTTCCTCTCACAACTAGTTTTTGTTGTTCTTTTATCTGACATTTTGTATATGAACTACTCATAGATTCCATTCCAACACGTCAGATAGATATGCAGATTACTGTATTCACTCTGGCCAAGTGTGCGAATTTTACTTTTAGTGTGGGGAAAACTTTGCATCTATTTTATTGTGGCCGATACTATCTTTCCACAGGCGAGGGACAGGTTATTACTCTTGGAAACATCGGTCACATCCGTGTTGTCTCCACCAAATTACCAAAGCCTGGAGAAGGAGAAAGTGCTATGATGGCAGCGAGAAACGCGACAACTCGGGTCATAGGTCAGTCATTCGTTTGTCTAGTTCTGATTTGGAAAAGTGTTTGGGCTTCAAAATACAAATATACCATTATAAGCTTTCGTCAGCCCTGCCGACATCTATTTGCATAATTAATACCTCCTTTAATCTCGCATATATATGTAGCAGCGAGGATAGCATGTATTGGTAACGTATGTCAGGTCATAAGCGCATATTCTTACATGAGCATTTAACATACATCATAAGGTTTCCTGAACAGGTATTGTATTATGGAAATACTTGGGTCAGGTCATCATAAAATGTACAATTCACCTTCACGAATCATCTCCAATAACCCACGTTTACGACATAATTGAGCTTCGAAAATGAGCTTAACATAACCAAACAGATTCTTTTAAACAACGCAACCGCAAATATACTCAGATATACCCAACATTTATTAAATGTGTAGTTTGATTTAGCCGAATTTATTAAATGTGTAGAGATACCAATTGTACATTTTCTGAAAGTCTGACCCACTTGCATCTTATTCCATACTGGTGGTGGAGGTGAGATCCAAGACCAAGTGATTAACAAGCAGTCGTGTTTTCTAAAATACCGAGAAAAGATATTATTGACATTATCAGCCATATACATGCTTGGATCTTTTAAAGTGTGTGAAGAGAGGCGTACTTATTATAAAGGCTAGACTCTAACGTTTCCTTCTATAAATACTCAGCTTTTTTTTTTTTTTAAATATAAGATAAGTTAAAATTTCTCTGGTGAATTCTTAATTCTAGGTTCCTTCTCGACGGTGACACGTGTTTTGCTGGTCGGGGTAGCCGGTGGAATTGCTCACTTCACGGATGACAGGCATCACGTCAGGCGCGGTGACATCATTGTGGCCAAGCCTAAGCAGGCGCGATCACCTATGTACATCTACTGTACGGGCACGGAGCGAGGGGTCACCGGCGACTACAGATTCGCCTCAAGAAACTGGGTAACCAAAGACGAGATACTGGAGAATTTAATCCAACGATTCCAGGTACGTTTTGCAGGATATTTAATTTTCCGGTGGATTCCCTAAAGATTGCGGAAGGGCCGGTCGACCGTTTCGTCTTTTTTCTTGGGAATAGTGTGAATTTCATCAATAAGTCGACATAAATAATTAAGGCCAACAAAAAGTTTGATTGCAGCTGGAGCGAGATAATGAATTCCAAATATGAGTATCATTTGCGCCGTAAAACATACCATTAAGAACACAGCCCTGTTATGGTAGTAGCCTTAATCTGACGCATTATTTATCAAAAATAACCAATTGTAATTATCTTTTTGAAACAGTCCCAACAGAGGAGAGATCCTCATTTCTCGCCATGGGAAAACAATATCGACGACGCCATGAATTATCTTTCCGGAGGCGATTTAGATTTCGCTCGGCCCCGTCCGGCGAGCGATCGCCTAATCCGCCTCGGACCCGATGGCTACATCAAGGAAGTTCAGCATCCAACCATACGGAAGGGATCTTCGCGTCACATGAAACCTGCTAGGCCTGTGGTCCATTATGACGTCATAGGTGGAGGAGAGGCACTGCTGGGTGACTATAACAAGCGTCGCACGTTCGCCATGTTGACAGGGGCAAAGGCCATCGATCCTGGATACCAGCCTGTGCTCGAAGCCATAGAAGAGGCCCAGAAAGATTCTGTCGCCATCATTCGCGGTATCGCTGATTATAGCGACGGTCGCTCCGATAGCCATTGGCAACCATATGCTTCCCTGGCAGCAGCTGCATTTACAAGAGCCCTCATCTTGGAACTGCCAAAGGATGCCTGATCATATCAATATAGACCCTTTCCAATCCTTTATAGGTGCATAAAATAAAAACGCTTCGGTCTTTCAGTAGAACTACTCAAGTATTCCAGATGCACGCGAAAGTTACCCTGGACCGCCCTCATTCAAGTGTTCGCTGACAATGCAATTTATCTAAATACGGACCACTGACTCATAACATTGATAAATGTTAATTTCGAATATAAATCGAAAACTTGTTCGTGTCACTGGTCTCTCTCTCTCGTGGTGCTACAGCCTGCTTTTCAAAAGAATCTAGCATGAAAGAGCTCTATTTGATGTATTGTTTCTGATGATATAATGCTTTATTGTTCTCCACTTTATATGTCCCCTCAATATGAATCGGATCTTTGCATGAGTGAAGAGAAGTAAAAGCGCTGAAAGGGGATCAATGGACTTGCAACTAACGGATTTAAGTGGCATAATATAAATGGGCGCGAAAATGCTGCATGCTATGCTCGCTTTGTTCAATATTCTTTGTTTATTCATGCGCAAATGAATCGTCGATTGACGATTGGATCATTTTCAGATTAATTTCATTCTAGTTGATTTACTATAAATCCTTTCACCGTGGCTAAGTGTGTGGATACTATTACTTGTGCACGTTATATTATTGTTCGCTTTTGGATTAAAATATTCATGTTAAAAAGCTGGTGTGTGATTTCTTTCTTCTCTGGCCATTCATACAAAGACTCACACGAGTGTGACTTTCTGGACACATAATATGTCTGACGAATCTGTCGTTTATCATCCCATAGGGAAGAATATGGCTAAGCCGTTTTAAAAAACCTTTGCTAATATCTGATTATGGTACTGAAGCAAATGTTGATGCTCTAACGAACCATCCAAATGAGGGTTGCTATTTTGTCGCTTTTTTGAACAAATCATGCAAGGCTAGGAGTTCAAATTACCTCTTAGTTAGTTTTAATAATATCAATCGTCCGAATCATATCTAACTTAAACGCAATACGGGAATCTTTCAGCTACACATTTGACATTAAGTGTCTGGTTTACTCATAAACCTGACATCACAGACCTCTTTCTATCTAGCATAGACCCGGAATTATGAACCATCCTACAACCTAGCCTACCAGTAGGGCGGTGGATCACTCAACTATCAAATTGTAGGAAATTCATAATAGACGGAAATATATGAAAATAGAGACCTTTTATAGAAGACTGGTGTACAACTACTTATGTTACCAACTGCTAATACTACAGCTAGTCTTTCCTGAAAAAATGGCTGGTGGCTATTGGGATCAAGTCCAAATTTTGCCCTTATATTGAAATATAGACTTTGTTTTTCATTCTGATGGGCAACAAATTATCTAAAAGTTACAAACTCGAACGTGAATGGTACGTGTCTAATACGAATACGTTTATTGCATGAACTTTATTCGCCTCATATGTACACTATGTGTGCATAGAGTAAACAAAGTCAGTAGCTTTAACACGGTTAAGGTATACACGTTCTAGGAGTGTGTAATAGTGGACACCCGATATATATAATACATATACACATAAGGTTAAGTAGGTAGATGGATAACACAAATCTTGCCAATGATCAATAAGACTACAGGAACATGGCATTAAATACAGCCGAACTCGAGAGTACTTCCTCCATCAGGCCATAGATCAAACATTAGGCTCAGAGCAATTAAGATCGATCCAGATCAACGGTTGTGCAGTCAATACCCATATAAATACTTGAGCCAAATAACTCCCTGCATGTATATTGAGATGTTTCAAATAAGAAAACATGTTCATATGCAGTTTGAAGTTCTTCTTGAAAAAAATAGGAAAAGCTGGACGAGAAAAATGGCAAGAAAGTAGGTTTATAACATTGGAGGAACCGATAGCGTAGCAATTCAGATTTATACTGCACAAACGGTGGCTCTGTCCTTTCAGTGCATTGTGTTTATTGTGCCATCTCGGTTTACCTCCCTAATGTGATTGATGATATTGAAGGTGGAAGGGAAATGGAGGTGGCATTGGCAAGTTCGTACAACAGCTAAATATTTATGATCAATATGTATATTTCCTGCCAAGTATGAGATTTATAATGAAGACTGGTGCAATGTCTAATACAGAATGTGATTCTGGTATCGACATATCCGATATCAATCCATACAGACACACCTAAGAGTTATCATATTTCATATAACAAAAAGCACACATTGTGAAAAAAGGCGAACTCTATTTTGTGTACTGCTTTGTGGGGAAATACAGAGTATCGTAAGGCAAAGGTTGCTGAGTCTTGAAGAAATGATAATTATAGGAATAAACTTTAACAGTACGGCGCAGTATGTCAGACCTATATATAATATATATATTGCTGATTGCCTTGTTTCACCTTCGGTAGGAGAATCCAGTAGAAAATCAATACAACACTCCCCCTGCTTCAAAAAATCCTAATTAGTGGTGGGAACTAGATCTGTTATTACATGGAACGTGGACGCTAACTTAATGGTAAATCTCGTTAATGATCAAAGAGTAGTACTGCATCCTACAGGCTAGATGTTTTCCATGTCATAGGATTCATCTGGATATGGTGAAATCTGAACGGTGGAGTGCGTGCGAGAGAGCCAATCTGCTAGGGAAGGCAGGTATTTGTATTTCTGAGTAGTCCTGCATGCAGATAAATGATGTCATTTGAACCAAGCAAATCACTGTTGTTTACTTCCCAGCCGTTTCAGTAATTTTCGCAGCAGATCCCGTGGGATCTTGCCTATTCGAACGTATATAATATATATGCAGATATTAAATTCCACAAATACATTTGCTACTCAGCTCAGACCTATTTAGTTAACACATAAATCCCAGCATCAGCAATCCCTAAAACATTATGTTAAACTTTTTTGTAATCTGGATACATGCATATTGGAATAGAATTTATGTATTTCCTTTTCTGATTTTATCAAAAGCTTCTTGGCAGTCCTTCCTCCTATGAAATGTTGTATCAGGTTGTAAAATGGTGTCGAGATAATAACTGAAATATGTATTCAACTTCTTAAATAATTTGCCAAGCCATTGAAAGCCCTGACATTTTGTATTGGCATGGTAGCTGAGTTCACCTTGAGTAAGGCCCAAGGTTAAGGCAGAACGACTGGGATAAGACAGTGAACTGCAGAAGTACGGAAATGGTTATTAGCAAAGCCAATTACTGCATAAACACAGAGTACCTGGGATCAGCTCAGAGATGGGAGGTGGTTTGTGTTTCCAGAGAGAAGGCCCCCTCTACTTACTCTCCTGTAAAGGTATGTGTCTCGGTGTAGATTCAATGAATTTAATAGAATGAAATGCTATACAAAATATTCACTCATAATTTAAATTCATTCACTTATTTATTGTATGCACACAAATTGTGATGGTATCTATCTATATAGATCTACTTATAAAGAAATAAGCCTTGTCTGTTTAGACCCTCATACTCAGCCATTGTAATCCTTTATAATTATATGAAATTCTTTCTAGTAATCCGATGATATGGGTCTATTCTGTAATCTAACAGGAATATATCTGGTTCAAGTTCAAGTTCAATGTGTAAAGGTGTGGTCAGTCCAGGTCGGCAGCAGTCAATGGAGTGATGAGCCCAGTAACTACTGAGTGGGCTGGGCCTAGCTGACCAACAGAGGATAGCAAAGTAATATCAATCAATAGTTGATATAAAACTTATATCAACACATATCTTCGTAATGCATGAAATAAAGTGAATATCGCCTGTTATAATTCTAAAAAAAATGGACAAAATGCTCACTGGAGATCTCTTGCTGTGGGGTTTCCTGACCTACTTCTTCACTGACGTCATGCCTAAATGGTTTCCCTGACCTACTTCACTGACTTCAGAAACTCCCTAGATGTAACTGCATGTTGGGAGAGAGTGAGGTGGGGCAGGAGCAAGCTTGAGGTGCAGGGAGGGACGGGGGAGGGTGTGAGTGGGAGGAGAGGGAGTGAAAGGGAGATGGAGGTGGCAAAATAGTAGAGTATGATGGGGAGACAGGTGCACATGGAGGACAGGGATGAGAGAGTAAGAGATGTGAGAGAGAAAGGAAGAGTGGGAGATATGAAGTGGGAGAGACAGGCAGGGAGAAAAGAGGGAGGAATTGAAAGAGTAGCTGTTGGAGAGGGATGGGTGGAAGGAATGTGAGAATGGGGGATTATGATAGAACCTCACGAGTAGGTATTATTAGCAATAGGATTGCATGGGTCAGAGTCAAATGTTTTCCATGGCAGCACGAGCCCGATAGGGCGAGTGCTGTTATGTGAAAAGATTTGATGAGGACCCATGCAATCCTATTGCTAATAATACCTACGAGTTGGGGTTCTATTTTTACTCCATGATGATAAAGGAAAACATGTCAAAATATATTATTGACAAAGAAAATCAACAGTTGACTGATCGGAAATATGACTGTCCTAACTGTAATAGTCAGCTTGGAGACAGGCGGGCAGACAGGTAGACCTGATGTAACTTTTGGTCTATTTTTGATCGATTTTCTATGTAAACAATTGTCATTACAGAACAATGGGACTTACAATTATTGTAGACTAAACTATCCCCTTGCAGAATCTAGTTTCAATTAATAAATGTTGTACCTAGGAGCTAGTAGCAGTGGAAACGACAGCCAAGGTTTCTGTGAAACAAAACTTCATTTCACAGGAAGTAGAACAAATGGCTGTTCCTAAAAGCTCCCCCCTCCCTCTGGTGTATCAGTGAGATGCTATGTAACAGCATAGCAAAAGGAGGGAGGGAGTTTGCATGGTAGCAAACCGGAAACATGCTGCTGGGTTGCATGTAATCCTACACACATGATTACACAGTAGGATTACACTCCCGCCCATACAAACTGCAGTTAATCCTCCCTTCATCATGGAGTAAAGACCTTGGAATACAGACACTTAAAAATTACTATCAGTAAATGTAAAATCGTGTAAACAGTAGAATCAGACAGATAACCGCGTAAAAAATTCTGTGTGGTATAGAACTTGATTGTCATAATATGTATATTGATATGTATGGGTATTTAAACGTGAACCTGATAGCGTGTATATATTATGTGTAATTTACGAATGTCATGACTGCCCGGTACTAGTCCAAAATGGTGGACATCGACGGCATGACTGCAAATCGCACGCAGGTATTCGGAGTGTACGACGCATGAATTTCAAGTAGACGTCGCAATTGTGAGTTCAGTTACTGTATACTTTCTCTTGTATATATTCTCATCTAGGTGGATAATATGTTATTATTATGGTAATGACCTCTCGACACGCTCGACATGTATAAACTGTTGTAATAGCCGGCACCGCATGATAAGCTGTTTTGTAACATGACAGCATTGACCCAGTTATGGGAGTTCGCTTTGTTTTTATATATGCCAATATCATTGTGTTCTTATGTCCAAACTATTGAAAAGAAGTATGAGGATTGCGTAGAAGAGTCAAACGACTCATTTAAAGTTTGCCAAGGAAAGAATTATAGAAAGCACCAGTTGAAAAATGGAATCGGTTAGGTTAAACAAGGTAACAGGTATGAAGGGTTTGACAATATGCTCGTTAAACGTACGCTCTCTAAGAAATAAAGCGGTGGAAATAAATGAATGCATGTTAAAAGGTGGGATTAAAATCTTAGCATTACAAGAGACATGGCTGGATGTAAACGATCATGATAGCAACATTGTCTTAAACCCCATGTATAAGATATTTAGATCTGATAGATCAACTACAAAGAATGGGGAAATCAAGAGAGGTGGAGGCCTCTGTTATTTAATTGATAGCACTTTTACGGTTGACCCTTGGGTACTAGCGGATCGAAATATATGTAACGATAATATCGAACTTCAAGTTCTGAAGGTGAAACCAGGAAATAGGAGAAAGGTTATCCTCCTAAATTTGTACAGACCTCCAAATGGTGGTAAAAACATCTTTATTAATGAATTGAGCGATGTACTAACCAGCATAAAGGACAGATACCCACATTGTAATATTATACTGTCGGGAGACGTCAATATTAACATGTTGAATAAGGAAGATGAAGGTACAAAGGACATGTTACATATACTGAGTGAGGCTTCTCTTAAATTGTATAGCACTGCACCAACCAGATGCAGCAGGGATACTAATAATCTGATTGATATATTTGCAAGCGATCATCCGCATATTACATCTTCAGGGGTGATAAATACATCCATATCAGATCACTTTGCCATATTCATTAACATTAAGAAGACTACTGCCCCTCACTACACAAAAGTAGATAGGAGTAGGAGATATGATCAGCTAGACTATGAAGAATTCGAGCATTTTATCGATCAAAATGTAAGAAACAAAATAGACGTTAGTAGAAATACTAATGAAGTTTGGATGGATATGAAAAAAGGTATACTTGGGTACTTGGATGATAAATGTCCACTCCGTGAACGCAAAATTATAAATAGAGGCATGATAACCTTAGATAAAGACACCCTAAAAGCTATTAAGAACAGGGACAAACTATTCCGAATAGCCATAAAATCAAAAAGGGATGAAGACTGGCGACAGGCCAGGATAGCCAGAAGAGTAAGCGCACGAATGGTGAAGATAGCGAAAAAAAGGCAGATTACGACTATGATAGAAAATAATGGTAATAATAGCAAGAAGTTCTGGAGACTGCTAAATGGTTTTATGGGAAAATCCACATCGTCCCTACCAGAAAGCTTTATACATGAGAATGAAGTGGTTGAAGGTACTGAAGCAAGCAATGCTCTTAACGCGTTTTTTAAGAACATGAGCGATATTACTAAAGATTTAGAGGATCATAGTATAAGGTATCTGGATAATGATATAGAGACGATCATGTCAACACGAATAGTGATAGATGAGAATGAAGTTGCTAAAGTGGTGAACAACATAAACACCAGTAAAAGTAGTGGATTAAGTTGGGTCAATGCAAAAATCCTCAAATTCTATTTTCTGAAGATCATCCCCCAATTGACAAAATTACTTAACGAATGCATCAAGCAGAATAAAATCCCGCAAGAGTGGAAAGAATACGCGATTACGCCCATACCAAAAGCAGGTAACTTAAGACACTTTAATAATCTGCGGCCAATTGCCCTTGTTCCTATGCCCTCCAAAATCCTCGAATATTTTATTTGCGATGCCCTACGCGGACACATGGAAGCCAATAAACTTCTCTCCCCTGTACAGGGGGGATTCAGGAAGGGGCACTCAACAAACAGAACTGTTTATGAGTTTATCGATCCCATAATAAAGGGAATTGATAACGGGCAAGTATCGGTAGCAACCTACTTTGATGTGGCGAAAGCCTTCAACTGCCTAGATTATGAAATCACGTTTAGTAAATTAGCATACTACAAGGTGAATCCAGTAATCATAAACATAGTCAAAGAATACCTTACCAACCGAAAACAATGTACTGTATTAAATGGCGTTAGGTCAGATCAGATCAATATTGACGTAGGTGTACCTCAGGGTAGCTTATTAGGGCCATTAATTTTTTTGATTTACATCAATGACTTGCAAAATTGCCTATCCAATGTAAATGTGAACACAAAAGTATGTCTGGCGATGTATGCGGATGATACGGCAGCTAGTGTCACGGGAGAGTCACTAGAAAATTGTATGACAACCTCGCAAACGGTAGCTACGAGTGTCAATAATTGGATGCGGGCAAACAAGCTAAGAGTGAATGCGAAAAAATGCCAAGTGCAAATTTTGGGGTCTAAACGTAAACTAAACAAAATCAGTAGGCATCAAATAGGGTCGATCTACATTGATGGGAATGTGCTTGCACAGGTGAAAAATGTAAAGTACCTCGGTTTTGATATCGACAGTTGTTTAAGTTTCAATGGCCATTTTCAAAAAATCAAAAATACGGTACAAGCAAAAGTCAATCAACTTGGCAGAGTCAGATACTTCATAGATCAAAAAGCAACTGTAACCATCCTAAAAGCCCATGTACTACCTCTCACAGAATATGGTGCAATGTTTTATAAATTAGCTAATGCTAAATTAATTAAGAAGATACAAAGTGCATTTAATAGAGGTATTAGACTGATAGATTATACAAATTATACACCTATCTTGGATATCATGGCGCGCCATGGATTCCACACGGTTGAAAGAAGATGTATTGTATCTCTATTGGGACTTATGTATAACTTGAAAGATCTAGATAAGTATATACAAGAAATGCCTAGAATTACAAGGCAAGCAGAAGGAATAAATATGAAGGTGGAGCAACCGAAAACTGAAAAATTTCGCAAAAGCCCGAACTATTTGGGTCCATTAATGTGGAATAATTTATCGGTTGAATGCAAAAATATGTCATGGGCCATGTTGAAAAAGGTCTTAAAGGATAGAGATAACCTTTAATGAAGTTGTAGACAGAATAAAGGTCAAAAATGATAAGTGGACAAGAGAATGAATATATGTCTGTAGAGTGTAAATGGAGCACTTGTTTCGAAATTCAATGGCATTGTATATCACACTCAAGTACTTGGGTTTGAAAATGATGATTGATTTTATTTGTATGGACTGACCCTATGGGTATGTTTTTAGAGACTGGCAAAAAAAATGTAGAAATGGAGATAACTGATGTTGTGAATAGCGAGTATAATGAAATTAAAACCAAGTTGTAACATCTAAATTTCAATGTAATTAGTGTAATAAAACTGTTGTCTATCATAAAGGTAAAATTGAGAATAATGTTAAAAGATATAAATTGATGATTATGTACCACCAACTTTTCGACAAATGAGAATTATCACTGTGTGAAGTTTTGTCAATAAAATTTATTAAAAAAAAAATCCACAAGTATCTCTTGCTGTGGTGTTTCCTGACCTATTCTTCACTGACGTCATGCCTAGATGGTTTCCCTGACCTACTTCACTGACTTCAGAAACATATTATGTACTTCACTGGCAACCGCCGCAGATGGGTACATTGCTAGTATATTATCATATGCATACTGAGCAAACAAAAATACAGTAATTAGGATTAAACATTGAAATATCCCCCAGTTGCTGCGGCGATCCATCAAAATCCTCCCCAAAGCCACGTTATTAAGTTTGTAAATGAACCGAAACAAACTCCTCCTATACTTAGGTGTTTGAGACCAATGTTACTTCATTTCTGTTGGCAAGACAATTAAGGACGTTCGGTATCTTTTGGAACACGGTCTTTCAACAAGAATCTAACAATATTATAATCTATGTCCACTTAATTTAGATACTCTCACACTGAAATTAGGGGAATAGCTAACTGATGATGATGGCTGATCGAAGAATTTCGAATTTGGCCCACAATGTAATACTAATGTCCTGTCTGTATCTTAACATATGAGTTGGACTGATACAATGTCCGTAGAGGCATAATATCCCCTATTTTGTCATTTTGTTGGGCATTCTGAACCCATGATAACCGTCCTATAGATAAACTATCGGTTTTTGCTTATCTAACTGGCAGAGGCTGCCTAAAATTAAACCAAGTATTCCTATTAGACTACCTAGACAAGTCGTGACCTGTGCGAAATACAAGCTTAGTACTGCCACCCAACACTCTGGTCTGGAGAACATATATCCCAGAACCCCATTTAACTCACTTTTCTCGCTAAATTCGATCTTAACCTCCCTAATTCTTTTACCAATTGAAAGGGAATGACACCAACAACTAAATGTGTGAGATTAAAAGAAAACCGAGCCCCAGATGCAGAGATGACTGCAGAGATGAAAATGAGACAAATTAAAAAGGCTGTCTGCTCTGGGACTCTATCTCACAATGTCCCACTTGGAAGTTTAACGGTTTAACCACTTGACTATAGGGCACTATAGGGGACATGCATAAACACTAACATTGATTCATCACATTTTAGGTTTACATTAATCCCCCATTCTCCTCATGGTGATTGAGGAGAATGGGGAAATAAATTATCTTTGAAGATCCCTGTGTTAGCAGGTGATTCACTAATTCAAATCAATCATAAAATTATATCTTGCATCTGCTATCTATTTCTATAATATGCCAATGCAGAATTTCTAGATCTTCACGTTTCCTTCTAGGTTTGCATGCTTCCTAGATTCTTTGTCCCTAAATAAGGGCCTAGTACGTCCATCTTAGCAGGATTAAGAAGTATAATAATGAATAAATATTGATATATATATATATATATATAATAGCCAAGATTGATACATATGATTACATATCAGTGATGTATTTTGTTTGGTGACGTTGGAGGTGCGCAATTAGAATAATAGGGAGATTTAGCAACCACAACGCACCGACATAACACTAACGCATCCACTAACTTTTAGTGCATTATTACCGTTGTGGGGCTATCTCAAGAGATCTGCAATGCAGATGCCCTCGGCTGTTGAGATATCCCTACTGCGGTAACAATATACAAATAGTTAGTGGATGCGTTAGTGTTGCGTTGGCGCGTTGTGGTCGCTAAATATCCCTAACATAAAGCAATTGGCGTACACGATGTGGAGCTATTCCGCCTCTTCCTTCAAAAGACGGCTAATCAACTACTTGACTTTTTGAGACTATGCTTCCATGCCCATCATTAATAAAACTTACATTTATTCACACCAGACAATGTTATGAATTTACACCTAAAATACAGGCTGAATTATTTATGTGGGAGCCGCTTTTACAAGAGATATTTGTATAAGTGATAACGAATTTGTCAACAAATACATCGATGCCTAACAGTATTTGCAATTAAACCTTTAGTCTGCAGAGAGAAAGGGTAGTGGCCATGACCACATGACTGATTGCCCTTTGCAAAATTTTAATATTGATTTGATGTAGAAGGATATTTTTCCCCAAAGGCGAAGTTGAAATGATTGGCAATCAGCCGAAGTCGGTGACAGTTATTATTCCAAAGGATCTCTTATCTATATCGCCACCTATCTAGATAGGCCAATCAGTACACCTTTGTTGTTGATAGTCTCTGTCACTTGACCCCACCTGCTGCCTGCATTTTTTTCCCATGCTAGAAAAAGAATGGTTTATTATAGAAGACCTTCATATATACAGCATATACTCTGCATTAATTGATATAGTCGGGCACCACAACTAAACATGGCAACACCTACCGTGGTAACAAAGTTATCTGTGAGGGATATCCGTTTTCCTACCTCGCTTTCAGGAGACGGTTCAGATGCTTTGGTAATTATCATCAGCATAAAATACATTGCAGCTCATGTCAATCGTAGATTAATTGCTCAGACATTCATGCAGGTTCTCAATTTGCTCAAAGAGTGTAAAATTATAATCCTGTTAAGATTTCCCGATTTTACTCTGCCATTTTAGTGCACCCCTCATTACTGAGTACTATCACAAACGCTTAAAGGGAAAACTCGATGAAGACATTTCTCACAGAAAATCATAAATATTGTTTTACACAGAATAAGGATCCTGATTATTCGTGTACATATGTGACAATTCACACCGATGCTGATCTGAAGGGATATGGCTTGGCATTTACTATAGGCCGCGGCAATGATATAGGTATAGATCTATACCCCACCTTTGTATTTGTCCATCATTCTATTGTGTGCCACATAACTCACGAAACCTGTGATCAAATGAAGTCGTCCATTGGTCAGAATCTAACATTGATTTCAGAATACAGCTCGGTAATATTATCTTCCTCCATCAATCATATTACTGGTCATCAATACAAATTTGAAACCCATCTTAGGGATTCAATGTCACTCTTCAATCTAAAATGAAAATACCTCTCCAAAATTATTCAATTAAATGAATGTAAATAAACTTTTGAATAAAACTGCTTTTGGAGGTGTGATAAAAAATGATTTTAATCAGGATGACCGATGAATAAAATATTCGAAGCAATTAAGATTCTATAGAATGTGTTGTATCCATTCCAGTTTCCATGGCCATAGAAGCGTACTCCAAACTTGTAATTGGTAGATCGCTGAATGACATCTACACCAACTTTGGTGCATTTTGGGAAGAATTGTGTTGTGGTGAAACTCAGCTACGATGGGTCTGTATACCCTGTTGAAATGTATTGGCTTTATTATCAAATTCTTATACAATCCTATCTGAATTTTGTATAGTTCAATGCGTAAAAGTGTGTTGATTATTATTATTTCTCCTCAGCTTGGTCCAGAAAAGGGAGTCGTCCACCTTGCTGTTGCAGCCATCATGAATGCACTGTGGGACCTCTGGGCGAAAATGGAAAAGAAAGTACGATATTCGGATTGGTTTTGTGAAAATACATCTAGCGTTGATCTTTCTTTGGTATAACATTAATCTAAGGAAATTCGATCTAAACAATGTTGGTCGTACCGCTTGCATAAAGTTCTACATCTAACACAATTAACACACATAATGTTATCTTCTTTGCAGCCGCTTTGGAAACTTCTTGCTGATATGGTAAGTCGCCTTCTGTGTCTCGTTATCACGTCATATGGTTGTAGTATTATGGATATGTATATTTTTTTTGGACAAATTTATTTATTCAGGAGGTTAACAAGATTACAGCAATCTCACCCTTGGGTGATTTTCGTTGTACCCTGAGAATATGGACATGTTTAAAAAATACATAGAGGTGTGTAGAGTGAAGAAGATTAATAATCCGACTACTGTATTACAAATTATAAACATATTGTTACAAGCAATCAAATTGACAATGAAGATAATAATGAGATGAGATGACATCGATCCAGTTTATTAAATCATTCAAAAGTAATATCAATCAGAGGGATGTGAGAGGGTGTAGACAACTATGGTCCTCTTCTAGATATGTGAACGTTATGTGCTATTTTATTCTGCAGGCTATTACTGTTTGTTTATCTTACATTCATTCGACCACGTTTTCGGGGTTTAAAAATGTTGTTTGATTAAACACCAATGCAATACATTTAACATGTTCATATGTTTATCAAAGGAACGTAGAGAATTATATTCAGAGCTAAATCTGTTTTAATGCAGATAGCTTTACCATATCGTTTAACTAGTTTTAATGACATGACTGTAGGCAGGTTGTTAAATGAATATTTTCAGGAACCTGAAACACTTATATCGACCCTGGACTTCCGTTACGTGTAGGTAGAAAGGCTTTGATTATTCAATTTTATATTTTGGAACCTTTTTACGTTAAAACAATACCATAATATGGATAATGCACTCATCCAAAGGAATATTTATTATGCTTAAGCTTTAACTCCAATTAAATCGATTTATGATTTATGTTATTATTTCATCAATTTAGATCGGATTGTCTCTCCAAAGAGGAAGCCCTTGGTGCGTAAACCTTTTTATCTTTATAGTAGTCCAGATAGCAGGATCTGATGATTTCTCAACTCTCTTTATATAGCAAGGCCAATAAACAAATAAATAAAAAACACATTAGGTGACCTGTATGCAGCTATTCTGTAAGGAAGTTCCCTACATTTCATTCCGGATGAACTTTAGATTTCTTATGAATTCATTTGGCTATCAAGATGATAGTTATTTAGAAAACATGTAGTTTTAAATGCGATACTCTTCCTTAAACTTGACAGAATTGCTGAAAAGGGGCAAAATCGGAAAAGAAGCAAGGGGTAAGTTTATTCCCATTTTGAAATACAAATTTACAATGTTATTTCAAATCATACCATTGCATTGTCTGTATATTGTAATATATTTCTGAAGACTTCTCCGGTCAATTACAGAGGCTGAAATATTGTCAAAGGGTTACCCAGCTTACACAACTTCAGTTGGTTGGCTTGGATATAGTGATGAAAAGATTGTGAGGGTAGGTATCCAAAAGTCAGCATCTCTGCCTCAACTTCGATAGATTATGGTGCTTATAAATATATATCACAGTCCGCATTCTGACTCACTAAGCCTGGATTTCCTACTTTCAGCTATGCAAGGAAGCGTTAGATGAAGGGTACACAAGGTAGGAATTATTCCATATCTATCAATATATGTATGCCCCAGTTCAACAGTAAGTACGCCCTATTAGTGTTCAGTGGTGTACAGCAAGAACTCCCAGCTCCGAAGGATAAATGTACTTTAGATCTGAACTGAAATGATGACTTTGATTTCCGGGGAAACATTTGCTATAACGTTTTTGTGCATTGGCGCATGAGAAACGAGGAAAGAAATATCGATATCGGGAGTCATCGTTTGAAATAATGACCATCATATTATATCCATGAGCAGCCCAGTGCCGCTTCTGGATCCAATTTCAAATTCTTTATATCCACTTGTTCGTTCATCCTCTCTCCCCCTGTTGATGAGACCAAAAGGAAACTATGGCCAAATCTCTGGCAATTGCATTACTTGGTGCCTGCCCATAACCGTCTTACTGGATGGAACACGAAGGGATTCTTCGATCACAACCAGTATAGCCTATTCGTCAAGCCTCCTAGATTCCCTTTTAACTTCTCAAAGTAATATTATATAAAGGAAAACACCACAATCTCAAACTTCGGTATCTTGCTGCTGTATTGAAACATTTGTTGGTACATATTACATAACGACATTTCGACCTGGTGGCGGTGATGTCTCAAAGTAATATTAGCCAAATAATAATGAGACATGTTCTCACGTTTTGGTCTCATAATTTAGGTTCAAGGTTAAAATCGGTGGGAGTAAGGAAGATGATATTAGGCGCGTAGGATTAGTGCGACAACAAATTGGAGAATCCCATATGTTGGTATGCATATAACTTAAAATAATTCTATAATTGCGTTCTGAAAGTACCAAGGTTATACTTGGTGTTTTGGTGTTTGCTAGCGATAGGTTTCTATTTCCTGAACAGTCTAGCACAATTCGCTTGTAAAAACGCCATTGAAATCGTTAAATAATTTGATTTGTATGAATAAAAAGTGCATTGAATTTAATTGAATTTCACTAGTGACAGCAGCTAAGCAAGCGATTTCAGTTGCATTGTAACACTAACTATAGTAAACCACTCGCTAATGCGTAGGTAATTCACCTTTAAAATTCTATTTTATTTATTTCCTATATACTGGTATTTTCTTATAGCTATTTTACCAATGTATGTATAGTTAACTGACGCTAACCAACGATGGGATGTCCAGGAAGCAATTGATTGGATGAAACTTTTGGCTAAGTATAATATCACATGGATAGAAGAACCAACAAGCCCTGATGACGTCATGGGTCACCTAGAAATATCTAAAGTAAATATTTATTTTCTATAATGTGTTAGAATTGATTGATAGGAGACTATTACGGCATACTTTCTTTGGATAAAGGCGCATGGTAATAAAACATTTAATTCAAGATCAATATTTCCAATATAATGGCGACTGTCGATCGTTTTTGTCTAATTGGCATTGCAATTTCACTTCTAAAAAGATCTATATTTAATATTAAACACACAATAGGACGTTAAATTGTGGGAAATGGCTTGATTCAGAAACTAGATCGATACCTAATAAAGGTTTATTATTATCATCATTATCAATTACCATATGTATTACCCTAACATCATGTTTTCTTGTGCACGTGTAAAACTACCTTGATGGCTCTATGACTAAATTTGGCAGGCCCTTGCACCTTATGGTATCGGAGTAGCTACCGGCGAGGCCTGCCAGAACCGAGTGATGTTCAAGCAATTTATCACGACTGGGGCCATGCAATTTTGTCAGATAGATAGCACTCGTCTTGGTGGACCAAATGAGATAATCCTAGTCTATCTCATGGCCGCCAAATACGGGGGTATGTCATTTCCATGTATCAGAGAAAATGCCTTCGGGTGAGTAGGGAGAAATTTGATTGGTCGGAACACATCTTCCTTCTACTGGTGTATGGATGCAAACTAAGAAATATGCAAGATTACTTAGCAATTAGGATTGCTTCATTATCGATGGGCACATGAATCGTAGGATGTTCTTACATAATTATGTATCATAATCGAATTACATATGCCTTGAGACAAAAGAAGGGACGGTCTGACTGTTTTCCTATTTGATTCTACATTTTGGATTTGTGTTTTCATCAGGAAGAGTTGTCTGACATGTCTTTGATGTGAACGGTCATGTCGCCGATACTTATAGAATATCATATAATTATGGTTATTACCTTAGAATAGTTTCTCTCAAACCCACTTCGTTCTCTCCAGAAATCAACAATTATTAATGTGTAACATTTGTTACAGTCCCTGTTTGTCCCCATGCTGGAGGAGTTGGGCTTTGTGAAATGGTGCAGCATTTACAGATGTTTGATTATGTAGCCCTCAGTGGTAGCATGGAAAAGAGGTGAGCCATTTAGGGAAAACTTGAGTCGACTATCCATCGTATATCATCCATGCACTTATGATCTCAAACTAGAAATGGCATAACAATTTCATGTTGAAATTCCACAATAATAGTATTAAAATTAAACATCTTTATACCCATATGCATATGCCATAAACCTATTGCCAATCGAAACATCAGACATCTAAATCGTTCCATGATATCTTTGTCTAACATCTGTGTCTATTCTGGTTCGATATTGTTGAGCTTACTCTTGATAAAAATGATGATATTTCAGGGTTATAGAATACATGGACCATCTGCATGAACATTTCATAAACCCTGCTGTGATAAAGAATAGCTGCTACACAGTCCCATTGGTAATATATATGTATATGAACTTGATATTCTAATTCACTGTATCCTCAACTTACTGCTGTTGCTGCTTACATATTTAGGAATCCGCTCAGATTTCTGAGCGGATTCTTACATTCTAAGGCTAAGCTGACTCTTAGTTAATAGAATTGTCTCGGCTTCGCCTTGGCTTTCCTAACAACTAGGAGTACTCAGTTTCGACCTCTTACCTATACAATGTCATGTTTTATCCGTGTCTGCTAAATCTACTCCCCTCATTCTACTAATTCTGTTTTAAAGAATGTTAATCCAAATATAGTTTCTTCGTCGTTTATTTTGTATCTCATTTGATGTTTTCCTCTGCCCACAGGCACCTGGATACAGCTCTGAGATGAAGGAAGAATCACTCGAAGAGTATGAGTACCCAGTAGGCACAAGGTGGCAGCAGCTCTTTGAGTCTGGCCAATATGAAAGGCCATCTAATTGAAAAAATGAAAATGTTTAGCAGAAGTTTAAAACAAAATATAAAATACTGGGCTATTTGTAGAAATTATTGCAAATTCAGTTAGCTTTGTTGGATTATCCTACTCATGTCTGGAACAGCCTTAATGCTCAATCTTATGAAATGACCTCTAGTTGTCTTTCCAATGATCTATGTGGTTTAACAATGTTAACAATTGATTTTGAGTGGTACAATGTAAGGTTATTATCTAAAACTATAATTACAGTTGATAATAAAGATATATACGTATATATTATGAACATAAGAAATTCACATTTTTAAACAGTGGCCAACAGTTGCCAACAGTGGCCAGTTTTCGGCATTGGCAATTAATACATCTACATTGGCAATACATCAACATTATAAACTTGTAGAGTCTATACTATACAATATTCCTGATATATTATATACATATTTCATGGCACTCTCATAAATATTCCGCAATGCTAATAGGAGAAGTTCGAAATTATAATAAAGAAAATAAGAATATTCTTCGCTGCAGATTTACTCAACTGTGTCACATAAAAGTTAATAATTTCCGTTCATACATTATCATGTATGCATTGTGAACGTGGTCCAGCGGGATTGGTAACGGTGACTGACCCCTTCACATAGTCTGTGATTACGCCAATCGTTGTTTCACTGAAATGATTTCAATAACTCCTTCCTTCATTTCAATGTAACTAGTGTTTCTGGATCTTTCTCATCTGCTCCATTAAGGAATACAAACACTGGTAGCAGCCTTTAATGTATATTACTAATAGAAGGGATTTTATGAAAAAAGAATAATCATAAGTGCGAATATACTTGATACATCTACCCATCGCAAAGAAAATTACACTCATCACATTTTCAAAAGCTGGAAAGTCTGCAGAGAGCATAATTACCAACGAGTTGATGTATAAATTGCATGATCTCTCTCCTCCCTCTCCTCTCTCTCCTCTCTATCCTCCCTCTCCTCCCTCTCCTCTCTCTCTCCTCTCTCTCTCCTCTCTCTCTCCTCTCTCTCTTCTCCCTCCTCTCTCTTCTCTCTTTTTTTTGTCTCAAAATATCAGGAGGGGCACAAGGTAGTACATCTTGTTCTCTCCCATGCAAGATAATTTGTCAGAATCAATTAATTTACAGTCCTGATTATTAGACCACGACCAAATGTACTGCATTGTGGGCCTATCCCTAAGTCCATTACTAAACATACCCTTATACCGCTTTTATTGAAGGCCTTGATTCACGAGTAACGGAATGTCTACTCAATTTTCTGGTATCTGGTACATCTTGACCTTCCTAACTAATCCCTGGTGATATCAAAACTATGCAATCCATAGTTTTTATCCAAAACATACAAAAACACAGTAACTGATATAAATATAATAGGGATCGTTTTTCCCAGTTTGTATAATTGTATGATTGTGGATTCATAGTACATGTATTGTAACAGAAACGAACTTATGGATTGAGGTATTATCTCATTTATGAGATCATTGCGGGGAGGGTAGTTAATTGCATTCGTGTAGATTACATGTTCATCGTATCATATTAAATTTGGTAGAATTTGAGTAAATTGAAAAGATCTGACTTTGGCAACGCATGAAAATAATCACCATTGTGGTCATGCGTATTTTGTAAAGAATTCAAATGTACGAGGCCAATAAAAAATATTTTAAAAAAAAGTATAATTATGAAATATTTGGTCAAAATAGTGAGCAAATTCATTTTGATGTGCACATTAAAATCTAAAGTGCCATTTGGTTGACATCTGAAGTTATGTAAGTAGTAGAGGGGGAGTTGCACAGCAAGTCATGTTTCAGGGGTCTGTTAGATAATGATAATCACGTGACCAATAAAAACTGTTACACCATGACCTAATTACGTTGATATGACATATATTATAAACTAGAGGAATTGTTAAACATGATTAAACAACACCTGAACATAGGGCGTTTTTCATGTCTCTTGTAAAATCATGAATATATTATGTTTTAAGTGGTAAATATAGATTTGTCTTTTTAAATGTAAAATTTGGTGTGTGTATTAAAAACATTTGTACTCAACATTACTTAATACAATTTAAGTAATTCCTTTATAATTACATTTGAATGTAGAGTATACAGATGTATGTTTCACCCAATTTAAATAACCTTTAATTAAATTAAATAATATATTCAAATATACATTTGTTGTTGTCTTTAATGTGTCTAACACCACATAATCTAATCTATTAGCATCTGTTGTTTAAACATGTTTAAGCATGTCTAAAGATAAGACATTGTTCTATTTATGTGTCATAGGTAATTAGGTCAGAGTGTAACAGTTTTATTGGTCACGTGATTATCATTATCTAACAAACACCTGAAACATGACTTGCTGTGCAACTCCCCCTCTACTACTTATGTAAGTAACCCCAGGTCGGGGGCCCAGATCACTGCATCTATTATGGGGTGTGGTCACTAATACAGGGTGGTGATTGGTCAAATAAAGATTAGATCAGTTTGTTTTCTGTCCACTTGGGGCATGGGGGCAGCACCTTATGATGGCTAAAACATTTCCTCTGGGATTTGAAATGAGTAGAGGCCTCTGACCCATTCACTGCACATATTCAATAACTATTGAATGAAAACAAAATGTTGGTACTTCAGATACTGCTATACGTATCCTATATGATATTACACTGAAAAAGTTTCAAGTGATATCATGACTACTGATTTTAATGAGAAGAGCCACTTTAAGTAGTGTAAAAACCTTTTCCAAGTCAGCCCAAGATCTAGAGTAGGGCTACATAACCCAAAAGTACCTGAGAAGGCCATCAGGCCGAAACCGCATGGCTCTGTGACAGATACCCATACTGATGCTATTTGGCCTGCCAAAATCCTTGGCCCAGGTCTCCCATTTTTACTGTCGCCGATGGGACAAAACATGGGAACCTCACCAAAACTGAGCATAATGCATTTAACCACACCGTACCACTAATTCTGTTGGTATACATCGTATTTAAATATATCATATTTTCATAAACCGATTGTACCTTGGCATCCCTTCTTTTTACCTTAATAAGTTTGATACCTGTACTCTCAGGTCCCTGGCCCTTTGCCAATCATGCATGATTTGACCCTGCTCTCGCTTTCTTAATATAAAAGCCTCATCCCTTCCTTTGATCACCCTGCGAACCTTATCGTCGATATATAATTGGATAGGATATTTGACTCGTATTCTTTTTAATTTAAAACATCTTATTCATTTCAATGAGTGTTATTGCTTTAGGATGAAAAATGATTATTTAAAGAAACTAATATGTAAGACATATAAATGTTGTCTTTGTACAGGCAAAGAAATATATGGTAGAAATTAATATAATCCCCTTGTCCTTGTGAATAATATATACAGCCAAACTTAATGGATTCGTATGCTAAAACAATGAATTCGTATACTTAATCTAAGAAAATAGGGCTGTAACGCAATCACCAGCAGACTAAATTGCTGTGCTCTTTCAAAAAAGAGTATAAGGAGTGTTTTTTGTGTGATTAATCCAAGTAATATCCTCAACATATGTCCAAAATATAAAACTGGTCTGAATAAAAAAATAATTCTAAAAAAACCGACAACTTCTTTTGGAATCACCCATCATTATATAAAGCTGGCACTATCATCACCTTCTACGTCATGGATCATGAACCCTTTCCTCTGGAATACACCATATAATATGCATGTATTGTATTGAAGCAAATATGGATTCATTTGGTGGGAATTACAGGAGAAGAAAATAGCAGTTTATGCATAACTACCTTTCGGACATTCATGGACACCAAAGAACTACACCACTTTATCGTATAGTGTTAATAAATAATTTAAGGAAGTGTTCTGCTATTGAGCGCACTTATATTGTTGCTCTGGTAAAGGTCTCAGCCCAGATAGCAGCTGATCCGTAGAAGGGAGGATATTTTGCCACATGCACGTACGTCCGTGACACTTAATGCTGCTTAACAGAGTGAAACCATGAGAATGTGACCTGTTCAAACATCTCTGTATTAGGAAACCAAGTGTACAAGTGGATAGTCGCCTAATGAAGCCAGGGTGATATCTTCCTGGATCGTACGCAAATTAGAAGGCTGGATCTGTGATACAATGCTAACACATGGAGTGGGATCGGAGACGGCTACTTCCTAAAACGCAATAAGTAATGGCACTCCGATCCTGGTGATTATAAAAACCCCGCCCCAAGTATGGGATATAACCTGAATTTGTCTGTGTAAGTATTGGGCATTTTCCATAATGAACATTCTGTTAAATTTTTTATGTCACTTATCGTGGTCACTGTGCACCCCCGCCCCCATTTCACATGAATGTATATCCAAAGTATCCATTTATGCTTCAAACCCGACTATTTCTTAGATACGTTTATGTAAAATATGACTAATCATGAATTAGTTTACGTTGTTGTAAAGGCTGTACAATTTAGCAAGGGAGTACAGTTGCTGTTCCAAAACCTTGACCCATGGTCGCTTGTGACTTTTAAAGTATAACACATGCTGGTATCAGGGAAGGCCAGTAGTAATATTGCTATTTAAAATGCACTATGTACCACGGCATAAAATATGCATCAGCTTTCATACTACCTTAGATAAAACGCCTTTTAAATCAATCGACAAGAGAGTGTGCTACCCATTGTGGAAGGCATATCGCAGAGTATAATTTAGTAGGCCTATACTTGACATAAAAGACATACTTCACTAATTGTAAATACAAAACTTAATACCGTCAGCTGAGTTGCCTTCAAATTAATCAATTCATGATTATGATTAAATTCGATTTGTTTCTGTCGATCAGGGTTGACTGGAAATAATGTCATTATGTGATGTAATGGTCATTCCTGAAGAAAAAATCTTTAAAATTAAAAAACAAACTAACAACAACACAGTGAAAATCTCGAAGTATTTCTTTAATGAATTCCTTATCATATGAAGGATATAGTTCGAGAATAGTTGGTCCATTATCTGTTAAGGATATGTATAGCAAGGCTAAGGAGGAAACCTAGTTGTTGCAATACGGCAGCAAGGCATCGCCTGGGAATAGCCTAATTTAAAAGGAATTTCAATATTGAGGAGATGGTCAATTGATAAGGGTTATAAATTTGTGAAACATAACATATCTAAACCCGATCCCACTAGGGATGTTCTTGCTATTTCACCGGGCTTGATAGAATAGCAAATTACTAAAAGTATTAAAGCATATCCTCAAGATTATTACATGCATATATACGAGCGATTGGACATTTTTGCTTATTTTGTTATGTGATAACAGTATCAGGTTTGATAGTTATATATTCGGACCCTAGTCAACGATTGGGCTGTCAGGGGCTGATTTTGCGGGCAAATGCTAGCTTCCTTTTTGCACAAATATTTTTATTCAGGTAAGATATGTTCACAATCTCACTCTTTCAAGTGTTTTCGTCATTTCCTGAAACCCTTACATGTTATATTTTATGCAGTGATGCAATAAACAGGGATAATCTACTATTTCATCTATAAATCAACTATCTAGAACAATGAAAAATGAGAAAAGTAGATGAAGAGAGATGAGTTTGAAAAAATGATGTCACCTGTCCCAATACCAACAATTTCGGTTTTAAATGGTGGTAGGGGTGAGTATGCACATGGCTGTATCTTTACGACTTTGTCTTGACGTTCTTTAGCGAGATTTAACATGACAAATGTAAGTATTTTCAGCAATTATCATGTTACAAGAAGGTATGTATAGTGACAACAATAATAGTAATAATGCTTGTTAAATATATATATATGCATGGAAAATGTATCTTAGATTGTGTGATTCGCTACAGTTTCGGGAGTGGGAAACTTGGCATTGCCTATGACCAAAGGTGCGTAGGGGTGAGTCAGTAGGTACGGCCCAATATTGCCTAGAGCCAATATATTCCCTGAGAAGATTGATATACTATTGTGTATACTATATACTAAATTATTGTGGTTCCACCCTGTGTACATAGCATCATAACAAGATGCTCAATACACACTTTCTAAAATATGGCAAGTCTAATTTGTAGTACCGTACATGGGAAGTTAGCATAGAACATCCAAAATTAAGAGTTGTCAGAATAGAGGTGTGAGATACACAGCCCACTACTGTCATTCGACCAGGCTGGTATTTTGCCTATATTTGACCAACCACACAACCTAGAACATCCTAATACCAAGATATAAGAGCCAGTCCTGACTACAGGCGCTCAGGATCTATTCCCTTAATATGTATACTGGTACATATATCCTATGCAATTTATCAAGGGACTATTCCGGGCAGAATAATCTATGATACATGTACTTATATAAAGAAGTAAGCCATTTCAGTTTAGAGCTTCACACTGAGCCATTGCAATGCTTTATATGAAATTTCTACTAATGATCCATTCTGTTATCTATCAGGAATATATTGCCATATTGCAAGAAATGAAGTGAATATCACCTGTTTAGATTCTACAAAAAGGGACAAAATGGTTATTGGGGATTTTTTGCCCAGGGGTTCCCTGACTTACCTCTTCACTGACGTCATGCTCATGCTAAGTGTTTTGAGAGAGAGGTGCAGGGAGCGAGGAGGGAGTGACAGTGGAGAGGGATAAGAGGGATAAGAGGGGGAGGGGGTATAAGGGGGAGGAGCGGCAAAAGGAGAGAGAGGGGGGAGGCAAAATGAGAGGCATTTAGGGGAGAGGGTGAAGAGGTGTAGGAGGATATTACTTTGTTTTAGATATTCAGCTGCGGACTTGAGCCTAGGAGATAGTTAGGAGACATAAGTCGTGTCCATGAGTGACAAACCATCCTTGGTCATATGTAATAGCAGGGTGTGGCCAATCACCCACACCCTGATCCCACACAAAGCTGGAGTTAATGTTGTCCCTCCCAGTTGTCCAGTAGCATATTTGCCAGAGCATTGCCATTGGATCGCTTCTCTTACATCTCCATGGGTTGGTCCATGAGGCTCACAGCTGTTGCATCAATACTCACCATATGAATGTACTTTGAGAATGTCAAGACAGGGAAGAGTGAGCCGGTATGCATATAAGATAAAAGAATTATTTATTTGCCATTAGGTGTAATTTTGACAAAGAGGTTGTGATCACCTCACAAAGAGGTCTTCCAGACCTTGCCTTTCTTATTCTCTTCTCAGGGTTGCTAACTCTACGAATCTGACAAATAATATCATGAATTTAAGAGTGTTGTTATTGGCATTTCAGTATTGCGCTGCAGGTAGCATGGGCTGTGGTGTGGATAGGACGAGCAAATGACAGACAGAGTTTCACTGAACATGCTATTCTAGAGGAGCAAAAAGCCGATTATAATATCACACCTATACAACTCGGGGCTGAAGTGCGAGGCATCAACCTCAAGGGATATGTGCCGCCACATGTCATTGAGCAAATAAAAGCAGACGTTACTAAATACGGGTAAGACTAGAAGTAACATCTTAAGGGACTTGCGTGACCGCTAATTTATAATTATTAGAGATGAAGGATGGAATCAACTCAATTAAAAAACACCTCACAGAAAATTCATTTGTAGCATTTTATTGAATTAGGCGACTCTTACGCGTTTCGCCGGTGGGTGTGGCTTCATCAGAGAGTGGTTTGGTGGTGCTGTCATGAGGGGTTATATTAACAAATAATTTATAATTATTATGATATGTATGGAATTATGAGCCATATATTCTGTTAAGGACCCATATTTAGCGTGGAATATTTACACTCACGCCCATGTTAAATGGTCATATTTGTATATAGTCTGATAGAACAGGCCTCTTGCTAATTTGAATTATCACATTTGTATGAACCATGCATGTTGTTATGTAAATATACGACCTTTTTATTGTGAAAAATATGTTAACAAAATCTTGACATACCAGATGTGACCTGACTTTGTCCCAGCGTGCACTGTAGCTAATGTGCGCAGTGCTAGATGCAAACCACCTATTCCCCCACCAGAGAGTCACAAACAATTATTTTATCGCTTTGAATATTTTCTCATTTTAGCCTGCTGGTCTTCAAGAATCAGGGAGTGGTCCCAGCATCAAGGCACGTAGACATCACAAAATGGTTTGGGCCTTTGAAGGTGACGTTTAAGCTGCACAATGCCCAGGAGCACCCGGAGGTATTCAGGGTCTCAAATGAAGACTGGATTGGTAATGGGAAGAGCATAAGCCTTGGTTGGCATAATGACGGAGCACTGCCTAAAACAACAATAAGCCATTCGTTGTTTCACATATTAAGCGTGTCTCGGACGTCTGATACGTGTGAGTAACTACAGGACAACTTTGTTTAGAAACAACTTTGTTTAGAAAAGACTAACGAAATGAAACACAACTCCATCTTTGAACTAAGAAAACTTTATTCGGTTTCAGTGGAGCCCCAACAACTCCTTTTATTAAATGTTCTTAACACTTACAAAATCCAGTTATAAAGTTACTAAACGGTTGCATCTGGTAAGCCTGTTTAGGGGGGGGGGCTACATCTAAATAACTTAGGAATCACTGTTTAAAGTTGCTAATTGTGATGTGTTACAGGAAAATGAGTCGCATGTCGCAAAAAATTGATTTTGAGATATCGTCATATTTGAAAAGTTGAGATAAAGTTGATTTCAATAATAGTAAACATTAAGGGCAGAAGTGTTTCTATATTTTCTATATTTTTTGTTTGAAAAAAATTTGCAATATTTCTTGCTGGACAATTACCAGTAAAGTAACTAAATGTACTCCATCGGATGATGACCTTTGAAATGCAAGGATATAGTTGATACATTGTCCTAAAATTTGGTACATGAATTAATATGAGTTAAAGCGCTAATTTAAGCCCTCCAAAATGAGAACATTCCAACAAAGAGATCTTGTGAATAAATCACTTAGGAAAACATCAATTTTGCGACTTGTGAGCCATTTCCCTGAAACACATCATAATTACTCCACTATTTGTTATTGAAACGAATTTTATTAATTGCAATCTGTCGCCGTGTTTTGCTTAGTATGGTGTTATGTAATATGCCATAATACTGTATAAAATGGGTAGGATATTTTATGCCAGTTTGTTTTGCTTATTGTAGGGTTCACTAGCCTATACGACTTGGTTGACAGAATGGACCCAAGGCGCTGTGCCCGATTTGAACGTCTCTATTTTGAGGCAAGGAGTAAGGAGGGGCACTTTATCAAACCTGTAGTTTACAGCCATCCTAAAACACATAAAAGGGTATGTTTTGCTAATATGATTATATATAGATGTGTACATAAATGAGGATAGATATGAGTTGATACATAATTATAGAATATAGGACTGAGGAAAGGACCGATGAACCACCGCCCCCGAACCCCCACGAACACACACTATTGGGGTACAATGGTGCACCATGTGGTTCACTGGCCCACCTTGTGATACCCTATAGGCACCACATACACTACTATCGTGGCCTGGAACATTATGATTGGGTCATTTATGCATTCATTGTTTCTATAAAATGTTATCAATGTCTTTTTTCCATAGGTAATGCTTTTGTATTCGGGAGCTGTACAAAAGTACGTTTATGATCATGGTTCACCCCTATCGAGACCTGTCAACCAGAAAATAGCCAGAGCAATAAGCAGGGAAATAACCCATTTGATAGAAATGAATAATGGTACATACATATACAAGCACAAGGTGAGGAGGGAGCAATTTCCTTTTTTTTTTTTAAATAAATGGGATATGACAGTTAACCTATACTTAAAAATTCTTTTTTAATAACTTTTTACACCAACTGATTAAATAGTTGGAGACTAAAAATTCAAAATGTTATTGCCGAGTCTTTTGCGGCGTCCGAATTATACATGTAGAAAGCAATGCCAATTGAAATTGAGCATTATGACAATCAACGTATACAAACGCTGTGTTCTTCTAGTGGGAACTTGGAGACTTCATCATCGTAGACAACCAGGCTGTGGCACATAAAGCACCGAGGGAAAGCTCGGAGCCCGCAGAGAAAGTAGGACTCAGGGTTTTGCATAGGTCTTCGGCAGATAGCATGACAAAAGCTGCCAAAAACTATGATCCTACATCTGTCTGTCCTCCCATTGTGGAGGAGGAGGAAACCCCCAAACCAGACCAAAACAGAAACCCCGGAACAAACAAATCGTGAATGACCAGGGCCGGACCAAGGGGTTTCACAACCGAGTGCATGGCGCATATCTTAAGTCGCAGAACAAACAGAAATCAATGGACATCAAATGAAATCAAGTCAAATAATAAACTTTATCGATGATCAATATTAAAATTAATTTTTCCGAGCTGTCTCAAGAAAGTAATTATGTTTCTTAAAGTTCTCTTATCGTTGGTAGAAAAGTGGGTATATCCGCCACGCATGCACCACTAGTATATCATATAACGCGCGCAGTGATAGCGTTATAACTGAAAGATACTAAAAGTCCCATATTTATAAGACAGTGAATTATGTATAACAGTCCTGCCTACAATGTATATAGACATATAGCGTGTAAATGCTGGCTGCCTGAATAAAATTTGTTTCTTTTAAAAATGGCAACGCGGTTTAAATAAAACCTTTTTTTTTATTTTATAAAAAATAAATGAAAGAAGAAAAGGTCCAGCCTGGATATCGAATATTTCTTAGTATTTCCTAATGACCTGATAGCAGCTACTACGGATGTTGTGATAATCCGGAATAAACAATCCTTGAAACACTCAATTGTTCATTGCGATTCTCGTCCACGTCTGATCTTATCTGCTATACACAAATGTCTTGGAATGATATGAGTAGGCTACATTTCCATTTTAATCTATTGAATTCGTGCGTTCTCCATATTTAATAGGAAATTTGTAAGGGCAATGAGATGAATATAATAATTGCGCCTCCTTTGATCTCCTAACAAAATGGGTAGCATTGATAAATTCATGCATAACTATCAAAAGCTTCTAGTTCTACACGATATTGCTACATAATAATTGGTCACACACAAGACCCTAGCTGATGAGGCTTATCAATATATATGATTTCACTTCCAATATCTGATATACCTTATCGTTAATATCAAGTAAACCATGCGGTTTTGAAGTACAGAAAAACAATAAAAGATAGTTTATACGGCATACAACGCTCAATTCAGCCGTTTGTATTACAGGCTGTGACCAAGGCATATTGATAAAAAGAGCGTTTAAAAGGAACGAGAATGATAATAGAAAACTGAAATAAACAGATCGGGGTCCATGTAAGAGGTTGCGTTTTTTTGCATTTATTAAGCCTGGGCTGGGTGTCTATAGCATTTTATAACCTATTCGAATGACACGAAAATCGTTTGAGGTCAGTCTGTAAAGGGGCGGGACGGGGGGCGGGACGACTGAACGGTACTTAGATTGCATCTCTAGCAGTCCATCCAAGCGGTTTGTGCAGCATATCTAACTGCCCCCTATGGAAAATCATGAGAACCAAACTAGGTAGGACCACTGCAAACTTCCACAGGTAACACATCCCCAGGTAAGCGTGACACCATAGTTGACCTAGTTCAAGCCAGGTGTGCTGTAAGTGTGTCACAGCTAAACCAAGACTAAAACCGTTCTCTTCTCCATTCAAGTAGGTACAACCTTTAATTTTGTACTTCATTCCATGATTCAATGTTTAAGTCACTGATTAAGTTGAAATAGCATAATTGATGTCCAATGTTTTAAATACAAATAAATGGGACCCTGTCTGTTAAGTCGGTTGCCACAAATGACAATGATAATGGACATACAAGGAAATGTTGGAGTTTATTGTATACTTCTATACGCGGCGTCTGTTATTGTCTTCTTTTAATAGATTTTTAAATGTTTGGATGCTACATTGATATCTAATGTATTTTTCACCAAATATCACTGAAGCGGAACCAGATTTCGAAAATTGATATGGTACTATATATAGTAGCAGCTCTAGAATATGATATAGTGTATTCTCCGGAATTATCATTTGTTTTTAAATTATGTTAATTCTTTCTCTTTGATGCACGTCCTATTCTGACAATGTTATACGATTCTATATTTCAGAATGTGAAAGAGACACGCCAAAATATGTGGCACATCTTCCATCACTCAATAACACAATCACACCACATAAACACTAATATAGGAAACAACTGAAACACGATGAGGGTGACAGTGTCCCAGTCAGGTACATGCTTTACGGCCCTGAGTGCTGTCTTGACAGTTCTTGGCACCATTGCGAATGTTATAGCGTTTGCAACTGACTACTGGCTAGTGTCAGATGGACAAAATCGACCATTTACCAGGATAGGCATGCATAATGCATGTTTTAACAAATGCCAGATTCCATACTGCCCAGGAGGGGCTGGCTTCGTCTGGAATGGCTGCGCCTGGTTGTATTCAGAATATTACATGGAGATCAAGAATTGGCTTCTTCCAGGTAAATACAACATCCTTACAACCCATACGATGTTTGAACATGTTGAAATAATACCGGATAGTAGTATGCCCATGTCAATGTGGCATAATCTGTCATAAATATAGTACAATTATATTTGTTATAATGGAAATTTGATATATTTGTGTATTAGATGACTAAAATAAACATTAGACGTGTGTATTAAATTGGTGTGCAATATCGGCAGCTGGTAAAATAACGGGTTCTTTTGATGATTTCCAGCATTCATGAATTAAGTACGTAAAGATATTGTGAATGTTGTTATAATGAAATCGGTGATCATCTCTGAGAATAATTATATTACATATTAGTTCATACATCACACTGTTTGCTTGTTATTTATTTCATTTTTTGGTTAAAACTTTTAATTTGATTAGAGTGAGAGGTATCAAACCATTCAATCATTGCATGGAACAATTGAGCCTCCATGCACCTCCTACAATTTACCAGTGAGTGTTCTTGTGAATATAACATTAATTTTACAACTACATCGACAACTTAAGGACATCCAAACTGTCATGAAGGTGCAAACCCAGGTTTTTAAAGCAGAATCTACTCCTTGTACTCGTGTCACCATCCCTAGTTAAAATCACACCTTGAGTATAGCAAAACAATAAGGACGTTTTGCAATCCATGTTTTATATACCTTAATTTTTTCAGCGTGGTTCCTTAAGACGCGAGACCTTGCTATTGCCTCAGTACCCCTCACTGCAGTGACCATGATCATATCTCTGTTGGCCGCGGCAATAGTGGGATGCTGGAGATACCCACACGAAAAACCTCGCTCCAGGGATATTTTGCTTCAAGCTCTGCTCTTCATAGCAGCTGGGTTACAGTTCGTTTGCGGTAAGCAATGCTTTTTAAATAAAAGTTATTGACTGAAGTAATAATTAAACTATATATTACAAATAAATATTCCGATAATAATTAATTAAAATGCTTTTTAATAAACAATGGTGACTGAAGTAATAATTAAACTATATATTACAAATAAATATTTCGATAATAATTAATTAAACTATATGATAGGGTGGTCTCCACTGGCTGCAGTAAGCTTTGCGGTAA
This sequence comes from Sthenelais limicola, assembly GCA_942159475.1. Lineage (NCBI taxonomy): Eukaryota > Metazoa > Annelida > Polychaeta > Phyllodocida > Sigalionidae > Sthenelais > Sthenelais limicola. The sequence goes on along the minus strand of OW804094.1, from coordinate 31,301,497 downwards.
TCCTTGCGATGGTGTTGTGATGGTGAGGAGTGACGCCTACATGGCCAGTGAACCATGTAGGCAGGACCTCGTCATTCCTCTCCACCTGCAGAACCAGCACAACACCATCGCAAGGCTTACCGCAGAGCTTACCGCAGCCAGTGGAGACCCCACTAATTATTGCAAATAAATATTCTGTGGTTATCAATTTGAATTGTTGATTTATCCAATATTTCAATTTAATTTATTCTCAAATAAAAAGTACAACAAGTATATAAGATGTTGTACTGTTGCATACACATTACATATCTTCATCTCATTTGATTTCAAAAACATATACATGTTTCTTTTATTTTACATCCAATTTTATCCTTATCGTGTCTTTCATTTGAATTTCAGCAATTCTTCTACTCGTAGTCTTGGCACTTTTCTATATGAAGTGCTTTAACAAAGACTGGATGCCTATCCCGGAAAAGAATATGTTAGGTTTTTCCTATTGGCTGGTCGCAGCGTCCGCCATCCTGTTCGGCTTTTCATTCGTCGTCAGTTTATCTGGCGGATTGTTCAAAGCTTTACGCATGCGTAAAGGTCCCAGTGACCCCCAGGTTGCTGAGGACATGATGCTTGGTAAAACATAAATTACGAAAATATGTATACGTTATTTGTACATACTATTAGTGAGTTGCGTGAAAGTTCTTAATTTTATATTGTCCCTAATTCATTGTCAAAGAAATCATTGTCCCTAATTCATTGTCAAAACTATCAATCATCGTCGAATAATATGCAGCCGTCCAAATGAAATACTTTGGCAAGACATTTTCGAGTTAACGAGGAGAGCTGTCTGTTGTGTGGGCCCACTGGCATCACATGTGAAATGTTGTAATAGTATTATGCTATCTTCTTCATTGTGATCAGGTTCATGTTCCATATATATGTTGATATGCTTCACCAAATATTGATGTACACTATTGTGGGTTTTCAAGGCAGGAAAGCATTTAGAAGTCCGATATCAAATACGGACTTTAAATTACTAGATATAATTATGTATGATTTTGCATTATCCTATCAATAGAGCTATATTACAGTCGGTTAAACCATGATGTATAAGTTATCCTAAACTTACGATATAATGTTTTGGCTTTTTTCATTGTAAATTAAAATCGCATTCCTTGTGCACCACCATGTATATAATGTTTATATGTCAGCACTGCCGGTCATTACCTGATGTCGCAAGAGAGAAGTCTCTGTACAGTCTGTGTACATTTTATAATAAATTGTGAATCCAGATTGATGACTTTTAGTACTTGTACCGCACACATATAGACCTACATCCTTATAATAATAATAATAACTAGCAAATACCTGTGCTATGCACGGGATTTGCTAGTGGCACAGTGGGGCCCACATCCTCATCTCTCCTTGTTCCCTCTCCCACTATCTTTCTCTTTCAAGTTGTCTCTATAACTTAGTATCTTCATACCACAAATGGAACCCTGTTTAGATGCTTTTTTGGTCACTGTTCAGTGTTGTGCTGTTGTTGTGTTGCCTGTCCCTGTCCCTGTCCCAATCCCTCTCCCGCTCCCATTCCCACTCCCTCTCCCGTTCCATCTTTCATTGTGAGGTAATTAGTGGGTGGGTTCCCCCGCTCTACTTCAAAAACCATCACAAACAATAGTTTATGAACTGATTCAACTCTGACGATGCTCCTTTCGGTGGAAATACAATTATCAACTCCAGTCCGTCCCATAGTGAAGCAATGATGTGCCCGTCCATGACGTCATGCTTTGGGTGACCCAGAAACCTGGTGCTTTATCATTCTGATAGTTTTTTTTCAGGCAGTGCTGGGGGCCCTGGATGGGGGTGCTCAATGTAAACCCATTTCTAACCCCTTTCCAACCCTAATTTGTTAATGAAACATAGTGGAATGGTTCGGCACCATTTTTGGCAATGTGCATGTGAAATATAATGGAGATCTGGCCTGCGGTTTCAGAGAAGATAGGGATTTAAGGCTCCAAACCCTTATTTTATCAATATATAGATTCAATTTTTATTCAGTTTACATATACATTTCTGGTTTATGCAGTACCGAATAGGACGGTGCCTTCTACATGTAGGTCTTCCAGGGCGTCCTTAAAAATTATGACATGAGACAATAATAACAATAATAAATAACAGTAATATTGGATATAAGTACATGGATAAATAAACAATGAGATCATAAGTTCGTCTTCCAACTGTTTATTACTTGACATCCGACATTGTTAAGCCATATATAAGTACGTTCTGCCGTTTAGTGTGTTCTTAGTAAGATGGGAATTTTCTCCACTTGGTATCCTAATGGTTTAATAGACCTTCATTCTTTAATTACTAAGAGTTGTGTTTAAGTTCGGTTTAAACCCCAATTCATACGCATGATAAATATTAATTCGAGTATAAGGACTCAGTCTATTATTTCACCCAATGATCCATGTTGACCATTTGCTTGCAGCAATTGTTTTCCAGAATTGTCTTCCAGCTTCATGTATTTGAAATAATTCATCAAGGAATTGGTCCCAACAACTGACCCCAATTACACGGTGACACGCATAGTTTGAATATAGTTTGAATTATTGAAATATATCATCATTATTTTGAATGGTCCACATGAACACCGAGGACACAAATTTGTTATATCTAAAAGTCTCAGGACAGAGGTCACTATAGTTAGAATATATTCGGCACGCGTATGTTGACAGTGATGGAGCTCTCATTAAAATAAGATCCAAATCTCTGCCACAGTCCATCCGATCCGATCAACATGATATGATATTATTATGACTTGTCGTGAGAGTACTATAAGATGAAGTATAACTATCTAAATGTACCTCAGCCCTGGTAGAGTGCAGCACTTTCGCGAAAATCATCAGTTCGCAGTACACCTGTGAGATGGCTGCTGAACACCCCCAATGCTCAGAGCTCAATGTTGCCCATGTGAGTTTGAAGCATCCAGTACCGAATATATGTCGCTTGAGTGATTGCCTATAATCTACACTTCCAACTTAGATGTGTGAGCAGGGACACTCTGATACATGGCATATAGTCAACTCTGAGAATTATATCCCCATTTCTTTTAGAGTGACAAAGAAGGATTGCATCAGAAATATTATCATAATCTGCGTTTATGCAGAAGTGATGGATTATATAAAAGCTGCTTTCGATGCAGCTAAAACTTCTACAGTATATATATTTTGCGTGATAGCTTTGATTTAACTTCATGTTTGCCTCGTCCCTTGATGGGAATGTTACATAAAAGATCAACAACACCCAGCTGCTTTGCAACACTTTTTTTTATTGTTATGTATGGCCTACAAGCTTTCATATCATCCGTGCAATAATTATGTCTCGGGCAACTTTACAATGCTTTCTCCAATCCCACAATCTCGCTTTAAATTAAATCCGTTATACCTTAAATACCATTCAAAGTTAGAATTTCAGATCCATTAGTTTCTAATCTTTAATTTTCCATCCTCAATCAAAATATTTGTCGTCGCCGTCATATGACGTTTGGTACGGATGTGTGGATACCCAACTTGTAAACTCAATGAGTGACTTTTGTAATAGAGAAAGTGTCATATTCATCAGGTATTACCTTAACACTTCCATCAGCGCCTGTTAAATCTTTTTTTTTCATTAATGTATCACAAACTACAGAAAATTGTCACAAAACATAAAAGCATTTTCTATGAGCCTATGGAATGAGGATGAACTTTGTTGAAAATCTATTCATCTCTGCTGTGCTAAAAGTGAAACACATTCGATTCCAGTCCTTCGTTTTTTACTAGCGCACCTCTAGAATATGAATTTTCTTTTCCGACAATAGCATCACACGCATATGGTTTATGCCAAAAGCGTCATTTCTACCTATATAAAATAATACATCATTTGGATATGGACTGGTCCTCCAACACTTTCCTTCCGAATAAGTTAATATTCTATGCGCCAGGGATGCACGGCGTTTTCCCCTGTAGCAGGTAAAATCCACACAGGAAAGTCAAGTGACTTTCGACCACTAAAGTGAAAGGTAAACAAAATGATACACCACTAGGGGGCACCAGCGTGGCCACTTCCCTCTACATTTATATGAACATAATAATTCGATATATATTTATAGCATATCATAGTATTGTAGCAATTGATGTTATACATCGCACATTCATATTCAGGAAACAACAAATATTTAAGACTGTTTGCAACAGTATGACTAATCAAGTCATTTTGTGATTCAAATTCTCGTTAAAATTCAGGCAAATCAAATATGTCCCCGGTCTCTTATATTAAAATCCCAGTTTCGACACGTCTAAAGCTGCAATATTTCTATATCATCGTTTGAAAGTATACCACAATGCGCGTCCCTTCTCTTGGAAAGCCTAACTCACAGTGGTGCACGAATCGAAAATAGTGCATTTGGGAGAAACAACTTGGAAAATGGTTGTATGAAACTATTATCTATCCATATAGCCATTATTCTTAGTGCGTTGTTATGGTCATCTAAAAGAATACTTGTTTGTTTTTATAAACGTGTTCCTACTCCAAGAAGAATATTAGAGACAATTTCACAACACTTGGCAATTGTATGACAGCCTTCGATTCGGGGAGCTTTCCAATCATTAGGTATGATTCGCCACACCTCCGTCTCGGACCCTGAGCCTACGCAAAAGTTTATAAATATTTTGGAGCAATGTACCCTCCAAGCTATGGAGCAAAAGGGCAGCAGACACGGGAGCGGACACCTGGATGAATGCCTCCTGGGTGGACGCAGGCTTGCTCTGGAAGGCAAGCAATGCCACCCCTCCAACGAATGTACCCAGCATGAGAGTAGATGTGAGGCGCCTGAGCAGGGACACATTCTTCTGGGAAACCTCGGCCGAATAAAAGGAATAGAGACAGCCAATGTACATGGAACATCCGAAGACCATGTTGACCGAGGCAAGAATATCTGTGAGAGATGTGGTCTGTAAACAGAGATGAACGCACAAGAGAGTAAGGACCCTGAGAGCTCGTGTGAATGGCATTGAATGCCAGGGAAGAAAGCTCCAGTATGCGGCATAAAGAATGATCATCACTGTGTACAGAGGTCTTGCTGGCAGGAAAAGCATGACACCGAAGAAGCAATATATTGGAATGGCCAGGCGGTTGGGCAGTGAATAACACATGAAGCAGCAGAGGGCTATTGTAAGACAAGTCATGACTAACCAGGGCCAGAAGGCTTTGTTGTAATCATTGTAATGTAACATGAACATTACGAACAGACTGGTGCACACCGTAGAACATATAGCAGGTCTTAGGCGAACAACTAGACGGTTATAATCGCGATAGAAAAGTTCCATCCAAGGGCAAAAAACAATGAAGTGACCATGGTTGGCAAGGGTACAAACCACAACGTCCCAATAATTTCTCAATCCTTGGCTTTTACTTCCACACATCAGGAGCAGATTGAGTCCATAGAGAAATAGCATTGGCGCAACAAGACCTGGCTTTGCAACCGTGCCTGTGAGCACCATGGCCGGGCGATCCTTCACGTTTGCCTGCATTTTAGGTTTTTCTAAAGGGCGTTCGAACAAAGCCATCATTTGCGAAATGAATTTAGCCAGGGGGAACGCACAAACAAAGTGAACAACTTTCCATCGGAGACTCCAATCAGAGTCAATAGTCATAATGGAGAAAAGGAAGCAAAGGGACCACCTATAAGCCCAGCCAAGATTTAAAAGAAGACCGGCTATAAGGAAAGCAAGGAACATCATCAAAGCTGAATGTGTAGAAATGGAAATGAATGCATAATTAATTGCCAAAGCCAGTGCGTAGAGAGCTACAAGTGCATGATAGAATTTAGAGCGACATTCGGCTGCCCTTTCTTTGTCCTTTTTAGTTGTAGCCATATTAATGCGGATATATTTTTCATATGTGGATTCCAAGAACTCTTCTGTAAAAATACTTGTCATTTCATCACCATCTTCTACAATACCTACAGCGGGGTGGAAAGGTTCCTCAACATCAAAACTAATGGTTTCTCGTTTTTCGTAGGAGCTTGCTAAACTTGCTACCTTCCCAACAGCATCTTCGTTCATAGCACCACTGTGTACTAATTCGCCGATTTCTGACATCTTCTCGTCAAATTGAGCCAAAATCTTTTCCCTCTTTTCTGTTGATAAAGAATCGATTATATTGACTTCTGGTATAAAATAGTGCTCACATACGCCTGTCTTAATCGCAGTTCTAAATTTCACTAATAACCGTTCCATACAAGCTTCAATTTGAATATCCCATACATCATCATTTGGACCATAGGTTTCGGCGTCCCAAAACAGGACAGTCTTTATGATTTTTACCCCCAAACCAACCTCCAATGCATCAATATTATTTGAGACCCTTTTTAGACAAACAAAACATTTTCTTTGGTTTGCGCTTAGCGATTTCATCAGTTCTAACTCCGCTTTGGAAAAAACTATCCGCCAACTTAAAGGCAAGTCATGCAAATCTGAGCCTTCGTGTACCAAATGGAAACCCCCATTTCTTATTTTGTTGGTCAATTCTTCACCTGGCCACTTGGTCTTCCGGGGCCAGTCCTTTGCAACGTGCGGCCATCCTTCGCAGTTGACGCAGGGGGTAGTCTTGATCATAGCCTTGACATATGGCCATGATTCCCAGATCTGGAAATCAAAGCCTGGAGTATTAGCTGAAGCGTTGTTTTCCTCTTCATTATATATGGTGTAGAGCATAGTTTCCAAGAACATCTGAGGATCGTGACGATGGGCATAGATCAGTTGGTTCTGAGACATTTTCCAATGATAAGCGTAGAGCTCGAGACATTGCTTAGGCGAAAGATACCATTCACCGTCAGTTGAATCCATTATGGCAAGCTCTCTCAGGGATTGCCCATCGGACAGATCGACATTCAGTAATTTTACATTGACAACTCCAGTCTTTGTCTCGTCCACAAACCGCCTATCAAGATCTTTCCCGGTGAAGTCCCTCAGGAAAACAAAAGGCTGAAATATATTGATATTTATCACCAGTGAGTTGTCGGGAGAAACGTTATCAGCCGTCCATCCTCCCTCAAGTCCCGCTCCAGACGCAAAGAGATTTGGGAGGCTGGGGTTAATACTGCATAGTCTCTTGAACCAGCAATCAAAAGATTTCCTCATAAATTTGGCAAACCTAGTGTCTTGTTCTATCCCTGAGATCGCCAGAAGAGCCTGTGCCGAAGCGGCCATGGAGATGTCTTCACTTTCTCCTTCCATGTCTCTTTTATTTCTTTTTCTTCTTGATTTCTTTCGTTCCCAGATAAATTTGGAAATTCTTTATTGTGATTTATCCCTATATGGCGATTCTTAACCTGGATCAAAATAAGTACATTATTGTAAGTAAAAATTAACATACATGAAATAAATAGCTCTATTCAAGCTTATTCACATTTTAGACCAAGTATTCATCTCTACTGTAAAGAAGGAAGGACTAGTAACACTGGCTATATACACATATGCCATCACACAAAGTCATTTTAGATCAATAAAAGGATATACCTGATATAGTTACATTAATATAATAGACTACGTGTGCACAAATCAATCTCTTAACTTTCTACGCAATTTTCTAAACATGCCTACATATGGCTATGGCATCGAATGCATATAAGAATCAATATGTGTCGCCCATTTCCTTCTTTTTAAAAAAGTCTGTCTCTCCTGAGTTCAATACAACTTACCTCAATGGTGGACAGGCATGAGGGGCGTGGACACTGGAGCATCGATACGCACTGCCCTTCTCAACATCCTTGCCTCCTGTATCTGTCGCCAATACCAAGTGACATTGAATATTGACCCTTCATCCATATGATTGCCAATGGAGTGATGGGTTTGTCAGATGGGGCTACCCCTATGTTTTCACTCCTTGTCCAGATGACATCACATTTCCGTGTCTCTACACTCACACCCGGTTTGTTTATGAATAGTAGTCCCTGTGACCGGTCCTCAGCCAACCCATGTCTGCATTCTCTTCTGAGCATCACTGAGCCGGGTGGCGCCACTCGTGACGTCATCGAATTGCTCTGCGCGTGCGCGCATCTCAATGCATTGATTTGGTTCGTGCAGGTGGAAATATGGCGGGAAGATCTAAATATAGATTTGAAGAGCTACTCTTCTCAGGCGGTGCTCGTACATGCAGCGCAGCATGGCAGCTTATATCTATAGATATATGTATACATACTTATGATTGAGAACTATACGAGGATATCAGACATATAGACCTGTAGGGTTTCATGCAGGGTTAATTGCACATATTTTGTATTTGCTTCTTCTTTGACTTTATACTTAAGGTTCAATTGAGAATAGCAATGTCACATTGAAATATTGTTCCAAATCCAAATTTTGTTTAAATAAATTCATAAATCGGTATAAATATAGGCCTATATTCCTGCAAATGTACGTTGTATGTATATAACGGAAATAGCGCAATATTATATGATTATTTGTTCGCTCAGAAATAAGGTACACATCATTGTTTATTACAATTTGTTTTGGGTCAATCCATCTTTTTTAGGTTTAAAATTTTCTAACTGCGATCTGGCGAAGAACCACCACAAAACAAGTGCAGATAATGGCTTACGTCGGATATTTTCTTAAATAGAATTGTAGATACGCGAAATATCAATTAACATAAAATTTCACATTCAAGTGAATTAGATAAAGCTTACTTTATATAATGCTTACTTTATATAACGGAAGATCTATGGTTTCATAGAGGAGACCCACCCCTTTTTCGGTGTCAAAATTTGTTTTATTATTGAAAAATGTACACTTCCGGAAATAAAAACCTATACATACATAATACGTATTATCTTTGAACTGGAAGGTCTCATATATTTTCCTGGCAAAACGGAAAACAACCTGCATCCGTGGCAAATAAAATGGACCCCTCACGACTTTCATGTTGTTTATGCGAACAATAAACCATTTATCTGCTCTTGTTTTGGCATGATTCTTCACCATGCTATTTTATTGTTATCCGGAAAGAAATAACCCAACTTTATTTTACCAAGGTCTAGCTGATTTATTACTAATATGACTGCAAATTTCGGGAGAAATATCCATGTAATTTTGGGATTGCTTCATGTGCAATGGCTCCTTGACTCCAAAAGCCTTTGCAATACAATTGGGGCTGAACGTTGGTCGAAACCATTAAACACATTGAACCACGAATGATCAAAAACACTAAACGTGTTCATGTTATAATCCAACAGTAGAACGACTATTACATGTGTGATTCCATTAATTTGCATGGTATCGGCTCATACTATACCACCAGGGAATTTAATAAAGATACGGTACATAATTAGACGGGGTACTCAACTTTGTCTACGCTTGTGTTTAGAATCCCCTTATTTCAAGTTTATAATAATGTGTCCCCATCTGACATTAAATTAAACCGAACATTTGTTTCAAGAGTGACGACATGTAAAATTGAAAGAGGCATATCACAGACTATCAGAGATGTATCTTACTGTTTTATTTTCCCAAAATGATAAAGTAACATCGTCTCAGTTAAAGAATTGTGCGTTAAAAGTAGTAGCATATAGCACACTTCTTAATTATATACTTAATGTGGGTAATATGTGATCGCATTATATGTACACCTCAGAAAAGTGCATATATACTCATGATCTCGGAGCAAACGTACTTCGCTTAAAAACAAGAACAATTTCTAAATAGAACAAACATTTCCATGTAGCATTTTTTTGGCTTCAACGAGTGCAGTGTCCTCAAAATGACTACGGGTCGATGTGCATAATACATGTGCTGAGTGTGGATACCTGATATATATATGTATTTTTTTTATTTATTTTTTATTACATCTTTTTATTTATTTTTTATTACATCTTGTCATATGTTTTTGTATTATGCTATAATAGTTGGGGGGGGGGGCGGTAAACAAAATCTTCCACTCCTCCACTGGCAATTCAGTGTGCATAATATGCTATGTTATGATTTCTGTTTTAGTACTTGTATATCACTGAAATCTTTGATTGTATCTTGTCATAAGTGTTTGTATTATGCTATAATAGGGTACCGTAATATATCAAAAAACTATGTTTTTAACATAGGGGTATCATACATGGATATAATTATAGATGGTTGTAAATCAATACAAATGAATACAGTGAACATATCTAAAGTTTGAGTGTACATGCAAGTTTTTATGAAATATTATTATTATAATTCTTTATTTATCGACATGCATCTGTGACAATTTTAATGGAGATTCAGACTTAAACAACTCCAACAACTTCCAGCGCATGCCTCACTTTGCCAAAGTGTTAAAGCCATTACAGAGAAAGAAATGATAGAGTTTTAGAACATTTCTTTAAGTGTTACATATTTTAGAACGTTTTAATTACATGTATTACCAATACTGACTAGGTTTCCGAAAATTAGTTATCACAGATTTTGTTCAATATCAAAATCGCATCGGACAATAATACTTAAACTATTCTGGATCGTTGGATTGTTAATACCCCCTTATAATATATACCAAAGGATGTAGAATACACCGTCTGAACAATATAAGCAGAATCGTTTTTACTTGGAAGATGGGCGCAGTTGGCAATTGGGATTGCTTTATTCGTAGGTATTAAGAACGTGTCTTATTAAGATGATAGTCGAAATGTAACATAGATTTTGATTGAAAGAACAGCTTTTTTCCCATTTCCATTTGCTTCTCTCCTTACCAGCATATATTCTGGTATAGAAGAGGTCCTCTAGATCTATATCATCTGAATCTTACCTGAGTGTATTTTATAAGTCGTGTATAAGTCAACCGAACAGAGTGTCTCAAAATATCATACATTAATTAACAGTTATCTCTAAAAGAAGGATGTGATGTGATTTTTGGAACATTGCCCACCGTAGTTAATGCGCTATCCGCCGCAATTGCTATACTAATTACTTTGGTATGTCAATTACACGTTTATCGGGGAGTAACAACTTGGATAATGTACTAAAATTTTAAAGACTCGATCCTACACCAGACGATAACTTGTAAGTGTTAATGCAATGCGTGCTGAAGAATAATGAAAATGTGCTACCAATCTAGCATTCTATTTTATGATAAATACACACGATGTAAAATGAAGAAAACGACAAGGAAAACAATTGAGACAAATGTATGAAATAAGATGGGTGGATTTGTGTAGTGGTAATAAAAGGCTCTATATTCTTATCGACAAATACCAACCGCAAGTTGATTGCTACCATAATTATGGCTTGTTTATGAAAGTGAATCTACCGTAAATACTACACTCAGTAAAACGAGATCGAAAGAAATAGTTGATCATATTGAGCGCTACCACGGCCGATTTAGGCCAGATGTACGCCCGGCGAGGACTCCTTCCATATTCAGTTGAAAATATAGTTATATATTTATTGCTGGGTCGGCCGGGTGAATGCTAACTGTATTATATTATTAAAGGAGTAATGACCGGCATTGAGGGCCTAGCTGCTTTGGTGCATATTATTCATCGACTTTCGCCTCGGGATTATGCACGAAACGGTACAACCAGAGGGCCCGAAATGGAGGTTATTAATCTTTTGACTTTCTGCCTATAAGGTGGTTAAAGACTCTATTAAAGTTATTAGCACCACGATTACCGTCGTGGAGCAGGAATAGTACAAAAAAATGCAACAAATAATATATATACATCCAAGTCATTTGTCCTGGTCGTTCCAACTCCTTTTTGCCAGACTCGTTATATCTCCTGAGTTTATGATTGTAGTCTTGGTGTGTCTGTACTTCCTTTAGGATGAGACCCCGCTTTGTAGGTGGAATTGTGGAAACTGAAGATGGCACGCCGAGTCCGTCTCGTGAATAGCAGCATAATACCGAATTGATGGAACGGCATTATGCCGATATTCCCGAAACATCCTGGCCATGAACCCAACGTTAATCCTGTCCAAATCCGTAGGAATCCTGTTGCAACAAAGAAATAAGAGGAAGATAATTAATACCCACGTTACAGAAGCATTTCTATGGCAAGAGTTATAGGCAAGATATTCCTGTCAAGTCCATTTATAATTATAGTATCCTTAATTAGTAAAGTTGCACTCGAAAATATGTCCTTATATCGCTCCAAACTCGTTTAACCGATTTCCGTTTCCAACAGGTTCGTCCCACCAGATTTATGATTATAGCTGAGTTGGGCCATGAGAAGATCCAAACATTCTAATCGGTGAGAGCCATCAGCCCATCTAAGCATAGGCCCGGTTTGTAACATGTATAATTGCAAATGGAGTTGCGGATCTTTCCAAGCGTCCCAGCAACCATCATGTCCCTCCAATTAACTTGACATGACCCAGTAATTCCTCCTCTCCACTTCATACTGCCTTATTCTACCTGTACTTTGATAGTTACCAACTGTAATTATGACATTAATAATCATTTTCTTTTTCGGTGTATCTTTGATCGTATATCCTTGCATAAAAGCGCCGGTGCACGTAGAAACTTTTGGAGCTACATCCACACCAATGTAAAGTATATATTATCTGGTAATGTGTACGTATACGGTGTCTATCGAGTGCAAATTATATTATTTTATAGTAACATTTCCTGCTATTCCCCCTTCTAAACAAAATGATAGCCTCGTGTGGTACAAAAGAGAGAGAGAGATATTCTTTCACGCAGAAAAAAAATATTACAAGCCACTTTTTCAGAGATCATTATGATTATGATGAAAGATTCTAATAATGCCTTGTGTATATTTCTAGATTCTCCCAGGGCAAATTCCTGCTGAGGACTGAGAGCTAATAAATCACTCCGTTCACGCGCATATAGTTTTATGCCGAAAGAGAATAATTTGTCCTATAATTCCACTTGATAACTAGGGCTTCCTTACTGAGGAATATAGGTGCTTAGCATACCAGAGTCTATTCCAGGCGTTTTAGTACATATTCTAGTAAGTCACAGTATCTAGATTTGGCGTGAGTCCATTGGAGTGGGGCGGCTCGGGATGACACCCCTTCCTCTCTCACCCCAACTGTGCGTGTCAGACTTCCATTTGTTCTGAGCTGTTTCGTATGCAAATGGCTCTTTAACAATCTTGGGGTATCAGGGGTCAACCCTCTACCTCCTCATGAACAGGTGATACGAGACAGTGATGACACTATGACTTTTTATCTCCGAAGGGTCTTGTATGTTTGAGAATTTTACTTTTAAAACCAATTGGTGCATTGCATATGTATAATGTCTCCGCTCAGGGACGCAGGTTATGACTGAGCACCTGTTGCACATGTGCACCACAGATAATACCACGCCTTCCCACTCTCCCAATGACAGCCGGAGCTCTCTGCCACTTTGGTGCCATTATTGTTCATATCAAAAGGGCTTGGTAGTTCACAAGAAAATGTGTTGTTGCTTTTAATTGCACATAAATTAGACACTCAATGGCAGTGTCTATCTGAATCAATTAAAAATGCACCAAACCAATTGCCACAGAATTGAAAGATCATAAATTTAAACAAATTAAATTCCACCAAAACTCTATTAAATGTTAGCATTGTAAAATGTCTTAATACCATTGGAAATATTATCTAATATTGTCTAATTGCTTGACTATTGATGGATTATGTGGTATGTGGTAGATTCCCGAGTAAAACAAGGCTGGTATCCAAGTCTCATCCCCTCCTGACATACCAGAGTTGTGTGACGAGTCTCTCGACTTAATTACAAGATATGCCACCGCAAAAACCACCCTAATTTATCCTACCCGCCCACCTGTGTAGAGCACACCCTCAGAGCTGCCCCCTTTCTTGATGTAGTCCCCCCCCCCCTCCCCCACCTTCTACCCCACCCCGCCCTCCTTTCCTCTGAGAAATAATCCTCTTTCCCTCATCAATAGCGAGAATTATTGCATTTCCATATTTAAATCAGTTTTGTATCCAAATAGTACATTGTAAAGGACTAAGCGATATGAGATAATGTCAGGGCTTCGTAAAAAAAAGAAATTGCTCAATGAAAAATAGTAATTTTGGAGTACGACTCCCCAGAGTACTAAATCATTCATATTTATCAATGCACTTTCGTGCATTCTGATAACAAATGAACCCACTGCCAAATGTCAGAAGTGTGAATCACGTTTTAACTCAATTATTAATCCTTTAACAGTATGTGTCCATCCAACAATAATCGTGTTGAAAAATATTTCTTTTGCTATAGTCTATTGTAGTATTAAATGTGCATTGTTGTATATATAATTATGATTCCAATCGACGTGTCAATAAAAACGTTGAACTGGTATTATCATTAGTGTAAATACATAAATTGAGCTGATCTCTGTACTTGACTTGATCAAGGGACAGAATCTATGCAGAAATAGTTCCAGATTGTCTTGTATTCGTTAATTCCCGTCAGGTACACTGGCAATATTTGTTTCCGTTTTATTTGTCTATTTCAATATTAATAACCTGCTTCCTATGATGATGAAAACACCCATTATCCTTCTACAAATTGTACCTTGAATATAGAATCCTCACATTGACACAAATATATATCCTGATAATACAAAACCTTGCTCAGTGGGGTTAAAAATAAAATGCCGAGAACTTTTTCTTGCCTTTGCCCTCCAAGACATTATATTGGTTTTAGGAAAAAAATCACCTTTGATAGCTCCTCGCCGACGATATCACCCCCATGAGAAGAAGTCAATGGATCCATCCTTGGTGTGTGTCGTTTGTTGTAGTTGTCCTGTCCGTCGCTGATGCTCCTCTGGAGGGGCAATACAGCCACCTTTAGACTTGGTGACGTGTTGGCAAATAGGCTACCTGAGAAATATCGTGGCTCCCCCTATACCACGCAGTGGAAGCCCGCCAATTGCCTGTCTACGGGGTCCCCAAAGACCCAATTAAGACTGGAACAATTTATTGACGTGTTTCTTCACCATATAGTGAGGGCACTCAAGTGTGAGAAAGGACGCGTTCATATTAATATCACTTTATTTAGGACTTATAAAATAAGAAACAACTTTCGCTTAATTATTATGAACGCTACACGGATCCATATGCTACGATATAGTATTCATGATAATTTGGTATTTGTTGATATATTAAGTATATTAAGTGTTTATAAGACCTTGGGAAAGGAGAAGTATTTTGGTATGGGTCGGTGAATGAATTGTGTTCCTATGAACATGTTACAAGGAAGAAAAACCCAGGGATTTCTAGTTTTAGAATGCTTGCAATGTCTCTCCTATAAACCATGTCCGCGAAATAGCCTTCTCATGTGGTTTATTTCTCTAAATCACTGAATAGAATTTACATCGCTAACCTAATAAAAAGGCAATTGGTCAGCAAACACATTTATAGGCATGCTTCGAACTTGTATTCTCAATTTTGCGATAGCATCGTTATCGGGCTATACTCATTGGCGGGCATGTTAAAAATACCTCTGTATCAAGGATGCGATTCAGTTCGTATTTGCAAGATTGTTCCAGACCATGAGAAACTTGTATATTGCGTGATACAGATTGTCGCAGCCATTGCCCCAGCACCTATGTACAGATAGGCCATTATATATGTATGCGTTTTTCTACGCATGGAAGCCATAATTATCACCGTGTTCCCATTGTATGTTTAAAGGCTCCACAGTGTGCTTGGGACACTATATATTGGAACATAGCGAAAAAGGTTAGCAATATTTTGATGTTCCAAGTCTATTTATATATATGTATTTGACCACGATGACCAGTAATGGGGACCATCTTACCGCTCCTGATTCTGCTCCACGGCGAACTGACACTAGGATTTAATTATGTGGATTTACCCCCTGGAGTTTCTAAGGGACGATTATCACATACGTTTTGTGTGCGTGTTTAAAACAGAATAATCTTTTTATCTCGGAGTTTAAGTTGAAGGCTATAGGGAAAAGACTCTGCCCCGAATATGAGATATCCCAGCGTTAGGGGGATCTTTAGTTTTAGTACATATATATGAGGGGTCATTAGAGTTATCAGAGCATGCTTGGATTACATACCATAGCAATTTAATTGCACTAATGAGACAAATTTCCCAAAAGTATTACATGTCCTTTCCGAATCACTTCACTTGGATCAAACTCCAGTCGTTACACTTACTGCTAATGTAAAACTAAACTACAGTGCCCCTATACATTCACAGATTTTGTTTCATCTTTTTATGAAAGTGGAGTACATAAGATACAAAATGTATGCATTTCAAATTTAGTATTTAGTTATAATCCTAAATCTACCACGCATCAAAATCTAAACCTTATATAAAGCGTTTTTGTATCTATACAATATAGGGGCTATTTATGGTTCATTATCTTCACTCATTTAATTGAAAAAGAAGTAAAATCCTTTATCCTACTGATGCTTAATTGTTATTTGCTATATCACCCTGATATGTTTTGGACATGCGTGAAATTGAAGGCTTAAAAAAGGTGTAGTGCCCGGCCCTGAATTTGGCGTGCAAGAAAAGGGTTTGGGGTTAAAATCAGTGGTTTAGAGAGGAGATGGTAGCCGCGGACCCCTTAGATAGAGATACCTTCCGGTAGTCTCAATTACAGGCTGATAATTGATGCGCAATTATCAATAATTTGTTTAGTTCGAGAAGGCCACCGACCGGTTATGCTCTCGTGCAAGAGGCAATGTTGAACCTCACATCTATGGTGTATCTGAATTATCATAAGGGAACCCCCTAGAGCCGTTGCACCAAGCATATCATTATGTATGTAAATTAAATATTCGCAGGAGTAATTTCAGTACAGATACACATCATAAGGGCCTGTAGATAATTAGACGATAATAACAAATTAAATCGTCTTTAAGTCAATGGATTATTAGCGCTGATGTCCTGAGTTAAAAACGTGTTATAGCTACAGAGGAGTGGAGAAAAGGTTCATATGAGTGCTAATGGAACACTTTTTTCTCTTATATTGAACAATCACCCAATGGTCGGAGTTTAGATCAATTCAAATTCTTATTATATTCAATAGCATCAAATGCAAACTGCGTCTGGCATTGCATTCTTTTTATCTTATCACCCTGAAAGTTAAGGCTCTATCACCAGACGGGAAAAATCAAGTTCATGGGAAGCAACATAAATTAGGGGCGAACTTACGAATTTGTCCAGTGTTGGGGGCAGCTAACCATGCCTAAACATGTAATGATGGGTGTTCTGTAATTAACATGCTGTTTGTTTTATTGTTCAGTATTTCAAACTATTTGTCTGGGGCAAATAAATCCTTTCCCTTAATTCTGATACGATTATCACCTTCTAAGTAAATAAGCTGTACACATACTTCTATATTTATGCCTTCAAACTTCTTTCTGGATTTCTATTAAAGATTAATAGGCTGGAGCTTAATTAAATCACTATATTGCCTAGTTTATATTATATAGCCTACGGACGATTCCCCCTGGACAAGATGCATGGTAGTTTTACCTAAGGCCCTGACTGACTACCTGATACGATGATCCGATGGTGCGAAAGTTTGACCACGGTCAACTATCCATAATTTGTGATATTGTTTTAAACTAGGACTAGGAGTGTATTTTAGATCAGTGGCCCACGTGATTTAGCATTGCTTGAAACAGTTTATTTGTGCCGATGACAATATATAAAGGGTACTTTTCTCAAGGCGTAGTCTTTACCAAGGTAATTCGGTAACTCCACATTTGGCAGGGAGTTTTATACATTTCTAATAGGAACTTAATGTCGGCGCACTATATTCCTGCACTTACAATTGTTTAGTCAACATGGCTACATATAGTTTTTTTCAGCTATTGCGACACACTGACTCTTACAAGCTTACTCATTGCTTAATCTATAAGACTGAAGTTATTAATAGTTTGCTGTTATATGTTTATACACGATTTTGAAGTCGAATCGGCCCGAAGAAAAAGTATGGAAAGCCATTTATACATGGTATGAATTAACCCCAAACCGGGGGAATTAGTTGGCTAACCCGGAAAATGATTGACGAATTCACCATTGAAAATGCATGCGAACTGGGGAATTTCATTCCAGGTTAGTCGAGAATTAGAAACCAAATCGGAAACTTCCTAAAATTTCCAAATTGTGCTTTTTAATATAAATTTAGCTAATCTTCCCTTTCCATCATTTCTACTTAGACCTCATCAATTCCTGACTGGGGCATAGCTTTTGTTAATTCACTCCGAGCTGAGATCTAATTCTCTAGACACCCTGCTACTTCAGAAAAGCACCATTTCTCTTTTGCCAGTTCTCTGCTAACCTGGAAAAAATGTCCCCAGTTCGCATGCATTTTCAATGGTTAATTCGTCATTCATTTTCCTGGTTAGCCTACTAGTCCTCCTGATTTAGGGTTAATTCATTCCGGGTTGGCCGCCGAGCTGGACCAATTCTCCCGAAATTGGATGCTAGTTCACTGAGAAAAAGGCTAATCAGAAATATGGTTAGGTAAATTAGGAAAAGTATTACTACAATTCTGTACATTTGGGTTATATGTATAAATGGCTTTCCATAATAAAGAGTGCTGGTGAGCGCTAAAATGTGAAACCACTGCAGGCAAGAATTTCAACGGCCATAAATGTGGGTTAAATGTGGCCCTGCAGAAAAACAACTGGGTGTAATCCTCCAAAATTTTGGTCAATTGTCTTTCAGATGTGTCGCACAAGAATGGACTAAAAAGTAGAAATCTTTGAGGGATCGATGTTAACTGAGAATGTTGCGGCCTTAGATTACTACACAAGAATTGTTATTGCCAGAAAACTGACACAATTTTGTCGAACCAGATGTGGCTAGGGGTCATCCAATTACTGAAAAGGGCGGGGTAGATGATGTGTAGGTACTGATTACAACGAACTATGCACTATAGTGCATAGTTAATATGTTGTATGTGGGGAACCGAACTGTATATATGTACATGTAAATTATATGAAACGAATAAACATTAATTTATGTACCCCCTCACCTCTAATTCTTATGTACAGACCAGTATGAGTATTAAAATACACCCCCCCCTTAACTTAATTATCTCTCTCTGAAATGGGCAGAAGTTATGAAAAATGCATCCATTGGTAGCATGACGCCCATATGTTTACATGGTTATTTTGAATAGCAACTGGAATAAGAAACTGCAGATTTGTCGCCAACTAGAAGACAGAGTGTTGGGGAAGGTGTGGCGGGGGGGGGGGGGGGGCGGAGTGAGTAAAGATATATACTCCAAGAACTTGGACGTTCCAGTTCGTTTGTGGCGATGTTAATTTAGTTGGAGAAGGGAAGTATTTTCATGATGTGAAAATATCTATGGAACATTTCAATATTTGATGGTTAATATTATGGGAGATGTATATTAGTGTAGTAAACCTGCTGAAAAATCCTCTTGCCTAGACAGGAAACCCAACCCAGACCTCTGGATTTACATTCCAATGCTCTTCTGACTAAGCTATCCAGGCTGGCACAATCTCGGCAGGTCACAACAAGATCCTACCACCCAGGGCCCCGTTTCATAACTAGTATAGTGACCACTAATGATAGCAAACGATTGTTAAACTGTTGCATAACTAATAGCTATAGCGATATATTTCGCTATTTATCACCATTTCATCACTGACTAAATCTCCCTTAAAATAGCGGTGATTTTTTTGCCTCCACTAAATTCAAATTATTAATAATCTCTTCATTTTTGGTCATTAAAGCTGCCTTGCCAGGTATTAAGATCGAGTGGTCCTTCTGGAATTACATTCCTATTAGTTCCCAAACTCAATATTATCAATCTCTTATTCAATGAAAGGTAAAATAAATGTCTAAATTTTGTGATTTTATGATCGGGTACACACAGGAATGAACGTGGACGCCATGGTTGTAGTACTGAAGATGCAGTGAATCGACACATGGTGGCGCCTCTGTCCCAGGCCCAGCTCCATGTTTCTCCCTGTCTGCCCTCAGAAATTCCCTTTGAGGGCATATGCGAGGGCGACTATCGGTTTGGAACAAGGCTATGGAGGTTGCACTGGTGATCAGTATAGTATGACTAGTATTTCTTCTCAAATATTAAACTCCAACATTAACAAAGAAACTCAAATAATTGGGATAAGGTGGGGCATTATA
Source organism: Sthenelais limicola (assembly GCA_942159475.1). NCBI lineage: Eukaryota > Metazoa > Annelida > Polychaeta > Phyllodocida > Sigalionidae > Sthenelais > Sthenelais limicola. Next base: position 31,281,389 of record OW804094.1, on the reverse strand, counting down.
TTAGTTAGCTTAACAAGTGAAAACTGAGATTTGTATAGAAAATAGCTGGGAAAGCAGCTTTAAATGGGGAAAAAATGTATGCACACATTTTTTAAATAAACTACTGTTGTCGCATGGCTTCAATATCATTCAAAATATATCCATGTCCAGGAGGAGCGGCTGCTAGTCGGCACCTTGCGAATGTTATTTAGACATGTTTAGGCCCTTTTTGTATTATTGTTGGCACATGTTAAAGCATTATATGGATATTTTGTTTCTCCTGCCTTTCCCCTCACCATAAATCATTAAACCCACCCCACCATCCCGTGCCGGCCGTGTAAAACACGGCCCAACAAGTAGAGGATGAAAAAATACAGACGAGTACCCCCAACGAGCCTTGAACTCCCAACCCTCAGGTCTGGAGTCGAGAGCTTTGCCTCTGTGCTATCTGCCGTAGTCGTGAGTGCAGGGCTTCATTCTAGGAGTCATACGCCTAGGGTGACTCATGCCGAGTGAGTCTTAAATAGAAAATGTACTACAGGTAATAGAATTTGTAAGTTAGCTAAGATTTTTCTTCATAATCGTGTCGAGGGGATCAATATCTATGAGAATCAGTCACTGGTTTTTGGCCTACAACGTGTTTTCTATGCAAACAGGTTGATATTGCCTCTGTTCTGTACTATGTCCTTGCCAAACCGGAAGGGTCTGATGTGACTGATGTGACCCAAGAAGTAGGCCATGGCCTTGGCCGCGGGATTGTCACGCTTCGTCAAGTAGCCTACTCAGAGGGAAGGGAATACAACACAAATAATTAGGGCCTACCGTCACGGAAAATTATGACAGTAAAAAACTTAGCGATTATAATGCAATGGTCTAACGATATGTGTTGCTAAACGCTCCGCTATTTTTTAATTAGTGATTAGCGATTAATGAATATTAGCGATATATCATAACTAGTTACGAATTGCAACTGAAACGACCCCCAGGACCACTACACTGCCCCCTCTCAACTATGCACAGAACTCATCTCATATGGTTGTCCAAATGGAGGGCCTAATACAGACCTACCCTTGAGTGGCTGGTCACTGCACCAATTGTAGTGAACCTGCTGGAAAATGCTCTTGCCTAGGCGGGGAACTGAACTCAGGACCTTTGGATTTACGTTCCAATGCTCTACCGACTAAGCTATCCAGGCTGGCACAATCTCAGCAGGTCACAACCAGGGGGTTGTTTCATAACTAGTAATGAATATTCGCTAATAGCTAATTAAAAATTAGCAGTGTGATTTACAATATATAGTTAAACCATTGCAATAAAATCGCTAGGTATTTTTAGTCAATTATTTTGGCCGTCTTCCTTTTGAGGCCATGTGACAACAGTAGTTGAAATGAGAGCATACATTTTCTTCCCCGATAAAAATGAAGAGATTATTAATAATTTAGTATCATTCAACATATTAAGCCACCTTAAATACATCTGCCAGACAACAACAACAAAATAGCAGAGGCAAACAAAATCTCTGCTATTCTAAATGAGATTTAATGAAGAAAGATTTGATGATTTTGTAAAAATTTCGACCAGCGTTCTTCATCTATTGAGGATTTCATCAAGTGGTAATTTGTGGGCAGGTAAATTTTTACCTGGTCTGGTAAACCCTGGTATTTATTCCCTGTAAACATCTGATTGTTTGCTATAGGCCATTTCACAAATAAGAGTCTTCAAGACCAAGATCACCGGTTGTCTGATCCCTAAATCTGGGAGAAATATTATGTAGATTACTATGTTTATTATTTTGCATCTACGTTCACTGAATCTATTGACCTTACATAAATGGACCTTTGTACCTTTTAACCCAAATATTTAACTATCTGTTTGCATAATATCCATTTATTTACATGTAAATAAAAATGTACAGATATGATTAAATTATTTAACCCTATTTTCTATTGATTGGAATCTGTGTTTTCAGAGCAGCAACCAGTATTTTCTTTTCCTCGTTTTCTTCGTTTTGGCGGTTTCCAATTTATATCGAAGGGCATGTTCTTGTAAAATTTTGTATCTTTGGTAAGGTTGACTTCTGAAAAAGAAGACCACATTAAACAAATAATAATATGTGTAATTCTACTTTTATAATTGTACTTTCATAATTATAATTCATGGCGATTCATAATCAAAAGCAAATCTTTATATATTTCAATATTCCTCTTTATTCCATGATTTGGCCGTGAGCGTACAATATAATCGATATACTTGCCGCTCACAAGGTGGACAATATAAATTCCTTGTATTGAACAGTGACGTCACAACCGTTCGAGACTTGGGGGACAACAAAGTTTGATGAAATTAATGCAAATAAAGTTGTTTTAAGTTAAGAATCATGGAATAAAAGCAAGAATAGCACAGTATCGCGTCTTCGGCGGCCTATATTCTCCTCGTATGGCCGAAAAACAACTCGGCCTACGGCCTCGTAGTTTTCGGCCATACTCGGAGAATATAGCCCCCCTCATACGCGATACTATGCTATTCTTGCTATAGTACTAGCCTAAGGTAATATAAAATAAACAGAAAATGGAATTTATATAAAATAAAATTTTATGCTGGCATTAGAATGCTCCCTAAAATAAAATAAATAAAGAATGTAACTCGGCGCAGGTAATTGAAATTCAGAAGAACTATATCAGACGAGATCCAGATAATTTTTCGATTACGAGCACTTCATTCCATTCTCTCTATTTATTTCACATCTTCTAGAATATACAATGCTTACCATATCTATCTTTTTCCTCGTTTAATTCTGCTTGAATTATCATACTACGCATAAAGCCGGCAGCTTCATCTGCTTTACCTACAAGCTAAAAAGAGACATATATATCTCGTTAATGCTCGTATCTTATACATGTAGTCTGAACCTGGCGATATATCTTTCATGTATAGTTCAATGTAACTCAAACATTAAAAAAAAAGTTGTGTGTAGACCGGTAGCAATGATAGTGGATCATCAATATAATTAAAGGGCTTTAAAAACGAGTTTTCGATACATAATAATGGTGCAACTTTGACTATGTAGTATACTTACTTTAGTTATTTCTTCTAGATCGTCTTCATTTTTATTTTTCTGGAATTCTTCATTGATCTTCTGTCTTGAAGCTGTCATGTAAAAGATGATGTACGGTAAACAAATATATTTCGACCAAATAATTTGGCAATAAGAAAGATATTCACAAACTAATTATCGTTGACGAGGTACAGAGAGGTTAGAAATTTAATAACCATATTTCATTCAAATTGAATTGAAAAAATTTATGATCCCGAAATACGATTTCAAATTAATTTTAGTTTTCATTTACCAGCTAAACTCTCCACATCTCCTCCAAATACCTGGGTGCGGGCCCGATGTATATTTTTGAAACTTTGTAGAACCTGGAGAAGAAGAATTACATGTACGGTACATGAATAAAAATGTGTATACATCATACATGAATTAAAATTATGCACTTGAAATTTACAACAAAAATAATTCCTTTGATTTATATGAGGACATAACGTAGGCATATTCTATTTCTATTATTGGAGGAGCGCGGGGGGGGGGGGTAATGTGTAGGGAGCATTCTTATGCTAGTCAAGTATAATGTACATAGGCCTACTATAATCCAGAGCGTTACATGATCTGTGATGTATACTATCTATAGCTCCTGTTTAACTAGAGTAAGTGTTATGCTAGAGTAAGCCTACGTTTTTTTCATGAATCATATAGCAGTGATAGAACATTTTCTACATAGGCTTTACAATTCTAAGATGTCGCATGTCTGACTTTTCAAGGACACATTTTATGTTACGAATGGATCTGGAGCATAATAACCCCTGTGCATGCTCTGAGTCATTTTAAACCATCTCTATCGTAGATCAACTTAGGCAATTGTTATATTATTATTGTTGTTAATCTTCCTTTATGCTTCGTGTGTTTCGTCCTGTAGTGTACCTAAATCAATTCTAAATTAAATCTCTAGCTAGGCATAGGCAATTAATTTAGTCATGATTCAAATTGATTGGCTGATATATTTTTCATAAAAAAATATAATTATATTCTCATCGAGGCTTACACCTCCTACCGTGATGTTATCTGGTGCTCGACCCCGCCCCCTCTAATTAGGCGTGACTTCAAACCCGAAAAAGCCTATTTGTAAAAGCATCTATACAAATGTTTACTAAGTTTACAATTAGGTCCACTAATACAATCCCAATAAAGATTTTTGTTTTCTAAAAAAAATTATAAATATTTATTTGGTTCATTTTCAAAAGTAGGTTTTCCTCCCCCTTCTTCTCTTCCCCTAGCTCCTCCTCAACTACCGTAGGCTACCTGTAAAAACTACCACCCTCCGCCTCCCGTCTTTCCTCCACCTACCCCACGTACTCATCCTGGGGGAGGGAGGAGAGAGGATAGGAGGATGAGTGAGTAAGTTTGGTTACTTTACGCCCTTATCAACACGTTGAAAGTTATATCAGGGGCTGGAGAGCTGAGAGGGAGCTGAGAGTAACAAGTTACACAGAGGAGAGTCTGAGGGAGAAGAAAGGTTCCATCATCTCCGCCGCCCTGCATGGTGATTAGCTCTTATCTGGTCATTAGCAGTGGGGTGCCCCTCACCATTTCTAAACGACTTAATTGCAATTTAAAAAAATCATTTTAAACTTTTGAGTTTTGGTTACCTGTATCAGAATTATTTCGATACAGCATCAAATAGATAGTAAAGAACAGAAAAACTGTCCTTCCCTGGTTCAAATAGATGCACTACAAGTGGAGATATTATGTACCAACTACACAAAATTCATCATTTTTACTTGCATTTTTCCCCCATGCGACATTGTGCGACACCTTAACCACATATACCACTGGAAAGCTGCATTTCTCAAGAATTACATACTCAAATGTCAATAATTAGGACGGATTAGGAAATATATAAATCTTGAAAAGAAAAGGTGCTTTCAAATAAGTGTTCCAAAGAAATTTAACAATAACTTGAGTTCTTATCATGGTAGGAAGATAATTTGACTACCAAAATCATGCTTGCAACATGGGGAAAATAATTCTGGAAGGGTGTAGTGTGTATGAATAATAGTTAGTATTAATCATGTACTAATGCACTTGTCAATTGCACCCCCCCCCCCCCCCCCACCCACCCACCCCCGGGGATATGGGGGAATGTCCTGGGAGTTTTTGGAAATATGATGAAATCCCCGACCCCCCAGGGCAAGAGATTTTTGTAAATTCCCCGACCCCATGGGGCACATTTTTCTTATTATAGAAATTATCCACCTGGCCTGAGCTGCCCAGTCACAATTGGTGAATACACAACCCAGAGGTTAGAGCAGCAAGTTGGGGATAGCCTCCCTCAATATATGTGTGAAGAGTGTCACCCGTGAACATGTCAGGGTTTTGGGTGTCCACAGCTGTGTGTTAGACTATCATCTCTGAACTATACTGGATATATGCAATGTAGGTAATAGCTGAATGTCTGAACTAAGCAGAGCCTGAGCTGCCCAGGTACTTGGGCACATTACAACTATCCAGCAAAAGTCCAATGCTATACCAATAGAACATCGGAACTATGGGTATATTATGCCATTTTTTAAATTAACCCCGGGGTGTGCGGGGTTTAAAGCTGGGGGGTGTTGGGGGTGGGGGTAGGGGGTTGGGGGGTCATGTCCTCTTCAGGCCCCTAGATGGTATCTTGGAACCTCTACACTCTCACATATTTCTGAGGAGAATCCTGAGTGGAGATCCATCTTTCTCCCACTCCTTTCTCCCACAATGTATCACACATTTGTGATGTGTTTCAGGGAAATGAGTCACAAGTCATTTTGAGATAATGACCATAATTATTTGAAAAGATGAGATCAAGCTGATATCAATGATAGTTAACAGTAGGGCATCTGATAAGTAGTATTGTATTTTAAGTTTGATATATCTATTTTTGAAAAACAGGTTTGGAATATTTTTGAGTAGACAATTACTAGTAAAGTAGCTAAATTTACTCTATAGGATAACCTTATGCATGGATTTATGTAGTACATCATCTTGAAATGGCACTTTAAATTATACTGGAGTTGGTGTGGACGGACATTCCCCCACCTCCATTCAGTTCATACTGCTGTAAACTAAAGGAAATCCCCGCCTGGGTGTGGGCATGTTTTCTCAGACATTCCCCTACCATTCCCCCACTTCCCCGGGGGGGGGGGTTCAATTGACAAGTGCATAATAATTAATCTCCAGTTTTCTCAGGCATGAGGTACTGGAGAGGGGTGGGCATCGGCGGTGACCATCATGGTGCACAAAGCACCCCTGCACCATAGGAGGTCCCCCTCATCTTTGGGCCGGGAATCAGCAGGAGATCGGCCATGAAATTCCTAGACTTATCTCTGTGTAACTTGTTACTCTAAGGAGGGAGGCAGTTTATGATCTTACCCAGGAAATAAAGGGAGAGAGAGAGACATAGAAGGAGGATGAGGAAGGGAAGGAGAGGAGGAAGGAAGGGGGGAGGGTCAGGAGAAGGAAGGAAAGAGGAGGGGTGTGTAGGCTAAAGGCCGGGCTAAAGGATACGTTACTGGGGAGGGGGAGAGGAAGGAGATGTGTGTAGACTGTAGTGGAGACTGGAGAGGAAGGGTTTTAGGCTGATACAGGAATATATTTCTTTAATATTAATAAACACAATATACGAATATAGTCTACTCAGATATACCGTACATCGTATGTACAATAATTCAGCCTAATTATTAGAATTTACTAAATGTGCAGTGAAGGCCATTTGTAAATATTCTGAATTGCTTAATTATGACCTGACCCATGCAGTGGCAACGGTGTTGTCCCGGCTCGACTCGGGCGATATTAGAAGTACCCATTGATAAAGTTTGAGTTAACTTAAGCAAAGCAAAAGAATTTCGCTAAAAACGCAGTGCTATAAATTTACCATACCTTTTGCCGGAGAGACATTTTCGCTAATTAATCTATTTTCAATATTTTCGAAGAAATTGTTATGAATTCATTCCAAGTTTCAAGGACAGGTTCCCCTATCTACTAGCGCGCCACCTACAGTTTAACATGAAACTAGTTATTGAGTTGTAACTCCGAGTTGTAACGGGTGTTGCGCTGTTATGTTTTGCTCGGAGTACTGGCAGCACATGTTTCCTGTTATTCTTTAAATGTGTTTCATGTGCTATCAAAATGCAGGTCTCTAATCCAAACGACATCAAAATATATAACCTGAGCGCCGGAAAATCGTTACCGGAGGTGAGTTTATGTAGTAAGATGAAGCCGGTGTTAATCTTTGCTTCCACATTCTCGAATCTCAAGAGGACGACTAAACTATGCCTGACTGAGGCTGAGGCCTGACAGTGACACTGTAGCCCTACTCAACTTGATTCAAGTCTGATTATTATTTTACGGGTTAATTAACCTCTACTGGCTTGAATAATTTGCAAGGAGGTAGGTCAGACAGTCTCAGATTCAGAGGGGAAAATTCCATCGCGAGAGGCTGTTCATTTTATTCTTCTCATGTGTGTTTTTTATTGATTTATTATTTTTTAACCTCATGACATGAGAAGTAGGCAAACTTTTTGGCTTCGTTTCATCTCTGTCTCTGACTCTGTTATGGATGCAATGAATTGCCTGACTATAAAACATATTGGTATGATAGGCTGCTCCAGGTCAGGGGCGACATCCTTACTTAAAACGTGTCCTGGAGATGTTACATTGTTACTTTAGTATCTTTTTAATTTTAATTCTACCTAAAGTTACTAAATGCCTTAGTCACTAACTTAGTGGCCCTTAGGCCTACTCAGCGATTTCTGCAGCGATAATTATAGCAAATGGCCCGATGGAGGGTTCAAACTGGTCGAGACCCATCAGAAAACGGGACGAACCCCGAAGGGGTGAGTTCCCGTTTTCTGATGGGTCGAGATCAGTTTGAACCCGAACAGAGGGCCATTTGCTATTTATTACACACTCTATTTGGATGTTAAAAAATAAATTTAACTTGTTAAGCCTATAGTTTAGCTCGAGGAGGCTTCATTCACCGCAATTTGTAGGCTAGGTTACGCGGTCAGGACGACGTCATCTGGCCTACGCTGCACCAATCAAATTGCGTCTTTGGCCGAACGGCACACGTGAGCGGTTCGTATCAACCGAACGGCACCTTTCTAACTGCTCACGTGTGTAATAAAGGGTCAAATTTACTCATACATTTAGGGATGAAAGATACATTTCCTTAAAGCATGCGTGATACTGATTCTAACAAAAGTTAAATCAACTCTCTACGCCAATTTTTAACAAACGCACATATTTTTTTTTAAGATCACATTTTCTGTCAAACATAACGACAGTTAGTCATCACTAATCATTAATAGTATATTTGCCTGAAATGATTTTTTTTTCAAAAAGCAGCTATGACCATAGGCATATGTTACATCATGTTACGTAATAATGACGTAACAATGGGTAATCACTTTATGACCATTAATTATTATTATCTTATCTAATATCGTCAGGAGTACCTTTCAGGTCAAAACCTATCAACACTTTAATATGTTTCCTTTGCGCACAGGTAATTCTCGTTCTAACACAAGTTAAACCAACTCTATGGACTAGATGAATTTTTTACGAATATATTGATATTCAAAATATTGTTTTTTAATCACGTATTGATCGGTATTCTGTCAAACTCATTGACCTCACAAATATCTCATCATCAGAAGTACATTTTAGCTCAAACCCTAACGACACTGTTTCCTAGGAGCACAAGCTATCCTCGTTGTAACACTAGTTAACTCAACTCTGTACATAAAAGTTAGGTATTATGTACATGTACATCTGAATCCTGACTCTTGTTGATACAATTTTACACACTGCGTAACAGAATCGATGTCGTGAAGAGAGCAGACGGATATTTCGCCTAAAAAATCCCTCCCCGCGGTTTAAATATCTTTGGATTGACGACTCCGCTAGGCGCTATTCGGAAAACACGTTTACAAAAGAGAATCTAAATTTTATTGTGACATTGAATTCAAATTCGTTGTTTATTTTTCAGTGGTTATCAGATAGAAGGAAAAGAACATTACAAAAGCAAGATGTCGGTGAGTTGTAATACTCTTGAATTATTTTAAGACAATCTGAATTTCTTTAGCATCGAAAAAGTGCCACACCTTAATTTTACATGATGATCTTTACGGGATCTATGGTTTGACGTCTGACATGATTTTAATCAAATATCTTACGATCCTATTCCAGATCTTCGACGACGGATTGAACTCATTCAAGATTTTGAGATGCCCACAGTTAGCCATCGTGTCAGAGTTTCAAAAGACAAAAACTTCATCTATGCCACAGGTACTAATTTAAACTATGTTGATAAAAAAATAATCCCAAGTTGCGACTGATCCCTCACAGTTCACCGGGTACATTTCATTTCAGTGGCGAGGGAGAATATATTATTTATATATTTATAACTATTTGTACTGGATAAAAGCTTGACTGATACAAAAAAAAATTGTTATCCCTAAAAGGTATTCACTGTCTTAGGGATTCAAATTTTAAAACTTGATACCACAATCCTATCAAATTTATAATATACAAATTAACAATGTAATTTTGTCATTATTAAAGAACATGAGTATAACCATCGGTATAAGTATTCATTTCATTTCCACGTTTTAAAACATTAGCGTCTGATTTGTATTGACCTGTTGTAATTTTCTTTCTATTTCTAAATAATTGGTTTATGATCTGACCATTTCTATTCTATAATGTTACCGGTATTCATTTCTTTATTTCACATGCATCTATTACTTGCAGGTGTATATAAGCCGCGAGTACGATGTTTCGAAACATCACAGTTGTCCATGAAATTTGAAAGGTGCTTCGACTCCGAAGCTGTCCAATTTATAAACCTTTCAGAAGACTACACTAAGGTAATTTTCTTGGTACATACAATAGGATATCTAACCTGTGCGTTTATTTCCTGAGAAATGCTCCATATGTTATGTTTTTCCGATACATGACAGGATTTCCCCAGGCCTTTCGTTTTTGCATATCGACACCAACATTCGGTTGAAACATGCTTTAATCCTATGTATTTCGCTCAATTTTTCACCTTGGGCAGTAAGATGTTATTTTGACTTTATAGTGGTTGTTTTCGGTGATTCATACATGTTCCCTCTACAACCTTTCCAGTTAGTATTTTTACAAGTGGATCGCTCGATAGAGTTCCATGCACAACATGGGAAATATTACAAGCTAAGGATACCCAAAAACGGCAGGGATATTTCCTACCACTACCCTTCATGTGACCTCTATTGTGTTGGAGCATCGTAAGTAGGCCTACCATTGATCTCAATATTTGCTTTGAAAGCGTTTTAAGGAAAGAGAAATAACAAAACAATTATGAAAAATGCCATTGACAAACTCATTTAGCTCGATTACTATGGTATGTCTGTCATTTATAAACATTTCCAATACTTGTCTGGTTATCATTTATCAGGTCGGAGGTATACAGGTTAAATCTTGAGCAAGGCCGTTTCCTGAATTCCCTAAAGTCAGATGCTTCGTAAGTTCTTTAACCAACATCGTACATATTGTTGATAATTATATAGTCATAAATCGCCATTCCAATAATGCTTTTATGAATTAACTATGACAATGTACTTTTACTTTCAGAGAAATTTTTTGTTGTGAATTTAACCCAGTACACCAGCTGTTCACATGCGGTACGAAAGAGGTAAACAACTACTGATACTTTCCTTCATCACAATAATCTTCGTTTCTGTATAATGTGGATTTATAAAAAGCATTTCGTCATGAAATTGATTTCATTAAATTAACTCATGTGAATATTTCCTATAGGGTCACATTGAATGTTGGGATCCCCGAACACGAAACAGAGTCGGTCGCCTAGATTGTGCCTTTAGTCAGCTGCTCGAAGATTATGAGTATGTTCACATGTTCTAGCCTTTCCAATTGCTTTGACTGACCTCTATCTAATATGGGGTATAAAATCTATTCCCTTCCCGAGTTACTGTAAAAGGCAGTCTTTTTATGGGTGTAGTGCGTTACATATCATGATGAAGCTTAAGTTTTTATTTAACAATATCTCTTCATGAATCCGCCTTTTCCTTTCAGCATCGAAGGTGTTCCATGTGTTACTTCTATAAAGTATAAAGATGGACTGACAATGGGTGTAGGACTAAGCACTGGCCAGGTAAATAGATAAACATTCATTGATAAAGGGCTAATGAGCCTGAAACGTCGGACCCCTGAATAAACAAACCTACAACTCATCCCTCCGTCCCTGTCCTTCTTCTGTTCTGGGCTAAATCCTTACCTTGAAATAGATAAACAGTTGGGCTTGCGCCAGCATGCAGGTAACATGTAAATGAAATGAAAATTTTAGATATGACCCCTTATGTAACCATAAGGTATAACAATGTGTAGTAGGCGTGGTAATACAGGTGCTCTTTATGGACGTATAAACCCTTGTTCCACTTTGTGATGATTATGCTTTATTTGGCGTTTGCCAGTTTAAAAGATTATTATATCTTTTTCTAGATCCTCCTGTATGATATTCGGTCAGACAAACCACTTCTTGTCAAAGATCATCAGTATGGGCTTCCCATAAAAAGCATTCACTTCCACGAATCGCCGAATCTAGTTTCATCGATGGATAAGCGTATTGTCAAAATATGGAATGGTCAAACAGTAAGTACAGTGGGGATCTCAAGATTACCATCATACAGTTTCATTTTAGATGTTGGGAGGGGTGCTGCCAACCGTCTGGATTTCAGATTGTTTTTAGCTTATGACTTGGTTGAAAAAGAGAGTTGTAGAGTTAATTTTACACTTTCTTTATTGAACTTTAACTTTAATTTTCATTTTAGATCGTCTATGACGGTCGCATTATTTGTCCATCATTTCTTGGTTTGCTGATACATTTACTCCATTAGTCTGTATCGTTAAAAAAGAAATTCCTTGGGAAAACTATATACCTACTAATATTTGATTTCTAATGTTGAAAGTAAGCATTACATCTTTGACTAAAGTGTGATTGATTCTCTATTGTTCCAGGGGAAAGCTTTTACATCAATAGAGTCTGAGTCCGATCTAAATGAAATGGCAGTATTCCCGGACAGCGGCATGATATTCCTGGCCAATGAAGCACCTAAACTTCAAACATTTTACATTCCTGTAAGTGATATTGTCATGTATAATGCTACCCATCCTTCCTTTTATGTGATATGATTATTTCTATTGTGTATATCGACGCGGGAGGAGCTGCCACCTAGTCTCCCCAGCTTAGTTGATATATAATCTCTTAGTTTTGTGAATTTCCTAATCTTTGATAGAGCGCCGTGCTACGCTCATTTTGTATTGCTTTGACTATAGTTTCGTATCTTGCGTGGCCAATATGATAATACAGATGAGAGAATGGGCGATTCATATAACTTTTCTAAGCATATTAAATCAATATGTCAATCAATCTTACACTAAAATACATCCCTTCACCTGTCCCATCTCCAGGTCTTCAACTTAGCAACAAAAGTCTCTTGATCATTCTCTAACCTCAAATTGAGTGGAATGTTAATATAACATTCAGTAAAAGGGTCAATATTCATATGAACCTTTTCATGTTTTGGTCTACATTTTGGTCTGGGCAGACCTCGTAATCGTATCAACCTTTTCCTGTCATTAATACTACACGAGAACCCCATGATGTGAAGATTTTGTATTTTTGTTACAGGCCATTGGGCCGGCTCCTCGATGGTGTTCCTTCTTAGATAACTTAACAGAAGAACTGGAAGAAGGTGAAACCTCTCAAGGTAAGGGATTTATTTGTTCTTAACTCAGCTCAATAAAATTTCTTTAAAAAAAACAACTCCCAATTCCAGATCTCCATCCATCTCTGTTTCAAAGGTAAGGTGGTTTGTCTGTGAAAAATACCCTCTGATTTAGATACTGTACTACATCAGTTCCATCTATATTGTTACACTTATGCCAACTGAAATTAAATGACGCACAAATATACTCATTTTCTGTCTAGGGTTTGCAATATTTGTATCCTGATCTAACCATGTATTCACTTCATTTCAGTTTACGATGACTACAAATTCGTGTCACGGACAGAATTGGAGTCACTGGGACTTGCACATTTGGTGGGATCTAAACTCCTTCGTGGTTATATGCATGGTTACTTTATGGACATCCGATTGTATAATAAGGTACTTACATTATTAATTTATTTAGGTATTTTTGTGTTTGGGACCTCACATGACTCACTCACTTCATGAACCTCCTTAGTGTGTGTATTGGTGAATGGGGGTGTTATTTTAACGTTCAATTAAAGTATGGAAAAAAGAACAAAAGTACTCTGCCAGTTCAATTGTAATCATTACATTGAAACCCAATTTGTGGATTTACATCGTATACAATTGTCAACTGTCAGCGTTTTTTGACACCCCCTGACTGACTGATTTCTTTCCTATAGGCGAAGACAGTAGCGGAACCATTTGCATTTGAAGAATATCGCAGGAGTAAAATTAGGGAGAAAATTGAGGCAGCTCGTAAAAATAGGGTTCAAATTAAGGTGAGTTATTTAGCCTAGTATCGTTTATCGGTTTTGATAATACACGGTTGTGATCAAACGATTAATAAGATCAAATTGTCAGATAAGTATGTACGAATTGCTGACCTAACGACTAAAAATAATAACTATCCATTGATGTATATATGTCCTAATGTAGTTTCTATTTTTGTTATGCTAGAAACTACCTCAAGTTAATCGTGTGCTTGCTGAGAAATTGATGGATCTTAAAGACAGCGAAATGTCCACCAAAGTTAAGGTAAATATTTTATATTCACCGTTTTATTCGATATTTTACCAGATCTAGAAGCAACTGATTTAATTCTTATAGCATAATTCATAGAGTCATTCAGAGGTACTAAATTGGGTACCTCATGCCTCATTTTACGAATAATCATTTCATCCTTGTACTTATAGAAACAAGCTAGTGGCCTATTAGATGACAACAGATTTAACCAGATCTTCAAGGATCCGAACTTCCAAGTCGATCCAGAAAGTGAAGAATATCGCTTGTTGAACCCAGTCGTCTCGAAGCTTGACAAAGAAAAGAAACGCAAGCAAGCGATAGCCAAAAACTTTGAAGAAGTGGAGGTAAGTTTATGAGAACTAGGAAGTACTGCATAATCATTTATGGGAAAAACGGGTGTATTACCATTAGTATAGGATGACATCAAACCGCCCCTTGTACGACCGTTAGTAGAGTCTAGGAGAAAGTTCTGCATCTTAGTTTTTTTTTCCCTTTTTTTTAATACTTTATTTATCCAGGTAGTTACATGTACTTCTTGATGCATGATCATTTGGCCCGGCTGGTCTGGATGCTGGCCAACTAGAATGCGTCTGCCGTGACTTCTTTTTATTTGTACATACATGTATTTCCATCAGTAAATTTAGTATTCCACCTCTAGGTTTCGGCCCTTCGCTTCGTATTCAGTGGAATCGATGAACTCCCTTAATTTCTTCATTTACGAATGATGTCCAAGATACAACCAACATATTTGTACTCTGTTTCAACAGTATCTCAATTTGACACCAAATTTGTTTTGGATTTTATACCAAGGGGAAATAAGAATGAAAAGAAATTTGAATGATATGGTAAATAGAAGATGAGTGACAATGTTTCGGCTCTTATGTCGTACCTGCATTACATGTTATTGACCAGCCTCTCCCCATGTTCCTTTGCTTCTACTCTAAATGCTTCATTTCCAGGGCGCAGACCACAGAAATGGCAGTGATGAGGACAGCTCTGACGATGAACACACGTGGCAAGCAGAAGTCAAGAAACAACATAAGTATGCTTCTCATGATGGGCATTGGAGCCTATAATTAAGTTAATTTTGTGGGGTCACACTACAAACTGATTTTCGCCCGGTTAGTTGGTTGATATGAATTGCGGAGAAGGCAGCACATAGGTTTTGGTGGTTTAATTTGGTCTGATGTTATAAGTCCCAACGTTTCGGATAGCTTTGATCCATCTTCAGGGGTTCCGATTTATATGTTGCTGTCGTGTCTGGGGGGGGGGGATCTTTTGGAGACCGTAATAAAAGGAAAATGACCTCAGATCAGACAAGAATTGTATCTCTGTGTCTGTGATTGGACCCCTTCTGCACTAATGGCTTTCCCGGCCCTGGAGTAGGCGTGCATGAGCTAGATTGAGAGGGGGAGGGAGAGAGCAGACAGACAATATAGGTTATACGGAAGGGTATGTCGGTGATTGGATACCTACTGTGCTAATGGCTTTCACGGCCCTGGAGTAACTGAAATTTTCCAAACTCACACTTTCAAATTTGCCAAATAATTTCTCCAAAAGAGCCCCATAAAAGACTATATTGGCGACGAAGTTTCTCAATATCCGGGGCAGAACTCGCACTACATAAATTTGTACTTAGACTTAAAGGAGACAAAACTGTGATGTTCACGTCAATGACCGATAACTTTGCTAATAATGATCAGATCAGAATTTGAAAAACAGTTTTAGAGACCGAAGAGCAAGAGCTTTTCATATATGAAAAAATCGAAAACTTATTTATATACTTATAATTACTGTAGTGTTCCGACCAATTTAGGGTTTCCTCTCTCGCCCTGACCAAATATACGAAAAGTATGGTGTCAAAAAGCAACCGACGACCCCCCCCCCCCCCCCCCTCCCCCCCCCCCCCTTTAGGGTAAATCTTACTATTTGTGATTGTGCGAGAGGGAGTGGCCTCTTGTCCAATAAGCCCACTGCAAGTTGTGAGAGGAGGTCAACCCCAGTTCTGTTGACTTTGAACTTTCATTTGTTTTATGTCTAGCAAAGAAATCGTCAATCCTTGGAATTTATCCCTTTATTATGCTGTCGTACTTCCATCCATCCATCCATCCCTCACTCAGCATATGCCCTGTTTGATATGGAAGGCAAAACTTAAAACTAATACCTTGGATAGTGGTATTGATTGGTGCCATTGTTATTCTTCTCTAGAATGATCTCTATGGAACATAAACAGAAAAGGAGACAACCAAAGATGTACGCTCTGAAGGAGGATGGGGACACCAGTAACCTCCAAGGAGGTTCCCAAAAGAAGAAGAACCTTATTAAGTGAGTACACTGTGATTATTTAAAAAGTTGTATTACTATAAGGTAACTATATACCGTTTTATATAAAAGATTCCCTACAGCACTTTACATAAAAAAAAGTAGTACAGATTAACATACATAAAGATCGAGCTACTATGATTTCGAAATTCAATGTGGAACTACATTTTAGTTGTGCTGTAGTACTGCTACATGTTGTATACATTGCTATCATTGTTGTCATGCATAACATGTTTAACATGATAACCCAGCTATTGGTTCCATTCTGCACCTCATCTATAGATGGCTGAAGTATGTAGCAGGTACTTTCTCTTAACATTAGTTTATACTTTTGCCACAGGAGGGCTCTAGGTGACAGGTTGAAGGACGATGAGGATTCTAGCGTCATCACACAGAAATCCACCGCCTCTGGAGGCATGGAAATGACTTTCAAACTTAAGGATGTAAGACATAATTAATTATTATTTTACTTTACTGATATTTCATTTAGTGTTACTACACCCCAGGTCCAAGAGTGGGCTGCTCATATATCTGTACTACTGAGAATAACGTCCTCGTGGCGTAATGTATCTGCAGAATAAACCATTTAAACAAACAAACAAATATAAAGTACTATTGTTGTCCGCAATAATGAATAATTTGCATCTATATTCTAGTTCAATATTAAACGATAATTAAAAGTTTTTGTAAAAACCGGCTGAATAACTCCTTTATCATTTACGTAATGGGGGCTGCTTAAAACAAAGTGTAGTGAGGGTGGTTTTCCCGCTTCTAACCTAGTCTATAGCGTGCTGTTTTCGTTGGTTTATTTGGGATTAAGTAAATAAAGATATGAACAGCGGTTATATATGTCAACAGTCCTTCTCCAATTCTTGCTCTTTTTTTGAAGATTCCAATACCAACATCTTTACATTTCAGAAAAAATCGGATTCACAATGGCGCCAACGGAGTAACGAGCACCATGCTGAACGTCGGAAAATAAGACGTTCCGCTGCTGGGATAATGAAAAAGAGACCAACCACAAGTTATCATAGAGGCAAGAGATAACATAATATGGACAATAAATCTAGTGACAAGACTATTTTACTCTATGATATATACATGTGTGTTAACTTCGAATTAATCAAATAAATGTTAAGATGAAGTTGTGTGTGTCTAGGTCATGTATTCACTAGATTTTGTATGAGTTCGAAGTTGTCTATTTAGTAATAGCAATTTAAAATCATTTTGGAGGTGCTGGAGATGGTCCAACTACTTCTCTCCAATTTAGGTTCAACTAGGACATGAGTTCCCTTGAAGTTGTACCTGTTCTAGTATTGTTTCCTCCAAAATATTGATCGTCATTTTAAGGAAAAGTAGAAATGAAAAGATGCGGCATCGATGACGAGGAAGTAAATTGTTCCTCCCTAAGGGAATTCATCAGGAAAATGTATCTTGATCAGCCTGCTTACAGATACAACATTCCACACCTACCGCTTTTGAAAGACGTATGTATTGATGCATTTTTTATGAAGATGTATACATATGAAACGTGGCTCAGAGGCTCTGGATAATACCACTTATTCTATGAGGAAGAGGGGACCTCTGTGCACCAGTGCCACACCCTAGCTTTGAACTCTTTTTGGTCTTTTGAAATAGTTTGTGTGAAATGCAGTTTCCCATTTCAAATATATTTATTAAATAAACAATTTTTTTAAAGTGGCAATGTTCTAGATGTTTGGGCGGGCATAATGCATTCTAAGCTATGGTTTCCTCATTTACGAGGTAGTGCAGGCCTCCCAGGGGAAATCTTTTTTCTTCTAAATATCGGCAAAGGTTTTTTAGTGGTTACACATCAAAAAACAACTTCTCCGGTGCCGATTCCGACTAGAAAATATAACATCTCCAGAAGACAAGGACTGAGCACAGCAATGATATCCCAATATGTAAATATGAAGTGTGCAAATAGCAAAAAAGTCATTGTATATCTCTAGTGATGGACCGAATGTTAAGTCAACCAATTAAGTCTAGATTATGCAGTAAAGTAAGAAAGGTTTGAAGCCAATGTGTGTACACATTGGCTTCTGTGTAATACGTGTCATCCACACTGCATTCCAGACAAGAAATGCCAGGTTTGGTCATCGTGTTCTAGAACTGACAATAGACTTTTACCGCAACTTCCACATGCATCCTGCCAGGGAAGAAGACTTGCAGAACTCGAGGTCAATCTTATTCTGCATTGTGAGGACCATTTGTACGTAGTGAGGTGTCCCCGGAAGGTACCTTGACCCCACCAATCAGTTTTCTGACAAAGATCTCGTCATTGAAATCTCAATAAGAGACCGGCTTTATGTAATTAAATCCAAAAAGAAAAACCTGCCCTCTGTCAATCAGAATCTTCTTTGCTACAACAGAATAATTCAAGAATTTTCAAAGAAGGGAAAAGAGAAAAGAACATTTTGTAAGCAATATTTCAAAGAATAATCAGAATTGGAAATCAAACAAGCAGAAAGAGGAGAGACAATTTGAAGTTAGATATATCAGCGTCAAAAATAAAGAAATTGACAACACAATGTTATATGTTATACTATTACTTGGAGGAGGGGTTTAAACTTTTAAAAAATATCATTATGAGTTTAAACTTAAAAAAAATAGTTTTTATATAGAGATGTAACTGAGGGCTGCATGCAGTGGTCTTATTTCCTAAATACCTAGCTCTTCTATTAATTGTCAGTGTGGAAATTTCCTGGATGGGATCGCCTGATTTTTAAAATTCTCTTAGCAATTCGTCGTGCAAAATGATAGTCAGCGTGTCATGTTATAATATACAAACAAATCATTTAGCTGACTGGGTGAAATAAAAAGAAATGCAAACATGTACATCTGCATAAAAAAACGAGTGACAGTATTTGAAATTAGAGATGTCTTGCCAGGGAGTACTAAAAATATTATTTGCAGTTGGTAATTACACTAGCTAGCGATGAAATAAAAAGTGTGGCATGTTGTCCGTAGAAGGCTTGCGTGTTATGCTTTTCAACTGAATAGAGATTGAGAACATCTTATCATGAGAATTTCTATTGAACAGTTAGTGTATAGGAATGGAAAGTCCCGGTTAACCCTGTATTCAATTTCGCACCATTAATCGATGTCATTTTAGTGGAACCGAAGACATGTAACAGCATTCACTAAAGCTGAATGCCTTCTTGCAGATGGAACTCAAGGGGCGTGTCTCTTATTGCACTCAGTGAACGTTCGATCGGCCCTTATAAGTACATGTATATAATAACACTACCTTCCAGAACCAACCCCACCTTGCCCGGCAAACACTTACATTAATAAATAATTGGGAATATTTGTGAGGGGAAACATGGGCGTTAGTCATATCCTGATTGTATGCATTCCTTACATGTGTAAAAATGTTTGGAAGTGCTCTTTTTTCTCATTGGGGTCAAATCTTTTCCTTAATCTCCGCACGCAGAATCTCTATTATACACAGTATCATCCTTCATCATTTTCCTTTATTTATAACTGTTTCCATTTATATTTCGTGCAGAGAGTTTCTGAAAATAGCAGTTTTTGTACTGTTCGAACGCAATCATATCGCAACTGTCAATTAAGTCTTACATCTTTTTGATTTACTGTGCCCCATCACCCAAATTATTGATCGGAATCTGGCTAACTTTAAACATGCTAAAGCAATGCAAATGTTTTTAATAGTATTATTTACTTTTGATATTATTTTGAACTCTGATTTCAGTTAATTTTTTCACTAAACAAAGTATATACTATATGTGGTCTCCCTCCTTGCATGCAACGGAACCTGGCTATGTTTAGAGGGTTTTTTTCCGAATGGAATGAAGCATTCACATTCTGAAAAACAAGTACCAACAATACATTGAAATTCAGAACGTTAATCAAACGTATATGTACGGTATGTAATTTCCGGAGCAGCTTCTTGGGATGCATGCTAGTAACATGATAAAAGCATTACCTCTACCAATAAAAATGTTCGTCCGTGTATAGGGTCTAAATGGATTAGAGTACCTGTGGATTAACATCTACCTATCGTCCCCCTTAATCACCCTTTGTGAAAATTAGCAATTGTTGTTTGGTCGAAAGTGGCCCAATTAATCTGACCTGTACTGGGGACCAGGGCGTTAACCTCAATGCGGGATTACCAGCTTAACTACATCATCCAGATTAACACGTGCGCAACCTGACCCCCTAACCCTATATACTAGGCCTATAACATGGAATCACGTTATATGTGATGTATTCGCGCCCTTCTATGCGAGTACAACAGACATGCATATCCACGCCCAATGTAAAGTGACACTCGCGGGGTGACAATTTTATATACACATAGTTTCATCATTATATATAATGCCCCACCTTCCTGATTAAATATATCTTCATAGATATTCACAAATGTCTCATGTCATCTGTTCTAAAGTTATCGATAAACAAAAAGAAAATAATGTGAGTATTCGTTTAAAATTAGTGGGGGGATGGATCCTTTCGTCGTCAGCCCCTAGCTGCATGGCAAAGAATTGGGTGTGTTACCGATATATTGGTTACGCTTACTTACATCTTACCACGCCCACTACCCTGTCTTTATGGTATCGCTAAGAACTTCACAGCGCAAAAATATTTTTACCTGTAAAAATGGAAACCTATCCCTCCACCTGTACGCCTATGGCACAACGCAGTACGATTCAGGCAGGGAATTTCACCACATATTATGATGATGTTGCAGTGCATTATATTATAGCACATTTCGGTTCCACATCTAGAAAGGTCAAATTTGTACGAAAGGCTAGGCTATATCGATAGTCAATAAATGTGATCAGTACATCGATTGATTGGCAGTCCAGTGCGTTCACCCTTATATTGAAACGGTCACTTGACAATGTAGGCCTATTTCAGCGCTCTTTTAACGGGATGTTTTCTATATTGTAGTCTATTAAAAACGTTATCCATAAAACAAATATTCCTAAGAAGTGTACCAAGATGTTGACAGTTCATTTTTTCTGTATTTGAGTAGTTATAAATGAATATCCACAAGCCAATTGTATACATACATGTACAATCGGGATATAATCAACATGACATGAAATATATCATGTAGTACCAGGGAATTTGTACATGTATGTACTTGGTACTGGCTTTGGTATACATTTTGGTGAAACTCCAGATGGAATTGCGTTGACAAAAAAAAGTATCGAGGGCTTTGGGCAACCTGAATCAACATTTTTTCTAAAACTATTGACTATTATCAAACAAGTGTGTAATTCGTTAACGTGTTATAATATCATTGTGTAATGTAATTATCTTTGATGGTTCAACAAAAGTGCGTTTTCTTATGTTTATTATACTATACTTATTATTATTTTTGTTGTCGACATAAAGGATGCGCTATCAAACTATACGTCCATGCTGTATGAGGGGTACAATATAGATATTTTTATTGTGCACATATAATAAGATTTCGTTCCATTATCTATATTTATTTACTGATAGAAAAAAGACAATGGACAGGATTTCTGTAACCTGGGTATGTCTCAGGTCAACGTATAAATAAGGGCACAGAAACGTGCCGCACATTCGCCGCTTACTTTGGCCAAGTAGTATACGAAAATGGACCGTTTGAGCGGGGATCAACATCTCTCTAAATATCGTTGGTCCTTTTTAAAGGCAAACGCTACTATTCACTGCCACGCCCCCCTTTTTCATATACCAAATATACGGGCATTTTACGTACTATTGCTTTAGCACTGCAGTCTATGAGGAAACGGCCCATTTTTTCATGTTTTATAGTATAAAACAAACAATTAATGGCTACTCCTACTGTCCCAAAACTTTCTACACATATAGTGCAGGTTATATACTACATATTAAAAGGAAAAAAAACATATGTCATCGAGTTAGATTTTTTTTTATAGCTGTCTGAAATAGACATGTTTGGGGAACTGAGCTGACTGTGGGTACCCTCAGTTGTACCCATTTAGTATGCAAGTCTATTGGGAAGTGCTGCATTTTTCTTTCACGGTTTTGGGAATAAAACAAAAATGAAAACTCCTAATGTCCCAAAATTTTCTACACATATAGTGCAGGTAATATTCTACACATATATAGGGAAAAAAATGTATGTCATCACTCTAAAAAAATAATTGTAGCTGTTTGAAATAGACATGTTTAGGAAACATAGAACACATTGAAACAGCAGATTTTTTGGTTGTCATGCCATGTTTCAATGCCCCATATTTCAGAAACTAGCACGGTGACCCATTATTTTTTTTTCAGTTTTATGAACACACATACTTCAAGAATCATATACTAAAGAATCAGAAAAATGACATTTAATTTCGATGAGAGAGAAAAAAAATGTTTTTATTAAATTAGTGAAAAAAAAGTGGGTTTTTTCGAGTTTTTAATTTAAAATTTGCATTTCATATTTTTTGTTTTCAGAATAAAAATAACCATGCATTCTATAAAAAAGAGGCATAGCATTATTAGCCAAGTAATACTCTCTCTAAAACTGTTAACCTTACTTAAATTGAGGGAATATAAATAGCAAATATGAACTATGAAGTCGAGGTACTCCAAAATGAGCCCCCCTTTTGATCCTCATTGGTTCTTTTGAGATACCAACTTTTGAAGCACTCTAATTAAAAATTGAGCACGGTGACCCATTAATTTTTTTCCATCTTTATGACCAGAAACACTTCAAGAATCAAATTTCAAAGTTTCAGAAAAATGACATTTATTTTCATTTTCCACTAGATAGTAGCGTTTGCCTTTAATCTTTTTTAATGTGCATTCGTATTTCCAAAATCATGGTACATTTTTGCCTTAGTTTACCAGGTGGAATTTCTTTTGGTATGAATCATTATTATTTTTGGAGATTGATATTGCTCGGAATTTTGCGCAATATAACTGTAACTATAGTGTTAGCATTGTGTTAGGGCGTATAACATGTGATCCGTAGCTAAACTGAACTCAAACTATCAATCCTACATTGCAAACTGTTGCGATTTAAAAAAAATAGATAATCCCATTTAGGAAAGTATAAAATCTATCGGATTGTATCCTGAAAACATTCATATTGGGGTGCAGTCATGTGGAATTAACTTCACTCTGGAAAAATTATCCACATGATGTGTTTCAGATGGAAAATGTTATATGGCGCAGAACTGAAGAGGTCGCCACTGCGCCGTTAGGATTTTTCCGTATGGGAACCGGTGGGTCTCCATATAAATTAAGGCACAGTGAACTTTTCTCTCTCAGTCTATCCCGCTTAAATTTAGTTACAATTTTCCAAAGAAGCTCCATTTAAGCAAGAATCAATTACATTATGATGAGAAAAATAGGGCGTTTCTATCGTCTCCTTTGTCTATTATTTAATTGTTTTACATATATGGTAAATGTGGCGTCAGTAGCTACTCCCAATCATATCATTTCTAGAAGACCTGTCCCATTTCTCCTCGGATTGTGCCCCATTCCCCTGGACTATCTCATTTCTTCCTGTTTTGAGATACAATTTTAACATGATATAACCTAACACAAAGAAAAACAGATATAACAATGTACAATATATGGAAAGATGAAAGATATACACGATACGCGGTAGGCCTACTGTACTTTTTTTCTTTCTTTCTTTTATAAACTCCACCTTGTACTTGATATGTATAGCCTATCGAGCTATGGTAATGTTGCTATAACTTTTTTATATAGAAAATGGAACGTACTAGAGACCTAGCTAGGTTAACTCAGTGGTGAGATGTTTTTTGTTCGTTTAATACCGGGTGCATTACCGTAGGCCTAATATACGTATTGAAGAATAGGTCTATATTATGGTGCAAGCTTTTGCCCCGGATACTCATAATTAAATAATATACCATCTATATATCTAATGACGATCGAGGCTCCAAAACTTACCATTCCATATGGATAATAGGGCGCGATAACGGAATTGAAATCTAGATCAATTAAGAAACCAAATTCTAGTTTTATATTTAATGATATACCCCCCCCCCCCCTTAAAAAAAATGCCCATGACATCCCCTCATCGGGGGTTGACAAGTGCATTATTGCCTTGGTGACGTTCCCGCGGTGACGTTCCCGCGGCGACCACGTCGCGCGGCAACGTCTCCACGAAAATTACGTTTCGCGACGTGGAAACGCGCCCCAATTTACGGTTGTTTAATTCTGTGATTTTTGGGGAAATGCGTCAAGAAATTAATTTGGACTTTTTTCTTTTATATGATAACATGCTTGTTTTGGGATGCATAACTCCGAATTTATTTTCTACATTATATTAATTTATATGACAAGTATATAGTAATCGGGATAGTAATATCAAAATTGCAATTAGGCCTAAAGGCTAAAGTTTGGGCCATCCGGGTTGGGAGTTTATCGCAACTTGTCTGAGAAAGGTCCGCGGGGTGAAACGCATTGAATCTATTATATGTATGATCTAATAGCTAGGTCTACTAGTACTTGTAAGTTGTATGACATATAGGTACTAATAGGAAATAGAAAGTGAGATTTTCTCCTTTAGTTGTTCCTAACGGCAACCATGACTTTATTCGTTTGAAAGTTAACACATTTGAACTGGGACACGTGCACACTTATCAGGAATTCAATGCTCGCTTCTGCAAGCATCTGCGTCCTAGCCTCGAGTCCAGCCTGACTTCATACTTGGGCTGATGCAGATGCTAGTCTGCTCGAACCCAGCATCACACGAAAAGGTACAACAACCATCATAGGCACTGTAACACCAGTGGTAACACACAGCTAGCCCTCCGCTTACATTTGCAATCCTTTCCCACCACTCCATGCCCCGGGTTTTCCCATTACATACAAGAATTTCTCCAATGTCTCCCTATGAATCATTGTAAAATTACTAATGAACGACCCAGGTTTGCGAAATATATAGCTTTGATAGTTCCTATATGCTTGGTAAGCTCTTGGTTCGCAGATCTGGATCTACTAAAATTATGCAAATAAGGTTTTTGAGGACGGCGACCGGCTGATTACCTATGCAGCTCCTAGCCTCATAGTAACATGCATCCCATAATAGTCTCTTCTGGCTGTTCCTTTTACCGCTGCTACCCGGTACAATAACAATGCTATTTCATTATATTTTAGTGGAATGCTACAGTCTGGACACTTTGATCGGATTCTTATCACAGTGAAAATTATAGACAATTTTCAGAATCTATTTATCTGGTCATTTTAGTGGCCAGGGAGTGAACGAAATTTACATATATTTCCGACGTCACGAGGGAGGAACAGCGATTAGCGCCCTTTCACCACGCCCTAACTCTTGCTATATTATCAGTCTGGAGGAAAATACTGTTTCTGATAATTACTCAAAATTAGGAGGACCTACAGGAATAATTCTGAATCCTTTTCTTCATTCGGACCCTGCCGTGGACCAGTACGGGGACTTAAGCGGCGGACGGGGCGATTATAGTCGCGCTTGGGCAATTTTCTGAGGTTCCCACTTCGTCGCGACCATGGCGTGCTGCCTGAGCGAAGAGGCCAAAGAGCAGAAACGAATAAATCAAGAAATAGAAAAGCAGCTACGCAAAGACAAGAGAGATGCCAGGCGGGAATTAAAACTCTTGCTATTAGGTACGTAACTGTGTGATTTTTGTTGTTATATGAGTCGAGAGTACCCGAAAAACCATTTTGACAACATGATGTGTATGGATTGATACGGCGCTCAAGCGGCCATCTTGGAATGGAATGGGCCCAATTGACAGATTCTGATTCCGTGGGGTTGGCAGATTCACAAGCTGGCTAGAGTGGCATTTCTCCCGTCAGATGTTCTTATTCGATCGTGTAATGCCCCAAAGTATCTACACTCTTGTTTCTTGTCCTTTAAATTAACGTTAGGCACCGCAAATATGTACCTATCGAGGTCTCCTGGCAAGGAACGATGAAGGAGGGGAGGGTGGCTGGAGGCTGTGTAAGGATGGGGAATATTTCTGTTCAGAAGCTGAGGATGCAATGTGGAAAAATCAAAAACTGTCTGGGTCTCCCAACGGGTAGAAATCATTCCATTCCATCGTAAACATTGTGAATGATCGTTCTTTGAGCCATGTAGAAAGATGTTAACACAAATAGTTTTTGGTGTTTACGAATGGACAGGTATGAGTCAGTGAGTGTTTGTTTTGATCATGTTCTTCGGTCGCCGGTACAATCTCCCTAACTTACAACGTTACTGGTGTATCGTATTTGACTTACATTTGATAATTTTGACCGAGGACTATTCTGTGTTGTGTTCAGTAGCGATTCAGATGGAAAATCGGCGGTTTCCTAGCGAAAATGTTGGAGAAATTCCGTCCATCTCAAACTGAGTTCGGACCACCCAAGCTCGTCGATCTTTTCATCCATCCCTGATTTACCTAGACCTTGCAGCCCACTAGAATAATAAAAGATTTGTATTTACATGAATAAGTTATTACTTAGAAATCACTACTTGAAGAGTGCATGCTTATATACAGTCTTTGTTGATTACTATGTGTTTCTAAGTTAATGTTCTTGGTACATGCATTCTTCTATCTGAATAAGCTGTAACTCATCTCAACTTGAAATTTTGTCATTATTGTGGCTACCTTATTGTATGGCTGTATATATTCATGTTGAATTCCGATAAAAATCAATCATTTCTTCTAGGACTAGTGATATTTACTAAATCATGTGAAATGAACATCCTGTATGAGTTAACCTACTAAAGTAATGGAAAGGATTGGTGTAAAATGTTGTAACCACAATCCACATCCTATATTTTCTGTAACACATGTATGTTATTGTTATGGATTTAATATTTCTAAAGACATTTTTCTGTATTCTATTTTCATTTCACCATTGTTTAAGTTCATATATTAAACATTTTCCATCGTGGTCATATTCAATTATCAAGGTTCGTTGTGGAATGTCTGTTGCAATTGAGTTATTTTAGCCTCAGGCAAATTCACCTGCACTTCCAACATACTTTGTGCCATGTGCTTAACAAGTGCAAAAATCTGAAGAGATCTAAGGTTTACTCGACGGTGGTAGTTGTCGAAATGTTTTCTTTTTGCCTTTAGTTCCACATAATTGTGCTAAGGCAGACCTACCACTTGTTCAACCCGTCCCTTACCCCACCCTAACTTAGTTTCCCATATAAGTCATGCTTAATTTGAAAGGTGTATGGAGTAATTTGTTTGTATTGGAATTTATTAAAGGAGTTAATTTTCATTGATTAACGTTCCTAAGTAAATTAACCTGGCAGTGGACGTTAATAGGTCTAATCCGTTTAAGTCACATTAGCCTATGAAGCCTTCAGAAACACTGTTCCCTTAATCTTACGTACAACCTGTATGGAAATGATAATATATATTTCACTGTCAGTGCCTGGTAGGTTGCAAATCACAGGTCTTTTGAGTATTGTACTTTGCTTATAATCATAATAAATCATTGATCCAGACTAAATCACCATTGTGGTAAATGCAGTTCTCGGTGCTATACTTTGTGTATTACTAACTATACCGTTAGCAGTTACAGTATTAGATTACTTGACAGACATGTTCATGGTTGGTATCCCATGATTGAGTGTCCAAATCCCATGTAAGGTGGCAGAGATCCGTTTGAATATTTCCATGTATAGAGATATTAGCCATGACACTAGTATTGTACCCTAGGCATCAGGTCACACCGGTCATTGTCAGTTTCTAAGAAATTATCCTCTTCTGAGGCATCATCAATATCTTAGGTCCCTTCTTTAGTACATTGTGTCACCTTCTGCTATGGGTGATATTTAGATTGATGGATTGATAGGTTTGTAACGTTCTACCCCATATGTAATACTTACACTACCCACCATCCATGCCCTAGTTATTCTGTCAGATTCTCCCTATGGCCCTAATCAGACCACAACTATTTCCTGACAGGATTTGTGTACCCAGTACAGACAAGGGTCTTATTCGTTTCTTGTTTTAACTCGTGTTGTTTGATATTCAAAGAAAATTATATTAAAAAAACATGCCACTGAATGTCTTACAAAATTCTAGAAAACTTGCATGGCTGTGACTAAGAATGTGACTAAGAAATAAATAATGAATCCTTTCAGGTGAATCATTTCATGTGCAATCACCTTCATACATACCTTGGTTTGAATGACCCATTGACACTAAAAGGGATTGAGGCCATTTGGGATGTATCGAATGATTTGATCGACTGCAATGTATTTTGATAGATTATATGGCTAGACGTGTGCTAGATTAAATACTTGTTCTTATTTGGGTAAAATTCCTAGAGATCTATTTCTTGGTGTTGTTATCGTACTCTGCTACATGTATTCAGAAATCAGGGAACTCGTTTAACCAGACAGATTGTGCACTTCATCAGGTTGATTAATATTCAGACATTCGGTTTAGTTGGCTAGATGTGGCATACCGGTATATATATATATAAATTATAATGTGGGAAAAGGATGGTTTGATTCAATTGAAAAAAGAAATTCACGAATACTCCTGCTTAGGCCCCTTCTGCCATAAGTCTGTCACCCAAATCTATTTTATCTTCATTCTTTACCTCAATCACTTCTCTCTAAAATGTTTTCAATTGAGAATGCATTGTTTTATATTTTTTAAATACATTTAGTAGCAAAGTGTAGAACTAGAATGCCAACTTATACCAGGTATTCCACCCGATCAATTTTATATAGAGAACTTGTAGCATTGATGAGGTTGGTTAAACTACAGTCTATTCTAATAGGGTCTTATTCAGTTCACTCTATTGGAGACCCATTGAAGTATTCGAAGATGCTACAACTTATACAATAATCTTTGAAAGATACTCTAAACAGCACACCATCACCCCCTGTATCAGTCATGGATCTCTCTTCTTGATGGTGACAATTGCTAATTTAATATTGATGGCTATGAGATTGTATGCAGAAATCTTCAACTTTAACATTAAAAGTTATGTGTAATTATGTCTGGTTTAGTTCAGTTCTCCGGTCATTAAACCTGGCTCATGATCCAACCCACGTGCCATTTTAGACATAACTATCTCTAACCAATAGACCAGCAGCAGTCTTTATGGAGGATGCTTCTACCATGGCCCCAAGCGAATGCTGGTTCATGTCGGTATGAAATAAATTCCAAATCAATTGTTCAATTGATTGGACCGTGATATCGGCCAATAACTGAGAGTTTTGAGTGGCTAGACTCATACTGCTAAACTATGTACTTATCTCACCGGGGAGGTTTGTGATTGTAAGTGCTTAACACTGGGTCCATCCATGTTTCCGAATGGGATCATCATGTTACGGGTGTTGCTTGATAAACTGAAATTTTCCGCCCAGACAGATAGACTGCCAAGTTTGTCTCCTACCCTTTGAGGCTCTCGGCCTTTTCCCAATCTCTGTCAGTGAACCGATGGAGGCAGAACTACATACGTTTCATTTGGCCTTGATGTAGTATACAGGTGTATTTTTGACACTCTTTGACTCTTCCCCCCCCCCCCCCCCCCCCCCGTCCTATTTATAATTAGAGCTGGTGTGAATCGTCACTTGATTGAGCGTGCGGGGTGGATGATCAGAAACAAAATGATCACATGTGTACATTTCCGGGTATACACTCATGACATGATGCCCCACATCGTGCTGTGAACTAAGAGAGGAGTAGATATTATCTGTTGCATCCAGTTGATGCAAATCCATCGAATAATTCCATATAATTTGTATTTACTTGTACATAGGAGATAATACCAGTGATCGATTAATGAAATTGGACTCAATATCTACAATATTTCTCCCCAGTAGTACAGGGTGTAATAATATAATATATGAATATTCATTGAAATAAAACATTGTTGGGACCTGGGTCGTTCTAGTTGTGGCTGTGGCTGCATGTAATGTATACATACATCTATTATATATATATGCAATTATTTTGGACTTTGCTCTCTCAGACAGTGATATTAATTTCTGGTTGCTTTATAACTTGTAATCCCTTAAGGAGTAATATTGTTTTGTAATCGATACTCTGCATTTATCCTTTGGGTCAAACCCGAATATGTTTTTTTCCCTGAATGAACGAGCACCTCATCAAATCACCTAATACATACTCTTAACTCTTTTAAGCAGACTCTCAATTCTTATGATCCAAAAAAATCCTATTCTCTTGACAAATAATTAACATTCGTATTCCCAGACACTGGCTTTTGCACTACACCATCTTCATTTTGGAACACAGTCATATCAGTTATAGTTAAAAGATAGGGCCGGGATAGGCTGGAGAAGTTTTCTCTAATGCCGGGACATGGGGCCAGCTGAGGTTTGATACTCGGAGCTCAGTTGCATTGACATGATGTCTTGCAGACTGATACCGGAAGAGCCAGCAGGCAACTTTTGATAGTAGAAGCGGAGGGTACCCTCGGGGTTTAGCTGTACTCGCCTCTGCCCACTAATTCAGCAGGCCAGGCCTATTTCCTCCTTATCTGGGACATGGTTCGTCAAGGAAGGGAACTGACACATACCTGTATCTTATAAGATCGACGATCAAAATCCAATTTAGTACTAAAATATATAGGCTAGTTCACACCTTTCCCCGTGGACACTTTGGGAGTTATAGTTAAAAGTTATACCTGTGATTCAAGTCATTCTCGAGGCGTTATATGTCCCTTATTACCCAATATTTCTTCATGATTTAAATTAAATTTAGATTAATTAATCAAAGATAAATAGACAGCTTGATTGAAAATCGATCAGGGTTGTGTCAGTAAAACTTCAAACGCTATCCCCAGTATGCTGCTGATAAAATACTTGTGTTTTGTTAGCTTACCAAAACGCATGGAAGTTGTGTAGGGAAAATTCAGACATTATACTTTAATATACCATACTCAGAGTGTTGATACACAAGGATATTCTGTCTGCCCCAATTTTGTATTTTTTTTCTTAAATTTTATTTGGGACATACATTGATATAAATATATTTTTGAAAATATACACATGTATTGCCATATAAGAAGCTATTCATTAAGTGTAAATATAATCATGTGGAATAATTAAATGTTGTCTTGGGTTCTTAATAGGTCTACGTTGAAATATAATCACTTTGGCGAAGAGCATATCATATATGTTTAATTTGTACTTTTTATCTATTGGTATTATCTGTAAGAAACAAGTGTATTTGTATTGTGTGTATATATCTCTGTAATAGTTGGTATGGTGCTGGTGGTATCTGTACCAGACCTGCCGTAATCCAGGTCAGTAGGCCGGTGCATGTGGCCTCCTCCTCCTCCTCCTCCTCCACTCCCGGTATCATCCACCCCTCCCCCACCCTAGACTGACTGGTTGAAGTAAGAGCTGCTGGAGCAACGCCTGGAGGAAAAGGATGGCCCTCCTCCCCCTTCCTCCTCCTCCATGGCCTCACCTCCTTTCTTCCTCCTGTAACTTCCCGTCTGCCAGGGTTCACTATGGCACCGGCGCGTCCAGAGTCAGAGAAATGGTTGTTGCATGTGTTGTTAGGGGTACAGCAACTTTTCATTAACACATGAAATTTCCCCGGAGCAAAGCTCCACTGTCTCTTGGAACCGTTTCCCTTGTATGTGTGTGTGTGTCCAACTCGTTCTGTTAAGTTGTTCGTTGCCCTATGATAGAGGTTGAGAAGAATTCAGTTTTATTCGAGTATAACTTATATGCCTCCGGACTCTTGTTGGCAAGCCCTGACCAACACAGATAAGTTAAAATGGCGATAAATGCACAGGACTAATGGCCTTGGGGATTTGGATTCTCTGAAATGTTGAAGTATAAACATAGAGAAAAATATTTAAAATAATCAATGACTATTCTCTAATCAGCTGTTGAGTATACAGCTTTGAATTTCAATGTCACAACCTGGGTATGCTAGAAGGACGATGGATTTCTTTTTGCTGATTCTTGTTTATAGTTCTCTAAACTCTAAAGCATTAGAACTTAATGCTTATCTAACATCCTTACACACTAAATAATTCTTATCGTTTTTACTACTAATATCTCAATCGAGTGCATTGAAAAATCCACTTGACCCTGTTGGTGAAATTGTCGAGGGGAATATATACCTATTGGCACTTCAAGATATGGTGGACAGGTTGAAAACAAATTGTTGCCTTTTGCTGATAAAACTAGCATAATGCTCGGAACAATGTAATCTCTTGTGTTCTTAGATGTGAAATGTAATGTCCGACATAAATTCTTGCAGTGTTACCCTTTAATATTGCCCTTGAAGTATAATACATTCACGACCTGTTTGTCCAGGGGTATATTACTAACAGGAATAATCTCATGCATTGAAGAGAGTTGATGGCCAAAATGTGACTTCTGTATAACTTCCTATTACTTTTGTGGGTGACCGAATTAACCACAGCTTACTATGATGGTTCCTTAATGAATGACCAATATTAACAACTTGTATCATTATTCTTCCAGGGACTGGCGAATCGGGCAAGAGTACATTTATAAAACAGATGCGTATTATCCACGGTAGTGGCTACACGGAAGACGACAAACGCAGTTTCATTAAGCTTGTCTACCAGAACATATTCATGGCGATGCACTCCATGATCCGAGCAATGGAGACGTTAAGGATAAGCTATAAGGACCCATCTAATGAGGTAAATCTTTGCATTCTAATCCTTATTATGTCCCCCAAAATAACATGGGAAAGTTTGCACAGGGCACTCCAAATTTTCCTTTGACAATATATTGCAGAACTCAACTTGGAGTAATACCACTCCCTATTATGTAGAATTGAATTATTTTGGCTAACCCAGAACATTTGTATTTTGTACAAACTTGAATTTTGATTTTAATATTCAATGATGTTGCGTTATAATAATTATACAAAAGGAAAAAATAGACTCATGAATTTCAACCATCTTTACAAGTTTTGTAAGTACTGGTCTACATTTAAGTTGTCTCGTGTAAATTGGCATTATAAAGTCAGTATTTTACGAATCATGGTGCACACCCTTTATGAAACTTCCAAAATCAACTATATGAATCCATGAAATCAAAACATAATTAGTGTTCCCACCAGTTGGTAGAATGAATCTCCCACACCATTTTCCCTTACCATTTATGAAATCGTTGGTTAACCCCACATATCACTGTCAAATATCTGACAGACATAATATCACTGTCAAATGTTTGAAAACATTGCCTTCTTGGGGGGGAGGGGGGGGGGGAGCGTTTCGGTTTCGGATATGTATCAATCCTTCGAAATTATTATAAACCAATCCCCTTGAGGATTCATCCCGGAAACAAGTGTTGCAGAGTTGGACGTTAGCCATATGCACTTCTGTACTATTTGGGTCTCTTACCATGTTCCCAGACTCCGGGAACATAAGACTCAGTGCCTTCCAAGGTTTGGTAGAGTTCTCATGCCAACTTGGTCAGTGGTATTAAGCAATTCAGACCTCTGCTTATCTGTGGGTTGAATTTAAATACCAATTCCCTGCTAATGTGTCTAATAGTCTTTCATCAGTTATTATCAAGGAGACTTAATAAGTTGTCTAGAGTTCTTTCTTTATAAACTTCTTGTCTATTGGGGTATCTCTTTTTATTTTAATACAACAATGACATGCTAATCCTGATGCCAAGATCAACACATCAAGCTTCTATGAGATGCATTTTGCGGTATAATATATAACACTGCCCCTCTCCCCTCTCCTCACCCCCCCCACCCCCCCCCCCCCACACACACACACCACATACACACATACCTAGTGTAGGACTTCATAGCGGATTTGCAGAAATCAACATAGATTTCTCATTCTAGAGTATATCGCGATAACTAAGTTGCGGAACTTACACATTATCTTTAATACATCACAATATTTGCATTGGAATATGAAGGTTTGGCGATAATGAACGATAAGGTATACTAGTAGACCCCCAAGTGAGTGAGTGTCAACCAACGTGAGGGACTCATTTACCCATGGTATTTACTCAACTGTGTTTATGACCAGTCCCTAATGTCTTAAATCTAATTCTCTAGATTCCATTTAACAGATTTGGAGAAATCAACCTGCTTTCCTCCACTTCTCAGTCTCGAGTCATCAAGATACCTAAGTTGCGGAACTTATTCATTATTTTCTAATACATTACAATGTTAGCATTGGAATGTGGAAGGTTCGGTGATAATGAACGATCATAAAACATACTAGTAAAAGTTGACACCCAAGTTAGTGAGCGAACCAACGTGGAGTGCTCATTACTCATGATATTTACTCAACTGAGTTTATGATCAATCCCTTTTTGGTGTATACGCCATGCATTGATTATGCATACAAACGCAAGCTTGCTGACTTGCCTACAACTGACTACACGAATTTCTTGTGGAATGCCATGAGTCATATACAAATATTCCCCACTATTTCAAGATTTTGGTTGAGGAAACCACCACGAGTCAAATCGAAGATGCTCGAATGAGAACACATTAATATCCTGGGGTATTAGCCCTTCATTTACTTTATGTATGTAATGGTCGGATTTGAATCGGACTTATCCTCCCTATGTATCAATCATGGTCTTACCTTTTTTGGAAGATAACTTATTAGAACAAACATAAAATGCCACTATTTTATCTTTCACAGCTACATACTTTACCATCACAAATTCTTGGTCTTTCCAGTCTAGGCTCAGAGCCTTTCAGATCAGATAAGAATGGTGATTGGACGCCCAGTGCGCTAATGGCTTTTCCAATCCTCGAGTCGGCGTCCTAATGGGATTCTAATGGCATGTTGCGGGTTGGAGCGAGAGAGACTCCCTCAGTTTGGAGGGACTCCCCTCAACTCTTGAGCCTAGACTATTTCCCATGTTCTATTCATTAACCGCAGAATTATAAACTCGCCATGTACAGTCGTCCTTGCGAAAGAACGATACTAAGTTAATCACTTAATAACGGGGGTGGCGTTGTGTCCAGGCATTGTGATGTGTATTAGGAAGAAGTTGTTGTGATACTTGGGCGTTACACAGCCTGGGTGTATAGGGCGTGTCGCATTGGAATGAGGATCCATAAAAACATCCCTTACACCTGGATAGCATCATACACTTGAAGAACCGTTTGGTGAAATTCTGTTCAACTTCTGCCGCAGTCACTTACCTGAACAACTCATTTGGTACGATGGCCCTAAAAGAAAACAAGAAAGGGTCGACTCCTTTGTATTCCATGTCCACACCCATAGGGTTTCACGTACTCGAAAGCTCAATGGTGGCGCATGTATTTTAGGTATCACCGGAGGTGGTTATTTTTTATGTATCAGTTGGGCTCTGTTACTTTTGTATACAGTAATTTAGTTCTATCTTTTTGTGCGATTTTCTCCAATATAAAAAAATGGCAATTAGCATTGAAGTGAAATCACAACGCTCAATCAACTCAGTCTTACTCGTCCTACCTGAGGGGGTTCCCGAGCAGCTGCAAACACAGTACATTTTGACCTGTTGCCGTGTATGTCTCTACATAGCAATTCTGGAATGTGTTGGGGGAGTTTCTGAAAGCGAAAGAATATTATAGCAGATATCGAAATGTATTTGGAATGTCAATGATAGCAAAAGGTCGCGAAACTGGGACAGACGCTTGGATGTACCTCCTA
Source organism: Sthenelais limicola (assembly GCA_942159475.1). Lineage (NCBI taxonomy): Eukaryota > Metazoa > Annelida > Polychaeta > Phyllodocida > Sigalionidae > Sthenelais > Sthenelais limicola. Next base: position 31,245,611 of record OW804094.1, on the reverse strand, counting down.
AGTGTACACATACGTTTTCTGACAAGACTGAGAATGATACGGGTAGGCGTTTGGCATGTCCCAATATATGCCTTTGACTTTACTATAAGGGTCAAGTCTCCAGAAAATGTACAATTGACCTTCACCAGTCCTCTCAAATGACCCAAATTTAAGACGAAAATCAGGTTCAAAATACAGTTCAGCATAACCAGACAGATTTATTGAATGAATACAATACAGAATACACTCAGATATCCCTAGTATTTATCAATTTTCACTCTAATTTGGCGGAATTTGATAGATGTGTAGAAATGTACATTGTGCATTTTCTCAAAATCTGAGCCATAAGCTGATAGGCATATCCCTGCGCCGTGATTATCCGGAAGCGTTGTTCCCATTGAATCTTTGTGGTTAGCTAGCGTTGAACTTAGTTGCCGAAAACAACTTGCCATCTAATGTTTCTGGTTTCATCAAAACTAGGCTGCTCAAAATTATCTTGCATCTGATCATGTTATTGGGCAATAGACGACTACATCATGACCCACCTCCTGCACAAAAGGTATTTTCACAGTAACAACACTCCTCCAACTTATCCCCCCCAAATCCCTTTCCTAACCCCCTGAAAAATATCCCTCTGAATGTAGGTCAAGACGAGAAAACCTGATTTACCTGTAAACGATTTAAAGTCAAGCTCTTGGTAAGCATTGCTATGGACAGAGACTGTGTATTGTAGCATCTGTTTATTTAGCATATTGCAAAATGATAATAAGCAACAAAAGGCGAGAGATGCTCCCATCGGCTAGTTGTGGTGTGGGGGTTTCCCTGAAGGATATCAATAATTGATTGAGCGCCAATCTTTACCACTACCAGGAAGTGCCGTGTCTATCTGACCTTTTCTACTGATCCTTTACTAACGCTTAATTATTAATTTCCACAACTATTTTTGTATCTCCATTGCCTCTTTGAAATATGATGATGATAAAGATATAACTCCACTTGCTCAATTTTGTAACAGTATGGCTGCTAATCCTATTAACATGATTAGTCGTTAATTCATTTATTCATTTACAATTTCATGGCGGAATTTTGCTTAGAATTGTACTTCTTTACCAGTGTTAAAATAAAAATAATGCTGTACTCTATACTCTAGGCCTAATCTGGTTCAATCTAGCCCTTCAAAACATGCTGAGTACTCCGGCAGTCCATGAGTATTGCCGGACTCATACTCGTGTTTCCCTGGTGTACATTACACCTTCATCTGCAATCGTTTACTACCAACTTCTGAGACCGTGTAACTCGAGCAAAAGAGATAGATGTTTAGATTTATTCAGCCTGAATTTACTCTTGAGACTTTTCTGGCATGTGCACATATTTAGCCGTGTGTGCTTAGGCCGTGTGGACAATACAGTTGGTGCCATCCATGATCCCAAATCGAGCTAATCCTGCCATGTCTTGCTTCGAAGGCTAACTATCGCCGACATCAAACCTAAATAGACATTGTGTAGTCACTGTGGGGGCGAAAGTGGGGCATGCCAATCCAGGTCAAGCGTCGGTTATATTGTGTGCTGTATATGTACTTTATAAATGCACATATGCACTTGTATTGGTATGTATTGGGTCCCAATTGTTTTCTCCAGTGACTGGATTAATTAAACGGTTTCTACTGTGAACGGAACTTCTCTTGATTGCACCCACTAATTTGGTCAGGTTTCTTTTATGATGACATCAACCTTCAAGGCTATGCTATGTATATTTATCTGGCTATATATTAATATATCTGCCGGGGAAAAAACATGAGATAATTGTTGCGAGAATGGAGTTATATCTCATTTCTGGCCCTCATGGGTGTACGGGTGGTGCTGCTGTGCCCTCGCCAGGACCTCGCTCGCATCCTAGGTCATGTCATGTAGAATAATGTCATCCTACAGTGGAACCGTGTTAGCTAATATATGTATACATATACATGGTACGAAGGTCGGATCCCAATGATCTACCAGTGGGACATGGTGGAGGCCGTGTTCACCCGACTTTTTCCCCTTGTAATCAGGAGCAGAAAGTTCAATAGATGTCCAATTGTTACCCTCCAAGTTCCCCAGTGCAAATTATCCAGGCAGGGAAGATGTGAATCGTGTAGGGCACATTTTCGGGGCTTTTTCACTTGAGATAAATTAGTGCCCTCACTGTATTACTGTCTGAGGTCACCAAGTATGGGTTTAGTGCAGTGAAATTTGTTTACAGGATAGGTCCCCCATGATCTCATTTGGTTTCTTATCTTTGATATGTTTACTTAATCGTAACTTTCTATTCTATTTCAGAATAATGCCAAAATGGTTAAAGAAGTCGATTACGAGACAGTTACAACGTTTGAACAACAGTATGTAGATGCAATTTCGAGTTTATGGGCAGATTCAGGGATACAAGAGTGCTACGATAGGAGAAGAGAATACCAACTTACAGACTCTGCCAAATAGTATGTATAGATTATATATGTATATAAATATATCTGTGTGTGTTTGTATTATATAAGTGCTCTCTCATAGAGATAATTAGATGACTTGTGGATTAGACAGACCTCTCCATTAGCTATCAAGCCAGACAATCGCGGCTTAGTATAAGAGTGAATGGTAACAAACACTGCGTAACATATAACTACGTGTTTGTATGGGATGATTAGATTTTTTGTCGATGAGGAATACTCTTAAACTTACCTAAAATTTATTTGGTATACTATTGTATTGTATGTCCACATTTACTAAATAATTCAAAGGACAAAATCGACTTTTATTAATGTAAATCACACTATTCAGCTAATAATCACAGTGCTTTGGTGTATAATTAATATGTGAGTGGATGGATAATTTATCAATTATTGATTTTTCATCAATTTGTTTCTTCTTTCCAGCTATCTCGACAGTATCGAGCGTGTTGCCACAGGAGACTATTTACCCACATTGCAAGATATCTTACGAGTTCGAGTACCTACCACAGGAATCATAGAGTATCCATTTGACTTGGATAGTATAATTTTTAGGTAAGGGAACTGGTGGTTTTATCTCCCGCTGGTACTTAGAATTCCACGATCGTTGTGGAAAGTCGGCATGAATGATTAACAGCGAATAGGCAATAAATCAATTATTAACCACTGTAGGCGATACGGTAGGTTGTCCATAGACCGTGTAAATATTGTTCAATTTTACACCTATTAAATAAGTTAATGAAGGGGGAAGCACTCCTATTATACTGTTATATCGATGTATTGATCTCGGAGGTTATGATCATTGTGCCAATTCTTAAAGAAGTTTACCCAGGTGAATAAAGTCAGCCTTTCATAGGAAACAATTTCTAGAAAGGGAAAGATTTAATTGTAATACCTTATTGATTCTTGAAGGTTCTAGTGGCCTAATGCTAGTATTACCTGTATGTAGGAAGTAGTCCTGAAGATAAATTGATAGGAAAAAATCGCTAAAATGCTCTATGTATGTCTTGGGTTTCAATTGTAAACATACATTTCTTCCTTTTCCACAGGATGGTTGACGTAGGTGGCCAGCGTTCAGAGCGACGGAAATGGATTCACTGTTTTGAAAATGTCACGTCCATAATGTTTTTAGTCGCCTTAAGTGAATATGATCAAGTACTGGTTGAATCAGATAACGAGGTATGAAACGTTTTCAATATTAATGGTCTAAATAGTACTACCATCTATCTCTATCTCCGTATCTTAGATCCATATGGGACAATTTGTATAAATTTAAGATCAATGTGATTAGGACAAAATATGAGACAAGAACTTACAGTTCTGGTTAGAGAAATTCTTCTTAGAGAATTCACAATTTATTACATAATATTATTCCATTGTCGAAAATTGATATGACCAAATATCTAATGAAAATAAAGCATATAATCAATCACCCGGGAATATGTATTAATTTGCTTGAAAAAGATTCCCACGTAATTTTCTAACTGTTAACTAAATAATTCGGAAACACTTTTGATAAAACAAATTTAATTTTCAATTGGTTTTCTTATTAATAATGTAATCATCTTTCTCCAACAGAACCGAATGGAGGAATCTAAAGCATTATTCAGGACAATCATCACATATCCCTGGTTCCAGAACTCGTCCGTCATTCTATTCTTGAATAAGAAGGACTTGCTAGAAGAGAAGATTATGCATTCACATCTTGTAGATTACTTTCCCGAGTTTGATGGTGAGTACTTTCTTCTTGGTTCTCCAAAAAGGAATAACAAAATTACCAGAACACCAGAAAAAGAAATATCTTGGGATGTGAGAAACTCGAATCGATATATACTTATAAGCAGTTACATACTGGGCACTGATGGAGGGAAAGGGGGCCTGCGCGGGCACACACTTTGCAGGACAGTTAATTACCTGGCCCCATAAAGTCTGACCTCGCTGATTAGTAGTAATTTGTAAAGGCAGTGAGGGTTAATTGTTTTCCTTGGGGAACAACTTCTCACTGGGTGCTGGTTCCCTCTTGCTAGGGTGATAATGATAAGAGTAAACTTACAAAATTGAATCGATATTGGTCATGCATACATCATGACTCAAGTGAGTGACTACCTGACGTTTCAAATGTTTTACACACAAATCTGAGTAAATCTACTTTCCCCTTCCCCACCACCCTGTATTTAATATGTTGCCTCTTGAGACAATTTAGATTTCAATTGCATTGTCAAATGAAGGGCTAATCCAAGACAACAGTATGGAAACAAGCTACCAACTTGCTCTATTCATTACTGCTTCTCCTTTATCGATATTGTGTATAAGCAAGCATCCACGCTAAGCTTTGATAACACATTCATCGGAAGGAGTCATCTTATGCATACACCTAGTAATTGGCTATTGACACAATGCTACTTGAGCAAAGCATAGTGGCAAGGTTGGTTGCCCGAAAGCCCACCCACTCTTCGGCATACATTCCATGTTTTCTACAACAACTTGGCCCTTAGATATTATAGGAAAATATCCAATCATTCATACCGAAGCACAGTAATCGAGACCTCCATTAAAAGCTTTTATACTTTTGAGAAAAGGTATGATTCTTTCATATGATATCGTTTCCCACATGCTACACCTTCTGACCTCTTACCTACGGGAGTACATTTTATTTCGCTTATGGAAGTTCTTGTGAAATACGTCTCAAATGAAGCTATTTGGAAAGATTTATTTACTATTCATGGTACCAATTCAGATCATTTTCTGGGAAAATATATTCATCATGCTAAGTATCATTTGTAACAAAATATTTACCCTTCTCAACAATAATTTCACGATGATTCAATTGTGAAAACTACTTCGAAAATAGAAGATTTTATTTTCCATGTTTAATGCAATATATATCATCAGTATATTGTTATGGATCTTAGTTTGGATATTTTCCCACATCACTTTATATAAATCGGGGGAATATTGGGAATTCTGACTCAGTAACATATGCCAGGTTAAGTTCAGCCTCCCAGTTACCTTTATCTAACTAATAAACTCGTACATTGATTACTCAAGGTTGCGTTGTGTTAAATTGACCAGCTGATATGTCAATTAATCTAGAGGAGGCAGTGTTCCGCCACCCCTAATCCCAACACCATGTTATACATATGGTGAATTCGGGACATTTGAGTCCTTGTATTAGGGAGTGAATGAACAGGCATTGGCTGGTCACTACTGCACGCCTTTCTACTTGTAGTGTGTGTGAGTGTGTAGTTTTTGTGTGTGTGGACTGGCCTCGCCACCACCATCACACCGCCACTACCACCACCACCACCACAGACGCCACCACCTCAGTACACACACCCCGCTCACGATAGTCCAGGCAACAGCTGACCTCGTCGTATCAGGCTACTTGTGGATCTCCTTGGTAATATTAGGCACAAGGTTGGGAATTGATAGGCCTATTGATCACTCGTGGATAATCCAGCTAATTCAGTATTGGAAGCATGGCCTTGGTGAAAAGCTTAAGGCGGGGTACGTCAGATTAGGAGAGGGCGTGGCAGCCCGATCTCTAGCTACCTAAGCTACCTCCGCCCAGGTGTGGTGTCCTCCGTGTGGTCTGGCTGTGCAGGAGCCGCCGCCGCCGCCGCTGCTGCTGCTGCTGCTCCTCCTCCTCCAGCTGATGGCTGCTAATGCTGATGCTGGTGGTGGCGGTGGTGGTGGTGCTGCTGCTCATGGTGCTCTTGGCGCTCTTAGGAAAGACGAGGCAATTTTCAGGCAAGCACCACAGGTAGCAGGCTTGGCTGCTGCCTGCTTTACCTTTGTTTGTCTGGCACTGGTCTTTCAACATTGAGAGAGTTGCAACAGAAAACCCTAGTACTTCCAGCACCACTACTACCACCAACCAGCTAGCTGTCCGGAACGTCTCCTTCATGAATGACAAACCTTACTCAGTTTACATAGATATAGGTGTTGGGTGCCTTGCCAGAATCTAATCCCCCATCCTTCTCCTCCTCCTCCTCCTCCTCCTCCTCCCATCTTCTCTCCCTCCCGTTGTAAATAAAGCTTTTGGGAAATCACTAATGGCAAGAGATTTTTCTTTGCGGCCATAACCACCCGAGATATAATGCCTAGTCGATGTTACGTAAGTGGCTTGACTTATGACTCATGATGATGATTGTTATGTTGACGTTGGGCTGTGATGCTGGGATGTTGCTAGGCCGTGGTGGACGTCAAGATAACGTTAGACGGAGGAGGGTGTGTTTATTTGTGTACCTACCATCTAATCATTACAGGTGTCCAAGTGCCACCTTGCAAACTTACTCCATGGTGCCTCATTTTCATGACCGCCACGCCTGAACCGCCCAGTGGTAGTACTCTGGCATTTTACATGATGATATACTTCACTCAACAAACAAGCAGCACACGTTTTTTTTTATTGTAAATGCATTCTTACATTGAAAGAATAATGTCATGTGGGGTGCACTTTTAATTGACATACCATGTTGAAAACGCAGAAGCACCTCAAAGTGATGTAGTCGATGTAGTATGTCCCTTTAAAATGAAATTGAAGAGAATTATTAAGCTATAATAGCACACTACTCTGAGATTTCGGTAGAAAGTATGTAATTCCATTAATGGTGGAAGGTGCTCCATGTTATTGAACTGAGTGTAACCTATGCTAAAGTTTGGTTGCCTACACCTGTCTTCCTACTCTCAGCTCCGAGGTTGGCATTTTGACCTAAAACAACTCGAGAGACCCAAGTAGATGTATTCCCTAGTTCAGAGAATGGTAAAGAAAATGGGGGGGGGGGGGCATAGGATGTGTCGGCTCATGAGATTAATTACCTTCGGATAAGCTTTTAACCAAACCGAAATATTCAACGCTACCATAGAGTAGATTTAACTGCATCAGTTAGCTGCTGTCAATATAATTTAGTTAGTCTTAATGAGGTGGAATATGTACTCAGTGCCTGTAAGTGGATTTAGGGTTGGGATCTGTCGGATAAAACGAATGACTGATTGATTGTTCTCTACTGTCTTTATGTCGTTTTTATACACAATATTTTAACCCCTTGTAAAATTAACTGCTCTACATTTGCATTGAATGAAAAATGAATTTAGAAACGAGTTTATTTAGGTAAAGTACATCATAACATGAATTGGTTGATGAATGCCATGTATGTAACCTCTTGACCTCTCCCAGCGATATCACTAGAATTGGAATGCTTGGGCGGCACTCTAACTATAGTGTGCCTGAGTTTACCATACCTGTATTCTCCCAGCGATCTTGGACGTAGTGTTGAGGAAGTATCTTTTTTAGTTCTTTGATACTAACAGGTGTTTTCATTTTTGCAGGCCCACAGAAAGATGCGCAGGCAGCAAGGGAGTTCATCTTGAAGATGTTCGTGGACTTGAACCCAGATCCTGACAAGATCATTTACTCACATTTCACTTGTGCAACAGGTAAGTTGGACGTTGACGTAAGAGCCTGGGTTCGTCTTAGGCCTTCTGTCTTTTATTCCATTCCACAGCCCTAGTGAACGGAACCTGTCCGTCGTCGCTATATCCCCCCCCCCCCCTCTCCTTGTCTTCTATCCGTATGTGTCTCAGTTTCCTGTCCCTCCTATTCTCCGTCTCTGTCTGCCTCCCGATCTTTCCTTGTATGTCTGTCTTTCTCTCTTATTCTACCTCTTAACCCTACAAGTATAACCCTACAAGCATATAGCATCTAGGTCATACTAAGAGAACCAACGTGGTTTTGGACAGCCGCTATGCGGGGACATTTCAATTTTGTTTGGGGTTACTTCGGGGTAATGCACTGACTCCACTCTTCCCTAATCGGTGGCAGATGGTCAAAGGATCTTCGACCCTGAGTAATATTTACCCTCAGAGATCCAACAGTGCAATTACTACATGGCGATGGGCTAATTTTTTATTATAACCTAAAATTATTTCCAAATTTAAGCGTTTATTCTGGGGTGGGTGTTAAAATACTCGGGAATAAACAAATAATTGGCTTCCAAATTAGCACGAATAGAATTATAATGACTACAGCCATTATAGGAGGTTCGATGCTCCCATAGTTAATTTACCCATGATCGTCATTTCAACACATAGATTTATATTTTCATATGTTAAACATGCCAGTTCATTGTGGTATCCATCAGAAATAGAGAAGATGTAGCTGGGGCAAGAGCAGATTGTTGAGAAACGGAGAATTGCCCCTGTGCGTGTGTGGCTGCTACTGTTGTGAGCACGTTAGACTTGTAGCCATCATCTCGGTCTGCTCTGTTGTCAGCCTCGCAGCTTCTGTCTGGATGATGTCACTCTCAATACATGCATAACTCACTATCCTGGCGCCCGCTGGTGTAGCACCTAGTACTACTCTCTCTCTCTTGGTTCTCATGTCTGCCACTAGGGTTCAGGCTTCAGTTGAAATTGGGATCGCACCAGTCAGCAATACCTAGATTTCTAGTGACCTGGGGATTTCCCGTGTTCTAGACAATATTAACTATCTCATTAACTATATAACATTGACTATATTAACTATCACATCGACTATATTAACTATATCACATCGATGAGTTAGTGAATGGTCAAGTCAGTAATTATTTCTCTATAATTTGGAATAGTATTGTTTCTTTCTCAATGAAACTTGTTAGATGATGCATAAATGTTGTCATACTTCTCGAATCTTATGATTAAGCTGCAAATGGTTAATAGGACTTCATTACTACTTGATTTAATGAGAAAAGACACTGTATATTATAAGCAGTAGTATTTTTGCAACTTGCTCACACACCTCTTATTCTACCCTTACAGACACAGAGAACATCCGATTCGTATTTGCAGCAGTGAAAGACACAATCCTACAGTTGAACCTGAAGGAATATAACTTGGTGTGATGGGACCGCGGACGCCATTGTCTATTTGTTGGCCATCTTGTATTTGTGAAAGTGTCCTTCAACTTGATTCGTTTGAATGTGAACGAGTCGGCTTGGCCGTGTAACTTGCATTAGTGCACCAGTGTCTCCCCTCGCCTGAGTTACACGTACGAACATGGTATCAACTATACAACATCATCTACTCTACCAAGCAACAACTCCGACTAATACATCAACAAGTAAAATAATAAGGAAAAATGTAGACCAAAAATCAGCGACAAGAAACTACCAAAAATGAACCCCAGAAAAATAACTTATTATTGCCACAAGTTGTGGATGTATTTGGCTACGGTCGTTGATTATTGAATCAACTTGGCCCATTGAGTATATTACATGTCATGGTTATTTTGATCATGGTCGCGGATGAATGGTTTGGGCGTTGGTGCCCAAAGGAGACATACTTAGTGTATACTACCTACCGCTGTTACAGAGACCCATTTGTCTTACTACTAATACTATTGATACAGGAATAATAATTCAATTGTGCGAATTTTCTTTTGATTTAAGGAATGAAACCTAATGATAAGATAATATAAACGAGAATTCAACATCTCCTAGACCAGTGATAAATCAAACCATCTCCCCCAATGTTTGTTTTTTTATGTTTTTTCCCTTTTTTATGGAACACGATGAAGATGAATGACGGGGGACAATCAATATATGATCGAATAGAAACAAAAAAAACACTTAAGAAAAATATATGTATATGAATATATATATATCTATATGACCTCATCTACAAGAATCCCTTTGTACCAGTTTGTTGTGCGTGCGGTGGCTGGCCAAGCGACGGTGCTGCAGCAGAACGAGCATCACGCCGAGGACATCATCCCAACATGGACACAAGTCAAGAGAGACGAGAAAGTGAGTCAAGCTAACAAAAACAGAGTGGAGTGGGTGGATCAGCGTATCCATGCACTTGCTCTCCAAAATCTCTCTCCCCCCATACTCACCATTATTAGAGCATGGTCTCAAGGGGTGCTCTTCATCGGTCGAAGCGTACACACAATGTAAAAGGCCAGATCATACATGTTCAGGTCAAGTCGGACCCCAGACACGAATGAGTCAAGCCAGGTGCAATGGAATAATTTCTTCATTCAGTCATTCAATGAACCGAGTTGATCGGTGGGCGTAGTAATTATTATTATTATTATATTATTATTATAATTAATTAACGAATGACATGCTATAAATGTGTATAGCATGATTTACACATGACCTACTATAATAATGAAAACTATGGACCTGCAACCTGTGAGAAATTACATATAACTGATTTGAAAATGCATGCAGCTGAAAGGCTGTTAGACTGCAGTTGTATATAGTGGAAAATTCTTGTGGGGCAAACCAGAAGTAATTTGCAGACTATTTTACAGTATATGTATGCTCTCGTATATTTATTGTCGTATCTCTTTGTTTCAAGTTCAATTTTGATCATTTGACTTAGAACCCAAGTTGTGTGTAATGCATCCGTCTCTCATTTCCTTTGCTTAATTATGCTTTTTATACCGGAAAATCAAATACCCACTGTACAATGTAGTGTCAATATTTTTATGTCGGATGTGAAAGAATCATTTGTGGATTTGAATATTGTTTCAGTATCTATAAAGAAGAGTGTATCGAAATGATAAGTAAGATATGTCTATTAGCTTAAGTAAAGAAAAGTTGCCTATAAAGAATGATATAGACATTAAAACTGCCATACGGTTTATATGGCTATCACCAGAGCCGCGGGTATGGCCCCATGGCTATGGTCTAATATTAAATGTAAACCTTTAGACAGCCAAGCTATTTCTATATTGAGAATCACTCCGATTGAGGGAGTGTCCAGACCGCATCGCGCAACCTGTAATGCTTTTGAGGAAAAAAGAAAGAGATGTTTTAATTCTAGCTCTTAGCATGTATGTAGACTGGTCCGACATAGAATGCCGGCAGTGAAGACATGATATTTTAAGCCTTGACTTTAGAGTCTTGTTGTATACACACTATGTAGTAAAGATCTCTCGCAATCCGATGGTACTCCTTTTTGTATTTGAATAGAAAGACAACCTTTTATATTTGGCAAACACTTTGGTGGCATTTTCATGAATGACTGTGAACTGAGGGGGTAGCACTGTTTATTTCTATCCAATTAGAACGGAAAAAATGGGGATAAAGAGTACGGCGTTCAAAAAGAATAAGAAGAATAAATGTTTTAGTCAGATACTAGTGCCTCTGGTCTGACTCACTCCACTAAATCTTGGACAAGGTCAGCAAGTGTTCATATGGTATTACTAATGGCTTTAGTGTCCAGCTGTAAACCGAAGTGGTGGCGATTTGGGACCAAACATTTATGTTGCCGAGTTAACCAATATACAGAATGTAACTGCATGAATGGATTGCCATTCTGAAATTACCATTACTCGATACACACACATACTACACCCACACACACTAAGTAGGACTCTGACATTATTATCATTATATAAAGTCGTGCCCAGTTCAACAGTCTCCATGGAAATGTCACAGAATTGCCTCTTTTGTAGTAAGTCTGTATAAATTGTGGAATATGTCATTTTCTACCAAGTAGCTTGAAGATTGGTATGTACGAGGCTTGGAAGGGTGCTCCTGCAGTGGGCCACAACCGTCAATATTATTATTCTTATGATTATAGTACTACTACTGGACCTGCTGGTGGCAATGATACAAGAAACTTAGTTATACACTGTGCAGTCCATGTGTTGTGGCACGAGCTGTAGGACTGTCTTTCCTCTTTAGTTGAGAGTTTGCGCATTTCCCCAGGTAATCGTCATGAAAGAGAAAATATCGTATAAATAAGGAATTAAAAGGGTCAAGCTTGGGACAAGTGTGACACTGACTGTGTGTATATGGCGCCACTGGACCCTTTGTTATGTTACATAAAAAATAAGAAAAAAAGGTTAATGAATTAACATACATTGACATCCGCTTGTGGCAACAGGCAGCACAGATCATGAAGCACTATCTGCCACCCTTCTCCCCTGTATGTGTCCTGATTGCATGACGAAGCAGCTGTGGGGGAGATGTGGCCAGCTTTTTTGTATATTTGTACAGGCCGGAGAGGGGCAACCCGGCTAACAGCCTACTACCAGAGTACACTATTGTACATAGGGTAATACGGTGGCCATCATCCATAGCCTCCAACATATATATTACTATATGGTATGATATATATATATATGTGTGTGTATATATATATGGTATATACATACATATATATGTATAGCCCCTGTCAATATAAGGCTACCGCTGGTAAGGCCCAATATCTCGCTGTGAGCATGGCGTACGAGTGATTGGACCAATGCAGGGCGTTTCTGTAACATCTACATCCCATTTATTATATTATATACAATATTCAACTATCCGGACGCGGCATGATATGGTGTGGGTATGCATCAGCTAGGGATAGATGGCACCTCGTCACACACAAAAATTGGAGGTGACATCGACAAAAAAAACAAAGGTGTCTCGCAGCATGTCATGACGTGTCAGGGCGGTGAGGGTTGTGATACACATGCAACTGTTCGCAGTGATCATCATTTGTGCATTTATCTCATTGCCAGTGGTCGGTTAGTTGGTCGGCTGCTGCCCCATGATATAACAATAATAATGATATAAAACATTTTGTGTGCTATACTCCTGGTCATGATATGGAAATGGTTATTATTACCATTAAGACTAAATGAATAAGAAAAATACATACTAGCTGTTATTATGTAAGAAGGTAAGTGAGCACTTGGTGGTGTGGACCAGCAGCTGCTGACCATTTTACTGGCCCAGGAATCATAGACAAATGAACCAGCGCACGCACCCACCATGCCACCCCGAGTACCCGGCCACTTGGCTTAACCTTACCGTGCCATCCTTTCTGCCCAGCCTCTTAATAATAACATAAACATGAAAAAAAAACGTACGGTCACAGCCAACCACTCCTAAACAAAATATTGCTAATGCTTGAGGATTGAGGTCTCCTTGATTGTAGGAGGGAGGCCATAGTATGTTCTTGCAATTGGACAATGCTAGCGTTTAGCTTATAAAAATTGTATGTGCGATGAAAGTGAATGAACTGTGCTCTGTATCTACTGTCGTGCACCGAAGGCAAATAAAAAATGCCCTCACGTGTTGGCAAGGGACACCAAAATCAATTTCGATGGCCAAAAGTGCAAGTAAACATTGTATGAAGAATGTGTTGTTCTGATGATGACAGCTAGGATCATTTCTTCAATTCCACAAAGGTACTCTTGCCTCCATAGAATGAAATGATGTATCACATGTTCATAAAGCTAGTCCCGGTATAAATTAAAATCAGTTATGTTTATAACGGGTTTCATATAAACATGTAGTCGCATAAGCTAGTCACCCGAATCCAGCGAGGAATTGTTGGTATTTATTATTGCGCATCCCATCATAAAGGGGTCACAATTTTAATGATCTTTGTGGAATTCTTGGAATTTTCCTAATGACAGTAAATGGTGTCAAATACATTGATGTACCTTGTAATATTTTATGAATAGCTTTCCGAGCTTTATACATGGAGGGATTGTGTTAATAACAGAAGGAATAAACTATTTATTGAAAACATTTTCTTTTACCTAGTAGTTGCATACCTTCACCAATCTTAGTTTGTTGTAAAGAGTTCAACAATAACTGTGAAGGTCCTGTCCCCATGGAGGGCAGGATTTCCCCTTCAAGTCTCTCTGGGTCAGGTATTCGCCAATGGGAAGTACAGTGAAACCTGTAATGTAAGACCATATGTATTAGCCACTTAGTGGTCGCTTATATATAGCCATTGTAATGTTGCAGAGTGGCAACTGTTTCCTGAAAAAAAAACTTAAGTAAATGACATGATCCATTGTATAGATCTATGGCCGCTTTTATGTAGTGGTCGCTGATTACGATATCTCTTGCGTATGCAGGACTCAAGACAAAATACTAATTGACAAGACATAGGGAATAAGAAATAATCATAATGGCTGTTGGTCTTATTGGGCAGTGGTCGTACATGGCAGTGTTCACTGTATCGTAATATTGGGTCATAAACCAACTGTTCAGGATGCTTAGCCAGTAGTGCATATATTTGTATCAGCATTTACCCTCAATGTTGGTTTGTTTTGTTATAATGACGCTAGCCCCGTTTGGGGCGGGTGATACTTAATTTAATAAGTTTTTTTTATAATGACATGCGTCTGTCATAATGACTTTATAATATATATAAAGAGAAAATATATGAAGTCATCCCGAGTCTATATCTATATATATACACATACATATATATATATTTTAGAAGCCCTGTGTGAAAGGGTGCTATAGAACTTATTGACGCTGACATGTGACGGTGAAGCATGACTCGGTTGGACTAAAAACGCACAATACTCGACCCAGACAGGTTTGGTACTCATTCTTCTGTGAACCCCAATATTTTTACAAAAGCCATCTCTTATCTTATTCTGATACATCATCATGAGAGAGAAAGAGAGAATAATCATTAAAAAAATATCCTCATTTTTGTACAAAATTGACACTTCTTCAATCAAGCTGTTCTGTTGATATTTTCGTTGCAGGCTGATCGAGAATTATATATATATGCATATATAATATCCATTTATTATATATGCTTATATATTGATATACATGCTTTCTGTATACACCATTGAGTTGAGTCATTTTGATCTTCTCAAAATGGTGGAGTGCCGATGAAATGTTCGGGTTTGCAGAGAGTGTAGTGCCGGGCCTGACCGTAAAGTGCTGGAAGTGTACAGACAGGACACATTAACATTACAACTAATTGTAATGTCATTTAACAAGAAAACTATAGTATAAACACAATGTTAAAGTATCCTCTGTACGCATGTAGATCCAGCCCATGCCCTTCGCCTCTGGTGCGTAAATACTGCTAGCTACGGCCTTGTTGTGCATGCGTCTCGAAGCCGCAGGGGAAGGTGGTCAAGGCATCGCTTTGCTAAGGTAGAATATGACAAGCCCCAGCCCGAATGCATATTGAATGTGCTCATTTCTACATTTCTTGTAATCGTTCTCCATGTGTTCACAGTTCAAACACTGACTTGGTAAATAAATGTAAAACATCCTTTCCTATATCCTCGTTGTTAGATTCTTTTTTCCTTGTTCGCCTACAATAACTGCTGTCCTGTTGAATGGGGGTTTCCCCTCCGTGATATTAATTTTAGCGTTAACTGATTTACCAGGAAATTGAGTTGTGGTCTGTACTTATGTCGAGGACATGAAACAAAATGTATGCCATTTACGAGAATAAGGTTTAACAAGGTAGCGGACATTGACTTTAGGAAGCAGACGATAAAGGACACTGAAAGCTATGAGTATCTAGGTATATACATTTAGACAGTAAACTAAATATTATGCTTAAGTAATTCAATCAGCTACAAGAGAATCTGAACTATAGAAAACATCAATTTAGCTTAATGAAACCTTTCATAACAAAAAATGTGGCAATACTATTACTAAAAACTTTCATTCTTTCAATATTAGATTACCGTCTGCCATCTTTAACGCCGATATGCAAAGGCAAGATGAAAAAAATCCTAGTCCTACAGACAAAAGTTCATTCGATAAAATACTAGACTAAACGATGGACTGGTTGTCAAACAATTCCTACCAAAAACTGAAAATGATAGGAAATTATTATTAAATCAGATTGCGGAATGATAGGAAATCATTATCATATCAGATTGCGGTAAATTGGAATTCACTGGATAGCAATTTAAGACAATTTAATGACTGAACTGAAAAAGTATTTATACAATTTGTTACTAGACAGACAACTACATGAAGTTTTTGACCGAGTTAGATATATCAGTATGATGACCCCACACTCCACCCACTCCCCTCGACATAAAAATGACAGTTACGTAAATTTATACTAATCCACTTTATTATATATCTATAGTAATGTGATAAGGCATGTGGGGGGAAGAACGCCTCACGGCGATGCCATGACTTTTTAATACTGCCAAAATAAACAAATAAATATTAAAACAAAAATCATATAGTGGTTAGACTATCTTTTAATAATTCAATTATTTCGAAATGCGTGGAATGAAGACGAAAACTCTTGTCGCTGAAAAGTCAATGACCACTCGGCAATAGGTCTTAAGCATAATTGGACAAGAATGTTTTAGATTTTAAAGCAATTGCTGTAGAGTAAATGGTGAAAAGAAAGATAATGATACGTAGCTATATAAGCATACATTACTTACCATTGGCCTATCTATACATTGACCTTATTAGTGAAAGCCTGAATATCTAAACCTCCTAGCAGGGAATAAGAATTAAATAATACATTTGCGAAGCAGGTTTTAAATTGTTATTTATATTATATTATTGTCTGAGATTGAAAATACACAGCCCTCAATAGCTTTGCCTATTGCACAAACATACAAAGTTATGTTAATTTAATTTAATTAAGTTAAGTTAATTTGGTGTGCATTTGCACACAAATCAGGAAGAATCTTATATGACCCATTTTTCTCTTTTTCCAAGTATACCTCCCTGTTTTGGTTATTATTTTGTTTAGAAATTGTATTCGGGTATATTTGATAAAGGTTATAACATTAGTTACTGGTGAATTCGAAATTCAATGATTGAGCTTTTGTTTAAGCAAGTCACCGCTGGCAAGTCAACTCATTAGGCCCTGTTAGTATTCTATCGATACTTTGATAAGTGATATAGATATTAACAGTGATAATTATATTGAGTGACACCCTGCTGTCCTCAAGCATCATGCTGACATGAAGAAGCAATCCAGAACTAGGTATTTCGTTTTTCTTTGGTTTTTCGTCGTGCCCTATAATACATTGTATAATTAGTTTTTAATTAATTAATCAATTAATTAATGTCGAGAGGTGGATTGTTTCTTTATTACGAAATGAAGATTTCTAGTCTATTACACACTTCCAGCCCATGTATAATGAGAGGTGAGATAGTTGGTATACATACATAAAATAAGAAGTTTGTATGTGGTAATTTCATGCGGCTACGACTCACGGGCGCCAGCTGGAGGAAGGTATAAAGACTACTACGTCAAACGTACTGGGATTTTCTAGCACAGGAGACCCAGATCGTCCCTTTTTTCTAACTTTCCAAAAAGGCGATGATAATAAACCGCGTTCATTGTACCTGTAACCAGGGTAATATGTATTAGTCACTCTTGTCTATCAAGGTTAGAGAAAATGGTTACAATCAACGAGTGTCCATGCAATAGAGGGTGTTGTATGATATATACTGTGACTCAATTGAATATTTCAATGTGACTTAAGACTTAAGAATTATTGCGGTAACATCCCCGTTGATAATCAAATATTCAGATTCAAACCAAATATCATTATGCAATCTACAGATGGATAATGTATCTAGATCTCTCAATATGATGATAGAAGGTATTAGGAGATACCAATTATGGATAACCAATTCATTGGAAATAAACATCAGTTCCTTATATTGACGTTATACATGTAGGCTATAGTTGTTTATAAATCTGTGGTGGTACCATTTGTACGTTACACACCTGACTCATTCTGAAACTGGGATTTACCCAGTCAGAGTGTCACCAATAAAGTAAACACCTAGAAAGGTAGGGCCCATGTATACCGGGGAGTAAGCCCGGGGACGGGAGTATAAGTACACTGTGTTGACGCAAAAGACAATACAGTGGAACCTTACATAAAGACACCCTCATTAAAGAGACCACCCCTCTATTAAGACCAGTTTTCCCAGTTCCGAATTATTCCCTCTTATTAGATTTAGAGACCTCTAAAGAGACCACCTCGCTATGAGACCAAAAATTATTCAGTCCCAAGGGTTGTCTTGATCGAGAGGTTTCACTGTATTCACCCAAGCTTATCGAGCTACAGACAGTTGCCAAGTGTTTGGTTTTCTCCCCTCTGTATGTTTTTATCAATGGTAGAAAGCTTTTTAGCTGACACCGTAACATTACATAATTATAGTAACCTGCACCAGATTTTTAATTGAGCAAAACTCATTTCGACATTATTTTTGGAAAAGACTTTATGATTGTAGGTTCAGCAGAACTCACTGGAAAGACACGAAATAAAGATATATAGTGTTCAGAATGGAAAAAACAACATATGTGGGATACACCCCACAAATACACCCCACAGATTTCAGAGATTATATATTAGTTTTAAGTTTAAAATCAAACAATGTTAAAAGTAAAATTATGAACGTTTGTGCCCTGGATCCCAAATGTAGGGGATCCCAAATGTAGGGGGGGGGGGGGGGGGGTACTACCTCAGACTCAGCCCTATTGCGAAATGGGATAACATACTCACTGACTATAGCCAAGTTCATTAAATACAATTAAACATTTTAATAACTGATAGATATATAACACAGTCGATCAAAGCAATACAATAATTTAAACTCGAACGCACATAAAATGCAATAAGACATCAATACAAATATGCATTTCTTTCCCGTCAGAGTGTCTTTAATAATGTAAGAGATGAATATATATGACCCTGTCCTCGATTTTATGTGGGTTCTATGCCTAGGTTATTTAACCCAATCTGCTCACAGAATTCTTCTCCTTTTTTGGGTGAGGGGGGGGGGGGGGGGAAGGGCGGATTTAGGGGTTAATGTTTTTAGATTTCTGCAATCGCCAGCATGGCTTGTGGTCGTACGATTTCTGTCATCTAAATTTAAAGGATGTTTTGCTTGGTGGTGACGCTAGGTGCTTTCTTAATTCCTCTTCTTTCACTGATCAGGCCATGCCTCCTTCTATTCCTCACACGTCCGAGTGAGCCCCTGTACGTTGCTCTATGATCATTAAACAGTTGGATTACGGACCTCAATCAGATCAGTCGTGTCTTCTTCTTCCATTATAACATCCTTATAACAGAATAACATCTCAATACTGGCGGATCACCCGACTCCTTTTCGGACACAATATTAAGACTAGATCAGTCGTGTCTCCGAATTTCTTCCATTATGACATTTTTATATATCATATCTTAACAATTCAAATCTAGGTGTGGTAAGATAACCATTTTATATAGGTCCTGACGTGCTTTTTTTTAGTGAGAGAGCTTTTAGCTCTATAAAGTAGTCTAATTTTTTTAGAGAAACCTTGTTTATTATTAGATTGTGTATGATAATGAGTTGTCTAAAAGGAAACCTAGCGGTGAACCGAATCAATAAAATACAAGTTATCTATAATTCAGTATATATAAAAGTATACACAATAGTATATCATTTTTTATATACATGGCAGTCTCGGACAGAAAACGATTGTGCAAACGATTTAGTATACAGCGAATTGTTTGGGTCAAGCAAATAGGAGCAAAAATAAGCGGTGGAAAATTAAACTTCCTCATTCCAACATACTTATATGATAATGTTTATCTCGATTAAGGTACCAACCGACCTGAACACAGCATGTGGTTACAAATCGGCACTAAATATGCAAACATGCATAGATGCAGATTTGCACGGGTGATACTTGAAACCAGGGGAAAGGTGTGGGTTAAAAGGCCATGTACTCATTTTGAAGGTGCATGTGGGATTTCCCCTGTCTATTTGTTCAGGTCGGGTGAAGCATATGATTTAGGCTACAGTGATATAGCTGTGCTCAGTGATATGTCACCTACCTACATCAAAAGTCACGATCTTGTAGATGAGGGTCGACAACATATTTATCACAAGCTAAACTAACTTCATCTACTTTAGGCTTGTTCGGATTGCCGATTACAAGAATTCGATTTTCATGTATATCATGCATGGGACAATGACAATGATATTGAGGTGAGAGATAGAATCATAGGTAGTTAGTTACTCTCCATATACGTTTGCCCCAGAATTCAGTGAACTTGGTGCAAGGTACGATTGCTTCCCTCAAGGAACGGGATTTCCTAGGTTACTACGTATAACGAATAACGTAAGGGAAGATGGAAACTTCAGTGCGGTGAACACAGATAGACTAAATTGTAAGTACCAACTAGTATTCAGGGTTTCTGAGGAATGCATAATTATAATATATCATAAATGTGCATAATCAGCTCAGTGGAAATGGGATTGTTCTGCTCATGTAAGGACTGTCTAGTCTTGTGGCTAGGGTTAAAATCAAGCAAGAATCAGATTTATGTTAAGCCACAGTCACAGCGATTGCAAAATACGAAAGCAGTCTATAGGCTCAGAGCCTGTCAGATCATATAAGACATTGCGTAATATTGCGTAATATGATATAACAATGGACGCTTACTGCTAAGGGCTTTCCTGCCCGTGGAGTATGCGTCCTAATCGGATCTAATGGCATTTTGTGGTCTGGAGCGCGAGGCTTTCCCTCAGTTTGGAGGGATTCCCTCAACTCTGTGCCTAGACCGAAAGAAAGATTCAGCAAAACAGCAAAACTGAATTATAATAATTTATTACGACACCATATTCTTGATAGGACTTAACACAAAAGCAAATGAAAATAAATTAAGGATGGCCTTTGTATTTTGATGATATGCAAGAATACGAATATAAACCGTAATGCAGAGTGCAAATCAATGACCTGCTTGATTACAAAATGATTTAATTGAGGACAGGCTTGAATTTGAATTTGAATCTATTACGTGTGTCCTTGTCTTGATATATGTCCTCATGTGTTTAGATAGAACAATCATTCAGATTAGCTTCCAAATAAATACAAAATTATTTGGCTCGGGTATAAGACTGTCTGAAATGCACAGATTATAATATAGAAGAAAGAAGACTTTAATTAAAATCTGCATTAATTCCTGCGCTATATTATGTGTATCACACGTGTCTCCCCTTAAAGACTAACATGGGTTTTTGCATAAAACTGGTAACACACTAAACAGTTTTCTTGTAGTTGGCATTTTATTGGTTGGCATTCTCAGACACAAAAGGAATAATGGAAGGCAAAAATCGAAGTCTCAGAACAGGTTTTCGATGTAAAGGGAGTAACTTCAAAAGAGCTCTAGGGCATCTTGCCGTATATATGGAGTTCCGCAGGGGATCAGTGTTGGAGTATGGGATTAGATAAGCTATTAGAAATAATTTCGAAAGTCATGAAACTTGCGAGGGCATGTTTGCTCACTTAGAAAGTTAATAGCGTGAGAATAAGCTATGTTTTAGGGAAAGTTGAAAGTAAATGAAACTGTTTTATATAATCCTTTTATTATTATTGACTTAGCGGATTGATTATGTGATTTGTTTATACTGGGCCAAAAAAATGTAGATCTATAATATAGGTTATTATTAAATGATGTTAATTGTAAATTAAAGTAAGTGAAGAGATTTTTGTATATATTAGATTTTCATGACGAATGAGACATATCACTTTGTGAGAATTACGTCAATAAAATTTGTTAAAAAAAATCGTCTGAGGCTCACATTCTTCTCACTAGCTAAACTAAATAAATAACATAACTAACCTAATGATCCAAGTGTTACAAATCCAACATTATGCAGATCTACGATGCTATGCTTTACTATTCTGCACTGGAAAAGGATCTAACTAAATTGACTGAAAAGTTACAAAAAGATTTGGACAGAATACATGAAATATGGTGTAGGCAGTATAAAAAATAACTAGCAACAAACAAGAGAGTAAAGCTATCAATTTTAGATTCATTTATCTCACAAGAAATCAAAATGAGGTATCCCCACCAAATCTAGAAAATGACCATCGAAGTAAGATAACTTGAAGATGCAACATAATATATATGGACCCCATGATTATACGAATATAATAGCAGAAGGAAGTATATATATATATATGCTTTTTCACCTGGCCTCGAACCCTAACCTATTATATAAGAAGAATTTAAATACTAAAAACCATACCCTGGTAGATGGATGATTTCATAGGTTCATAGATAACCACCTATCAATAACCACTGATGATAGTATTACTATAGATTAGACCCATATCTATGCCATTTAGTTATGGAGCAACAACGCTAAAAAAAACCCTCAAAGGTTTTGGTTTCAGTTCTTCACTTCCGCACTTGCACTTATTTTTAAAATGCTTTTTGCTTTTCTAAGTCAAATAAAGAATTCAAACAACAACAAAATATAATATTATATAATCCACATGATAATATACAGTACGCGTGGAGCCTCTCTATTGAGACCACCCTTGGGACTGCGCGATTTGTGGTCTCATAGCGAGGTGGTCTCATTAGAGGGGCTAATCTAATAAGAGGAAAGCAATTTGGGACTGAGAGAAACTGGTCTTAATAGGGGGTGTCTCTATAGAGAGGTGATCTTTATGCGAGGTTCCAATGTACTCAGAAAGTTGCCGTGAATCATGAAATGTAAATAATTTAATTAGATTTTCTCTCATACATAATAATGCGAGCTTGTGATAGCATATCGTGTCTATATTACGTTATAAATTGGTTTTAGACCGAATACAATCCTAAACGCTTTATTCCTCTATGCTGTTTAGGACCACGTAATAATTCAAAATACACAGCTAAATTGTATGTTATCGGATGACAAATTGTACGAGCAGATTTAAATAAGTTTTCTTCCTCAAGAGGATCCGAGAGAAATTTCAAGGTCAATTTTAGTCTACTAATTAATAACCAGCAATGATTTCGTAACAATCGAAACTAGAAATAGGGAACAGTGGGACTGGCAGAGTCAATATTGCTATCAGACAAAGATGATAAAGCGTGTATCCGTCAGCTCCATACCTTGATATTTGTCTTGGTAAACGCAATATAGGGTCAGGTAGCCAGTGACGCAGTGTTAGTTTAGCACCACAGCCCAGCACAGTCGTCATATCCATCCCGGATCCCTCTTTTATTTAAGCTCATTTTTATATTCCAGAGTTAACCTTGACTAAAATTAAGATGTAAAACAAAGGACAACAATTACCTCACCACAATGGCAGGGCGATTTCCGACTGGGGATTCCGAAGGTAGGTCATGAGCTACACAATTGGAATAACCAATGTTCTATTTAAGATGGAGGAAAGCATTAACTGACAAAATAGGAAATGAAATATATAATCTTATAAGTGATTACAACCCGCATTTTATCAGGGAGGTCTATACCGAGGGAGTGGAAACCGCAGACTGATCCAACCAGACCATACCTCACTGATTTTATGTAATTTCTGATGGTATGTTAAATGACCCACACACTATATTTTCCTTTCTTTATCTTAAGGAATCCTCGGAGAAGAAAATGTATCTACAATCTCAGCAAGTACTAGCATACGTCAATACACCTACACAGCAGTGGAAGGAAGTGAGTCAATGGTTTAATATGGAAATGTTTACTTTAATATCAAAAGAAAAATCTCAGACTTGTCATCATGAAATTATCTTATACCGATTCTTACACAGTCGTTTGATTAGTTATCGGTGGTTTATGGATGGAATTAACGAAATCAATAATGACATCTGGACGAATTGTTATCAGATCTCTCACTCCTTAAATATTATATATTTATTTCAGGTGCGTCCGTTCGTGGCGACAGTTTTGATTATGATGTTTATGTACATTATAATATTGAAGATCATGACTTTGTTAAGACACACATCATCAACTACCTGGATTCAGACCACAACGGCAATTTCAAAAGCTGCCATGAAGTCAAGGATTTCTTACCTGGCCGTTGGGTTGTTGACTGTATTGCTGAGGCAATGAAACGTAGCAGGTGGACATACATTGTTTACAGCAAGAATTCTGTCAATGATGGACACACAGGCTTTCTGTTCAAGCAGTGTGTCATGAATTCTGCTCTGACAAGGGTCGTTCCCATAATAATCGATGATGATATTGAGGTAGGATTCAACAAAATTGATTAAGCATTAAGTAATTGGTTGTGCACAATACATTTGCTATTGTGTCACACATTCAGTGGTATATGGAAAGGCATGTCCCTACCCAACCTAGATATAAGGGGGCCAGAGTTTGCCCCCCCTTCACACACACTCAATATCAAAGGGACAACTCATCCTGAATATCAAGGCGAAAATACAGCCTATAGAATAACAATTAATCTATTCTCGAAATTAATGTTCACTGTAAATTATTTTCATTACAAAATATGATATTTTTTCATTAGTGACGATTCAATTACCATTTTATGGTAGATGCTTTATTTTATGTATTTTTGTATATAATGTGTAGTGAGAGCTTTTCTCTTTGTATTTTTGTATAATAATGTGTAGGAAAGTAAGTAAACTCAAATAAATAGAAAATCAAACTTGACCCTTGTATATCACTATCAGATGATGCATTGTCAATCATCCCTACACATGTGATCAATCAAGTATGTGTTGGTATTACTTTTTAGTTCATTTGTCACATTGTTTCTGAGCCTTCCCCAGAAAGATTTTGTTTAGCTTGTATTGCAGACTCAGTTATTTTCGTTTTCAACTACTGTATATAAATAGTTTGATTTTTAGATAATAAGATTTTTTCTCACACTAGTGAAGAGGTGCGGTGAGGTTGGCAGTAAGTGGTCAAGTGGTCAAGTGACCACGGTGAGAGTATTGAGGTGTTAATACAAAAGCTAGGTGCCAGCACTGGCCAACCTCTATTTATATGAATATAATATGTGAAGGATATAATATTATATTAAAACACATATATAGATGTGATAGTAAGCTACGTTTATTATTTGTAAAGATTCCGGCTGGACTTTTTGACACGACGACAATGCTTGATTTCACCCTCATGCCTGAGAAAGAATTCCACAAAAGAATTGTGCAGAATCTAACCCAAAATAGCAACCTGATACCCGGTGAGACCATCTTAGTTTATCTGAAAAAAATTGGGACAATTGTGATGTTCAATAGACAAGTACAAAATCATGTTAGGTTATATCACTACCATGGCAAAGTATTTATAGATCTATAGATCTCTTGATTATGAATTATATACATGTATATATATGTAGTATATAACTGTATAATTATATGTAGGCTAGGCCTAGTGTAGACAAAATCAGCGGTGCCCAGTAGCTGTAGCTAATAAAGTAAGGTTCAAGAGTACAAGTTTCCTTTTCTCCTTATTCATCAAAACTAGCCTTAAGCTCACACACTGCATGTTCAATACATAAATACCATTGTTACAACAGATGTATTCGTATCATTTAGCATATATATTTATACAACGATACTTTTTATTTATGAAAGTGATGTCTTATTGATAAATAAATGATGTGTAGATCTTCATTTAATTTATTCATCTAGATGCAAGGCCACGCGAGCCAAAAGTTCGCAGAATACACGACGAGCAAGATAGTTCTGAATTGAGTGATCTTCATGAAAATTACGCAAATGACCAACTGCCAAAACAGAAAACTTCAAAGCAAACAGAGCCAGAATTTATGAGAATGCAATTGGATCCAAACAAAAATAAAGGTATGTAGCAGTTCATAAATCCAGTAGCCAATATAATAATTAGCTTTGTTTCCGGTTCACTCCAGCTGTGAACTATAGATAGGGGACGGTAACGTGTTTTAGGAAATAACCTTTCAAGAACTGGAAAAAAAGTTTATTTCGTAACAATTCCCTTTTAAACAATATAAATATAGATTCCAATTAAGAATTTTCCGATTAGGAGAAGCAGGAGTTAAATTCCTGCTTTATTCTCACTTTTGTAAATAAAAACAAAACAAAAAGACGTTCAGTGTATGTAGCCTACTCATTCAATTTATAAACAATTTATAAAGGATCATCTCGATTACTTTAACATTGATCGATGTATAATTGCATCATTGTGATGACTTGTATGAATCTTCGTTCTGAACAATTACATATCAGAGGAACGTTCGAGGAAGTGTGACATCAATAAGGAAATTTAAAAATTCGCTGAGCCAATTGCATTATAAAATTCTTATAATTTTTGTCATTTCCTCGTGGAGGGTTTGCTGACTGTTTTTATCGCAATCCTATTATTCTTTGTAGCTATTTTCATTCGGAGAAACTCAAGACATAACAGTGATGTGGACGGTAGGTTTTGATTTGATTTGAAAAAGTTTTTATTATTCGATTTAATAACATGATCATTAGGTAATTAAGTTAATACAAATATAATTATGCATTCAATAGTCAATTAATCAACTAATTGAATTATTGACCAATTAATTGCAGCTTCAGCTATTCTCATCATTATATAATCTTTTTCTTCTTTAATCTTAATTTCGATAATCATTTTCACTTGGGATCCATAACATTATGGTAGAGTCGTGTTTCTCAAGTGGTTTTTGGCTAATGATAATAATTATTTCTATTGGGTTGGGCTGGAATTCATGATTTGTGATGTATCACTATGAAGCAATATAGAATATGTGGTATATGTGATTCATTATTTCCTTTGTATTAAGAAAAGGTGTTTGGGCTTTTAGTTGTCATGTCAATAAAGTAGCACCTATTACGAAAATAGGTATGTCGAATGTATATAAATCCCTTGCTACCCAATTCTTGTTAAGAATAACCATGTTTTCTTCCCACCCTCTTCCTTACTATATTAGAACATACCGATTCGGTGTCCATTGATGGTAGTACTTCTGGAATTAACTTCAGCGATTTAGGTACGTCCATACCAGAATATCATTCTGAGATAAAGAGCTTGTGGTAACAGGTTACATCGCCTAAAAGCTTTTTCCTGTAGGCTTATTGATATGATTGCTTAAAGATATTTAAAACAAATCTTTTTACAAGCTATGAAAATCCATTTGAATAAAGAATAAATTGATTGCAGATGATTTCCGCAAATGGTCAATTGAACATTTTCACAACGACCCCGAGGAGTACATAAAAAGATTTGTCAAGACTGATCAATCCAGCAAATTATTCCGAAAAATCGAACGCACTCTTCTCAGGGATGTTTTACCGGAAGTACCAGGAGCCAGAGACGCTGCACTTGTCCACAAAACGAGCCTCGTTTTGCTTGCAAGCAGTCCAAGTACACTGGTCAAGAAGAGGGCACTGGACATCCTGGAACAAACATTGGTCAAGGATGACCTCTACAGTCCGTCGGGTGCCGACGGCCTCATGGTGACGGAAGAAAAGCTCCGAGCTTCCCTCATGGACGAGCCTTTCCGATCAGAGACAATGGATTTTCAGACTTCGCGTTTGGTCGTCTATGGGAGATTGTTGTTCTACATGGCTATGCATGTGGAAAAGCGACACTTGACAATTGATCAAGTGAGACTGCAACACATGTCCCAAATAAAGGAAATGATCCAAGACAGACTAAAACAGAGCAATCATCAGACAGAAAGCAAAAATTATGCTCTGCGCCTAGTGACACATGCTTATGCACACTTGGAAAAACTTCTACGCGATTTTAATCGCAGGGTGGTCCAGGATAAGATTTCCGATGAAATAGAACAGCTTGGAAATGTTCGAGACTTTCTGTACTTTTCACCTCTAAGTGTTCTCGAAAGAAAACTGAAGTTAAATGCATATTGGATCAATATGGACATCATCTTGAGTCATGTCGGTAATATGGTAAATATAAATTTAGATATCCTCACCATTATCAGAAGATTAATTGTGTAATTCTAAACCATTATAATTAAGCAGCTTAATATTGATTTCAATACAAATAAGGATGCATAATTTCCTTTTTGACCTACCAGGCGGTTGAACAGTTATGATTGCCGAAATTGTTATGCAATTGAAGAGAATGCGCAGCATTGTGGTAAAGCAATATTGTTGAAATCTTCTATTACTATATCATACCATTATGTTCATTGATTTGAAAATCATTGCGAACACACAAGAGACTTGACATGGTGGGTATTCAGAAATAAAACTTTCGCAAACTGTCCGATGTTAATGGCCAGAATATCCACGTTCCTCCCACAGTTATCAAACCTCTAATAACGCATGTTTCAGGTGTTCAAAGATGCACAATACCTGAGAGTGCTCCTCCAACATCTGGGTTTATTACTCATACCATTTCCCGAAGTCAAGGTACAATACAAAGCTGGTGTCCTGCTCAATGTGTCCAAGATTCTTGCCAAGCTGTGTGTGTACCACAAAACTAAAGGTGCAGTTCCATTAATCAAACTTCATTATAATTTTTGGCTGTCTGATGATTTCTAATTAATCAAAGAGGTTTTCAACGAACGTAAATGGTCAATTCTCTCGAAATGGACCCAATGGGCTCAAAATGAGTTCTTAGAAAAGTTTTTCTAATTTTGAAATAAAGTTATTTTTTTTATATATTAATGGGAGAGCCGAGAGGTTCCTAACAAAATTAAAAATACTGGGACAATCAGCCTGCAGTTCAGCGTTATTTCATGCAGTAGGGATCGATTTTCTTTTGTAAACAGTTTTATTTCAGTGTTTCAGTGTTTCTTTTTTCTCTCTCTCGAAAGTGATTTGATTACCGTACGTTCTGATATGTACAACGTTCTAGTGGGTGAGTAGTTCTCATTTACTCTCTAGAATTGCAACATAATCACTCATTGAGACGTACTCATTCCGACTTAATCACTCATCTATGTATTCCCCTTCCATTTATTCACTTTAATTACTGGGGATATTTCATTGCCCGATCTTTTAGGACAAACTATCTACTGAATGGAATTCTTTTATCATGCATTGGATTGTTTTTATCAATTTATATCAAAAAGTACAAGAAATTCATTTTGCGACGTAATCATACACTACATTAACCACGTTCCATTAAATGTCTATTAATGCTTGTATCTTTAAAAGAAATTAAGGCATCATGCTGTTTCATACCGTCATTGGAAAGAGCTTCAACCCCCTTTGACATGTGATATAAAAAGTCGATTTGTGTATAGTTTTTCTAATGTGAGAATGTTGTAAATATCTGCGACGTAATCACTCATATAATCTTAGCCTATTTTGCAAAGTCATAACATCCATAAACTGAGCTGTTGAAGGTCGACATTTATAAAGGTCTATAGCTGAAATACAATAACAATTGACTTTTATGATAAATATAGAGTGGTAAGGCATATTATTTCCCGTTTTTAAAAGACATAGGCCCTAAAATTGACATTTTGGGTAAAACGTTTTTTTAGTTTAAATCCTAGAAATACATATCCTACATATGCAAATGTATATAGCAAGAATCCTCAAGCTATGATCATTGCATCTATGCAATCTATTTGTCTGTAAGTGTAAAAGCCACTGAATTACATGGCAAAGAAGGCTAAAAACGGCTTTGGGCACATTTCGTGAAAATTGACCATATATATTTTCTTTTCTTTATGTCCGGTTAGATTAGTTTTATGACTTTTATTTCACGTTTTTCTGGAAGGTCTTGATAAGGAGGGCTTGTACCAGCATGCAGGTAACATGTATTAAAAATGAAAATTCTAGGTATGGTGCCTTTTGTAACCATATATAAGGTATAACATACTGATATTAAAATTAAGCCATTAGAATCGACCTGGATATGAATGAAGGCTAAACACCTTCCTCCTGGATTCGTCAGAGATTATAACTACTGAAAATTCCATAATTTTGTAATTGATGCTGTCTTTGAAAAGTTTATAATTATATAGACTGAAATTTGACTTTAACATTTGTTTAATATAATTTTTGACTGATGCTTCATCTGGTATTAGATGTACGTATTGCTGCAATATTCGGATATGACACACCAAAGAAATCACCCGGACTGAAGGATATCTGGGAATGCGCTATCGCAGGGAGCGATCCTGAATTTTCCCAAGCTCTATCTGAAGTTGTTATGCCCCTACTTCTGAATGCCTCAGATGTCGAAGTTAGGAAGTTGGTGTACGACAGGTTCTTTGTTTGCCAATATTCCTGCATCTCCTCATCCGGATATCAAGTAATCGATGTAAGTTTGATATAGACATTGCATCTTGCCTGAGGTGTTTTCAAATCTTTTTAAAAGACTACTGCTACAAATTCTACATTATTTTACAAATGAAAGTGCATTAATTATCAACGCTCTTAGAAATATAATGTTTGTCTCATTCTGTTCTAATAGGTAGACGAGAGTGTCATATTGAAAGTGGCAGCTAAACATGTGGCTGAACAATACCAATATGGTGGTGACGTATTAATATTCGATTCCATACCAAATACCATCCATCACTCCCATACAACTCACATTATCGAAGGGTATTTCAATCACCTATCCAAAGTGGCTATGAAGCTTCCAAGAGATTTCTCAATATTGAGCCGACTCAAAGAACGCCAACTCTCACCTGAAGACCAGCTACACATAGAACTTCAAACTTTGAAGAGATTAAAACATGAAGGGATTCTCTCAATCATAAGCTGGTCTTGTGAAGAGTTTGTTCCCTTCCACTTTGTGGTTGAATACATGGATGCTGGTAATCTACTAAACTGCCTTCATTCTGCAAGACAAAAGTCAACTTTAAAAGTCAAATCACTGGATCTCGCGGACATGTGCATCCAAGTAGCTGAGGCCTTGGTGTACCTCAAAAACGAGAAAGTAGTACACCGTGACATTTGTGCTTATAATGTACTAGCAGCAAGCACAAGTCAACCACGAGGCTGCCCATGGCAGCTTAAGTTATCTGGATTTGGTTTGGCTCGGACCGTTAACACCCACGACAGAAAAGAGGCTGCAGAGAAAACCAGTGACAGTGATTCTGTCCTGGCTAGATGGTCAGATCCAGAGTCCTTGACCAAAGCGGTCTGGTCTTTGCAAACTGATGTTTGGATGTTTGTATGTCTCGTGTTTGAAGTGTTCACTCTTGGGGCTCATCCTTTCCCAGAGTGTCAAGAATCATCTGATGCAGTGCTTATGGTAAATGCATTTTTTACTCATGATAACATGTTGACAATTCACGCGGGTCTCTAATTTATATGGATTTTGTAGGTTTTACCAGTTTTGTCTATTATCATTATTTTAATTCAAACAGATAAATTTATATAAAAACCATCTAGCAGACCTCTTAATGACTAAGAACGTTAAATAGATAAAACTTTACTCATGCACATATCGTTATTACTGAAATTGTACATAAACAAATTGAATTAGTTAAAATAGTTCAACTGTCCATACTTTTTTCCAGTTTGGGCGGGGTCACAGGTTGATGCAACCTCACTGTGTACCAAGTTGCATTCACCTGTTAATCCACGAGGGAATGCATTCCAACCCCTTGAATAGAATCACCATCTCCAAATGTCTTGCCAGTCTCAAGGACTTAAGGCGTGATTGGGCAACCGGTACGTTAAGCATTGATAGATGAATGAGCTTGTTGAAAATTAATAGACATGACTTAGGGAATTTAGCATAGACACGTTATATTAAGGCTCGCATTTGTATACCACTCTAATTCCTTGCCATTGTTTACCTGTTAAAACAGTCAGATTAACTGTTGCAACTGTTGAATACCGGTTGTAACTGTTGTTTAAGATGACCAACTGTTAATCAACGGTTAATTGCCCCCGTTGTATAACAGTCAGAATCTAAAGCAACAGTTGAAAACCTGTCGTCTACCAGGTACAGCTACCTACCTGAATGCTCTAAGGCAAGATATATTATGTGCCTACTGGCCTGCCTGACTCGTTGAGAACCCCAGCAGCATGCAGGACAAGGGGTGGTGTACCTAGTGTACCATGGGTGACTTACCAGATACCCTTCACAGTCTGTGTTTCGGTTCTTGTGAAGCAGTTTTTATTTTAGTTATTCAGATATATCAAAAGCATTACATTTTTTTCTTCTGATTTTGAGTGATATTATTTTCAGATCACAGTGGGAAAGAGCCAGATTTTAAGTATCCTGATTTGCCGAGAAGAACCATGGAACGGGTAAGCTACTCATCCAGTACTGTGGACTATTTCACCATATATAATTTATGTTTTTTACCATAGAGTGTGATAGAAGTGAATTGAATTCGATCATTGGGGAAGAGGAGCAAATCCACTCATCCCTAAGATACATCCCTACATTGTCCTACACCTCTCCTCACATCAAGTTTCATTTAGATCAGTCCCTATAATATAAAGACTTTCACTTCTCATAATGTCTAATTAAATGTGATCAAACATATTCAAATTCTAATCCTTTCAGGCTATAAGTCAACCTCCATTACATTTTTAAAATCTTATAAAGTCACAAATTTAATTAATCAAGGTTTTATTCTCCCCCGATGTTATTAATAAAATTTTCTTCTAAACCCTTAATCACTCTTGCCCAATAGGTGTTAAGTAACATTGCTTAAGCTAATCATAATATCAATATTATTAATTATTATATAGATTATTAATTAAACATTAATAATTATTATATTTCAAAATTTCTAATTATGCCAATGAGTTATTATTGTACCAAAGGGTTGACCAGTCTAATATTACGTTGACCAGCCTAATATCATGTAACCATAGTGACCAATCACAGCTGGTCAACAGCGATATCAAAACTTCACTAATGTAGTCTACATTTATCACTCACTCCAAACGTGACTCACTATTTTATTTTCAACATATACCAATATTATACATAACACTGGCGGAGTAACCAGGTTCTTTTCACAGTACATCTCACCATAATACCCTTACCCATTCACAAAATAAGGATTTAGGAACATTTCTCAAAGAGTGTAT
This sequence comes from Sthenelais limicola, assembly GCA_942159475.1. Lineage (NCBI taxonomy): Eukaryota > Metazoa > Annelida > Polychaeta > Phyllodocida > Sigalionidae > Sthenelais > Sthenelais limicola. Next base: position 31,212,660 of record OW804094.1, on the reverse strand, counting down.
CTATGATATCAAAATGTGGGCAATCAACAGTGCTATTAATAATCTACCATACTCATGTGATAATCTGGTACATAATCACAAAGTTTGGATATGTAATATAATAAGTGAGCATGACAAGGCTTAGGGGTTTGTGGGGACTCTTACAGAAGAAACGTCCAAACAGTGAGTTCCAGTTTATATAGATTTATCAACGTTTTTAATTTACAGATTACCCCCGCGAAATTCCAAAAACGAATTGAAGAGTACAACAAGTGTCAACCTAATAACCTGCTGTATTCATCTGTGGGAGCCTCAACCTCTGGAGCTAAGCCTAAGGAAAAGCAAGAACGTAAAAAGTTCTCAATAAGGGTAAGCACCACCCATCAACTTACGTATACAGAGCAGCAGTCCTTTCACTTTTGTTTATGCCATTTACCCCATTCCTTGTTAATTTTAGTTGCTAATCACTGATAAACTAGTCATTTTCGTTTTTCTTACAATTCTGTCTGTTACTGTTTAACAAGAACCGAGCATTCATTTGCAAACCTTCCAGTTATTGTTGTCCTGTCAAGGCAACAGCAGGAAAAACTGCAATTTAGGGAATGCTGTATTTTCGCCATATTTCTGTCATAATAATATGATATAACAATATTAATCAATCAATCAATAAACATCTACTTAACTGAACCCACATAGTTACTTTGAGCCTTTTCGTCACAGTTACTACATACTCCTGAACAAATTGATGCATCAAATGCAGACCAACCGATCGCGTCCTTCAAAGTATTTGGAGCACATGTAAGTTAATTATTATCCTAAATTTAGTTATAACTGATAAGATAATCCAATATATAAATCGTTATAGAATATGTATCTGGAAATAACCATAGTTCATTCGTTTATTTAATAGAAACATTGCTTCATAAGCCAAGAAACTCTCCAGCAGAGCAATTGGAACATTATAGAGAATCTCAAGCAGCTGAACTCAAAGAACATCACAACTGTGTTCGGCCTCGACCGCCAGAATCCCGTGCTTCATGAAGGTATTCTAGTAAGTAAACTTAAAATGCATTTAGCCCCTTTAGGTGACTATGTACCATCCCTCATTAGCTGGGCAGTTCATGGATTGTTGCAAAGTTATCACATCATAAGTAGTAATAGAGTTGAATGATGTTTATTCCTGATAATTATTGTAGGGTGACAAACAATAAACCATTTAGAAGGATCAGGTTTACTTCAGTTTGTAAAGACGCCTTAGGGGTAAAAAACCGAGTGTTTACATTTGTCCACAGAAAAAAAATCAATGACGTTTTAGGTATACTATTAATTATTTTTAGGTGTAGCTATTAATTATTTCTCTGATATCTGCCATCTTTCTCTGGTCATCCATTTGTCTGGTCATCTTAGTATCTCTGACAAAACTGTAAGACAATTTCTGTGGGCCGTACCTTAGAGTAAAGGAAACAGAGGGAGTATTGGTATCTTATTTACCCCCTGTATTTGCCTTGCCCAACGATGAGAGAGACCACCTATGGTTTGTGTGGCGGGATGGGTGGGGGTGGGGGGCTTTCTGTACCATGATGGACTTTACTAACTATTTGATATTGTATTGAAATAATCCTGAAACTGGTATCCAAAGCACGAAACTATAAATGATTTGTTAATATTGGAATTATCTTGGTTGGACGAGGTCAGGAGCACCCCACTGCTAAGGGCTGGCGGCGGAGGTCATGGAACCTTGGGGAGTGCGTCCTCTATCTCGTTTACTCTAAGGTCCGACCAACATTAAGTTACTGACAAATGATATCAACTATACCATTTTCATGTTTACTTGCATATTTTCAGGAAACTGAAATGTTATCAGGAGGGAATATTCTTGAGGCTATTCTCCACGACCCATCAACAGTGAACGTCTGTCACGTGGTTGATTGCATGGTTCAGATAGTTGAAGGTCTGAGGCATCTCCATAGCAAGGCACATCTCATTCATACCGACCTTAGAGCCCAATACATTCTTGTTCACAAGGACAGAGCCTCAGGGGTAATGACACTAAATATGTCCTTCATTAATTAATGTTCTATATGTATTGTATAGATCTATATATTTCCATTCAGGACAGCCTCGTCTATTTGTGTACCTCTTCATACGATCAATATCAATTAACTACATGCTCATAACTAAAGAGGTCTCAACATTTGGTTTAAAAGGTGTGGGGAATCAATCTAAATACTGGCAAATTACAACCAGATCAGAAATATTAACAATCAGAAATATTAACAGCATCTTGAACAGTAGCTTGGAGTTCATAATATCATCCTCACGGGCAGTGATTATGTTAACATATACCGTATTCACATTTTAATGTTATTTATATCATGAGACGATATATCATGATTACCGTATTTCCACCTTTAGTTTCATGTGCCATAAGCGGGCTTTACATCCTACATAATGATCTTGATGCCCATTGTTAAATTTATGGTAACTGATTACCTTCCAGGGTTTCTTCAAAGTGAAAATAGGTCGTCTTGCGCGATGTCGGAAATTGTTCAAAGGGGCTGTTGATAAGGAAGGCCGCGTGTCTGATGATAGACCAGTTCCCGAAGATTCCTTACGCTGGTAAGAACGTTTTATTACACATTATTTTGCTTATGATGAAGATAAATGATTGTTTAATTATGAAAGACAACAAAAGACTACATGGCAGTTGTCTGTCTCGTACATATAAACTTAATGGCAACTTTTATCTAAATTTAGAAAGAAATACTCCTTCTACAGTACCACAGTATATCGTTTTTGCGAGAAATATAAATCATCTTTCTCTTTCTGAAAAATATACTAATATATTGTAAAGATGCGAAATCTTCAAACTATCTTAAGATGAGATGTAATTATAGTGACGTGATGAGGATATTGATACAGTTATGACTTATTTCCAGGGCTCCCATTGAAGTCCTCTACTCTCCTGCATTTTTCTCCAAGGCCAGTGATGTCTACAGTTTAGCTATGGTCTTCTGGCAAATGATATATGCTCTTCAAGTTCCAGGTGACCCCGATTCCAGGTGTCTGGTGCCCTATCCAGAGTGGCCTCTTGATAGGGATGTGGTGAGTGCAATGCAGAATATCTATAATGATTTGCTTAAACATATATTCGCTATAGAATATGTAACTTCCTCACATGTGATGTGTTTCAGGAAAATGAGTCACAAGTCGCAAACAAGATATTTTCCAAAGTAATTTATTGACAACATTTCTTTGTTGGAATGTTCTCATTTTTGGGAGGCTGTTGTGTCCCAGAGTCGTCATCTGTACGATATATGTAATATTACAGACTTTTCCTGTTTTTTGCACATATTACGCATAGCCAAAATACATTACTAAAACACCTTTTCCTATTACCGACTAGATATTCCTATTCCTGGAACAAATAGTTTCATGGCACCGACTATTTCTTCATTACTGAGATCTTTTCTCCCATTACAAGAAGTCTTTTTACTATTACCACTCCCCTATGACCTGCTGCTATGACGCATTGCAGTTGGTCCTTTTAAAATATGACAGTGAGGATTTCTTCCTTTTGTGTTCCTTTCCTATGCGTCATGGATAGGGATAGACTTGCGCACCTTGATTAATTTTATAATCTAAAAAATATTAATATATACAAATAAATGCAATTTATCCACACACAACCACTATTTCTTGGGCATTACCTACAAAACAATTATTGAACTAATTATTCTTTTACAGAAATGAAATGTATGATATAATAACCAAATTACTTTGGTCGGATTTCTGGTCTATGACAATAGCCTAAGGGACTCAGTGCTAGTCTACTAGCCACTATTCAGACACCACATAGTAGTATATGAAAATGAGGAACTGACTCTGGCATAAGAAAGATGGCTATGTGTACATATCTCTGTGAGAGAAAGAAAAGAAAGTATCTCTTCGGATATTAGGATATCCATAAGTCGTGTTGATTATGCATTGAAATATTTTAGAAAAGGAAAATGATATTTGAAAAAGAAAAATGTTTGATATGTTTGATATTTACTATGGCACATTTTTATCCTGACAGTTATGGGACAAAACAGGGGCTTAGCACTTTAAGTCATATTAAATCCGTGGAGTAGATTTAGTTCCATTACTGGTAATTCTCCACCCAGAACTATTGTAAACTTTTTTTTTCAAACATGAATAGAACATAAAATATAGAAACACTTCTTAGATACCCTTCATGTTTAGGTCTACCATCATTGGAATCCATTTGATCTCATCTTTTCAAATATGATGATATCTCAAAATTCATTTTTTTTGCGACTTGTGACTCATATCCTTATAACACATCGCATGTATATGTTGATGTTATGAATAAGGTAGAGTTTGACAAGAAACTAACCAAACGACGTGCCTCTTTTCTTGTCCAATGGTATATAATATAAAATATTAGGTCCATGGTTGTTTTAAAATATACAATTAACTTAAATTAATTTGATACATTACTTTAGTCGCAAACTTTACATTAACGGAGATTTTTTTTCTCGGCAGTTCCATCACAATTTGCTTCTTGGCAAGCACCCTGAACAGCCTGCATACTGTCCGGATTGGGTCTACCTTCTCATCAAACTGTGCCTTCGTGACCGGTACAAACGGCCCAGTCTCGATTATATCCAAGAGACTTTGACATCCAGGTCTGTTTTAATGGTTTAAAAAACGTTATCTTTCTTAAGCATTTTTGTAAAAACAGCGAACGTTAAATGAGTAAAAGCGCCCAGAATATTGGCTATATAAAAACATAGCATGACAATTATGCATTTTTTTTTCGTAATGTGAAATAATTGGCATACTTATACATGTATTTCAATTGCCAGCTGCAAAATTATTTTACTCACTATATATAATGTACCACACAACCAGTTGGTCTTACTTCTCCTCGTTAATATTGCAGGGAGCCGTTCAAGTCTGAATTACTTCAAAGTGTCAAGCGGCAACTGGAATCTTCCCCTCATTTCAATGAAGTCAACTTCAATGAAAGTCAGCCTAAAAATGCACCGCATATCGACCCCCACCCCAACACACTGCCTACCAGAACCCAATGGTGCGATGACAAATTCGACGAGAGTGCCGAATTCTACCTACGCGGGGCTCAATTTGGGTTCTATGAAAATCAAAGCGATTCATTCAGCTTCAATCATAAAATTAGAGAGAGAAGAAAGGCTGAAGAAAATGACGACGGCTACACAGAACCGCAGAATGCAGGTTGCTACCATTACGAGAATTGTGCCAAATCAGACGATGAGGATACCTACTACGAAATTCCCGATGAACAAGAACTATATGTGAATGAACATGCGGATTACTCGTATGCTTACATGGGAAGAAACGAGATCATTGCATCTCTCAAGGACACAGATGGATACGGGCCAGTGGAGTACCAGTCTATCCATAGAGGTGGCGAACTAGAAGTGATTCTGGAAAGTGACCTCACCTATATCAACCTCAACTACGATGCAGATTATAGTGACGAACCTTTGTATGAGAATAACGAATTAGACAATTCTCCGGAGGATGTTTACCAAATTAAGAAAATTTCAAATCCTCCCGTACAAAATTGTGAACCTCTCACGGTCGAATCTAAGGTCACATCAAAATCATCAGACAGCACTAGGAACAATTTGGAAATGAAAAGCAACGGTCAAGAAAGAGTTGTGAAATCAGCTCTAAACTTTTCTCCGGCAAAACGAGGCCACCGACGGGTTAAATCTGAAACTGTGCCTTCGAATATTATCTATAGCGAGCATATGAACCAAGTAGAGACTTTTAAAAAGAAACACAGGAGGGCACATTCATACGATACAGCGAAACTCGTGAAAGAGGTAGCCATTACGAAAACCACTTCAGCTGAAATAAAACAGTTAGTTAATGAACTTAGTGTTGACGATACTCTAGAAATGAGAAAGGCCAAAGTCGAGCAATGGAGGCAAGAATCAGTCATAGAGAATGGGACATGTATGGGTGCTGTAGGTGGAACTGTGGAAGCACCTGCTGGAAATGTGACACAAACTGAAGGATTAGAAGGACAGAATTCCAGAACGGAGACCGATTCAGATTCAGAATATTATGATGATGTTCTGATCGAGCCATCATCCTATTCACAGGAGAAGTTCCTGCACATCGCCATCAATCCTGATGATGTGTATAGAGTTGTGGTGCGAAACTTCACAAATGGGTCTGAGAAACCAAATGCACACAACCATATACAATGACAACACATTCGCTGTCACATGGAAAGAACCAAGATGTATACATTTTATAAATACAATTTGTGAGGTATATTGAACCAGGAAGGTCTATTGAACTGTTCTATGTTCTGTGACACAATGGTGCTGATAACCTTTTATCAACTGCAGCTATCAGTATACAGTCATGTATCATGTATGTGAAAAGGTCAGTTCCTATGAACTTGGTACAGAGGATATTTTGGGCTACGATTCTACTGAATTTAAACTACTTATCATCTACACATATCATTGTACATAATTATATCCAAGGGTCCGCAGCAAAAATTGGGAACATGGACTTAAAAACATTGTGCCTTTGATGGCAAATTGAGTTTTTTTTGTTGCCACTCCGAAGCTCTTGGATACAAACAGGGTAAAAGTGATAAGTCCCATTTTTAAAGTGCAATTGACACATCGATGGGGATATTTGACCACGCCCCCAGTTGCCCCATCCGCCATGCCACGCCATATATCCTACCTTCCTCCTTGGTCACCTCAATACACATATATAATCATGTATTCCATTCCCCACTTTCCTTCCAGCTTCATCTCGGACGGTTACTGTTTATTGTTACTTTCTTATGGTAAATAAACCATATTGTTGCTCATGGTTCAGGCCAAACTGTGACTTGATCTCATCTTTATTATCGGACAACCAGGCAGGTCAACATATCTAATATATACAGCTGTAGAAGGGTTTTTTTGTCACGCATGTTCTGGGAATCTGTGATCTCCCCATTAGTCTTTTTGGTATGTACAGGTCCGTCTGGAGGACATTATATGTGGTTTGTGAAGGTATCAGGGGTGAAAATGTGATTTTGAAGCCTTTTTTAAATTGGGATCTACACACTCTATTTATAGCTTGGGAAAGCCCCTGTGAGATAATATGTACCACGTGATAATATGGCGTGTCATGGCGGCGAATGAGTAAGACGTGTATCCGCACCGCTCGTAGCGTGAATCACTAAAAGGCTTCTCTTACATGGATATTTACTACCGATTGCTTCTGATCATTGTGAAATGACTATACTAGTTGTATGGAGAACAATGCTACCAATATTAGATCACTAAGATCGCAAAGGGACCTAAAATCACTGAATTTATTCAACAAGGACGATCTACGTAGTATGTCTAACACAGCGCACCAAGCATCGATACACAGTGTACCGATAAACAAAGACAATTCGCGGAATATGCACAGGCCTATGTGTCCACCCAAAGACAATTCGCAATCGATGAATGGAAATAATTTCCAAGGACCACCTATGCAGACATTTATACGACCAAATACAAATTTCCAAAACGTGAATTCTGTGCCTCAAAACCAATCCTACTCAACAGTTACAATGGATCCCACAGCCCAACAGCAAATGGCCCCCCCACCGGCATCGCAGATGACAGTTCAGACGTATCATCAACAACCAAATTCACAAGCTCTACAACAGCAATCGCCTGCACAAGTTCAGATAAGTCAAATGTATTATGACCAGTTTATGCAGTCGGAGTTCATGATTAAATTTGTACAAAGAGAACAAAAACTAGATGAGGTATTGAATGGGTTTGCTCAAATGCAAGGCTCAATGAATCAAATGCACGCTCTAGCTACATCAAATCAAACGCAAATAACTAATCTGACTACCAATGTAAATACAATTACTGAGGCCCAAAAATCACTTGATAACACGATAAGACTAAATCTCAACAAATTGCATGAGAAAATTGAAAGCCTTTCCAGTCAGATCACCGATAACAAATCAACGATCGAAAACATAAAATACAATTCTCACTTCCCCGTAATGAACAATAACAGAACAATGTTTGCCCAATCAGCCCAAGGAAATGCTCCCATTTCGGGCTCTAGTGTACAAAACATAGATTCTTCGTATCCTCCCTCAAATGAAAAACCAAGAGACATGAGGATAATTATTAGAGGGCTTGAGGAAAAACCGAATGAAGTTTTAAATGATGTGTTGAAAGAGCTTTTTGACAATTTGGAAATTAACATGGATTTCTCCTACCCCGAAAGGTTAGGGAAATATAGGACCAATGCAAATTACCCTAGACCAGTAAAAGCCACGTTGCCATCAACTAAGCTCAAAATTGAAACCTTCAGGGCAATCAACAAAAATAAACACAAGCCGCAATTGAACAACATAAGAATATCTTCTGATTCGACCGAAGAGGAGCAATTGTACCTGAGCGAGGCTAGGACAATTGCTAATGCCGCTCGAACAGTCCATAAACTGAACGCGCGGCCCAGGGGCTTTGATGTAATCATTGAGGGCGACGTGTATAACAGGGATAGTTTTGACAGACTCCCAAGTGGTATCACGAAATCGAACGCAGCCACGATAGAAACAATTGACGGAGTAGCCTTTCAAGGGCATATGAGCCCTTTATCAAACATGCACGAATGCCAAGTCGAGTTTGACGGTTATATAGGAAGCTCAGTGGAACAGCTGTTCCAAGTCAGAAAAGGCATATTCATTGGAGCAGACAAATCTCTGCTGGAAAGGATCAAATCAGTTAAAAATCCTTACTCCGCAAAAAGATTGGCAAACCAATTCCCTGAATCAGAGGATTGGAATAGGATTTCGGACGAGACTCTCCTAGATTGTATGAGAAGAAAATTTACACAATCGAGGGAACTAAGAGACTATCTACTGCAATTCGATAAAGACGCTTTCTTTTATGAGGCGACCCTCGATAAATATTACGGGTGCGGGTTCCATCTGACGGATGCCCCAACGATTTCTAGGGACAAGGTGAAAACCCAAAATGTTTGTGGAGAACTGATTTCTAGGCTGAGAGCTGAACTAGACAACTAAAACCGCAAGTTATACACTATTTTTCTCATTTACTATTGACTGATATATCTCTCTGAACAATATATCTCTCTGAACGATATATCTCTCTGAACAAGTATGCCTTACTTCGAAATTTTGTTGATAGGTGACTCTAGACTAAAAAATTGGGAACTACCTCTATGGAAACTCCTGAGAGCTTATAACTGCGATGATTTGAATGTTACCATCCTCCCAATACCAGGAGCCAGACTGGAAAAGATTGGAAATGAAGCGATAATCAATTTTGAGTTTAAACAATTTGACCTCTGTTATGTTATCGGCGGCATAAACGAACTAACAGAAAAAATACGAGGCAGAAATATATATTCGCGCTTTGCTTCAGCTTCTGAAAGTATTGAGCATATCAACAGAGAATTATATAGTCTAACCAGGAAATTGGATGCAATTGCCAGAGCAGTCATAGTAACAGAAATACCAGGAATCTCCCTTAATCAATATACTAAGGGATGGATAAATTCAGCTAAAGAACAAGACGAGATACACAATGCACTTAGCACTGTAAATACCCAAATAAGAAGAAGAAATAGGAAAACCAAAGTAATCGGTCCACATTTTGAAGGGATAATTCACAAAAAAAGGAAAAGATACATAGCCCATCGCTATTTGTCAAAAACCCGGGATGGGTTGCACTTCAATAGAGAAACCATAGAGAAATTCGTCCGCTTAACCTTCACAACTTTCTATAAGAACCTACACTCAACATGCAACTGAAATAAGGACAACCAGTAAAGGTTTTGCTAAATTTAAATACTTGTAACATACTAATGTGTGGCAAACAAGTACGGCATCAAGTTTAAATAACTTGAAGTTAACTCCATCTCAATATATAACTAGAGTTTCTATCTCATAAAAATACGGATCTATGTTTTTTTTTTTTTTTTTTTTTTTTTTTTTTTTTTTTTCATTCCTTCTATGATCTCAGGTACCGAATCTTCTTCCCTCCCAACCTAAATTTAGAAATACTCGTAACACATCGTATCTGTGGCAAACGAGCAAGTTTGAAACAAAAGTGTGTAATAACTGTAGACAAGTAAGTGAACTGAGATGCCCCAGTGTAAATATGATGTCAATTATATGGTATACCAATAATCACTCTATGTTAGTGGCAAATTGGATACTATTGTATATGTATATAAAGGATTCTTTTGTTGATCACTGAAACGTGTATGTATGTTAGTTAGTGGTCTCTTTCCATGATTTTGGTGAATTATCGCTGCGGGTGGTGCGAACCCCATACTCTGCCTTTATACCCCACCTCCATAACCCAACAGGCTTTATCGCCGCATTGCCTGTAACCCCTAAAAATAGGCTGAAAAACAATGTTATGTAAAAAAGGCCTATCCATAGCTCACCTAAACACTCAAAGCCTACCAGGTAAATTTGACTTATTTAAAAATGAAATATCCAATCTAGCACCTAAAATAATAGGTTTAACTGAAACATGGCTCCATGATAAAATAACTGACCATGAAATTGAACTACCTATGTATAATATAGAAAGACTAGATAGAGATTGGTATGAGGGAAACAAACAAAAACCAAAGAGAGGGGGGGGAGTAGCTATTTATGTAAATTCCAATATAAACTACACTCCATTACCACTTATGAATATCAGCAGTAAAGACTGTGAATGTATATGGATTAGAATTAATCTCAACTTCTCGAAACCCATATTTATAGGCTGTTTATATAAACCACCGAAAGCCAACCATGAAGTTTTTATTCAATATATTACCAGTAAAACGGCCGAAATTACTGCCAACAAAAAGAATGAAATTTTTATAATGGGTGATTTTAACATAAATCTTCTTGAACCAAGGAGTAAAGAAAGAAAAGACATAAAAGATTTTGAGGAGAATATGAACCTCACGCAGCACATTAAAACCCCAACTCGTTTTTTCCTAAATGATCAGAAAACCCTAACTGGAACTTTAATAGACCACTTTTATTCAAACTCCAACATTATCATGGAATCTGGCGTACGTAATGTATCTTTGAGTGATCATGAACTAATCTACATTATCAGAAAAAAAAGTACACCTAAACCTAAATCAGAAATAAAACTAGGAAGATCAACTAAAAATCTTGACATAAATAGGTTCAACAGTATACTAAAAAATGATTTTAACTGGAATACTTTCTTCAATATAACATCATGCGAAAAAGCATGGGAAATAATAATATCCAGAATAACACAAACCCTAGATAGACTAGCTCCTTTAAGGAGAATTAAAATCAGAATCTCAAATGACCCATGGATTTCAAATGATATAATTGACTTGATTAACGAAAAGAATAGAATTAGAAAAAGAGCTGCCACATCAAAAAGTAGTACTGACTGGAATGAAGCAAAAAGAATTAGAAAACAAACAAACCAAGCTATAAAAAATGCCAAAAGAAATTTTATACTTCAGGAGTTAGATGAAAATTCTAATGATCAGAAGAAATTTTGGGAAGTAGTGAATACCTTAACTCCAACTAGAAACAAAAACCAGACAATAAATCTCACAGACTCCCATGACCAAATTATAGATAACAAAGATCTTCCTGACTATATAAACGATTATTTTGGTAATATTGCTTCAAATTTAACCAAAGATCTCACCCCTAACTGGACACCAAACTCCCCAGCCAACCCAAACTCAATTGAGAATATCTATACAAATGAAAATGAAATTCTCACCCTTTTGAGAGAAATAAACACCAATAAATCCTCCTCAATTGCAAATATACCAACGAGAATCCTGAAAATAGCCCTGATAACATTACTTAGAGAATTTACCCATTGCATAAATCTTTCTCTCTCGACCAGCACTTTTCCATCTTCATGGAAGGTGGCAAACGTAATTCCTTTATTCAAAGGTGGTGATAAGAGCAAAATCAACAATTATAGACCAATTTCTTTACTACCAACACCTAGCAAAATAATAGAAAAAATCATACATAAAAGAATTTACGAATACCTTGAAACATTTAATATACTCAACAAAGAGCAGTTCGGCTTTAGGCCAGGAAAGTCAACAATTGAGGCCCTTACCAATGTAACAGACAGTATAGCATGGCAGCTGGACAAAAATATAGATACTTTAATTTCCTTTATAGATTTTAGAAAGGCTTTTGACCTTGTTAATCATCAAATTCTCTTAAATAAATTAATGCATATAGGAATAAGAGGCAAACTTCATGACTGGTGTAAGTCTTATCTCTCTGATAGAAAGCAGAAAATAACTGTGAACAATATTACCTCCAAAGAATGCAAAATCAAAACAGGTGTCCCCCAGGGATCCATACTTGGACCGTTAATGTTCATTATTTTCATTAACGACCTGAAAACATATATACCAAATTGCAGTCTATCACTCTATGCTGATGATACTATTCTCTATGTACATGGTAACGACTTAGACAAATTATATAACGAAATGCAAAAGGCCATAGATAATCTCTATTTATGGTGTAATAACAACCTATTTCTTGTAAATGCATCGAAATCAAATACTATGTTCTTATCTAAGTCAAAAACTCATACAAATAAGAGTAATACTATGAAGATAAATTACCAAAATAAACCTTTAAAGCCAACATCAACCTACAAATATCTGGGTTTCACATTAGACTACAAATTAAACTATCATGCACAACTACAACAATCAATAAAAACCATTTCACACAAAATATATCAAATGCACAAAATACGTAGATACATTGATGAAAGCACAGCAATCAGGATATACAAAACAAAAGTTCTACCTTTCTTTGATTATGGCGATATACTAATACATAACTCACACAGACCTCTGATAGATAAATTGCAAAAGCTCCAAAATAGAGCACTTAGACTAATTCTGAACCTCCCATATGATACACCAATAAACCATCTTCACACCTCAGCCAAAATCCCCTTATTATATAACAGAAGAATAACACATCTCAGATTTTTAGCTTTTAAAAGAAAAAATGACCCAATATACACTGAAACGCCAAACAGGGAAACCAGACAGAATGTCGGGCCGACCCTAAAAATCCCCAGATATAAAACAAAAATGGGCGAAAATTCCGTGCAGGTAAAATCCGCCTCAGCATGGAATGAATTGACACCCAAACAAAGACAAATAGGAACCATCGAAACCTTCAAAGCAAACCAGAAAAATTGGCTAAACACATTATTTCTCTAAAACTCACTAATCAAATATATGTTTTCAGGTCGTTAACTTTGTTAACCTCAGCCTCATGATTTATAGGACTATTATCTTTTCTACAATTATCATAGAAATTCTTTAGCTAATCACAGAGTCCAGAATCCTCTCTACTCCTTGTGGCAAAGCTATTAGAACAGAAAATCAAGAAATAGGAAAATCGGACAATGCCTCTGAAACAATTTGTTATAATAATAATTACTCTTTGAAGGTTATCATAGTAAATCTTATATGGGAATCGGCATAATAAAATCAAATCACAACACTCAACCAATATGATTTAGAGTGGCAAGTGATATAAATATAAATATAAATATTGGCTTGAAGTAAATTAATACATGTGATAGCTCTGAGTCACTAACACTCCTCAGTATAAACTGAATGGAAAGTGGCAATGTGACAAGGAAAACATAATTCTTTAAGTACCACTGTAAATGCTGTTATTTATCTCTGGTACCTAGTTCTATGTAATAAGTGAGAGATACTATGCAAAAGGCTGTACATATATGTATATATACAACATGTGATTTTTGAATCTTGGACCGACAGAACTAACCCCGAAAAGGGGAGTCGGCAACCCAAGATAAAATAAAATCTTTAAAAAAAAAAAAAAATGTCACTTCCAGGGGGACTCAACTACATGCAGAGGAGAGGGGGAGTGAAGGAGAGGGGAGGGAGAGGTTGGGAGTATTAGAGAGGGGGAGGGAAAGAAGGGGGGGAGGGAAGAGAGGGGAGGGAGAGGATGTAGGGGAAGGGAAAGAGGGGAGGGTGAGAAAGCGGGGAGGGGGAGCATGAGGAAGAGGGGAGGGAGAGGGGGGAATCGGAGATGGGGTTGGGAGAGAAAAACAGGTATGAGCGACAGAGAAGAGGGGGAGGGAAAAGAGAGAGAGGGAGAAGTGTGGGGAGAGAAGGGGACTGTCATAGACCATGGGCCAGGAACCAAAACCCTCCCCCCTGGGGATTTTTTGCGGTGCTGTTTTTTTGATACTATGGAGATTGAATCATCAGAATCTACTTGTCTGCCACCTGGCCGTCGGTGATTTGGGCAACGATCCTATAGCTACACATGTGTAGCTATAGAGGAGTGGGAGAGTGAAGAAGAGGGGAGGGAGAGGTTGGGAGTATTGTGTAGCTATAGGATTGTTGATTTGGGGTTCAAATGGAACGTTTCCATGGTAACTTGTGTTTTTTTGTGTACTCTAGCAGAAATTAGGTTTTTAGTGTCCTATTTCTACACTGTTATCAGGAATGTGACCAAACTTGGGTATAATGAAGGTGTATATGAGGGCTATCAGCGGACTTCAAATCAATGACCTTGATCAAGGTCAAAGTCACCAAATACGAGTCTACTCTCCTCCACCCTCGACCCTGCACAGAAAGCCAAGCAATTAGGTAATTTCTTGAGGCCTGAATATTATGCTCAGAAAATTGATATGGGGGTCAGCGTTAAGAATATGGATCACACTAAGTTAGACAAATGTGATTTATGGTATGGGCAGACGAGAGTCCTTAAAGAAATGCTAAAACGTGGTGAAGACCCAGCTGGTTATATTAATCATATGGTATATGTCGCTAAACACGCTCATTTGAAGACATATAAAGGATCGGCTCTGGTTAACTATGACAGGGAGGTGGTCATTTGCATTATTGACGGTGAACTCGAGGGCTTTGTGGCGGCTGATCACGAGTCCCAGAGTCTCGCTCTCCACCCAGGCGCAATGGCCACGCCCACCCCTTCTGACGACGAGAAAAAGAAGGCTAAGAAGGGCAACAAAACCAAGAAGTCTGCATCAGTTGTGCCAGCAGACTTCCCTGAGGACATTTGCTATTATTTCAACTTCAAGGAATGTAACGGCAAGTGTTCTCGATCGCACGTCTGCAAGTTCTGCAAGGGCAGCATAAGGCGGGGGCATGTACATCGCGCTCTAAGTCTGAATGACTGGTACACAGTCATGACCCGGATGTGACCTCCAGCTGGAAGCCAGTCATCCAAGATGGCAGCCATAACATTGATATACCGGGACCATGGCTAAGTGAATCATGCGAAATGGTAATTCCTGCTAAGAATGACATATATGAGCCTGTATCTTGGGAACTATTCTTCCCTGGGAACTATTCTTCCCTAGGCCACAAAATTTATGCATGTGACAGGCCTCTGAGAGCATTTCCATTAGCCATCTTATCAATGACCTTTTTCAAGGTCATGGTCTCTGTTTTCAAGGTCAAAGCTGATATTTTGGTGAAAATTTGAGTAATTGATTTATATCTCTGGAAATATTTATCCATTGACAACAAAATTTGAGCAACTGATAGAGCTCTGTGAGCACATGCATTAACCATCTTATCAATGACCTTTGTCAAGGTCAAGGTCACAATTTTCAAGGTCAAACCTGAAATTTTGATCTAAATTTTTAGCAATATGTATGTATCTCTGGAAGTAAGTAACACTTGGTACATAATTTAAGTATCTGATAGGGCTCTAATAGCACATTCATTAATCGTCTTATGAATGACCCTTTTCAAGGTCAAGGTCACCATTTTCTAGGTCAAACCTGTAATTTTTATGTAAATTTGAATAATAGGTATGTATCTCTGGAAATATTTATTACTTGACTACAAAATTTAAGCATGTGACATCTCATCCATATCCTTAGTCAAGGTCATTGTCACCATATTTGCATATATAATTAATGGTCTATCAGGAGCACGGGCACTTTGCTAGTATTACAATATTTTTGTTTTTCATTGTACCTTTAAATAAACATTTTGAACTAAATATTTTGATGAAAATTGGGATGAATTTCTTTGTTTATTTTTTGTTTTCAGGTAATTCATTTTAAAATTCTCTTGATGTATCTCTTATTCAAGTAGCACATATTATAGTTAATTCGGTTTAGAATTACGATAAAAAGAACAAGTATGATATAAATATCACGTGCCAATAAAGCAAGTTATATGATTCTGGAAAACCTTTAGCATCGTAGGACGTCTTCTTAGTTACATAAAATTAGAGTAATTGTATTATCCTTTTATTGCTGCTGTGTTAGTTATAGATCATACAAATAGCAAAGGAGAGAACAAATAAATATGATGAAGAGGAATTAATCAAATTTCACAAATTTAATTCAATAAACACATGATATAACAAGACCAGTGAGTTAGCGAATAAAATTTGTATTGTGAATCGATCTTCTACGTTGTTGTTGTGCTGGTTCTATAGGTGGAGAAGTGTATCAGGCTCTAGCAAATAAGAAAAGGGAATCCATGAAAATAGAACAACTGCCGATTATATCATCAATTAAGAGAGAAATACATTATTGGTATGTGTTTAGTATAAAGTTTCTAATATTAACTACTGAAGTAGAATTTTTTCACATGTGTTTTCTGAAATTTGTTTAGACTATATTTTGATTTTCAGTAGGAAGCGAATTCCATGCTACTGATAGGAAATAGGAATAGGAAATTCTCCAGGCTCAATCAATACATAATATGTAAGGTTTAGTATCCCATATAGTATGGTGACCACGTTTATGTATACAGATTGAATAAAACAAATGTCGTAGAGTATTATAAAGCAATCAAAAGAATAGTTAATATATATAATAATCTATATATAATAAATGAACTATTCTTTTAATTGCTGTATACGATTAACGATATTACTTCACCACCGATCGTGCCAATTGTATCCATTTTCTAAACGATTTCACTAAAATGCTACTGATATAGACTTTCATGACATAGAATTGCTATTTACAGCCTCTTTCCTATCCCTTATTGAATGGATATCATGCAGCTTTCTAATTAAGTAACCCAGGGAAGTTTACAATATGTGATGTGTCACAGGAAAAGGAGTCACAAGAAGCAAGAAATGGATTTTGAAATACTGTCACATTTGATCAAGCTGATTCAAATGATGGGAAACATTAGGACATCTGAGATGTATTTCTATATTTTAAATTTGCTATTTTTATTTTTGAAAGAAGCAAAACTGGGTGCAATATTTTTAAGCTTTAAAGCTTAACTCAGCCGTATGCGCGGCTGGACAAATGGAATTCTCCAGGCTCAATCAATACATAATATGTAAGGTTTAGTATCCCATATAGTATGGTGACCACGATTATGTATACAGATTGAATAAAACAAATGTCGTAGAGTATTATAAAGCAATCAAAAGAATAGTTAATATATATAATAATCTATATATAATAAATGAACTATTCTTTTAATTGCTGTATACGATTAACGATATTACTTCACCACCGATCGTGCCAATTGTATCCATTTTCTAAACGATTTCACTAAAATGCTACTGATATAGACTTTCATGACATAGAATTGCTATTTACAGCCTCTTTCCTATCCCTTATTGAATGGATATCATGCGGCTTTCTAATTAAGTAACCCAGGGAAGTTTACAATATGTGATGTGTCACAGGAAAAGGAGTCACAAGAAGCAAGAAATGGATTTTGAAATACTGTCACATTTGATCAAGCTGATTCAAATGATGGGAAACATTAGGACATCTGAGACGTATTTCTATATTTTAAATTTGCTATTTTTATTTTTGAAAGAAGCAAAACTGGGTGCAATATTTTTGGGTGGACATTTACTAGTAAAGTAGCTAAATATACTATATAAAATGACCTTAGAAATGCATGGATATATATATTTAATACACTGTTTTGAAATTCATGCTACGAAAAGCATTAAGCACCCCGAAAATGAAAACATTTCTGCAAAGACATCTGTTTTGTCCCCAATTTAAAAGGATATAAACGTGAAATAGGAAAAATCAAAAATATCCAAGACTTTTCTTTTTGGAATATCCAATACCTTTTTGTCAACTTTCTTTTCCTTTTTGCCAATGTCCTTTTCCTTTTCGGATTATCATTTTCCTTTTAGGAATATACTTTTCCTTTTTGGAATATCCTTTTCTTTTTGGAATATCTTTTTCTTTTTCCGAATATCCACTCCTTTTCCAAATATCCACTCCTTTTCACCCAAATGTACCATGATGTATTCCTACCCCAACATGACTGGGAGGGAGAAGGAGGGTGAGAGGGAGAGGGAGGGTGGGTGAGCGGGGGAGGGGGGGGGGGTGAGCGGGAGGGGAGAGGGAGAGAGGGAGAAAGAGAAAGGAAGAGAAGATGTATTGGATGTGTTATGTAACACTGCTACACTACAAAGATAGCTGGTGTGCCCACAGTCAGGGGTAGTGGATAATGTTACATAACACTGAGTCACTACCCATGTGGGTTAGATGTTCAGAAAATGTACAATTCATCTTCACCAATCCTCTCCAATAACCCAAATTTCAGACCAAAATAAAGTTCAAAATACAGTTCAACCTAACCAAACAGATTGCTAGAATCAATGCAATGCCAAATGTACAGGAATATACATAATATTGACCAAATTGCAGCCTAATTTAGCAGAATATACTAAATGTGTACAGCTGCCAATTGTACATTTTCTGAAAATCTGACCCATGTCTGCTTTTGTATGGGTAGAAAAGGAGTGTACCAGGGAGGAAATCGATTGGAAAAGAAAGACCAAATCTTGACATAGGTATCAGAGGAGCCAGACATGGCTTTTCATGTGGGGGAAATAGGACATACAATAGGAGACATAGGAAAAAGGTGCCGTGACATACTTTTCTGTGGTGATTATTTAAGGGAAATAGTGGAAAAGGAGGCTGACATGGAGAAATCGCCACAGACATGGAACTTTTTGATCTGGAAATAGTCAAATCTGCCCGAACATAGGAAGTTAGCAGTTGGAAAAGAATTTGTAATATGAGAAATAGCTTGTACCACAGAGGAAAAGTCTGTACGGATTTCATCATTAGTACATATGTCTACTTTTGGACGCAACAACATCTATGATTTTAAGCAACCCCGACTTCTGCAGATACAAAACAAAACATTTTTGATATAAAGGAAAAACAATACATCATAGTACAAACAATGATGCCTAGTCGGTTATAGACTTTTGAAATTGATACAGTACCAATTATGATGTTGAAAATGGTGAAATCGCTCGTTAAAGTGAATTTATATTATTCCTGAGCTCATGATAAACTCTCTCTATATAACCAGGGTGGTATAATGCAATCTAAATGCCTCCCTAATTCAACGCAAATCACCTTTAACTCTAGAAGCTACCTCTGACATCAATAAAAGCATTGGATTTGGCGTCCGAGTGAGTAAAATGGTCAACTTACATTCACAGTCGCATGGACGCTAAATAATACTAAGTACAGCTTCGATGACGTAACATATCCCGTTATATGCAGGTAGGTAGCGTTCTTGTTCCAGCAAGGAATAATTTTGCACCAGTGCCACCTGTGGCAGCACCGGGCTTCCGGGGCATATTAAAGGGAGATATAGCGTGCTTGGCAACGACCTGTCCAGCCTTAATAGTGGCGGGGATTTAGAAGACGATTGTTGGAAATACTACCCAAGATGGCACAAAATGAACAAGTGATGAGAGGCGATGTCTCGGCCATGGCATCGGACATGAAGAAATGGGTCAATAACAAAGACATGAGGTGAGAGTTTGATTCTACGGCCGTTTGTTTACATGGTAATGAATGGGATCACATGTGATTAGTAGACCCTTCGTGCATGCTGACACATATTGTAGACCTGTGTTATTTTGGTAGAGCGTGGTAGGACTGGCGACTTTCGATAGGGCGGGTTTCAACTAGATAATCCTTAATCTGGGCTTGACATATCGATCGTTTGATTTTAAAGCTTAACTCAGCCGTATGCGCGGCTGGACAAATGGAATTCTCCAGGCTCAATCAATACATAATATGTAAGGTTTAGTATCCCATATAGTATGGTGACCACGATTATGTATACAGATTGAATAAAAAAAATGTCGTAGAGTATTATAAAGCAATCAAAAGAATAGTTCATATATATATAATAATCTATATATGATAAATGAACTATTCTTTTAATTGCTGTATAATGTTAACGATATTACTTCACCACCGATCGTGCCAATTGTATCCATTTTCTAAACGATTTCACTAAAAGGAAACTCACAAGATATCACACCCAATAGAATGGATGACTGTTAATTGAAAGGTAATACATGAATCTAAAATGGGCCACCTTTAATTAATCTAAATTACATGGTAAAACAAGTAGATTGTTATTTTGAGTTCATGTATAGGCCTACATGTACGCAGCATATACTATTACATGGTGTATATTGAATTACAATGAGATGGGGATAAAATGAAATTAAGGCCTAAATTTATTATCATATTAAAGAATAATGATATACACTTATTACAACATATTTTATTACTAAATTATGGAACAAAACATCTACACTCAAATAATATATGGTACAACCAATTATACATTTCATACGTATTCTTATATATACTAGCAACCAGATCGAATACTGTGTTTGGGTTTTCATTTAGAACGTCAAGAGGCTTCAGATGAAATTTGTATGAAATCAAAGCGTTCTCAGCATGTAAACATAATATTTGTCTAAGACCGGGTTTTTTTTCTGGCATGCATAGAGTAAAGATTGATTTTCTCATGCAGTTGAATCATACGCACATTCCCTTTATACGCAATTCCTCGTATCACTGCCAAGACCACAACAAATATTATTCGCCCTCCGGGCATTCAATAGTAGTTTCACCTAATCACCAACACTAACAAGTTGTTTCACTGGCCCTGAAGTATTGCTCAGAATGTTTGTCTTGTTCCAGTAGTGAGGAGTGTTCTTAACATACATATACTCTAGCGATGCGTGCATAATCGCGAAAAGGTTACAATGAAGATCAGTGAACAAGGTCCTCGTAGTGACCAATCAAGTGAATGGTTAAGAAGTGTTCAAGTAGCATATTTAGATTTGACCTCATATATATATGAATAGACATTTTTTTCGCGGTTACTTTACATCCAGCTATACTGGCCCTTCGAGATAGGCCTATAGGACATGCAGTTTGTCAGAAAGAATACCTATCAATCAGATTCTATAATATGAAATGTCATTATATTAATTTCTCGCGGTTATTGGTCTTTGGTCAAATCACCAACATAAATCTAATGTTCTCAAATCCCCGCTAGCAATGTCCCAGGCCGAGTGTATTAAATCCAATTCAAATTTAATTATTTGAGGAGAATACTCGTTTATTAGATTGGTCAATTTTTTTCATGATTTCAATTAGACATTTTAATCATGATGATTTCGAGATATTTCATCATCATCACGCCGACCGAACTGTTAACTGTCTGAGAACAATTTTTAATACTGAAATTAGCTCCTCGTCACTCGTTATTTCTTCATACAACCCTTGTCCATATTCCCCAGCCCGAGAATATACCAGATGTGGAAAAGATATACAATAATGTAATCAACAGTTTATTATAACTTGCTGACAATTGTGTGTTCATATCTCACTTGCAGTGATATCAAGTTTCTGATAGGCCCGACAAGGAAAAGTTTCTTTGGGCATCGCGTGCTCTTAGCAGCTCGTTCTGAAGTATTTAGGGCCATGTTTGCAGAGCAGGGCCACAAAAGCTCCAAGGAGGGGGAAATACCATTCGTTCTATCCGATATTGCTCCAGAGATTTTTATTGCCATGATGGAATTTATTTACTCAAATTGTGTCACACTTAACCAAAAAATCGTAAGTCGGTTCTTCACACTCAGCAATATTCCCAGTCCAGTTATGATAATATATACATGTATGTGCTTGTTTAAATTATTTTGATAGGCTTACATTTAACACGAACATTTTGTTTGGTATTTGAACCTTAATTAACATTTTTGCAGAGCTGCATTTCACACTGAACCAGCCTTCATTATAAGATTTCAAAGTAAAGAGTTATTACTTATTTATCAAGTATGAGCCTTTTGTGCTTTCATTGTTGTTCTGCCCACCACAAAAAGAGAAATAATATTTGTTCAATTCCAATCCAGTATTTGTGTTGTTCCTTCACAGGGAATAGATGTTATGGGTACAGCAATAGAGTATGGATTGGACGGGCTTAGAATGGTAAGTAAGAACTTGTCTTGGTTGATGCTGTCAAAACATTTCTCTTCTCATCATTAAGTTGAATTACATAACATTGTGTTCAATTCATAACATTTATAACTTATGTTATGGGAATAAATGATAATAAATGAGTGTGATATGTCCAATGCCAGAGGCAAAAGGTCATATGTTATACACTGTCCGAGTGGTGAAAGGAAATAAGGATATACAAATATATAGAACAATTTATAAATTCTATGTATTTATACATGTATATTCTTATTTCTTAAGTTGACTAATACACGGAAATGCAATATAAATGCAATTTAAATATATATCAAGCGAACCTAAAGAGTAAACTGACATGTATTTATAACCACATTTTGTATTTTTGTATTTAAACGTTTTTTATTAATCAATATTGATCTCATATATGAGAAGACATTTCTCCACATAAATTCATTCTTTTTACTCTTTACAGCTTTGCAATGAATATCTTACAAATAATCTATCAGTGAACACAGCTTGTGATACTATGCAAGCAGCTGTCACATTTGGTCAGGACCAACTTCAAGAGGATACGTTAGAATACATCGAACAAAATACAGGGGTAAGTCATGTACATGTATCTATCTATCAGTGAATATCAAAAAGTCCCCTTTCACCTGGTTCGGGAAAAACAGGCGTTAGATTTCAGCGTCGTTAGATTTACTGCTTAGATTTACAATAACTTTGAGTCTGGCACATTGATTCAAATAGACAAAGAGCATAACAAATGCTATTGGCAAATGAAATGAATTCATATGTATATTATACTCTTCAGTTCAGAGGACATTCAACTTTTCTTTCGATTCAATAGTGACTTCCAGCAGCAAAAATCCCTCGCAGACTGCTGAAATGTTCCTCCAATTATTGCTAAGTAGGCCCTGAATGTCAATAACAATTCAATACCACCATTGCGGTTTGCATTTTAGCCAAATCTTGAATGGATCTTTCCTTTTAGAATGTCTTTAAGTCCAAAAGCTTCCACGAGATGTCGGACGTGGCGCTGTCGGTGGTACTCAAGGACGACAATCTGCGTATAGACGAGAGGGATGTGTTGAACCACGTTAGGGAATGGGCCACCGTCAACTCGGTTCGTTCTCTTTAAAATGTAAAGAAAATGCTGTAAAAACGAGAAAGGTTCTTCTCTGTGATGGCCATTATACGAATGAGCAGTTTTCTCTCCACCGACTGCAATTATGGAGATTTCTATTCAGAGCCATCCCGCATTTAACGACATGATAAACCTCAAAGCTCTGGCTTAAATTGAAGTTTTTTTCTCGTGTTCTTGAGGATTTTTAAGCCTAAGAAACACTTAAAAAGGATTGCGCCCAGTGCGTGAATTAAGGGAGTGGGGGAGACTGAATGAATGAAGGAAGGAAGGAAGGAATGAATGAAAGCAAGTCTTGCTCTTGTCAGATAGGGAGAGAAAGAGAGAGAAGAGAGAATGAAACCCTGTGAAAAAGACACAGAATGAGAGAATATGTCAGCCATGTAAATCTTTGTCTCGCTTTTCTAGGTTGTATTAGGGAAACGAGCATCGGATGTAGCAAAGAATGTCATCAATCACGTCCGACTTCCCTTGCTATCGCCTGAGGAGCTAAAAGATGTTGAAGTAGAGAACAATAAAGATCATCTTATCCCCGTGAGTAATTATTAGCTTGTATTCTTACTGAGAGGTTAATTATTCACTGGATGGGAAGTACAGTTTTTAACTTTCTTGATGCATTACCTTGGGTCAGTAGGGAACTATTTTTAGTTCCCTACATATCTTCTGAAACAAACTTCACACACCATTTTTTTGTATTAACCATTCTAGACTTGTGGGATAAATGACAACAGTTTTTTGTGGGAGACATTTGTTTGCATAGATTCCCTTTCCCCTTAGTCTCAGATCTTCTTGATGTTGAATCTTTACTAACAAAACACCTTTTGTGTATGACGACACTTGTAGGAAATAATTAATGAGGACCTACAGAGGAAAACAAATTAATAAAAATCCTTGTGAAGACAGTGCTATTCTGTACTAAGGGTTGATTAATGTATTTTTGTCTGTATCTTAGTTCAATGAAGAAGATGAAACTTACCAATTCATCAAGAGAGGTGGTCGTAATGAATGAACAGCTTTTAATGTATATTATTAATGTGCCAGTATATTTAAGAGGACCATGGGGGCTTAGATATAGACCACATGTATCATACGTAGGGAACATTGATCAATGGATTCAGTTGCACATCCATTGCATCAAGAGAAAAATAACCTTCTGTTTGTTGGTTTTTAATTTGAATTCATGGCGGAATGGGACGCGTCTTAGATGAATAATTAACAGATACTAGATGAGACATTGGTTTCCCTCTATGATATAGGACAGCGATTAATTTTTCTGGTGGAGTAGATCTGGGTTTATCAATATTGTTTTATCTCTTCTCCGTTATAAATCAGCATATCCTGTTCGTGATCTATAGATCTTATTATCAGCCAGATTTTATGGAAGCCCTCCGTCAATTTTCTGAGTATTAATCAAGTTTTCCAACAAGTAATGATTAATTACTCCCGATGTGGGTGAAGGGGAGTGGTGATTAAAGCATCAAGTTATCTTGGATGTGTATTTAGACAAGGAAGTCCATCTTTCATTTTACACGCAAAGGATTGGACCACTTTATTCTGGGTTATATTATGCACAAAGATTGATACGATTTCTCGGGCGGGGGCGGGGAGAATTTAATCGTAATCGCCGTAATTAATGTTTGTAACAATAAAAAAATCATCCTCCCTCCCTTCCATTCCTGCTCTCATCCGTCTGGGTTTTATACAATCGATCAGCATCTAATAGTGGGTGTTGTGATAAGGGAGGGGCTGAAATCTCTCCGCCTGTCTAGTCATATGTTTTTATCATTGCCCAAGCCTTTTGGGTTAGGATGATCCGGGGAGCGGGAGGGGAGAGCAGCGAGGGAGTAGTGTCTGGCTGCCAGTGATAATGATTGACACCGATCTGTAGGGCAGCATATACACCGAAAACCCATCCTGCCCTGGAGGAATCTGCAGAGGGCACTACCCGCTCGCTCTGACCCTGGAGAACCCGTCCGATATGGCCTCCTGTCAAGTCCCAGTGTAGAACTCTGAGAGGAATCTGTTGGTACTTGACAGACTACATCACTGTTTGATGATTTTCTGAAGGTATCCCCTTCCCTCGATCTTCTCTATCTATTATATACTCCTACCCATCCCCATTCCCTATACCCTCCACCCATTCATGCACCCTTTCATAATAATATATTCCTTCAGTCATTCACTGACTCTGTGTGTGCCTCTTCCGTATTGCTGAATAAGGATGATGGCAAGTATCAGTTGGTTCTCTTGCCATAGGCAGGCTCTATAAACAATTGCAACCATGTTGTCCGATCCCTCACAATGACTCATAATTCTTGCACTGCAAGTCTCTTGTGGCTGGTTCTTGATCTATCCAGGAGTGGATGTTCTAGGGTATTGCAAGTGCACCACATCATATCACTAGGCTGCGGCACCCGAATGACGCTCGGCTTATCTTATCATACCCCCTCTGGGTAAAATATCATTCACCATGGGAACGTGTGAAGGAAATTACAAGGACACGAGTCTCCGTCTCTGACGAAGAGTATACAGCGTTTATAAATAATAGCTTTAATAGATCTTGTTCCCTCACTTTTACCCATCGAATACCACAATCATCTATCCCTATATGGGTAGCCATTTCAATATAATCAAACGAACCCTGCTACTGATATGGGACAAAATAATTGCATTTGTTCAATCCAATTAAAGGTTTGTCTGATGGCTGCTAAATGAGCGCTGGCTGCCAGTTCCGGCCCTTCCAGAATAGATATCATTAACTCCAATTAAAACTAGCTCGCCAGCTAGCCTTTAATGTTTGGATATCAATGAGGACGTTGTATTTTTCCAGCGTTTCCTGGCAAATGTAGGTTTCCCCCCATTCCCACAGTCGTTAGATTTCATTGTTGTTTAAGGCAATTCAATATTCATTTTATTGTGGCGTTTCTCCAAATATTCTACTCGGTTATGACGACCTTTTTATCTCATTGTAGATATTTTACTCAAATACATTTCCCAAAGCACAGGAACGTTCTGAATGGGCAGGAAGACCTTTATGTACCCTTTCTTTCTCGTTCATACAATCAAAAGGAAATCATTTCACTTAAGTCAGTTAAACAGAACATTACAATGTTTACTAGCAATCAGGATTTTTGCTCATGTGTGGGGGACCCGGCCCCCCCACTCAGTATATTAGATAGACACATAGGCTCGTTCCCTAATTTCAAAAACACCCCCTTATCTCCGGAAAAAGCATCAATTTTAGACCCCCCTTTTCAAGGATTTGGATGGCTTTTTCCCGTTTTTCTACCCCTTATCTCCGGAAAGAGTAGAAATATCTGAACTCCCCCAAACACGCCACTTATCTCCGGATGTATTAGAATGACATTATTTACAGTAGCTCTTTAGAGTATAACTGGAATAATTGTGAATGTGAGACTATTTCTAGGTTATTACATGAATTTCGATTAACAACAAATAACTGAATTATATTCCCTCAATGTATATTAGCTTTTTAAGAGAGTTGACAAAGGAGGGGGACATTATTTCGAACCTCAGTTATAGATTATGCAAGATCTAATATTTATGTATGACTCGAGTTTTAGACTGGCTTTAAACATCCCTTTTTCTCCCTTTTCTCTGGGCCATTCAGTACACCCCTTTTTCTGTTTTTCTCCGGGTCCACCACTAAAATACACCCCTTTTTTCAAGATTCTCTGGCCGGAGACAGCTGCTCCAAAAGTACCCCTTTCCCGGAGAAATCGGGAACGCGGGTGCGGTCCATATCACCACTGAGTGGGGGGGCCGGGGTGGGGGAGGACAAACATATTAGTTCTCAAGGTCGCGAGCCACGGGATTGCAATATTCTAGTGCTTCTTTGCTCACTATCTGAGAGTTGGTATCCTTCTGATAAAAACAACAAAGTGGTTTGTGCGTTTCATCCCTCATCCCGTATATATATGAATTATTTGTCCTCAAATATAAATCCAGTTCATCAAACAGAATAAATCCTCTAGAATGAACAACAGAAACAGTTCCTAGGACTTGGATTAGGACATTTCCAGACATGCTGTTGTTAAGGAAGGCGCCGGGGTATTTCCCAGTGTAGAGCCATAACAAGAATTTAAAAGTTGCCTATTGGGTTCCTCATATCATCTCGTGCAAGTTTAGTTAATAAAAAGCTTTATTTAGTGATAGCCTCTCGCACCAGATGGCCTTGTTGTCTTACTCACCCTCATCCTATACTCCTCCTACGTATAGCCTTCACAGTATTGACTCGGGTGCACTAACCTCAGCCTGTCACAAAGAGCTGACATCTATTGTTTTAACCTCTACATAGAAAACGGCACTGGAAATTGAGGTCAACCTCCCTGATGTGGGCCTCGTTTTGGTAGCAGGCTTTGTAACAGGGTACCCGTCGAAATTAAGAGGGGCTAGCCGGGTACCTGGGTAAAGCATGCATGTGTTATGTAACACTACCAAGCTGTCAGTGGTTGCATTCGGGAAGCAAATGCTTGCTGTTCCAATATACAGAGGGGGCCCCTTAATTTTGGGGAGAGACTTATTGAACCTCACCAGCTAATTGATGGTAACATTGCAACTACTTGAATAATTAATATTAAAGCTGAATAATGTTTGTGTGTGTGTGGTCTCTCTCTCTTTCTTTCAAGTTCCGGGTGGTAATCATGGTGTTTCATAATAATGAATGGCAGTACATAGCCTCAAATGTTGGACCCAATAGTGCCCCCCCACCCCACCCCACCCTGGCCCCTACATCAAATGTTTTTTCAACATAATTTTATAGAATGAAATAATGAATGGCAGTACATAGCCTCAAATATTGGACCCACGACCAACTTTTTTTCCGATGAACTTCTTTTACGATCAACTTTGCGATCTGTTTCGACCAACTTTTTTTACGACCAACTTTTTTTTTTGACCAACCATTTTTTTTCAACCAGCATTTTTTACGGCCAACTATTTTTTGGGACAAACTTTATTTTTGACCAACTTTTTTTGCTTCCGAGAGAAGACAGACCAATGTGATGTCAGACCTTGCGGGTTAGTGGACTCGGACCAGTGGGTTAGTGGACTCGGACCACCAGGTTGGTGAACTCGGACCAAACCATACCATACGAAAACTAGCCCTAAACCTAACCCTAAAATTGGTTGTCCTAAGTCAGTAAAGGTAGTATATAGTGGAGAGTCCATAGTAAAACTGACTAATAAAAGAATTACTTTGACCATAATTATACCTATCGTAATGTTCCGGCACCCTGGTCAGACATGGGTAACCCCTTTGTCCGACTTTACTAACCCCCTGGTCCGAGCTGTGTGTGTGTGGGGGGGGGGGGGGTGCAATTTTGTTTCCATGAAACCCTCTTATATCAGTCATTCTCATCTCTCCTCTCCCTCTCTTCTCCCCCTCTCACTCTGTCCCTCTCTCTCTCTGTCCCTCCCTCTCTCTCTCTCCCTCCTACACTTTAGGCCTACTACCCTGATGTAGGCCCCCTGTGATTTTAGACATTTTTGGCAATTAAATTAATATCTCCAAATTAAAATAAACGTCCCGTTGGATTCCTATAAGAAGTAGAAACACAGCTGCCTCTACAATCCAAGTGCCAAAGGCACTTGTATATGAGGAAAGCAGAGTTAAGTAAGATATTCTCAGATCGGGAGTTGCTCACGGGAAATCCCGAGAGCAAATCCAGGATTGAGCCGGAGAGAAATTACAGCCGCGTGCTACTCCCGAGCAGTCAACAAATTTCCAGAGTTGGTTAGTTTATCGAGCTATTTTACCTGGAAAGAAGTCCCCCACATCCTTCTGAAAATAGGATGCAGGTTCAAGAGAATCATTACACTCTAGGTCCAAACCCTCGGATCAGGCAAGAATGGTATGTCAGCCTACTTTGCTAATAAGTTTCCTGGCTTAGGACTCGGCGTTTTAATGGGAATATAATGAGATTTTGCGTTCTTAATGGGATTAATAATGGCACTTTGCGGTTTGAGGCGAAAGGATTTCCCTTCGTTTGAAGGGACTCTCTCAACTTTGGGCCTAGACTGTCTTGTATTCCCTGAGAAAATGCCATCATATCACGCTAGACTAATGCAGCGACGTGGTCATGGAATAAGGGGGTATAGATGTTGTTGCATGTCCTAGCGTGAGGTATACATGCTCCTCAGTCAGGGATCTATGATCTAAATTTTGCTTGGCGCGTCTAGACGTGTTGTAGGCTTAGCAGGATGGCTGGAACAGCAATTTTATGCAGAATACTGTCAGAGATTCTTTTTCCATTCTTGTGCCTGCGATTCTTCACCAATAAACTGTCAGAAGGATAATTTCCTTGATCACCCACCACCACTGCATTCTTTGAAGTCATTGAACAGTTGCTATCCGATTAGCTAATTTAATCTTCTTGATTGCCTTTGGGTGGTGGAGGGGTATAATGAATACCATTCTAACGAATCTTTGATTTTCAATACCATCCACATAAAGATATTGCACCCTTAACGTTATCAATGGTCCAGAAATCTTAAATAGTTTTAATGGATTCCATATAGCTAATCTCCACAGAATCTGCCATATAACTTATCCTTCAACCACTATTTCCATTGATAGATATTGATGTCCTCGGTGGGAAAACTTCGTTAATAGGTTGATGTCGATGTCCTCGACGGGAAAACTTGGTTAATATGTTATCCTTTCACGATCATCTATCTATTACTTGTCTTCATTCCGGTATTAAACTCCTCGTGAGATCATTGAAGCCATCTGAAACAGCACCCTTCTCGGTCCAGTGCCTCCCCACGTCCTTTGCCTATTTTTTTCTGCCCATCGACAAAGAGCGGCATTTGGAGAAATGTAATCCATGTGAATAGTTGATAAGAGCTTTACCGCTGGCGAGTCAATTACTGAACCTTTGCTGGTCGAGTCCTCCTTGGAATCACGGTGAATATTTCAATCCTCCATTCGCCAACGGCCCCAGAAAAAGGGAAGTTGTGGGTCGGTCAGTGCCGAAAGCAGCTTATCGTCTTATTTTTGGCCTCACTAGTTTCTTTCCAAGTTACCTATTTAGAAACACGCCCGCTGGTAGCATGTTCAACTCAAAGCAACAAAGCATTATTCTCTCCCGATCCGCTGCTCCCCAGACGCATGGCAGTCTTATCAAAATATGGCGGCACAAGGGCATTCTGCCCACTTTTCCATGTTCACTTGAAATGCCTCAGCAGTTCCGAACCACCAACTGCACAAACGTTCATCCTTCAATATTTACGTTTCAAATGCGTCGGGGAACTTTGGAAAACACACTGACAAACGGAGCCGTTTGACTGATCGCTTTAATTGAGTCATCTCGACAGGAATCGGTTTAATTTTTGCTAATTGTCCCTAGCGCACTCGGCTCGGTTGCCCGACACAATTATTTTCTCTGCATTAAACGGGGAAACGTTTCAATCACAAAATCAGATTCTAATTCAAGTTCGACTGTGATTTTCTTATCTTCAATGGTTTTCCAGGGCCCTGTTCAACATTAGATTCGCTCGGTGGACGCCTGTTGAAATTATTGAAATAGGTTTTCGATGATGAAACGAAATTTGGCGATCGTTCTGTAGCCTATACTGCATATGTGAACCCCACCATTTTCCTCTTTGCATGGTCTAGTGACCACTGTGGTATTAAACCATCAATCATTATTTTTACGTAGGAAATCAATGATCATGATCATCCATCACTGGATTGACCCAATTAGAATTAAGGCAATAAAGATGTACAAACCAACCTATAGTTTTGATAGGTAGGTCACGGGATTGTGGGTTCGAATCTTGGTGTGGCTGTAGTTTCACCGTGGCCTTCTCCTCTGGATTAGTTCTAGGCGGTAAAAATACGCTGTTAAAGCATAGTTCTTAAAACGTCTATGGTTAAAGCAAGAAAGTAAACAGCTATGCATGGAATGAGAGGCATCTCCTTATATTAGGATTTGTTATTTCATTAAAAGAGTAATTATGTTTTGTGCACTGAAAATTCCATGTGGTTGGGCTCTTGTCATTACTTGCACTCGTTTGTTCTTGCCCATTTCAGGGTTTTGAACATTATGTAGTATATACACTATTCTCAGGTGCGCTGAAATTGTAGAACTTTGGGAATATTTAGCACTTATAGGACAAGTTGCCGCACGGAGCGTAAATAAAGGACGAGACCGCAGGTCGAGTCCTTTATTTACGCTCCATGCGGCAACGAGTCCTATAAGTTGATTATTATACATGCCTAGTTTTGCATGCAAAACATGCTTAATTAAAGATACATTAACATAATTTGCCATATCTGGTGTTCGTACAAGAGGAATATAACTATAGAAACAGTTGAAATGTTGGAGAAAGAAAGCCCTCGCACACGTCAAACTTGCGTCGGCAACCTTGCGTCGGCAATCTTGCGCCACCAAACTTGCGTCGCCATGACAACACACCGGTAATGTACTAGTCCAATACCACGTTACAAGTAATGTGCGGCTGTCGGGGCCTCAGTATTGAATGCGTGTATAATAATTACCAAAGAATTACTACGGTCTTGTTCATATTAGCTTGCTTATTTCTGCTTCCTCAGTTTATGTTGGTCAAAAACTTAACGTTGGTCAAGAAATTGTCTACTTCTTGTTTTCGACTGCAACACATCAAAAAGTCATTTGACCAAAATTTTGGAGGATTTTGTCCGGTTGTTTTGCTACTGCCTACACTAGTATGGTACAGGGCTTCATAAACGTCCACATTTATATTTCGGAGATCCGCCGAAATCCTTCCCTGTGCTGGCTTCACTTATTTACTGCGGCCGTTTTTGCTCAGCAGATTCGACTTCAAATTCTTGTTTATAATAATATATTGGCCTTAGAGCAACAGAAAATTGATGAATTCAGTCCGAAGAGTAATGATATATGAGTAAATTTGTTGTAAGATAATAGTTGAGAATGCAGCTGTAATTGCTGCAACAGTAATCTAAAATGTTTATTTTGTTAAACGTGAAAACTATGTTAAATGTGGAAGATGGGTTAGCTTGGCTCTATAGATGACTCAATAGAACTACATAATCAATATCAATGCAAATTAATTGAATGAAATAATTATGTGATGTGTTTCAGGAAAATAAGTCACAAATCGCAAAAATGAATTTTGAGATATCATCATATTTGAAAAGATGAGATCAAGCCGATTCCAATGATAGTAAACATTAAGAACATCTAAGAAGTGCTTATATAATTTATGCTTGATATATTTGTTTGAAAAAAGTTTATAATATTTCTGGGTGGGCCAGAAAGTAATTAAATGTACTCTATAGGATTAACTTTGAAACACAAGGATATGCAAGGATATGTTTAATACACTGTCCTAAAATTTGGGACAATTTATATGACTTAAAGCGCTAATTAAGCCATTCAAAAATCAAAACATTCCAATAAAGAGATCCTGTGAATAAATCCCTTTACTTTGGAAAATATAAGTTTTGCGACTTGTGACTCATTTCCCTGAAACATATCACATATAAATGCAGAGAAGATAAAAGATGAATATGAATTGGCATAACATCATGCAAATCAATATTCATTTCTCGGACATTCAACTAAATCAGCATTTTGTCATTTTACCTTTGTAAATTAGAATTCGTCTTTTAAAAAAAACAGCAGGCGCGCACATAAAGAAGAGACAATTAAAACGAGACCATTTTTAGCAAATCTAGACAAAACCTTAAAAAAATTTGTCCTTATAGCCATTCTCAGGCAGTTTTGTCTCGAAATGTTGAAATTTTGTCTCTAAATTTATAATTTGGAGACAATTTTGCCATAGATTTGAATTTAAACTGGGCAATCAAGTAAGTAATCAGTGATGAATAAAGGTTTCTTGAAACTTTCAAGACTTTAAACAATGTCTAGGCAAAAATCTTCAATAAAATCCCTGGCTTCAAGGACAATCTCGAAAGGTGTGCACATAAAGTCAGATTGTCCTTGTCCTTGAAGCCTGATTTTGTCTTTGTCTCCAGTTTCTGAAAATTAGACAATATATTGCCTCTTCAGTTTTTTCTGGGGTGGCCCAACCCCACCCCAGAATTACTATGGGTCCGTGCCAAGGCCCGTGGACTTGATATTTCCCGTGTCTACGAACTGCTGGTCGGGCCGGAAGTGGTACACCGCTCCGACAAGGCGTTGACCCCAATACCGGTCTAGTAGGTCATAGAATAATTTGACCCCACACTTGAACCCATGTCTAAACCAATCCAAAGGCGAGCTGGCGCGCACGTTCCCGTGCACGTCCTAATCACACATTGTCCACGTGATTACCCCGACCCAGATCCCGACCCAGATCCCGACCCAGATTTCTAATCACACATTGTCCACGTGATTACCCCGACCCAGATCCCGACCCAGATCCCGACCCAGATCCCGACCCAGATCCCGACCCAGCCAAGAAAATAAAACTGCTTTCTGACCACTTTGAATGATTTTACACAATAATCCTGGCATATGAGGTTGAAAACAAGGTTAGATTAAACGTTCAAGCATTTATATTCAGTCGTTTGTTAATCATTACGGCTTTCGTAGTATGCACGAGCATAGGCCGGGGCTCTAATGACTTGGTGGACACGAAGGTCCATCGTGCCGGCGACAAGGCCCACCACCGCGTGTACAGCGAGAAGCCCCGGCAACACAATCGCCTAACCGTAGGTAGAAACGCGCATGCGCATGGGCCAAAGCAAACAAACATGGTGTCAGAAGCATGGTTCCGAAGAGTTGGAGGTGGTGAAATCGTGATATTTCCACCGAAAGGAATATCGTCAGACGTTAATATGTTCATAAACTATTGTTTGGGATAATATTTGAAGTCGACATGACTGATTTACGCAGATTATATGGTTATTATTGTGTCAGCGACCAGAAACAAATCGGAAACATGGCGGCAGCATGTGCGATCGGTGAAATCGTATAACAAGCCTAACTAATAAAAAGGTTGGTTAGATTTAATTCGACAAGCTTAGCTTAGACGTTCATATATTTATTTTCAGCCGTTCAAGCATTTATATTCAGTCGTTGGTTAATCATTACACAGCTAATCGCAAGCAGCGGAACCTTACAAAAACGGTGATGAAATCAACTGCGTAATTCTGTTAGAAAATGAACAAATATGGTTGAAATCGCTAGAAATCTGCTAATATATAGGCTAGTATCACTCAATATAAACTCTTATGAGCCTCGTTGAATGATATGTCATGTTGATTTGACTATAATGTCTGGAAAGCTGTTTGGTCAGCAAGGATATTATATTATTCGGGAACTAGTTCTATAGGCCCCGGGACTTATAGGCTCAGACTTATAGGCCCGTCATGTTGATTTGCCTATACATGAACTTAGAATCTGTAATATTGTGTAATTATTAGTTATAATTGCTTATAATTGCGACTACACCCCAGAATCATCTTTCTGACACGTCAGAAGATTGTCACTTGTTGTCCTAATTTGTGGTAGTTTTCTGGTGGCTGCTGGTAGTTTTTGGCATGGTTTGGCGGTTGAGTCAGCCTGAAATGTAAAGCAACCAGAATTGTCTCCAAATTGTGACTTTAGTGACAAATTCAATATTTCGAGACAAAACCACCTAAGGCCTAGGACAGCTATCTGAGTTGTCCTTATTTCTTTTTTCTTTCAGCCTCAAAATTGTCCCAGAGACATTGTCCCAGAGACAATAGATGAACTGCATTCAATGTAAAACAACCAAAATTGTCTCCAAATTGTCTCCAAATTGTGAATTTAGTGACAAAACTCCAACATTTCGAGACAAAACCACCTAAGGACAGCTATTGGAGCTGTCCTTAGTTTTTGGTCTTTCGGCCTCCTGGGCAATACAGAGACTGCCAAATTGTCCCAGGGACAATAGACAAACTGTTTTATGAACACGATATATATTGTCTAGAACTACTTAAAATTGTCTCGTTTTGATTGTCTCTTCATTATCTGTGCTGCAAATCTTACAAAATAGCTTGTATCTCTATGCAAAAAAATACCGCCAGCCTCCAGAAAACTACCGCAAATAAGGACAAAATTTTTAGAGACAATTACATTGTCTAATTTTCAGAGACCGGAGACAAAAACAAAATCAGATTTCAAGATTGTCCTTGAAGCCAGGGATTTTATTGAAGATTTTCGCCTAGACATTGTCTAAAGACTAGTTTTATTATGTGCGCGGGCCCAGGTCTAAGCAGTAAAGTTTGTCCGCCACAAACGTATTTCCTCACCAACCAAGTTTTGTTCAATTTGGACCCAGAAATCCCTTAGCGGAGCGTATATGGTCGTTTCCTGTAGCTACTCTAGTACTAGCATTTGGTTTGTTAGAACTGAATTCATCACAGATGATATCTTGCTTGCCCCAGTCTAAACAAAGGAAATTAATAATGAATAAATTTACTGTGGCCGTACATTTACTTTGCATAAAGGAGTAAAAAAGTGTCCATACACAGTCTTGCTCATTACGTTTTTAATCTCGGAGGAGCTTAATGTTTTCCCACTAGTTGGTGCTGCTAATAGGAGTTGTATGCATGACGCCATAATTTGAGTACTTGTGCATTATGAATTGCCATAGTACTTAAAGAGTCACTGCAAACGTTAAAGTCTCGCAAATTCAAGGATAAGTTATTGATTAATGTTCAAACTATACCAATATTCATCACATTCCAACGATTCCATTATATATTTGTGGCGCTTCTGTATTATCAATTAAGAGACATTTTTATTGTTTCGTATACATGTTAAAATCAACTCGTTTCGAAATTATTCAATTATATGGTCTATTGTGCAGATATGTCAGTCCACCATTAATTATGCTGAATAATATTGCTTTATTATATTAATTGATTGATAGATAAACATTTTCATTTCGTCACAAAGTCGCAATGAGTCACAAGTCGCAAAATTGATATTTTTCACAGTAATTTATTCACACAAACCCATCATTTTTGGAGTTCCTGGAGCTGTCAGTAGCATAAGTACAGGTACCAAATTTCAAGACAGTGAATTAAATATGTCTTGCATTTCTAAGGTCATCCTATAGAGTATATTTAGCTTCTTTACAAGTAATTGTCCAAAATCCAATTTTTGTGACTTGTGACTCATTTTCCTGTGACACATCACATATGTTACATATCATCTTAAGAAGCCATTCCTCATAGGGGACAGCTTTTATATTCTACATATACTCTCTAAGAAACAGTCAGGGAGTCTGTCCAATGTCTGATATACCTTCCTCTGAAATCCTTGTGTTTGTGAATAATTCACCGAGTCAGAGCTCTGCATAACATGACTGGCCCATGCCTTCAACTGAGAGAAGGGAAGAAGGTTTGAGCTTTTTTGATCGCGATCCTTATTGCCCTGTGTAAACCTCAGTCAGACGAAACCTGGACAAGTCCTTTTATCCTGATACAGTTCTCTTATGAGATTGATTTCAAAGCTTAACTTCATGGTATATTACCATCTATAGATATGTAGATCAACCAGTTTTCATTTTCTTGTGAAGCTTGGTGAATTTCAACTTCTTAATCAGACTTCAGATATTTCTGTTTATTCAAAACCCCATAATCACCAAATTTCGCTTAAAGCGCCTTTTGTTTCGAAAGTTTATTCACCTCCATTGTCTCTTGATGAGAACAAACGTTTACAGTTTTCCTCCGGATTGTGAACAGCAAATATTATTGAAAGCAGCATCGGTGAGTTTTCTAATCGGAGCCGGGTCCTGGTGGCACAATTCTATATTTATAACTGTGTAAATATTAATAAAACCACCCTCCACCGGTATAACTCCGAATCCACTGACTGTGGGCGCATTAGATAACAATTTCAATGAGTATTAGTGAGCAAGACACCAAAATAAAGCAGTTAATTTATCAGGGCGTGGCGAATATAATGCCGAGAAACAAAAGAGTAACTAGTTCTTCTTCCTCTTCCTTTGGGAATATTGGCCCATCTTAACAGACCTCGGTATCCACAAGAGGATAGCGTCTAGACTGTTCTTTATCCGCGTGAATCCGGTAATCCAGTCGGTTGGAGGTTGAGTTTCAGACCTGGAGAAAAATAATCCGGTTTAGGCAACCTGTGTATGATTTATATACGGAGCAACTCACGAGAGAGGCAATGGTTGCTCCATCACATTGACTTTTCTTAGCTTCTTTAAGCCACCCACTGTATTTGGCCCTCATTCATATGACTGCCATTTCCAATTAACTTTTCATCTCTCCCTTCGAGAGCCAACGCAACTAGGCTCGTCTTAACGACGGGATCAATGCACCTCTGGGTAAGCCTATATTCATGCAAAAGATGTGCTGAGGTTG
Source organism: Sthenelais limicola (assembly GCA_942159475.1). Taxonomy (NCBI): domain Eukaryota; kingdom Metazoa; phylum Annelida; class Polychaeta; order Phyllodocida; family Sigalionidae; genus Sthenelais; species Sthenelais limicola. Next base: position 31,174,835 of record OW804094.1, on the reverse strand, counting down.
GGTTGAGCACTCACATTGCATTGGCACACTAAGGGGTAAAGCAGCCTTTCTATTCAGATTCTCTCTGTGTAAAATTGGGCAAATTGTCCAACCATAGCATCCACACTTACCCATAGTAGAATATCAGTCGCAAATCGCTAAACTATTACTTGGTTATCTTCATGCTTACGTAATATAAGACACAAAGGATGCAAGAGTGGGCCAGGAAATACTGGCAAAAACATGAGGTGCTCTGTCAGCAAGAAGCCGTTATTGTGTAGCAACCAAGACAAGAAAGGCAGTTGATTTATAGCAATTAAATGTCAACATATTGGACAATTTATTCCTTTAAACAATCCTTTGTTTCGATCATGTGTTTTTATTGATTACCCGTCACCAACACGCTCTCCTTACGAGAGTTACTACTGGTATTTTGCTTCTTCTGAATGAGCGTCTCTGGCATTTGTAGTATTTTTTTTTTATGTCAATTTTGCGCCGGCATATTTCACTGATAAGCTCAATCAGAACTATACGTTGGATATTTAGGCATGGACCAGTTATGTAATTTTAGTCTTTTTAGGATTTTCTTATGGGAATAGTTCAAGTCTTGTATCGGCTGAAGTTTTGTTCTTCATCTCTTTCTCTTTGCAAAATCCTAGAGGATTATAGTTGTGTGGGTGGGTTTGACCTTTATTTCAATGATCCACTTTGGAATAATACCGGGAGATGCAATGGAGACAGTTCGGAATAATATCGATTTCCTACAATATTTCTCGAATGAGCCAAATGGACGATTGTTTTAATCTTTGCTATTTGTTTAGCATGGGGGCTGGTCACGTCCGATGACCTACAGCCCGACTTCTGACTGACCGATGGCCTTGGGGGGCTTAGGACGGCCACTCGTGGTCATCTCGGAGAGGAACCAACTTGATCTCGGCGTCCAGGACCGATGCCACTTTTGAGTCAGCTGTCGTCAGTTGGGGTGATGGACCAGCCTTTAATTGGCGCCCTTAGAGCTGCCATCACAAGGGGTCAATGAATAGTGGACCACCTTTCACAAGGTCTTGATTTACGCTGATGACTGGGTCCCAGGGTGGAGAGTAGGCCCCCAAAAGGGGGTGGTTTGATGAAGGTGAGGCCCTTACTGTATGATCCAGATGGGAACGCAGCCCTTCTCAACACAAAAGTGTAATAACAAGTCGGGACAGACTCGAGCGGTCATAACTATTCAAAAGGCCAGCCGTAGAAAATATTCTAGTATGAACTAGAGACTCATTCACAAATGCACCCCTGTACTTGCGCATCGCAGTGGAGGCAATGAAGGCGATGGTTTGGTCGGAGATCTTGGAGTTAAATCATTCTGAAAGTAATTCATTCTTTACATTGCAAACAGCGGTCGGGGATCGGGAGGAAAATAGCACAGCCAAGGAAGGAGCTTCCATGACTCTCGAATCCTCTTGACATGCGTGAGTTCCTCACATTAACACAAAAAGCGGTGAGATAACAATAGAACCGTGCAGGTCTTTCTGAAGATCTGCGGTGGACGTTATTTGCTCTTATAAAGGACTTAATCTCTAAGCTGTGTGCTTTATGAATATTTCAAAGGGCTACTTGCCTGACATGACCTACATATATAGTCTAATCCAATGTGCAAATATTCTTAACGTGCAAACCCCTTATAGTACGGCATCTCCCCCCCCCCCCCATTCGTCCTCTACCGCCATTGACCCTCTGGTAGTAAAACCGTACTTCCGAATGATTTACTAAAACGGCATAAATTTTCCATATCTTTACCTTGTAGTCAGGCGATGCTTTGAGGGGGTGGGGATAGATTCTTATATTACACCTTCCTGTCTAAGATAAACCTTAGGTGAATAACGAAGGGAGGATGTTGATAATATGGGGATCCGCTTCAGATCCTTGTGATAACAGTGATGAATAAGGAGATTTTGTGGGTGGCCTTTATCCGGTAGTATAGTGATTCTGATAAAGCTTAGGCGCTGGCATGGCCTGTGATTTTTGGCCTTATGTCTTATTACTACAATATACCCTCCTGGTATTTAGGGCCACTACAAAAATATGCTTATTCATTATGCCATGTGTGGACGCATTAATTTTATAATTTTCGCGCCACAAAATTAAATCCCATCTTTGCCTGATACTTGCAATTAATTATCTGTGGCGATTGGAGAGAAGTAAAATGTTTTGATCATCAATGTTACGTATCTCCTCCCCCTCAACATTACGGATCTTCATCGCAGTATTACGGATAGTCATCGCAATATTACGAATCTTCATCACATATTACGGATCTCCATCATGTGTGTGGCTCATTTACTAGTTTCTATTTCTTATTCCGAAATCAGAGTGCCAATCAAAGTAATTCTACCTCCAAAGTCCAACATTCACTTTAATTCAAAGGTTACATGCATGGATATATATATAACTTTTCATAATACTAGAGTGAGTAATAACAAAAAAATCCTAATTGTTTTCTGGCCTCCAAATCATCATGCAATCTCAAACCTATGCCCTGAAACATCGCTTTGTAATATATAAAACCTGTATGATAATATCACCCAGATACATTGTCATGTTTCTGTGTGATAACGTAACACCGTGCGGATGAAGGAGTGCTATTTTAAGATAAACTAAGTAAATACCTGCCAACAACTGTCTTCTCCTGGAGATTATGTCTTCTATTTTATGCAGTTCCTTTCATAAAAATGTAGAATATGTCTTCTATTTTATGCAGTTCCTTTCATATAAATGTTCTTAACACAATTCTTAGTTCAGGGTGCATTACCAAGCAAAACCCCCGGCAAAAGCCACCGGGATCCTTTAACTCGATGACAATGGTAAGCCAGAGGCACTTGGACTAAAAGGCCTTGAGGCATCATTTTATCCGACATGTGAACTGGAAATCAGGGGCGTTTTTCACGTCTTTGGCTAGCGAGGGCGGGATGGCGACCTAGCGTGAAATACAGCATTCATAATTCTCTATCTCACAATCATACATTTCTCTCCCCCCCCCCTATCCCACGTGAAAGGCGGCCAGTCGTTTTGTCAGAAAATAACATAATCCCAACGTTCCTATAAAACGTACTCAGAGATGATGCCTTGCCTACCTTTATATTGTCTTCATGTACAGCGACTCCCCCCCCCCCCCCCACACACACCCACACCTCCTCCCCCGCCCCACACTCACCTCCCACTCGATCACCATCGACTTATATTTCCATCTCATTAATGCATTTGCCTGATTTGCATCTACTCTTAAAATAGGATCTGTAACGCCCAAAAATGATACTTATTAAAAGCTATGTTCTCAGCTAACATCAATCACACAAAAAAATAAGGATTTTCCATTTTTGTCCAGTTCTCCTACTAATTAGAAATTCATTTGACCAAAATTGGGGAGGATTTCACTTTGTTGTTTTTACTGCAGAGCGTCGTAAAATTGTACATATTTATTTCGGTGGACCGCCGAATATTGCTCAGCGTTGCTTGTTTTCTGTCGGCTGATCCGACTTGAAATTCTTGTTTGAACATATGACAACAGAAAAATATTGATAACTTCAGTCAAAGGTTAAACAATAAATACATTTGGTAAGATCTTTGGGTGTCGTAATAGTCGAGAATGTAGCTTTAACTGGGAATCTTTTTAAATCCTTCCATCGTGATGATTACTATCCATAGATTACTTCTTTTGTAGTTCTCAATCTTCTCTTTATCTAGATAATTATTCAGATTTTTAAAAATCCTATTTTAGTGTAACAAGTATGGATCTATAAATATCGAGCGCACCAAATAGATGAAATGTGTAATACACGTTTCTGTTTAAAATGCACTTAACAACCTAGAACCCTAAGGTCATGAATACAAGCTCCAATGAGAGGGTCTCCAGAGGGAATAGAGCATCAACTTGGTAGTAAATCGCATAACGTATTTTGTAATCCATGACTTTTACTTTAAAAGGATACCTCCCGATGGAATTAGCATTGAAACAATAGTTTCCCCACCAGACCTAATGATTTTGCCCTTAATGCTTTTAGAAAATGATACAAAGTACCTTGAAATACTGAAAACCCCGTGTATATATATATGTATGAATAGATTTGTCCTGTAGAATACACATTAATAACCTCCTGATGTACTAAAAAATCCTATAGGTGCATTCATTAACTATAGGCCTATATACAAATAAAATATTTCACGGTGCTCTCACGTAACATTTCAATTCATGAAGCCAATTATTGGTGTGGCTTGGGTATAAATACCCCGACTATTCAAACAAGGGGAATAATTCATTAAGTCCTTCTGGATGTAAAACAGGGCATTAAAACGTCTAGTGGTGATGACTATACCTTCATATTAGTATGGCCTACTTCACGTGGCAGATGGGAGTTAGGGTGGAGTCTATATATTAATCATAGACATAAACCCCTTTTCAAATTCATGTCTATAAGGGTATTTGCGTGCGGTAGGTCTCAATCATGCAGGGTCTCAATAATGATGAGTTCAAATGATGCCTTTATGAGATACCAGCTACCACCAGTATCCTGGATCGGCCAATCCTCTTAGTATTATCAGCAGCCTAGAATATAGTCCAGGTTCAACAGTATCTGGAGGAACTTGGCATTTACTATGCTGTGAATACTATAACTGCGGCATTATGCTCCGATTAAGGTTAAGAGCTAATGAATGGATAGATGAATTATAGCTAATGAGTGAGATCTCATAATCCAAGCTGAAAGGTTTGATGAACATTGTATCTCAAACCCGCCAAACCATCTAACTTCGATCTTTACTTCGATTGAAATGCATTTGTTCTGGATCGTTTTATGGATCAATACATAGTATTCTCTATGTATTGCTATAGTCTATTCTCTCAAGACATATTTTGACCTTTGTAATCCCAACGCCTTTTTTAAAAAGAAAAATGATCTGAGTTCGCTCTACACTATTCATTATTGATAAATATTAATCACCATTTCCTTGAATAAATATCAGGTCTACAATTTTCGTCATAGGTATCGGGGTTTCTAAACACGTTCTTATTCTTGTAATATTTATACGACAATCATTTAGAAAATAGAGTGATGCTAGAGGAAAACTAAGGATTGACTCAAGACCTTTTAAAACTGCGAGACAGGTTTAGAAACACAAACGCTTCGAATTCAAAATAAAAAAGGATGTAAATTATTTGTCAAGGTAAACTTCAATTGTGTAGTATGAAACTATACGATGGTTTTGTTCAATTAGGGACAATAGCAACCGGAATTCTGCCGTATTTCTACAGCTTTATTTTGGGGGAGAATCGTACTGAAACATCTCACGGTACTATCACGGATTCCACACTAGAGTAGTCAAAATTAAAAACTGAATATTGATATTCCCACGGGATTTGGTATTGGCTTATTGCCTGTCATTTCATGAAACCATGAAACGCTATTTAATTTCAGTCGCACTTCTCTTATTCATTCATTAATTATTCAATAATCAATTGCAACTGCCTTCCTCTCTTTGACATTTATATTTCATTTCTCGATTTGCAGGTCGATCTCATCGCTTTTGCGTGGAAGTGTCATGCACTAAAGGCCGGGGAAAAGGACAATCCTCTTACGACCAAACGAAAAGGCACAGTTGCCCGGGACTCTCACAAGAATATGCAACTTTCCTAAGTCCATCCATCAACGTGTGGACGTTCCTTCTTCCTCTGTCTCTCTTGCTGTTCATCCATCTTTTGAAAATGTCCCCTCCCCACTCCTCATCCCCTCCGCACACGGTCAGCTTGCCCGGCCCTGATATGTGATCTGTGGGTGGATGGGCCACGACACACTAAGTCCATTAAGGAGCTAGCATGTTGTGTGCTGTAATCAGAATGACAAACAGCCGCCTGTGAGATGTGATATTAGGGGATCATCGGCCGAGTTGAATTATTCTGCAGAGCCATAGCTCCTTGCCAACGCATGTTTTGTCACCATATGGGAGTATTAACACCCACACTACCATTCTTAAGCAAAGACATCTCGCTCCTCATGAGGCTATTTATATGTGACCTCCCCCTTATGAGAGTAATACACAAGCATATTATCTTTTCTGAGATAACAACGATCGTTTTGATATGGATACACCAAGCGATATTAATCACAATGTATTTGTATATTTACTGCATACAATCATGTAAGTTTTATTGTATATTTTATCAAGGAAATCGATGGAGTAAGGGAATAGTTAAGTAACTCTAAATTTACACCCTTGCCCTTAAAGGAAGGAGGTTTCTCCTGATAGCCGTATTTATCCTCCTTTAATTGTCATCCCTCTTTACCATCATTATCGTACTGGCGTTCCAGAAGCCTGATTATGGCATTGCATACTGATGTAATCGTGAATGGTGATACATTTGCTCAGTTTTGTCGAACTTTAGTGATGCATTGTGATGTATTCGTCGACTGTATTAACTAAATTGCTTCAACTAATACCAATCGATCCCTTTGAATTGGCGCGATGTCTAGACTAAGGAGCTCATGCTTCTAGCGTATTGTTCATTACAAGTGCCTTAATCTCGCTTTTGCATATATACAGATCAATTATCAGGATTGTACAGCTGAGATCGTGGGAAATGGACCAGTGCTTATTAATCATGAATGAGTCTGCAAAACGAGCGGCGTTTTAAAAGTTCGGGGTGAAAAGTATCGTTTACCATCCTCAGAGAACAAGGCATGACACTCGATTAAAAAATCCGGCAATTGACAGTCGTGTCTTAATAGACAAACATCCGTATTGATTAAGTAAATATGATCTTCAGAAACGAACGCAGTGTGCCAAATCCTGCCATGCAAAGGATCGGTGTTTACTTAATTGATGCAGTTTCATGGAAAATCTAGAATGCATTGTATGATTGATGAAGCTGGAAACTGGGGTACCTTCCGCTGTTGATTGATTTCTATGAAAAAGCAAACCAGATTAATCCTCTCGCTTTCGAATGCTTAACATGTAATTAGTGTACTGTGTCCACTTTTTGTTTGTTTTCCCCGATTAAGACGTAAATCAGCGGAGATGTTCAAACTGTGACGGTATGCCTGAAGAGAATCTCTACAAAATTAATATAAACTGGTCCATTTTCTATAGTTCAACTTCACGATTGATGTCCTACCTTATATTCCCAATTCTATATTGAAGCGAACATGTAAATATTATATATATATCACATTTCATATCGTCGAAAATAGGTTTTGTGTAAAGCAATGAATTTCGTTTGTAATTCAATAAAATGATGCCAAAGAACAAATAAAATGATAAGTATTTGCATTTTTACATCATTACAAAACATCTTTTCTATTAAAATCTAGATAACATTTATGATCTTAACAAACATCATTATGGAATAATCAAGAAGCGCAGTCTCCAATAGGGGCTATATAATGTACTTCTACGTCCAAACGTTTATTCTAACTCATGGCCTTTAGTACATGCAACGAAACTACATTTTAACCTCGGAGGCAGTCGTAATGGCACGCTGTCGACGTATATGTCAGGTTTTGTTGGCTTCAACCCTGCCCTTTAAGTGTGATGTAAAAAGGCTTCACCAGTCCAACACAAATCGCCGGAGAAAAGGCGACTGCGCCATCTTGGATCTGCGCCGGACCCATGTGCTAGCTCAATGATGTCCTTCTCAGCCTTATGTTACCTTGGAAACGCTCACCTGGTCAGCTGGATTATGACGCCCACCCTGCAGAGGTTCTAAGCACTGGGCAGTGGTCAGTCTGGCTTAATGCCCGAAGTAGGTGTGGACAGCAGTGTCCAGGCAACAGTTTGGTCCCCTACAATAATATCTTCAGCTGGTCTTGGCAGCTATACTCAGCAAAAAAATACGGCATCAGCCTTCAAACACGCGACCTTTACAAAATACCCAGACCGCCTGTTTCCTTTTCAACTCGATCACAGCTCGCCATAAAAGATTCATGTAAAATGATCTTGTGAGAACATTAATCATTTATTAGGTCTATTAATTTCCTAGTATTATGTCAACCAAAAGGGTATGAATTCTTAATCATTTGAATAGGACATTTGGCTGGTACGGTTTAAGATTACTCCAAAACGTGTACTGTTAAATTGTTAGCTTTTGCGTGTTGAGCAATCGTATGCCCACATACTATATTATACAGGTTGACAAAAGGTATGCATTTGTACCAACCATGTAACTACAAACTTGCAAAATGTTTACCAAAGTTGTAAAGATTTTTCTGACGCAGGAAATGTGAAAATGTAAATATGAACCAAAGTAATACAGCGCACTGTATTTAAACGTTGTTTAAACTTATGTATTGTAATTATTTATTACGTAACTCTAATTGAGAACAAGGATGTGAAAATACATAAACCCCACTTGGGTAGGAGATTCAACCACACCGATCTGTAATAATCAAACAAAATATAATGTAAAACAACAACTTGTTCTCAGAACAAAAAGGTGTTCACCCCTCTCATAGTCGGTATATAAGATGGGCAATTGACAAACTTCATTTCACAAGCATACTGTGTTTTTTCAAGTTCAACGCCTCAGCTTGAACTCGACACATACTGACAACAAATCTGCCATGCACCCAACCAGGTGTCTACTTTCTCATCCTCGACAATTATATGACAACGCATATCAAATGGATGTTGGTTTAAACCGGTTTCTATAGGATAGTATTAGATAACATGGGAAAGACTTGATATCAAACTTGAAATCACATCCATCAAATGTTACTGTTCTAAATATGGCGACCGTGAAAGTCGGTACATGTCAAATGTAATGCAAGGATCATGTTTCAGACATAAGATGACACAAAACAGAGACTGTCGTCCGTGGATTACATACATCTGTGAAGAATTCTAAATTGTTGTAATACGCCCTAAAAATAAGTCCCATAGTATGGCACTAGATAAACGATTACGTACAGTTATCATGTTATAGACCTTCGTGGAAAAACATTTTAATACCATATATCCCTGATTGGGCTGGTTATTTTACATAAGATTCCAGGGTCCATTAACTGAATATCTTTATATAATAGCCTGATTGAGATTAAATTATTTGAGCCACATCATTCTTAGTAAGAATCAGCTGGACATCAGCTTACCTGTGTCCTCAATTAGCAGTCACACTCCTAGGGAGCTGGTGTAAGTTAGAGACCATCGTAGCAGGTAAATGGTTTGAATGGCTATATAAGATAGTCTCACAGGCTGATGACCCCTGCCTCTCAAACGTAGGCGGCCAGCCATCCCTGCGCTGGGGACAGAGAAAGTGGAGAGGAGGAGCTCGCTAGACTAACTCAACTACATCATTTATGATGGTCTCTCTAAGAGTAGAAAATGATCACCAAAACAGGAGCTCAAGTTGCTTGTTACTACTTGATAAATAACACACCGAATAGCCATGTTACTCAACAAACACCCTTCACAAAAAGGGTGTAAACTAGAGTTGCTGAATGAACACTTTTTGAACTATATAGAGTAGAAGCCTCTCTTTTGAGACGTTTATTCATGAAGGGAATGGTTAAAGATTTTAAATAGCTTCTTTAAGTTTAGTTTGTAAAACAAACCCGTGCATAATCAATGTTTAAATTCACTTTCATATGGCCAGGGATGTAGATTGAATGCATATATATATATAATTGCAATGATAATAGGCAATATCAGGTGTCCCTAATCGGTGTATACATACACTTCCCTGATACGATAACATCCGAGGATTAACTAAAAATTCTCCTCTTACAAGCGTATGGATGATTACAAGTGCTACGAGTTTTAATCGATGGTAGAACGAGGCAGGTTGAATACAAGCTAATAAAGTCTTCATGAAATAATAAATATATACAGATTGTTTGCATGGAATTCATCAACTAACATGTCAATGGTCAAAAACGGCAATGTTTTACATGGGTAATGCAATACCTTTTAGAGCAAGACAAATTTCGAGAGAATCAATCATAACTTAGTGAGGAAAATGAGTCATTTTGTATTCAACACTCGATGTCTGTATACATCTGGCTATGCTCACGAGGATGCTGTGCAAATCGGGTGCTATAAGCGTTGTGGCACAGAGTAGCAATTTTCAGTGCATCATAGGAAGTACTTATTGGGCGATAATACCTGCTCGCAGCACCATATTGCCACATAAAGTTAGCCTCGGTCATAATGATGCTTCACTTCTCGTTTTACATCACAATCGCCATCAACAAAATAATCCCTAACTGCAAGAACGATCATTTAACCACTCTAAAATCAATATTCGGTATTTCAGTGTCAGTTGATATGTGTCCGTAAATTTTGTATGGTGCTATTCATATGCACGTGGGAGCTTTAAGAGAGAACCCCCATTAAAAGTTCTAACATAAACTGCTGCTATTACAAACACCCTATTGTAACTGCTGACATACATAGCTGCTATAACAAATACTCTATTGTAAATTCTGACCACTTGATAATTAACAATTTAAGACATACGTATGATGAACTTCTACTTTCAACACAGTAGGCTACTATTCTTCAATAAATCAATAAATAACATGTAAAATTATAAAATTCCTTGAAACTAGGGCTAATAAGTAAAAAAGCAAGACATATTATTGCTCTAAGCTATGATTAGAAGAAGAACACAAAAATAGGCCTACATAATAAGAACACAATTAGGCATAATTGCAAAGGTATAAACAAATGGTAAGTCATAAGTGCAAAGAATACCCGGGTCAATGTCCTCTTCCCATATACTACTATGCCCAGCAGCATACTAACAAAGTGTCATGTATAACATTCGTTACATTGTTCAACCTTATTATATCATTATTAATTATCACCCATTTATCATTAGTAGCATAATTCTCAAATCACTAATTATGCTAATAACATAGCATTCTTCTATGCACGTCTACTATTTAGGATATGCCTCTAGCTAGGTTACATAATATTCCTAGCATCATGGACAACGCCCACTATATAAACCAATGTACAATATTTAACAAAAGCATGCCATATTCCTTTAAACTATGGTTGATAAATAACAAAGTAAAGGGTGGTCTTCACTGGCTGCGCTAAGCTCTGCGCTAAGCATTTCAATGGTTTGTGCTGGTTCTGTAGGTGGTGAGGAATGACGAGGTCCTTGCCTACATGGTCAGTGAACGATGTAGGCAGGACCTCGCCACTCCTCACCAACACAGCACCATCGCAAGGCTTACCGCAGCCAGTGGAGACCACCCTAAAGACATGGACTCAGGTATCTGCGTCTGTGACTTACCACTTTGTACCCTTGGAATTTTGTTATGACCTTAATAGTAATAAAAAAAATAAAATACCAAGGGTACAACACAGTAAGCCACAAGGGCTAATACCTGGGTCTGTGTCCACTTAACATATACTACTAATACTACCCCCCCCCCCCAGACCAACTAGGGTGAAGTACCCTATGCTCGTTGCCTAGACCTAACGGAGATGATGATGCAAAGTATTTCAATTATAATCCTTTCAAATGTGCCAACACGTTAAAAGTAAAACATAAATGAAATTTGTAGGTCATGTGAATTCAGGAATGTTATTTTTGAGAGTAAGAGGAATGTAAAGTGTTATTGTTATGTTCATCATTGTCGTGGTAACATTTGAATCTAAAATCTAACTACATATTTGAATAGAATACAGCTGTGATTAAATAGACTTATATAGATCCAATGATTATGTTTTAATTTAGCCATCATAACGTGTAATGTAATATAATATTGTCAACCAAAGGAAGAACTTAATAGTATGTGTAATAAATGTAATGAAGTTCAACTACGGTATACTAATTTGGAATGTGCAGTCTGTACAACCTGCAAATAATGCTGGAGACGCCGTCAAATCTCCTGATGTGGTACTTTTGGGCGGAAATAAAGAATAATTATTCAATTAATATTTCTTCTTTTAAGGTTGCACAGCACTCAACCACCCCAGGAATGCTAGATGGATCTCTCTCTAAACTAAATGGAGAGAATAAAATTATATGATTGTAAAGTTTAACCTATAACTCATAATATCATTAGTTATGGATAGGGATCATGAGAGGGCAGCCCTTTGAGAGAATCGGACCAGTCACCCCACAATGTACCCTGCTTCATTCCCTTCTTTCCTCAGCACCTGGTCAAATCAGGATGGGTTAACTTCCCTAGTTTTAATACAAGCCTTCACGAGTTCTATGTAAGCATTTCACCCGGTAATGTAACCAATTATTGTAGAGGCCCCAGAAAGAAGCTGAAAAGACTGGGTTGCTCCCGGTGGGAATCAAACCGGCAACCTTCGGTGACTTGTGCTCTATAGCAAACTGCACCTCTTGGACTGTCCGGCCTAAAAACCTGTCAGTCCGACAAATAGTCACTCACAATGCTGTATCCATGGTGGCTCCTGGAGTGTTTAGTTTACATAAACGACGACGAGAGAAGAACCAAATTGCCCCACAAGCGTTACGACATATATGCATGCTGTTATGATGGAATGTAGCTCGAAATAGACAGGTAATAGGGCACCTTAAAAGCAGAATCAAGTGTCAGTATCTCTTAGCTTGGTCAATAGGAAGTGAGCAAAACTAAAGACACGAAAAGCATCGAAATAACCTAAAACATATCATCAAATACAATCCTATAACCATCCGAAAGTTTAAGATTTTCGCACCTCTTGCTCCACGCCATCCTGAAAAAAAACCAAACCCATAAGGTTACTCTCGAGAGGGTCAATTACAATGTTGGCATACATATAACCTTGACATTAGCTTTCATTCGACCATTTGGCTGGTGATCAATAAAATTGACGAATCTATAGCAGAGAATGATTGATATCATATGGGTCTGAGTGAACTGGGTATTATCGTTCATATAACCCTCTTCCTCTCCTGACCAATTGCGTCACCGTTCTCCAACGCATGGTTACCAATGAATGGCAATTGCCAGCCTCACTTATCTCGTCCTTTGTCGGTCCAGACATAAACTATTCAAATACTGAAAGAGGTGATATTGACATGAGGAATAGGTTCATTATTTCACAGCCTGCTAATAGGGTTGCTTTCAGGACAAACTTCATCGGAAGAAGTATTACGTGAAGGAGTAATTCGGTTGCTTGTACCTAGATGTCATACCTAGGTATATAGATCATACATCCTAAGTGCATGATGAAATGCTAAGCAAATTATCCATATTTGATATCGGTCATATTGTATTTGATATCTTTCATATTACTCGTGTAAAATGGATTTCCATGAATAGCAAACCGACCGATGGACAGATTTTGAGTGCGGTTAAAAATCGGTAAGAAATCGGCTCAGTGTATATCCCTCAACAGATCGAATTCACCTTTGTTAGATGCAATTATTCAGCCAACCGACGGATTTTTTTTAATCCCAAACCCGCCGCTCATTGGGCTCAGTACGTGCGCTCGCCCTTATATGATTGGACATAAGGGGTTGGACAGTTTTGGTTTTATATAATTTTAGAGCTCATAATTTGGGTACAATTGCAAGTAATTCACCCACTTAGACCTAATGTTGTTTTCCCCTGCTCGTCGGATGGGTTGTTCCAAGAAATATTATTATGAAACGTTAAATTGATTTAATTACTACATTCTGCTATATCAGTAATTAGTTGGTTGCTGTCATCATGGTGTCTTCTTCCCTGCCTAATTTGCATTTATGTATGCGGTAATACGTCCACAAAGCTATGAACGTAATTAAGGTTTGGGTTACCCTCCTACCTCCTCCATACTGGATACAGAATAATATATTACCTCAGTGTAGATCAATCTACCATCGTGTTCAGACCCCTTTCACTTACATATATCCTAATCCATGTAAATCATGGAACATATTTTGGTTTAATCACAATAGGATAAATCATAAGATTATAAGGAATTCTTTAGATGGTCGAAAAGGGGTTATCTTGTAATTACTGACTGTGATACGACACTTTCTAACCCAAACTTGTTGCATGCAGATAGACGGATGATCTCGCTCTCTAGTATCTTGGCGTTAATGATGCCTCCCTGGTCGACGAACTCATCGCGTGTACTTACTCATCAACAATGCTTGCCAGCTAACGCTCAATTAATTCAGCTTTTCCTGCTCCAACAGCATCCAAACTAACTATAGGCAATATCGGCATACTTCTCGTACAAAATGCTTTTGAATAGAACTTGCCACTTCTTTTCCATTCATCTTGTTTGGTTTTAGGAATTACATGAATTACTTCTGTTCAATCATCTGAACCCGATGACAGGCAAACACATACATGTGTCGCTAATGTAGCAATTAGTGAAGAAGGATGGTATCGGACAGGGCATTGTAATCGGATCCCTCCGAAGGGACCAGACAGACTCAAACTAGACTTATGATGTATTGTGCAACACCCAGTCTTAAAGCACAAGTGGCACTTTCATGTAGTGAAGCCACATTCAAGCCTGACCTGCTGTGTGCGACACAAATCAATTAGGGAAAGTACACCCAAACCAGAAGAAGCCTGCAAGCAGTGACACTACTTCCTGATGACTTAGCAGAGACGTTTCCTTCTATACAGGCAAGCTCCTCTCTGTTTGAGGTTAACCCCTCTAGAAGCATTTTCAGTTCCACTTTTGGTATTAAAGTAGACACCTCATTAGTGGATAAAACCGATGCACCTTTCAATTAACGATAATTAATACGTAAGGTTGTTCAATAGCAAGGGTTGTGTCAATGGATTATGCAATTCGAATCACAAAGTGTTGCATTTAGACAGTTCTTAAGTATAGCATGGTAATGGTTAGCCTTAGAAGAAAATTCATAATGCATAGGCATAAGCAAACTCAGTAAATACAGCAATGAATAACGTGATTTGAAGATTATGATGTAATTGTTGAGAACTCTTGTGGTTTAACTTTTTATGGTAATGATTTCTGCTCTTGTAGTTCATGTTTAGTTTGGTATTTATACCTTTCATAATAAAGCATAGTGGAGTAATTGGCAATTTAAAAAGAAACAGTGATTCCTACCTATATCATTTAGATGTCAGATGAAAAGGTGTAGTAATTTTGAAACTGGGTGTTGTACTTGTTAAGAATATTCAATAAAGGCAGTTGTTGGGGCTCCACTGAAACTGAATATTCGTATCAGGGCATATTGTGAGTGTTAGGATTTTAAATATTTTTGGTATTATTTTATGAAGAAATATTAGCGTGTCAGTCAGATTGTTAATGACAAATTTCATTGTAAGGATGATTGATCGATATGAATATATTTTACCAGTGTTTAATTTCAAAACGATTAGGGCTCTTGAACTTGAAGAAGCATTTGGCAATATAAGAGACTGTGAAGCCAACACAGTGAATACCTTTGGGAAGATCTGATCAAATACATGATTGAAGAAGATGAAAAAGTGGTTCATGCCAGAGGCGATAACTTTTTGGTCCCTTGTTGATTTTCCTTGGCTAGATGAAAACTTTTCAGTCGTAATTAGTTTAATCATTCAGATATTTCTAAAAGGAGTGAAGGTCTGAAAACTGACGAGATAGGAATCCTAGTAGGTTCCCAAATGTTGGTAGATTTATCTAGCAATACAATAATAATTTGATGTACGATGATTGTAGATAAAGTATTAATCAAAGATTCATGTCAGCCATGCACTTCGGGCCACGAATTTTCATGTGAACTTTCTTGGAGCATTGTTGAGTGAGCTTTCGGAATCTGCTTTGAAATTCAATGCAGTGGATTATTAATTAGCTGTAGAATGTTCGCCTTCAGCGATTATTCCAAATCTAGTGTGTTTTGATTCACAGCACCCCAAATGCTGATCAATAAGGGAATATCGCGGACCTGGCCATTTGCAATTACATTACGAAATGAAGAGATAAAACATTTTTGATCTTGATATCCTGATTTTATTGGGAACATTAAACAGTGGAGGGATTACATGCAGCATGACATAAAGGCTATGACATGCGTGACATTTATCACGCCAGCACCTGGCATTAAAACAAAATGACTGATCATATTCGAGGAAGAATCCATGCAATCGGCCGGTCAGCTCTTCACAAAAAACTTTAGCCTACCACAGAGTGGCCTTGTCCACCTTGTTGTTGAAAGTTTTGAAGAGATCTCTGGTGCTAAGGTTAAGCAGTCTACGCTCCGACCTTTGCCCTAGGGAACTTGAATCAAGCAGGGTCTCTCTGCATGTGATGGCAATTCTGATCATTGCTTATAACCATTCATGTCCGCGTGCCACCAATATTGACTCCCCTTTCAAGGGTCTGCGTTGTTTGAACTAAGCCCCCCATTTATTCCAAGCCCCATTGAAGGCCCACAAGAGACTTTCCAGACGAGGGTAAGTGTGGCTGTTTTGGACCGAGTATCCGGATCCTTAAACATGGAAACGGCCTTTCCGTCTTGGAGCTACAAGGGAAGATGTGCTTCGTTTTCATCGAAGTGTTTGTCAAGGCTAGGTCTATTAGCATCTTTTGAAGTTGCCTGATTAATGTCCCACCGGTAGGGGGAATCTCGTCCATGTTTGCAAGGGAAAGGGTGATTTAGGCCTCGGTATCTGGTCGCTTCGGTTATGGGAGTTTGAGGTTCATAATCAGTACAGACATGTAACCAAGCATGACCAGCAGCCTTTTGTTTCCGCCAGAGGAATAGGCCAACTGACCAAATATGGGGGTTATTAATCAGAGTGGCTTCATAAAAGCATTTACGCATTTGGAATACCATCAGCATTCGACCCATTCGCCCCTTCTGCCATTGGTTGTTCCGGCACCCATACTAAAACTTCCAACACATACACCCATCAGTACACAGTAGGGCCAACTCCTAAGCATTGTCTTCAATAACCTACGTTCCAGCCAGGGCCTATTCTGGTGGCCTCCTCATTTGTATGCAGATGCTAGAGCACTTAGGGATATAACGCTCTGTGTCTACATTTACCTAGGTCTGGCTCCTGTTGGCTGAGGTAGTTGAAGGTATCTTTTTAGCCAAATCCTTATCTCCCTCTACGAATCAGGTAACAATGGAAACACTCAGCCTAGAGGTAGCCAAGGTTAGTCGTTGTGGCTTCAGCAAGAAAAAGGGGAAAGAAAGGGTCAAAGCCCATGTTATAAATTCCTTAATTAATGTTATATTGTTCCTTAATTAGTGTTATAATGTATGAAAAGGGCAGACCGTTTCTGTCGTCTTCGTTCTAAATAGAGCACGATCATAGTCCTCCGAAATAAGTTACTGTCGGTATAAACCATTCTAGGTACATTGCATTTTAATAGGAAATTGTTTCGAGCTGATTTATTTGCCATTTAGGACTTTACAACACCTTCCTTCCGGGGAAAATAAACATGATTTATTCGCACAACCCATGAAAGACAACTGCTTGTTCGTTCACCTCTGCGTACGCCCACCTCCCTCATCAACACTGAACACAGCCCATAGAGAATTAAACCTCCTTTTCACGTGTCCCCCTTTTAACATTTACTTCAGATTTTGCACAGTCACGCCATGGAGAGGTCAGAAGAAACAAAACCTAGATCAAACGCATTAAATTGTCACCAATGAGGAGGTTTTATCCAGGTCATCTACCTGCCATTTCACTGCCTACAAAAATGGCCACTTTTCAGTTAAAGCCGTAGCCATAGATAGAAGAGTCAGCAACAAGATTGATGCATAGAGACGCTATGATTTATGTAGCTTCATAAGGGACCTGCTTACTATGTATTAAGTCCTAAGGGCAGAGCGACTTCAAGCTCAATTTTTCGATGGAAAGGAGAAATGATGAACGGAGGAGCCAAGGAATAGACGGTTTATAGTCAGAAGAGAAAAGACCATCTGCTGGTTGGAAGGCGCTAAAGGCAGAGGGATTCATTCGGTAATCTAAATTGCCAATCTTGTGTCGTTATGACCGCACAGGCTTCTTTTTATATACAATACTTTTATTTGTCACTTATACAACGACAATGAGCCTATTGCATAAGGTTCTTCCTAGTCTTTCTCATATAAGAGACCCATTATATCAGGGAACTTCTTTGAAAACAAAGGTTTTCAAGGGGCTTCTGTTCTGAGATGGGGTTGTTCCATAGTGTGCACCATCAATGACAGTTCAATAAGTCATATCATACTTCATGAATAAACCTGTATGCTATGAAAAAACATATTTCTTAAACCTTACTATCGTGTTATAGCAACCAGCATGTTACCTACGATATTTCACTGTTTAGTTATATAGCAGCTTGCATTTTTACTCCTCATGCTGAGATAAGAAAGTTCCTAATTCAGTGGACGAAAAGAATGATAGGAGAATTACCTTCTAAAGAACGCATTATTGTACTTTGTAATTTAAAGTTTTTTTTATTAAGCTTAGACATTATGTAGATGCATAATGATTTCAGACGAAGCTGATTTTACCTTTTACTTATATCTGATAAAATAAAGGACATGAGAAGACTAAATACACAATATTTGAGTTGCATGAATCACATCAAAGAAAATTATAAGAAGAAGTATATCAAGTGATGGTCAAATAAAAAAAACCCCAGCGTAGTGCCATTCTCAAGACAAATAAATGATAGTAGAAGAAGAAGGTAATCAAATAACCAATAGACCTATAATCAATGATATAAATAATTGATTATAGAGTAACTTGAATTCTCATATTTCCTTGTTTGGTATCGCCATACCCAATACGATAACATTCCGGCTCTATAGGGTCCCATAGCTTTCATCGAACTTCACCACACTTCGTTTGAGATCGCTCAGACAAACTTTCCACACGGATATGGCCATGACAGATTTAGCCATGGTTTTATTATTGTCATATAGAAGCACAGGAATACTAATGGAATCATGTGTAAAGAATTACCCTGAAACGTCCTAGGAGGTTTAGAGACTGCATTTCTATGATAACCGACCCTGATAAGAAATTTTAAAGAATATTCTTATCCATTAAGAACTCGCTAGTGCCTATATATCTAGTCCAAGTACACCCCACTCGTTCATAGTTACAATAGTTAGAGGAGGCCTATAGTTAAGATAATAATTATAGATATACTAATCTTTTATTTATCAACTACAATCTAAATACAAATTACTGTTATTTGCTTGTTTAAAGTTTTGATTCAGGTAGATATTTTACTAAATGTAATATCTATACAGTATGCATGATAACAGCAATAGCTTTACATGGATAATGAAAATTCTGAAATGCTATTTTTATGTATTGCTATATAACCTCAAAAAGAGGTACATACATGAGGCTATTGATATTCCATTGGTATTCAAAAACTCAAAACTCATGATGGATATATTCAAACATAGACAAATATATTATTGTAATCGTTATTCACACAATGACACAATCACCTACCCAACTGTCTGAAAGTTGAAAGATCGATTTTTGCAGCTATAGGCAGCTCTAAGGCATTTTCCTATGCTATCGGGCTCCAGAAATATCAAGTAGATATTTCACATTCCGATGAAAAAAATATATATTGAAACGTTTTATGCTATTTAACATTCACACACTTGTCCATATTGATAGCCCATGGAGTCATTTTGCTCTTCATTTTCATGGTCTGGAATTTTCGATTCCAATCACTCCTGAGGATGTTTTTTCTCTCTCATACTTGGATGTCGCTCGAGAGAAAGGGGAGCCCCCGAGACTCATCTCCATGACTCTTTTAATGAACCGCACTGTCTCGTTTTCTAAAATAATGATGGAAGGCGGATTTATATTTGCAGTTCGAAGACAGATGGCCAGTAATAAAATGGACTTAGCAATATAATAAATACGACAAACAAACATATATACAAACCTATGGCATAGAATTGAATGTATCATTAACAAAATTTAATTATACATTGTTTTAGAGCTTTCCATGTTGCCTGATGGGTGGCTAGATATATATCCGTTTAAAAGGGGGCTGTAAAACGGCAGAGGAACCAATACTTTATACACAACTCGATGCCATGTATTTGGTGTCTTTAAGGTAAAGTGGCCCGAAGGGGGAGAGACGAATGGGTGTACAATAACCTCCGGTGGATATTTTTTCTTCACGAGCAGAGGATAAATCGGTGGCCAAAACGGCAGAGCAGACAAGCATGTCATTGCGGTTGAGTAGCGCAGCCCGAGAGGTTTGAAGCAGGTGACAAGCTACCAAGGCATATATCGTCATATAAACTGCCCAAGTTTCATGCAGTCCGGACCTTTCACGCGTTTCCTTCCATCTGTATCCCTCTAAAGGCAAATAATTCCTTAGATAATCAGTGTATGTGTCGCTTTAACACGCTTTCAGTCGGCATATCTTGCCAGGCTTTTTGTTCATGTACACGTCTTGGATTCCGAGTGAATTACTTTACAAAGCTTTGTGGTGCCAATTCTTATTTTCCCATTCATTTCTACGTAACACTTAATTACCAGTCGTTCATACCAGACTTTTATTGATTGTTGATTTCCAGAAAGGTATTGACATGAACTTCGACTATGAATCATTAGTATATTTGATAGAAAGTAATGTGAGAAAACATATAGATATAGGGTCGGACTTGTGTGCTGTACTGAATCTTCCTGGGTATACGCATTGATTTTTTTAGAAGAGCTGAACAAGGGAATTGCCACGTAAATTAAGGATCCTTGGCAGTCCAATAAGCTTGCTGTAACGAGACCAGAGGCCGTTGGGAGAGTTGGAATCACTACACAGCATTTAAAAGTCAAATCACATGCAGAGACGTCGTGCTTGTGAACAGATTACCAGAAACCAAGATTGCATCCGATGACAACTTCAAGATGGATCTGGAATTATGCGCTGCCCCGGTGTGGCAGAGGAAGGGGGAGGGGAGGGGGTTACTGGAGGACATGGGTCGACAAACGCCTTCAGGGGGTCATAAGCAAAGTTGCTATCAGGACATAGGAACAGAACCATCCTTTCTTCCACCCTATATTATTCTGTAGTGGCACTGCCATATTGAGGAACAGGTTATTATATGTCCCCGCTATATATTGCATTGACAAGACTTAATAGACTAGTTCAATAAAATTCTTTTTCAGACAAGTTCGGAAAATATAGTACCACATGAGGTATACATGTAATTGACATTGTAAAGTGGCAATTAAGTAGTAAGTGGATGGAAATATGAGTTGTTTACTTCCCTTCTAACGCCAGTAGTACATGGAAATGGTAAATTTATGAAGGCACCCCTAGTCTGTTGGCTTAGTTAGCACTGAGTGATGGATTATAAAATGATTCTCGACAGGAACTTGTTTATTAGCGTTCTTATTCCAGCACATATTAACCTACACGTTGGTATACCCTGTGCGTACACTTTACCTACATCGGTATCATTGATTCTATGTACATGATTATATTGGGTAATTATAGTATCACAAACCCTTATACGATAATGATGTGTGGGTGTGTTAGAGTAATTATATGCATCTATTTTACCTGAGGTAAAACATATTTTCCAGGAACAGCTTGTACAATAGGTTATTAGGCCGGGATAATTTAATGTAGTAGCTAGTGATGAATGATAGCACATGCAGGTGCGACTTCTATTGTGATATAAATATGCCATCATACTAACGCTAGAATATAACGTCTAACATCTATCTAGTAATCAAAGTACATCATAGTCTCCTCAGTGTCTTGGTTCCTGACTGGAAATTGGATGAATGATCTCAAGAAGATATCTTTTACTTTATTGCTTATTTACATATTATATAGATTCGAAGAAAGAATCGAGATTTATTTGGTGTCATTCGGCCATAATTACGCATGGCTACCAAATAAGCCAATGTAAGGGAGTGGTATATTATGGATATTACAGTAGACTCTAGCATTCGTGTGGCATTGTCAGAACCAATGTCTCTCTAGGATCATCACTAATGGCAAAGGTAACATAGCAGTTTGATATCATGTTGTCGACCGTCTGTTGGCAGTCCAAGCAACTTGCTTGGCCGACCTGTGCGAGGGCCTGCAATTCGAAACCGCCATGCAAGAACTTCATATGGCAAGAACGGAAACACCCTCTCCACGCTAGCGATTGGATCAAATTACCTAAACTCTAGCTAATGGGAAACGGAGGTGATATAATTATGAAATCTTTCGACTCGAACTCGGGTAAGATACATATTGCCTGAGCGTGTGTGTGTGTGTAGGTTGCAGGGTGTTATGGTCAGTCTGTTGGTCAGTTTGTAAGGCTTTTCACATGCAGGTGTCAGACAAAACACCTTCCTGTGCTCCGAGCCCTAGTTAGAAGGCACCAGTATGGAAGAAAAAAACCTGGGGATCATATGAATGAGGAAGTTTCTCCCTTCAATCTGTGTCAGGCTTTTGAGGTAGGGGTCTCTCCTGGGACGGTTGGACGTGGTTGGGAATACTAAAGATGTCACCCTGCATGCCGAAACTCCTGGTCGCATCCATAGGGAGACAAGAGAAAGACAGTGGCAGTGGTGGGAGACAGAGAAAGGGGAGAGTAGAACGAGGCAAAAATGGTCCACTTAGAGCACTGGGTGGTGCAAACATATATTAGGCAATATATAATAGAGTTATATATAGATATATAAGAGCTCCCCACCGTTCTGATCGATCCCATGTTAGTATGATGGAAGCGTCTCTCATGATCCACATCAATATTTGATCACCAACAAAACCTCATGGTCGACCAGTGGCAGATCATCTGGAGGGAAGTATGAATTGGATGTCTGGAATACAGATGGATAAAACGCCAGACTGTATGCAATATAACATGACAGGTGACCTTCTGTAGAACAGACCCACCACCCCCTTACTCCCTCACCCGAATAATTTTGTTCTATAGAGAATAGTCGCGATAGGGAGTGTGACAAATATGTATGTCATATGTAAGACTATTATTCATTTCTCTGGAGTTGCTTCACATTGTAGTTTATATTGTAGGATGCGACACCTTATCATTTATATGAACTGTTCTAACAAAAGTGTGAAAGAGAAAAGCTGTGGAGTACATTTGGTGATTTTATAAGCAGCTCTGAACCTAAGATGGACTTAAAAGAGGTTGAACTTTCACTCATGGGAATGCCGATAATACAGTAGACAAAATCGAGGCAAATCGCGCCAAGTCATTTGTTTTGAATACAGTGCATCAGTTGGCAGGTCCTGGCCAAGTCGGCCCATCCCAGCTATGCTTTGGAAAGCCCTGGTTGTGGAGTGTGTGTGTGTGAGTGAGAGAGGGAGGAATATGTGGAGGACGGAGAAGAGGAGAAGGAGGGATTGGGATTGAGGAGAGAGAGAGAGAGAGAGGAGAGGAGAGAGTGAGCCAGGCGCTCCGTCCGTCCGTCGGTTGGCTGGCAACATTGAGCCGCACACACACGCACAGCGCACGCACGCACCCTACACACACCCACTCACTCCCTCACACAACGCTTTGGTTGCAAGTCAGAGGTAAATGGATCTTGGCTGTGAGGGAGCACTTACAGTGTGGGCCCCCGATACTACTAGAGTTGTGCCTTCTCTAGCGAGCGCAAGTAAGGATGAGGACTTTAACGTACAGTTATCTTTGGTAAGGAGAGGGAGGTGGAGAAGGAGGAGGAGGAGGAGGAAGAGGCTGAGGAGGAGAAGGCTGAGGAGTAGTAGGAGGAGGAGTGGCAAGTAGTAGTAGTACAGTGCGAGGGTCCGTTGCACCGCCTGCTTGCTTCGCTTGGGGATGCTGATCCCAAAGAACCAACCAACCAACACCATGTGGAGGAGTAGTAGGAGTAGGAGTGTGAGGATGCCTTCACTGTACCGACAGGAGTATTAAGTTGTAGGGCTAGCTAGCTCTTGTGGAAGGCAAGAGAAAGCCTTCTTCTAAGTGAGCAGTCCCTTCTGGTCGCGGGCTCGTCACACGTGCTCCTCCTGTGTGGGGCGTGTAGTGGTGACAGCGGCACCTCTCCGGGGTCCAGTCCTACTTGGACATACACCAACTGACCAATGCTATATAAAACAACAACACCACAATGTTGTCCATTCATGGAGAGCCCGACTCCTGGCCTTGCTGTCAATGTCAGCATGGTGTTGGACAAACACCGGGTCATGCTATATGTTCGTCTACCTCCGGAGAAAGCAAGAATCACCTTAGCTTTTGGTGTCTTCGTGTTAACGACAACTAGTCATCAGCAGACGTAAAGGAAGGATTTGTTTGTGTGTTTCTGTTTCCCGGGGATTCATTTTTTTCTTTTCCTTCCTCTGCATCGTCGCATATAAAGGAATACATATGTTTACTCATGCTACAGCTTAGATGTGGAGTTAAAACTTGGCCAGGGCCGTTAGTCTCGACACTCTCACCACCAACTCAGGGATTCTACTTTTACAGCTACTTCAGGATCATCAGTCCTCATATCATCGTACATCCATCATCTAAATAAGATCTATACACAAATTCGTCCCCTGGATTACCTTTGTACACCCTTGTTGCAAGCATTTGGATCTTACAATATCGACAGATATCTTCAAGCATTTTGGATCTTACAGTATCTGTATTCAATCATCTCTTCTGATATTATATTAGAGTGATATTTGTGCATATCTTATAGCAGCAGAAATAATAGGTCA
The DNA here is from genome assembly GCA_942159475.1 of Sthenelais limicola. Lineage (NCBI taxonomy): Eukaryota > Metazoa > Annelida > Polychaeta > Phyllodocida > Sigalionidae > Sthenelais > Sthenelais limicola. The sequence continues at coordinate 31,150,280 of OW804094.1, read as the reverse complement.
GGCCCCTCCAGCTTAGGGGTTTGTGGAGTGTGCCTCTTGAGCTCTCTCACTAGTGATAATACCCCATGTACTGGTTGTGGTTGGACAAGTTACTAGAAATAACCTTGGCTATGCTGTGCTGCGGTCGAAAAAAGGTAGGTTCTTCATATGCATCCTTGTTGCACCTTGCGCGCAAAGGCTGGTTTAATATGCCTCCAATAAGAAGGATACCTTTGCTAATGGGTTCAATATATCATTTTAGAATGTCGGCCTTGTTTATACATACTCAAGACTTACATATAATGTATTCATCAGATTGATCGATTTTCTTTTTTATCATGAAGAATGTATGAATGTATGATTACGTATGAAACATCCCAATACAATGCATCACGCGATGGTCGGAGCCTGAAAAAAAACATTTCCCCATATATCTAAATTATGGATTGCTTGAGCATTTTACCGATTCGTCAGCAGTTGCCACCAGTCATCCATTGCATGTATTGTTAGGCAGCTTGCAAGGATTGCTGTTAGCCAGAGCTATACCTTCCATGATCTATCGCGCCTCGATGGGACTAGTCATGTTTACTAATGCATCCTTTTGCTGCGACCCTCGTTACTGGGCAACTGCCAAAGAAAAGATGCGGTCACATGTTTTCTAATGCGTAAGAATTTGCCACATTTCTTATCGTTTATCCTTCAGGTCCGGGGGCTTATCTCCCATTGACCCGTGTGCATCCCATGCGGTTTAGGCCGGTGATTCTATTGCCTGCAGTGATAACATCGATAGCCATTGATTAGGGCTTTATTAGTTCGCGAGTGGCGGCAAAGAGGTATGTGGAGGAGCAGAGGCGGTGTCTTGGCCACATTTCCTATTTTTATATGCATTGTAGAGAGGACGGCGCATCACCGATTTTGCTGAGCGATTGTATACAGGGAGTAAGGCCTTTGTAAATGGACGGAGGCTGCTGTATAAATCGGTTCGTGTGTATAAGATTTAAACAGCGACAATACCAAATTACATAGTAATATATTGCTATAAAATAGCTTCTACTTAATTAGGAAAATCTTTAAAAAAAATCTAAATAGCAACCACAGCGGTATGTCCACGATTATTTCCATTTGTGCAAAGGCCCAGCGTTGTCATTGTCAGATGTTAGTAATAGAGATATTCCTGAAATATTAGTCATATTCATTAAAAGCCAGAGCTTTAAAGAGCCTTTTAATATTTCTAAATAGAAATATTCACAAGGCTTACTGAGTAGCTGAGCAAGCATTGTAAGTGGTGAGCATCAGCATTTCATATCCAGTTCTTCAGCGGTCCGATGAATATATCTGACAGTGGCTCGCATGGGGGCATCTGACAACCATACACATTATCATCATCGCCATCACCATGAGGACCTTCATCGATATGTATACACACATCTTCCACTCCGGTCGCGGGACCTTTCAGCTGCTTGTCCGTGCTCTGAAGACCAACACTATCCACACTGAAGAGTGATGATGGTCCGCCACTGTAATATCTCTAGCCTTGAACCAAAGTTTGAGGAAAATCTCACAAACAGATAATTATGTAAAGCCTGGGAGTATTAAATATGCATGATACATGTCATACAAGAGGTTTGGTTTATCATGTAAAATACCTTGATTTCCTGATATAAACTATATGACTTCAGATCAAGATTTCACACAGAATTAACAGATCTATTTAACAGGTACTACGTGTATTCATAAGTGCATGGATTAACATAGGAATGTCTTAATCTGCATGTATACATAAATGCATGGTGTTTAGTCTATTTATAAAGCGGCTAATTATCTAGTATCTACTCCATTGCTGTAAGGCTATCCTCAACATAGCACTAGATTGAGGGCTGAGATTTGCCTTATATAGAGAGGGTATCTGATGAAAGCCTGATATATACATACACCATATGCTGAGTGGACAGCCTGACATGGAGAAGAGAGGATTGAGGAGAATGAGCGTTTGATAGATGCAGAAGGGAAGGCCTATAGCCACACTGAATTGGCCAGGGAAGTATCATGGCCGGTGCTATCTATACATCCAGCAAATATGAGATGACTGTAGGAGAGCCTTGGCTCCTGTGGTCTCAAGATGGGCACAGTTATGTCTACTTTGTGCCAAATCTCCGTGCAGGGCTATAGGCTGACGCGCCAGACAAAAAAACAAACGCATTGATCCGAGGATGGTAGATAGCGCATTACATCAATATATTTCCCCTGATTTCTCCCTTGGGAGGATAACTAACTCCACCTTATTTACTTAGGTAAAAAGCGGCGTGTCCACAGATGGTCACTCTGTCGGCCGAAGGGAATGTATAAAGGGGAAGAGAGGGTTGCTACTGGAAAAGGAGGCGACATTTCTAAAGGGGTGGACTCTTGCCCGAGGCATGCCATATCGCCATCGCAATAACCAACTCTTGCCAATCGTGCTAAGTCGTCGCCAAGCCCAAGTAGTACCCAAACATAGAAACGCTGTCATTCAACGCACTGTTGAGATAAAAGGCATCACCCTCAAGTATTGCAGTGTCAGCATGGTTAAAAGGAAATGTTGCAAAGGGCACTTCTGCCATTCGTTCCTCCTTCACCTGTAGGTTCGCCCCCCAAGTTCTTTATGCCCATTTATAAAAGCTGATTGCCGATGACGACGATCATTGTCGGGCGAAGTCAGGGGCCATTGTTAGCCCCAACGGAAGGTGGGTAGGCGCCGGTGCCTCTGATTTATATTCCATAATCAATTCACCTTTAGAAGTCACATAGATTCTCCATAATAATCAGACCAAAGCCTAATGGTAGCTACACTTTGCTTTTAAGTAACCTCCGTCTCGGCGTGTCCCTCCCCTAAGGAAATCACAACGTTCCGAGTGTCTCTAAGTATGTCAATGGCGATCTTATTGTTCCAAATGCACTTAAAGGGCATTATACAAGAGTGATTTGTGTTTGCTTCTCGCGAGAGTCTACACATAATTACATTACTCAGACTGTGACAGTAGCCAGTGAGGGGTCGTGAAAGGATGTGTCTCCTCCCTCTTCCTCACTTATCTGCGTTAAACCATTCCTCAGGCAGGGCTTGCACTTTGAGGCTTTCACTTGTCTGTCTTGTACAGCGAACCACCATCCTCACGCTATAACTAACATGAATAAAATGTTACTAAACCCACGCCCGCATACACATGTCTTCATTACCTTTGCCTTCAGGTGGGAGCGTTGAGTGTTACTGCAGAGGAGAGGGAAATACCTAGCCATGACTTTTTGCTCGCCAAGCGATGTCAATACATATGTGAACGGGGTTGCTCCATTGCGCTTGGTACGAAAGTCATGGAAACATCGAGCAACATTAGCGGGCCTTTGATCACAGTGAATTTACTTTTTTTGCCTGCCTCCGCTTTCCGAGATCTGCTTTTTGGCCTGCCGAATCTGATGGGCATCGGGCTATCACATATATGTACTCCAGGAGCTATGGAAAAAGTCATAACCTAGCTTAAGTCCACTGGAAACATTTCCTATAACTTGCAACACAACACCACCACCAGCCCTCTCCAACTCCCCATGTGCTATACTACTACCATTTCACTCCTTTCAGGCATTGATCCTGTATTGGTGTTTCAGCGTTTTTTCGGCAAATATCCTGACATCAATTTTGATCGATAGCTACTGTAAAGAACAAAAAGAGCTCATCGTTATCAGTTCTCACGCACCATTCATTTAGGTTGTTTATATGGATAGAGGTAGCACCAGATCGCAAAACGGAAGAAAACGCTGATCCGAGCTATTATCCTGGTGGCTATGAATATATCTGAAAATAACTGGAGTGGTTTCCCAACCTTCACCGATCAAATATATCTGTTTTCTCTCTCGTCTCTCTCGCCCTCTACTTCTCTCTCCCCTGCAAATAGTAAGCCTAGCATCCATGTCATGAGAAATGAACACGTTCCACTCAGTTGCATAAGCGGATCTCAATTATCACATGTTGTTTTCAGCTTGCACAAGCTGGTATAATTCTGCACCATGTAGGCAGCCTGTTTATTTAGGGTGCTCATTATTTTAGCTGCACCACCACCCGGTCCCTTGCGCCAGTCCCACGACTCTTGTGAAGCACTAGGATAGAGACTCCAGCCCCTCCCACACTCCCTATGTTTTTATTGATGGTTGTTGGTGGGGTGTGTTGACAGTGACCGAACTGCCCCTGCCCGACCCACTCGACCACACGGCCCAGACCCCTCGCCTACCACCTTCCCATTCCCCATAGGACGAGGTGGAGGTGGAGTAGGTCCCACAGTGAAAGGCCCTCGTCACTCGGTGTTGACCTTGCCAGTACATTTGAGGGGATGGTGACGACCATGGTAGCGGAACAGAGGCAAGAACAAACCCTACTATTCACAAAACCACTTTCTCTCGCCTCCTTTTATCTGTTTTTATACAGTCAGTCTCTTATTCATTGTTTTTAATGTACACACCACCCAGTCCACATTCAAATCTTCCACGATCGGGGACTGAAGTCTGAATTTATATATATATACACACCTACATATATATATTATATATAGCACACCCACACATCATCTTCTAAAAAACTCTTTCAGCTCCGAGCCTGTCCAAGCCATTTGCCATTCCAGTCTAACAACCTAATTAATGGAGCGTTAAGAATGGTGTTGGCGGCGTCGTGTCCAATGCGGATCAGTTTTTCACAAGGGTCCCTCATTTTACAAGGTCTCCTTTTCCAACATACTGTGAGGCATGCATGGCTCTATTCTATGGAACCTACACCCGAGACTAGCATCTTATATTACCTTCTTGTACTCACTGTGAACTCGTGATTTCAACCATCTTGACTTTGGTGCGTTGAACGAACGTGCTTCTCAGGCGCCATGGTCATCGTCTTCCTCCTGTGTTTAAAGGAAAAACAGGCATACATACGTCTATTTTATATATAAGTATTTTTATTTCTCTTTTCTTAATACAATTACAGAAATAGAGAAACAGGGTGGTCCTGTCAACATATTATAATGCTCTTCTTCCCAGGATTTTACCCTCGCGCTCACATGAAAGACAACATACATTTCAGCAGACTCAAAGTTATTACTATTGTCTGCTGTATATTGCTGTGGTCTATAATTACCCACAAACAATTGAAATTTAATCAATTTAACCATGCAGTGCCAGCAATGAAATCCATGAGTGAGTTTGCAAAATACCACCATCAGTAGAACGCGATGGTTTTTGCCCAGCTTATAAATAGCTATCGACTTACCCCTTTGATATTGAAATTGGTATGACAAATCTGCGATCTTGTAAATGGTAGGAATCTACCTGTTCCCCCATTTCCTGTTGAAGCGTCTACAATAAAGGAGACTGCTACATTCAGGTAAACTTAATATACATCTATTATCTCTAGTGGCCATCATCTTCATTGTTGGCTGGCAAACAGTCACAGAACACATCAAGATATCTATCTAGAGAGATTTACCCAACCAGAGAGTGTCGAAGTGGCATGGGCGCCGCGGATCAGAATTAAATTTGCCGCCCCTAATGTACTTGACGTTTTTCTGGATAACTGAATAGCATGTTTTGAATGGAATTAGAAAGTGTCTCCCCCAGTACCAAGGCAACTTCTTACTCAGTGTTTGGTAAAGTTGAAGAAGGGAGGGAAGGAATACACTCAGAAGGTTCAGGGCTAAGGGGGGTAAATGAGAAGCAAAGGTGGGGGTGGGATGGGGGTCGTCGGGAGAAGCAATAGCAGAACAGGATTGATTTTTTCTCTGAGGTGCTAATGTTGTTGTGGGACTGGCCACCAGTCTATGATAGCTGTTTCGTCCGACACCTTTGCCAATCTATCCGTATTGATATTTGACACGCGGTAAGTGGTACAATACTTTGCCGCCGTGACAGCCTGTTCAGGATCCTGGCTTAGACTGAATCGATCGTATATAGCCCAGAAACTGTCGCCCCATAGCCTCTGATATAATCCAGCACCCCTGCCAGCACCCTCAGCCTATATCAAATAAAGTCCCAAAGGGAGGTTCTTGCGCTGGGTCCTCTTCATGTTTAAATTGCAGTCTTCTCCAACTAGAGTGATAAGGGTCTCTGGGTGGTCAAATTTGATTTCTTACGCACAGACTAGCTCCATAACTTCATTATAATTTCCCTGACAATTTTCTTTCCTGTATTTGCCCCCCATCTTCTTTGGGTTGCCTTTCATTTTCAGTTTCAGGGCCTTATCGCGAATTCAATGCCACCCCTTGACACATTGTCATTTATTGTATGTAGCTGTATCCCTCCCGTTCAATATATCGCATTCATCATATCAGTAGAACTTTCTTTTGTATTGAGTAAAAACAAAAACCAGTAGCGTTATTGTGAAAGGGAATTACGTAATTCCCGCCTGGTAAACGGAACACATTTCATTAGTATTGCATGTGTGTCTCGGTTCAGATCGATATTGAAACCTAATATATCAGGAAGTTGTATATATATGGATTTGGCATTCCATATATATACACCGGATATCGATTATATAGACCAACTCATTCCGTTACCTAAATATGCTAGTTATAAATAAAATGATCGATTCCATACGTCATTAGTTATAGAAGCATGCCGTGCATACAACGGACGCTGCACGCGATGCTTTCTCGCGAAAAACAAGCGATGGGGATGAGATCTATATGCTTCATTTCCAATAGATCATCGGGGAAATGTTAGTGATGATTGTCTTGTGTGGCAATAGCATCTTCTTGTCATTCTTGCTCGGCCTGAACACTAGGTCATTCAAAATTGGCACATGCCTATGTCCCATTTGCCTACTGGTTGATGGGGAATTTGGATCACCCTGAACCCGGTCGTGACCATAACTGCATTCGGGCGAAATAACATTCACCCCGTTTTCTCCAGAGCATTTATCATTTTCTGCAATAAACGACTGATTTAGAACTGGAGAAATAGATGAGTCATCGTACTACGTCCGACAATAATCAGGACTAAAGACGACGATGCTTTGACAGATGTTATCCTCGTTTTTCTTATTGAAACGATCAGAGCATCTTGCTGACTGATTCAGATTGATCGAGCATATATACACCCAAGTTCTCTGTGATTTACTACCACAAAAGCCTTCCCCGGGGCGGGCATGGGATGTTTTATTTCAAGTTATTCGAAATACGACAGATAACCTCCTCTGCGACGTGTTTCTATCCTAAAAGACGCATAGCAATGTGCAATAAAGGACGCCATCGCGTGAATCGACTTCATTCATTCTCTGTGTTAACACCCACATGGCTTAAGATATCAGATTCAACTCTTGTTTTTTCAAAGGAATCAATTCCTAGCTCAACAGATAGCTCCTCGGAATTAACCATGAAGAATTCAATACAATTGTTATACACCATGCATTATTGCCTCGTATTTATCCGGTTCACTGCAGACATCCAAAGATAGGTTGACTTGAAAATCAATTGTACAGCTTTCTCACTGAGGTAATGTGATAAGCTTGCCTGTTCAAAGAAATGATGGGATTTTACATATGGCTTCCATACTGGGCTTCAGTATAATGGCTTTCTGGGGGGCCGAAATACAGATTCCAAAAGAAACAAAACTTATTAAATGAGTCAAGATTAAATATGGCGGAGAGAGTGCAATACTGCCAACCCATTAGCTTTAATTTTCCATTTCCACTACCCTTTCCCTTGTCCAATAAGTAGGTTAATTCGATTGACAAGTCTTGTAATGGTACTTGGGCTGGCTGGAGTGGCCCTGCAGGTTGTTGCGTTCACACTGCAAGCACCAGAAGCCTTTGGTATGGGTGTCTCTTGTGACTGGGAACCAGTTTCCCAATAGATTTGACTCTGGAAAAGTCTCAATGAGTACACAGCTATATCATGCATACATTCCAGTGTGCTACAAACCTTTGCATTACTTCTTAGATTCCCATTTTGGTTCAGTAAACAGGTCGTTTCTATTCATGGACGATTTTAATTATGCTAAAGAGGAAGGAATCGTATTTTGTAAACATTATCGATCATATTCATGTCATTATTATTTATACACAGGTGATTATTGACAGGAACTCCATACACTATAAGGAATAGAAGAAAATTGGTTCCTCCCATGCTCTTCCCCCAAGAGGGATGTGATAAACAATGACCTGGTGAGGCCAACGCCCTGGAAATACATATTTAATCTACTGGTATTATTGTTTATTTCACTATCGGATATTGATATTATAGGCATTCAATTTAGATATCCATTATGAAAAGAGCCACAGCTGCTGTTGACATTATGTTCTGTTGCCATGGAAATGTGGCACCCGTAGTGGGCGATAATAAACCCAGCTACCATGGAAATGAGGAACTTCTTGTGGTGGTCATAATATTCTTCCCTCAAGAATTTAATCTAAAAAATTAAACGCCTGAATTGTCTCATTTCACAATAAACATTTAATCTAGGAATTACTTTGACAATCAATTTAATGGAAGAGTTAACCTGCTGATGATGGGTTTCTTAATTTAAACAGGATCTCACATTCAGCCTGAACTTCGTTATGACGCCTTGTCCTTGTGACGCAAGGTATAACCTCTCTCTATTCCTTGTTCCTTAGACTTCATCGCTTTTCATTCGGCTTCTTAGGTGAACGATGGACATGAGGCTTCTTGCGAAGAATGTATAGAAAGTAACTCTGGCGAAAGCTCCGTAATCGCCCGAGTGCATGCGATCAAAACATAAACCCTTCCTCATACCTAATATAGATTCTAAAAAGTCTAAATGTAGCAGCCCTTCGGATATAATGTTGCGATGAAAATCCTATTTGAATTTGAAGTTGGGATATAGTTAGCTATATCCGAAGTCAAACTGTCTCGTTCCATGTAAGTCCACCAGTTTCGGGGAGAGCAACCAGAAAGTTTCCCTTTCAGATCCAAACTGTATAAATTTATACAAGCACGTTTTATGGACATGGACCAACAGATTAGAACTGGCTCTTCTGGGGAAACAATAAGAACGGTGCATCCGACAATAATTCTCGCTCTAGTTCTCTGCATAGGCTGCTGTTGGCAGTTCCTTTCTGCGTGGCTTCTTATATGGCTTCCACTAATATAAACAACACTTGGCTTCTCTCCGGTGCACGCCTCTTTCATGGTGTGCACAGTTACGGGGCTGCTACAAGGCCTGGTGAGTTCTACAAGGGTGGACACTGTGGGACTCTATACACGGTTCGCTCCCACATACAGGTAGTGCCTCTGGTACCGGTAGAATGAGAACCCAACAGATGTGGCAGGCGTCGGTTGCAGATACTCCCCCGTCCTCTCTTTCCTATTGCCATACACTCATCTCAGACAGGGGGCTTAATACTTCATTAGCGGGAGCATGCGTGTCGTTCCTCTGAGGCTAAACCCCAGGCCCTCATGCACCCAATCCTCAGCGCTAACATAGTAATCCTCCCTATTGACGTGAAGGCCCTCTTTGCGTAATCTACGAAGATACATTGGAGGTTGTGCACAAATGAGTCTACATAACACACCGTCACCACGCACTTACTGTTTGTTGTAGGGCCATGAGAAAAGGTCCATCTGCTATTAAAAAGAAGCATGCCATCCTCCTTACCTTGTCCACTTTATTCAACCGCCTATTATACTCAATGCTAGTTGGGTTTTTTTCTCTACATTGTTCATTGCCAATTCCTTGAGGAGGATAAATTTCCCTCCAGACTAAGAGCGAAGGCTAAATTTTCTATAGGCCTTCACCTAAGCAAGGGCTAGTGAAATTAAAAGCATCACGCCCTATCGGCTCTTCATCTCTGTGATCATGTCCCAGCCGCAGGGGCAGCCATTGATTGATCATATTTGGGCGGGGTATAAAATTGTAGCTGCTCAAGTCTGGTCCCTACTGCAGCCCCTTGCCTAGCCTGACAGTAATTTAGCACAGACCAGTGGTGAATAACATGATTGCATGGCACTAGAAAATGTGAATCATATTATCACAGGCAATAGATATATGTGTTCTTGTTCGACTCAATAAATTGCAAAATAGGTCGGGTTCTACTATTAAGTGGCGATCCCTATCAACCCCTCTAGGCTTATTCTTAATTACCAAAACCGCCAGCTCTGATTTGTACCCTAAGTATATTTAGCAGTATTCCTTGGAGAATATATGGTTCTCATGAAAATATGTGTAAGGATTACAGCCTAAAGACTCTGTTATCATTGTATTTTGGCAAGAGGGACTCATTAAACCAAATTTAGATAGTAAAGGGAAGCTTTTGGGTCTCATATATTTTCAGGCAAACTAAGTATTCTTGATATAGTATACTCCAAAGCCCCAAAGGCACTACTTTCTTTAATGTAATAATGATAGTATAGGCCTATATGCTCAGTAAAACACTCCATTAATATTAGTATTAAATGCAGAAATGAAAGGTCACCACATAACGTCTTAAGCTGGTCTGTTTAAGGGTGTCTTACTGTATCAATTCCCGTTCACGGGAAAGCCAAGATCCGAATAATGGGTTTGAACTTCAGCTGGGAATATCATGGAGCCATATACCACAGTGGGAATAAGTGATGCTGATAGTTGTAGACTTATTCCACTTATTACTCCAGCGCGTCCATAGTGTGACGTGGGACGTCTCCAGGCGTCTCCAGGTGGTAATGAGTACAATAAATCACACCTTGAGAGTGATTATGACCCACATAATTACACCGAGGCACAACCACCAAGAACAGTGGGCGTCCCCGGTCCTACACATCCTTCACCAGCTATACCCCACTCACCAGCCCCATTACTGCAAAAAGCATATATCTAATTATATCATTTAAATGTAGGATACGTGTTAGGAGCGAGCCATACATCACGGCGTTAACAGCCATGTATAATTGTCTCCTTTTAAAATGATTCATTGCTCCAATACGCCCAAGGTCTGATAAATGAATCTGCTGATAAAATTATACTTACTTGCACTGTCTATCCAGAATGCCTCTCAGAAGGCATAATTGGAAATGTATATGCGCGGATTTATATATAAACGGTTCGTGGGGAACACCAGTCTACATTCAAATGGCCTCGGGTGGGGGATTTTGCAATGAGTTATGCCATTGGGAAACTCCATTGCATTAATAAAACCATAAAAATGGATGGGTTGTTCTGGGCTTTAACATAACATATAAATCGAGAATATGTTTTCTTGACTAAAGTGACACCAGAGGGTAGAGCACAGGGCGAAAACTACCCTTCATAGCCACTATTCCCATCAATTGCCCTCAGGCAAGGGGGTTGAACTCGGCTTGCGTGCACTGGTCATGCGTAGCTACTGGTTTCATTTCCATGTCGTGTTAGGCTGCATTATGTACATTTACTGCCAAGCATTGAAGGGTGCTTTAGAGGGACTCTTATCGTGTTACATGGCATATATCCCAAGTAGTCCAAATAACAAATACCTCTCACACTATAAAGCCATTTGTTCATGTGATCACACTTCCGATGCTCAGGCAGAATACATGGTGTAATATAGCACCAGATGTAAAAGGAACTCATCATTGTATTGCTTTCCTCTCGTGAGGGTCGGGAAAGAACCTCCACTTGCGCTCTTTGGCTATAGAGGATAGTGCATAAAATACGCGAGCTGAGCAGATGCAAGATGTCTTTATGTAGAACTACGAGCCAAGGCCTCTGTGATTTCCTATAGCATGTATACCATGCATACATGCGTTTTGTATCCGCATGCATATGTAAGGGGACTGGATCTTTTATCCGCCTGTAGTATGATTTAAGATTATGGACTGAATCGCAAGCGTTCTCCTATCTGCTTACCTCATCTGTCAGGCTATCATACCCGCGCGTGGGCATCAGAAGGCGCAGATGCGCACGCAAGCTCACGCACCTCATCACATCACGTGGTGGTTGCCCCCAGGCCTTCAAATGTCCATCTCATTTTACCATCAATACTTGTATCGCCATCAATATCAGCTGGCCAGAGTTTATCGTACCCTGGGGCAATCGTATGAGCAACCCAAACCCAGAACCCCAGTTTCCACCACGCCCCGGAACACTTATTTACCGCAATTTAGGGCATCATTATCACTTTTGGCTAATCGATACATCCATCAATAACCTGTAGAAAATGTGTCCAACACTGTGATTGGCACGGGATAACCTTTGAGTAGGTATTAGGCAGTAGGTAGATATATAGGCTATGCATGAGGTTTCTTTTCAAAATAAAAATAAAGCTGTACTCATAACTTGAAGATGGAAATCGATTATCCAGGTTGGATTTATATACAGCATAATGTGTTTTTATATTATATTTATTTCTCTTTAGCCATGGTTTTAACCAACGACAAAAAGTCAAATTAAACAGTAAAAAGTCTTGTTCGATTTAGTCTGATATCTAGATTATAATGAACAGCTTTTTTAAGTGGCTGATAAAAGGAAACTTGCAAATCAGAGCCTACTCACAAAAAACCTCGGGGTCTTTCTGGCTGTTCGTGCTCGTCGTTTTGGTACAAAAGCAATATTAGATTTAGATCAGAATATATCAACGACTGAAATGAGGAGCAAATCCTAATGGCGTTGATAAATCGAACATACGAAGGTTTGTGGGGAAATACTGTGTGGCTACTCACCAGCCAATACACTATTGTCCTCTAAAAGGTTTACCTAAAATAAAGACTGCGTATCACTCAAATTGAAGGGGTGATGTTGCATCACAGAAGCAGGTCTTTCATCCTGCCCCACCGTCTCTATGGGTTCATGCACAGTCTATTAAACATGTATCAAACTATAATACATCGGTGAAAGGTCATTTATACATTTTTATTCATGTTACATTGTACCGATAAATGCACTTTTCTCAGTTGTGTTCGTGATAACGTTTTAATGTGTCTACAAAACGCTTCTATACTTTGCTTAAAATTGTGCAAATATGTTTCAAATGTACATCTGCCATTCATTGATCCCTCTCAATAGTATTGGCTGCATTGCTCTTATTTACATCCATCTCTTCCGTGCGTGCAAATTGCATGTTGCATTTGCTATTGTTCTGATCGATAATAGAGGGTTTTGTATCATGAGTCTGCATTTGGGGTTAGGGAGGAATGGGAGCCACCCCACCGTGGTAATACGAACAATAAACCTTTGTTGAGAACCAGTTGTGTAACTACACACTCTATACCGAATCCTGCCTCTGTATGTATGGCCTAAAACATGAATACAATACACCGCCCGCCTGTGACAAACGGGGTATCGGTACACTAATGCAACTACTCAAAAGGTGTCTGGTAAAAGGAAACTTGCAAATCGGAACCAACGTTCCCGCCTACTCACAAAAAAAACCTCCGGGTCTCGCTGGTTGTTTGTACTTGTCGTTATGGTACGAAGGCCATATTGACAAATGGTGGTCAAGGTAGGAAGCAGCCAGACGGTCCGTGTAATTTACTGTTTTCCACGGTATTGGCATTCTTTCCCTGCGGTCATCTGAAACCATCGATCACAATGACAAATAATTAGAGAAAATATCACCTCAAAGACACTGCATTTCAATATTTATTCAGTGAAGGTCTGCGGGGCCGACCATGCCTATCTATAGTTATGGACATCGCGATGGTCCAGTAGTTAATCCCGATCTAAGGGAGAGATATGTGTATGATAAATCGTTGCTGTATTATCAATTATGCCTGATGGATTCTCCACTAGGGGAGCTTAACGTGTCATAGCTCTCCCTCGAGGCCATGGCGGACTGGGGAATAAATCCCATTTCATCGGGAATTATATTAATCCCATCACCTGAAGCATGTCGCTACAACAGCTGGTGATAGCATCCTTACCAGCACGGTTAACAATGGCACTGTCCCTTAATCACCCTGCTTTACAACTCATTCTCTGCAATGAGCTGTATCATATATCACACTGAAAAATGATACCCAGAAGCTATTCTACGTCCCGGCCTGAAATAATTAGACAAAAACAAATCGGAAAACCAACATTCCTGCATTCTCATGTATACTATAAGCGTAACCAGTGGGCCAGCGATGAATTTTTATGGGGCAACGGGAAAAGCCATTTCTTACCCTAGGATTGCAATATCCTCCGTGTTTCTTGACCCCTTGCATGAATATACTATTCCAGCCGCTTCTTGGCTTATGCGTTTCTGTCCATTCCAGTCAGTATCGTCTCATTCTTCATGCAAGATTTATCGTCTATTGTACGTCAGAGAACAATAATTACATTACCAGCTGACCATCCAATAATGCTCTGGCTTACTTTATAGTCGGGCTTAGTGCCTATGCCCTGTGGTCTGACTTCTGAACTTATTAGCCTCAGGGTAAGTGGTTATATTTATATTATTGATGACACTTATAGGGAGGGCCCCAAAGCCAGCGTAGAGATATGAAAAGACGCCAGCTTAGCCTTGATTACCCGATTGGAAATGCCTTTCCGCATGATGTAAGCCCGTATTATGTGTATGTTTTCGCATTTGCTATTGCTCTTCCTGGAACCCTAATTTACATTATGAAAAAGACCAAGGAAGAAATAGATGCATTGACAGGAACCTACTGCCCCTCGAATGAATATTACATCGATATTGAATAGGTAACGCTTATTCGTCGAGAACTGTTAGGTACCTAATCATTATGGCAGATATTAGATTTTTGTCACTATTTTCCCCGGACCGCTTAATACTGCTAAAGATATATTTTAAAAGCCTTCGCCATAGTATATATTACTTTCATAGGAAAGTCCCATATTCCTTTGTAAGCAACATAGTAACTTTATATCTGGGTCAGGCAATTCACAATAATCTCCCTGATTATTATATGTGGGTGACCTTTATCATAAGCACATTGGGTTCGTGTTAACCAACTATACAGCTAGACAGAAGCCCAAGTCATTTTCCATACGCGATCAGGTTCATATTTCCCCTCCTGGAGATTAAATGGAGGTCAAACCTTCATGTATTTATCACTGTTTTATTATGGCTATTCCCCAAAGCAGGGAAATCATACCATTCACAGAGTCAATTTAATAATTTGAATAATATGACATTAAATCTCTCTTCCGAATAAGATTCCCAGTCCATAACTCGGTAAGGCTGGGGAGAGTAGGCATGGGTCGATGCACAATATGGAGCGATAGTTGTTTTAAAGCAGCCAGCTGATCGTTAAATTTGATTAAATGGGCTTTTATGGGTGCTGGGTCTAAAAAGTTCACTCGCTGTTTGTTCTTGGTTCTGACTATATTATAAAGGTTTCCCCGAATGTAATTTAAGACTACATTCTGGAAAACCCAATAATGTGGAGACACACACTCTTCTATCTTCTTTTTATTCTAGAACAACTGTGGTCATTGTAAACATTATCGTCTTCCGCATCCGCTCTACCAGTTCAATGATAGCCTTATAAACATTGCCTTGTTTTCGTACATCCCATTGAAGAAGTAGAATCCAGGCAAGGATGGATAAGGCATTGAGCTTCGGTCACCTCCTAGTGTCAATATGGAAATTGAGGTCAATGTTTCGTTGATTCAGGTCCCTCTATCTCCTCTTGCATTAGCTTCTTAAGACAGAGATCATATCATCTGCTAAATTCTACAACGAGTAACCTCAGTCACCGATACTCTTTTCTTTGTCCGAGACTCGTAGCCCTGATCAGAAAATAAAGAGATCCCACTCCTGTCTCGAAACGCCAGCTTTTCTGGGGCAAGCCTACACTTGAGTCACTTGATTTATTACCACCTATTGTTTGTGAGGGAGAGATAAATTGCTTTTTCAGACAAGAAAGCGCCATCAATATGTTAGGATCCGAATGATATTTGTAGGGGTCGGGCGAAGCGGTTGTAAGTAGTATACGAAGAGCGACCAGAAATGAGGGCCATTAAAGCTGCTCATTTGGCATTTATTCCATTATGCCATCCTCTGCTTCCTATTTATACCGGACTAGACAGATTGCAATTGTTAGTTTGTTCGATCGATTCATCCTATGATATTGAGGTTAATGTTAGTGATATTTCTGGTTGCTTTTTAAGTCTATCACTTCATATAATGCTAGGCCGGGAATTGGAGTAATAAATTCATGTTCGCCTGATTAAATTTCTCCACATAGCCCCATGTTTCAGGCACATCACTACATAAGTATATCGTGTCAGTAAATTGGACATTGTCAAGTCAATAATTGAGTAATAAAGATAGGGACGGTTGCCCTGGAACATATCCAGACTAGACAGTTGCCTTGAACATCAACTTTAGCAGGACTCCCATTTATGGCACATTTCTCGTCTCTGGCAACTGGGCATGGCGTGAAAAGGGCCATTAGTTCTACTTCTATAGACATGATTGATTTTGTATTTGGATGTACAAAGGGACTCGGGGCATATACCAAGATAGCTTGGTGTGCCGATCTTGACTTCGATCGCTAGTCCTGGTTTGTTAACGTGAGGAAAATATCGATCAAGCTTTCCTAATAAGTGGCCTGTATACATCGATCGTAAGACCAATGTAAGACTGAAAACAAACTTAGCCGTTGGGTGCCAGGGCAAGGAGAAAAAAAGATGTGTTATATAGGTCTGCGGTGGTGGGAGGTGGGAGGAGGTCTCCTTCGCCTCCCCAGGGCTTCTCCGGTGGGGATTGTTCTCTCTTCTGGGACCCATAACAGTGAGATGCACCAGTGGGTCCGCCTGGTCATTGTATTATATCCCAGCTATAAACTGTCATCGCACCTTCTGAGATATCATTGCCAAATACGCTGTGAGGGAATGTTATGTGAGAGAATTCTCCCCAATGCTCCCGCCTCAAATCCACATCACTCTCCTTCATACGAATTTCCACCCAAAGCTTTGTAGTAAAAATGTTATTTTAGGACGCTGTAAAGGATAGCTGCTTCATTCTGTAACATAACCATTGAATGTATGTCTAGCCCCACCACTAATATGGTTGATACAGTGATATTGGTTTGGTATTTTTTGGACATATTTCCATCATAAAATACCGAGGACTTGATATCTCTGTTGAACTTTACCTATAGAACTGCAGCCGCGCCGATTCATCGAATATGACTTTTGATATTGATATTGATGAGAGAGCGAATATGATTAAATATAGGATTGGAGGCGGGTATTCAGTAGAAACTGCTGAGCAATGCCTGGATGGGGAACCATATAAAACATATACTAGAGTTATAATTCAGTGCAGTGAAGTACTTGGCGATGTGTATGGAACAGTTCATGGAAACAAACTTATTATTGTCGATAGCAATTCATTCAATGGAGAAGAATATTCCAATACACTGGTATTCACTTGGGAAAACGAGTTACCCTAGGTATCTCTTATATATATACTGCAGGTATAAAGTTAATAAGGTTTCAGTCGGAATGAAATTATTTCCTTTCAATTGGAAGGATTTACCACTTATCATAGATCTATGAATGCATGAAATAACGAAGGGGAGTGGGTAAGGACAAGCATGTTTGGCCGGCGTGATAATTTATGGCGCCAATCGTATTCATAATCCACTTGTTTTTTAGCGGATAGGGCAGAGGAGAGATTGATGATTGGCTGAGATCAAAAGAGATGTGTTGACAAACGACAAGCCAATGAGGCCCATCAGCGACACAGTTTTCCTAGGAGAGGCAATTCAATGTAACCTTTCTCGCTGATTGGCAATTACATGTAACTTATTGATTGGGAATTCCGGCAATCGCGTCCAAGTGTAAAGGCTTCTCATCCGGACATACAATCTCCCCCGGACATAGGACGCCTCGTGCATTGTCGCGTGCGACAGTTCTGCGCGCGCTCCTTCTTAGAAATGACTCTTATGGGCCACCATTGATAATTACATCAAGGGTCTGGGTTGACAGGTGGGGCTAGTTTCCCTTGGATCGATATGCAATCTTTGTGCGTGGATCACACAGTTTAAAGAAGCTTTCTGGATGAGGTTAAATATTGCTGACTAAGGCATTGAGTTCGCTTATATACAGGCTGGAATTACCGATGTTTTCCTCGTTGAAAGTTTCCTTCTGATAGAGACCATTGGGAAGTAGCCTTTCTCCCCACAGTTAAGCATGGGTGATTAGATGTTTTATGATGGACCAGCTTTGCCAACTGATGTGCAAATAATCACCGGTCTTAACTTTGGAATTGAACGTCAACATGTACAACCGGGGTGTACTTTTTGCTCAAGACTCGGTCCATTTTCTTTTTATTCAACTTTGAAGAGGGAATAAGACCAAGCTGCTTAGATGGCTATCTCTCCTGCTATTCCTCCTGGGTACCTTCAGAGCTTGGAAGTGGACTGACTACAAAGGCCGGGATATCGACAATCATCTGCTGCCTCCATACTCCGGGGTCTTTTTTGACCACTCGAGAGAATCCAGACACGATCCTCCCCTACGAAAAAACCGCACAAGCTTAACCGTGCTGGAAAAGGGAGAGTCCATCCCCGCCCTTTTATTCATGTGCTTTAAAAATTGATTAAGCCTGTTTTAGATCTTTGGTTGGGATAGAAGAGAGAGAGGAAGTGTTAATAGATGTAAAACATGACCCACACCCTCCGACGATACAGCTAAGTTTTTCTCCTTCTTTTTTTTGCAATTTAGCTATAAGCTTTCCTTTTTATAAAAGCATGCATATCGATCTAATTTCAATGTCCGCTTTGTATTTGATACAATCGATCATTAAATGGCCCATACATTTAAGACGGTTTATATGATGAAGCAACACATTACATGCTACGCTTGGTATCGCCATCTCTTGATGCCTAGAAATAATCAATAGGTCATAAGTATGTACATAAATCTGTACAACACTCCTGAGCTTTATCCATTTGCTAATAATAAGCCACCCTCTGAGCACTGTACCGTACGCGGAAACCATATCCAAGTACTTAAAATATAAGCCAATACACTGCGCCCGACAGTCCAATATATCCCAGATAATTCATGTTATAGATTTTATAAACATGCTGTCTAATATCAATATAATGACGGTGTTTTTCTGTCAGCTTGCCAGGGGTTGTTCGTGCACGCGCCATTTCTCTATATTTAGTTGTCTGCCCAGTTCCTGACATAAATCGGATTAATTTACGCGCACTATCAGCTTTCTAATAGTGTTGATATTCAGGAGCTAAATAAACAGGCAGTTGGCATATACCGGTGCCTATCTACTCATAAATCACCTGTCCGTATAGACATAAATGGTTGCAAGTAGATGTCGGACAGACTAGATCCATTTCCTCTCCTTACAGATTGTCTTCTGGTCGCCATGTCCTTTTGTTTGGCTTTCTCCCGCCAGGAGTCCCTTTCAGTATGCACCGGGCAAGGGTACGCCCTGACGAAAGGAGGAAATTACAACTGCCCATCAGACGGTGGACTTTTTCATGAGCAGCATGCCTCCGTCTTGCCTCGTGTTTTGCCCAAGCAGCCTGTGTTGATTCATTCCTTACCTGGCTATCTTGGTGCATGACATTTTTGCCTCCTATTCAAATATCAATCTTTCTGTGCGGAGATCGCCGAAACAGTTCATATTTCAGCGAGGCAATCTCCTGGCTCAATGCATAGGCAGCTATTTCAGATCGGCCCGCATATGGTGATGAATTATTCTGATTATATTGTATTTATGTTCCCCATAAAACATATTGCTGACGGACGTGATTCTTCTTCTGTGTAATAATACGGAAGCGTGTACCAACTTTTTACAATGTATATTTGTGATAGATTCATCCACAGCCATTTTATTATCATCAAATTGGGAGGGGATGGATAGCATGGTGCAAGGTGTATAAATGGCCTATAATATTAATTCGTGTACACTTTAATTGTTGTTATTTGGAAGCAATCGTTATAAAGAGACCACGGCTAGTCTGGTGTATAATTAATACACTGTGTTCAGACCTCTATCTACAATGCAGCGGCCTTGGAGCAATTGCCAGCGACACAATCCTTATCTTCTTCAGTTGATCTACCCTTGTAAAGCGCCTGTATCCAGGCAGAGTGAATTATAACTACCACAATTCACCTTTGTCGTGGGCGCGCTGCATCTGGCAGCCTGACAACTTCTAATGTTGGAGGTCGTACACAGCGGCAAAGGTAAACAAGAGAAGAAAGAAATTCCTCCTTCCGCTGGTGTGAGGCTTAACCTTTAAATAGGCCTGGCAACAAACTGATCTATGGCACCCTACACAATAGCGTGATTAGTTACAATCGATCCTCTCTTCCACCTCTCATTGAATGAATATATTACATCCTGGTATTTCAAAATTTAACAGGGAGAATGGCACTATTCTTGGGTTCTGCTTTAACAAGGGCGATTACCCTGGGCAGCATTCTATTTTGGGCTGATTGTTCATTGACCATCGGATTGATTATATATATATATGTATTCATCATATTTTCAGTGGTATACATACAGCAAACATTACATTGATGTCAAAGAGATTATCATATAATTATGTGCCATATTTACGCTCTTTGTTTATGTACAACTGGTTTTATCAACCGGCTGGGATAATATTGCGGAAATATTGATTTTAGATATAAATATCATATATAGGCCTTTAAAGGAAATACAAAAATATATGAAGATCTATATTAATTATTCCAAGAATAAAGGGTATATACAAAAATGTATATTGTACGTTAAAGGCTGTGTCAACATTCCTTTCGAAATTAAGACCATTAAAACGGTCAAATTACCTAAAGGATGCTAATATCGATTTTTAGAATGAAACCAATATCAATTTAACCCTTGCTTCGCAAATGCATATTTGTTCATATTTCAGTAAAAGATATATATGATTTAACAGCAATTATGATAGTAGCTATATTGATTAAATCTTCCGCAGCAAATTAAAATATAACCCCTCTGAACGGGCATACATTATGACCTAAATAATGTTTAATGTCTTCATGTCTGCTTATGTCTTCTTAAATAAGCAACATGTGCGTGAGGAATTGAATCAATAGATTTCACGAGAAGTCATTTAACCAAAATTTCTTCAAGAGTGAAGCAAAAATCCCCTTTGTCTGGCCGTCTCAAGTCACCCATCGTTAAAAAGATCATCTAGCTTTAAACTTCCAGAAATAAATGCAAAACTGCATGCAAAGTGCAAGGTGTGCCCAGTTGCTACGATCCGGACAAAAGCAAAAGTCGAGGACAGACACATTAAACAGTCTTGATAGCTTAGAGCACTGCCTGTACATATATTATGCTTGCGTTTGTCACACTCCAGATGAAAGAAATCTGAGACATTGCCCGAAACACTATGCAGAAGGATTACATTTCACATCAAATGCACTAAGCATCATTGTGTAATGGCGATATGGCTGGGGCAAAAATAAACAATTGGACGAGGCCAGACGATCAAAAGTTTTTTAATCGGCAAACCGTCAATCTTTGCTTAGTGTGAAGTGTTCGATTATCAAAACGATTATATCATCCACTAGTGATAATTCATTCGACTATTAGGCAAGAAAAGATGGATGGATTACAGCTATTGGACTTGATAGCAATTAAAAGGGATCATTTTGTGTACATGTGGATATATTTACAATGATTGAAATAAATAGCAAACAAATATTTATGAAATTATTTTAATGCATGCTTTTGCATTCTATAGGCCTATCCTAAAAGCGGTCCCAGCCTGACCTTCCCCCGATAGCGACTCCTTAATTTGCAAAGCTCTGCATATTAATATACGGGGCGGGGAGTCATCTGCCATAGCAATTTAACGGAATGATACCTGACCATGTTCAAAGGTTCATAGTCGAAAGCCACTGTATTCCAGGCTGAACTAATTTTTAGTTAATCTAAGCGGTCCTATTACATCCAGAGGCCCATCAAGAAAATTTCGGATAGGCTACACGTTCAGATTTGGGACGAGAGAAATTAGGTATTGTTGCCAAAATAGCCTTCTGTTCTTATCACCAAAGCTACCACGGCAATGGATTTCTCTCCGTGAATAAAGCTAAACATCTATACAGTCTAGGTACAAAGCCTCAGATCAGATAAGAATGGGATGTCAGTGAGTAGACGCCTACTTTGCTAATCAGTTTCGTGATTATGGGAATATAATGGGAATATAATGACATTTTGCGGTCTTAATGGAATTATAATGGCACTTTGGGGTTTGAGGCGCGAGGCTTTCCCTCCGTTTGAAGGGACTCTCTCAACTTTGGGCCTAGACTGTATAGTTTTATTTTGTATGGGCGGATGTTTCTATCACAGGTATAAAGCTTCCACAAAGGACGATATGCCCATTCCTTTCTCTTGTACAGATGCTATGCAATCTTCTGGGTTGCCTCACTTCGTCATCGAGGAAATAAATCACCCTCGTATGTAAATGACACGTCCTGCCCATACAGATTAGTTCCCTACATAGATGTCTTGTGGATTAATCCTATTAGACACTAATCCGTGATTAGTTCTTGGATCTAAGCTCTGCTAATCCTAGGTGAAGAAGAGGATCTACGATGGACGGGGAATGTGGTGGCGATGGAAGGATACAAAAAAAGTTTGGTAACAGGGAAGTTTCTCAACAAAGTATGTGTATATATATTCCTGCGTTGCAAGTGATCATTCAGATGAGCAATAGTCTCTTCCTGTTGATCAGTGATCGCTTCCGAAAATCAAACAAACCGCCCTGGATATCTCTAAGCATCTTTTTGTCTATTAACTTTATCAGGCACAAGGAGTCGATGGAGCTTTTACAAAACGTAGCGCAGAGATAACTTCATTGATTATTTTTCTGTCAATCTGTCGGTAGGATCTCCGGCGGTTGGCCAAGCTATACCATTTAAACGGCCCGATACCAATGGCCGTCCGGCCGTACCAGTCGATAGACGCTTCATTTGACACTATTTTCCACAACATTGCCATTTGATCAGGTTCCGTTCCCTAGAGAGCCTTGCACACCTCACACCGGGGATCTACGTTAATGTGTCCCCGACTCGACAGGCGAAAATGGGCTTCCATATAGATTATTATATACTCCTACTTTGCTCAACATGACAGAGACCAATATCAACAGTCAGTCTCGTGGTATGGACCACCAGAGGAAATATTACAGATACAATGTGGATTGATCGGTCGGGGAGAAAAGCCTTGTGGTCTGCTTTGATTTCTCAAGATATTTTGCAGAATTCATTAATATTTACCAATTATTGGCAGGAGAAAATCTCGGTTCCATGAGCTGGTTTTAGTATAAAGGTACCAGCTTTATTACTTTTAATATTTGGGCCGTATAATTATGGACTTACAGTTACACTACAACCATAATTTAATGACAAGTCGCATAGAATCAAGCGGATAAGGACCCAATTATACACCTATAGATGTTAACTCAATCTGTTCATAAGTTGAAAACGGGGCCTTTGAAAAGCCATGAGTTTAAGTGGTGGATATAAGAAACTATGAACGATGGCACCATTCCGTGTCATGACAGAGCAATGCTAGAATCGCCTTGTACTAGGTTTGGAATGAAATTTAATTATTTTGAGTCGAGTAGCTCTCCAGTCTGGTGTTGCGCAGGGACCTGTCTATATCCTGATCGATGTGCACAGTGGCGATGTTTTGCTGGTCAGACGACACCCGCCAGTTTTTAGTGCAAGCATGAAGCATCCAATGAGGCAGCAGACTATATGGATCCGGGCTGGAGCATTCTGAAGTTATTGTCTGGACTGATTGTCTGCCTTTTACGGTGTAAGATAAGACCAAGCCATCAATGGACGAACGCCGCACAGAGCTCTACAGCCCTCTAGGTAATGGAACATTAGCCCGAAGTGGTACCCTAAATAGATTCCCATCCCATTCTCCTAGCCCACCAACCGACATCACATTCAATTAAAGCCCTCGACTGTCTGACTAAACTGGTGATCAGTGGCCACTGGTATTGACCTCCTGTGTCCCATTGATCCACTGTGTAATATGCATCGGGTCAATTTGTACCCTTCGTTGCTAATTCCACTTGTATAAAACACTGGTATCCGAGAACAAAAATGAAAAAATACTCCCACATCACACGCAAACGCCTGTATTCAAAGGCATCGGAGAAGAGTTAATCAATTTACTCCACGATGGCTACGCCAAGGTGTCTAGGGTCATTCTGGCAGGCATTATTCACAAGCGCAGCATTGTTCTGTCGGACTATTGTATGCGTTCTGCACTCCATGTGCCCTCCAACACCCACTTTTGTGGATGCCTGTTGATTGCTTATGCGCGCACCAGCTCTGAGGGGGCTTTTCCGGTACCCTCCCCTTTACTTTCTCCAATTCCGACAGGCCAATCAAGTCTGTAAAGCCGCGTTGAGGGAATCTACTTTGGTCCTGCACCAGTCCATCTCCCAAGTTTTCCTGATTCTGTCGACAACCACGGTGCCCATGTTGGGCAAGGAGCGTCTTTTTTTTTTATTCATTACTCATTTCTAGGTCGTTCAGGGACCGGTGAATACGGCTGTGCCTTGAAAAAATCAGCGATCTTCCAAAGAAGCAACCTGGCCCCGGTACAAATCCTTCTCCTGTTGCCAGTGAACAGTAAAGTATAAACCCTGAAATTGATTAATGTTCAACCTTTGCGCTCTCCGTGGATATTCCCTTTGATCTATGAAACTGGTTATTCACCTTGTTGGGGGAGGGATGCCAATATTTCCGGAGGACGGTTAATTTTTCTTTAGTATTCTCGCGCTAGACATATCGCAGCGGATATTGAGATGCCTACATGACACATAGTCTAAGCAAACACCTAGCCATTTTTCATTATCGATCTGTTTTCACTCAGATCGTATAGTAGAGAATATTTGGCGGGGACGCTCGGTAAAATTACAAATATCTCACTCTTCGAACCGGATGATAAAACAGAAAACCGTCTAAATCAGAAACCCGTCTATTTCCTCGACTCAAGTGACTTCGAGGAATTAATCTAGCGTCATATAGTATACAGTTTGATCCTGTCCTTTCTAATATACTCAAGACGTTGCGACTGTATATAATACATACAGATGCATCGCATTGTCGCAATCCATACGTTGAAGCGAGTGTAGATTTCAAGGAAGGCAGGCTTTGTCTGCACAAAGATTGGATCTTTCCTCTGTAGTGTGAAGATGAGACGAACCATTTTTAACCGTCCGTTTACAAGCGGCTGGTTTAGAGCCTTCAAAGACAGGGATTACAGTTTCAAACTATTCAAACAGGCGATCTGACCGAGTCTCCGTCTGATACAGAGACACAGTAGATATTGCAATGTCTGAGAAATGTAAGGCCTGCTCACCTGATATTCATTCAAAACATGACAGACTTGCCTTTCTCCAATAAAATTCTTAAACTGCTACGTTGAAAAATAAATGAAGGTCTGTATTTGAGTCCCATGTAGGCCTACATGTAGACATTCTTGTGGAAGGTTGTTCCTTTTCCCTTGAATGGTAATGTTCTCGTTGGAATTTGCTAAATCCTTTCATGATATTGTATTAATCAAGAGATGAGATATGCAGAAAGGTTTATAAATGGTATCTTACATAGGTAATCAATAAAGTCATATAGTTATTGGCACGGCTAGAGTACACTGGCTACAGGTGCATCTGTGTATGTCACCTTTTAGAAAGAAAAGAACTCTACTACATATCTCATTTTTCTTTCATTTCCTCTTCATTATTGGAAGTTTCTATCCAAACCCTCGCCAGTCATCGGCAAAAGTTGTCATTGCTCTTTCTTCTTCTGAACATGTATTCGTCCTAGCCGCTTCTCTTTATCTTCCCATTTCCATTCCTCGCTCAGATGTAATAAACCATCGCTGGTATCGTCTCTTCCCTCTCCATTCCAACATTTCTATCTTGGGCTATGCATATTTTTGTACAGTGTGAAAATTAAACGAGTTAGAATCGTTTATTCTTGCACAATCATGCCAACTTGATTCCCATTATTATATATCTCTCTCTTCATTGAACGGCAGACAGTCCCCGTTCTAGTCGTCCTCTACCTCATCCCTTTTTCTCCTTCATTCTCCCTGCGGGATCCAGTTACAGTTTCACATTTTTCTGATGAGAAATCAAGGGGTGGAGATTTCAACAATACTCTTAATAAGTGTCAATATTGTGACTGAACCTCCCTTAATTTATTTTCGCCTGTCTTTCCCTGCCTTCCTCTTTGATTAATTTCCCTGTTATCTTCAACATCCTCTCCCAAATTGAAGACCACCACTTCACATGTTTTCCCAAAGGTCTTAAAACTGTCGAAATAATTGTAGGTTCTCTAACACACTGAACACAGCGTGATGCCTGTCATATTACCTTGGCAAGATATTTTTAT
The DNA here is from genome assembly GCA_942159475.1 of Sthenelais limicola. Classification (NCBI taxonomy): domain Eukaryota; kingdom Metazoa; phylum Annelida; class Polychaeta; order Phyllodocida; family Sigalionidae; genus Sthenelais; species Sthenelais limicola. Next base: position 31,124,012 of record OW804094.1, on the reverse strand, counting down.
TCTGAGTATGAATTTTAATACCTGGTAGATCTGATAGAGAAATGGAATACGATTCATTTCTTTCAAGCGAAAGAAAACATATCATAAGAAATACAGGTGCGCGTGCATGGTCGCGGGAGACGCCGAGTGCAAACTGGTGCCGCACCATACAGCCACCTAATTTGGACGCCAATTATTTAAAGAAACAAAACTTGCTCAAGGCATCATCAGTCTGCAGAAGTAAAAGAACAACTTAGTAGAAAGGTCTCCGATAGATAAAGAGAAACGACTATGTCCTATGTCCTAGTGGGCATACGTACTTTGACGTTGCCTGCACTTCTATCATCAAACATTTACCAGTTGCAGCATCATTTCCTCTCGCTTCGCCAGGGAGAAAATCGATGTATGAATGTTATATTCGGTGGCAAAATACCTTTAGAGGGTCGAGGGCAGTTTGAAAGGCCTCTGATAATTGTGATGTTGGGTTCCCAGGGCTCGAGTCACGGGTACCTGCGCAATCAAATATGAACTGCGCTGGAGAACAAAGAAATAACCATCCTTAATTGCGCCATGAACTATGCAATAGGCCATCGAAAACCTGGCTCTACCGGCTGCTATTCTGAGCATGGAGCAGAGAGTCCTTCAAACCGAGGCGCGTTTCTTTGGTACCGGAGATAATCGTGATTTGAGTCAAGCGAACCCTTAAATCATAGAGACTAGCATTTGTAAATCCCGATAAGATCTCAGCGAATACGTAAAAGAATGATATCGATTTCCTTTCCCGGCCGTCCAGATCGAATGTAAATTAAAATGATAAGAAACAGTGGAGAGATTTATGATAAAATTTCAAAGGAATTTATCATCAAGGGTCCTTTTCCGCCCGATAGAGCTAATACATTCTTTCTGTATCGGGGAAGCAAATCTGGCTAAATATCTAATACTGAGCTCCATTTCGGGCCTTACGCTCTAAATGTGATTTAGATCTTAAAGGTTACCAGACGATTCCCAACATTTTATTAATGACTGACAACAATGCCATCAGGGAAGGTTTGGACTGCAATTTCTACAAATGGTTTTATTCAGTAGTATCTACGAATGATTAAGGTGATCAATAATCTGACACATAGGAGGCCCTAGCCTCTAGGCAGTACAGACATAATTGTACATAATGCTCATGTTGATCTTGAACTACTGTGGCTGTCCCATCTCAATGGCCTGCGTTTTGTCTCCAATCAGTCGTCACTTACTCGCTGAATTACTATGTAACTGAACGTGTACAGAAGAAAAGGTGTGTAAGTGTAATCCATTTGAACCATCACAAAATTATGGCCAAATGGTTTACTAAAATACTATCAAAAGTTTCATCAACTTCGCCCTTGAAGCCTAAGATCTAAAGAACGGTTTTAACCTCATTGAGGAAATAGTAAACGTTAATAGGAAATGGGAAAAACTATCGCTACATGGATTGATATCTGAGTTTGCTGTTCTGACATTCTTCCGGGAACGTCATCAAGGGTTTGATTTTTCCTTTCATGTTTATAATGACAGCAAATGTTTGATAAAACTCTAAAACAATGCACTGTGCCGGGAAAATTGCTATTAATGCATTGCAACGTTCTTTGCACACTTTCATAACAGTTTTAATTAAAGAAATGGCTATCGCAAGTTGTAATGGGATGTGATGATGCATTTGCCGCCTGTTAAAATGATGAAACCTTCAATTTATATGTATGTGGTGTTGTGAATGATGAGAAATAATAGAAGCCATAATAAGATCACCAGATTGCATCAGACGCGATGCATATCTTGGCATTGTTCTGGGCAAAACCACAGTGAAATAGTGCTATTTATTGGTGCATAGTTTGACACACAATACAATAATAGAATCAGACAATAAGGATTTATATCTATGTGGTGTTATGGATGATGAGAAATAATAGAAGCCATTATAAGAGCACCAGATTGCATCAGACATGATACATATATAATAGTAATGCATATATATCTTGGTGTTGTCCTGGGCAAAACTACAGTGAAATAGTGCTATTTATTGGTGCATAGTTTGGCACAAAATACAATAATAGAATCACAGAAAAAAAGATTTATATTCATGTGGTGTTATGGATGATCAGAAATAATAGAAGCCATTATAAGAGCACCAGATTGCATCAGACGCGATACATATATATCTTGGCACTGTCCTGGGCAGAACTACAGTGAAATAGTGCTATCTATTGGTGAATAGTTTGACACACAATACAATATTAGAATCAGATGAAAAGGATTTATATTTATGTGGTGTTATGGATGAAAAGAAATAATTATAAGAGCACCAGATTGCATCAGACGTGGCGATACACATATCTCTTGGTGTTGTCCTGGGCAAAACCACATTGACATAGTGCTTTCTATTGGTGCATAGTTTGACACACAATACCAGGTACAATAATAGAATCACACAAAAAAGATTTATATTTATGTGGTGTTATGGATGATAAAAAATAATAGAAGCCATTATAAGAGCACCAGATTGCATCAGACGTGGTGATACATATATATGTCTTGATGTTGTCCTGGGCAAAACCACATTGAAATAGTGCTTTCTATTGGTGCATAGTTTGACACACAATACAATAAAAGAATCAGACAAAAAGGGCCAATTTTGCAGAAGTGTTCTCATATCATTCACATTATTGTTGGTGCACGTGCCCCAGCTCTAACATTCCCCGGCAGACTGTGGAGCACCCAAGGAGAAGACAACGTATGGCAATGTTTGGCCCGGCTCGGGGTTGCTCTGTTCAGCTCTATCTGGCTGAATGTATGGCATTAGCGGAGGACTCGCCCATTCATCACTCTTGAATACCCAGTGTGAACGTGTGTGGGTATGATCTGGGCAATCTTTGGGTGATATCAGCCCCCAATCCGTCGCCATGGGAATCATTCTTGTAACTCCCCCCAACGAGGACGTGCGAGTTGCAGCATTTGAGGTCAGTGGGACGACACGATGGCTGGGTCGTTTCTGTCAAAGTCCATAGGCTGCACAATGCATCATGCACATAGACTAGTTGTTGCCTCCGCCTACGTCACGGCTACCAGGTTCTAGGTGCATAGCCGGCGAACCCATGGGATTACTACCATCCAAAAATAAATGGACTGAAAACATTTTCACTTGATGACTTAAAATATTTGCTTTCATATTGCAATGAGTTACTTTCAGGCAGTATGTATGCAAGACAGTACAATAGTGTGCAACGAATAATAGTGTTTCATTAAATGATTGATGAATCGAAAACGAGATGTCATGACTTGACCGGTTAATATTACGTTAATGACCATTGTTGAAACGATTCGAAAGACTTCGCACCTCCCTTCCTAGCTCTAGAACAAATATAGGCTTGACTTTTAATAAAGTATTCTAATCTGAATGACCATTCTTATAATTCTCGCTGAGCAGTGGTCTGTAGCATGCTGTTATGGTAACTTTTGACTAATTAGATTTTATTTATTATTACTTTACTTATAATCTGCCTCTATGTTTGAATTGCAAACCAAAGTCTACCACTTTGTCAGGTTCTGCTGCCGACCTGCGAGGCTGAGAAGGATGGGCGCCTGGAACGGCTGTATGGTTCTGGTTTGTGCAGGTCTGGAAACCTGTTTTGAACAATCAAGTGACCTCAACACCTACTACTTACTCCATAGTAGGCAATCTTCCAAAATGATCACTTTCATGAGGAGGCATTTTCACGGCTACAAAAAGGTAAAAAAAACTACTGTTGCTGCCCTATATATATATATGCAAGATTGCTCCATAGGAGCGAGCATTTATTATACATATTTAACACCACACTCCTCCGTGTATTGCCTATCCCTTATACTATACGTATAGCAGTAGGTGTTGCTTCAGTTGCACATAAATGTGATGGTGATTATATTATCTAGAAGGCCTCACTTGATGTTTAATGTGTGCTTTCAATACTTACACCCGGCGAAAAACCACTTGATTGATAGATTTGCGCCTTGAAGAAGTCGATAGATTACCAAGGTCATAGCAACATTAATTATTTAATGGTCACCATGTAAAGAAGGGATAATAGCTCACAATACGCAAACATACTAGTCAGACTCACCTAGCACGAATCCCCTTAGGGCATATAGATGTTTGCATTGATCGAGTAGTTTGTTTAGCATAGCAATGCTATAAGTCTACTAACAGATAAAGGTTGTGACAGTGAAAAAATGTCTTCGCACCTGTTGCGCTACCCCCAGGCGCGGGTTCAATTAGTTCTTTCGACGTTGATTTACACCCTAAGAAGTAGTCCGGCACTTTGCGCAGCAATATTGCATGCCATGGGACGCAGAACTTTTAAATAATATATGTATATGAAGTGACTATCTCGGGAGTCTTATCGTTTTTGTTACTTGCATTCATTCAATGTGTTTTTAACGCTGACTGAACTGATTTGTACTGCTGGTGTACGTATGTGGAATGGTGGCTGCTTCTTCTGTTTAGCTTTTTACAGCTTTGATTTATGAAGCCCCTGGGACGGACCTTCGGAAAGCAAACTAGCCCATCCTTATAGAACGCCATCGTGCAAAAGAGTACCCTTTCCGTTCCTTACTAACTCTGACACCCCCTTAACGAGGCTGCGTTCCTTTTGTTGCATGCCTAGGTTTCATTTATGTTAGTCTTGTCACATAAAAGCGACAACGTGGATGTAGAAATGTTTCCCCTTTCGAATGTGACGAGAATCATCATTTTCCATCGTCTTACTTCAGTTGTAGTAACTTGTACCTAATTTGTATCTATAGGCACTGGGGTCAAAGAACTTTCATGTATACCAACACGTAGAGAAAATACAGGGTATTGGGCAAAGGGTTATTGAGAATTAGCCATAGATTCTCACACCTACCCTCCCCACGAATGCATAGCATCACGCCTACTGGGTGGGAAATTGATGGAGAGCTAAGAAGAATGTGAAATTAAGAAGCACACGGGGCGATCCCAAGAAGGGATCAGCGTCCATGAAGTCCTAAACTGTGACTTTTTTATGGACTGATCCTGCTGTTCAAGCATAAGTCGGCGCTCGTGAATCAGATCTCTCGAACTGGCGTCTCTTCCCCCTTCGATGGATTTTTAAGAGGCGCTCGCTCCGCCGAAGATGAACTAACAACCAAACAATCCTCCAACTTTTGCCCCACTTAATCTAGCGGCGCTATTCTCATGCGACTTCATTTGATTGCCATCACGAGAACCTTTAAATGCAAGAATTAATGGGGGAGACACTGAACATATAAAAGACCTGATCAACATTGACGTCGCCCCTCCATCTTAATGACCAAACTCTGCCAGCCACAGTCTTGATCGGAGAAGTGGGGATCACTCAAGTGGAAAAGAGCCGAGGAGATAGTAATCCTAGGGTCCGACAAGGGTTCCCTGTTGGCTGGGCACAACACAAGCAATTCGACGTGCAGCAGTCTTTTACTGCGCCCCTGTGTGTCATCAAGCCCTCATTCAGCTAGAGCACCATCCTAAGCCACGCCTACCAGGCATTAATGGACATGAGATACGGCCGACAAATAAGCTGGAACAAATTCTCGGCCATCGACAACTATCAGCCCAGAAGGCCATCCTCTGTACGTTTAACAGATTCTTCCAACGCCTGGTCAACATGAGAAGTCGCCAGAGAGCGTTCGAATGTGAAACATATGTACACCCAAGCAAAATAAACCTCCAGTCAAAGTATTCCTGTTCTCCCAAAACCTGAATGTACAGAGAATACAATGGTCACTGTCCGCTGTATATAAAGTGAAATTCAAATTAAAGATGATGGGCTTGAAATAGACGATCGCTGATATCCAGTATAGTGTGAAAACAATATAAAGTGGAGTATTGCTGGAATAATATGAAATATATTGATAGGAATAGGAATTGGCGAAATGATTGACGGTTTGTAGATCATAATATCCCTAGTCGCCTCTGAGTGTTCCTGTTTGGTTCTAGGGCAATGTAGTTGCAGTATCTAATCATCGTATCAGTCAATCACAATATTCTGTAATATAATTACCATTATTGAAGACATCCCATATATCGTAATGCATACATTTATAAACTGCTTTAGTATGAATACATATGCCAATGGAACGTTTCATTGCACCAGTGCTTTCTGAAAAGATACAAGTCTCACAAATAAAGGTCTGTTGAACATTCTTGTCTCACAGTTGCAAAAGATATATTGCCATATGCTGCGCAACAATATATAGATGGTTATCCGTATGTAAAGTATTAGACGGTCAATTGCCACCGTCATATATACCATACCTCTACTGAGAGTACTTGGCCCACAAGCTGAAAACCCATCAGGATATATGTCCCTATGTCACGCATGCATCATTGTGCCATAAATGTAGACTGCTCTCTTGGTAGTAAGCAATGTCACTCCTATCATGGATAGCCTCCTTCCTATGCCCACTTCTGGAGATGAAGCAGTGGACGGACAAGAACATTCGTGCAACAATAGCCTCTGGAAGAGTCCTTACCATTTCTCATACCACCACCCACAACAAAGCTTGTCAGGAGAAAAGGGTCTGGGGGGAACTCCAGGCCAGAGGTCATGGATCTGAACGGGTCAAGGTCAACCTTTGGGCTAAATCACTTGTCTTTCTTGGCTGATCGATCTGCGAATCGATCTAGGGCGTGGAGGTAAAGGGGAGGCGGTGGAGGTGGTGGGAGGGTTGTGGCGATTCTCTCATTTTCCGTCAGGAAAAGCAACGTGGGTGTGTTTGGGGGATAGGCAGGTTCAACCTAGTCTCCAGACGCCTCCGGACAGTGACCTAGAAGCCGGAGAACCCTACTGACCCTTCGGAGGAAAGGCCTGCCTCTCAAGAGATGCCAATTGTCAAGATGGTATGACTACAAATAGGAATGACTATTCTCCCGAAGGCCAGAAATACAATACCCAGTTAGAGGATTGCTGAATTTAGTTTAATGTTCCATAAAGTATTGCACCTGTACTTCTGGGTTCATCAGCTCCACCTGTAGTGCCTGATCCTCTTCCCCATTATTAAAACTCCCAATGACATGTCACTTTGGACAACCCGTTGATAGGCTGGTATGATGAGACACTATCTCACAGTAAAAGGATACATGTTAATTTGTTCCACCCAGCAAACTGCGGAAACAAATAATACATTTGTATACAGTCGATTCAGTGATAAATACGCATTGAAGCATCAAAGGATAAACACGTTTGTTTGGCACCAGCATAAATTAATGCACCCTTGGGTTACTCTGCACCCTTTGATGCATACGTTTTTCATCTCCAAAAGGACTTTAGAGTTGCACTATGCCTCAGGATATCCTAGCTTTTTATACCGCCCCCCGCTCCCTCCCCCTTAAAGTGTACACAGCGAATGGAGCCAGTGTTATGTCTGTAATTACGATCAATAGAAAAAAACTGTGATGAATTCAAAGAGTAATAGTAAATGGCACTTTTCTCATTAGTCCTAACAGTGGCGATAGGCATGACTCATTGGTCGTTGTTATGGATGGGTGGGCCAAGTTATCTTCATGCTGCCGGAACCTGCAATAAACTCCAGAAAGGCCCCAGAGAGAAAATGGAAACACTCAACCATAAACTAAACCTTGATGCCAGTCAAGATCCTTTGCTTCTTCTTGGATCCATAAAATGGAAATATTATGGTCTCCGGGGAACCGTAATGCACACCTTCTTAATTCAGGAATACTTGCCCTTCCTATATATACATATCCGCAGCGATCCTGTTGTGACCTTTGAAAAGCTGGTATAGTATTGTAGACTTTGTGAGGCTACAGTGAGCCAGACCCCGAAGACCGAGGAATCGTTTTTAGACTAGAATAAGCTGTTACATAATTGGTGCAATGTACCTCTGATCTGAATGTGGGCTTTGATTCACGTGTTCATAGAAGGCGGCAATCCACAAGGTTTTATATATCACGTGGACTTCCTGCAGAAGTGCTGCAGGTCCTTTCTCTGATGATTTTTATTTCTCTTCCAATTCTTCACAAATTGCAATTTGAAGGCTATAAAAACAGTGTGTCTGCCAGACTAGGCGTTATGTATGAGTCTTTTACTCCTTGCTGACATGCTATGGAGACTTATCCAGACTCGTAAAGAAAGGCAGGATGAGGTATGGTCATGTATCGCCGTGGCTCATTTTCCTCCTTTTCAAATCCTCAAGATGGTGTCTTTCTGTGTGGGTGGGATTTGATGTGGGAAAGCAGGGGGGAGGGGATTCAGAAGAACTCCCTCCCCCTCCCCTGACACAATTACGATACCCTTGTCACTGTCATCCAATTAATTGCCGGGCAGACAAGGGCGCCGAGGCGGTATAAAAAGTGCCCAGCATCACGCTTCTGTCAGACGATCTCTTTAGAACTATTACCGATTGTTCTCTTGAGCCGTTTGCCCTCATGATAATTGTTTATTTTAGCATTGATGACACTGCATTTGCCCCATAAACATGTACGTATAGCGACTGGCAAGCATCCATGATAATAACTTCCTGTTGGGAGTTGTCCGATGCTTAAAGCCAATATCTTCGCCTGCAAAAATTGACCTTTCATTGTGAGAGCAATTTCTTTACTGAGCGCCACCGCAAGGTAAATGTCAAGGCCAAATATTTAAGTGCGAGGAGAGGACGTGTGGCCAAAGGGTCAACCGGGTGTCAGGTCTTCATTCCTATGAGATGGATGATTTTGTAGTCGAACAAAAATAACCAACGGGCGAAAGGGGAAAATGAGGTTGAAAAAAGGCAAGATTTGTTTCTATAATGAGGGGCATCGGGTCAGCTCTAAAGCAATAAATAAAAGACCCGCGGAAAAGCTCTTTAAAAAGACCGGGCACTTTCCACGAAGAAATATCTCTGACTATGAGATATCTCTCATCCAGTTGGATCCCGTTTTAAGACACAAGACAAAACTAGGTTTCGCTTCGATATGTTGAATTAAATCGAACTCATGGTCCGGAGTCGGATATTGGAAACCCCAAAATATGCATCTAGTTAACTTAGATTATTTGACAGATTCGACAAGCTTGGCTCCGGGGCCTATATATTTCGAGGAAAGTATCTATTTCAAATTTACCCACGTTAAATACTTATAACCCCGGTAACATAATTATATATACCCATAACAAAGATACTATAATATATAGAGAGAATGAACGAGCCGGCAATTATCGAACATTTATTGGACTTGATTCGTCCGCATAAGCACTCTGCTGTACAGGCAAGTTCCATTCTATATATATTATATGGGCATAAAACTTGATGTATAATCACAAATGTATCATGTGTAAATATGAAAAATTAACCGACTTGGTGACGAAGTAGTTCATATAGTACGCGTACAATATGAATATTTTTATTGCACTTCACTTATAGCACCTCTCAAGAGGGATGCACGTATAATAAATGTTATCCATTATTTGTGAATATCATGGAGAATTTCTACATGCTGATGGGTGCGAAGGTGCTATTCCGAGTTCATTCCATATCCCATGTGGATTGAATCGTATAGTTGAAGTCGAGTATGCAAGGTTGAACTCGTCTGTTGTTGGATGTCTGTTCGTGTCAGAATTAATGATACACCGAGAAGAGAAAATAGAGAATCTGTGGTGTGAGATTTACCATTTTATTTCCCACGCCACACGCCTATTACACCTACAACGGTTCCACATCAACTGCCTAACTACATAGCATTCTTTGTCTTCATGAACGGACCTCTCCTCTCGCACCAAAACTGGTGTCAGGTGCCCCACCCCTCGTCCAGTGCCCCAGCCTATGCCATTCCCTATGAGTATTGACGGTGATAAGATAGTTGTCAGTGGTTACGGCGCCTTCTACCCATACTTCCCTAAGGGCATATTTCAACAAGGAAGTTTGCCTCAATTATATCTTCTGCTTGCCCCTACCTCTGCTTGGCCACGACCTTCTAAACACGCAGTCATGCCACATGTAATTCATATTTCCCTTTAGCTATCGTCCAGTCGCCGCCCGCCGGACATAACCGTAGAATTTCATTTACAAGCCTTGCATTGGCTTAGTTAATAGTTCTCCTAATACGCCGTTTTACCGTTACCATGTTCTCCATATATTTAATCCTTCTCTCCGAGTATTACGTTGTAATATGGCCGGCCCCAGGAGTCGTTGACAGAAAACGGCCTCGGTGCAAAGGAAATCATTCTCTATTGGATGACACAGCCAGTGTGTTCAACTGGATGTAAATTCCCGAGGCACTCGAAGGTTTTTCTTTGTCAATTGAAGGCGGATCGACTCTCCCGAAGCTCTCGAATTGCAATCGAATACCTGAAGGAAGAAGGAATGCAGTGAGATGCTTTTACCACAATAGCGACTCATATTGGGCCTACAATGCTTATCGCTATGTCCCCTGTAACCTGGATGTACTCTATTCCTTGCTGGATAATTGTAATTCGGTTGCCTCTAGCATTACAAGCCTACCCTGCGCTGCGTATCATAACCATCCGTTGCATTTCTGCAGTAGGTATAAAAGCTATAACACGAATACGATGTATTCCACAAAACTACAACAGTATATATGATAACAATGATGAGTCGACATTCACCATGTAAGAGATGTTTCCTTGCAACCCAATTTTTGTCTGGTCATTACCTATCCATGACTAGTGTTCATATGTATCTACGCTTTAGACAGAGATTTCTTTCAAGATGGAACTTGACAGTGATAACAAAAAATAACTTCGGTTTGATGTTTACATGTATGCTGTATCCATGAAAAGAAAAAATATAAGAAAGCTTATGTAAAAGTTGTGTTCACATCGAGAGCACTTAAAATACAAAGGTTATTTGCCCATTGGGTTATTTTTGTCCTAGCGTTTCTCATTAGGCTCTGTTAAAATCTCTGACGGTAATAGAACGGACGTGCACGATGGCAAATAATGTTACGGAAAACAAGTAAAATTTCAAATCGGAGACCTTTTAAAGTGTTCTAAAGGCGAGCATTCTTTCCATCTTCTCCGGGATTGGAATCGGAAAATGCAATGCATCATGTCATTTTGATTTTCAAATAATGAAAGGATATAGCAAGCGCAGTAAAATTCTCTATTCAAAATACGATTATCCTTTTAAATATCTTCGCATGTCGGGAATTATAATGGAATTCTTTGGAGCATATTGTTTAAAGCCACTCTTCTATAGCCTGAGAATATCTCTCATTATACCTTCTTACCAAATGTGTCAAGAACTGTGTTCCAAGGCTTCCACGACAGTGACACATTTTTATATTTTGCGAACTGGTACCTGGGAAATTGTGCTGTATTATAGCTCCCAGACACGAGCGCTGGAGATAGGAGGGACTGAAACTCAAGCCCAGTGTGCATCACAAAATTAATGGGGGTGCGTGCAATCAGGACATTCAAGCATACCTATAATCATTGCTCAGGCTAAATGTGTAAGACTATTCCCTACCGCGAACTCATCCAAACACTTGATAATTACATGGCGGGCAAAGAGCAGAACCATCCAAAGTGTGAGGTTCACATTTATATTTATGACCCATTGTGGGGATCGTTAAGTAACCTAAATGTCCTGTTGAAAAATGCTGTTGCACATTTAAGAGTTGCTCTTGACGTTGTACAGATCGTCGGTAATTATTGCCATCCTCAAATCCCTGGGAGTAATTTGCCGAGCAGATACCTACAGTAACAAGGCTTTACTCGAGGAGGAATCACAACGGGTGTTCAGTCCCGTTTGGGGCATTCATGACTTATTAAACTGAGGGCCCAGTCAAGAGTTGGGGCTCCTCCCGGGATCCTGGGCCCGATTCCAAGCTAAACAAAGATTAATCGGCAATGGCACCATCGCTAGGCCAGTTGGCTGACCTAGGAGGAAGGGATATATTGGTACCATTAGAGCTCGCCCTCTTGTTATATAGGCAAGGCAGAGGTGATGGTAATTTTACTTTTTATAGGCAACAGGCATGCGGGGACAGAGACATATTCAAACCCACTAAAGAGCGCTGCATCGATTCAACACACTAGAAATCATACTTTAACTATGTATCGCTCAGTGTGCCATGGTATGAATTTAAGGCCAATAAGGTGGACATACATAAAAGTGTGTAACAGTTCATAGACCAAATGAAAACGCAACGCCGGCAGCTTACATTTGTCTTTACATCGGACTTTCACCAGCATTGTTAGAAACAGCCTTTAAATAAGTGAGGGAACCCCCACTAAAACGGGAATACAGGTTTTTTCACTATTACATTGCCACGATTACAATCTGCCTGGGTCAAATTTATGGAAAGTGGGATGAATTCCCTTCTCCCTGCTCGAGGGTTTCTCGGGGTGAAACTTAAGGCGTTATCGGCAGTAATCTGTGTTACTAATGTTTAACAATCAATGAGTTGTTCCATCCATTTCTACACATAGATAATTCATGCAGGTCATCAACATTAGGTGCAAACCTATTAAACGTACTGAGCACCAACGTCCAATTAAAATTGCACTCTCTGCAGTAGATACAAGGGTCTCAAGTGGACATGAGATCATAATAAAACTTAACAATGTCATTCCGATACTCTCATCAATGCAGCAAGACTAAGATCACTGGAGTAATTACAGGTCATCGGTCGTCCTAAAACAAATAATTACACCTGACTAATTTCCTTCCCCTCTGCCAAAAGTCTATAAATATATCATTTTTGCTGCAACCGCGACCAAATATCCATTTTCATGGAATAACGTGCCGGTTTTTGTAGCCTATATTACGGAATAAGGCCAGTACATATAAACCAATATAAACCTTATTATCATGTAGGCATTGGTCCATAAATGGGATGCTATAGACTGGGGCAAGGTCCAAATGGACTTTGGGAGACCAGGCGTTGTGGGATCAAGCGTATGGTGGTATAAAACGAGCGGCCTTATGATAAGGCGAGCCCAGCCCTAGATACTTGGCGAGATATTTATGAGGACATGCTGACGGCTGCCTCAATACATGGCTCTTGTTGCCAGCCAAATATTTAACACATCAAAACCTGACCAGACAATGGCGATATACTGTTGCACACTGGCGTTATAGATGTCAGTGTTCACTTTCTGTAATATCCCCATGACCGCGGCCTTTACGGTTGGTAGGCACACTGGCATGTGCACTGAGTTAAAAGTCTCTCCAACGCCATGATGGCATATATATATATATAATGTATTTACCTATATTGGAACGTATCCATGTATCGATGCAAGCCAGATCTTATCATCTCTTTGAGAACGCGCACCTATAGATATGCACTCACATAAACATGTGATATATTCGATAGCCTACAATATGGAATATCACGATAGGTTTATATATGTATGTGATCCATTATAATTGCATGTGGTATGTTTACACATTAAGTGATGTTTATAAATAACTCCATGTGAGTGGATGTGATGTTGTGATGTTCATGAGTGAACACTTTATGGATCGATTCTACGGTAGATGGTTTATGTATGTGGCCCTGAAGCTCATTCTAATAAATAGAGTTGCCAGTGAGCTGAATACATAAAATAAAGACCAGTACAACAGTTACATGAGTTATAGCCGTATTATAATCGACTGTGCGATTAAATCACAGGTGGTTAGTGGTGCATGAATAACTGTGATGTGAACAAGCTATCGTGTTTCAACAAATTGTAAATTTCCATAGAGAGCGCCTATATACATATATATATACTTGGCTGGGACTACACCGATTTATCTAGAGAAACAGAGGAGGGATGTGGAATATATGCTCAAAGTAACACCAAACTAATGGTGTTTGAATAAATTAAAGTTATTGATTGCCTGTTTACAAATAAGTCAATTCTGTAATTGATTTTCCTCTAAATAGCTTATGTCATCATTGAATAATTCAAGCTTTTAATTGTCGTGGACACACAGGTGGACACACCTACATGAAAAGCAATCCATTTAATGTATGTTAACCCCATTTTACCTTCACTACACCTTGCATTACAGTTTGATGAACAGAACTCTGAGTTCAGTATGTAAGATTGCTTATACTACCTACATGTAACATATTCATCATTCAATACCATGTTAGTAGAGTGTTTCATAGTCAGGACGACATCATATTTACTCTGCTTCAGCGATAATTCCCCTTCTATTATGTGTATAAGTCTGTATAATTGGCACGGGCCTTGTTCCAATATTGATTCTATGAGGTGCGAACCTGTGGGCAAGGCTCTTTCAGGTGTCTTGTGACCTTGTACCATGTATGAAGTCGAGTCAGGTTATTGTCACGGTATTTGTTTCCCTCAAAAGGCAAGAGGGGAGCTTGGCATCAAAGACCCTAGACTCTTGTACCCAATATGAAATCCCTTCCGACCCTGCGAGCTTGTAAGCTCTGCTCGCATACACTGCACAACTTTGTACACCACAGACCGGTGCCAATGAGATACATAGATAGATCCCTCTTCATCTTTCAGCCAAAGGGCTGCGCATCGATCCACATTAACAGGAGGTACAAAGCAAGGTAAATGAAGCAGAGCCTTGCTTATCAGACCCCAAAAGAAGGTCTTCCTAAGCTGCCAAAGATTTTAACCAACCCTTCGCTCTGCACCGCCGATGCCATATTTTCGCTTGGAGGCACATTGCTATACTACTCGCAGGTTCCCATTGTGGCTGCCTAATGTGTGTAGACTTGAGGCACTTAAGTATGGCCCATAAATGAAGTTAATTAACGCTTATGCCGTTTGTTAGCCTGAGATAACGATGCCTGAAGCGTCCGTGTTGAAGTTATTAGTTTGTTACTGTTTTTTTGTGAATGTTTATATCATGCATTAAGTTTCGCTGTCTTTTTAGTCTGGGGAGTAATCTATGGTCTTAATTCTACGGGCCAAGGCCTGGTTCCAAAAGCTGAGGGGCCACCGAATCCGAAACGGAATATAACCTACAATATAAGTTGTTATACCGAACATAAAGACTCTGTAAAACTGTCGTAGATCAAGTGGGAATGCCGGGGCTGTATTTCAGTAACGCACTTCTGGTGACGGAGGAGAATGTCTTTCTCAATATCCTTGGCTATCGAACGCTACGTGTCACTGGTAAAGCTGTTCCGTTCTCCTATTAGGTAAATAATGCCTTCCGGTTTATGGAATACTCTCCCGACTAGGTGGTCCAATATCACACAATTAAAGCATGGCCCAGTACCCCAACTAGCTATCAAACATGATTTACTCATTCTTTTAGCCTTTGAGGTAATCATGACCTGCCACAAGTCACCCCTACATTAAGCATAGTTAAGTTGTTACGGGGGGTCTTTCATAAGAATCGCGATACGAATTCATTCAGTGCAAAACTAGTTCAGTGCAAAACAATGTTCATGGTCATATTGACACTTCGGAGACCAGCAGAACATCGCCAGTTCTTTCACAAGACGTTCATAATCAGCATTTTTATTATAATGAATAAGAAACATATATATATCGGTTGCATATCCACGGAAAATAAAGGAAACAGAAAAAGAAGTAATATCTTGACCTTTATTTTCTCCCGACCTATTCAGAGAGACAACTCTTATTTAAAGATTGAGTTTGTGGTGAATGAGAACGGTAGTGGCAATGGATAGGTTCTTTTTACATTCCAGCTAGGAGCACGAGAGTGCTGGGGTTGAGATAAGAGCCAGTTCTGTCATATGAAGGAGGGATGATAACATGAACCCTCTTTGGTTTCTCACAAACAGAAAAAACGACTCGCTTTACCTCATCCGTCATGAGATGGCAATAGCTTTCTTGGAGACATTTTTCCATTCAAATATTATAACAATCTAAAAAGGAACCGTTCTATTTGAAGACATTTTAAGGTTGTTTTCTCATCCGTCTTTGCACTGCAGGAATTTTCTTTATGTCATTCAACCACTCAAATAATTAGCATGACTATCTTAGCAGAAAGCTACCATAGAAATTCATGAAGCCGTCCTCATTTCTTATTGCATTTATGGCCCTAAAACCCTCTGTAGTTTCTTCGGCTGGAACCATACTATAAAGTTCAGTGAAGAAACGGTCTTTTACTGTTTTGTTAAGCTCCGATAGCTGATCTTCCAGGAACACCTGGCGTGGTATATATGCACACCATATATTATTGAGAAGAAACACGCTGATGTGTCCTATACTACTCTTTTCGAATATTACCAATGGATATCTAACGTGCATAGTGTCACAGACAATACAAAGCCTACCTTTGATGTCCCAGTCAGCAAGCTCTGGACTGGAAGAGGAATGGTGTCCATAGTCGGGTTTGAACCCACAATGTTCTCTTGCCTCCAGGTCCAAACGAGCACTTAAGACCAGATATGATGGGGGGAAAATATCGGTGTTTTCAGGGGTGAAGCTCAAAGTGCGCCCGGGAAAATGACCCATTTTTATATACTACTAGGGTGGATTGAACCGCCAGTTGTAAGTAGTGCATGAAAAGAGCGAATTGAAGGAGGCACAAGCCGTACAATTTTTCAACGAGTGACCGATTAAATTCATTTTCAAGGAAAATTAGTGATCCGTGTGCTTTCCTTTTCTCCGAACTGGTGATTTGCGATTATATTTCCTATCTGCCTAACTTTACCGACATAGAAGATGGCTAGGATTCTCCCCTAAGTAGTATATTGAATTAGGCTAGGCGTTCATGGAGAATATGTGAATTAAAAAGGCGGAGGCTCGGGCGTGTTTTATTTCCCTTATCCCATAAAGCTTCAATTCATTTCACATCCTTCGTATGTGTAGACTTAGCAGTATGCCAGGGACATTTATAAATCAGCAGACAGGAGGGGAGGAGATGGATCTTTCCATTCCACATCACTCATTATCCGCCTGTTGGTCTAACAAATCCTATTCCATCCCCACTCCAAATACCACTGACAGAAAAAAGAACTCTGCATAAAATGGCAGCCGTAAAGATATTTTTCTATGTCGATGAGGAAGACAAAGGTTAACTTTTTTACTTTTTTCGTAGGCTTAAGAATTCGTAGAAGAACGAAAATAACCAGGAAGATTTCCGGAGCCGAGCTTCGATACAGGAATGTCGCTTTTTTTTTTATTAAACCTTCATCTTAGTTTTGAGCAGGGTTTGTTAGCTCATTCCTTATGCATCGGGGACTTCAGCTCTCTATTGTTTCTCGCACCCCATCCACGTAATATGGCCGCCATACACGTTTTAAACATGCCATTGGAAAATCTGGCCTTATTATGCATTAAGGCCTCGGTCAGGGATCCATTACGGCGCCCGGGGTGGCATTATCATTCTTCTCCCTTATCTTCTTGTTATCCTGTTGGCTCTGTGGTTTTCCTACCCGTAGCTGAGTCCGACCCTCCAGTCCTCGCCTTCCCAAGGAACACGTCATTAGTTTTACATGTAGCGAGAGCTACCGGTGTCAATCTGGCGATAATCTCCTCGGCCCGTGTCTCATTCATACACTTCATCTTGCCTAAAAGCGCGCCTGTGTTAAGAGATACTGACGCAACTTCTTTTGGCTTCACACTGTATTCCTCCTCGATTAAAAAAGACCATTCCATCATCTGATGGTTATGATGATTTCAGGTCACTGAGAACATTCATTACAATATTGAGAAATGCAATCTAAATAATTACTCGTTAAAGAAACAATCGACACATTTCTAAGGGCCTGAAACATACGTAAAAAGACATGAAATTGATGTTATTCAAAAGGTGTTTGTAAACATGGAATTTAAGCTTGAAACGCTTTGAGATACAGGCTGAATACACTGTGTTGCCTGTAGCATTAAAATAATGTCATGTGTATCCACTTTCTTATCTTGCCACCTCAACGTGGACAACTTTCTTAACACTATACCCAAAGGATACATATACTGAATTATCATCACCAAGATACCACAAACAGACGATATAAATCTTCTTCCAACCCTTAAAGATGAAGTGATACCTTGTGTCTGGCAGGACATATCAATCATAACCCTCAAGCGGGCACTAGTAGCTTTGATGGGCCATCTTGGCCCGGCAAGTTGGCTGGTCAGTGGTGGTCCAATCCCAGGTTATATTAAGCTGGCCATCTGTTGGTCCCAGCTGGCCGGAATTAAGACTGGCTATAATGATATTGTGCAAAGCCGGCGTGGCCCTTGAAGCCACATGGAATGACTCTCACATCCCTGATTTCATTTCCAGGGTTCTATTTACAGCATCTTGATTATGGACGAAGCACCAGGGTGAATGCAGAGCACTTTCTGGCCGAGTTGAATCTATGGCATATGTATTTCATATCCCATGTATAGGGCAGGCCTACCTTTGTCAAATAAGGCATGCAAAGAGAATTCTTCTAAGGGGTTGGACCTCAGATAGGACACTCCATGTAATACTATCTATAATTTTAATGACTTGTTTTAAATCATATTTTAGATTATAAAGTTCACTTTTTTCAGATAGGATTCCAAAGATCTATTTTAATCCCCCCAAAAGTGGCAAGAATGAAATGCATCTGGGCGCTGAAGTATTGGAAGTATAAGGACTGATCTATACAAGATACATACCTAAAGGCTTTAAGATCCCTTAAGAAAAGCATTTACATAGCAACAAATAGAGATTAAGGTAGCTATTTATAACCTTCTGTTTGGTCCTCTAAGGGGAGACTTAAAGTTCATATATCGATTCCCCCCAGGGCACCAGCATTATAACTATAGCAGACCGTTGCACAGAATATGTACGCTCTTACAGCGTGGTAGGCAGGAGATGACACTGTAGTATAAAGAAGATTGTTTAAAAGAAAAAGGAAACGCTGACTTAAGAGATTCCCATTATCTTGGGGAATACGTTGGCGGCGTTTATGAAAGGATCTGCTCTTCCATATGTCTCCGTAGCGTCTCAGTATCTAGTCTGATGTAAAGGAATACTCAGGAGCCTGGTAGAGGGTAGTATGATATAGCTTGGCTAATTGTTTTATACCTTAATGTATCATTATAATATATCATTATTGCTTTCTGTGCATTATGTATACGTTCCGTCGAATATATATAGAAAATCATAATTTCCTAGGGCGATGTAATGTTACACCCGGTATCTAATTACACAAGTATGTCAGTGTTCGATCAAACACTATGAATTATATATCGAGTTCATGAATCATAACGTCTTGTTTGCTCTAAGGTGCTTGAAGATAGCCATTTGCTATTAGGAAAATGATTTCCTCGACGCTTAAGAGTCAAGTTGCAGAGCTAAATGAAATCGTACAAAGGGAGGTTGTCATGGAACTCAATTATTGGATTGATTTAACTGCAAAGTGAACGGGAGTGAATACTCTATTTATGTGATGATTTTGCATGGATATTTTTTGCCACTCCCTTCGCCTCAAGGCTTAGAAATAATTAGTACCTCTGATTTTAAGAATAGCTCGGCAGGGGAAAAAAAGATTTTTTTATTTCGCGCCTCTAGCTGCAAATACAATGTAAGTAGATTTGGTTACCCGATGCTTTGTTCCCTGCGAATACTTTTAAACAAAATAAAAAAGGTGAAAGGACGGAAATAAAAATAGATGAAATAGAAGAATGATGTTTGCCTTTGGCCTCCTTCCTGTTGTTACTACCTACTACTGCCATTGTTTTTAGAGGAGCTTTAACAATTCCTTTGATGGGGATTTCCTGGTAAGCTTGGGGTTATCTCTCTAGCGTGGCAACCAAAGCAAGAGATAAGGTACCGCACCAAGGGGAAGTCCCCCACATACTGCGATGGCTGATAGTCTCTACTCGCCATTTTAGGTCAGTGTTCCGGGCGTGATTGGGTCTAGAGCCACTGTTGGACCCACTCATCTAATCTATGCCAGCGCCCACAAGTTCATTCCTCCCTCTCCAGCCTTAACCGCCCTGGTAACGGTTAAGTGCCATGCTATAAGGGCGTTCCCTTAAAACCCTTTTAATCCAGCCCACCAGCAAAGACATCACAGCTTGCCCAGACTTCAGACTCCATAACCCTGATTCAGGGTCCAGATCCAAAGATCCAAAGAGAGAGAAAAAAAAGAGAACAGCGGTGGCACCTTGATGGAACCCTGGGGTCTTTGGTTGAAGGAATTACAAAGAGTATGGTCCTCGATCCTTTGGGATCCTGCAATCCATTTGTCAAGGAGGGCCATGACATTGCTCAAAATGGCGAATCTTGGCGGAGAAAGGTCAACACATGACCGAAATACCAAAACAGCTCTGGGAGAGAGTTTTTTTCTTTCAATCAAAAGGGATATTGCTTGATAAAGGTTCTGACAGGAAAATCAATCATTGAACGAATAACCCTTTCCGTGATTTCCCCAAAGAATATGTTTCGATAACGAAATATGGCGATACTAGTCTCAAAACTGACTGAGAATACTCTATATATGTATAATATAGAACATTAGGTTTTTTCCTCCAACACACTCTAGCAAATTATAACTCCTTTATCAAAGGAAGCAGAATATCTGGAGAGGAACTAAATCATAGCGAAGAATGTTGACCAGAACATTTAACTCTTATTACAGAAAACTATTATCGTTATCTCACGCGGATAACATTATACCTGATACATTAATTCCCATTATATGCCATTAATCGACGTAGTAAACCTGGACAAGTTAAAACGATCCTTGAAGGTTTGCCCTCGGACATAGAATCAGTGTTACAGTATCTATAGTAGCGAGATACGTCCTGCCTTGAGTCGCAGCCAAGAGCCCCTTTTAGTCGTAAAGCCAGGCCAGAAAATAAATCTTTGGCTTACCACTGAGATTAAAACACATCAGATCAAATCAGATTAGGCGTCAACACGTGTCGCCAGGAGAACTGTTCAGACTATCAAAGCCCCAAAGTTGGGACATGATCAGGGGACATTGCCACCGTCCTCGAATCTGCTCAGTCGAGAGCGACTCGGCATGTAAATGACGGTAACGAGAGATAGGGCAGTATTGGCAGCAATGGCAGAGATTGGGTGTGAGGTAGAAATGCAATCATTATTGGTGTCCCCCTGAGGAAAATGAAATATACAGTAGAAGTTAGATTTGTTTCATCGTATTTGTATAAACCTAGCGTTCTTATTTGAATATATATTCTATGGTTAAGGAAGCTGATCTCTGTCCGCTGGCCGATCTGTTTTGTTCTTTTGATTCATCATAATTATTTCTTAATTTTAATATGAAACCGACATGGAATATTTACATGTTCTCGTGCAGTATTACGTGGGATTGAGTAGTCAATCACGAAGAAAAAGAAAAAGAATTAATCACGAACCTGTGTTCTACACATCGCTGAATTATACCTTCAAACAATAATTTAATGACAGAATCGATTTAGTTATCAAAAAGCCCCATGGATATGGCTCACTTCTTGATGCTATGTTAAGATACAAGATACAGTTCCTAGCCTTAAAAAATCTATAAATTGTTTGCAGCTTTAAGTGCTGAGTTGTTTCAATGCCTGTCCTGGAGTTATTTCCTGGCTTTATTGAGCGACTCTGTTGCTCCAACCCCCATTTGTTTCTGTGCTGAATGGACTGATCACATTCCCCTCAGACACGAAAATGAATTAAAAAGGAGGATGGAGGCTTTCTCCGGAGTAAATCATTCCAACAACCCCTGTTTTTCACGAGAGGATATAGGGCACTTAGTGGGCCGCTGCGTATGAGTGATAAAATCTTTGGAGAGAAATAGGTCAGAAGCTTAAAGAGGTGATCATTGGAGTGTGCTTCACACAAAGATCGATGAAGGCAGTATTCCTTAACTGTAGCTATATAGAGAACCCTGCTCGTAAGTAAGTTATAGGTTATAAAGCTTTTTTTATATCTCCCTTGATGGATATAAATCTTTTCCAGCTCCGTTTCTAAGCCTTGTTATATAAATGAACAATGGAATGTATCACTTGTTGTATGACCCCAAATATATTAAATCAATTATGTAGCGACCACATCACTTCATGCATGCTATTTGCACCAGAAGGAAGGAGCACCTTGATGGGTATTAATCAACACATCTTGCAAGAATGAGCCGTTTGGCAAAGCATTAGAAAGCTTGAAGTTTGAGGTCAGCGAACAGGACCATATTACAGCATTTCTGTGTGTGTGTTTTCCTGCCACTAAAACCAATCATGAAGCAGACCTACTTACTTATCTCTATGTCGAGGCAAGCAGCGTTCGCGCTGGGGATGTTGTAAACCGATGAAGGAACTTAGGTTCCGGAGCCACTTCTGATAGCACAGCTGATTATCAGCAATCAGTTAGATGCATTTGCCCATCTCCTGGCCACGGAAGGCTGTAGAGTAACCGCCTTAAGATAGGTGAGATTGGTTTATGGGTCACTCCCGCCCCTCCCCCGGGGACCAGAAAATGCCTCCCAAATGAAGAAAATTCAATTCATTTACCTCATCTATATTCCTTCTATATGGATAGTTATAAAGGGGTTGTTTATGCTCTGTGTAGGCCGATGGAACCCGTGATATGTTGGGGTACATGCCTTCTGGCAGATATATACTTGTATATCATTGCGTAGATAATCTAATATTAAATGATGTACTGTGTAAAATGATATGCAAGACTGCGTTTTCGACCGCATGGGCAGTGATTTCGATGTTGATGATTGTATGTCGACAAAATGTGCTTAAGGCTCTTCAGATGCTGTTCATAACTCACAACAACGATAAACTTGGTCTGACAATTTGAGAAATATATGTACATGTTACAATAAAAGCTAAACCATACCTGAATTCAATCAAATATGATGCAAGATATTTTAGAATTGTCAAAAGACAACGACAAAAGACTTAAGGCCTAAGCTCAATATTGCTTCTTAAAATTATCGAATACTGGTTGCAACATTGCAAACTGTGGAATATGCTTGTCCGGAATGACACGTTATGTAAATTTCTAATTTAAATTACACCGTATTAATGAACAGATTAATCAATTCTCACACATCTTTTTTATCTACCATTGGCACAATTTACATGAATCAAGAGACTGTGATATATAACGTCAGATAATTTATGGTTTCATCAGTGCGAGGCCTCACATGTTTGCGTGTCTGCTGTTACCAACCAATAAGCCTATTCATTCCCTAGCATCCCTCGATGCCAATTTTCTCCCTTAATAAATTCATAAGACCTCCTGTAGAGTCACCGCGTCATCACTCAATTAGGCCAATATTAAAATCATAAACTGACTCTCGACAGGGCGATTATCCTCGCAAATATTTGACAGTATGGGTCTTAGCGTTCCAACCTATCAACCCATTGACTGTCGCAGAAAGGGGCTGATCTGGTATCCGAGCATGTGCAAACAAAGATTCCTCGTGACAGGCTTCTAGCTTAAAAGTGATTGATGTGATATGATAAAGAAAAAGCACCTACAGTGCATGCAACCTCTCGAACGCCTGGAAAAAAGTTTTTTAACCCGTGGAACCCCCATGAGAGAGTGGGGTCGTGTAATAGATCAATGGAGAGTGGGATAGAGAAAAATCCTGTTTTAAGTATTTCATTAAAGTTTTGCCATGGATTTGTGTGCGGTAGAACACAATCAATACATGAATATGGCCTGCAAATGGCTTCTGAAATCTCCTGGAATATAACTGGTGGTTACTGCAGAGCCGTACCGTAGCCCATGAATACCGACATACGTGGGAAGATCCGAGCAGAAGTATCCATATGAAAGGAGTCGTTGGCTTGACTAACACGCGCACAAAGAGGTGCAATCGTAAGCGATGCAAGTTATGCAAGTATTCATGGCAGCTGACCTGTAACCATATCTGAAATGAATGACACATGTGGGAGTCCTGGAGGGAAGTTCTAGCCCTCATCAAAGGCCGAGGAGAGCCGGGTGTATAGATGTAGGCAAAACTTAGCCGACACTTCTTTGATATGTGATCTTCCGTACGATCGCTATGCAGAATACATACCCTTCCCCCTCCTTGCCCACCACCCGAGCTTGGGGAGGACGTGCGCGAAGTGGATACGAACGCATGGGTTAATATCCTTAAAAGCGGCGGTAACGTAGGTTGCAGAGGATGGAATTTGATCTTTTTCACTTGATAAACCCCTCGAGCGCATCGCTATTCAAATGGTGACAAAGGCATGTGGGAATAGAAGTCTGGTATTTCAGGGGTACCCGAGGACTGATGGGGTGTTATTTAGGAAGCAATAAAAAAAGGCTCCTGGGTGGGGAGAGATGATGCGGGTAAGGGATGCAGAGGTAAAAAAAACTGGGTGAATCCCATCTAGCTCCATAGTATGGGTTGCTATTACCAAGTAGCTCGATGATATGAAGGATTTGACTGAGATATTGGTCTGTCCTTACGATTTCAGCACACATCCCGGCCTTCCAGTCCGCTGGAGGACATTCTAACTCTTGATTCCTTTTACCAGGATCGTCGAAAGGCTAAGTGATGGCAGATTGATCTCAGCCAGGCACTTGTATAGGGGGGAATGGAAGCAGAATAGCCAAAAGGATCACAACTGTCATCCAGAGCCCTATCCTATGTTATCCGCTCTCATTCAAAAGCGGACGCCTAGCCATGACATCTGTGTGTCTGTTGTTGGAGAGAGCAGATTTATATCCAGCCAGACCTGCATTGTGGACCCCTCCAGGCATCCCTCCCTCCCTCCCTTCCCTCCCCCACCCCTCACTCCCTTCATTTCTTGTCCATATAGCAATATATACACGGAGAGGCCGTATGTCGGACGGGAGGAGGGGACTTCTTATACCACGAGGTCCAGTTTCAGCGGACTAAAAGCATTTGAATCAATACTTGTACAATGAGTGTGTAGTTACTCGGGGGGAGAGACTCCCAGCCGTTCCTGCACTGTTGGCCTTGGGATGTGGCTATTGTAGACGAGAGAAGATCAGTGTTCACAGACGACTGACATTCTCAATGTAACCTGATAATACGATGTGTAACATCCCTGTTTTCCCCTGTGATCAGCTCGTGCCTTGTTCGTCTCGCGTTGTGGACTCAGGCAATTGAGGCCTCTTTTATCTGCCCCCCATGCTTGCCGACACCCATTCGCCCTGAACTTGACTGCCGCGACTCCTTCCCCCCTTTCCCGGAGCCTGTGTACGTTTGCTACGATATCGGAACGTTATCAACTTCAAGAGCAACATTGGGAGCCTCACCGTGCATCTAGATAAATACTCCCGGCCCCTTTAGGCGGGACTACTGTGATATTTGCACTAGAGTCTATTCCATCCGGGGGGCTATTGATAAGGGATGGGTATATACAAAGTTATTATAGCCTTAGAGGGTTAAAGTTGAATTATGCCATTGCTTCTGCTTTATTGCATATAGCATTACTTGAGCAAACAGAATTATGTCATATGCACCCATACGAAGAAGGAATTTTTCTAGCGATAACATATTTTTTTATTATTGGAATCGACAACATAGGATTGACTCTTTTGGAGTTGTGAGAGACTATGTATATAATATAGTAGTGAAAGGGGGAATATGTAACGGTTTGCATAGTTACATTTTATTGTTCAGAAGTAAATAGACGAATATACAAAAATGTATAGGGCAAATATCCGCTGATGAATTTGTATGGGTGGTAGAATTAGCCATCCATTTTGCATTGCTATCATTTGATCTTTAGATGATAATTGTGAAGAATCTGAATCGTCCTAAATTTGTCTCTTCATTGATATGGGATTACAGGCCTCCATAATTGGCATCTCTTTGCTCAGCATCCTTTTTATTCCACTCTAATCTTCCTAAATTGAGCCGAAGCTTACGCAGGGACGACAGTCATAAATCGACGATGTGCAACTACAGGGTCATTATAAACTAGAGACACTCCAGATTACTCTCAATCAATGGGCTAAAAAGATATCCCAGCAAATAAATTCATGTCCGTATAAAGTCCTGCTTTGAAAAAGGTCTATGTCTACGGCAGAGCGAAACACCCAGTGCCGCGATTCGTGGACGATATCGTTACCATATTCGCCCTGTGTAATATCACACACACAAAAACACTCCCATCAGCTTTCATCTTCCTTCGTATGATATTAATTCAGATATGGCATCTATTTTCTTCTCATACACAGGTTCCCTAATATAACGATCGATGTCATTTCCTCTGATATCAAAATTACATTGAATAAGATTTAACCTAGGCCACTTTTTATCGGCTCTGATGAGTTTTCGTTATCAAGTGTGCGGCGGGGGAAATATCGTGTCATTCAATAAAGATATGGCGTTTTTATCCAACCTGATCAGGACCTCGGCCTAGAATAATATTGTTTTATCCCATGAATGCCCAATCGCATATAACTTGATACGATGATGAGTTTTAAGATTAGTTTCTATCTCACAAAATGCTAGCGCACATTTATATTCACTAAGTGGAAATAGTATAGTACATTAGAAAATAAACCCACACTCCCGGATACAATTGTTCAATCTAAAAAGCCAGACAACTCAAAAAAGTATATCGGATGCAAGGCACCATCGGCGGGGAATCTAATAAGAGGTTTAACCATTTCTGATTATCAAGTCCAATGAGTGATGAAGTTGACATTGGATGAATATCAATTAAGTGATACCTTGGGAAATCATAATTCAAGACACTTTGGGCATTTTGATATCATCAAATATTAATCTGATATCCAAAGAAAAACTCATAATTATTGCACTTGATGAAATTCCTTCGGGGCGCCCTAATTATCATTCTTTTTCGGAGGGAAATAATGTAAATTTTATGCATATTATTCTGAATATTTCCATTCAGCAGTTTATTGATTAAGAGCTTGATATTAAACAGAAAGCATTTATAGAGAAGTTTCAATGAAGAAGATCCTGTATTGCGAGTGAATGCACTGATTGTGGCCATAAATTGCGACTGGCTCAATGGAAGCCAATAAGAAATGCTGATGCCAAAGCTGATCCATCCCTACTGGAGAACAAATATGAGCCGTTAGGACAAAGACAAGGGGCATGTCCAAGCATTGAAATTGGTATTGTGTGTATTCCATCGACCAAGCACCATCATTGTCATTGGAGACTGGAGACTGCAGTGATTGGCAAAAATTGCCAGGTATCTTAAACATGAGGTCTGACACAAGGAGATATCATGCGTCAAATTAAACAGGGTCCCAATGATTTTCTTAAGATCGTGCTCCGTACTTCTGTCAGCCATCTTTCAATTCCAGCTTCATTTTAAAAACAGTGCTTCGGCATCACCAACACGACATGAATACAGACATAGAAAGAAAGGGCAAATTCAGTACTGTCCTCATGGTTTTCATCCCTAAGCGCTAGTCACCGTTCACCCCATTGCACATGCGCGTAAGCCTGGAGCAAGTTTTATCTTCCGGTGACCAAGAAATGAGTCTTATTTGAGCAAGGCGTGTGGCTGGTGGGAATGGTAAATCATGTAAATAATGGCCAGATTGGATGCAAATGACAGAAGTCAGCCTCTATAAGTGGCCATCATGCTTTGTAAAAAACATTTCTAGTGTGGGCAGAATAGGTCCTTTGGTTCGCGTTTGACTGGTTGTTGAATAGCTAACTCAGTGTTGAAATGCATAATCCTATCGCTAAATCCTGTATGAGTTGTGTACAAAGAAGACCGGACCAGCCCGACCGACGAACGCTAATCCAGAGGAAATGATTTATGGAATCAGCGCAACTATCATATAAATATTTATTGCCGTACGCTTATCATAAATATTGTCGATATTGGCCAATAGCTTAGGCTCCGTATCATTATTTCTCCTCCTAGATTTTGTGTGAGTTCTGGTTGGATGGAATTGAACTACGCTTGGTGGTCCTTTTACCGGAGGCTAAGGTGTTTTAGTGTTGGTTCTCTGTAGTTGTGGACCGCACCAAATACTCCTACCATTAAAATCCTCTGATAAATATAGTTTACAGTGCTATCCACCCTTCAAGTCCATCTGACTCGTATGAATATCAGGGGATTATGCCTCGAAAATTGAATAGTACTCAGCGTCCAAATATTAACTCCTCGAATTCCTATTGGAAGATAGAGAGTAGAAGAAGGTCATAGAAGATCCATGTCCCCTCTTTTCGCTCGTACGGTAAACGTGCATCTGATATTGCTTCCAGAAATAAGAGAATGGGTTCTCAATTAATGTGACGATAGTCCTGGAAACTACAAATTACATTAATGATATAGGACATCCCATATCCTCCGATTGTTGATTCCTAATTATGTAAGCACTGAGGTGCGAACTTACTGATACTCTTTTGATTATTTATCTTATTTAACTTTTTATCCTGACAAGCTTACACTATGATCTGGCGCATGCCTGTTTTTTTGAACTGGGAATCATTGCTCTTTCTAATCCCGTCCCAGATTATCTATTGATTGTATTTTTAATGTGTACACACAAGAGGTTCTTATGTGAGTGTTGCGAAACTTGCACCTAATGTGAAAATGAATGTTATAGTTATAATTATTGGATCGACAATTTCTTTCAAATCAAAGATAAAGCAATGAAGTCCTTCTGTGCATGGTAGATCACATATTGAATGTAATATGAATATTCCCAAAATAATTCCAGGTTCATCGATGGCACAAGTCCTCGACCATCATAGCATCATAGATTAAATGACAAAATAAGATTAACAAACAATCACCTCCATATCTGATTATAATAAGGAATAAAGAATGATATAAGAGAATTAAGGGGGTTGGGTGGGTGGGTGTGTATCAAGATCCAATACTCGGCTTCTATCAAGTATTGAATAAATTTGCGTTCAAACCGGTTGGACCATTAATTCGTCTCAAGTATATGACAGTAGGTGAGGGGGCCATAATACAGTATCGAGTAAGAATTAATCAATACGTATATGTACACACGTTCCAGGGTTTAGTTGGCCAGATAATATCTAATTCATTATGGTATCGTCTGAAACAAACACAGACTACATGTATAGGATTGGCCAGACATAATTTCGAACCGGCTTAGTGGGCAATTCTTAAGCTGATTATAACCCTGTGTCCAACGAGGAAAACGTGATTATAATCAATACCTGGAAGTTCCCTGCCTCCAATGAAATCCCAAGTGCCGGCAAGATATAACTTACTGCCACAACTCCCAACTTAAACCACACACATGTGGCCCTAGGATCTGCTTCAGATGTCTTAACTGTGGTTCTATCAGTTGCTGTTCTCAAGAACAAATTATTTTGTTGTTGTCTTTTGCCTTTTTAAGAACAAATTGTTTCTGCCAGATCCTGGCATTGCGTGCACTACTTTCCCTATTTCGAAAAAATATATTGATAATCATAACCAAGCTTGAATTACCAAGTGGAGATTGCCGGACGTATGGGGAGAACCCACTCTACACTTAACTTGACAAGCCAGCGCGATGTGTGATGTGATAATATCCTTCAAATCTATACGAGACAAAGGAGGAGGGGTTGCGCCCATGAATCTTGGGGCTAGGGAATGGGAGGGAGGAATGTGGGTAGTAACCCGCCCCACTAGGGCGTATAGAAACTTGCCATCCGCGAACATCGAACTAGATGATCATCTTTTCCTCTTGTGGCTTGAAGAGCTTCCTCATCAGTTTACTCTGGCGATTTGCTGCCATCCATATACGCCCGCCCATGCGTGTCATGACGCGCCCCCAGCAACGAACTGAAGTTTCCTTCCAGTCGCGCACACGTCCCCCAATGTGACTGGTCAATGTGTCACGTGACTGCTATCTGACAATGACCTCTAGCGGAGAACTCAATCCATCATCCGGGACTCAGGAGAGAGTCGCTCAGCGGCGAACTCACAGCTCTGAGGAGTACCGGAAACGCGAACGTGAGAGCAACTCGTGTCGGTGTTGTCCGAAATGGTAGAGCAAATCATTGAATTTCATCAGGGGACATGCTCCCATCCTCCCTGCCCGGCAGAGATAGACAAGAGCGGTGGCTGGGGAACAAGATTGCCAAAGTATGGTTCATATTATGCCCCAAGTTTGTGCTCCTTCCTACCAAGGCTCATTTCATCTGAAAGGCCAAGTGTGCATTCAGTGAGAAAATCCACACACATGTTCGTGCCATGCCACGTGTTCTTAATTAAAAGCGATCCAAGATTTGCCAACTGGAAATGTCCCCAATACAGAAGATCAAAAGCGGCTAACTATATTATTGATTAGGACAGGTAAGAGAAGACATTGAAACAACATCCCTCAACATTCAAGCATCATCTGTGTTACTTTGTGAATTCTTACAGACAGCTACCAAGACAATTTATCATCTGAGATTTCAAGATCACATAAAATGATGTATGTGGATATATCTCAAGCAAGAACATAATAGACATAATCTGATCGTTTCAACACACAAAAAACTTTCCCCTCGGCAATTTCCGTCTGATCTGATTTATTTTGGATACAAATTCTCTTGTTCGACTCAACATTGAACAATGTATCACTGGTCGTTATTTGTGCTGGCAAATAAAAGAATCTAAACTGACAAGCAATATTGTCAAATAAAATTGATGCATTATGCAACAGACACTTTGCTGTGTAGATGAATGTACATCAAGGTAGCAGGACCCAACCTTTGCCGTATGGCTTATATTTTATACACAACATTTCACCTGTTCGTTATATTTTTACATAATTAGCCATACAGGAAATCTGAACGATGCGGTGAGCTCTTATTTATGCTTAGCTTTATGTGAGACATTAGTCGTAAAACACTCCTCGCAACGGCCGTGCTTGGCCTGCTATTTATACTCGGTATGTTTCGCTAGTCATCATACTTATCAGATCAATACATTAATTCTATATTGTACAAACACCCCATGGTCTGTTTTATAACCAGAATTATTCGTGTGTGCAATCACTTGTTATATGGGCGCGCGTTTTGATGCTGAACTTTGAATGTCGTTTTGAACGTGAATTTGTTACAGGATTGCTCTCCCCAGCCGACGGAATGGTTATTCGCATCCATCAGGAATCCCGGGTCTATTAAACGTTAAAATGAGAGACTAATTTGAGAGAGCCATTAGCCTGAGACCAGCTGATATTATCATTCTCTTTCATCTCATATTAAAAGCAACCTCTAACGTAACGAGCATGTTCTCCGACAATTTGAACTCTCTTGTCAATTTAATTTAAGCTTTGTCTTAATTGCTATGGGCTTTTTCCTCTCATCAGTTGGATAATTAGATATGAATGTTGATGGGTTAGACGTGTTTACTCTGAATGAAAGCACATTTATTTTGTGTGATAATGCTCGCATACTCTATAATTGAAGCTCAAACTTTAATTTCATCTTCCTTTCTGTCTTTTCAGCCGGCCCATCCGGGCACGGCCAGGCCACATTCGAAGTCTAACCCTCCACAGCCTCAAGCCAAACATGTAAGTAATGTGTTATATAAATATTTTACCAACTCTTGGATTGCTCCTGGCTAAAACCATAATTTCATTAACACTTATGTAACAGTGCAACTGTTCTGTCCATTAACATCTGTTGCAAACAAGATTTTAATGGCAGCTAGTTAAAACATAGTAAATCTGATGCAGTAAAATTTAATTGTCCTTAATTGTGAATGTCCTATTTTTAATCCCATAAATATGGGGCATTTTAAATTACATAATCGTGGTTAGGATTGGTTTTCTATGTGATTTATGTTTATTCAACTGTTGTTTTCACAAAAGAGCAACACTTTCTTTTATCTCACGGAATTATAATTATATTACGGAGGCAAAAGAGGACAAACAATGAACGCAAGTACATACACGCATGTTCGCAAATGAAGGAAGAAAAAGAAGGAAGTGTGAATTCATGATCAGATAATCTATTATACTCTGGAGCATGGTTGAAGAAGATGTATGCCTGTCTGAGATATAAGCAGCGATAGATCAGTGTTTGTTATAAACTTCATGTAATCCATACTGTATGGATCTTGTATTGAACGCGTTTGACAAACCTAAGCCTTTGTTGGAGGCAGAGCTCACGCCAGCTTGCATGCTTTCTCCCGATTTGGTGTGCGATTAATTAAACCAATTATGACCCAGTGGAGGCGGGGTGGAGATCGAGTGACGTACTAGCTTACTGTCATCCCTGCCGACCGGGTATTCACATGACGGCATTTCATTATACACTGATATTTAATCATCGCCTCTTCCAGTCCTCTTCATTGATGGTGTTTCAGAGAGCACCATGCCATCCGTTACAAAATGGATTTGATAAACGCCCCCATCAGCGATAGTAAAACATCTCCATATTAGATTGAGGACTTATTGATATTATATTGTATTAAGCTTATTCCTAGCTCTGGAGAATATACGAATACCAGATTGGGAAATGGTAGTCACCGCTTTATCCCTGCCTCAAAATTGTATTTGGTTGATCTCGTATGCGATCCTGAGGTAGAAACGAAAATTGCATTCACCACTCTAATGGCTGGATTGATCATTTCACTGTTTTTCTCCCAGTGGTAATATCCCAAACATCAGCGATGTGGTGGCAATGCTTAGGAGGGGAGTAGATTAATAAAAGTTCAATTTATATGGGATGGCTCGTATAATACAACTGGCGCACAGCTTGCATCGGGCACTGAGTTAAGAAAAACTAGACCTTAGATATTTATTCACCGTTTCAATGTGGTAGGATACACCATTCCTAAGCAGGTCTGATTGTTACGCTACAAAGCGGTGCATACACAACCAGTCGTGAAGGACTAAAGCGAGCCCTCCGCCGTCGTATGTTTGATTTCTCCCTCCTAAGGGGACGGTCGGGTTCGAGGTTGGAAATTCCAGACGGTCCCCGACTCCTTAACACTGTCCTGCGAAAAGATTGGACAGGAGGCATCGGGAGACGTTCTCCAGTGTATATTCATACGAATAGATCACGTCCGCCGCTCGTCCCCCCCCCCCTCTCTCTCTCTCTCTCTCTCTCTCCTTGACACACCACTGTCCCAGGGTCTCTTATGAAAACGGGAGGAAAACGCCAGTCGAGAGTCAGCGGTGATTGATTTGCCTTGTGTGGTAGCAGGGGAGGCCTAGATATGGTGCCTGTTGTCCATTTTTACCATTGCCCCGCGCATATGCTGGGTGTATCCTTGTATTGGCAGATACTTGACTGATGTTGGACTAACTGAGTGCGATGGTATTCTATTATCATTTGTTATCCCGTTGCTACAGGTTGTGCTTTATTTTACTGGGTGCTACCTATTTGAACTCTCAAACGTCGCGAACACTTCCGGCTTACTGAGCGAGCCAGCGCCAACGGCTTCGTCCAAGTTCGAGCCTGGCAATAAATAAACTCGTCCCAAATCAGGTCGGGCTGCCAAGTCCTCGCAAATCCCTTTCTGTCTATGGGGCATGTTTGACTTGAGTTATTATTGAAGAGTCATACAGTAGTGTAGTAGGCCTAGTAGAAGGGCCTTCCAACGACACCATCCCCCTTCTTCTCCGCCTCTCATCAACACCACAATACAAAAGAGCGGTGGAGGTCATACTTTTTATGGTGATACAGTATGTACATAGTGATCGTTCATCTTGGTCACATTTTGATTGTGCTAGGTGCTGGCGAAATCCACCTCGGGCCTCCTCCCCTAATAATTGCGTTTCCTCAATTAACCTTGCCTCTCTCGAATGGCTTAAGGATACGGCCTACAACGCCGCTACGGTTCTTAAGACATGTTTTACTTGGCAGTGCCCTAAGGCCGCGTAAACCTCCATCTGCATCCCATAACTTCACACAGGCGGGCCTGAGGCCAATGTCTACCATCATAGCATGGTGATTCTCTCTTACGTTTGGTGTTGTTTCCGGGTTACAGAATACCATACGACATCAACAACAGTCTCCCACCAAGAAGGAGGCAGGCACCAAGAAAGATCTCAATACAATAAAGATGCTTAACGCTCTGGTCATGGGGAGCAGACTGTTGTTTCTCCTGCATTAAGTCTTGTGACCTTGGGATTATGTAGAGAAATACATTGATGGGAAGCTTCCAATTGCTAGCTACTGTGGGAGTGGGATGCAAGCGTGTAGGAAACAATAATTCTAATGATATCCGAGGAGTCAGGATTTCACTTTTTGCTTAAGTTAAGCAACATTGTGTGGTAGTTTCTAGTGTGTTATTCTATTTCATTAACATTGGCATTACAATATTACAATATATAGCATACATGGTGTATCGCCATGCTGGTTCTGAGTAGACATACATAACTGGAGTTGTGATGGTCTCTTTTTAGTGAAAAAGTATTCGGAAATATTCCCTGATAGAACCATTATGAACAGCGGCCTACTTTTTGGACATCTAATCCCTGTATAGGTCCTATCTGGAATTATATGGAACTGGTAATATTTCGCCCCATTCTCACGACCAAGCAGTCGGCCGGGGCTTGAATGTGTCCATAAGTGGAGGCTGAATGCGGCTGATAACAAACAATCCACTCGCGAGGGGACTCCCGAAGGAGGAAGGTATTCCTTGACGATTTCTCACTAATTAGTCAGAGACAAAGTGAACAGGAAGTGTTCCATGACCGCTTGGGAGGCAGACTTGCCCAGTAATGGAACCGAAACCATGATTTAGTAATGCCCTCATTATCACTCAAAGTTACTTTGGTGCTGCTGAAAGATATGACGAATTGTTTGTCCCTATTATATCATAATTGACAACCTTGGTAATGTAGGCGGCTCCAACATAGTGGTACTGCTTCTGGTACAAATTAGAAAAGCTGGCCATGTAGTATACCATATTCAGATCTATGCACCAGTAAGGGTAGGCAAAGAAATACGGTCATAAAAGCAAAAACAAAAGGCTTTGTGCTGCCAATAGAAACTTTTTACGAACGACCGGAGTAATCTCGGGGATTTTTATCCTTCGCTTTGTGGCTAGATAGAATTATCTGCTGCATATAATAACCGTTCATAATTCATATCTTAATTGGAGTTTTTATCAGCCAACTAAGCGTTCCCAATGCAATCTTTTATTATCCACTATGAATTACTGAGTAAACGGAGACCATTCATATCGTACCGTATGATCTGTGAAATTATTTTTCTCGATAAGTAGGCATATAATTATATATCCTTTGAAATGGACCGAGATAATGAAATAATCTGATGAGAAATTAGAAGAAACCATATCAATTAGTTGACTAATTCAGATTCTATTTACTAAATCTATAAGTTACTATCGTATAGATTCCTTTCCTCGATCATATATACTAGCATCAGAGCTTAATCTCAATCTGCAAATTATGAAGCTTAGAAAACTGTATTGATCTAAATATAATACGTGTTTAATCATATTTCGTCATTGTAAATATTGATTCCAAGAGCTTGAGAGAGATTAGGTACCCATTATATCTATCCAGCGAGAGGATACGTGATATATTTGGCTGTTAGTCAATACTTCAATTTTCGCAAATATGGGTCTTGTATTACGGGTCTTGTATCAAGAAAATCGTAGAATTACTTTAGAAAGTACGAACCTAATGTAAGTGGATACAGGATTGTACAGTTGGAAACTATTTTGGGTAGGTATATATATATGAAGTTCAAATATACCCGCAAGAACTAGTGTATATATCTTTATTCACACAAATATATTAAATTGTCCGTTTGCAAATTCATCAGTTGCAGTTTGTAATTTCAAGCCCTTTCATGACTGATATTACAATCGAAAATTCTTAGAGGATTGTGCCAGTGCCAAATCAGTTTAAGTTGCATCACATTTCATTCTGAGAAAAACTTTGACGGCAATAAGAATAATTTGGTTTTTGTAAGCATTATCCAAACTTGATCCAAAATTCCTCCTTGTTATCTGAATCTCGAATATCAAATCGGAAATCCGACCGGTATTTCTCTCATTTCAATGGTCATGAATAAAATTGCAATATTTCTTCACAAGAATTATGAGTGTCTATTTGAAGCGCCAAGTGGGTTATTGATAATTCACAAGTGCTTCACATGGGAAATCTATCAAATGCGCTTTTCAAAAGCCCCTTGCATCTAGTAGATAAAGGGTTATGCTTCATATATGCACTAGGGACATAACTCTAATACACACACACTGCAATATCTCGATTAGTCGGCGATGCGGATATCTATAGGTCTACTTCAAACATAACCAACAATTTCCTCTCCCCACAAAATGAGGATGTACCCGTATATATTATATCAGAAATTGTATTTTAAGCGTGTTGTACTTTAGTTATAAATGGTAAATCGAATAATACTTGTAATGCGAATTAGGTGGTATTTCTAAGGTAGAAGAGAACCTGAAATTATGCCCCACTTCCGTATACTACTCACATGACCTAATACCATTCACCGATTATGTGGCAACCGTTATGAAGGACTTCCCGTATTTTTTAAGCATTAGGGCCTGCCAACAGTGTTGTGGTATTTTCTCATGAGTATAATTTCCATACCCTTTACGAGAAAGTCTTTGTCAGAAGGAGGTTTTCCGCTAATTACAGAAACGCCAACAGGGAATTACGGCATAAGCCCATCAACCGAGAGTAGTATATGGAAATGAACGTAGATTGCAGGACATGTTGATTTTACCCTTAATAGGGTTCACCTCTCAATCACCTCAAGCATCCCTTTCGTTAGCGGTTGTTCTTGAGAAAGGCTATAGCTCCGTTATTTTACACGGCTCCAAAACTTCAAATTCTTGGATCTATTCTTTCAAAGGAAAGAATAAAAGACCCAGGTGTTACAATTACTTTTGAGAATGACTTCGAAGCGGAGGTGAATTTCAAATAATTATCGCAAAAAGCGACGCCTTCCTCCTTTCTGACGTAAACGCAATACCTGGATGTTTACCTCAGTTTGTACTAAGATTCAGACGAAGAAAAACCTGGCATGTTTCCAAGAAATGTGTTTATCGAGGGGTCCACGCTAAACGGGACCTTGTTTCTCACCTCAAACAGGTTTAAACGAGTTAGCGAGGTGCTTTTATGTTGATTCAATAGAAACAGCAATCTTGATATCATTTTGTAGAACGAGTTAGGACTTGTTTTACGGTACGTTAATTTCCCGTTGCTGCACCACGATGTTGGTCAATATGGCGAAATTAAACTGATATATATGGCATTAAAGAGGACAAGTAACTAAATCATCTTGATGTAACCACTGCGATTATCAAGTCTATGAACTAGTTTTCTGAAAAGTTCCACGGCTCTACACTACTTTGATCTTCCGGGTATGAACATATGAGACCATGTAAATGTGAGGCATGGCATAATTGGACCACACCAAAGCCGATCCCATCCCTTTGTTATCTACAACGTCCGTACCATGGTCTTTGTAGATTACCATATTATCTAACGTCACTATTACCAATCAAGGAGCTATGAGTGATTTAGTAAACTGATAAGTGTATAATTGACACACCAAACGCGAGAATTTGCTTATCTATATAGAGGAATGCTAGCATCAAGAAGCATGACCATTATATCTAATTCCTCGTGGGAGTGGCTGTATCATAACGCATCGCTTGCTGCTTTCAATGCTTATCTTGTAACACCGTTTTCCGACAGGTGTCAGCACTGTTTGAGAGGCAGGTCCTGGGAAATCTTGCGGCCCGGCAAATAGTGTTACCCCGAAACATAACACCTTATGTTAACATTAACCCTAACCTTAGACTATAATAATAATAATGTTCTTTATTTGCAATGACTGGTTGTTTACAAAATCGACGGTGCGCATCAGATCAAGATCTGGTCTGTCTCGTGCACTCTTGGAATGAATATGATCTTCTTATCGATATATTTTTCTATATTAGGCTATGTCTAAACTCAAGGCTAAAACTATTTCCTGGGTTGGAGGAGTCCTCGTTAACGTATAAAGGGCAGAGCCAACCAAACAAGGCTCCCCAACAATGGCTGACGTGTAACGTTAGGATAAAACAATTACCATAACGAGTCTGGTGCGAGAGGGATATGAGTGAAATGCGAGCAATGATACATTTATACCCGCATTGGTTTTCACATTAGCAACATCCGATTAATTTGCAACTGTAAATGGCTGTACCACGATGTTGGACAATGAAATGAGAAATCAAACTGAACGTATGGCATTGAAGAAAACAAGTAAATTAATCATCCTGATGTATACAATACAATTGCGATTGTTTATAGAATTTAGAAGATTTTTTTAGTCGGGTATTAACACCATTACATAATGACATTATTTTAGTCAACCCTGATCAATGAAAACAATTCGAATACAACCATAGCAATGTATAATGGTCACACCATACAGATTTTCCTTTTCTACCTTTTCTTATAGTGTTATCTACGTAGAGAGTAGAAATTGTATAACATAGCAATGACAATCCTTTAATAAAAAATAATCAAATAACTAATTAATCAAATTTTAGATGTCCCTAAGCTTTGGACGCACACGCTCTTATTAAGAGAAACATAATTACTTTATCAGAGTTGATTACAACAATATACTCCCCGGCAAACAAAGGAAAATTAGAGTAGATCTACAATACACTCTATCGGCCTGAACCAATTCAACTACACACCGACTCTATCATTGTCAAGCAATTCTTTTAAGTAGAGACACTTAATGGTGGGTTTGAAAAAGAGAAACTTCCTCAATCCTTCAGATTTTTTCAGCAATCCTGTTTTAAAATCCGCCCATCCTGGTAAAGTAAGTGTTTAAGGAATTCGCATATTTTACATATCTTGGGTGGTAAATTTTCTATACACACTATTACACCTTTATATTCTAAGGTATCTAGATCATACACAGAGTCATGTGCAAATTAACAATTTCTAAGGGAGTAGTACCAAAGATTATAGTACTATAATCTTTGGTAGTACGGAGTCCCTGAAATGATGTCCCATTTTCGTATACTACTCATGTGACCTAATACCATTCACCGATTGAATACAGACAAAAATGAAATTGGGCATATACATAGAGTAGTGTATGAGTAATATGAATTAACAAACTATTTATTGAACTGCATCAAGGGTAGCCTAACAAAGTAACGCCTATAAGTCATATTTAGGACTTCTTAGGGCGTATCCTCAATTGCTGAGATAAAATATGTATAACTGATGCATATAGTTTAACACTGTACGCACAATTGATATGGACATATTTGTTAGTTATGTTATGGATTTAGAAACTCAAAATCAAATTTTATCATCTAATTGCGAGTTCAAAAAACCCATACCTTTATTTACAGTGGCTATCTGATGGTGCGCCGCCTAGGCGTTGAAATAGAGTAAAAGGGATGCTTGTCCGTATCGTGTCGCCATCTTTTGTCACTTTCTCAGCTTGCTATACTAGGATTAATCGGCCAGACGAGGCAGTTAGATCAGTTTAGGTCAATGAGACCTGGGTTGTTGGAATTGAAATCTATTATTCAGGCTTGGTATATTAATTTATAAAAAGAAATACTGATCAGAAATGTATATTAGACAGGGTGAATATTAGAAGAAGAAACTTGAGTGATCCTCGAAGCTGATTATTATATTATTCATAACATAAGATAATTAGGGGAGATTAGCCTAAATGGATAGTCCTACTGAGTGTAGAAAGTATAGGCCTAACTTCACTAAATACATCGAAAGTGAATTGTACGGCACAGCCGCCAAAGTTAATACCCTGGGTTTTATGTATGATCACGGTTCATGCTATACCATGTCCAAAACAAAAATAACTAAAAAATATATGGGTAGGACAAGGAGGTCGTATGAATTTTATTTCATTTGTTACTGGAGTATATAACACATGTGTATTGTATTCTGCTTTAAGTTATCCCTCACGCGCGTCATGGCTACCTCAACCTAAATTGAACTTTGATTGCCGCTCCGCAAAAGGTCTATGCACACCTGTCTGACTCAAAAACCCATGTTTCGCTGTTGACTGGGAGGTGCGACTACGGTACTAAGCTGCTATCTGACTGATTGGTATTTTCCATTCCTTATAGCTGCAATAAAATCAGTCGTGATCCAATTACTACACCTTCTCAAAATCTTTGAATCTTAACCATGTGCGCTTTATCTGGCCTTATTTCTCTATAGAATGAGCGCAAAAATATGTTTGGCAATTAAAATCATTATGATAAGAGAGCAAAAGCAGATGGATAACAGTCGACTTATCATGCACTCATCTTCATAGAATCCCCAAGTAGCGTTTTCTATTTACGCCCCAATGCATGTCTCGATAACGTATAGAGTGAACACATAGGAAGTGCATTGAAACAGCCCTTTAATCTGCCGCATGGTCGGTGTATTTCTCGCGTTCTATGACTCCCCTGGAACTTGGCGAAGTCGAAACGATTCGCAGCGAAGGCCTTGCGTCTCGCCCCATTTGATAACAAAAAGTGCAGGTGATAAAAATGCAATCAACCGCTAATAACCATCTTTCCCATTAAATCTCCCCATAATAATTAGCATAATCATTCCCAGAAGTGGTTAATTAACAAGAGGTAGTTAGCGAAGGCTTGAGGTCCCGTCTGGTAGTTCATCGAACCGACAGTGATTTTCTACGACACTATGACCAGGTTAAATCACGAAAAAAGGATTTATACCTTTTGATATTATAATAGGAGTGACAGGCTGAAACAACTATAATGACGTATCATCTTAATCATATTTAGAAATTAATACGACAGTATATACAGTGGTATCATGCAGCTATGGCATTTATAGTAGGGTGCATTTCATCAGCCCCATTTTATTTTTATTATTTTTTATTTTATGGGGGGTGGGGGTGGGGGGTGGAGGTGGGGTATGTTTTGAGAATTTATTCCTATACAGAATTCCAATACAGAATGTTATGCTCTTTCATTTGAACTGGGTCCAACATCTGGGAAATGTGAGACTTGGTCACCATGGCAACCAAATGGAAAATAACTACCAATATGAAATGTTTTGGGTACAAAATGAGAAATATACCGTTTTTATTATCATGCGATACTTCCCAAAAAAATATAAATTATATATATATAATAATAAATATAACTATTATAGGTTTATCGTCTTCACATAAACATTTCACATAAAATGATATCAATCGTGTGTATGTTTATTATCAAAAGACAGAAAATTGGAATCATACGATTCAGAATTGAAGCCCATAAATACTATATCGTGTGATGGGTTGCAGGTATTAATGTAGATTCTCCCGTTTTGTCATGTGAATTGGCCTTACCAGATTTCAATCTCTCGTTGCGTGACTACTGAGTGCGGATTACAGGCTCTGGTGTAGTTTTAAGTAGAGAACATGATACACCCGCGTCTAGGAGACAACCATAACACTAATCAGTGTTTATGCTCAGTTTTATATAATTACGACGCTGGGCTGGCCACACGCACCCAGCGTGGCCGTAATGAAGCCTAGTATTCTATAATTAAACCAGACGACGGCCATAAGAATTCTTCTGTGGCTATGTCTTGTGTAACCTACGTGTGGTTTGTGTCATCCCTGATAATCTATAGGACGCAATCTTGTATCTGCCTCTGCTGAAAACTACTTGTGCTACTACTATAGGGGACTACCACTGAGCACTACAACTGGCAACTATTGTGTTATCACTCCCATTCTCTGTTTCATGACGATGATGGCGTGTTGTAAATGCAACCTTGCTGTTCATGCACCCATGGAAATGTATAGTAGGCGGCTTATTGCATTAGCATGTACCAATGATTTCTCCCAGTGGGAGACACTTTACCTGAAGGTGACGATGCAAGGTAAATACTGTCATTTTCTAGATAATTGCGTGGGCCCGAGGGGGTTAGCAACACCTATTCAGTCCTTCAAACTAACTAGGTCTGGTTCCCTAGACATAACCCTTTTGTACCTCCTAATTCATTTAGTGTAGGCTGTAATCTACTTGCAATTGTTGCCAGAAATATCGCTAGTGAACATAACTGAACTGAACATATTTGTCTCACAGAACATACAATTTTATTTTAGATATGTGTGTTTTGGGGATAAGTACCAGAAAAGTAATTATCACCAACTCCTGTTGAGTATCAAACATGGATTCCAAACAAGAATATGTACTATTTGCTAATTTAAATTTAAACATCTTATTCTACTGATTACTGGGGGTA
The DNA here is from genome assembly GCA_942159475.1 of Sthenelais limicola. Lineage (NCBI taxonomy): Eukaryota > Metazoa > Annelida > Polychaeta > Phyllodocida > Sigalionidae > Sthenelais > Sthenelais limicola. The sequence goes on along the minus strand of OW804094.1, from coordinate 31,081,997 downwards.
TAATATAATGATGTGGGCTGGCTCTATAATGACCGGGATTGGTTCACAATCATTGTAAACAGCGTTGAAGGGTTTAAGCAGTGGTCGCTCACTCTGTCCGCTCCCCCTCTCTCACTCCCACTCTCTCTATATCGCGGGAAGGCAGTGACTGAGCGTTGGACAGATCGCTTAGCATTGATCAGAATATTAGATCAATAATTGTCAGAATTATGCCAGGTACCCGAGGCTAGGACTATGTTGAGGCCGCGTCGGTGGGCGGGATTAGAATCGCCTCCTCTTTCTGAAGATTTATCACATGGCCATAGTATAAGGCGAGAGGAGAGATCCGGGGGCCGGGCTTTACGTTACATGACTATCCGTCAAAATATTCATGGTTATATTTCGGGGGACATTGATTAATGATGCCATGCCTTTTATCTGTAAATCGATGAATAGATATCACCGCCTTGCCAGTGATGTTGCCTATATATATACCTTATTGATTTCATCATCCGACCCGGTTTCAACCATACTATCTTCCTGTGAATGTTCTCATATTCGCACTGGGCCAGGCTTTATATATAGGATAGGCTTGCATGTGTTGGCCAAGAGTAATATATCGTCCTGACAACTCATGTATTGTATATACTTTTCACTATGCATGAATGGCGATGCATATTTTATTAACCGGGAAATACGTTACTATTCCATTGCACACTTTTCCATGGGGTAAGGCTCTGGTGTATCTTGGCAGGAGACAGTATGAGTGCAATATGTATATATAAGGAAAATCAATTCCAACTCGTGTCACCGTCCTTATACATAAGTTTGAGTTTTATTTCTCCACAAATTATTTATTTATGAATAAATTCCTGTTCAGGACGTAATTCAAAATATGAAGTTAAAGATTGTGTGTAAGGTGGTGTCCACTTTCTGGAACATTTGCATTATATTTCGCTGTTAATAATGTAGGCCAGCATACCTTTCCGAAGTTATACATATTGATAATAAAACATCGACTCTAAATACATGTAAATAGGGAAGGGCCTTAAATCACTCATGAATTGGTATACATAGGGTAGAGAAATGTGTTTATAAGATAGCTTTACCCAATAAATATGATCAAGATATATGATCAGCAATCATACTTAGGCAGTTTAGTGTGCATAAAAATACCATTCACATAGCATATAATTAGTATTCATAGCATCTCTTATCTTCACAATGAAAGAAAGTAGGAGATGTATACAGCATCTGCCAAAAGGCAGGAATTCAAACTGCTGGCCGAATATCATTATGTTATATATATACGCGGAAACCGGTTGATATATCCAATCTTGAGACCGGTCAAGACGAAGCCCAGATTCCAATCACAAGTCTCGTAGAAACCCTTCCGTCAAAGCCCCTGACCCAGAATCTCTCCATCAAGGCGACATACTATTCCAATCCAATACACGGTAATATTCCCACGGGCATCAGACACTCTAGTTCAGATACAGTTGCCATGGCTACTTAGACAAATATCATAGCAACCTGGGTGCGTGACAAGGCTGTAAGGGGACTTGACATTTAGCGAGGATAGCCACCTTTGTATGATTCAGGTAATTAGAGTAATGACCAAGTATTTGGTATTGTTTTTGCCTCCGACACGACTCATTTTCCCTTGGGCCATAATCGACGGGTCCCTTCCTTCCATGTCAGTCCTCTCACAGAGCGTTCACTTTGCCTCCAGCCTACGGTTGCCATGCCAACCTGGCGGTCGGCCGTGAACCGTGATCATTGGAGCCTCTAATTAATTACTCTAGCATTGGTAATCCTGCTAGCTGGAAGAAGTGTAAGGGTTTAGTATAACCCTCAAGGACCAAGGGCTGGCATAAACGTTGTACACCGAGACACAGTCTCTTTGAGTGACTCGGAGTCGCCAGCTGTTGGCGTGGGGATCAGTTCTCTCCGGGGGGACTCGGAGTAAGTAGTATATGAACCCGATGACTCGAGCTTCTGTTGTGTTGCTGTTATTGGTAGGAGGAGTGAGTAGTTGTCGCTCTGTGCTCTTCACGTATTGGAGACATCAGGCACGTACACTCACACTCATACACACTTAGAGACACATTAACACATTGCTTGTGGCCAAGGTTAGGATATCTACTCCTTACAGCTGTGGCGTAACACTCAGGCTATTAACATACTTGTGTAAACGGTACATCATATTGTAACCTCGGATCAGCCATGAGGCATTGCCAATGCCATTTGCCAATATAGGAACCCAAGGCACGGCCACAGTGGATAAACACAAGTACTATAGCAGTGATAGGATGTATGTGTGACAACTTGGTGTGTTTTCATTGACTGGGAACTGTTACTAAGGGGATCTCCACTGGTTGAGACGTATGGGGGAGAGAGAAGAAGGCCTTGTTACAATGTGAATGATGGCCATCGCAGCTGCCTCAGCGGTTACTCCGCTGTTATAAGCAACTGTTGTGAGATCAGTAGAAGTCTTTATTGGGCTGAATGCTGTCAACTTTCCCGCCCGCTGTCAACTTGGTACTGACTCAAGGCAAGGCATGGCGGGCCCTCCTTGCAGATGCTATTATCAACAGCAGGACCATTGTGCAGATGACAGGCGGATATCTCAAACACATAATGATTTAGCATGGCCTCCTCTCGTTCCGACAATGTTAGGAAACTCGGATACTATGTGGATCTTATGGGGGTAAGTGAAATAATAAAATACAATGAAAGGTTAAGTTCTATAACGTTTGTATAAGAGCTCCTGTGACAATATCAATATCCTCCAAGCGATATCATAAATAATCGCTTCGTGCCGCTAAGTCATAAAGAAAACATGTAGCTATAAATAGACACTGAATAAGTGATTAATTGTGCCGCTTAATGTGCTCGTGAGAGAGTTGGTAAACTAGGAAGGTGAGAAGAGAGGGAGACGAGAATGGCAAGAGGGCGCTAGTTCTTGCTGGGTAGTTCTCGACTTTCTCACCAGGCGTCCTGCTGAGCAGCTCTCTATGGCTAAAGGTAGGAATGTATGGGAATGTGACCTTTGACCTCTTAGTTAGCAGTAGGCAGGCTGCGCCAGACTCCCGCCTTCACAACACTGTCGGCCATGGCTCGACACGCTGGTTGTGGTGGCCAGGCGTGGGTTGTTGCCACGCAGTTTTCAGTCCCAGCATTTCCACCACCTGTCCTCCTTTTATTCTCTCAACAACATGCTCTGACCTAACCTCAGCTGACTCTTTTTGTTTTCTCTGCTTTTTTCGGACAGGAGCAACTGGAGCAGATGGCACAAGGGACTGGGCGGCAGAGCAATGTGAAAGAAGGAAAACGACTGCATTCAACAGACGAGAAGCCATCGCTCAAAGGTGAATTTTGTGGCGGAGGAGGAGGAGGAGGAGGGGGAGATAGGGGAAGTAAAGGACGTAGCACTGATGGTGGGGACAACGTGACCCAAACAAGAGAGCACCTGGGAGCATCAGGCACACCTACAAGCACAGGAGGCGCCTCACACGGTGTACAGCACCAGCATCAACAGCAGCAGCACCACCACCACGGGGGTGGTGGAGGTGGTGGAGGAGGAGGCAGTGGTGGTGGAGGAGGAGGAGGAGGGGGAACGCGTTCAGGAGGAACAGGAGGAGGAGAAACCACGGCTGCAGGAGGAGGAGTAGGAGGAAACGCTGGAGGCTCAGGTCGCAGTCCACACGCCAGTCCGAGGCGACATAAAAAACAACACCAACAGACCTTAGAAATGGGCATAAAGAACATGGAGATTGTAGATGACGATACGGTTATACAAACGGTGGAAATCCTCAAACGACCAGGCCAAACTCTTGGGTTCTACATCCGAGAGGGTAATGGCAGTGACAGGTCGGAGGGGGTTTTCATATCAAGGATAGCTTCAGGCTCGGTAGTGGAGAATAATGGCCTGCTGAGGATCGGCGATGAGATTCTTACAGTTAATGCCGTGGATGTTAGCCATACAAGCTTGGACGATGTAGTTATATTAATGTCTATACCCAAGAGATTGGTTCTGACTATACGCACAAAGAGGAGCTACCAAAAGAATGCCAGTTGCCCTAGCCTGTGCACCATAGAGCAAGAGGAACCTCCCCCTGTTGTTGTGTTTAAGAAAGGTAGGTCGAATTCGACCGCCGCTGTTGAGCAAACTGAGAGATATCAAGAGGATGGAGATGTCCGGGGCTATTACCCCAAAAGTAGAAACCCTGATGATGGTAGTGGTAGGCCGAGAGGGAGGGTCAAGGGAATGGCCGCTCCCCCTCCAGGTTACAAGGTGCCCACAGAAGGCCGCCTTTACTCCGGGGATGACTCGGGTGATAGCGGACTGTCTAGTGAGAACTCCGGATACTCCCGGGGTGGAGAGACCTCATCCCAGGGATCTCAGGTGCACCCAATGACCCCGGGTCAGTACCCAGGAGGCGTACTAGAGAGGGCCGTCGACGATCTTGATTCGCTACCCCTGGATGGGACCACACAACACTTCCAGGAGCTTACTAAAGAGATGGGAAGACGGTCCCCGAAATTAGGTAGTCGCGAAATGTACCATCAACAAGCTAGGGACTTAGCTGCCTACAGGTCGCCCAGTGTAACGAGGAGGAGCCTCTCTCATGGCCCAGGTTATTACTCCTTAGACTATTCCTCTGACACAACAGACAGTAGACCTCTACATGAGAGGTCAACCACGGAGTATACCCACCCCTACACAGGCAGGCATTATGACCTGAGCAGTGTGCAAGCATTCCAACAAGATATAGAACGGACTCATAGTAAGTATGAAGGCTATTCGAGGCATAAATTCAGCAAAGCAAGGAGCCTCAGCCCCGAATGTTACAACTCGGACTCAGAGGTGGTCTACCGTATGCGTGACCGGAATTCCACGGCAGGAGCAGGGGGAGGAGGAGGAGGTGGTGGAGGGGGTGGTGGAAGAGACCCCGTTCTTCACCGACTCCTCGACGTCGATGACAGGTGCAATTCCCTACCGAGGATGGACGGGGGAGAGAGTGCAGAGGAAATCAAACATTGGCTGAGAAAGTTTGATAGCTTGGCCTACGACATTCAGGGTAGGGAGGAAGCAATGGCAGCAGCAGCAGCGCAGGGAGGTAAGTCCAACAACTCTCACCCTCCTTCTTCCTATAGATCTCTATGCCTAAGATCGATTTATTGATTCGCTTACAAATTAACACTCATCACTCGGCGTGTTTGCCCATTATAGCGTATGATACAAGCAAAGTAAACAGACCGTCCAACAGTAGCCTTATTTACCAACCAACAAACCCTTGTATACTTTAGATGGCAAACCAACTTTGTTAACTCCCATAGTAGTATATGGAAATGAGGCCCAAATCCAGGCGCTTCCTCTTTTCCAGGCTCGTGTTGTAAAATACACTTGTTGAATGGTATCCAAATTTAATGGTGTTAGCATAACTTCTCAGTTCTCCGCGTAGCCGGTCTGTCTGTATTTTCTGCATGGATAGGAACGAATCTGTTTGCTTTGGCCAAATGACTGATAGAATAAAAAGTATTGCTTTAGTTATAGGTGGCGATATTGATTATTGCAGCTACGCCAGAGACATCGGATCAATTTTCATTTCCTGCTTCTTCGTGATATTTTTAAGCTCTTGTTATATTTTGTTGGCTAATAACGGGAAATGAGGCGAAAATAGAAACGCTCGTGGTATTTTAAGATATGCAAAATATATTTGATTTGATCGATTTTGTCAATATTATATATAAGAAACCTATCTGCCTCAACTGGGACATAATTATTATGCCTGAGCGCAGTCCAATGAACGAAATATCAATCCAAGTAAAATAATGTGCAGTATAATTTTGTGGCAGAATAATCGCGCCTCCATAGCAAAGAGCACAGAAAGCCATAATATCTATAAACACCAGCATCAAATAAACTCAGTTTAATCTGTCACTGATGGGGAACTGGGACTTTTACAACAGGGAATAATGACCACATTCTACTATCCTAATTAGCACCTGGAGTAATAACGACGTCTGCAAGGCGCAATATTCTCCGGCCTTAAAACGTCCTTACTGGCAATGTCCCTCACCTTTTCAGTATGTTTATTTGTGATGTTTCTATATTCAGAGATATCATATATATAGGGATCTGTTGAAGTATGTATTACGGCTTGAAATAAATGTGTGATTTTTGTTGCAAACCACGACTTACTTTGTGAAAGAATAGAATCTCATATTTCGCATTGAACAATTAATTTAGTTTAAATATGGCGACTAGACGCATGGGCGGTGGCCGCTGTCAACTTGGAATATTAATAGCATATTTTGCTCCCAAGTAATAAACAATCATATGAGAGCAAACCATTCTAACTGTATGAAGGTATCATCTCCCATTGTATTACCTCTTGAAAGAATTGTTAAAGATTCTCGATTCCCACTTTAGTCAGGATAGAGATTTCTTTTCAACGTTATAATGTGCTAAGCAAAAAATGCACAGCTCAATATAGCTCATTGTGACTCGCATAGAATCCCACTGTCCCCAGTGACGACGCTATCTGGCTGGGTGTCATAAATAGCCAAGGCCGCTGTATGCCGAATGACTGGAGAGAATTTGATGAAATACCTTGGGAACAGCTTTCTGTTTTTTTAACTTAGTCTGGGCTTCAAAACCTGACACCACACTGAAATCGCGCCCAGCAAATTAACGCAACCACCAACGCGTTTAATTATGTAAGATATTTGAATAACCGTTTTCCTTAGTGGGGTTAGATTTCAGCGGATAATCGCAAAAATTTGTTTGAAAAGTCGTTGATAATTCAAGAGGGCTGCTATATCATATGACTTGCAGCACCCTGCGCAATCGCTTAGCGCATGATTTGGATGCGAGGCTGTGACCTAGGCCTACAGACGCCAGACGCGACCCCCGCCCCATATTACATTACCTACATCCAATTTATGTTTACGGGGACATAGGAGGCCGCTTTTTGTATGAGGAATTTATCGTGAACACCATTTTCCACCACCACGGGTGCGTTAGCATTTACCTCTTTGGTGCCTTTAACATGCAGGGCCTATAAAAGAGAGATTGCTGAGCTGGAATACGATAGAATTCCGTCTACTCGGAGTCAGAATGAATCGGATAGAGAGGGGCATGTATAGACTACTAGCCATAGACTATCCCCTCATCTGTTTCTACATTTTCAAGATCTATAACATAGAGAAAGGATAGGCCCTGCATGGCCTCCCATATTAAGCAGTTTTCAATGTCCATCACCGGCGATTGGGAACGGCGCTGAATGATGCAGAAGTCTCCCCCGACTTGCCTGAACCACAAGAAAGATAGGCCTTTCAATGGTTGCCTAGCAATCGGCAAACATATACAAGACCCACCTCCTGGTAGGATTATGTTTGAGCATTGGAGGATGAACTCGGTGACTTTTGGCTTTTACTCGTTCTCGGCCGCCTGCCCAAAAAGTAGATATTAGGGGCCTGAGATGTTCAATAGCACGAGTTGTCCATGGCTTCAACAATACTTTGCACAAAGTAGCCTCTTGGAAATGGTCTAAGCGCACGCGAAGGAAAAGCGCCTGTGGATTCCGTTACAGTGTTGCGCCAACAATATAACTCACCTCAAAGGAGCAGGGGCATGGACCTTAATTAGAGGTCAGGAGGCTGTATGGGAATGCTCATCCAAAGCCCTGGAAGGTTGATATATGCAAGGTCGTTGTTAAGAGGCCCTGTACCCACCGATGGCATGTGATTAAATCCACTGGAACGGAGCTATAATAACTGTGATTAATATGTTAAGTAATTTGTGCCACTCCCTTCACGTGGGCTTGTTCAAATATTTAAATCCCTTTAACAACAAACTGACATGGATCAGACTGACCCAGTTTGGTGCTAAAAAAATAGTAACAGCTTCCCCAGACTAAAGCGTGGCAATAATTATATGGTTGCCTTGTTGGGGATAGCCTTTTAATGGGCGAGCTGCCAATTGGCATTTTCGTGGTTCATAATCTTCGTTGGTGGGATGTAAAAGGCGAGAGATAATTGGTGATATAGATTATACAGGAGAGAATGTTTGTGTCCTTGGTTCCCCCGGAGCAAGCAGAGGCATCTCGGCGAGATAAGCCAGTGAGCTGAATGACGGATATGCCTGGGACGGTGATAAGTCTAAGACAGTGGGGGCTACAAAGCCTTATCAGTCTCTTACATTCTTGTTCGGGGCTTGTGTTGGCATGCAGGCTTACTTGCTTGGGGTTTGAAGGCCTGTCAGATGTTTCAAAGCTACATGTAGGCTCGATATACATAATGGTCGCCATCACGGCATGCATCAGTTTTACTTCTTGCCGTTTTTGTTTTTACTATGTTAAGCTTTAGCATGATGCCGTATGCCAGAAGCCACCCATACAGATAACAGAAAATGCTGCAATCTTTTCAGTGCGAGTCCATCTGAACGTACACGGCGCCAGGGGATCAAGACAACCTAGCAGTTCCTCAATACGCTAGCTACGTAAAAGTTGTAGCGCCAGGTTCCAGCTGCGGTTGAAGACTACACAGCGGAATTAGCAGGCATATTGTGATGGAAATTACCACCCAGTCGGGGACCGTGTCAATACCCCAACGTCCGTTTTTAACCCTCCTATAGGATCTAATATAATTCTGCCCAAATTATTCCCCTGATTAAAAAGGTCTCACTAGTAGGAAAGTCCGTCCCGGAGGACTAAAACCGCATACTGTTTGGAGAAAAAAAGCTGGTATGGAAACTTGCCTCTGCAACTGCCTGAATATAGATGGTTCAATGGGCTCTAATGGAATCTGAAATGTGATAATATCAATGTGATTCATCAATGGCGGAACTAGTGAAATATAACCAGGGGACGAATGTCTCCTTTCCCATCGGCTCGCATTCGAATCGGATTTGGATGTCATGATATTTCCAGTGAATATTTGAACAGTATAGGCAGTCGTAGTAAAACCCATATTATATATCGACCCTCTGTCCTGTGTACAAACTTGTAAGCCATAGTGATTTACTAAGCCCTATATATATGTATTATATTGGCATTACCGTATTTGAGCACAGACAGTGGTAGCTCTACGCTGCTATATTTATATACATACCCACAGGTTGGCTCTATTTAGAATAGACTGGAGGTGCATGTATTCACCATGTAGCGTTGGGATTACCGACCACTGGGGATTCCAGCAGGTATTCCGAGGATCATCCCTTTGTGAGCGCGTACCCGGTACAGGCTAGGGCCAGATGAGTCCAACTCAGAGGCCTAAATCCCCATGGATTTCCAATAGCCCAGAGAAAGGGCCTGTGAGTATGAGATATGGACCGCAGTGTCCCATGACACAGTGCTTATCATCGCTGTGAAGCGCTGGGCCCTCATTACCTGCTGTTATTTCGGGCCTTCTCTAGCAACGGCCACGTATATACTGTAACCTACCAAAGCCATGGTCTACCCCAGAACACTTGTGTCTATAGAACCTCCTATACCCAGCCTTCAAAGTCATATTACCAATTCTCAATCTATAAGGTTCTAATATTATGACGCACAATGAACTCACTATATAGGATGGATATAGTATCTACAATGTTAACCATATCATAATCCGCTGTTCCAATCAATATCGGTGTGTATACCAAAGCCATGGTCTACCCCAGGACACTTGTGTTTGTCTATAGAACCTCCTATAACCAGCCATTATATACACAAAGTCATATTACCAATTCTCAATCTATAAGCTTCTAATATATGACTCACAATGAACTCACTATATAGGATAGATAGTATCTAAAATGTTAACCATAGCATAATCCGCTATTCCAATCAATATCGGTGTGTATACCATAGAGGGCTGTTTATATAATTATATATAATTTTATATTATTATATAATATAAATATATGCCACACTCACACATACGAGAATTTTGATCCACTGTGTAGTATTTACACCCGAGACGGTATGACGCCTGTATGTAAGATACGAAGATTGATGTCCAGATGCTCTACACCATGAGAACGTGAATTTAATCACACCACCACCCAAGACAGAGAGAAGATGTATGGGATTATATATAGCCCCGCTCACAGATCTATGCCTTACAGCGTTGCTTGGTAATATATGAAAAGAAACGCCATTTGTGAGAAAAAAAATGAATAATGGAGATTGTTTTCATCTGGGGAAGAAGACAAGCGATAGACATAAATTTGATTTATGTAGTACTTCCGACGTGAAACATATGAAACTGAAGGATATCCATTTTTATCCAATAATATTCAGTAAACAGATTAGGATTGTAAACCACTGCGCTATGCATTTACTATCGCGTACCTTCTCCCTTCTGAGCGTATGAAAAACACGCCGATGATACATCCTGCCTTGATAGGTTTATTCTAGTTCCCAGGAGGAAGGAACTGGGTCTCCTGAGGTTGGGGCAGATACGTAGCAAACCATCAATACACCTCAAGCTCAGTCAACACAATGGGCTGCCACATATTGATTGAGAAACACTGAAAAAATATTGATCACCTTTCAGTAATAGATCCTGGGATCACATGTATACTTTATAAGCTCTATGAGGGATTGTGTCCCAGGTTACTTAGCACGAGCCAAAGGGACTGAACATACTAGGATTTGTTCGGTTAAAAAAGGCTGATATTTTCTCCCTGGCCTATTTGTCTTATATGCTGTGTACGAGGCGATAGATGAGAGGCACCTTTTGTAAAGGAAGGCCTTCAGACCCAATATATAAGTGTTAGAGCGAGCATCGATGTACCGGAGAAACTTGTGGTATTTCCCCCTGTACCGCAACCCCACAATCGCTCCTGCTGCTGGTATTGTCATGACTGTGAGTGAATTCATCACGAGTATTATGCACACTTGGTATCCGGCTTGCTTCATCCATAAATAAGCAATTAGACAAGCTATTCGATTCCAGCTCCCCCCGACCAACAAATGGGGTGTATTCGTTCCAGAAATACTGAATAAGCTCCTTAAGTACACCCAACTCAAAACAACATGAGAACGGTCATAAATGGCTGCGAATGAGGGAAATAACATTGCTGTTTTTTATGATACACGCGAGAAAAATATGGAAGTGGGGCATGATTAATCTAGATAAAAATGATGTGTGTACATAGAGATAGCCTGATGGATCTGCGCGTCTGAAACCCATTATCATAGTTCCCTAGATGGTCATGCTGGATTAAAAGATTTGCCAATTGACCGATTCAGAAAGAACCATGTGAAATTGTATTGATCTTTTCCAGTGAGTGAGTACTTTGTTTATAGACGTCATTCGCTATCCATGAAAGTGAACTGATATCTGCTGAACTCCACGATCCTTATGCCTGGGATGCTTTGGTGTATGACCACATCAAAGAATGCACGTAAAAGATCTAGGTACGAATCATTGGTAAGACTTCTTTGTGGGGCGAGTCTCATGTCCAACAAATGACATTTTATTGACGTGTGTCATTCACTACCACACATAATTCGACCAATTTTATGAATCTCATCCGGCAAATAAAAAAAAGCGCAAATGACAAGCAAGGAACATACAATAAGCGCGCATATGGATATAATAAAAGCAAGCCATAAACCCCCTGGACGTTCTTTCCATTATGTAGAATTGTACGTGGACAAAATGAATAAATATTGAGCATATATGCAGACCTGTATGGATGAAAGTACACCCTGCTTTGAACTAATATCAGTTGTATAATGCTTTGCATTTTTGCTATTACTCTCAGAGTACTCTGGCACTTCTTGTAAGGAATATAATGGACCAAACTATTCCAAGGTTCCCCATAATAAAAACGAAACTAATCGCCTTCAGGCTTCTTGTATGTTTATCTTTTTTTTATTCTTAAAAACTCCATAGATGCCTTGATGAATGAGGGGAGATAAATACATTTGGACTCTGGAAAAGTAATCATAGCATCCGCATCCACGCTGATGAAATAACATTTACCAGCGTTTCTAAGAGAAAGTATTATACTCTTTCGGACAGTCAACACGTAACTTCGATGGTACAATTACCAGGGTTTTGTGTCTATTTTTTTTGTTTAAAAACATTTTATTTGCGCAACAATTTAGGAAACCCGATATTCTCATGAACACAAAACAAGAATATATGATTTAACATTAAACAAGAATACATCTGAGGTATGATGGTAATTACTCATTATCAGTATAACAGTAGAAGTTGAACAATACTTTCGGTTTACGCTATCAATGTTAATATATTGATAGCGTAAACTGAAAGTATTATAGCCTACTATTTCAGACAGTCAACAAGCAACCTCGATGATGCAATTACCAGGGTTTCTATGAGAGGAAGTATTATACTATTTCGGGCAGTCAGCAAGTAGCTTCGAGGATTCAAGTAATGTTGATATAAATTCCTGAGTATGTCAACATCGGTCATTATCACAAAATGGGATAATTAATTAGGCTCGTGTATGGACGATGCTCATAACTGTAGATTCTCCCGTGTAATTAAAAATGATTGTCATGTATTTTGAGGCATCTAGTAAAAGCTTTTATGTTCTTGCCTTATCAGTCTTCCTCCCCCGTCAAGTGCAGGCATGCTAAGGCTGGCACAAATGGAAACCAAAATAAAATATCACTTGCACGTGTGGCCTGGACTTTTTTGTAAGGCACCGTCACAGCTACCCTCCCTCTGCGCCAAGAAGCCACTGCGGGAGCCATTGCCAGGCTTTGAAGCCACAAGGCGATACATGCTGCCTGGTTTGGTCAATAGTGTTAGTCTCATGAAGCCACGATCTTCTGGTCAAATGGACCTCCATTAAGGGCGAGCTCGGGACGGGGGTATGCGCCGGGTCTCAAGCCGAAATCTGATAAGGCCACTGCTGGATGCTACTCACTCAACTTTGTGGTCTCTTGTCAAAGGAAAGCTCTGCCTGACCGGGCCAATGGACATAACTGGATCAGAACATAAGGGCAAGGAATGACTGACCTGGCTACAACGTAGGGACCTTGTTATTTTGCTCTATCCACCTATGGCCTGTCAGCATACGTCAACCCAACTTATGGCCAAAAATTGTCGGTCGAGCATTTGTCTACCTGCACTTTCCTCCACCTAATCCACAGTGACTCTTTATGTCATTGCTTATGATAATCATGAAGAGATGTTTTGCAGAACGTGGTATGAGTTATAGTCTCGTATTGAATTTATCAGTGCCTGAACTGGTCTGTACAGAGATAAATATTCCAGCTCCAGTAATACTTTTAATCATGCAAAGCGAAGGCTGCAAAGTGGCAGGAGGAAATACTATTGGGAACTCCGCACTGGAGCTATGTAGCAGTAATGAAGAAGCCATAATCATTTCTGTCTACTTAACAAGGTGCTGGAATCGACTTAAAACATTCGTATTCACTCTGCAATTGAGTTAGATCGATCGATACCGTTTCAACATAATATGATATGCAAATGGCTCAATCTCGTCGGATGCTCCTGATTTCATTTAAAGATAACTATTCGATCTAATCTTGCATAGAATGAATTCGATTTGTATATCAACACAGAACTCGATTGGCTTTAGCAGTCCGTGGGTACTCTGTTGCTTATACATTTTTTTAATTTTTTTTAAATTTAGTATTTTTATACAGCACATCTTCTGTAATAACGACAGCTGAGTTATCAACAAACAAGTACATTGTACAATGGAGTTCTAATAATTTACATTCGCAAATCAAACTTTTAAGTGCATTAAATCCACTATTTGGAATTGGCTTAATGGAGAGAATGTTAAATCAATGACAATAAAACAGGCAAGGGTGGTTTTTATTTTAGCCCAAGCTGCACGCTTCAGCTGTTACATCTACATTCATACATTTGTCACGCATGCGCGGCTTCCAATCGTTTAACTCATTAAAGTTACCACCTGGTTCTGAATACCACTAATGTCCATGATGTCGGTATGAGCTGACCTTTGATCTGTAAATCAATAATACCCCAATGTCACTGTTTGTGCACATACATACACAAGCATATATAATATATACCTGTGTATGTACAATCATGCAAATATATAATATAGGTCACATGGCACTACATTTGCAATATCCTTTTTACTATAGTCATATTGTCAACAGAATGAATCATTTCCGACATGCCAATATTTTTTCGTCTCTAGTATACAGACAGATGAACATTCAAATGAATAGCTCGTCTCTGAATGCATAATAAGCTAAGAAAAATAGGTCTGACAAAACCATATTGGGAATAACCTCATACTATAACCGTATAAGTCCATAGTCATTTTAAACGCTCCAATTTTGGGTCCTACAAATAGGTCAACCATTGTTCATTATAATGTTATTATCCCCAGTTGCATGTTTTTTTCTCGATATGGATAAGTATACAATTCAAGAGGGTGCAGGACGAGCATTTTTAAAATGGCCAAACATTTCCATTAAAACCAGTAACAGATTTTATGTCTATACAAACAACTTGCACGCAAACAGATGGTCTCATATTGTATCATCAAAATATAGAATGACGTCACATTGATGATTTACCCAGCAATAAAAAACACAAAAGGACTCTGCGGGTGGTGACTCAGTCATAACCTGTAATCCCTCAGGGCAAGGTTACCAATTCAGAGCTCCTATTTAGTCAGCAAAGCAAAAAGAACTATAGCTTCGAAATATCATCCAATATCTTAGCTCTGTTATGTTGAGTCTTTACACGGTGGTCGGGATGAATGATGAATACTATTGCAATGCTTGTGAAGTATCGCACTAATTAAGGATTAAAATCTTTTCACTTATCTCAAATAACTCCCCTTTAAAAAGACATTAGAAGCTCCGATCAAATTTTCTTCTCTGGCTGTATTCAATCAATATGAGGAAATAAGCTCCCCCATCGTGCGTCTGAAGCTCAAGATTTGCTCAGATGTAAGCTCTTTATCATCACGAGACATATATTTCTCTCATCAAGCCCACTACAAGATTTTAGCAAGGATAGCAGAGGACACCATCTGGTGGGTCTATCCCGCCCAGATTCCCCCCGGCCGTTAGCAGACACTCTCCTTCCAACAACGAAGCAATTAAAAGTAGATGAAGCCTATTTGGTTCCAGAGTCGAGCTGTGGCTAGGCTAATCAATGCCCTAGCGTTGAGTTTTCGGAGGGGTAGGGCCTATTGATTGCAGTGAGAGGAGGAGAGTCGTGGTGGTGGTAGTAGTGGTGATGATGGTGGTGGTAGCAGTGGTGGTGGTGGCGGTAGCGGTGGGATCGGCAGTGGCACTGGCATTGGTGGGGGCAAAGGAAATGACGATGCTGGTTATGACCAATTGGGGGTGTATAGAAGAGGGAGAGCAGGTGGGTACTGGAAGAGGAGAAGGAGCAGCAAAAAATGGATGGATGATGTGAAGGAATGGCGAGTGACTGATAGAAGAGCTACAATAAAAAAACCTGGGTCTATAGACAGACGCCGAAGAGAAGCAACAATAAGAAGTGTCGGAGAAATAGAAAGTGTCAGAGAAGGAGGAATGGCTTGGAGAGAAGATTCACTGCAAGCCATCTCAGCAGTGAAGACTGGAGCTTAAGGCTCCAATCAAGAGGCACTGGCTTGCCGCTGGCCTGCACCAGGAACTGTCAATGAAGGGTATGGAAGTGTGCATTACAGCAAACACTCGAAGCGTTGAGGGCACTGGTAGCCCCTACCTGCTGAGAACAAGCGCCTGCTGGCCACCTTCACCGTTATGAGTGCCCCACTACTATTGTCCCAGTCTCCACCAGTCTTTATCGATTCTCCATGCATTCCTCAAAAGAGTAGATTCGGCTGCCAGTTTGAATAGTCTTTTGACAGACGTCCTCGGCTCAGATCTAAAACTATCGAGCTTTCATGTTGATATGAAATCGACACGTCATCCAAGCTGCTAAAAGTGAGGGGAAACACTAGAATGGAGAGATCGTGTTGATTGAAGGCGGTACCTACCTACCTTCTGATGCTTTTTTATAAGTGTTGTATTTTGCCTAGGTCGCCATTTGCTGATTTATATCGGCCCAGAACGAAATCGAACAGAAGAATGAATATACAGCTGGCATGCATTGCGCTAGGCTACTACTCTCCCCCTTTGGACTGTGCAATGGGTTAGAGAACTATGTATGCTACAATTGCTGTTTGTAATGTCCTGATATACAGTCTGTAGACACGTTTTCACATCCATTCAGCATGACGAGAGTGAGAACGGAACAAAAGAGCATAAAAAAGGCGTCCCTATACTCGATCCCTTCTTGAAGCACGCTATTGTTTTGAATTTCGATCTAGCTTCAATGAGCTTCCATTCCCTCGTTCACATAAACATATCACGATATGACATAAAGAGAGGAATTGCAATATAACCTTTTTGTTGATTTTCCTGGGATTTTCAAATAAGGCCATCCCACCTCTCATGACCGTACAGGTCCGTCTCATTAATTCTCTGGCATGAATAGATTGTGTGCTGGACGAGGTGAAAGCCTTGTACTAATTTCCTCTCCAGACAATCCTACTCCCACACAATGTTTCCTATACTGTGTAAATCGTGTATTATTGCCAGAATGATGTGATGTATCTATGCATAGCTAAAGGGGTGGTGCATACGCAAGTTTCGCGCGTGTCATCCGTATTTCAATGAAAGAGACGCCTTGACGTATACATTCCGGCCTTGGCAACCTGAAGGCCCACTAATTTAATTGGAGTTGGCGATTACAATGTTGCAGCTAAAGCTTAGGGATATAGTACGAGCAAGCAATTCATTAAGTGATTTTAATATCGATAAATGGCAGTCAAACTTGAATATTAGTTCGGTTCGATGATATGAGTAATATCATGAAGCTGATAATTACCAATAAAACATGACCCACCAATATCATGATAATACAATTTCAACCACCTTGAAATGCATCCTCCTCAATAGTCATAGACCATAGTAGCAAGTGATTCTACTATCTGTATGAATTTTAAATGCATTGGTTAAGGTGAACAGGCAAATAGGAAAAGCGAAAGGATGCTCTCCAAAACCCGATGGGCGCGCTCACTTACATAGAAAATGTCAGCGTCAGTAATGATCCCTACGAAATCCTGTTAATTCGGACTGCATGCATATTCCATTTAGCAGATTTAACAAGATGTTGTTTCCAATTCTTTTCCAACTTTTGCTCCATTCAATATGCTCGAAATCATTGAAACGGGTATCATTATTTTATATTTGATTTAGAACTTGTATTCGGGAATTTGACCATTTCTTTTCTCAACAAACCTAAAACGACACAAACTGCTTTGTACACAAAATGTGAATTTTAATTCCGTCATTAAGCTGCAGTGCCTTGAACCCAACGTACGTGCACTTGCAATAAGGTGCGTATTGTGTTTTATTCCTGAGGCGAACATGCCAAAATAACATCAACAATCCGGTTCAGCCTTGGCCAGTGCTGTACTGACCGGTTGGTGTCTGTCTCTACTAATCATTAGACGTCTTCTAAAGCTGCCCCAAGGCCATCCAAAGAAGGTCATTAAGAGCAGGGTCGTTTTAGAATTGGTCGTATTTTAACGTTAAAGGTCTCCGGGAAAATGGGTAAAATTTTAAATTGGTCTGATTGGAACGGTCCGTGAAAAGACGCATTGGTAAATTTCACCTTAAAGCAGTATGTTCAGAAAGAACAACAACAGCAAAGAAAACAATATATATATATATATGGTACGTTCGTGATACTTTGAATACTGCTACTTCAGGGAATTCCCGAGAATGGTATGCATGTATGAATGCATGATGCTGGTCAAAACTATGGTGAATAGATTGGTATATAATTATATATCCTTACTACACGTTCTCTACAAAACAAATATAGTTTGTCCAAAGGGAGTAGGGAATGGTTATCAAACAAGAGCATTCGTACTCACTCACAAAATTCTAAAATTGAACTATTTCTAATCTCTAGTATACAGAAGATATTGCTATTTAAAGTGGCTCTTGCCATGAAGTTCCATATTTTGAGGAAGGTTTGCTTAAATTTGAGCCCTATGCTAGATCATTGTGTCAGTAATCCTGACCCTGCATGGAACATTCTGGAACATTAATGTATATCGGGAGCATTTAAGGATTTAAATGCTCTGAATTATTTGAGTTTGGCAGGGCCAAGATATTACCCTATTACCAAACCCTCCACCATGATCTGAGGGCAGCACTTTATTGTAAAGTTAGCTACCTCTCTCAGATTGGACCCCGTGGTTCTACACATAAACCTCTTTTACAAATATCGAATAATCTAATAACTGAATAGCTCTGATATTCCACACCGATGCTTAAGCAAGTCGTAAAAACCTGCTATTACACATCCAAATAACGTATAATCAAAATAGCTACCCTAGCCACATTAAGGGCCTATAATCTGTCTGCATATAATAGAGCAATAATGAATCCATGCAGAACAGCCGATTGCAAGGGAAATATGTACACGGCTGAGATGTCAGAAATCAGTATGAAAGTTACTCGATCATTTTGGTCAGACGAGACAGGGTTCAAAAGTGCCATTTATCCGTGCCTAGCAACTAAAATTCACTGCCATTGCCCCTAGTGTCACCGAGGAGGGCCTTGATGCGTATCAAGAAGATTGTATGGTGTGATAACCTGGAAACTTCATGTGCTTACCAGCGGAGAATTTATGAGTAGTATAACACCAATAAAAGGCATTTTTCTCAGGACCCTTTTGCGAGTAAGATCGATAATTTATTGCAGGGACCGGCCCCTCTCCCTATTATTTATCGCATGTGTGTAATGGTGCAAGCATTTCATTGCTGAACAGTTTCTGCCATGTGCACTATCAAATTTAATGCCCAGCTGTGAGTAGACAAGCAGTTGAGAGTATCATAGAAAGGACAATCTCTATGTGTAGCAAAGTAACACACTACTTCTTCTTCTCAAGGCTAATATATGTAGGACATAAAAAACAGTCATAAAATATGTGTTTATGCATAGAGTGTTCAGTAACTAGAGCTGGGGGATTATTTTTTCATCGTGAATCTTACAATGTGTCAGGAAAAACGATAGGGAAAAAATCAAGCACCAAGTGCGGGTAAGTTCTAATAAATATCTCAAAGTGTTTGGAAGCCGAGGCTAGTTTATTACATAGGGGTGCCAGTCCTTTAGCACCTCGTCCGAAATATTGCCAGCAATCACAGAAGTCTTAAGCAATCAAATGGTGTTAAAGTCAAACAGTCTGCCACAAAAACCAGGGTATTTATTTTGTGTGATGAGGCGCATTTGCCAACGCGAAGGCGAGCCATACTTGAAATCCCAGTCTCGAGGGCCGGTCCATGCTCGTTTTGCTCATTTGGTTCTGGCACTGGTATTTGACCGTATCTCGCGCTCCCATTTACAACCTGCCTGTTGGTGTGTGGTGATCATATTTGAGAAGCATTTTGGCGGGTTATCAGCAGTTGGCCAGAGCTGTGCTGGGAGTCTCCCGGCAGGAACACCAGACTCTCACAGATAGGAACTCGGGCGAGCTATGAAATGTTCTCTCTCCTCCCACCCCCCTTCTCTCTCTCTCCTCTCCTCTCCTCAGCCACCCTGGTCCTCCAGTAAAGCTACAGAAGTAGCTTATCGTCGCGAGCTTCTCTAGTCCATGTCACATTCCGGTGCACCGAGGCCAAGATGGCTACATCTAAACTGACGTCTCGTCCTTATGAGTTTTTACGCTGGGAACTGGTCATGGACGTTGATTGGTAACATTCAGGTAAAGCTAGGAAGGGAACTGCTCCTTACTCCCAATTTTAGAATCTGCAACGCAAAAGAATATCCATGGACCACGAAAGCCGATCTAATATTGAATAAATATTTAACAATGAATATTTGTCTTAAAAATCACTGCTTCAGTGTTACTTGATCATCTAATCAATATTAATTTTAAGACATGCAATTAATATTCAAATCAGGGACTAGTAATGCATGGCAGGATTTCAAGCTCCGTCTTTCCAATACCGTACATGTAGATATACTGCACTATATAATTATATGTCAATTACATTACCATACCAATAACATGGGTAGTACTTCATTTAGTGTATCAGAGGGTTCAGCCTATGTATCCAGTTATCTAAATCACGTCAATGCAGTTTATTCATCGACCTTCCTATACCAGCAGGGTACAGAACACGTAAAATATTAAGGAAGCAGGCTGTTCCCTTGTAATCCATTAAGGTTGCATTCAGCCAAAGGCAACGTCCATGCCATGTCCAACATGGCCTGTGCCATAACCTGCATGGGTCTATTTAGGGTCTTTATGGCTTGGAGGACCACATAAATCGAATCCAAGAAATGCAAATGTCCTAATCCGGCCGGTCCAGAAATCAATTTCTTCCAATGATCTAGACTGTTCCCGAAATAGAAGAGCCCGCACTCATTACAGGCATGAGGTACTGTGCATCTACCGATAATGATCAGGACCATTATCATTTGTGACTCCCATCAATGTCCTAGAGGTTTATTCCAATTAGATGCCTAGATTGACAGCCACCCGACACCTCCATTTACAGCGCGTCACCCTCGGGTGTTCAGAATTCATGAGAATTTTATTTGAGCGGAGGAACATCAACACAAAGCTGTAACAAGTTGGCACTAGAGTGCCGTTAGATTTCCACCAATACAAATATGCAGTAAAACAGAATTGCCATAGCCTCTTTCAAGTTGGATGGCTCCTAGACAATCGCATCTCACAATGAAATTGTTTATGATTTACATTTAATACGTGTCTTTAAAAGGGTGCTCAATTGCTCTGAAGCCTCTGTCTCGCTGAGGGATGGGGCCTATGTAGAAATACCGCTGCCAGTGCACTCGAGTGTGGGTAGAAGGAACCGGACTAGAAAAGATGGAAATATCTTTGATGGCTTGAGCCAACGGAAATCCAGACGGTGCTGTTCATTGGCCACCGTTGCTTCTTTCCTGGCTCTTCACTAATTGACCGTTTCCCTTAACATCTGTCCAACTCCAAAGATCCTAAGTGAGCTTTGTAGCTGGTCAATTAGGCATCCGAGTACGGTATCAACCCCATCCCTGGAAATAGTAATGGGGCTTAGCGATTATTCATTATATTTCCTGGAAAGTGATTCACTGGCACAATCCTCTATGCCGCCCACATGAGTGTTATCTCTTGTTGGATCATTAGTGTGGTAGTTATGTTCCTTTTATAAGACATCAATTAATTGTGTTTACTATACTTAAATATGCTATGGTAGATATTGGTGAAAACACATTTGATATCATTGTTTTATATACCCTTCTGCATTTGTGCTGACGATGGGAAGGCCTACATGGAATTTCTCTTATTAAAATGGGATCGGGATCAATAGCTAAGATAAGCATAGTAGCCCAGTCATGATATCAGGAACCAGTGGTGGAGTTTCCATGGCGACAGAATGGTCATCCATTAGCATGGATGAATGTCTGGGCCCATGGCGTTGTATGCGCTGCGGCCCAGATATCTGTGTGCTCACAGCCCTCCATGGCCTGTTTGGTCGACAAGTGGACGGGGGTTTGTCCGTATAGTATGGTCAACGTTTGTTTGACCGGAGCAAATAGGACCTGGCCCGCACTGACCATCACATGCCTATTCCATGGCCTAGTGTTTGTAAAACAACCCCCCTTGCATCTTTCTCCTCCTGATCATATAACATCCACGCACAGGCCCGCTTACCTGACCGCCCAGGCTGACACTTTCTTCCGGTTCCGGGCACCTCGTGTCCGGACCCGGGGCATGGTCTTTCCTTTCACTGAGGCTGACGGTAATGACAAAAAACATTACTCACTTTCCAACAAACAACACAGATAAGGGTCGATATTCCAAATAAATAACCCTCCCCCTTCAAACAACTCCGCGGGCAAAGCCCTCGAGTTGATGTTTAATTATGTTTGTAGCCCAAATATGGCTTTCGAGATCCCGGTGTTTAGATTTGTGTGATGAATAAAAGAACCCTATTGGTTGAGAGATCATTTGGGTTTTGTTTTACCGATGGGCAAATATCGATCTGATGCACTGGCACAGTAGGCAATGCACAGGCGCGACTGGGCTATTTGTCTGATTGCATATAGATGATCCTCCATCCAAAGCAGAGAGCATGATGTTATACAACTCTTCATAACTTTGGCACATTTGATGCTCGTACAATAGAAGCACATTAGCAGGTACGCACTAATAAACAAAGCTATTGAACTGTACCCGACCTTACTTTAAACATCTATAAGGACGCCTTGGCACTTCGTCTATATTGAAAAGAGGGGTAATACAATGCCAATGTGTCGAAGTCATGTCTCTACATGACGCCTGTGAGGTTGGGGAGGTCGAGTTGTGGAATGAACATTTAAACCCAATGGGTTGGAGAAAGTAAGGAAAGAATAAGTCAGTATTTACTCAAGGCCTTCATGTATAATCTTACAGCCATATCTATAGGGTGTATTCATCTCCCTAAAAGAATTTATCCCAGGACAACCGCGTTTGTGGCTGGCTATGATGGAGACAGATATAACATCACATCTGACATGTGTTCACATAATGGATCAGGATTAGCCGCACAGAATGCCTGCAGGCTAGACTACTCCACGCTGCTCCCACTCAACAAGAAGCCAACGGGGAAGCCACTCGACCTGGCTTCCACACACTCCTGTCTCTGCATTGGCAAGGTTGCCTCACCATGAGCACCTGCCAGCGGCCTATATGCGCCAGCCCCCTTCCTGGCCGAACCCTACATCCACTTAGCCAGTCTGTCCCAGGAACATGAACCACAGTAAGTGGGTAATATCCTGAAACCAGACCCGACCTGTCCAAGGATATATATGTAATAAAAATATGCATATATATGGGACAGGGTTAGTGATAATGGATTTCAATTACTAATCCTCAAAGCACTTTTTGTTTCATGATGTATCTGGCTTCGGATGGTGTGTTGTATGCCTACGGATGTTGAATGTTTCTCATCGTTGGCAGGGCTACGCTCGTAGAGCCATTTTGTCACGAATACAAATCATAGATAGTGGTTCAACAAGTCTCCTGCCTCCAAGATATATTGTTATCCATATCTTGTGTATTGGATGTTTTCATGCAACACGAAACTGCCTTTGTTCAGTTCTATTCAATTCCGAAGAATGTTTCACGATCTATTATATCAAATGATCTATCGTAGCGGTATAATACTTGGTCTACTTATATTTTAGATTTAGATTTAGAAAACTGTTATTGCAAATAAGTTGCCTTGAAAAGAGGAACTCTCCGGCTGACGGGAGGTTTTCAGCCTCTTCATAGCGTGGTTATATATGGTTATATATATTTTACTTTCAATGATACGTATTATGATATGATATATATGTTGTAAATAGGAAAAAGAAAGAAAGAACATTTTCGTTAACTATAACATCATAGCCCCGTCCCCAAAACAAGGTACATGTATAAACCGATGGGGAGAAAAAGAAGAATTATAGACTGAGACTGCTATCCATCTGAGGGTGTAGGAAAATGGCATACTATTTACGCCATCCATCACATTCAACTATTCTAATCGGATGGAATGCCATAGAGACGGCTATATCTTAATTCGGGTTGCATTGATTTATGGAAAATCCATATATGATGATAATGATATCTCACCACTCATAGACCAAATCGATTGAAATTATCATGGGATGGCCTCTTGTGAATAAGAAATTTGCTGTGTACACGAAATTAAGCTCTGAAATGTGTGATGGCACTGTAAGAATATCATTGGATAATATTCGTGGAGATGGCTTCAATTGGAATGAGGGAGTTAACCCGGATAATTCAATATCGTAATGGATCGATGGGATTTCCATCGCTCCAAAAGGAATCAATGAAGAAATAGATCTGCAGTGATTGGCTGATGGACCATTTGGCAAGCTAATCCTCTACACCCAAAAAGGAAACCCGACCATTTGACTAATGGATGTCTCCTAGGGAAAGGGGAAAACATTGAACTGGTATGAAAGTACATTAGTAAATTTCGACTTCATTGCTATCACCCGACGGCTTTACCTGTATTCATTTGTTGTATCCCCCGACAGGTACAAATGTCGTAGTGAGAAAAACGAGAAGGTCACCCAGACTGATTTCATTTTTAACAAGTGAAAGAAAATCGAAATTCTGTCGCAGACTCCCTGTGGCAGGGGAAGCAATTATTCATGAGAAATACCCAGGGCGTAATCACTAGTCAGGAAAGGGAAAATCCTTCCAAGGTCTGCATCTAATTGTTTACGACTGTGATTTGCCACGACACATCTAATTTTGCCTTGATAGACTTGCATGACAATCATTCACCCATAGGTCATATGAGATACTTTAAAAGAAAATCAAGTCATGAATAATGAGTCATTTCTATCATAGATATCTTTGACTGGAGCACTTACCAGTGTGCCTAGGTTCAGGCTTGACCCCTTTGTTTATTCGCCCAGTCCTTTCATTATACTCTTGGTCATCCCAATTCCTCGATCGAATGATATAACACACGATTCGACGGCTGAAATATTGATTGTCGTCACCAGAATAGCCATTGCTAACAGGACGACACACCTGTGTTCTTGTTCACTTGAAGGACCCAACCGTCAAGCAGAGTATGTAATGAACTCAATAATAGGGTCGGTTTCACCGTTCGGAACTCAGCCCAATGAAGCTTACATCATGACTAAGCTGCGAATGATTGCGCCTGGAATTATCCGCAGCTCTATTCGTCTCTAAGCCCTGTGTATTAAACCCTCTGTAGAAATAGCCATGGCACCTGATATCGATACCACCAAGTTACCCTATATACATCTGGATTGAACCACTCTCTAGTGTAGGCAGATGATAATATCGACTCCAATAAGCTGATGATCTGTTTACTGCGATGGAATGATAATGCTGGCATCGCACCTCACTGGACTGATAGTTGTATGTAAAATCTGGATGGACATTATCCAAGTAAACGTAACGGCACATCAAAATGTTTTAAAAGCATTGCCCTTAAGGTGTACTACAACGCAATCCATACACAACCGGCATGATATCTCTCCTGGGAGGCCAAGTTGATAGTCCTTTGATTGTCGGTAGAAGGAATTTGAAATGGAATGAATCTTTTCTCATCTTGAGAATGTCATTTGTGTCATGTGAAAGGTTGCCTCCAAAAATGTCAAGCAATTCTTACACTGCATGTAATGAACTGATTTCATTTTATAGTTTTGTTAGCTTACTAATTGACAGACTTCTCATATTCACAATTTGAGAAGGCTCCTTTCTCTGAATATTGAAAGTCCAATTTGTACAAATGATCCCAGTTTACCTGTTAAACCTAACCTAAATGGGGGTCCAAGGTTCGTGATTTCATGGCTGGGATTTTGCCATTTTAATTAAAGTTATCCCTGATGTAAAATAAAGGCACGAAAAGCAGTTGTATGCCTTGGGGTTTCTCAGAATTCCATTGCTTCTCAGTTCCAAAGAAAAGCCATTCTATCCTAAGTGGTTATGTGTTCGAGAAACCTGAATTGTTTCTTGAAAAGAGATGCACCTTTTGGAATGGGATGCATTACAAATAATTGAAGTGAATTAGCTCATTCATTCAGTTCATAGTAGATAATGCGTGATTGTTTGTCCTAAAACAATGTAATAACATGTCATAATTATGACGCATGATTTATACAAGTCTTCAATCTCCAAGTAGCCATTATGATATTATCATGAGCTTTGCTGACGAGTCCATGAGGCATTGTTTCAGGTACATACATTGCAGTCTTGTCTCTCGCTCCATCTATACACCACATAGATAGAGGAAGTTAATATTTCATGGGATGAATAACAGATATGGGGTTGTAATAATGATAGTAATTCGTGTTGTGCGGCGGGAATATTGGGGTTAATGTTCCCTGCCAGTTATATTAATGGCAGCATGCAGAGAAAGGAGGGCTGCGTGTACGAAGCCAGGACAGCATGCGCCGGTTCAAAGAGCGAAGGTTAGCAGGGGCAGGATAGGATTTGTGTCATGGTCACAATGCTTGGGGGATATGGCTTCTTGGTAGGGACAAGAGGTGATTGTATCTGGCACTAATATATGAGGAGCATCGATGCTCTCACCGAGATGAGACCCCCAACGACTGTCACATGGCAAGCTTGGTGTGACAACCCATTAACGCGTAAAGCAGTACACCTAGGCCCTCTGATCTCGATGGCTCCCTCTATACATACACAACCTCCATATTGTAAAGTCATTGATTCGCCTAGAGGACGCAGATAGCCTACAGTGATCTTCCTGAATTTATTTTTGACAGAAACGCTTTGGTGCCATCTGATATCAATACAGCACTGTAGGCAGAAATCCATAGTGCCTACAACTAGTGTTCCCTGTTTACCCACCCCTCGCAAAAATCGCGTAGCCAACTGTCAGTGCGACTTAGAAAAGACAAATTCACAATAATAGGAAGGATTTAGATGAAGGTTAGGCGGATCCGGTAATAGAACTTTTGAATTTTAACTAGCCTCAAAAGATGACATGCGCAGTGTCTAGTAAGATCAAATGTGTCATGGGCGAGATTAAAAATGTTCGTAAAATTCAGAGCGACTAATTTCGCCTTGTCTTCTCGTTCTCGGGAGGTATTAATGAAAAAATGGGCTTTCTGGCGAAGTGCATCACGGAAGGCCTTTCTGCTGTAGTGGATGATAATATTTACTGTAAAGGAAACACATTGCTGCCGACGCGGTGCGAACTGTAATCAATTGGTAGTTAATTCACAAAGACAACGATATTGACGGGGTGGATTCCTCGATCGATTGTAATAAGGTTCCAGCAACTTTTCCCGAAGCTGGCTTGAGGCATTCTGGGGACAAATCCTGAGAAAATCAAATTATTACAATCAGCAACCTTGCCTCTCTGACTGCCGACATCCTCCTACCTTAAACGAACGGCTATACCCCGGTCTGTATGAAATCTCAGGAGAAATAACACTCGATGCCTCTTCACTACATCTTTTCTCGTTTGCCCTCTCACTTGGCAAACACAAACATATGGTAAAAGATTGAGCTTTTCCCTAGGCGACCCCAATTGGATTTCCCTCGTGGCAATTCATCAGACACCCTAGGCCAGCAAACAAAGCATGCTCCTTCGTTTGCTGGATGCTCAATTTTGTCTGTTAAGAAATTTGATTTATTTAAAATCAACAGCTTCCAGACATCGGTACCAAAGATCGATTGTATCTTGAATGTAGTGCAACGAATTCAATCGATTTAAATAACCATTCCTTGCCAATGGATGATGGCAATCCATAACCCGACTGGCTTAATAGACGGTCCCCGATCCCTATAAAGGCCCCATGCATGCCTTAACAATTTCTCACACAATTGCACCTAAGACATAAATTTTTAAATGGGAACAGAAAGTCATGAATACCCGGTGAGGGCCTTTTCTAAGCCCCTATCAATATGCTTTGCATGTAGGAAAGCTATATGAACTTCTAGGAGTCAATAGAACAGTGATTTAGAGGGGATTCAATTTCCTAATCGGAGATCCTGTGGATAGTAAAAAAACCCTCAAGCAATGAGGTGCATGAAAAGTTTATTTGTTTTAGCCCGGGGCGTTTATGTCTCGATCGATTTCACTCGCGCCAAAGTGGTGTTCTCGGGTTGCTGAAAACTAGATTTGTGACAGGGTTAACGATTGTATATTATACTTAAAATGTGCCTTCCATCACTCTTAAGGTAAAATGACGATGTTGCAATTCATCTGAACCTTCGGAGGAGGGTTTTCTTCTTCTTTAAAAAAGCCCCTGGAGCAGCTGCGTCAGGAACATCGACATCCGGCGCAAATCCTCGCCAACCAATGCTCCATAAACCATGCCTACACGGAGGGGCATATGTTTGAGGAAAACGACATATTATATGCTTCTTCCCACAGCTTGGTCGATGGCTGCTCACTAGATTCTGCTGCGTGTAAAGCGTGAAACCAAGATGGATTCCTTGTACTCATAGATATTACACTATGAGAATTCGTCTATAGGCAGTGTCTGAAATAATGGATTTGCCTTAAGTGTACTCTCTATTACAGACCCCCCTCTGTGGCACGAGGGGAATACCAATACGTAATGTGCATTAGTGTGGTGGGCTGTTCTCTAATGCCTCCCATTGTCCAGGTATACTGGCCCTGTCAGCTATGGGTGTAATACCTCGCTTGTCCAAGAGTTGATGTATAAACAAAATGACGTACGCATACTCAACGCAGCTCTTCGGACACCAGAAATGGTTAATTGATGATTCAGGAGGATGAAAGCTCCAGCTCCCCAACGAGACATATACATGGGTTTATTGAGCCTTCTACGTGACCCCATTTGGCATAATAATGCAACCTAGTTAGTAGGTGCTCGTCAAAATGAATACAGCTCAGATCAGGCGCTTTTCTTTTATGGGAGGGTCTCGTTTTGTTGCAGTATTGCTTCTCTCAAAGCGGTCCTCCTTCATCATGAAGAAAACAAAAGGTGGAGGATTTCTAAAGAATTAAGCCTGATACGACGAAGACTCCTTTCTGACTAGACCCCACAAAGCCACCGAGCCGTTATCACACTGTCCGCAACAGATCCCATTAAGGCCGCTAATTGACAAAACATCAACAACCCATCTTTCACCACGCCGATAACAGCCAACGGATTACTTTCCTACAATCCAGGCACTTGGTCATAATCTATGAAACGTCTTTTTGAGCCAAGGCCGTAGGCCTCACTGGTATCTGGTTTGAAATATCTCCCTCCGCCTCTTTTATTTTTTCCGCGCTCAGAACTGCTCATATGCAAGATACCTTGTGAGACAGTCCCCCCAAACCTTAGTGAGGGTGGGTATTTTGACAAGTGAAATGGTCATGCTGCCAACTATCCCAAATGATTGGGATTTGTGGCCAGAGATGGAATCTGGAGGGGAAGGCCCTTGTCCACGTAGGTTCACATAATGAAGCAGCTGGAGCCGGTGCCTTGTAGAATAGCCCAATTATCTCCAGATAGATGGCAAGCCAAGTATGCTGACATTCCAGCACAAGAACTCTTCTCCTAACGAGTAGAACTTGTGGTGTAGTTTTCGATTTGTGCACCTCGCAACCGTGAATAATACGGCAGGGGAGCTATACATTACAATCAGAACCGGACCAGTGCTTTCTTTACATCTATCTGGAATTCGGGTCATTTCCTGCCAAGGGTATGATTGAAAAGGAGAGATTCTAACCCAGCAACACATTGCCAACGATGTAAGTGTCTACTAACCATCGGCAAAAATGGCTTAGTCTACTGTATAGAGGGCAATTAATATCATGGGGGCCTCATTTGTCTATTGGAGTATATCATGTCGGAATTTCACAGATTGATAATCCATCTTCTTCGTGTCTTTGCTCTGAGAAAGTGCCTTTCATCAGATTCCGGCAATTGATTAAATGCCGGCAAGGGTGGGGAGAAGCATTGGAATGGCGTTTTGTTATGGTATGGCTTCAAAGAGAACTCATGTTGGTACTATGCGGGACCACTTTTATATCAATACTTTTTGGTCATTAGTTACCCTATTTTGATGAAGGACATTATGTACACTCTTCTATACATACCGCCAGTTATACCACCCTCTTTCAGGTTTTAATGAGTTGTAATGTTTAGCTATATATAATTGAATAACAGCCGGTATATAGGACTGATTATTAATATAGAAGTTAATCAAATTATCATACATCATTATTTCGATATTCATCAATTTCCTGTCACAAAAAGTGTGTATATGATATATCAAATCTCCAATGTACTCTCTAAGAGTTTTGATTTCGTACATTAGCGCTCCAATGAACTATGTATCTACATGTTTTTCTGTAAGTAATGAAATAAAAATGTTTCAACACAAAAATATAGCATATTATATGTGAAACTGTGTCTTTGTGTTGGTGCTCTAAGTGTCCCTAGCTAGAATGTGTGTATTCTCAAAGCACTTTTTCTAACTGCTAATTCAATAATATACTTCTTTATTCTTAACAGGTGGATATATTACTGCTCCCGTACGTCATCCATCACAGTTCGTGCAGCCCCTGGGACCGGAGACGTTCACTACCGAGGAATATTGGACCTGGTTGGCCCATCAGGCCCACCAAGGTCAGGCTCAAGGTCAAATGCAGGCACCTCCTGTACAACCAAGGGGTCGACGACCACGAGTAACGCGTAAATTAAGTGCAGACTCGTTGCTGGACTATCGTACATACCAACTAGAAGACAACACAGGTCTAGCAGCTTTAGAACCCCAGTATGCCACTCTTATGCACCCCGGTGTGCATGGACAGAAAAATAGCAATTCATATACCTCATTATCATCTTTAACCACTAACACTATATCCACCTCCAAATCACGACAAGGTATTGACGCTGAGGGGAAAGCTATGGGGCCTCCTTCGTCGCGTATACGCGATTTGCAATTGGCCCGGAAGCCGCTCCAAATTAAAATAGAAGAGTTCCGTTCCTACAAACCGGAAACGGACCTGCGTAAGTCTCCTTCCGCCGATAAGGGCGTGGACGGTTTGTTAAGTATACATATTTACTGCGGGCACGGGCTCAAATCTTCGCGCACAATGTTGCGAGATTTGTACTGTGTGATCGAAGTAGATTCTGTTAACAAAGCCAGAACAATGATCAGGACTGGAGCCATCAATTTTGACTGGGATGAAGAGTTCGATGTGGACTTGGAGAGTGCTAGGGAACTATCTTTCCTGGTGTATAGCTGGGACCCAAACACACGTCATCGGTTGTGTTTCAGTGGTACAATAACGCTACAATCCTTCCTCCAATATGGCAACACCCAAAAGACTGCTCTCAAACTCGAACCTAAGGGGGTTCTTTATTTAGAATTCAATTACAAAGAGCCAGCTATTTCTTTGCAACGGATTCCATCGATGCGTAAGAACGCTCTGTTTGGTGTTGATCTCGAGACAGTGATTAAACGAGACAAGAGTAATGTGCCAATTCTAGTTAGACGGTGCATTGAGGAAGTGGAGAGACGGGGGTTGGACCATGTTGGTATCTACCGACTGTGTGGTTCAGCAAAGCGCAAAGCTCAGCTTAAAGAAGAGTTTATGAGGGATGCCAAGAGTGTCGACTTGTCGCCTGATAATGTATCCGACGTCAATGTCATTTCAGGTAAGGAAATATTCACAAAACTATTCCTTTTGAAACAGATATTTCGATGAAGTGATTTAAAAATAATGGTTTAGGAGCCAAATCGTTTAACCAGTTAGAATTCTTCGCTTTCGCCTCGTAGGAATACGTTTTGACTTGGATACTGATATTGAAGTGTTAATATTATCATCCGTTAAGTAACTAATACAAATATCGAACGCTCTTATGTTAACTCACAAATTATGACCGATTGCCGTGGGTTGAATATGCATAGATGTTTCTAAATGGTATATTGAATTGTATTGAATATGTATGCCTATGATAGTTTCCTATGTGGTTTTGATTTTCTCTCTAGAGATTGTTCAAAACAAGTTTTGCAATAGGTATTGCAAAATAATTCTGTATCATTATATCTCTGAAATCCATTTTATACAGTAGACTCCTTATTTAACGGAACCTACAAGATTACTTTACACTTTACACAAATGGCAATTTCCATATGCTACTACCCATGTGTCCCTGAGGCCGTTCGTGGTTTTTATATACTTCTAGTAGAGTGTGCATTCACTGAATGTCACATGCCTGCCGGCTTCTTACATTCCCAGTCCCAAATCGACTGAAAATGCCAAACGCACAGTCTGGGGAAAGAACTCATGTACACATATTCATACTCAAGACACCCATTGATTTGCTACTTGTAAATGTTTCATTTTTTGTCCACATGTGCTTATAAGATCTATAAATTCAATGCAGTCCTCACAACCGTGGTTTTCTCAAGGACCTGCTCACTCGAGCTTATAATAATCTAACAGGCCCTTTGTTCTAGCATGCAGCAATATTGTAACAATGCCTCACCAATATCCAACGGCGTGGTCTGGTTTTTTTTCATGACCTCATCATTCCATCTGTCTTCTGACTCCGACAGAGGTCCCTTCTCCTGGTTCTGTACATCTTGAATCCCTCGCGGGGTGAGACCGTATGATAACGCAGCGGACTATGCTAATATTCTATGTCCCTTGTAGTCCTCCCCTATGGTCTTACAGGCCGTGCGGTGACCGCCAAACAGCATGCTGTACAATCTCCAGGGGTTTCAATTCACACCTATGTTAACACCCCCATTGAAGAGTCTCATCCCTCGTGGCTCACTAGGTAAATAGGCCTCTAGAAAAATCACTCTTGTAATCCTTCTTGCTGGTCAGTATTTCTTGAGGGACTGCCACGTCCAATGCTTTATTTTCTAACCATCTCCCTCAGCCCTTATGCATTTTCGAACTGTGATGATGAATTTGCCTTGTTTGGTTAGATTCGAATCTCCTTTCAAACGGGGTATTTTAATCAGTTTAATGACGCCTGGCTTGCTTGTCGCTGGCATTACTTAATTTTCCCATTGCCGATTCCCTCATTAAAGTTGTGTATTTTGATCATGAATGCCAAGCACAGGACTTGAACTCACAACTCATCAATTACATTCAGACTTCCTGATCCACTCATCACGAGTTTATTCTGAGGATTACGAGTCCGGTTGGTTGAACGATCTGTTTGCAAACTCCGACAATCAAGTTTTTCATGAGAACACAATCGGTCACCACAACACCGGTCAGAGGGATATTTCATGTTCAATGATCGCATTGGTTCAGGCCATAAAGATTCTTAGCATATGGCCACATACATGCTTGTCTCGATAATGATTCCCCTTATTCTAAAGTGGCTCACGTATTCTAAATCATTATGGATTTCAACGTCACAAAAAGCGCAGTTAATTTGCACGGCTATCCTAAAGTTATGTAATTTGAGAGCTTACTGTCGATGAACATGAATTTACAAAATTGCTGACAAATTCTAAATAACCTAAGCCATTAGATTCAGCCAAAATGATTTATCATGAATTTTGTTTGTTCCTGTATTGCATTGGGACCTAATTGCCCAAACGATAACAGATTTGACTATTTTCATAAACGCTTTCAAACTTTGTGAGATAGACAAAAGGAATTAATTTACACTTGTTGTTATCCTCAACTTAAATTACATTTCCATCCATGGGAAAGCTTATTCATGCATACTCTCCGTCTAGACATAATATGTGCATACTTCTTCGGTTCCCACATCATACTCTTCAGGCAACAATTCCTGTATCAACTCCCTGTAATCCAACAGGCTAATGATTTTTTTCTGGTCGAGCTTCAAAGACTCGGGGTTCCCAGGAGAATTGTGTTGTACATTGAGTTCACCATCATTAACTTTAAGCCTTGTGTGATTCATCTATCTTCTTACAAGTACAAAGCCCATGGGATGTATGCCTTAACGCGTACTTCTGACCTCGATGCTAAATATCATGCCTTTGTATCATCAAGAGTACCACAGCAATGCAAAGTGAAGAAAAATTCCCAACCCACTATTAGACCAGATGAATCTTGGCATTTCTCTAGTGAGTTCTAAAGATTTCAACTCTATTGAATCTCTAGCAGTAATCAAGCTTTGAAAAGAACAAACTCGATTACATCCTCTACCGATGTGTTGTACCCGTTCGTGTCTTGAAGAATTGCCACGTTAGTCAATGCATCTCAAAGATATTAATCAGAAAACCTTTCCTTTATGGCCTTTTTAAGGTGGAACTCGACGCTATCCAGCTCTCCTTTGCCAACAGGAATTCCACTGCTACAAAGGCTGAGGCTTTGAACTAAAACCATTGTTTCAGATCAATACATATCCCCTCTATTAGAGAGTATCAACAGTTTCTGCTATTCAAGTGTGGCTACTGCTTGGAGGTTGGGAACATGCAATGGGGCCATTAGAAGTGCTGCATGAACCATGTTCCCATTCATTCATGTCCCAATGCACGAGCCTTTGTAATAGCCTTGCCTGTGCCTTTTGTGGCACTCACACCCTACAACGTCCATAACACTTTCCTTTTTCTGCCATTCCTAATAAAACAATTACTCTGGGACCACAAAAGCTAACTTGTTTTACTCTCTTCTACAACCTTTTCTGTCCGTTAAAAGCTTCACAGTGGGATGTTCCAAGGATATGCCAAAGATGCTAAGCCCATTCCTCTTTGATATAATGGCCTATAAAAACGCATTCATGCGCTGGGTTCGTAAATAGCAAGCCGACGGTCCTCAGTATCTAAATTCTATACAGCTTGGCCAGGAATGCTCTGTCTTTTAATTGATTATCTGCAAGCAATGTCTGGATTTAGGCCCTACTTACGGGAAACTCCATACATAATCTATTTATTGCTAAAGTTGAAAATTGCCATGCCATTGCTTTCAAGGGAAGCTCGAGAAGCACATGTATTTCTCTGGCTAGCAAACAACTTGATGCATGCTGTTGAATCCAAACGGATAGATACATTTACAAATTGACGTTGGCCTTTAAAATTCAAAATTAGATTCGCGTAAGTCTTTATTTCCCGCTAGATATTAATTTTTGTCTTGGAAGCATCCGGAATTCAATGTATTCTGAAAGTATACAACATGAAGTTCTTCGAATGTTTCCGAAGGTTGAACGATTATGAAGTACTTTGTTTGATTTTTTAAAACTAATAGTTCCAGGCCTGATCCCTAAATATTTATATTTCATCAGCTTCCCTCTAAATTATAGGACTAAGTACTATGTTTATCTATTTAGATTTGCCTTATTCCCTTTCGGAGATCTCTATCTCTGTGTCTGACCTTTAAAGTCAAACATCGTGTATCAGAACAGAAGCATTAAAGGCTTAAAACGTACAAGTTGTTACGTGAGAATGAATCCAGGTGTTGATTCATCCTTTGGTCGTTTTACGGGAAGAAATGTGATTGATTGCTTGGATAATGAATGGCAACCACCGCGAATCTGCGTAATTCCATTTGTCAAAATTCCAATGCTTGCATTGAATACATGTAAAGTCCTCTAAGGGTATTTCTCTCATTCCCGTAATTCTCTTTACGTAATTCTCGTAATTCTCTTTACGTAATTCTCTTCCTCTCCAGAGAGCTTCTTCCTATATTCAGGAGAAACCCTTCTTTTCTTCTGGGTTTATTTTCCTAGTAGACTAGAAATTCTGCTGAGTGGGTGGAATTCTGGCCTTTCATATACTTTATATTGCGTTCCATGCGACATAAATAAGATCCTTCCTTATGTGTCCCCTAAAGTAGACCTACCCTAGCCGAATGCTTTAATATTGTATGTTACACCTAGGGGTAGAAGAATGAACAAGAAATAGACATGGCTCTGTTGGGAAGGTCCTGCTTGCAAGCTGCGTACAGTCGTCGATTTTTTCACTTATATCGCAGGGGCTCAGTTTGGGGATTCATCGAAGGAAAGCATCACCAGCAGAATAGATGAGAGAAAGAGAAAGAAGAATATAGGGAAAAAAGGTAATAGATTCCTCAGTGTCCTCCCCTTCCTTCAAGGAATTCCCAACGCTTTAGTACAAAGGGGTGGGGAGGAGGGAACGTGGCACCGCGCTCAGCCGTTTATGCATCCACTATCTGTTGATCAGGTTGAGGGTGGGTTTGGGCGTTGGCCTCCCCGTTTTGCCTCGTCACCATTGACCTCGGTCAACCCTTAGCAACAGTAGAGCCGGCTGCATTGGGAAGATTTGGGCAAAAGGCCTGGGAGAAGGCCTCTGCCCATCCATCAGTCCAGCCGAGCTTAAGCCTGTCAAAGACCCATGTGAGACAGGGGTATAGTGTAACGTCTCATTGTCATGAGGCGCCGATGCCAATGTAAAGCATCCAGACCACTAGGGTTGTCATGACTTCAAATCCTGCGTCTGGGCTTATCTGCTTTTAAAGCCGCGGGACACTGTTGAAGTCAAAGGAAGGGATAGGGACCTTCTTTACAAACAATAAAGCTATATTATACTATAAAACACTATCAGCTCCAGACTAGAGAATACCAAGGCCCTACATATATGAGGCAGGCAGACACATGCACATAAATGATTCAGTAATTATGACTAGTCATGTCCCTTATTCTTCGCGCGCAATATACCGATTTCCCATTTTAAGGCATTTGTATGCATATAAACAATCCTGGCATACAATGCAAATGTGTATCAAATGATCCAGCATACTAGACGAGTCGTGGCGAAGCTAAGTTCCGCCACCCAACACACAGGTCTAGAGAATCATAGTATCCCGACCCCCATCTAACTCACTTTTCTCGCTTAATTTGATCTCAGCCTCTTTAGTTCTTTCACCAATTGAAAAGGAATGACATCAATAACTAAATGTATGAGGTTTTTTTTAAAAAACCCAGATGTGGAGATATAAGTGAAATGACTCAAAATGACTCAAAAATGAGACAAATTTAAAAAGGTTGTCTGCTCTGGGACTCGATCTTCCACTTGAAAGTCTAATGCCTTACGACTGGACCAGCACAACTGGCTAAATAGGCAAGCGCGTAAACACTATACTGATTTTGTTTCACTAGCCACTGTGTGGTGGGCCTGTTAGGCTTCTACAGGCTAATAGGCATACCGCGAAGCATAAATTATGTACCATATTTGAATTGCCCAATAATTCAAATAAACAATTTCTGTCATATATTGTGTTTTATCATTAAAAGGCCTAATGTCAACACAATTTCTTGAATATTGCGGGAATCTAGTACCATACACTATCTGGAGGACAATATTACTGGAAGGGCCTTTTATAAGGAAATCATTCCAGACTCCTTAATGGACTGATATTTTTATCTTTACAAACCTTGTGTGTCATATATGCGTTTGAGTGGAACGGAAACAGCCGTCAGACAAAGGATTTAGATAGATTCGGCTGTACGGGAGAAATATATTGCCTTTAGACATGAACATGTACGCTATTCCATAAAACCTGATCTGTTTCATTTTGATTCGCAGCAAGTTCCCCTCTAAATGGTCATCTATGAATCAATCAGGAATACACGGTAGCAGAATACAAATCTATATTTGTATTTATTATACGCGCATGCTATATGAGAGGTGCTATAAGTGGGGTGCTATAAAAATATTCATATAGGACGCGTCCTATAAAAATGTAGTTGTGCTAAGAATAGCTCTGACGTTACCTCAGCACTTCCGCTGTCTCCGCGGAGATCCCCGCGGAGATCCCCGCGATCGGTATTCCACCCGTGATTCTGGTACTATAATTATAAAGATACATAATAAAAACCCCACCATCAAATAGAGAATTAAATTCTCTATCAAATGATATAAGCTTTATTATTGTAGCTCAAGAAATGGCTGCGATATGAACGTTTTAGTTCAACAATGTCAGTAAGTAAATACTGGCCTGACCTGATATAAACACAGGCCTGACAAATTTTAAGGCAGCGGTGATCTCAGCGAAGCAGCGGGGCTCTCTGAGAGTTCTTTAATACTTTTTCAGTGATATCTGATGATATATGATCAAATTTTATGCACATATAATAAATATAGAATGGAACTCGCCAGCAATAATCGAAAATTTATAGGACTTGATTCGTCCACATAAGCACTCTGCCTACGGCATCGTGCTTATGTGGACGAATCTCGTCCTATAAATTTTCGATTATTGCCGGCTCGTCCCATTCTCTCTATATATATTATAATGTGTGCCTCGAAGTTATATTAGAGCAGATGTTTTTAACACTGACCACTGTCTATTTGTGGACATGGCAGACTGTTTTAAGCAACATGGAATACAGCTATCACAGTATCGATGTAATATAATATAATATACGAGTTTGCTATAGTACTGGATTAGTGGTAATATGATAAACAAACATTTATGTAGCATTCCCGACTGTGGCATACCTAATGACAATACAACACTGATACTGCGTTCATCGGAGGACTTATACTACGTTGCATGCTACCAGAGATATTCTCTCATGGCCTCTCTGCCCGTGATACTAGTTGTGATCTACGGTTACACTGCGGAGGTAATTTTGAATTCAGGCCAAGATGAAGGCCACGTCATCCATCCTCAGACCCAGAAATAACACCATTCGGGCGTCAAACCCACATTAATTGAACAATTCCGATGCAATGAATGACCTTTTGCCTTCTGGAATTAGCTCCTCGCACGTATGTTATTCTACTGCTGTTACAAGAGAAAATCCCATCCGTTCTTCTCATATGCTTGCCAAGGTTTATCGTGCACTAGTCAATTAATGTGCCAAACGTCTTCAATTTTCTCCTGGTACATATAGCTGCATGTGCCCATAATTAGGTTGCCGGATTTTCCAGAACCCATGTAATTTCCAAGTACCATAATCTATTAGTGCTTGTTTGTACTTGTTGAGAAAATTGGGCAAACATACTCTCTGCCAATCGCTTAGCTATACATCTTGACACGCAACAAAGAGTATCAAACCTGTTTCGGAAAAAACAACCATTTCGTGGTAGTAGATCGTTGCCATAGCAATGGACCCCAGAGTATAATTTATCAATGTTTTGACATTACTGCGTTGTGGACGCACCATTTCTTTCTTACCGAATGATGCGTCGTTTTACCTTAATATTATTATAGAATGTAAGAACTGGGGTCTTTTGATATTACCTTGACGAACGCAGTTGACATACTGTGGAGCTGTTTGTATGCTGATTTTGTTGATTATCTTCATGACCACACCCCTTTTCGGTAATTCAAAGTCCCCAAAAATACAACCCTTTACAGTTTTTGGGTTTGGTGTTCCTTAAAAGAATAAAATCGATCTTCTATGAAGTTTATATCAAAGATATCAAATCAGGTTATATTTATCTACTGCTTGCTACTGGGTCCCTTCATTTTGGCTTTTCCAACACAATATAGTC
This sequence comes from Sthenelais limicola, assembly GCA_942159475.1. Classification (NCBI taxonomy): domain Eukaryota; kingdom Metazoa; phylum Annelida; class Polychaeta; order Phyllodocida; family Sigalionidae; genus Sthenelais; species Sthenelais limicola. Next base: position 31,043,090 of record OW804094.1, on the reverse strand, counting down.
CCAGGGGAATAAGTTGGCTGCGAAATGTAAAAGAAGTCGAATTTGATAGAAGTGTTTGCTATAGTTATGCAGTATCAGGAATGACCAAGCGGCATGAAGCAACATCCTATGGCGTATATTTGTGGCCTGAAGATAACAAATGTGTTTGTCTCTCTGGCCCTTTCTATTTAACCATGAATGGACATTTTATTTTACCTTAATGCTATACAGAGGCCGACAATTGAGTGTATCCTATTGAACATGATGATGCATGTACTAATGAGTCAATCAGACAATCAAATCATAGATCGCATTAATATTATAAAGGCTCACGCCCCTCCTCAATTTGATACCCTGCTTAGCATTGCCCCAGAAAGATAAGAGCAATTGAAGATGGCTAGAATCTTTGATTAACGTTTTTGATTAACGTTTCCTCATTTGAGTTCATGGCTCTTGTGGAAATCACATGCTACATAGGAGAAACTTGTTCGTATTTGGTGTTATTTAACCTTTTGTGAAGAGGGGACACATTGTCTATAGCAGGTTATTCATTTTGAAGTCTGAATACATCAATATTTATAAGAAATAAATCAATACAATTGAATTCTGGTTCTATTTGTAAATCTTTCTCCAGATTTCTTAAAACTCTAGAATAACTTCTTCTAGATTGTATGTATAAATCAGTAATGTACGTTTCATGGCGTTTAATATCTGAAATCTTATTACAATGATACGCAAACTATTGAAGATGGTCTATCATACTCAGGGATACCTGGAAGACCTGAGAAATGAATATTTCACAGAAGGAGCTAAAGAGAGGGCTAAGTTGTAGCTTCTCCCCTTTTTCCAAGTCAATGTAACTGTTATTTGGAAATAAAATTGGTACATACATACATACAAAATATAATATGCTAGATATATGCTTTCCGAATTCGAATGATCTAACGAGATGGATACAGTCAAGTGTGATACGATTCTGGATGAGTGTCTAAACTGTAGAGCAGTCAACTTTACATAAATACTGGAGTGTGCATATGGAAAAGTCAAAGTTCCGAGAGGCAAGCTTTATCCTTGCTCTGATCGGATGCAGAACGGTAAATCACCCACATTTAATGATCCCTGATAATTAACCTCCAGACTTGTGGGATGAGAAGATGGGCAGCAGATTGTTTTCCTATGAATATTGCTCCCAGAAGAACTGTGTCCCCGCTGTGAATTATAATGAATTCGAAGTCATCACTGCCCTAAAATTTGCCTGATGTGTCCACTGGGGCCGTGCAGAAAGCTGCGGTTGGAAAAAGAATTATTTTATGCATCAAATATTTTAAATTCCCTTTATGCACAGGGAGATCGACAATTGGGATAATAAACGATGATCTACGCAGTATGCCCATATTTACTGGTTAAAGAGTGTGATTTTTAGTACAGGTTTGCACTGGCATTCATCATTTCTTTGGGGATGCCGAAACAGAATTCTTTCTAATTCTTTCTATTCGGAGAACCGATTTTGAGAAGTTTTTCGGTCGAAGTAGCTCTTAAAGATGAATTTGTGGGTCGTCGGATATACTGCACAACCAGCTTGCAGTTTAGCATTATTTTATGCAGTGGGAATCGAAAATACTATAACCAAATGTATTGTACATTGCATATCCCTCAAGGTTTAGATGCAACTAACATATTACATATGAACAGTCCAGTCGCACATTGTAGATTGTGGATAGTAGTCTTTCTTTCTCATTCTCTCCCTCCGTCTGCTCCCCCCCCCCCCCGCCCCTCTGTCCCTCTTTCTCATTCAGTTCCGAATAAAATGACGCGTTGACAGCGGAGTTGATAGGAATACTAAAGATCCAGTGAATATCTGAAAGAAAGTCTAAGTGATTATTCTTGCATCAAATTTACCCCAGGTAAGAACAAATCTGATTGATAGTATTTTGTTCTTATGGTTTGCTTTTGTTGTTACGTTCATTTTCACTTGGGATTGGGTGTTGGGGGCAAGCGAGTATGGGCAGGGGCTGTGTGGCGGGGGGGGGGCGTCAACCGAACTATTCCATCGTTTTTCAACTTTGTATGGAACGTTCCATTTTCATCTGTTTGGTAGCACTTAACTCCGACTGTGACCATGTAACTGGATTCCGCTTCCGAAGAGCGTTCAATGATAAGGCTACAATGTTTTAGACCTTTTAGATGGCCACCAGAGTAAGAGACTATTCCTATTACGAGACTGCAGCTGCCCGAGGCTATCGTCCTCTGGCATCAAGAGTGCCTAATAGAAAGAACATTGATGCATATTTAGTTCCCAGGGGTGCGAAAGAGGTTGATATGAAGACTCTAATTCCTCAAAATCATAGCAATCCACCTGCATAAAACCAATCAAGGTAGAGCCTCAAGCATTGCGTCCAAGGTCTGTGACATCCATTGGATCAAAGGGATTCACGGCAACGCTGCTAGTGGAGAATTCCATCTTAAACATAGCGAGCAAACGTCTACTAATGTGACATTACTATAGCAAATAGAATCATCAGAATTCCAGGGATGGTCCCGATATACAATGCATACTGTCGCCTACCCACACCAACCAAGATTTAAATGTAATATCAAATTGATTGGTATTTTCTAATAAATGATGTACAGATATACATCGCTTTTTTATAATTATATCTTGGACTGTTTTCATATCAATTCTCGTTAGTCAGGTATAGTATTAGGGGGCAGACTGCTGTTTTCAACATATTCTAAAATCTTGCAGTATACATTAATTAAAGCTCCATTCCCAGCTAATTTCTATACAAATCTCAGTTTTCACTTGTTAAGCTAACTAGTACACTGCCCCACCTTATCCCAATCGTTTAGGTTTCTTTCTTAAGGTTGGAGTTTAATATTTGAGAAGAAATCATACTGGTGCTCACCAGTGTGACCTCTTTATAGTCACCAGTGTGACCTCCTTAGCCTTGTTCCATACAGATAGTCGGGGACGGGGAAAATTCGTTGGCAGACAGAGAGAAACATGGGCCTTGGTGTGGCACAGAGGCGCCACTATGTGACCATTCAGTGCATCTACAGAACTGTGATGATGGCTTCTATACACATCTCTTGTGGGTTCCCCGATCGTAAAATCACAGAATTTAGACATTTATTTTACTTTTCATTGAAAAAGAGATAGATAATATTGAGTTTGGGAACTAATATGAATGTAATTCCAGAAGAACCACTCGATCTTAAATCCTGGGAATGCAGCTTTAAAGCAGAGCTTCGGGTATATCTAGTATCATGTATCAACATTAATACGTACTGTATGTAGTAAACATCTCCAAAATCATCGCTACAAATACACCCAGGATTGAGTTTATGCCTTACCCAATGCCAAGTTTATGGCATACCCAATCACTTCCCCTAAACTGGAAGCCTCAAACGGAAGATGTAACCTGCTGGTACTATACTCCCTTGGCTTCTCTTGTGTTTCCCTTCTCGCGCTCACTCTCACTTACATTGAATAAAGTGATATATGAACTTCATGAGCTATATATATATTCCTGGTCGAATTCAATCCATCAAGTCTTGCACGGAGAGGCGATTCATCGCCACGGTTGTCCTCCCAAATCTGATTTGCACCCGGGACACTGGAATGGTGTAGGCTCACCAGTGTGACGGACCTACTGAGGTATTTGAAATCCATAAGTCCCTGATTGATGCGGACCTGGTGAGTGTGAAACTGCCTCTCAGCCCTAGCCAAGCTAGGATGAAAAAGACTGGAGGAAGCACGGAAGCATTATCCCTATATTATACTAGGGGTGTAGTAAATCATCAGTCGACTATTGTTGCAACCATTATACTTACAAGATGCTTCGTTTTGGGAAAAAAAGGGGTTTCTCAATCCCATTCTTCTGACACTTATAATACCAAATGGCATGATGGAGATTTGCAATTGATTGAGACCTATCAAAGAGTTAAGGAAATGAGACTCCAATAACTCCCCAAAAGGTTGTTTTCTATATTATTTCACCCTTTGTACATAGACTTAACTTAGGGAGCCCATACTCAAGTTGGGCGGGAATTATGCGGCCCAATGAAAAAATAATGAAATGACCCAGTTATCTGACCTACTTCTCTGCTACTTTATTGGTTTACAAAGTAGCAGTATATAGCTGGCCAACAAAACTAAAATTCTGGCTCTGAGGTGTGCTTACTTTGCATTGCAGCGACGTGATAATGAGAACGGATAATGGATCATATTTCAATAATATTTGCTGGAGCAGGTGAAAATAACTCGCGAATTTACCTAGGTAATAACACAGATGAAGCTCTGAACATTTTGTTTTTTAAAACAGATTTTTATTTTAGAGCAAAAACGTCATAACAGTGTTTAGTTTCGTAATGAGCGTAGGCGAGATGCCGATCCTTGTAGACGACGTCATCATCCAATGGACCGCCATGTGACCATGATAAAGTAATAAAGCCAAACAATTACTCCCCCCCCCCCTCCCCCGCAAACAGAGACAGAATGGCAGTTATTGAACATGATGGCGTATATATGTACTGAAGATCCAATCAAAATGTTGTGGGAGATTTTACTGAACAGATCAGTTACTCCTAGCCCTCCTAATGTACATTCCCCACAAGATGTTCTCATGCATTTGCCTTTAAATGAGCTTTCTGGGTTTAGCAGGATATAAGCATTCCTGACCACGTCCTTCGTAGTCTCCTCGGAGCAACTCAAAGGGATCTATGAGGGCAATAGCCAAGTAACATTAGAAAAACGAGGGAATTGTAGAAGGAATTGGTTTCTATTTCTGCATTCTGTAACAAGGAAAAGGACTCGGTCCCAGCGATGTGATCACGAAAGCTGAACCCTTTGCTTCGGTTTATTTTTAAACGAGTGAGAAGTAAGCAGCAAATAAATCTGTAAATCTGTGTGCGTGTCAGAATCTTTGAAGGAAGATAACTGATCTCTCTGATGTGAGCATGTTGTTTGGGGTGGGCTTTGATACGGATTAAAGGCTTATTTATCTAATTCTTCAACTGCCATCCATAAAGAGTTGAGAGCATGTTACGTGCCTTTTTTGTTTAACCCATCTTTAGGTTAGGTTGTCAGGCACAGCACGCTAATTCGGACTTCTGGCACTGCAGGAAACGTTGAAGGCACGTGAACTCTCTGTCTCACCAGTGGAAAGATTGCTGTTATTACCAGTTATCAATGCGATCTGGCCTTTCGCACCCTGACAGTGATTGATTCCCTCTACCTGTCCAGCACTGGTGATTTTAGTGCTACACGGAGACAGTGCCTGTGATGACTTACCCCCTGTATTTCGTTACTTTACCTCGTGAAGAGCATCGTAAATTGCTTTGTATCCTAAGGGAACAGTGCCAGGTTGCTAATGGACACATTGCTCGCCCTCACCCTTGACATACACGCTCTTTCTCTCTTTAGTTCCTGGAATAATTCACAATCTACACTCGCCTATCAGAGATATTGTTCTCTAACAGTGCGAGGGAGAGCAGCCAAATTTAGCCGGAGGTTTATGTCGTTTTCATGCCCCACTAAATCAACAGTTTACCCAGGACCATTGGTAGAATATAAATTACATAATCACATATGCTGGAGGTAGTGAACGGGCACGTCTATTCTGGAACCTAGTTGCGTTGCTCGTCTAGATATGTCACGAGAGCGAGCAGATTCGTGAGCAGGTGTTGTAATCAGATTGGATAAAGCCTGGACTGGAGGTCGACTCCTGAGATTCCAAGCTTAGGTAAACCCTACCACTGGCTACTACCTGTCCACTCATATTAAACCAGGCTACTTTGTATCGATTTCCTTAGATTAATTAGATGGGTGAGGTGGTTTAAAACAGCCCAAACCCCTATTCCGCATGTCTTTCTCTCTATCCCTCTGCAACAGGAGAGCTAGAGCGAAGTCTATGTTATGCATGGTTAATTTAAATCTACATTCGCAATTATATGACCAAAATGTCCCTTGCCCAATTCGTTCATTATTTGATTCTTAACACTCAGGATTGAAAAATGTTGATGTTGACAATGAGGAAAGAGGATTTGATATTTTTCCCTTACAGAAGGAAGTAAAGAAGGTAAACTAAAGTGCATGGACCAGCATGTGCTAGGAGTAAGGGCCTAGTCCACTAAGCCGACTCTCATGCGATTCTCACAGAATTTAGTGGAAAAGAGTACTCTTCGGCGCAAAATCACATGGGAATTGGCTTAGTGGACTAGGCCCTGTGGAAAAAATTCTAATCGCAAGTTGGAATGCGAGAAACAAAATTCCTATAGTCGAATCTCGAGAATTCCCAAGAATATTTACAAAATGTTGCCTAAAGTCTTTATAAATCTTTATTATATGCGAGGTGCAATATGTGGGGTGCTATAAAAATATTCATATAGTATGCATACTATAAAAATGTAGTTGTCTAAAAATAGCTCTGACATTACCTCCACACTTCCGCCGTCTTCGCAGAGAACCAAGGCTCTCTGTGAAGCATGTAAACAAATGCCACAGGCATCTAGACAGAGTCGGCGGAGCTTGGACTATCTCTGATACTTGTTTCATACTTTTTCAGTGATATCTGATGATATTTGATCAAATTTTATGCCCATATAATAAATATAGAATGGAACTCGCAAGCAATAATCGAAAATTTATTGGACTTGATTCGTCCACATAAGCACTCTGCCTACGACATGATGCTTATGTGGACGAATCTCGTCCAATAAATTTTCGATTATTGCCGGCTCGTTCCATTCTCTCTATATATAGCAAAGGAATATAGACAAAATTCTCCTCAGTGTATCATGGTCCACTGTATTGAGCGCCATTAATTTTGATTGAATGGTTGAACTCACAATTTTGGTGCACATAGAAATGGGAATTCGAACAATTGTGGGTACCTACATAGAGAGGGCAATATTCTCTCAAATAGAGTGAAATGAGTTGCAGATAGGTAAGAAAAAAATTAAAGAAATTTTATTTCTTTGATTTAAGTTAGTACACTAGCACCGAGTGACTCTAGTCTGATAAACTTTAATATAACTAATATTTCATTTTTGTTAAACAACCAAGCTGAACGACTTGTACAAGTCTACCAAGATAACTGAGAATGCAGCTTTAATTGTCTTTGTGTCCCAGCTACGAGGACAGTTTGCTTCTATTTTCTCCAGTAGGTTTCTGTGTACAACATTAAATTCACCCACCCTGGTGCTCTTCAGCTAAGATTCGAGAATATTCTACTGCAATTTTAGCAATAGCTCCACCCAAATTGTCTGTAATCACTAAGAAACACTCATTCTGTTCTTCTCAACGAGAATCATAAATGCACTCTAGAGGGGATTTAAAAGCCCTGTCTGATGCATATAACAGAGCGAAGTGGGTGATAATAAGGGCCATTGTACACGAGCTTTTCGCTGAGTAAGGGCTTCAGGGATAGGAGCATTAGAATGGATATTCTAAGCCCCCCTGGAAAAGCTTTTTGTTCAAATCCGTCCACAGTATATCTCATAGTTCTATTCTTAAAAAAACTAGAACCGCACATAATTTTCGGAAACTGTTTGCAAGGGCCTTTTTGTGCATTCACATTACTGGAGATAATTATGGCTGATTTAGGCGAGACATCTCAGGGAACTGCAATCTGGTTGCAAGCCCCCTTGGGTCCAGTCACCAAGCAGTATGCCGAGGCCTAGGAGTGGGGATCAATACCAAGGGAATCACCTCGACCTATCTCCAATCATCCTTCAAGCCACCGGAAGGGATTCGCAACATTGACCCCTGCAACCGACTATCAAATAAACACATAAAATCGCATTTTCCGTATAACCTAACCTCCTCTATTTCCATATGCCTACGCTTCTCTATATTCTCCATCTTTATTCTGGGAATCGTGTTGATATTACCGATCATATTGCGTTCTTTACCATATTTCTCCTGCTGCTGAAACCAGAAATCGCTTCACATCCTTTTACTTTTCTCTTAGACTAATTCTTTCCCAGTGGTTTTCCTCTTCCCATCGTTAAAGTCGCGTCCTCCAGCACTCGCCATCGGCTGACTAATGTTCCTCCTACTTTATTTCATTTACCGCTGTCATATATCATTTTGTCTTCTTCTTTTTCTTCGCTCACTTTATTCGCCCTCCTTGAGCGTGTCAACATCGCATTGGTCTGCCTGGCCACTGTCACTGTGAGTCGGTATAATGCCTCTCCTGAGCCCGCTTGATCAACAATATCAAACGAGATATCGCCATGTTTGCCGGTGTTTATAGCGGATGGACATGGATACATCGGATCCTTATTGACGATGGAATTTGCGCCAGATTATTTGGCGAGTAGGTCATGTGTGGATGTATTCCACTATCCAGCCAAGCCTGGGATCAAAACTATGCCTTCCTCGGAAATACAGGCCCTTCGCAGGTCAACTCACAATGCCCTCTGTCCAGGTCAATGAACAGCTCTTTGTCACATAGGTTATATAGGTCATGTAACTTCATTGCAACATCAAATGGCTTTCAGACACATTGTTGTACAACCATCAGCTTTGCTTAACATTTAAATAACAATGCCAGGTTCGGGAATATCTAACAAGTCAATAATGGCATTTGAAACGATGCGAATCCCATTAAAGCACTGAAGCATTGATGATCCAAAGACCAGCGTAACGATTCCTCATAAATTGTTGAACAGATGCAAAATGATTCGATCGATAAACTTATTTAAGTTGAGTTGTTTGATAATAGAGATACATAGCTCAAATCTGGTAGTTGGACACGCGCATGTGTGTGCGGCCACAAAACTGCATGGAGGCGGTACCGAGGAGGAAAAAACCACAGTGAATCATCCTTCTGTTCTCGTCTGACCATAATACCATGTTCCCGCCTTTACAATGCCTTGCTTCAATCCTACTCGCGCCATAAACAATGGTTCAGGGGGAGGCTAACAATATGAAATTGGGCCAGGCTTTTAGCTTCCGAAACAGCGCCCCTATTACATAAGCTTCCAGCCAAGAACATTAGGTCAGGAGTAGATTCTTATATAGGCACTTATTTCTCCAAGGTTTGGGAACGGGTTGGTCATCAAAGGTGCTCCTGCTAGTGATGATAAGCTATATGATAGATGCTGGTCGGGTTCCAGCCCAAATCATCCATGAAGATACCTTTATGATGGATGAGAAACATTGCTCAGCCTATTGGATGGAGGGAAATAATATCCCGGACAAGCCAATGTGAACATGGCAATCATGTTACACCAGTGCTTCGGGATAAAGGGGACAACCACAGGGCTTTCACCCATCGGGAAACATCCATATATTAATCTCCCGGCCTCCGCTGACTTCGCTCCGGAGAAGCCAGGAAATGCACTGGCTGGCATGGCAGAATTGTTTTTAAATGGAGAATGGTATTTACATAAAGATTGGGCAGAGATAGATCGTATAATCAGCTTGTGTTTTCCCGCTTATATGCATTATAGAAATATCCTAACACTGGTATGGCCTTTCCCTGGCTGATGACTATATCACATTGTATATATGAATTTTTTTTAAAAAGTCAGATGGAGACATGATGGGCCTCCGAAAAGCATGGGATCTGCAGTTATTCACAGCTGACTTGAACGAATAGAATGATATGAATATTCAATGTGTCCACCCACGTGATTTTAATTTCACTATAAGATAGAGGCGCCATGTGAAGATTTGAGGTAGGGAATGTTCCTACGATAAGTCAAATATAAGTTTCTTTACTCCCTTGAGATAATCTGAGGAAAGGCATATATATATATATATATTATGCAGCCATAATAACGTGAACAGTCCTCGCTGCAAACTGTCTTATTTCATGGCTCGAGAATTATCCAGACTCTAATTCAAATTTGGCTAATCGAATTGCATTTAATTAAGAGCAATGACCTCATCAATTGATACACTTTATTACACTGACGGATATTTGAGCTACTGCATACAGATAGATAGATAGGTAGATAGATCTATAATATTATATCGATTAAGAGAAAGAGACAGAGAGAGATGCATACGATATAGATTGTATGTATACAAGGAAAGGAGTAGAGCAAGTTATAGACTAATAGAGAAGGAAACGGAGAAAGGTACTTTATGGATGTTGTACTTTTATTCTGAATTGCACAAAGCCGTCATACATAGCACTGTGACAAATGGTAATATTATGATTGCCTTCACGCTGACTAACCACCTCCGGCTACCTTTCTCTGCAATATATACATATTTTCAAGAGGCCAAAGGCGAGGATAGCTTCGTTGCTAAAAAGCAAAAGCCATTTTCTGAGGTCCGATGGCGTTATGGCTGAGGAATGTGCATATAGAGTTCTTCTATTTCCCCCAAGACTGTAACTTGATGACCGGCTCCTGTACATACACAAGGCTATCTTGGGTGTCGCCGGCTATCTGCAAGAATACAAAACATGTCCTGTTCCGACAAGAGATCCGTAAATTCTATGGTTGGCAACGAGAAGTTGCTATGTGTGGTATATAAGGGTGAACACGAACAGAATTATTACACTTTACACACATATATATGTGAGGGTATGTATTGTATAGGTATACAAAAAGGGAACTGTAAATTATTATACATGTATAGGGAACTATGTTTTAGGAGAGTGGGAAGAATACATTATTTGGGGCGGTGAGGAGGAGATCCTGGGTGGAAGATACGGGGTGTGGGTGAGGACTTGATGGAAGCGCTTTGAACTACCCCAAGGTTAGTACTGGAAATTGAATAGGGATGCTTCATCAGAGTAGTGCCAGGGATGGTGACAGCGCCTGTCTGACAAGAGAACATAAGCTTTCATAAAGAGAAACCATAGGAGAGTATGTATAGCGGATGGCTAGTGGTAATGGACCGAAGAAAGATGACAAAAATGGTGATCACAGACATAAGGGAGTAAGTGTATGTATACGTATTCCCAGCCAGAGTGGTACAAATCAGTAACTCAGTAGAAACGCCATAATGAACATACAAGGCGTTGCTGTATATTATAATAAACATCGAAAGAGTCTAAATTCAGTAAGGCTATTTGTTGATTGAATATTGAACTTGTATCATAGAAGAGAAAGCGTAATTTATACTCACAAGACGAGATAGGGAAGGGGGGAGGAGGAGTTTGTCTTCCAGCAGATTGAGACCAAACAGATTCACATCAAGACAAGGCCATTTTCATTCAGATCTTCTCTCAGCTCTTTTTGAAGCTGGAACCCTCTCTTGCCTCAAATAACCATTGTTGAGGCATCACATGGTCCCTCAATCCTCGGATGGCAGATTTTCCAGCACTCCAGATTTATCACCGGCCTCCGTGCTCAAATCCTACTAAAGGATTTGGCATCTCCATTTTTCTAGTATCTCGGCACCCTTCTACCATGGAAAATGTTCATGCATTTTCATTAGTGGCGAGCAATAAAAATTCATAGATGGTAATGTTTTAATTTATTGGCTCTATTGGAGGTACTGCTTATGTCAAGCGGCTAGTCCATTCATAAACTAATATCCGGAAGAGCTTTTCCTGTGTTTCTAAACAGCGACACGACCATCATTTCCTGTTCATCAAAGAGGAAAGCAACTTATAGCTTTTATCATAATCTCTGGTTCAAAATAATCTCCATAATGTTTCACATTCTGGAGGATTATCTCTCGATAGAAAATGTCTTTGATATGAAGAATTACGCACAGGATAAGAAAATGATTGGCGTGATTATATTATTTCAAATCCCCCGTGTTTGCACTGTTTTATGTGAGAATCGAACACATCCATCGATTCGCTGCACTGCCGTTTGGGCGCTTTTACACTTTTTCTTGCTTTAGACAAACAATCTCAGGCTTCTGCGGACTGAAACCCTATGCCATGTTACCTTGCCTACTGTACACACTGTGGTTTGCCAAGGAGATCATTATCACTTTATTTGATTAGAAATGCATAATCATCATTTGATGGATTGTATTTCAAACATTTATCATCTCTATCGCCATCTCTTTTTGTAATCGACTCGAAACGGGAATTGAAATAAGATTAAAGGTTGTCTGAATAGATTCCGAAAGCTCGTTTATCAACGGATGACACGCTTATATCTACGATTCTTGAGAGGAAGCTATCTATAAAAAACTAACAAGCCAAGATTTTAATGATGCCCGCGGTGATGGCTGACACTATCCCACGCTCGTTTCCTTGCGCAAATAATGGTCGATAGGAACTATTTAGAGGGATATTTCAGCAGTGAAGCCCCATCTAGAACCAAATTCCTTATCATGCATTGCTGTTAGATAGAATGTAATACTCATCACTCTAAAAATGTCCCTAAAGTCTGTTGGAGCGCCAATTGATCTTTGACGAGTAAATTCATTAGTATTCAAAAGTATTCTGCATGCGTCCCCAACCTTCCAGACTGATGATGGGATGTCAATGGGATTTAATTTGTAATCCCTAAATAGAGTTCATCTGAAATACATGTAGGTGTAACACATGCTGGCATGTTGGTGTCTAAGGAGGCGTTCGGATAGAAACGAACAAAGTGGGGTCGACATCATGTCCTCAACGGATGGAATATATGGTGTCGCTCGGGGCGACATCTATCAGCAGAAACTTGCAGCGCCGGTTTCGTATCTACCGCGAGGCAAGCCTAGACAACGTCTGCGAGGCAAGGTAGGGTGGGCTCACGTTTTGTCGTGCCTGTCGAAAGCTTGCCGGGAGCAAATGCCCTCAAGCTCCTTGATGCAAGCCAACATTCCAGTCAGCAAGAGAACTAATCCCCAGTAAGAATGTAGAATGAGCAATTGTTAAATAGGAAAACCATGGAATGACAGATACAGTGTTATCTAGATGGAATAATATAGGGCCTACGAAATTGCACCCTATACTTTGCTTTGTTGCGACATAGGCCAAATATATCGTTCGATGTCAGATAAGCATTATGTCTACTACATTCTATTTCCAACGTCTCTTTTGCAAATTGTCTGGCGGAATCTTTCACGTCTTTAATAATTCGACTCAAATCAGAAAAAGCTGCCAAGATTTATTTCCTCCGCGATTGAATATCACCCACACCTGGAGCTTATCAGAATATGGGACTCAAGAGTTGAAATGAAAATCACCTTTGTTGGAAAATTCATTATGCAGGGCTAACTCTTTTGCATGAAATTCATTATGCAGGGCTAACTCTTTTGCACGAAATGTATTGCATGCTGTCAGAAACATTGCCATAGTCTTGCAATATGACGAAGGATACTTGAGGACAAGCTCCACACTTTCCACATTATGCCTACATGCTAGATGAGGGAAATGCCAGCTAGGCCGTGGCCATGGGAGCAGGGCCTACCAAGTTCCGGATCTCTTAGGTCAAACACTGCCTACTTGGCTATTTGTCAAATGTTTTGATATTCCATTATTCACCACTTGATGCACTGCGATACCACTCCTTCACCCTACAGCCCCGTCTGGGTGATGATGGATATGTCATTATTGGTCAGGGCCCCATTCAAGACATTGATCAATTACAAAATATTTTCCCCATCATTAAATCATGATTGACGTCGTTGTATGATATTTATCAAGTTAAGGAGAAATTGCTACCCGACGCTGCTGCAACTAAAGAATTTATCGCCGAGGTATTAATCAATTGGCGCCGGTGAGAATGCTCGCATGGCATGTAAAATAATTCCCTCCCTCCCAGTCAACTTAATCTGAGGCGGCTATGTTTAATTGCACGGGTATCTCTGGTTAATAGCAAGACCATGTAGAAGGTCGGGCGAAATGGTTGGAATAGCTATGGATCAATGGAATATATTTACTCGTATGGGGTGGTCATTGATGTGGGGATAATCAATAAGCTGGCTTGTGAGGAGATTCTGATGACTGGGTTGGAGGTCCATTGTGGGCTGGATTGAATCACACCAACTGCTATGTATTACCATAGGATCGGGATTATTGTCACACCATACCATTGAAACCAAGGCACAAGTAGTTGAAGGCACCCTGGTAAGGCGTGCAGAGCTTCGATTTATTACCCAGGATATGCACTGGTGTTAATTAACCAGCCTATGGTAGTCATTATATTACTTTAGTAGTACATTAGGGCCTGCATGGTTAGACGGAAGAGGGGTATTTGTGGGTTGTATCGGGGGAGAGTGTATAACCCATGGTTCTACATGCACCCCGCTCAAATACTTGATCAATGCATGGCAACATGCCATCTAGAAGTTGTTCGTGACACCTACTATCGCAATGAACATTGATCAGGTTAAGCGGAATTTTAATGACGTCTGGAGCTAGATTATAGTAAAAACAGGGGATCTTACATGTGAACTGTCATGCCTATATGCAATTTGCCACACAAAGGACTCACCGGAATTTAATTGGCTTCATTTAGTCAGTGGGAGAGTTATTGAGGAATTCTTGAGAATGGTCCTGACAGTACAAAGGACTCTGGCAACGCCCCCTCATGCCACCTATATCCATCCGATCTTATTGTAATTTCATTTCATCATTTAATGGTTTTTTATATTAAATTCCTTTCATTGTACTTTGAAACTCCTTTATAAAGACAATTTTAATCCGGATAAAGCTTTTGCCTAGCATGCTCTTTTGAAACCAAGCATTGATTTCTCCCTCCGTGTGAGCATGGGTAGGCCCCCTGAGACAAAACCAACCAATATATTTTGATCTCTATCAATCGAGGGACTCACTGTGAGTAATGCCCTTACCTGATATCAAAAGGGTACCTCGGCAAGTTTGCATGCAACTTGCCTAAGAGCGCGCAACTAGTCACACAGGCGCGTCTATATGGGTCAGACTTTCAGAAAATGTACAATTGGCAGCTGTACAGATTTGGTAAATTCTGCTAAATTAGGCTGCAATTTAGCCAATACTAGCTAAATTCGAGTATATTCGGTATTGCATTGATTCTAGCAATCTATTTGGTTAGGTTGAACTGTATTTTGAACTTTATTTTCGTCTGAAATTTGGGTTATTTGAGAGGATTGGTGAAGGTGAATTGTACATTTTCTGGCCACTTGACCCATATATAACCGAATTACCAAGCCCGGCAAGAGCAAGGCTAGAGAATCTCAGGCCCTTGCGTCTCAGTGGAGCCTGATATGCCGGCCATCCAGCTTTTGTATTGCCTCTGTTCTGAAGGAGAAGGGTACCCGCAGGCACAGGAGTGATGGAGGAGAGGGCGGGGTGACTCGTGCCGTGCTAGGGGGTCGCTTGGAAGGACAGAAATTCAATACACTGACCAACCAATCATGCTGCCTGATTACTAGCTGACGTAAACAGAGACCTCTCGATGACTCCAACCCTTTTTCCTTCCGTCCCCCTGTTCGAGACGGTATCGGGTGGATCTAGCCATTAAGTCGACACGTTTTTTGACATTTAAGCTTCATGTCATTTTTATACCCAGATACGTGGGACTGGAGGTGTCTTGAAAAATAACCGGCTCTTCGCTATCCAAAATCGACACTGCTCCAAATCTATTCATTTAAAGTCTAGACCTGACTCTAAACGGACAAAGCCGGGAAGGGAAATCGTTATTGACATAGCACATGCGTGATGTATTACCGGAATCCTCCTGTCCATAGAAGCTTTTTCATAGGGACGAAAGTCTTCTCATTCAACTCGTGAAACTAGTACTTGGTCTGTTCATCGCCAACAAGTTTATGTCCATGCAATCGTCAGAAAATTATCCGAGGCGATTTTAGGCATTTCGTGACACCTGAATTTCAAACCTCGCCTATCTATCAAGAAATGTTGCTGTCAGAAGACCCTTGCGTTTGTTCCTTTCCTAGCTTCTATGGTTATGCCCTTCTTTGAAACGTTCTCTCAATCGATGTCCTCAATAAATAAATAAATAATTAGCAGACCAAAGGGATCGTCAGGCTTACTGCACTGAGATCACAGTCCATGAGCCTGCACCAAGCATGAAGATGCTAGGTTAAATACACACCCACCTTTTTATAATTCATCTACAAGGCTCTGCATAGATATCTTACCAGCGCTTTAATGCTCAGCGTTTAGGAAACAGCAACCATCACTGGCTCAGGAACACGGTGCTGATGGGGGCCTTGCAATTTTCTCAGCCAATGACTTGTTTCCTCTTGATCATCAGCCGGTCTGAGTGGAACATAGTGATGAGATGACACAATGTGCATGACTTCCAACTGCCAATTGCTAGACATCAGAATACTTATTGGAACAAGGCCGGGGGTCTGTCAAAGGAGTAAAGCGTGTGCTTAATGAACAAGAAGGTTACACTAAGACCCTTGTATGCTCCCTCCTTTGTCGAGAATAGCGTTATTTGTGGGTGCACTACTCGCTTCTGTATCTCAAGAGGTGGGCCGATTGTGACCTAGGCAGAAAGCTAGAGAGAAGAGAGAGGGATGCAAGGCTTGAGTCAAAGACCTTGCGTGTCTACACACCAGAGATTGACTACTTCTACCTTCATGGTCAACTTCAAAGGTGACACTTAGGCTATTCATGTTGAGCCTTCGTCCTCTTGCTTGGCGCTTCACGACACCTCAAGGAGACACTAAGAGACCTGTAAGACCCAAAGCATCTTAGGTCGGCCGGACGTCAGTAATTACCGGTTATGCTCGTGTTGACATCGCTTAAGTAAGCAAGAAACCATTTTTATGATTCCTGGCCCTAACCACGCTATTCGACGAAAGCACTCGTAAGAAAGAAACACAGCTGCAAACAATTACCAGTAGTTGCTTTTTTCGTGATTTCTTCACAGGAAGGACGTGGAAAGACTTCAAACAACATAATTATATCGTGCCTGAGAATATCACATTGAATGAAAAAGTGTCCAATTAAATAAAAATAAAAGAACAATATCATCTCCGTCATAATAGAAAAAAAACATCCGTATGAAAGGAGCCTGACAACCAATTAGGACTATGTCCAGGATGACGGTAAAGTGATATATTTGTTTTGAAACCTGTCGTCTAGGCATCCATCAATGCTTTTTCTACATCGAGTGATTTAATTTACGTTGTAAATATTGGCTCCGCGCCAAGTCGTCTATAATTCATCCGGTACTTGGGGTATACATTACATGTTACTCAATATCTCCCTCTCTTATGCAATGGCCAAATATGTATAATTTGTTCGGTTGGGAGATTTAGCTTATTGGACAAGATTGTGCTCAGATGCGCTTCCTAGCTGAGCTCCAGATTACTTATCGATTGGCCCGCCCCTATTTGCGAAATGATTAAGGTACAAACTAATGCTGGAGTAAAACCTGACTATAGTATCATGAAAGAAATCACACCGAGATTTTAATCAGTCGTGTTAAAAGAGAGTCTCCCGCCAGGACCTATTTTAGGATCATCCTTGGGATGGATGGGATGAAGCTCCTAATATACACAGTTTGCCAACTTCTTTTATTTGATGAATATGCATATTATATATATACGGTCGCCCCCATGCTCTAGTCCGGTGCTTGTCCAATAAATCCTGGGGCTTATAGTATGGACATGAATCTTGAATCCATCCTACTCTGCGCTTAATGGCAGAACGGCCCGAAGAACGAGAAGCGCTAGGTGATCACCGAAACACTTTGAGTGTCACAGCTTGGCCAGCTAATACAAGCTGACTATGCACCTGTCCTCGACGCTTAGCGCATTACTTTGTTAGTATGAGCTAATTGAGCTCCTCCAAGCCGGGGCTAATTGCTGCAATTTACTTAGAGGAATGAAGTGCTACTCGCATCGTTGCCTAGGTGCTGGGAACATTAAACTGGTAAAGGAATATAGAAGGTTTCCTTAGAGAAACAAATGATTTTTCTTAGGCATACTATTTAGTCGTTTTACATTGTAATGTTCAAGCTTATAATTATATTATATGCATATTTGCATTTCTTGTGTGCATGGATGGAAGGTAGTATGCTAAGTCATGCTAATAGGCTGCAGTAAATGGGTATCCAAACATTGGATATAATCAGGAAAACACTTATCCTGATGATGATAATAATAAATGGGCATACTTAGGCATGTCCTCTGTTCCATGGCCCCTAAGATCGCAGTTGTCTTATCACAAAGGGACTGATGCTTTTGTCAAAGCTTTGATGCCTTTGATATCAAGCACTTTCACGTATGGAGGTAAGGGAAAGGAGTGGGTAAGTGAGTTGTGAATACAGCTGGTGATGTTCATGATTAGATAACAGGCTAGCACTGAGAAAACAATGCACCTGAGAACAAAGTAGGGTGACCAGCGTTTCATGGATAAAGCAGATGGTGTCCTCACCACGAGGTTGTCTCAAAGGTAATATGTAACGCAGCATATTCCCAGTGAAAGAGATCCTTTTAGTCCCAGGATTATCTGGATTTAACCCAATTTCCCTCAGGGATTTGGGGAAGGGTTAACCTGAATTCATAACACGCGCTCAATTACGGGTATAGATGTCTCAGCGGACGGCAAGAATCAAGACGGGAGGTCATGGGTTGGAATGCGATTCTGATACTGTTCTGAGAAACAACTATTCAAGGGCACTCTACGTATTCATGTCATTATATATGCTTCAAGATAAAGTGTCATTATTCAAACCATATGAACTAGATAAATGCTACTTACCATTTAGGGTTAAGTGCCCTGGTGAAAGTAAATTCCTTCTTTTTTCTCATCCGTAATACCTCAGTGTTTACGGTCGTAGATTCAGATTCAACTTTTTTCTGCGTGGACCGGTTTTGATCGTTGAAATACTATCCATCTACAATACTAACGGTATCTCCGTTTTCATTCTACTGTTCTCTTTACACTGTATTCATGCCATTTTATATGCTTCGAGATAAAGTGCCATTTTATAAACCATATAACTCACATGGGACGAATAAGCGTTAAAGGAACATTTTAGATTGCCAAGTCTGAACACCAAGACACATTAATTTCTGGTGTCTGTGATTAAAGGATGCTTTCTATTTTAGCTAGATAGGCTCCAGACCTCGTTACGTTATATCTGGGAGGCCCTGGTGATTCAACGTTTTTTATATTAATTATTTGTGCCTAGCAAATACATCACCATTCTAAACACGGTACACTAAGAGATTAAATTGTCATAAATCGACCGATACCTTCCTTATCTCAGTGTCATAATTGGCCTGGTCATTATAGGGATACATTTGGAACTTTTTCCTAATTTGCGTACAGTAAAGTAGTGATAGATCTGTAATCATGGGTATTCCCTCAACCACCTACTACACATTAACCACTAAGTATACAGAGCATAAATAAGCAAATTATTCCTCATCGATCGGCTCATCCAGTCTGACCCACTTATACAGATCCATATACCAAGCTTACAGTTATCTTCAGCTTCTGAAACTGGCTGATTTATTCTCAGGGGCTTCCTATAAATAATCAAGCAGACAATGCCTTTCTCATCTCTTATAACAGTGGACAAATGAGGAGAACCAAGATATCACATGATTATATATCGCCCTTGTTGATAAGAGCTATCCTTGAGCGATGCTCGCCACTACGGCGTGAGTCATCAGCTAAACAATTCTAAAGCCTCCTTCTTCTTCTTTCCTTCCCCCTTCGCCACGGCGCTGGATTTGATGATCAATGCTGGGAGTTGGCAAAACAGATGGAAATGCCTCTCGGTCAATATATTACAATCAGTAGTTGCCTGGTTGATACAAATAATGTCCGCTTTGGCTCGCACGCTTCGTTTGAAAACTGATGTAAAGCTATTGACGGTACAAGAGTCCCACGGATAGCCGATCCATCTTTTTATTAGAATCAGTCATATTCTTCTCCACTAAGGTGGCAAACATAACCTCCTCATTCACACGTGCACGTGAATAATAGATATGAGCATCTCCTAGTCCATTGCCCGAGCTACAGCCAATGAATTTAAACCCTCCAGTATGTCATGTCGGCAATGAAGAATTGCCGGCCCCATACGAGCCTTCTAATGAGCAAGAGCCCGACTTGTAAATTGAAACCTTTGCAAACATGAAAATAATAAATTAGACATTGTATAAGGACAGTCTTCATACATTAAGTTAGATATGGGAGCGCACGTTTGTATCTACTTATTTTTTTTATGAAAAATCTTTTGACTGTCGTGTCAGTTTTGAAGCGGTTTACGTAGACACCAACTTGGACTCTCTATAAACTACTGTGTCGCCTCCTGAAATCTCTTCACACGTTTTCCTTTATACTTTAGAGCTGTCCTTTCCCCCTCAAAGCACGTGTTTGGTCCATTAGTTCCATACAAAAGACCAGTTGGTATAATCAATCACCACAGTGAATGTTACTGTGTGAGCCCGATGAGTACGTGGAACAAGGCCCCGACTGTTGGGAACAAAAATGTGCGTAAATCTATTGAAAAGATTGTCTGGTCCCGGCTCCTCTAAACTTCGATCTATCTTTTATTTTTATATCAAATGTAATCCAAACCATCTGCAATAAACGAAGCTGGTATGATATGTATTATATATACGCTTAGATCTATCCATATAATACCGTCCTTGTGGGCTTTAAGGATCTGGACATTTTTTAACATTTGTGAGAACAGTGAAGCACTGCTCCTTCTGATCATATCATCGCTTTAAATATGTAGCGGTTCTGGCGGTGTCCTAATTAAAAAGCGTTATTCTCAAATCAAATCTTAGACATACCCAGCCTTATTGCTCTCGGGAAGAAAGCATGGTAACCTCGTCGAGCATATATATATATATGTATAATGGCCTTGGAATTCGCTCGAGGAGGAGAATAAAGCACTCCGACCAAACTCTAATATTTTTCAACTAGTTCATTTCCGATACGTTGAATATAGAGAAAAACTAGTTCCAGCCATGAAACCGGTGTAGACTAGAATATATATTTCAATACCTCCAGAATACAGTCTATAAAACAGCTCCATCTTGTGGAGAACAGCATGAATTAGACAGTTTGCCCTTGGCACGCTGTGTGCATGGCCAGGAAGAAAATGATCGCCATGCAAACACATTGTAATGATCTATACAACTGTGAGTAGTATATAAAAAGCGCTCTTATATACTCTTATTGAACTGCACAAATATATATCTGACCATTTGAGAATTGTGCAAACAAACTTCGGGTCATCATTTAGCCAACATACATGTCTATACATGAAACGTCAGGTTCTATACGAATAACATATTACTCGTCTTTTTATAAATAGAGCTAGACAACTCTATATTAACAGAAATGTGCATGCTTAAATTCAATTCAAACGCAAAAGTATATATACATGTATATATACTCCTTCCTCCTTTAAAAGCCAGGGACAACTGCTTAGTTTATGTCGGATAATATAATTAAACAATATCTAGCTGTCAAATAAAACAACCTTCTACCTGAGGAGAAATTGCTAACCATGCGGATTTGTGCTAATGGATAACATGTAATGAAAGGGTTAATTTGCTATTTAGAATCAAGGGGCACACGTAAAACAGACTCCCTTTTGTAGATAACAAAAAGCTTTTAATGTTTTAAAAACTCTTTAGTGGCTTGTCAAAAGCGGGCATTTATATCTCCCCTTCTCTGTAAAAGCTCCACAAGCAGTGTCCTTATCTATGGAATGATAAAGAGCTTGCTCTACACATTCCCTAAAACACATTATTGGAACAATCTATTTAAACATTGGGAGAGCCTCTCATCTTTGGCGAATAAAAACAACAGCATTCTCTTTCAGTGGTCGCGGTTCACATAGTCATCAATTTCGCATTTCCCAACTGCTTTTATACATCATCCCTTAGGAGTGTGGAAGGAGGGCTGGACCCTCGTCCATTTCCATCAGACTAAAGAGGTTCTAAGTGGGCGTCGCCAGCTGCGAGTTGCTGTCCTGCCGGAAATCCTCCATGGGAAGACAGCTTCCTACAAGCGGTGGGCAACAGGAGGCGGCAAATTTTCCCCCTCGTCTCTCGCTGTGTCATTAAAGGGTGTGAATCTTGGTAGCAATACCGGTGTCTCGTCCTCCTCAGGCTCCACCTTCTCCTCAAGTATCGTGCTTGGCTTTTCTTTCCCCTACCCATCTCTCTGCCAATGGCGGTGCCTGGGCTAGACCTGTTTTCACTGTACATATTTCCCTATAGTTAAATCGCACCGGACTCGTATATTGGCTGTCTTAGCATCCCTCTGAGGTCCGTGGCATCATAAAAACATAGTTTGGCGTTCACATAGTTATTGGGATGTTTTCAAACGATGCCAGATATCCCCCGTTCATCTACCTTGCTACCTACCCCCTTCATTTCCCAACCTTTCAACCCTTTATGTCAAATGTTCTGAAGCTCCAGTAGCAATTGTGTCTCCTACCCTACAGCCTAGATATATGCGTTCTTGTACATCGAAGGAAATGTGCGTCGTCTGATCTTCTGTTAATTGTATATGGGAACCATACCCAAAAACGCTTTGGCAAGCATTTACTTTGTTTGCTTTGGCCTATGCTATATCGTAACCTGTATATCCTGAAACATCCCTGTGTATATGTAAGGTCATAGATCTATATCATTTAAAGCAAAGTGTGTGTTCCTCACTGAACAATACCTCACGCACATATATATGGAAATTGAAGGGAACCAACTCTTTGCTGTATCCGACAGACATGCAGCCAATGTTCTCCATGAGACATCTAAAGGCAACCTTACATATAGGTGCCGTATTCTATCTAGCTCGGAGGCCCCAACTCGCTTGCTTCTAAAGCGATGGGTAACAACATCAATTTTGCTGCCACCGAGAATCATATCTAGCCCCGGACCTGATGGGGAAGTCATTTGCAGCCCAGGCAACGCTGGCCGTCTCTAATTAGTGGGTACCATGATAAGAGCCGGCCACAAGACTGAATCCATCTGCTCCCCATGCGCACCCCAGTCACATGAGCATCTCATCCTCGACTCCTCTTCCACCAGCTCTTAATATTACACCTCCACTGGGACCACTGGACCGAGCTTTGATTGCAAATAGGAGCTAGGATGAATGCAAGCAAATCGCTCCAAATTAAGTTCACTAGATTGCCAACTGTGCTCTGTGAGGGAAAACAATGGTATCATACGATATACATAAGTGAACACATGGAGCCTACCTATATGGAGACATGTCAATGCTTGTTAGAGATGGGGTTTATAGTGTATGATACTGCATAATAGATACATTATTTATCAAGCATCGGCTTCCTTATTGGGTGGTGTCTCGTACCTTCCCTGCTTACAGTGTCATGGAAAGGGGGACAAGGCTCAGTCATGACATACATCTAAGGCCTTGCGGGGAACTTCATCTATCCCTTGTTTACTGCATAATTGAAGGATGACGCTCTGCAATAATACCCTCCAGCTTCGCTACTTTGCGAACATTTATGTCGAGGATAAAAACAATGGAAGTTTCAAGTTTTCCTTTGACATGGCACCTTTTCGACACTTTAAATAATTGGAATTTGATATGGGAGTTCATATGACTTCTTTAATATTTACAATTGAAATCGGATCGAGTTTCAAAAGAACAAAGACTAATTTTCCCTGGAACTAGCTGATGGGCGTTTACAATAGGATCATATCATAAATGGGCATTACATAATAAATAATAACTTAAAATGGATCCTTTCATTTTTGCTATTTCATGGTGTGTGTATATGTATGATTGGGGACTAAATTTGGATAGGACAAACCAACTAGTACTGCATTGGCACACGAACAATACCCTCCTGTCTGTCCCATCATTATTTTCCTATTGCCGTATTTGAATTACACCGCTTGCATTTAACTCATACACCTTATCGCTTTTGTTCTAAACATTACCCATGATTATAGTAATACCATCTTACAATGCATTTGGCGATGGATGACTCTCATAATGTTAACGAAATATGCAGGTATAGGTTTCCTATATGGACACCAATACCTATATATATTTATTAGATGGAAACCTATACCTACATATTTCCTTCACGCCACTCCTACGATTATAACCTGGGGCTAGGTAAGAAAACATCTGCCGTTTTGTAGATACATTTTGCTAAATGTAATTTTTATTTTAAAATCAATTTCTTCGTAACGATAATCATACATCACTAGCTATAATAACGTTGATAGCTGGCAAAAAATCGGAGAAGCTTTCAAATACGGAATATCGAGAGTCACATCTCTCCAAGTTTGATAGTTGAATTTAATAACACGACGGCTCTATACCCTACCTATAATAATTTCACTCCCATACCCATCCTGTTCCACTTAGGCGAACTTGAGACAGATACTGACAGCACTAGATGTTCATTATATCGCTGTCAGTTCTCGCTCCTCATCGCCTTTTTCTGCACCTTCAATATTCCATCTGCCGACAGGCAAAGCGTGTTGGACGGCCAGGGAAATGCCTTCACGGGTGGGAATCGAACAATCAGAGACAATCGGAGTATTGAGTTAGTCCCACGCCTGGCTAACCTCACATAATACCGCCTAGGCGAGCCCTTGATCTAATCCCACCGGTTTCATCTCAGGTTGCTTCCCAGAGAGAGAGAGAGATGTAGTTGTGTTTCCTTCAGTTCTAAATATAATCTGCGACCTATCCCAACCTTATTCCCATATTGAACAATATTTAACGGTCATTTCTTGGCCCCGGTCTGATAAGGCTCGCAGTCAGTTATCAGCACGCTTCTGTCGTTCGAAATCTATACAATCCCACGGTTAGAGTGCCTCCCAGGCGTACACTCACCTAGATTAGGTATTGATAGGGGAGATCTTGAATCTTGGATGTACCCTCCCATAATCAGAATGGCTTCCACCAACTGGCATTATTATGGTTCGCGGAGTAAATAGAATGACATGTGATCATTTTTAATTGCGTGACGGTATGAATGTCATTATCCCCTTTCAGAATGTCATGGTCATTTCATTGCTCTAGGATATTTAAATCGTTATCAATCTGAAATTTCTATTACATAATGTGTGCCCAAATGGGATTCACTGACGTTTTTGCACTTAGTGTGACAATGCCTGCCTGAGTTGATATGCCAAGGAAAGGGTATCATAATTATTCTAATACAAAGGAAGCAAAGATACAGAATAGAATAAAATCAACCTTCGGGGAAGAGGGGGAATACTATATATGAGTAGCCCATGTTGCAAGAGCATGGGGGTGAATGTAAGTTAATACCGATGTTCTCTAATTTAATCAGACTAATAGACTTTTTCTCTTTTGCCATTTCCAGGAGTACTGAAAGATTTCCTCCGGGAGCTTCCGGAACCCCTATTCACCAACGCCCTCTACCAAATGCTACTGGATGCACTTTCAGTGCGCATGCCTAGTGACCCAGATGGGAGCCGGATACTCATGCTGAGTATCCTTGAGTGTCTCCCTAAACCGAATCAGGTAGGTCTGACTTAAACTCTTCATACATTCTATTAATTTTAAAAGGATGGCTACAGGAGTCCAATTGGTACCAGTGGAACACTTTTTCCCCAGATACAACTTCTTCCTGTTTAAAATGGATGCTTTTATTAAAAATCCGATTTCATTTTCATCCCTTAAAAAGGCAATGGTCTAAAAAATTGTTTTCTATATTCGGGTTAAATTTCCTATTAGTATCACAAAAAGAATAACTGGAATTGAATTGATAACTTGATATTTTACTTTATTTTTTAAAAAATCAATCTGGAACATTAATAGTCAGTAAAGTAATGGCGCACTGTGATACATAGACAACATTGACTGATGGCTGTGTAAGAGGTGGTTATCTCCTGCGGGCGTTGCAATTTCGTAAGAGTGCGTAGCACCCGACGAAATTACGCGGCCCAAGGGAGATAACCACCTCTTACACTGTCAGAAGTCAATGTTATAGGCCTACATCCCCGATGTTTTTGGTGAAAAATATTGAAAATTCAATGGCAATTAGAGTCGGACAAAAACCCCTGTTCACCCCTCTGTTTGTTTACTTTCTCACTTCCGGTCCATCTCACTCATTTTCAGGTCTATTTGTTCAATGTTCATAATGCTAAATACGCAATTTGATAGCTGATTATTAATATAATTATGATTGTATCATTACGTACACTCACTTTGGCGGATTCGATGAAGGAAATATTTACCACCCCATAAACTACAGCCACTGTCCAACATGGTTGGTTGATGGATTGGCATTTGGTTTGGAACGCGTATACCTGGTTTGGGCTTACATATATATTTCCGCTTCGGTTGATATTTACTTATATGCGCCAATCACATCCTAACAGCCAGTCTAGATTCAATTCTCCTTTCCGACCGACAAGTCCAAATGAGGGTATGGATTCCATATATATGTGTGTGCATACATATCAGGTGCTTCAGAATAATGGCATAGCGCACCTAAGTAAAATGTGAGCTGCGGCCAGCGTGGACATTTAAGTGCCGGGCAAATAGGTAAATCCTGAAATGTCACGAAGGACATGGGAATACTGATGTTACTTGTGTTGCCCGCCTTCCGTAAGCCATCAGCAGGGATGATGAACTAGACAGGGCTGGCCGCAGTAGATGAGTGGACCTTGCCATCCAAATTGCCCTCTTCAGAACCACCAAGCCATAATTCATGAGGGGAATGAGCACCCGGGCTTAAGGAACCGCTCTTGCAACCTTTCAACGCTCATTCTAACGCCATCATGCGCGGGCAACGCTTTCCACACCGGAGAAAAGGAGAAACCCTTATGCATGAGAAAACCCTCTCCCCCTCTCTTTCTCCATTTCCACTTCCGCCCTGGTGTTTGTATGAAGAGCTTCCCCTGTTACTGGCCCATCGATCGGTTCGAGGAGGTTGATTTTTCAACATGTAATACAGGGAGATTGTCATTTCCATCACTTGCCATGTCTTTTTAAAGAAAAATAAGGTGCGACTTGAAAACCCGTCCTTGCTTCGTAACGATTTTCTGTTTATGGATTTATCCTTGCGCCAACCTCATGTTAAAAGAAGGTATTCCTTTTAATTATTGACCGACTCGGGAGTCTGTCTTCTGGACTCCCCTATCCCGGGGTAGTTAGGACTTTGATCTGGCTTCTTGTGACGGCCTTATCAGCTAATGGCTCGATACAAGCCGTTTTTGGCTGTTGGAATATTAATTCGCCGAATCGTAAGGGAGGCAAGTCAGCAGCAGCGTTGTGCCGAACAGCTAGGAGTCACATAGGTAGAGAGGTACCAAACTCGAGGTAGTTGCAGACACCAAAAGATCAATCTCAGACTGTGTGCTGTGTTGACACCTACAGGGAAAGTACATCAAGGACCTCTACGCTCGGTAACTCTTATAGACCCATGATGGTTAGATACCCGATATCAGAGCTCCCCAGCTGAGAGTAGGGTGATGTCAACCTCACCTAATTTTACCAGAAACGACTTGGCTAGAATACAGTTTACCTGGAACGTGTGACCAGATTTCTGAGAACTACTAGCGCCCCTCCTTTCCTTGCTTTCCACAGCTCTCTAACCATTGAATTACTTATCAGTTGACTAATTCTCATGCGATACCAAAATGTATGCATCCTACCCATCCATTGTGTATCCAAATCCCTCAGACCCCATTCAATTCCTCTTTGAATCTATTCCTCTTGAAATCCTCATCCTCGTTCCCTTTATCCTGTCAATTCACAAGTGACAGCCCAAGGTCAGAGACCCGAGTCCCATGGTCTATGATGGAGGGCAGCCTTTAGAATATTGAAAGGCACTTAGGATTTGCTTTGCGACTGTTAGACCCTTTATAGAAAACTGTGAGTATTCATTCCCCTTCTCGGTGGTTATTACCCATTTTGATGTACTGGTGCCTACCCCTGCCATTATCAATTTAAGATTTTGAAAGTTATTCCACACGCAGTTTTTTTCCCTGTCTCAAATAAATATTCCTCGTACGTGTCCTTCAGTATAATATCCTAATAATATTCCAATGGTGTTCACTGGCAAGCAAGAGGGGTTTTCCACATCATTGCCACCTATATTCCAACACTGGCATTAGTTTATTCTATTGCCTATCCCCCAGCTGTGACGGCATTGCTCCCCTGCCATTAGGCAGTATGAAATATCATCTCCCAATAATTTGCATGGAAATTTTCTTCCTCTCTCCTCACCCGCTCAGTGTAATTATGTCTCGCACTGACTGCATGCAGATTAGAGCCCCCAACTCCCAATCCCCCTCCACCAAGATGCCAATCTCCTTCACTGTATCTCGTGCATCCAACAAAGATTTAGCTAATGATAGCTCGCGACTGCATGCGTGATATCGACTCAGGTGAAAGTCTTTTTTTATATAGAAACGGGGACGAGTCGCAATATTTTCATTAGTTTGTCGGGTTAGATAGCTTTCACTTCTCTAGCCCGCTCTTCTCTCTTCCATACAGCCCTTCGTGTCCTTTCTATGGGGTGTCACATACAGTTGTTGGCCATGCCCTGGTTCCGACGCCGGTCCTGGATGCACCGCTGTGGTTAAATTCTGTAGCGAGGACCTATCGTCATGAAACGTTGTATATTATATTCAGTAGACTGTTTGGTACATCTTGGCGTCTTCCTGGCGACATGTAAACTCCATGAGATCGTGAGGCTTCGAACTTGGCCCAACCTTGCACAAAAGGATCTAGTGCGACTATTAGATGGAGGGAAGGGCGGCCCTCCCCCACGTAGCTGTTGATTGAGTTAGCCCTGGCCTTTCAAGGCAATCCCTCCCAACTTTGTGATTCACTTGCTCCCTGGGTGGAGACCCTTCATAACTCGATCCCCTTTAATGATATTATTAAGGCCTGTCAGTCACAGACATCCACATAACAAAAAAGCCTCAGTTTTGTCTGCTAACAAAGAACGCCTATGCTTTGAAACACGACCAGTTATAAAAATATGATGACACTTATTGAAACGGTTTTGATCGAATCGAATTTAGAGTAAACTACATGGCCTTCCATCTATGATAACATTAGATAATTTTATTAGTGCGCTACATTAAAAAATAATTTCAAATAGCCAATGAAGGGAATAAGTATTCTCACAAAGTACTGCTGCTGTGTAATACCAAGGAATAACTCAGTTGCTAAGCATATCATTTTCAACAACTGAACCGGACAACCGTCCATAAATTGGCCTAGAACTTCCCTGGAGTGTCGGTTTCGTCGCATGAGATTGGGCTTTGGGTGGAAGGATATAATTTGATGCAGCTTCTTTAGGAGGAAAGCGTTGAGGCTGTTCGTTGTTGATTGCCTATGCATGAATCGAAGCAGGGCCTGAGGTTACCTAACTCTAGTATTCCCCCCTGGAGTGGTGGCTATCATACCCTTGGTATATTACCTGTCCATCATATGCAGATTACAGATCGTTTGGCAAGCTACCAAGTCGAGCTAGATTGCCTCTCATACTAATATAGGGCCTCCCATACCAGTAACTGATTGGCCTAATGGTTCCAATCAGGATGCGATATTTGGCTGAAGGTATTACAATTTCGGTGTCATATCCCTTGTCAGTCCCATCCTATAGCAGGCTCATAAATAATTGAATTGCCACTATTCACTTTTAAGCATATATATATTTGTACTTCCGAATTGCATGAGTGTTACTCATAGAAGAAACTATGTGCATATATATGTTCAAACTGCAAAACTTCTTCGCATTACCAAGGAATTACCTCCAAAGAAAACACTAGTTGTTTTCTTATTCCCACTTCCAACAGGCCTGGATCATTGAATAAGCCCTTTAAAATGTCTACATCACATGGACATCATTTCAAGTGAAAAAGATTAAACGATCCATGGTGACAAATAAGCGGGCATTCAAATTCTACTTTAAGCGAACTTAGGGCACCATAAAGGAGCATCTTATACGCATTTTTTTCTTGGTATTAGTGAGGAGGAGATATCTTCGGTCGACCCAGTACGCTAACTGTACTTAACTGCAGAGCAAAAGATATCATCATTGCCGCCAAGAGACCTGATAATGATAGCCTTTGAGTGTAGGCAATTTTATGTGGGAAAGATGATGGGCAATGTCTCCCTCAATTACAGGAAGGGTTCAGATTATTATTTTTTTGTGTCAAGAACATCATCCTGATCCAGTGACATTTAAGTTTACTTTGCGATTGGTTAACCTCCCATATATATCAATCATATCATATTTCCCAGTAGCTTGGGGAGGATGATATTATCTGATTCACCGAAATCTCTCTATATATAATATGAAACTATTAGTCATGGCAGGGCGGCATCGGATTAGCCCTTTTCTTCTATGCCTCCTCTCCTTCCCAACACTAGTATCCCTATATCATACAGGTTCTTGGCATGTTTGTGATGCTTTGTTGTGAATGCCCCTAAGCCAAGGGTCCAAATTAACATATTTTATGTGTTGGGGGTCCATTTGCACGAGATGTTGTCCATACCACAGTGCATGGGTGTCACTGGTAGTTTGGGCAAGTTAACCTGCTTTGAGATCTTAGCAGGTTTATAGCATGATGTACATAAATCACAATGGACCTGCCTCAAGAACGCCACTTCCCCTAGGGATGAATCACCACCATGGAATCGTAACTCAGGCACCTTACTTGATGGGCCTTTTGGCAATCTCTGTCCCACTAGGAGATAGGGGCTCAGCCCAGCTGCTTTGGTGCCATTATTTTCCCTTCCTAGTAGAATCTCAGTGCTCAACTTTCTGGCCAACATTACTCATCGCCTGGTGACTTCACGTTCTATCTAGGCAAGCCAATATTTCATTTTCTCCATGTCTAGGAACCCGCCTAACATATATCAAAGTACATACACCGTGTATCGGTTTGGTATACTTATCAATTGTGGAACACAGGTATTCGCCTTGCATTAATAATGGTATTCATGACTGCGATTAGTCACAACAATCTTCCGATTGTATGTCATGTTATAATTTGGAAATCTGAAGATGGAAGCTGCTTGTGGATGTTGATAGAAGTATCGCTCAATGAAGTGCAGATTTGATTGTTTACAAGTACGATTATCTTTATTAAACCACAAGGAAAATAAATAGAACGTTGTTATTTATATTAAATGAATCGAGATACCCTTTATTCTATTTCTGAAATGGTGAACAGCATAAAGATTAGGCTAGTAAAGAGCATACATGTAGGCATTCACCTTTGCAGAATATTATCTGCAATGGTCTTATAGAATAACGCAACGAACAACATAGTCGCATATCCAGGTGGTAAATTTCTTATTCCACCCAAAGGATCTGGGCTTTCAAGGTGTGTACATGTGGCGACAGGGGTTAATATAAAGGAAAAGGCCACGTCCAAGCCCAAGCCTTGGTGGAAGCTGATAAGGAAGAAAACAATGGCTTGCCAGGGCCTTCCAGGCAACAATAAAGGAATCTTCTACCCTCTTCCTCGGCCTGCAAAGAAGCCCGGGTCTCAGTGTGTTCTCTCTCTACACCGTTCACTGAGACATTCAGAATGCATAGAAGCCTGGAAATCAATCGTGAATATTCTTGCTGGCAGCTCCATTGTTCGTTTCCTCGTCGCGTGAGCTCATATCTAATATAACCTATTGGTTATTTGTAAAGACCACAAATACAATATTCCCCTCAAATGAAATTCGTAGAACTCTGAAATCAAATTGGTGATTGGCGACTTAGAGGAATTCAAATTACCCTTCCGATAGTTCGTACAGTGCGTTGCATCCATCTATCAACTAAATGATGACTTGCCATTAAATCCCCTTTTTTACTATTTACTACGACGTGCGAGTGCCGGTCTGCAACTTTGGAAGGATATTGATTTTGTTGTGAGAAGAGACTGGGCACCTGTCACTCGCATGCTGATCTGAAGGATAATACAGGAAAAGGTGTCCTCGGTCATCGTAAAGCCTGCCAGATGCTCTTCCTAACTGCAGACAGGCATGAACAAATTTGACAGGTACAGCATGGGGATTTCAAAAGCTTCGATAGGAGGTTCACATACTTCAACCTATATCGATGTTATGAGCTCCATTTTTCAACACGTCTTCAAGAAGGGCCTCTCACAGAAGGTTACAAGGAACCCATTGTATCCAAGGACGCATGGGCGTATGTATGAGGCGTTTGGTGCGACGTGGGATACAATTCCTTGGCTACACGATTATATCTTTTTGATACTTTGGGTCATGCTTACATTCATAAACAGTATAATAGCAAGAGACACATCCGTGTAAACTGATATGTTTCTAATGCCCTCGTAGGACTGATGAAACAATCGAGAAAAAAACCCAATGTTTTAATGAATATCAATTTTCTTTGGGCTCTAGAATTTCCATACTGTATATTTTACAGAGGAAGAGTGGAAATGTACATTTGGAACTAGTCTGTCCTTACGATACTGGAATACCCCAGTTATGAATGCAAATTGGATGTACATGGCACTATGGTTCATGGTGAATCAAATTGTAGAAAGTATCTCTCGATTTAAACTCAGCGACTGAAGGTTTAATTCAATTCCATTAGGTCATTTGCTCCCTAGACACTGTGGTATCTGTATATATGTCAGAAATGATCGTCCTACCTGACCTGATTTCTCAATATAGGCATATTTCATGGACTCATGATCTATTTACATATAATTACATAAAGACACGGCATCTTATATCACCATGTTATATTCTCTCTCTACCTGCCTTCCCCTTCCATTCAGAACTATTGTAAATTTTCAAGACGCAGTATTCAGAGCCAAAGTCCAGTTTCCATATATTACTTATATTCCATACTTTACTTATACAACTCATCTTCCATACAAGTAGTATATGGAATATAAGTAGTATATGGAAACCCCTTAAGCTGTCCCACAAGTTTGTCTATAAAGAATGATTGAGATTCTTTATTTCTAATACTGCTCTCACAGAAAGATACCCTCATATTATATTTAATCAAAAACATTATTATAAATATCTCTACATCTACCTTTTTTCGACAATGCCAAGACCGGAACTGGAATAATAAATATTTCATTTATGCATTATTTGGCTGTCCATATTTGTCCTGGAAGTTGTAGCGAATGGTCCTAGTCAAAGTCCTAGTCCAGAGCCAAAGTGTGGTTTCCATATACTACTTACATTCCATACTTTACTTATACTACTCATCTTCCATACAAGTAGTATATGGAATATAAGTAGTATATGGAAACCGGAATTTGGTCCAGGGAACCACTTAATCTGTCCCGCAAGTTTGTCTATGAAGAATGATTAAAATTCTTTATTTCTAATACGGCTCTCCATATAACATTATATTCAATCAAAACATTAAACATTATCTCTACATCTAACTTTTTCCACAATGCCATAACCGGAACTGAAATCAAACTCCAATTATGTCCCTACATTTATGCATTGTTTGGCTGTCCATATTTGTTCTGGTATATAGCGAATGGCCCTAGTGCTTTATTGTGTGATTGTAAGGTTACATCACCGCCATGAATTCACTGATATGACCGAATTATACCCATGGTTGTAGCACCGCAATACCATTTTGATGAAGTCGTAAGGGCAGTTAACCTGCGAGCCAAAGAGCTCATGGTCGCACTCGTAAAGACCGGCTTCACACGTTCTATTGCCATCGCTCTTTTCACCAAGCCAGTGAAAGCAATGGTCAGCAGTTGTGTGTTATATCTAATAGCTACAGACAGATTTTGTTACAGTGCGTTCCAGGAACGGCCTTTATATGTCATCATGCGATTCAAATAGGGGAACATAATAATACGTGATTGTTATTCATATCTATTACTATCCTATTCAGGTGGTGATGAACACAGAAGATGAATTAATACAATCGTTGACCGATTTCTTACGTTGCTGTGCTTGCAGTTACTTGATGTAAATATCCATATTCATGAAAATCGTAATCACTTCTTGTGGTTTGGCAAATACCCCTAGTTCTATTATTGATGGTTTTATGGGTTTTTTTTTCAAATCTGACTTTGAAGCAAATGTTCACCGATTGTTGTAATTAAATAGTATTACAAGCAATGATTTTCTGTGGACATGATCCTCAACGCAAATAAGCTAAGCTAGACCCTGATTCCATCCCAGGTAGGTGATATGTGTTGCATATTATGCATCATTAGCTCACAAAAGCTGTGCAACCCACGGCTTGATTAGGGAGGAAAGACTCGCTTGATAAGAAATACTCGTATCAATTTATCATCAACAAAATGCTCGTTGAAAGATAAGATTCTGATGTCACATCTATCAATTTGCTAGAAGAATAGATCTCTATGAAGCGGAATTATCGGACATCAGCAACTGTCTGGTCCAAGCAGAGTCACATTAAGATACTGGCTTTTTATCGTGTGCGATAAACAGAGGCTTGTGTAGCAGCAACCCATCATTCTTTTTTAACATAGCCGAGGGTAACCAACACGACGGAGCCTTTTGTTGTTGGGCAGTGAGAGGTAATTGGAGTATTGGGACTCGCAACGTACAAGCACCCCTTGATATAGCGGTATGTAATTCTAGTGGAATATTTCTCAAAAAGCCCAGCGCTATTCATCTTCACACAGCTGCCTTTGGTTCTTTCTCTGTGCTTGTTCTTGTGTGGAGAATCCACTGCTCATAGCTCTGTGTTTATGGCATTACTTTTGCGCTGGTACACTAAATACCGCCAGTTTTTGTGAGCTGTGCAATTTCCCCTCGCTTTCACTGAAACTGAAATATTATAGCATGACAGATACTTCTTCATACTTCCACTTGTCAATCGAGCCATGAATTCCTTGGCATAGGCGGAGGACTTGTACAAAAAGAAGGTATTTTATTTTTTCGGCGACAGCTGTATAAAAAATAACACCTCTTTCTTCGTCAATATCAGCCAGGCGACATGCCGACGTTGGCATGCCTTCGGATACGTATCATTCATGGCTGTTTCAGTCACACATTCATTCTGCTCCTGATGGGTTCCATCAAAACAAGAAGAGCTCGACCAGGACAATATTGGCTTACCAGTTGTTGGGAAACGGTCCATGTCACCTTGTTGCTTTTCCCTGGGGTCTATCGCCTGACATCACATATATATGCCGCCCAGTATGTCCAAACGAAGCCTTCAGGCATCCCAAGCAGTCCGTTCAGATAATCCTTTCATCTGGTTCACTACCTCCGAACCAGGCCTCTTTCCCTCTGCTTCTATTATAAACGAAGAGTTCTCTTGTTGAGGCCTTCCACAAACCGTTGCTTTTATAAGACTTCCTTAGATTTGCAAACTGATAAGAACGTTGTCCCCTATATTTCTTTCCCTTAATAGCCATAGAAAGCATGCCCTCTTATCGGTTCTTCATTCATAATTCCAAGAAACCTTTCTAAATATTTCAACCGTTACCTGATATTCTGGACGGCCAAGTATTCACCTTGTTTATTGTAATACACCTAGCATCGTAGAGGCGAGCTAGTCCGGCCTTGACCAGCCTGTAACTCGTTCCTCCTCAGGATTCTCCTTGAATAGAGGAAGTACCGTATCCTGGTAACTGAATACCCCCTTTGGAGTGGCTGCCACAAGAGTATTTGTTGCAGGTATTGCAGTTGCGAAATCGTAGAGTCGCAGGCAGATGGTCCTATGTATTCCCTATATAAGGAAAAGTATGTCCGCTGGAAAAAAAAGCTATGCATCTTTTTATATATATAATATGTGCTATCCACCCGAATAGACAGCTGGGCGGGGCTTCTATTATTTCTCATCTGCTAGGCCGACTGTGGAAGCACTTTTGCTTTCGATCATTTGTCCTTTCAGAAATAATAATTCAATTACTAAATGTTAACGATGGTTAAATAACACAGTAAAGAAATGAAACAAAGGATCTCATAAAAAAGATGGGGAAATATAGAGAGGGATATTGTGCATTCTCTGTTTGCTATTCATGCCTGAATTTGTGCCTCGAGAAAGCAAATTGATTTGAAGGGACAATGAACACACCGGTGGCTTGATAAGATGTACCAAGTCACCTAGGGGGAGCTGTCTTTTAATCAACTGAGGAGGAGATGAAAGGACTTGAGCGTGAAACATTCGCGTGCATCGTAGTCACAGGTTCTCTCAACCAAGCAGGACTTCTTGTGAATAAAAAGATGGAAGTCGACGGCTGCAACAAGAAGAAATATTTTCTAATCAGACGTGGGACACCCCGTCTATATATATATATATATATGCTCCTAGGCTATCCCCCAAGCCCCACCCACCCACCTCACACACGTGCGCACACAGAAAGCTCTTTCAAGTAACGTGTGACCCAAAAAACGGTAAAAAATGTTTAACCTATTAAAAAGACATTCACAGGTTTTTACACTTCTTCAAGTTCTGGAATTAGCTAACGCCATGCATGGTAATGATAACGACCTTGAAAATAGTATTCATGCACCAAGACTTGCTCTTTATGACTGTTCCAAATAAAAGGGTAAAGGAATAGCCATATAGACAATACTTTAAATGATTAAATGAAATATGCAGCTAGCATACTCATAATTTGCACACTGCAACAATATTCTTAAATGCATATAAAATATCCATAAATCTATTGTCGAACGGTAAAAGATATCATGACATCGGAAGTAGCAAGCAATGAGGACACCTCTGAGGACTGTTTAGGTTGACCATTGAGCTAAAAACTGCTGTTATATTTACATATAATACATATACAACAATTAAGTATGGGAATATTATAACCATGGCAGAGAATTGATATTAGAAAGATCTTTCTAATGCTTTCTAAAATCTTTCTAATGCTTCCAATATCAATGACCACCCTTCAATGATTTGTTGAAACGTACCTGTCTTGTTAAACCCGACATTATGGTAAGTGATCACAAGTCCATGCATGAACTCGAAGCAGCAGATCAATTTGTATATATATACATATCCCTAGAGACCAGTTAAAAAATACATGAACCAATCCTCATTTCCTGTCCTTTCAAAATGTCCGATAAGATTGGCATGCTGCTTGAGGGACAAGGGGAGCCCTAACAGGAAGCCTTCCCTCTACGATCCGATGAAGAGATCGCTGGGGGCAGGGGAAGGCATCCTGGTGGTGGCTAATGGTACTATGGAGACGGATAATTTTTCGTCTATAGATAACAAAATGAACTAACCCTCCCCCTTCCATAACTGCGATCATCATCATTTTTTTACCAACGCGACGACGGTGCTGCAAAGGTGTCGGTCAACTGCCTTTGGCAAGCAGTTTTGGTGATTATAGCTTGGGGTGGGCGGGAGATATAATATTGCTACATTGGCAATTATTACATTTGCTTCAAAAGAGTTTTCAATCCAGACAGTTAGCATGTTATGTGAAGTTAATCGTCCTCGGACGATGATACTTTTCTGCCATGGCTGAAATAGTTGAATATAATCAAAATATCGATATATTCAAAATCAGCAGCAATATTTGTGAATTTATTTGTTACACTTATTCATTCTATTATTCGTTTTAATCATTCATTATTTTTCATTAAATCAGTCGTTTTGGTTGAATAATCATAATTAAAGAAATATCATTTCAAAAAGTCCTCTTTACTTTTGCAAAGGCCGCTGAATGATTAGGGTTTTCAGGTTGAGAATATTCGATGATAACATAACCTTATATGTAGTCTTATTCCATTATATATTAAGTACTACTTTCCCAAACCTTTTAAAAAGTATTCCCGTAAATAGTCTGGGAAAGGAAATTCTATGGCAAACCTTTATTTGTATATAAATCTCTTGACGGATATATAATTTCCATCTGTTTCTCTAAGACCAAACCGGATTTCAGAAGTTCAAAAGCAATGATAAGATAGTTGCTGCTGAATTTAGAATTGATATGCTTCTCTTCGATGAGCTGTTTTGGGTTTAATTATCTCGTTTTTGTACGCTCCCTCAGTAATCCATCTAGATTAGAGAGCCGCCGGAGATAATGCTTTCTTTTTGTGAGGTCTGCTTGAGGGAGGCATACCTGACTGTTTGCCTTGCCACCTAGAAAGTGTGTCTAGACGCCATCTTGTTTGGTCAAGTAACATCGGAAGGCATGGGCCGAGAGCTGACCATTTCCGCCAAGCTGGTCCTAAGGAGCTCAGGTTGTGTTGGTGGCGAATGATACCCGGGGAGGGATTTGAAAATGGCTGGCTTGCAACAAGGAGCACGTACCATGTCTGCTACAGGATAGCGATGTGTGTCATTTATTAGCTGTGGCCAGCGCCCAAGTCTATAGTATTGCCTTACCACAATGGCATATGTGATGGCCTTTGAGAAGCTCTTCAGATATTCTGTCTAAGAAGAGGTAAACACTCTACAGAGAACAATATCTTACATATTGAACCCATAAGTCAACAGGAGACTCTGCTGGCTCCGCTAGAGCAAATGATATGTTTTCACAGTTTGAATGGATCCTTGCTTTTATATCAAGATAAATAGTGCAACCTCATATTGAATCGATATCGTTTCCTCGACAAGGCCTCGACAGTGTGTGCTATAATAGGAGGATAATGTAGTCGGTCCGCTCCTATCCAGCTGCCACTCGGGCTTGGTCCTGACACAGTGAGATCTTATCTATCCTTATCTTTATCGGCTAACCAGCATCGTAATGGCCTATCGATCTTATCCGTCATCATCCATCAGACCTGTCTTCACATTGCTGTGGTGAAAAAACTCAGGCTAGAAATCTCGAAGAAACAAAGTACTTTTGAAAGTCGAGATTGAGGGTGATAATTATCGCCTCCTCCCGACGCTCTAAGATGTAAGATCCGTCCCGATCTTGCTGATAAATTATCCTAAAAAAGGCCTAATGTACAAGTATGTACCCAGCTGGGGATGTGTGCCGCTACAGAATGCCCTGACAAACAGTTCTTATTACACAGGGGGTCTAAAGGCCAGCCTTCCAGTCTTCGATTCGTTCACGCTTCACTGTTTGCTTATCAGATAAAAGGTGTGCTCATATTATTTTCTCAAATATAGCCATTGCTTGCTGTAGGAACATACATCTTATAACGCTGCTCCTCTTGAGGTTTCTCCTGTAGTTATCCCTTGTTTACTTTCATCTTCCTGAGCTTCTTATACTGCAAGGCTAGTACAAAAAGATTGTGTTAGAGCATTGATGAATCAGATAGGTACTCTAGACTTCCTATTCATATACATATACAGTCCTGGCACCTATGTTTCAAGCCCCCCTGGGGGACATTATAAAGCACATTTTGATCGCATAGTCAGCATGGACCAAACAAGTCAGCAAATGACAAATGAATGGTGACTGGGCAGCTGCGGTATGCCTATCTCTGACATGTGCTTGCCAAAGCAAGCTTTCAGGAAAAGCCAAAGAAAATCCCTCCAGCAAATGCTCATCATCCAGCATTCAGTAGGCACGAACCTGCAAGAGGAAGTTATGATGACTGTGACAAGTCCTCCAAGCTGCCTGCTAAGTGAAGCAACAGAAAAAGATAAGACATTCCTTGCTCAGATTGCAGCATTGCCGTCTGGAATGTCAGGGGGAGCTGTTTCCATCGTGTTGAGTGTTCAAGTGAGACCTCCTGAGAGGGTCAGTAAGATGCTCCCACAAGATGATGGATAGCCTGGGAGGCTGTGGGCTGGAGGGAGAAGGGAAGCCCACTGGTTACATCGCTGGCTTCCCTGTGGAGTTGGGACGCAAATCTTTAATATCCTCTCATGTGCATGGAGGAGGTATATTACACGCTAATAGCTCTGAGGGAAAGAAAACTGCATAATATTTTACTAAGTTACTATCTTCATACTCAGAATGACCACAATAATAGAGAAACGTCTTATATATATATACACACACAGCGATATATATGTAATATATATGTTTAAAACCCAGAGTTCACTTTAAATGTTGTGATGGAATTTAGGCTTATAAGTTCTATATTGCTTGTAAGGTAATTCCTTAGTTTCGGGGCTTTGCTGTACATTTACTTGATGATAGCCAGGGACAGAACAGCTGGGCCGAAGATGGTATTGATATCAATAAATTGAGTAGTATTACTTAGTCCGAATTGGTATCGAAAGCTACAGCAAGGGGGTAAAAGGCAATGGCAATGCATGGAACGATCAGTTGAATGGTATTGCCTATAAGTCCTAACCGACAAGATAGGGTTTTCGGTATGGCCTCTCCTCAGCGCCAAATTCATTAGACGCCTAACTGAAAGGGTTCGAATTACCTACCAAAAATGGAAACTGTAATGGGAAAACAAGAATAAGATGTCAATAAATAACATTATACGGGAAAACCGGCGCCCCAAACCTTCGCCGGTAATCAATCGAAAATACCGACGTATTGCGGAAAGGAGAACTAGTTTTCGACAAGGTAATAGAACGACTGGGGACCCGAGTGCGAGCTCTAATCCCCTTATCTAGAACTTCTCCAGAGGGGGATAAGCGTCTTTGCCACCTCGGAGAAAACACATCGATAACTCCTACCGGAGATATCCGTCAGACTTTTAATCAATGTAGGGAAAATGCATACAGCTACGGTCTTGGGTAGAAAGTATAGAGGAATATCTAGGCATCCTGCGTCTCTTCGCATTCAAGGCCAGAAACATAGTAATTAAATACGTCCTTTGCGCGAATATTCTCACAGAAACTCAATGCTGTTGCAGTGCCATGACAGAGCCTTTGTATCTGCGAAAGAACCATGGCATTTGTATTCAGAGTATGGAACACAGGAAAGCATAGTATTGTGAAAAGGGAAGTTTCATCCCCATTGTGGTTTCTCTATCCTGCTTAGCACTGTTATTCTTGTAACGGCCTGTCGTTTATGGCTCACACCAGTCTATAGATGAATGATGACAAATGGAGTAGTGGAATATCCTCATATCTCACCCGATATTCTCAGGTGGCTATAGGAGTATGAAGGTTGTGCAATGTTACCCGAGCTTACCCCGAACGGAAGGGAGATGAGCAACAATGAGCAACTAAGATACATTTCAACTTGGCCGACATGGAAAGACCCTCCCATGGAGAAAAGTGAGAATGGAGCATAGCGAATTCCCTTGAAACATCCAAGCAATGTGCTTTTAGCGTGGGAAACACTACAATTGATGTTTATCGAGGCGGTTCACCGTTAAGCTGCCGTTGCCTGTGTCATATAGAAGATCTATTCTTCATAGATGATATCTAATATAGTATAAACATCCGCTAGATTCTCTCATATTGCCTCCAAGTCTCTTTGCAAAAAAATTACCCCATGTCATATGAGTGTGTTAAGAGTGCACTGGTCAATATGGTTGTCACACGGATGGGCCTGGTCCGGGCACACACCAAGCCTCTGGTCAATAAGCCCCAAGGATATGCATTAAGTGTCGCCTCCCATTCAAACATTACCGAATTGGAAATCTCAGACAGAACTGGCTTGCCTCTTGCTCTGGGTGGTTAAATTGGTGTAAGACATGGCCTAAATTCGCAGTTCTACATGGAGCTCAGCTTGAGCATCTCTTAAGCCCTGACAATCCTCTCTCATATATATATATATATAAGAGTGTCATGCTATATATAACCTGACATTCTTGATGTTCCCTTCATCCCATTATCATGGGGATCAGGTGATGTATATCCTGGCTTTGTTTAGATTTGGGGGCATATCATTTGTGGCAGGACTATAAGTATATCATATTTACAAATTTCTTACTATACCGGCCATTATTTGTGTGTGGTCAATACCAAATGCATTTATTGGGTTGGACAAATAAAGCCTCATTGTATAGCTGAAATTTATTTAAAATATTTGAATTTTCTGTGAAATATCTATTCGGAAAGATGCCACGGACAGGCGGTGTTGTTTGAGGAATATCCAATATGCTACAATTTATCTTTATCGCTCTACGCTGTATAGGAATCTCTAATATACAAATGCTGCCTTGCACCGGGTCCTGGTCCAACGTCTTTGACTAACAAGAGAGCCTGCACTTCGATAAACTGGTCTGGTGCCCAAGGCAACATGTTCCGAGGCCACAGCGCAGAAAGCCATTAGATTAAATGTCCTTGCAGCCCTCCCTCCAGACTGCGATTCGCCAATGAGATTATGTAATCACCTCTCGCGGAGAATGCATCCTCTGGGGGAGATTTAGAATTAAATATTGCATGTCCTATGGGATGTATTCAAAGGATTCACAACCCCTGACCCCCTTCCCTCCTACAGGGTGTATAAAAGGAACGAGTTCTGTTCAATAATCTGCAGTAATAGCCAAAGCCTTAGGACAAGTACGTGGCAGGTTTGGGGTACGCTGCGAGCAGGACAAGAAGGTCAATTCAGTGGTCATCGTGGGATATACTCGCCGAAACCGACCTGAATTTAGAAGAAAACTTTACCTGAATTGTATTCTTTCTATCAGGATTCTCCAGACCTCTGAACCGTGAGCGCAAATGAAAGGCATTGGCGTTGGCCGAAGTACTTCAAAAGCATTGCCCTTAGATCGGAAGCTTGTGGAATATAAAACTTAACAATCGATACAGGTTAAGTCGTTCAGCTTAACCTCCATTCCCCTGCTAAAGAAGGTCTCTGCGCAAAGCTAATGAGTTTGATAGCACGTGGAACTCACCAGTTCTATATGGAAAAGCGTTGTGGAATACAACATTTGGTCACATGCCTTACATTGTCTCCATTACAACTATCCATCTTTCCCACACGTTGGCCAGGTACGAACTAACTTCTTACTAAGGGGCTCCACTTTATTGTTTTTCACTAAATAAATTAAGACAAATTGTAGTGATGGGGATTAGTGTGAACTAACCGTCATCAGAGTCCAGGTTGGTGACGTTTACTTGTGCAAC
Organism: Sthenelais limicola; assembly: GCA_942159475.1. Classification (NCBI taxonomy): domain Eukaryota; kingdom Metazoa; phylum Annelida; class Polychaeta; order Phyllodocida; family Sigalionidae; genus Sthenelais; species Sthenelais limicola. The sequence goes on along the minus strand of OW804094.1, from coordinate 31,000,439 downwards.
AGTTACTGTTTTATATACTGTGCCCACGTGACTGATTGCTTTCTGTATTCAAGCTTTGGTCAATTATTTCTAGATGTTCATTTCCATATTCATGATTGGAGATCAGCGTGGTTGAGCGGTGTAAAGTGCTGGCTTTAGACTAGAGGCATTACAATGTTGTGGGTTCGAATCCTGGTACGTAAGGCAGGTCCCCCCCTCCCCCACTACCCACACCCACACCCAATCATTAGGGGAAGACCAAGTGTATGTACTGACTTAGCCCGGGTGAAACAACATTGAAAAGTCCCCTTGTTATAATCTAACTTTGGTAAAGGTTTCCAAACTTCTCCTAGCAGGAGAACTTTGATAGATGGCATATTTCACTTACCCTGGAGATTGAGTGAAAAATATTCCTCCCGCATCCGTCCACCAACTCGCTTTAATCATTGCATATAGATACATTTGTTGGAAAATTACCCGTCACATCTGTGGATTCACTATAATATATAGTTACTATTCCTAGATTATCGGCATATCTTTTATGTCAGCTTTAAACCTGATGTTACGTAACCGTACATAACACATACGAGAGAGATAGTTAACTTTTAAACTACATACTGCAGCAATCGCAGATGGCTAGAATTATACCATACAAAAAGACACGACCAATCCTCGCGATGTTCCGCAATGTGTGAGATACAGAGGGACTATCCATTGTCCTCGGCAGTTCATCAATTACTATTACAACCGGTGATCATCAAGTAATTAAATTTCTGAAGTGTACGTGGCTCCATAAATCACAATCAAATAAAATTAGGAGAATCTCCCAGAAGCATAAACTCTTTCCGTCGGAACGATATCGTAAATCAGTGAGAGCATATTGATTTAGAAATTCTCAACGCTTTATCTTAAAGCAGCGGGCTTAGGAGCATCCAGGAGAAAAAGATCCATGCCTTGTTTTTTAGGAGTGGTCCGCTTCCCGATGGCAATTATCTTAAATGATTTTTATTAAGATAGCTACCATACTTACTAGGTCGTCCATTGAAGGCGGGAATGCCTATGGATGCGCATACCAATAGATCCAAATCAATTTGCTGAACATGTTATGTCATTTATGTATCTGCATGCTAATTGAGGGGACCTGTCTCTTGAGATTATGGCCTGCCATGATTTGCAATTTTGCACGTTGCTGTGGACTCTTTTCGACCAGTTCTTCTGGTCGATGAGCCGAGCCTACGGATAGACTTGAATAAAGGTCGATCTTGTATTAACGGAATTGGGGCAGAGAGAAGAGAGCCCCCCTACTTGGTTTCTGATTTAGCGCTGACGGAGAGCAATACATATGTGAACACTGTGGAGACCAGCAATAAGATTCTGTACACTTCCTTTGTTTGGAATGGGACAGAGGGGAAGTTGAGACATGTGTGGCTGGGTTTGTTGGCAGTCACCGCACGGGGGGTGCCCATAACTTTAGGTCCCTCCTGGGTTGCGTCAGTGCTGAGAAGGTCGTCTAGGCGTTCCTATTGACTGACCCGCGTGTGACTGGAATAGAGGTGCATCTTGTCTTTTCCCTCCGGAGATTCCCCTTCTGTAGGTGCCTGATGGTTCTGTCTACCCAAATTCTACAGGGCACATTACTGATTGGGTGCAAATCATGGTGTCTTACTTGGTTATAGGCGCTGGGAGGCCAAGGTTTAAGAGCTTTTGGTCGTTTCCCTCTTGTGCTTAGAGTTGGACCCTGGCAGGACCATCTAGGTTGCGGAATGCTTATTGGCCAAATTATCTTTATCAGAAACATACAGTGATAGGAAGGGCAGCGCTGAACATGGGAATATGACCATTTAGCAGTCAAGACATGTCCCGAAATATCTATGGCTGACAGACTTGACGGTCTTACCCGTAAATCAGAAACATTACTACATGTATTCCGATTTCTGAATGTTTATAGTCTTATTTCGTTACCCATGCCCATAGTATCTTGGTCAAAATGTTTTTTCTGTGAACGGAGGATTTGTCTTTTCGTGGTCGGCAGTCGTTTAAGATGTTTTTTTCAACATATATATTATACATACCCTCAGCATTGTTCAATGGAAGTTTCCTAGACATGAGTCATGAGACATGAGAATGGCTTTCTAATATAGGTTGTTTGAGAAGGCAAAAGCATGGAATAAGATATTTATTGCCCGGTGAGTGATTATGCTTACTGTTTACAATATATGAGACATAGGCACGGGTAGAGTTGGGCCCAGCGATTGCTTCAGCAATTTCCAGCACGCCATTGGGTCTTCAGTGATGGTGGTCCATCCTGCACTCTTACGAGCTATGCAATCGAAGTCAAGCTGTTGATGCTAGCTCAGTGAGTGGAAGTATGAGGAAGGGGACCTATGGGAATGATGTGTACTTGGGCAAAGGGCTTCAATGGTCTGCTCGTTGTGATTAATGAAAGCTTGCTGCGGGGCGAACATTGCCATACAATAATGAAAAGTACTTGGCGTCGGATGGGGGGTGGGGGACAACGATGAACAAATGAATCCAGTCACTGTTCCATACATGAGATGGAATGATACTACCACATAGACATAGAAAGCAACCCCTTGTGAAGCATTTCATATCCATGCTAAAAATTGTCGAGTGCATGTATGTCAATAGTCACTAGCATTGCCATTTTGTTGTCACCAGCAACCTGGCTAATTGTGTTTAATGCATCTCGTATCGGCTTTTTCCAAGAAGAGCATCAAAACCTCGAAGCCAGAACTTGGGGCAGGAGGAATTCCTGTGACTAGTCGTGAACATCTCGAATATGTTAGATAACCATGACATGGGATATTTGCCCCATTTGAACGCAGACAGAAAGCTGACCCTGCGACGTCGCCTGCTCTGCGACTCGCACATGACGCACGGCGGCGATGTGATAGGGGCTGGGGCGTTTATTCTCCGAGCTTGGGCTGGCAGATGACACTTGACTGGAGTGGCAGCAAGCATTAGGCATTCAATCTCACAGCCTCCCAGAGCCAAGCATGGGAAGAGAGCCGGGGCTTGTCGCTCCATTAAGCAGCGGGACAGAAGACAGCTACAACTGGCGATGGAAGGGGCAACGTATTCCAAGACCAGGCGAGAACTACCACTCCCCGATGAATAGAACTTCACATACAATATTTCAAGTCCAGTTCACACTTCTAGGGCTAGTCTCACCACATTTGAAATGGGTTCTTTTTCAATAGCCTCAAAGCAAGCATATTATCAACACCTCGTTGTTTCTCATCAAGGACTTCATCGTGTGTCGTTTGCCATATTACAATGACACCCAGAGTTACAGGCGCCACATTAATGAGTGTGATTACCTCTGTCAAATTAATTCAAATTTATGTGAAATTGATGGAGGCGGAATCGTCCTTTTTATGCTTTCAAATTAGACCAGACCATTATCAACAGGTTCCCATAGGGAGGCATCGCCGGTGCACATCGAGCAAATAAACGTTGTTTTTCCTCTAAGCAATTGGGTGGGAATGTTCAGATGGCCATAAACTGTAACGGTCATCGGTCCATCTATCGAGCATCAGACATTCAATGAGATTTATTGCAGTGCATTTTTACCCAAATATAACACCTACTGACAGTTATTTAAGGCACCACGGCTGTTCGTAAAGGGAATACCATCTCCTGTCCATCACTTTCCTCTCTAGTGACTGACTTCAAATCACCAAACCTCTTCCCAAAGATCACCGGCTCTATCATTAATCCTAGAGCTAACATCTTCTGCTAACTACTCTTAAACAACAACAGTTCGTGGTTAAGGTAACGATATGCATCCTAAAAAAGAAAATCTTTGCTCTTTAGAGAGGACTTGCCTGGAGATGATTGTGATTGCAGTAATTATAAAACAGGCATGTCATCATATGAAAGGTCAGTAGTGAGATAAGAAGACCAACTTCCATTCACTGTCATTAGTTCTGGGTGATATTACCTCGCGTCACACTCCTCGCTCTCCGGGTTGCGCCATTTTACTTGTCTAAATACAATTTCCGGTGTCAACGATCAGCAGGAACTATTTACTGATTTCAGGCCATATTCATATTTGTTGACATCCGACGGGATATTTCTGACTTCCTTCGTCGGGGGCAATCGCATTGAAAACATTCTATCGAGACAGCATTCTAATACTGGATGTACATGCGCGTATAGCTGTTGGCAAATTTAGTGTTGGCTTCCTAGGGTTTCTGACATTACGTCAAACTTATTTTTAGTTCTTTGTAAAGGTGAGGTGATATCGCATATATATACAGACCGTCCCCAGGTTGTTTTTCTTCATGGAAACATAGCCTACGTAAAAATGCTTAAAGTTATGTTTATGCTGATTTTAATTATGACGAGATCTTTCGAGCTTCCTTGCTCTTCATAAGGTTATGGAATTCGATTTCTGCCTGCCCCTTTATTAATACGATGCCCAAATAATACGCCACAGGGGATGGCCTCAATATTCTGAGAATAAAATAGGACTTTTTATTTGCCCCTTTATGCTCTATCAATGTTAATCTAATTATATAACTTAATATTGTATTATCAAAGTAGTTCATATGTTTAGAAATGCCTATAGCTGAGATCTATCACAATAATATTATAATTATGGCTTCACAAATCAGCTATGACCACATTTTATAACTGGAGGCTTGTGAGGTAGGGAATTGTGCTTACATACAGGCCATTCTAAGTGGTGTAATTTACAGCACCTTACCCCATAGAGCCAGTCGATTATACACGTTTAATAAGTTGCCAGACAACAGCTTTGCCCTTTTTGCATCAATTAATTCAAGTGCGCATTATTTGCTGTCCACCTCTAGGTTCCTGAGTTCTAAATCATGTCAAGCGTTTTCTCCACGGACAATGTTAGTTCAAGATGTCAGCTAGGCTAGTAATTTTGGCCTAAACGTTAGCTCACTCATCATTTTTGTGGCATACTCCCGCCGGGCACCTCGCTCCCTTTGATTATCCTGAGTAATAACAACCACTACCCGGCATAGATCACCTTCCGATGAGGCTAAATGTGATTACAGATTGCCAAATAAAGCAACGTAGATCACATTGCTTCGGTAGCATGGTGACAATAATGTTTCTATAATTCCAGTAAATCGTATCATGGAACATCATCCTTTCACAGGGCTGAGTGTACTCTAATAATAGCCACCGTGTGCTCCTCCCCCAATGCGTATCGAACACGTCCATTAACTTCCGGTTTATTGAGGGATTAACCAAATGTCGTCTGCTATGCCTTGTTCTTGTGAGAAAGACTCAGGAAATTATTGACTCTCCCCTCCTCCCGCTCCACATGTATTGATCACGACTAATAGGATGACAACAATGGTTTCACTCACCGTATGCAGGCTTTTTGTGTATTCTATGAGCAATTGTCATTATTTTAAGCAGAGTAGAAGGTTGCTTCTGTGAAGAACCCTTCGGGTTGTACCACATCTGTCACCACAAAGGGTGTTTAAACCCAACCATTCAGCCTGCCCCAGATGCAACTCGGGGGCTTCTAATCAACCTGGTATTTTATGCACATCCTCAGGAGATATGTTACCCTGCAAAGGCCAGTTCAAGCCGGTTGTATTCACTGACCACCGGCAGGCGTTAGTCATTTCAATAGGATGGGTTGCTCAGAAAACCCCTACCACGTATCTTACATACATTATAGAGAACACTATATATATAATACCTTTCTTATTCTAACATACCCTTACTGCACCTAGAGATTGCAATAGAATTGAATATAACACTCACACAACGTACCATCCGAGAGAGCTAAGACGCCATCATCCCTTAATTTATAATGTTTCAATGATGACAAAACCCATCAGGCCTTTTTCATGTCCTCCCTAAGAAGTGACACACAGAGCAGGAGATTCAACCCTCCAATGTCAACATCAGCCGGCACTAATCCGATAAAAGATACAAAGACAAGGGCCACGATCTTCAGATTGAAACAGTCCTTTGAATATGGTCGACATTTGGAATTCCAGTTAACGTCAAATAGAGTTGAGGCTGACATTCTCCAGTGCTGTGATAGGCTTCGTTCTGTTTTAAAGAAAAACTTAGAGATGGGTATCAGGACAGCTCTTTGAGCATTAGACGATAAAAACTTATCATTGAATGTTTAAATCTAGATACCTACCGAGGTCTCTTTTTGGAAGTTTGGCTAAGGCACAATTATAAAGAGAGTGTTTCCATATTATGTTAGGTCATACTGGTAATTCATTCAGGAAAGCCCGTGCTTTATTATGTTGTCCTAGTCATATGCAACCAATGGGCAATGTGATGTATTAATGCTTACAAACCTCAGGTCCCTACTTTCAATTAATCTGCATTCGTCCGCCTTGCTGCTGCACCTTTTACTCTCCTTGATAAATGCCATATGCAAATTCAATGTGATACATCCTTCCCAAGGGGTTTATATGTGTTTATGAAGCACTCAAGCGAGTGCTTACTTCCCTCATCGCCTGAATGAAACATTTGTGCCTGGCTAAAAAGAAATTGGTATCTTGTTCGGACATGGAATTATATAAGAAATGCAGGAGCAGGATATATGTTTTTTCGTGTGTAAAGCACTACTGGCTTTCGAAAATGTCAAATCCCTTTCCCTCCGTAAGTTATTTATTGCCCGAAAAAGCACTGTCTTTGCTCACCCTGAGCTGAGGGTATAGTATATATCCATGGCCTTTGTAATTTACTGGAATGCCGCTCGTCAGTGCGACTAAAAGCTGCATGAAATCTTTTATTTACGGATCGGTGGAGTTTCATCATATTAAATGTATAATGCACCATAAATATAATTGAATAATATTGGGTAGGTGTCTTTCCAGACCGGGATACAGAAGGCCTATTTGAGCAGCTCTCTTTGCATTCTTTGAATAGAAAGAGCGAGAAAAAAATTCATTATAATAAATTATTACTCGGAGAGATCGTCAGGGAAGCACTTGATTGAGCTATATCGTTAGTCAACCCCTAAAGGCAGTAACTGCAGGCTACATAAAATAATAAGTCTTTTACTTGTGTGTTGTTACTTTCTGCGAATAATGGCAGAGTTACTATAGCTCTCTATGAGATTAAGCCAAGTAAAGACAATAAAATATAGATAAGAGAGGACTTTGATGTCCAGAATCTTACACGCGAAGTGGGGATGGAAGTCTGGCCAGAGAATCTTGCTTATATAGAATATATATATAGAAGATTTTGAGGCCTGGAGAGTTGTACTAAATAACCATGCACCTGTCGACCTGACGGACAACACACACCATCTCAAAACCAACTTGTCTCTGAGAACTTATCAAACAATCTTATGAAATAATCACTTGGAAAGAAAGTAATACGTTCTAGCTGACCCAAATTTTAAAGAGGATATAGATCCCTAATATTACTTGGCTTGCCATAAAACATTGCTAAATCCATCAGTACCCGGAGTAAGATTGATTAATAATAGCAGGCGGGAAAAGGGTGGTAGCTGCAATGTCCTTCGTTCTTTCCAACTGCCAATATATTTAGCCTGGTATCGATTGGTGCTTGGAGAAACTGGGCTTAACGGTCATAGCCTATTTCCGACTGTGACAATATTTATGAGAAGTTCGTTACGGTTATATGACGATTAGACATAGGCTATTCGGAATCAATTGAAGCTTGTATCTCCTGATACCTTCCCCCATTTCCCCATCCTACTTACGGTCGACAGACGGTTGCAGGCCTTGTACAGCTTGAAATGGACTGTGGATTCCCATGGGAGCAGCTATTTCGGAGGTGACTAGACACTGTGTCTATATTCAGATGATCGTTTTCACCATGTCACACAGACATGTTATTATATATGTTGGTCTATCCAGACATTTCCCTGAGATATTGGATATCAGTCGGTATCCTGTTTCATGAGACTTCTTGAATCCATGAAAATGTGGTGGTTTGCACCGGCTTCTAATCATTTATCATTTTTACATCTGTATGCAGACTTATGTATGGGTGAAAACCTTGAAGGAACCCCTGTCCCACTTTCATATCTCGTTTTTCATACAAATTAACTTACCCGTTGCACTTGGCCCGAATGATTGATTCGGTATGTCTCGGAAAACACAGGAAGTGCGAGCTTCTCGACAAAAACCTGAATTAGTCTTCTCCCCATCTGACAGGCAACACCTCAGGAGATATTCGCGAACACGTTCACCCCTTTTAGAGCGTGCCATATTGAACATATTGTTTGCTACACCGCCTAAACCTTTCTCATATACTACCATTTTCATTGCCTGAATGCCGACGAATCTTATTTAGACATATTTACGATAGGATTAAGTAGGTTTCCGATGAATTCTCCCTGGAGAAACCTTTGATTATGCCATACCTTATGAGGTCAATAAAGAGGCCATTTTTCATAAGACATAGACAGAAAATCTGAATAGTCTGTCTGCACAAAGGAAGTAAATATGGATATATTCATAGATTACACCAAAAGAAATGCATTTCCAAATAGGTATGACACGAAATTAACTTTCAAGACCAACCGCGTTCTAGTGATTATATTTGCCTCGACATTGGCCTTGCTCGGGATGAATATATAGGGGTCAGCACCTCCATATTGTCTGTCTGTTATAACGGGTTCAGTTACCATAATCATGCGGCCCCTCCGTCCCAGAATTACCGATCTAGAATATATTACTGGTTCGTGTTATTCCAGCGAGGTTTATTCTTCTTTAAAGGAGCCACAACAGCTTAACATCCTGGCTCAATACCAACATGTATATATAGATGCAGCAAGCGCAGACTGCGTTGACTCTCTCATGTGTTTACTTTCAAAACTATATTGTTGTAGATAGGTAAATGCATCGTTTACATGTTTCTCATTGTTGCTTATTTAATGTTATGATGGGGTGAATTGTGTATTTTCATAAATTGAACCTCCTGATTTTCAACGAAACGAAATATAGTTTCTCTTTTCTTCCATAGAAATTATTTGTTTGTTTAACGTTAATTTACTACCATAACCTAAATAATAATGATATAAATAATGTCAGGAATGCATATTGTCAGGAACAGACATGAATTCTTATCACGATTCGTAAAACATGAAGTCCTTGGCAAATGTTGTTTGCGATTATAGATTTAAAATTAGCTTTCAAAAAAGCATGCAACTTTAGGTACCGTATACAACATGTATATATATATAATATATAATATGTACGTACTAAGTTAACAATAATATGGTGCATACTGGTACCTCACAATCTCCATTCTTATATGATTTCTTGCGCGTTATATGCACGTCATATTAAATCCTATTTTGCATAAGATTGTGTTGAAACACCCCATTATATATGTATACGTTGTTTTGTTTGGTACTATTGCTCAGCTAAAGAGTTGCGAGCCAAATGCTGATGAAATTTAGGCTTCAACACGTGGGAAGTAGTTAGTGAATAATGTCACGATCACTGGTCGATATCGTAGTATTTACTTCGCGTGAGAATCCAGTTATATGTGGAGATGTGAGCTAAACGTTAAGATCCAACGTAGTGACCTTTCCCTGTTTCCTAAGTCTCCATGTACAGAGTTCATTGCTGCCTGAGGTTTGCGTGGCATGCGTGTTTATGATCAGATAATGGTCAGTAATAGCTTGTTTATGTAGTTTGGATGGACTGACCAGGGACCTTGGCAGTGGACGGTACCGGTATCCACGATTTACCAGCCATTCATGGCATTACACCAGCGGCCAGATTTGCTACCTCTGCCAAGTCTTTGTGCCTCTATGTATTATCACACTCACAATGACCTGTAGAGATGAACGAATAAAGGAGAAGATACTAATACCTCATGCTGTACTGTATCTAAACCCATACGAAGCACCAGGCAGTAAATCCGAAGAACTCTCCCATTGTATCCACGCATATAACTTATATTACGCGATTTGGGAAACAGTTATATTTCATCGCATTGTTTACATTAAATTTTATTACATATTTATCACACTTTTTAACTTAAAATATTAGAATCAATTTGTTCAAATCAATAAGTGAAGTGAACCAAATCATAGAGGTTATACCAACCCTTGACCTTGCCAGTTCGATCCTCCATAAGAATGTCGCGCCGACGAAGGACCCCGCGGGTAAAAACTTGTGTAAACTGCAGGCCTAATAAGTGATCAATCTAGAAGCCTTTCCTCCGCAACTGGCACCCCATCCTTCAGCGCTATGAATTATTCCCTTCAGGTATAAATGGAATTGCGGCCGTTCTTGAACCCACGCCCTAGCTCACCCACCTCCGTCCACGAGTTCCTTTCATCAATATATATCTGATTATAAGAACTTGTCTGGTCAGTCCTCTCAGCATTCCAAGGACCTTCCTTGATTGACTATTACATCTACCTGCCAGATCCTTTTGGATAAGAATCTGCTCGGGGAATTCGGATGAGGAAAGTGACTATAAGATGTGGTCGAGTGTTGGCAGGATAAGTGAGCCATGTTCATGTAGTTGGGGCGTATTAACATTTTTTTTAAAAAGATCTGTATCACACGGTTTTGAACTGTCAATATTTTGTTCAATAACAATGGATATATATAAAATATTTATGATTTTCCGGGGCTTTCTTATATTGGAGAACGTTTACCTTCTCTGCACTAGATGCCATTCGGTTGAGGTAATCTCGTGATGTGTTCCCAACACCAATCTCAATCACGAGTTGCTGATGAGAGTTGAAGGCCATACTGAATTCTTCAATCAAGGACGTCTACATTGGTCACTATTTTAGAGCAGGAATTGACTCCGACTTCATTTCTCAGAGTGGAGTTGATGCGCTAGACCAGGGTATATGAATCCATTTGGTCCCAGACTTTTCAATTTTAATCCCTGTTGGGAGCTTTAAAATTCCTACGGCCCCTCTGAGGATGAGCAAATTCATGACAAAATATAATTATGGTGGTGTTCCCGATTTAGTCAGTAATACTATCGGGTAAACATCAGTATATCTCCTGCTACTATATGCATGCTGTTATACTACTTGGAGAATTTTCATTCTCGGCAATCTAGGCTACCAATATTATCAGTGTATTTGATGATACTTACGCGATGTTATAAATATTAGATTGTCTATCATATTGAAACTAGTTAAACTACCATGCTAATTCGTAAATTAACCTATCGCGAAGTAAGGTCATCATAATTATATGATTTACTTATTGACATGACAAGCTGGCAAAAACTGAAATCCTGGAGTTATTGTCGCCTTTCAAGATGCAATAATTGAAAACATACTCTAATACCTAAAAAAAGATTAGCTTGTCCATGGATTTGGTTATTCAACAATTCGTCATATTTTGTATAGAAACGTGTATTTGTTTCCACATCACTGACGTCATTGTGCTAAGGCCCCTGAAATGGCAGTGAGTGTTGAACCAAAGATCAAAGAAACGCAAAAACTTTCGTTTGAATAGTGAATATGGCTGAAAAGTCCATTTGGATTCTGTTTTAAAGGATTGAGAGATAATACCTCAGAGATTGCATCGGCCTGCCAAAACATTCCCTAAACCGGATGAGAGAATCAGCACGAGTAAATTTCTCGCCATCGAATAATTCAATGTTTAATTTTAAGGATGTTTTCCCCTAATATTGGTGATTCTGCTGAGTTTCCACCCACAACTCGTAACATCTGTTTGCTTTCACTTTGTTTGAAATATTGCTTGCCCTTCCAGTTACATGAATGCTAGAGTTTCTGTGAAATTACTTTTGAATTATTGATTTTTTTCTTTCTGCAGGATACGATGGCTGTTTTACTGGACCATTTAAAGCGAGTGGCCTCCAAAGCTGATGTGAACAAGATGACTTCACAAAATCTAGCTGTTTGCTTCGGGCCGGTGGTTCTCTGCCCTTCTCCGCAACTTGCCACCGACATGGAAACAGCACTTGACTTCAAAAAACATATAGAGGTGCTACATTATCTGCTTGATATCTGGCCGGAGAACCGAGGTAAGTTGCTTTTCTTGTAGATATGTGATAGCCGTAGGCACTCCCTAAATATTACAGCTCACTGTACTGAATTTAATCCTTTAAACTTAGAACTATCTATTGCCTTGTGACTACACTGAGCATGCTTTGGCATTCCCATCAGGTTCCTCTTAGCATCCCCCCGTTCCTCTAACACAGGTCGCTTTCCAAGATTAGCCTGGGGAAGTGTCCATCAAATTCAATAACTCTAACCAAGATAGTGGTTTTAACCATAGATTTTTTGTAATATCCAAATGCAAAAGGTTTTATTTACTTTCTAAAATCGTTCATCCTATATCGAAATTATAAGCCCTTTCTGGCCTCGTGTATGGGGATGTAGGGCCAATTCGACGACCGGCCTTGGAAAACCGGACTCTCAGGGAATTATTTCGCATTCCCACCTGGTTGTGGTGACTCGATAATTGCAACCATTAAGATCCTGAATGCCGTACCCGACCAAAGCTCACAGGGTGATAGATAGTGTTAGCGTAGACAGTACATGTATTTGCTTCTAATCTTAGCGTGCATGGCCCACCCTTAGCATACAAGATAAATCCCCCCTGTGCTAGGAAGGCCTTCTCTGCATAACTGGACCATAACTTCCCATACTGCTGGGTGCCTAATATCCCATAGCCCAGCGAACAATTCGAAAGCCTTGTCCCTTGGGGATGACTTATTGTTTGATTTCCCCCCCAAAAAAGCTTGTGCATTTTCGGACCATTATTTTATTATCATATTCCATTGGAAAAGTTCCATTAACAATCAATTAATGTCCCCTGCTTTTCATTGGTCTGATCAGATATCTGGACTCAGGTTTGATTCAAAGGTAAAAAAAATAATATTGTTATGCCATGGTGGTCAAAACTTGTGGAATTATGAAGTAAACAAATAACGCATGGCTCATTTGCTATATTATATATAGACAAATTGGATGTATACTCTTGCTTGAAGAAACCGTGTATTGTTTCAACATGAAAAAGACTTGATATCTTTTCCCATGGGAATTAATGAGACATTTACTAACAAGAAAGTTCCTTTTTGTATGGCTGTCATGACAACATCCGTGTGGAAATCATTTTTGTTTGGGATAAATTACGGTCTTTTGACAGATTTCATTTCCTAAGCCCGTGCCCGTCCTTAGTTCTTGAGCTATCATCAAAATGTCATGATTGCAAAAAGTCTATTTTTATGTTGCCAGTGAAATTACCAATCTTATACCCTGATTTTGCACAATTGTGCGCTTGCAATTTCACAGCCATCGACTGGTGCACGCCAAGCTTTTTACTCCAATTCCGTCCTTTTTTCATACCAATTGTGATCTATGTTTCTCATGTTACCAACTTTCATTCCGCCACCTCGTGTGATAGTCTTTCCCATCTGTAATTTCTAATGATGGTCTTTTCATAGAAGCTTTCTGTCACGGGAGTGGTTCCTTTCTTGTGATATCTTTCACCTCCAAATAGAAGAATATTATAATATTATAATATAGACTACATGATTTACCAGTACCAATATCAGTATTTAGAATTCACCTTTTGATTTAGGATCGAGTGTAGTATAGAAACTATATACTCATAATTTAAGCTGCACAATTTTCAAAGATTAGACTTCGGAAGGGGAAGGGGTATCCCTTGAAATGGACTCTATATCGACGCCTTTATAAGTCTTCAGGACAGATCTAAAGAGGTCGGACCCACTGGGGAACCTTTGAGGCCGAGAGTCAAAGATGCAAGCAACCGTTCTCTGGCCTGGCCACCCATGATAATACAATATTGATATCATTTATTTATAGACATGTTTTCATCCCATGACCCTGCAAGAACCTAGATACCGGTTTCAAATCGAATCGCCTGCAAGGGTGGTATTTCTCCGTTGCCACTGTCAATACATGGGGACAATTTAACTTTATAATTGACATGATACATCTCCTTTTCTGCGTCTATATCTCCCAGTCAATATTTTCGTCAAAAATTAAACCTCGCATCCATCACGTTATTAGTTGGAATCTCGAAATAAGAAAGATTTGCCGGTGAGAAGCGTGGAAACAAACATTTTCGATATCAGACCTACGCTTAAAAGGCAATCCTTCATTCTGAGATAAAAGGAAATTGTCGGGACAAAGCCTGTACACGGGAAAAAAATTAGATAAAAGAATTTTATTCATTTTTTAAGTTGGTTTCCAGCGAAAACCCCGCTGAAAGAATAAAAGGATATCCTAGTGAAAACCATAAATGTATTGTCTTGAATGACTTGAGTTACTGCGTCATTGTTTGACATGAATATATCACTGCGACAAGTCCCAGACATCTGTAATTGTTCCCCGTTGAATATAGTCAGACAATTGTTTTCATGCTCATGGCTTCCTTTGTGGCTTCAATTGTTCTATGCTACCCGTCGCCTTGTCACAGAATTGAGTGCGCTAAATTTGCCAAATTGATTGGATCAGTAAAAATAATTCCACCTCGGTTGAGGCAAAAGCATTTGTCATGTCAGACTCCCCGACAAATAGGGGTCCATCTTGAGATGAGACCATGGGATCATTGTCCGGCAATTAAAGAAATTCGCCCGCCTTGGCGCCTAATTGGAAATGGGATCTAGCAAATTATTCCCGATCGATGCTAATTCACTCTGCTTTCTCTTGCACCTGTGTCGGCTTAAGGGGGGTTGCCACCCTCGAGGAAACATATTGATATATAGATAGATATACACATGTGCAAGAGAAAATAATACCTAGCATCCCAGTGAATCTTCAGGCACTTGAGTGGAAGATCAATATAGCTACACCGAGTAGGATTTAGATACTGTATTTTAGCTAGATGATTAAATAGAATTCCTCAGCTATTCATTATAACGTACCATATAGACTGTAACAACCAGTAGTGTTTGGCACACCATCATACTGTTTTCTAGTATTTAGGATTACATTTTTGTTGTTGTATATGCAAATAAGGTTTCAGCTAGTTCACACTGAATGACACTTGCTTCGTACAAAGAATATTCCTGCAATTGATGGGATAAAATATGTGTGAAAATCGGAAACATACAGTATTTAAATAACAAAATTGATGTATATTCTCAACTTCATTTCCAACTTCAGTAAAATTACTTTTCAATATGGCCAGGATAAAAAGTTATTATCGATTTTCTTACTCGACCAAGGTCATGCTGCATTGAAGTATGCTCTATATATAATACTGAACTAATTACTTCACTTTAACCTCATTTCTCTTGTTACAATTATCATGATATCTGTACATTTTTATTAACTGGTGCAGGCGTTGGTTAACTTTGTGGCGCTTCCCTTTATTCGCATGTCCAACAGAGGGTATAACGTGGAGGGAGTATCTGGAACAGTTGCAAGAACGACTACCCCAGGTGCCCAGACCAATGGCACCTCTCGAGCCATTCAGGTATCGTTCTGGTCCCCATCTCCAGCACACCCAGGAGCCATGCCAATGTTTGTATTGTAGTTTGCTCGTCCGGCCTCGCCCGGCAATGCGCCCTTCAATAGAACGGTCCCCAAGCCACAACAGGCCGCCCCTGGAAAGGTCTTCTCCAAAGCGTTCCAGCGGCCGGTCCAGGGGCCCACGCTCTCCCTACCACAGTGGACACTATTCGGACCACTCAGATGGGCCAGCCTCCATGCACCAGCAGGGAAGCCTTCGGAGGACCTTGTCGATGGAACATTCAGATTCCGGTCTCTCCTAACATTGAACAATCTTCAAACCTCACTGCTTCCTGGCTCAGATCTCAATGGTACTTTCATTCTATTCTCTGTAGTACTTCCATCTTGGAAATGCTTATATGTTTTTGGTATCCAAGATATTACTCTACAGCTACAGACCACATTTTTGTGGTGATGGGATTGGTAGGCACTAACATTATGTTTTAGAAAAGACTGGATTAATGTATCTCGTTGTTCATTGGGTTTCTTTCAAGTTTTTAACAATGCTCTTAAGCATATACTAACATATAAGATTAGGAAGCTTCTGTTCATAGCACCTATCCGTGTGAACCACTTATATTATATATGAATTACTTTATAGGGTATACTTCATAGATGTGTGTGTGTCTTTGACGTGGTTGGCTATCCATTGTTGCATTATCTATTACTGAATATGCCCCTCTGTGGCTAGTCTCGTTATGTTCTACCCCTAGTCATCCTTTGCCCTTTGAAGGCTTTCTCGTTGGATGGATCACCTTAGGAAATAAATAGCCATCGGTTGTTCTTTTTTAGAATCTTGTGTTTCGTGTCACCATTTGCTGCCTTCCCTGGTTCATGGATAATTGAATACTTTAATAAAAGCATAGACCTTGAATAAAATAGGAGAAGACATTTTGACAGGATACATTTTCATTTCCATCCACTTTTAGTTAAGGAAAATATTCTCACTGTCGAAATATTTAAATCAGTTCTTTAGCTTCATAGCTTCTCAGTCGTGTTTAGTAGTAGCAAACAACCTTAGCTTAGGATTTCTTTTTTTTTGTGAGATGTTATTGATTAAATATGGTCTGTCCATAAAAAATACTTTGATATTTTAGTCAAACGCAGAAATTTAAACTTCACTTCCCTTAAATAACGCGTCTGTCTCATCTATGCTTAACACTTGATAAAAGATTCAAAGATTATCTGTGCAGGCAGTCAAGGTGTTTTGTGGGGTTATTATTTTATCAAGTTCTTACTTGTCAATGACCTCTTACCGAGTCGTGCCCGGATTCCTTTATTTTTGCGATTCCCAATTAAAAAGTCCCTTTGTCTGTGCGTCTTGAAGCTTTGCAAAAATTCTTCATACTGTCTCTGTAACGTTCTTATTTAATCTGATAACTGTTCTTTGACGTTTTGCCTAATAGTAATCATATTGACCGTGCCTGGTCGAAACATTTTTAGATTCCAAAGTAGTCTGATTAAAAAAGAATCTGAATGTGAAACACCCACTCGATGGGAGAATGAGAAAGGAGAGAGAAGGGAGATGCAAAGCTTCTGAGGGAGAAATTCTTGTCAATATCAAACAGCATTGTGTGTGCTTCCTCTAGCACACTCATTATGTGCTGAGGGCGTGAGTAGTGGAGAAGGATGGGGTTTGGTTACATTCATGAGTGGCCCTGGGTAGGTATAGGTTGGTTGAGGGAACTTTATGTCCTTCCTTCCACACATTACCCTTTGCCTCCAAGGCTATCGTTAAAGATTACCTTGGTCCAGAAAGGGTTTTACAGGTTGGAAGATAAGTGAGATTTTCTCTTTAATTGCCCGGACTGGATGTAGGCGGTTGTGTTACGACTGTGCCTGCTCGTCCTGCAACAGGTCGGGGACAATGTAACCCAGGCGTCCATGGTAATAGTCCTCAAGATTATCTTGTCATTTGGTCCGCACACCCATGTCCAACCCCCAACATTAAGGCCAATCGAGAAGCCGTTCCCCTTGACTCTTTTTACCCCATGACAAGTAAAATTCATTTAGACGTACATGTTTGGTCTCCCTCCCAGTTGATTAGGTCCCCAGAGGGATCAGGACCATGGAGTTTGGGAAGAACCCAAACCAACTTTGTTGGCTCTTTTCCGATTGAAGGAGAAATCATTTGAACAGTTGAAATGACTGGACATTATGAGTCAAAATATAAAGGTATACACTTATTTAGGACTACTTTACGTATACTCTATATACTAGCCACATATTTATCTTTTAAAATGTAAGTAGCTGACCGAAAAATTATAATTTTTATGAGTGAATATAACTTATCTAAATGCTTGCGTCCATAACTAGGTCATGCTTATTTATATTGGTAATTGCTTTATCATTCTTTTGGATTTGCACGTATTCTATATGCGCTCTCCCTTTCGATTGCTACCAGTCATCTACCCTACTCATGCTGCGTTTTAGAGGCCAATTTTTCTATGCTGTTGCTCTCGTTTGTGTAGTTCATTCAAATACTCTGGGTGAATTCATTAAATAATTCAAAACAGCTTTGTATACATGGCGTATTGAAACCAATTCTAACTGAATAACATTTGAGAGTGCAGTCCTTGAACTAGTTTTTTTCAGTAATATTTTTGTCGATTGCTAAATGTAGGCCTGTTCACTACTGTCAGGGGATTAATTAATTAAAGATAACTCAATATTTTATTTCCTGAATCGGTTTCCTCCGTGATAGCATACATTTCATACCCCTGGCACGTTCTTTTGAGTCAATTCATCCAAGTCAAATGCCTATAAATTTATTTATGAAAAGCTACCACTTGTTGCTATTTAAAAGAAATCTTTTGTTATCCCAGCCCTGATATATGTTTATCACAGCTACTTTAATTTTACCAGCAAACTTTTCCAGTGGCATTACATGTATGTCAGTCTTTGAACAGTTGAAAGATTTCTCAATATCCGAGCTGATTTCTGTAATGTTTATTCCATTACTTCTAATTTGCATGCTTTATCACCGAGAATGTAATTTACTTCCTTACTCCCCTCAACGGAGACGTTTTGTTTGAACCATTACTATCTTGTATGAATGGTGAATTTGAATCGCGTTTGCCCCATATATAAAACGAGAATTTATTCGATGAATAATGACTTACAACAAAATGTACACATAATTAGCATCGATCTCACTTTCTTTGCAGTTCCATTCGGTTAAAATATAATAACTATAGAAACCTAAAAGCTTCCCGTTGCAAATGCATTTCGTTGAGAGATACCGAATGAAGTTGCGTATAAATGAATTAGTTTAATTAATTATCCCTTAGCAATTAGCCATATCACTATAAAGGAACTGTTGACATTCTAATTATTATATATTTATAGCCTCTGTCAGTATATTGGGTTTTTTAACTAATGACCTCTGTGAAGGATTACAGTCTTAAATCTTGAGAATCTATGCAATTGTATAAGACCCAAATGTATCTATATCTAGGCCCACTGACCAAAGTTTTGATTTTTAGTGATGGTTTTAAAGCGGCAATGTTCGCAATGAAATGTTGAATATCGATACGACGTTTATTCTGAGGATGTAGGCCTAGTTATAGTTTAAGATATGATTATTCGACGACAGCATTACAACAAGTATAGTTGCCCTTCTCACTCATTACTGATCTCAATAATACATTTATAATAATAGAAAAATAATTGGAAAAAACTCTCCAAGCTCTTTTACATCAGTCACTACTCCTAAGCATAGTTCTAGTAATGGATGGAATGGAGATGCCCACAATTGTCCCAACAAGACTGATCGTCGTCGTCGTAATAGCAAATCAATCCTGCAATGCCAGTGTAACATTGAACAACTGTAATCTTCGATATTACTTCAGCTAGGCATTGTAGCATTCCATGTCCTCACATTTCCCCCGATTAAGCCGTAGGGCATATCAATTTGCATCTTGTTAAATGTTTAAAGAGACGCGTTCGGAGGATTGCGCGGTTCAAATTATGATCTATTCCCCCAAACGCGGTCCATCCTCTTTAGAAATGTCTGTCTGATTGTCCTGTGTTTATGGCTACTTGTTTTCCTATTCCAGATGTGAATGCACCACTTACCTTGGACGGCCTTGCTCCTCAAGTCGGCATATCATCGAAACGAAGTGATGAAGGCGATGATCGCGCATCACCGGCGGGTAGCAGTGACGCCCGAAGCAACCAACCACCAGCCGACGGTCAAACCTCAACCGGAACCGGAACAGGCGAGCAGCATGAGTCATGGGAAGGCGAGCAAGTCTCTCCGTGTTGACGTTGGACGGGTTTTCATTCGCCTAACATCTCTGGATGTGGTGGAACATAAAAAGATAAGGAGTGAGATGCACACGTACGAAGGCAGGCCTACGCAACGGGAAGCGAAGCTAGTAGTGTACATGCGAAGAACGGAATGGAAGATAAACGCCATTTCTTTTGTATGAAAAAAGGAATGGCAGAGAATGTGATAGACAACTAACTGTTGTGGCGAAAGACGTGAAGAATTATAAGGACTTCTTTTTTTCTGCACAGTGCCCTTGACTACGAGTTGGAGAAGGGGATGACCTTTGATTGTGATGAGCATGAGTGTGATTGGGGTGAATAGAGGCCTAATTATCAATAATTATGGTGACCAAATCTGAAAGTGGGCCCGTTCTAATATAGAGAAAATAAATCGTGTATATATAGATGATGAGATAATGCTGTAAAACGTGGAGTGTACCTTAAATATCGAACAAGGTGATGATATGTCTGCCGGAGGATAAGGAAGAGAGAACGTTACCCCTGGGCCTGGCAAGACAATTTATCATTTTGTTCAGTTCCTCTAGGTCATTACCCACAACCATAACTCATACTGCAGCGACATAATATAAAAACGGTGGTTACCAATACTTAGGACAATCACTTTGTGCAATTCTTCGGTTCTTTTCAGATAATATTCAATCATTGAAAAATAATATAAAGCTTGCCGTGTTTCTATATATATATATAATAAAAAAAAGCTTAAATCGTCAACTGCAAAGTCACACCAACCTGAGCTGCAAAGGCTGGTCAATTTACGACTTCAATTCTTTTGTTAATACCCCAGCGCCGATCCACTTGGGCTTTCTTTTTGATAGGCGTATACTCTTCATACAAGACCAACGGAATCGGTAAGCAATAGAATAAGTCGTTGTGAGGTCTGCTATTTAAGTGTAATCTAGAGGAGGAGGAGGAGAAGGAAACATGGACCAGTACGTTACAGCCTGTATAATAATGGACCTACAGGCAAAAGGGAAAACTGATGCATTAAGATGCTGAGCTGTGTGTTGCCTGGGCTTTGTTGTCTGTTTAGCCTGGTGTCTGTGTTCACGAGTAGCTATTGTAGTGGAGGACGAAGAAAACTGTGTTTATATTCAACACTCTGTTAAATAAAGAGGCCAACATCTACATTCCATGACTTGAGAGTAATTAGAAGATCGATTCTAAATATGAATGAAACTACTTATCGAGAAGCCATTGAAATGACAGTTTTTTTTCAGGTTTGACTGATGATACGTACAAAAATGATACGAGATTATGCATCCTAACAAATAAAAGGACATCATAAGTGTTACACATATAAGAAAATGTGCAGCGAGTGGATTTCGCATGTCGAATGGATTTTGGACGTAAAAACAGAAATTATTGGGAGTTTATCGTTTTGAAGCCATAAAAAGCACAATGAATTTTATGATAAATTTCGTTGTACGCTTGTAGGCGTAAAGAACCTACGTACCATTCCATCATTTCATCCCTTTGTAGCCTCCATAGTACAATCTGGTAGTGATGATCGGTCTAACGAGCGATATATCGAAGATGAGTAAATTATACATACATAGTCGAGTCCTTGTTGAATACTGTTTTAAAAAGTAATTCCATTTCTAGCTGGCTCAGAATCGCCCTCTGTTGATACGCATGTGCTCGAGTTTGGTGTTTTCTTACTTGTCTTGCTCAATCTGTAGATGTCTCCAAAGCAATGAAGGGACCAGAATGCCAAAGAATACCTTATGTATAGGAGCTACGACGTAGGACAAGGGTTTTCCTTTTTGTCTTGCCTTTATTTCTATTGTATAAAATTCCTTTCCATGGTAGGATGCAAGTCCCCAATCCCGTTTCTAAAGAGAAGTAAAATCTGAATCATGATGATAACGACAGATTGATGGCGAACTAACGATTGCTTGGAGATCTCACTAATAACAAAGTTATCGTGCATTATGGAAAAAGAGCATTACCTATATTTATCTCGTCTAATGATTTGTACATATAATAGGGTAATGCAAAATGGAAATGATAATATTATAAAAAAAAACATTGGTGATCTATATATAAAATTGATACAGTTGACTATGTTTGCAAAATACTAGGAAGTGAATTTATTTTCATGTACAACGTGGAAAATTCCATATTCACACAATGGTTATATTGTAGGAATGACAAAAGATGTTGGTAGATCAAATGTTTCGATAAAGACGTTAAATATTGATGCTAACTGAAATTCGATGTATGTTTAATTTGTACTAGAATATCTGGTTTATCTTTCATAAGAGAAGATAGTCCATGGACTACCTATACCATGATAACGAGTGTCAGACATCTAGACTACAAGTGTTTGTGAACCCAAAGAGAATAATTTATAATAAGAGAATATGTTTCAGAACGATTACGACTAGTAAAAGTGCAGAGTACATGTCATGTGCATACGACAGGCAAAAGGAGAATTTGATATACTGCAAGAAGAAACACTGACATTAATGTATATAATATATTAACTGCAAAAAATGTATCTCTGCAGATTACAGAATTAAACATTGTTATTGATATTTACACGGTCCTTTTCATTTACACGAGCCGTTGGATCTCCTACTCGTACGTCGTTTCACTCAACAAGAAACTCCTTCCCTGGGATATAACGTAATGCCACCCTTAATGCATAACGTTTAAAATAAGGGATTTCATCTGACAATCTCGTCGACAAATGAAATACCCTGGAATGTCTGCCCATCTCCTCCTAGCTCTAAAAAAGGGACGGGAGACAGTGCCACTAGGGTAATTAAAATTAGTAGGAAAACTTGTTCCCTTGAAAATCCTTGCACTATAATGATTAATTAATAATTCTATGACGTGCACGCTGCAATCTCGTTTTTATCAGTGATTTAAACACGACCAAAAAGGAGATTACATTATTTGAGTACGGCATGCAACATTGAATTTTCGCTCCCATTCGGTGGAAGTATTAGTGCAACATTTTCCCGTTTACCGTATTGGAAAACCCGTTTAACCTTTGCCAGAGCTGGCACATTAAACAGCTTCGAATTTGATGTACTCTTTTTCGATTATTGATATAATGCTGCATGTGTTACTATATCAAAACCATCTGAGACGCCTTCACGATTGCGTTCAGGCAAAATCCTTCATGATTATGGGCTTCACGACGTATACGACCGGTAATATTATGGTTATCATGAAGTACGTTCTTTTTAACTTCATAATTGATTGATTGGTTTTGTTTATGCTTGTTCGCTCCAAGTGCAATTAAAGTTTTAATCAAACAACTTATCAAGTAAAGAACGTTTTCACTATAATTATAAACAAAAACAATGCATATCAGATAAACATGATTATGATATTTGCATACGCCGTATATATATATATGCGTCCATCAAAAACAATATTGAAAGTGAAACTACCAATATCACATTTATATATTTAATTTATATTTTATTATTATATATATATATTTTATTTAATGTAAAAGGAAAAAAGAGCCATCGGATCATTATTCAGCACCCATACACTACAAAAGGTTACGACACAAATTCCCAAGCACCTATAGAATATGGAAAAATATGTATGGAAAAATACATCATAAAGAATAAATATCTGTTGATGCTGATTCAAAGCAATTACATGATTACAGAGACACACAAAGGGTATACCTTTTTCAAATACAATTAGAAATACATCGTTTTACACCATACTTTAGTTTCTGCTGCTGGGCCATGAACTCCCCAGTGTTAAAAAAGCCATTAGCGAGTTTATGATTCCTCAGGTTTCCAGACAGTAACTATGTCTTCATCTTACTTCGGTGGAATTCATTACATGTACATAGACATTCAGGCCAGTACACCATCAATATAACACACTACTTTTTAAAAAGAAATCATTGCAAGGGAACTTTAACGAAATGTTGCATACTTTCAGAACTACTCAATAATCTATACATGGGTCTGATTTGTTTTACAATACGTATTTCACAAACTATGTTGTTTTCAATTATTAGCAATAAATGCAATTAAAGAAGCATTTCGTTGGGTAAAATAGGGAGTCTCATACTGTGCAAACTTTGATTTGCATATAATATGTGAAATGCTACACAGACAAGCATAGACCTACGTCATATGGAAACTTCTTATGTGTATGCATGTACATTATAAGGTCACGGTATTGATTAATGTAATCGAAAAAAATAGTAACGGCGTAAATTAAGAATTAACCACATGTGTAACACTATACATGTAATACTTGGGAAGTACAGTATCTGTAGAAGGATCTATGCATACATTCATTCATGAATACATACATGCACACACACACACATCCTACACATCCTCACATGTACGAAAAAACAGTTGCCGAACATTTCAATGATGTATTCTATAGTGCAGAGGAAAGTATGGTGATTTATCCAATAGAACAAATATTAGGTCAAGGCTCAGACGAAAAAAAATCAGTAACAGAAGACTACAAATTGAAGGCAAATGGATACAGGCACTCAACACTGTTGTACCTAATGGAATGAATACAAAATTGCCAGAAATGGGAACTATTTCATTTGTAACGGTATATATAATGCAACCTCCACCAAAATCACTAAAATTGTTAAAAACACATACAAAAACCTGCAAAACTTATAAATATCATAGACATTTTAGAGATAAGCTAGTCTTTCGATTCAGAAGAAACCCAAATATCAGTAATATGTTAGCTTCAACTAAACTCAGTTGAAGTTTAATAGGTTTATAGCATAATTATTTGATTCCTACTGCACGAAACAATGTAGAACTACCGGCTGATTGTGCAGTTTCGCAGTTGGTGGGGGAAAAAACCTCAAAATCGGTTCTCCAATAAAATAAAAAAGTATTATATTTCAACATCCCCAAAGAAATAATGAGTTAGAACCTGTTGCCATTGCAAATATATACTAATAAATCATACATGTATACATAATGATCAGTCTGTATGAAGTAAATTCATTTAAATTCTATATGTGAATACAAGATGCACAGAGCTCTACGACTAACATCATATAGACTTGGCATTGCCTATAGGCATGAATGTTCACACATACATCTGATAATATATATCAGATGTATACATTCAGTATAACTGATAGTAAGTGCAGATGGACACCCCTAACTAAATACCTAAGTAATACCAACAAAAATGAAATTTCCATTTTATTTCTATAATATTTGTGTTTCTTTGAATGCAATCAACTTTAAATCAATATTTTCCAACACAGTCTATAAGCAAGTGACATGAACCAGTGGAAGAAAATACATAGCCTACAGCTCACGGAATGTGAAAGGAAATCAAGAGAGGTGAAGTGAAATCAAGAGGTGAAGCAATACTAAAAAGAAAAGGTGAAGAGAAACGGAAGCGAAGTGAAAAAACGGTAAAATGAAACAGATTTATGCCTATCTAGTATACTTCTCATGTAAAATAATAATTCAAAATAAAACACATGAGAAGTTAAAAGGAGACAAGGGGGCGGGTATAAGATACTCGAAATTATCTTCCAAATAATTGATTCAGGGCAGGGGATTTATTGTTGCTTTGCTGTTTTTACTTATTATATCTTAATGTTCTTATCTTATGATTAAATGTGAAATTCAAATATTAAACGAAACTATCATTACCATTTAAAAACAGTTGAACTATATGTACATACCATACACTCATGATTTTTTAGTCTTGTTTACATATCTGATCCTAAGCAATTACTTCTTCTTTTTTTTAAAAAAAAAAGACATTTCTTCAAAATTCGGTTACTCACTAGTTTCGGCGGAAACAAAAACTATTTCATTTCCTAAAGACTATTTTAAAACGTTCCATGAATACTCCATACCAACCAATTCCCGATGTTTATGAAACAGCAAAACTGAATACCATGAAATCAAACTATGGGACGAGTATAAGTTACATTCAGTATTGCCTAATTTTCACGCCTTTTAGCCCTGCAGTGTGGGGTTTCTAGAAGCATACAATTCATATTCACGTCTCTAAATTACACGTAACATGCATCGGATACTCTGAATGTTAATACAGAATTAGTGGAGTGATGATTGATAAATCATTTCTTCTGGTCTGTTTATTGCTTAAATGATGTTTCGCATTAAAATGTTCTGGATTACGAAATGCCGAATCAAATTAAATGGTTGCCGGCGAAAAAGTCTTTCAAAACAAATTACTCCGGCGAATCCCTTTCATCAGTGGTAGTGAAACTTGATATACACAATGTGGGAAAGAAATTGATTAAAACGATATTAAGCAATGGAAGGTAATTCAGTAACTATGGTTGAATTTGTTTATTATTGAAAAGGCGTCCAAAAAAGACTTGCGCTGTTGAGAGGGAGGATTGTATTGTTTTGTTGACTCTTACGAACGCTGACAATGATGGGATGATGCAATTGTTTCTTGTATTATATCCAAGGCGTATTATCCCTCCCCAATATCCACAGATCAGTGATCTCCGGGGCTCATGGATTTATCAACATGGAAGATTGTGAGACCATGACCCGTAGTCAACAACTTTAACATTTCAATAACTTTGGTAAAATTGTATCATATTATACCAATGACGCGCAGGTTTATTCGGAACTTTCTTGTTATCAAAACGTGTACTAGTAAACCACATAAGTAAATTCTTTGGTCAGTATTATGCTTATGATCCACGGACGAAATCAAATATCAAGATAGAGAAGAGGATTTTATTTTGCGTACAATGCGACGAATACTAACTGAACTACCACCCAGGCAGTCTGTAGTACCAGTAGATTCCACACTGACAATTTGCATGATTAGAAGGCATAACACAGTTCATCCTCTTGGGATTGGACCAACAAAAACTCATTTAATGGAATATTTAAGATCCTACCAAGATAGATGACACCCCGTCAACTTTAGAGCGAATACACACACATTAATAATGAATTTCATTTTGCGTTTCATCTTAGAATAGAACAGGGATCTCCCCCCCCCCCCCCCCACACACACAGGAGGAAAATGATTAAACGATCTGAGGGAACTTAACTAGAGCATCGTTGTGTCGTTTAAATTGCTACCTTCGTACGTTGCCCTAAACTTTATCAGGTAGACGGTTCTTTGTCTCGAATTAAGACGCAATTTAAATGGAAATAGTTGGGAGTATTGTTGTCACAATGCTTTGTTAACACAATTCAATTATGATACCGGCACTTGATCATAGGCGATTACTTCATAATTCAATTGATGACAACACAAGGAAGTCCATCTGGATATTGCTGTCGTACGTCTATTTTATATCATAATGTATGAGAAGATTTATATTTAATGGAACTTGTGGCCAAAGACGCCAGCTAATTCCATGAAATGTTAGATAAGACTAATTTCAATAGAACTGACAAGTACGTGCTCTCACCAGGTCCTTGTATTCACAGCAGCGTTAGATTTAGACTAGTACAACCCTTACTCCCGTCATAACCACCACACCGTCTAGCGGATCACAGCTTAAGTACCGAGCAAGATGGGTGTACTGGCCCGCTTCAGTACCTTTAGTAGCGCTGGCCGGATTCCTAACTTATTGTCTTAATGATGGTATTAACCGCCCCACCGCTTAAATAAAGCCTGTGTTTCGAAATAAAATGGAATAACTAACATACAAGATGAATTGTTTATACATTTATTTTTTCGTCACGGTTCACCACATTTTTCACATGGAATATCATGAAAAAATTATACAAATTAATCTGAATTCGTACGCCTTGAAATATTAAAAAATATTTCAGCGCAAAACTTCATACGACATATATATAGAAATATTCAGTTTATGTATATATATTACAGCACAGTAACAAAAGACCTCGATTTTTACAGAAATGATGCTTTACCGATAGTTTATGGAATGACTGGTTTGACGATGACTGTTTTGTTACGCTGTCCTGTATCAAAATTCAATTAGCAGGACAAAATAAATATGACATGGAGGCAAATGATGCGGGAGAATGGAGAAAGGTATAATGTTATAATATCATGTATCATATTTGAATGTAATAATAGCAACTGGTAGCACAAGGCTCCTATGGGGGGAAACTATGGAAAGATTCCGAGCTAGATTTTCGTTATTTTGTCTACGTTCAGCTTACTTGGGTTCCAGAGCAATGGAAACTTCCTCACATTTCAAGTCTAAAATCCTCTCAAAAACAGACATTCAAATAAAAAAGATTATGATCAATACAATTGTATTTCGTGGAAGAAGCTTCTGTCTAACTGCGGGCCCATAAAACAGACCCTGAACTAAATGAACACAAGCGCCTTGTGGGGTTTTGTTAAATACTAACATCCTAGATTCTCTCCTACATTAAAACATCGTGTATAAACAATAGCCATGACATATCCTTTATAAATCTTTGGTGTATAAAACTCTTATCAAAATCTTACAATTACAAACATATAATACGTCATCGAAATATTACTCGCATGCTCTCAGTACCTAAGATCCATGAATATTATTAAAACCTTCATAAATCCCCTCTGACGATGGAATGCAATTCCAAATATGGAATGTAATTCCACATATTTCCATATATGGCTAAGTCTCGAGAGTAAGTCCCTTCACACAAAAGACATACAATATAGATAAAACGTGACGTTAAAACTGATTGACATCATAAAAGTAAACAAGGGTTTCGCGTGTAAGAAATTTGACACCCAATCACTTGAGGGCATGTTGGACTATAATAAAAAGAAACAGATATAATGACATGAAAACGATGCCTAAATGAATTGCTAAAATTTGGGGATCATATCATGATAATAATCACACTTTGAATCCATTCTGATATCTGGACTCGAGGCATGGGCCCGGGTCTAATTCGTCTGTTCTAAAATGTTTCCCGTGGCAGAATACAGAATATTGATAAAATTTCTATGTTAATACATGTATACACCAATTCACAATTTCTGAAACTCACGACGCCTGGTGTGTCAAGGAAACACACTTGGTCATAGTCTTTGCTCAGCAAAAATGAAATGAATTCTTTCAGAAGTTACAAGAGGATAAGTTCGTGTAGAACTCAGTTCATATTGTAGCCTGAATAAGCTTGGAAGTTATATCAAAAACTTGCTGCCCACAAAAATGATGCCTTTTCCTAGGCAAATACTCCATACCAAAGGTTATAAAATACTCATTGTCAAAACAATAAATAGCTTGCAAAATAATTCATACATATATATACATCAAAAGGAAATAATAATCTTCATGATAAGACTCAGAGGGAAAACTCACAGTATTTGAATTAAACTCAGGTTTAAAACTGAGAATCATGATATGAATTTAAATCACGGAATAACTCTTTAAAACATAGTGCTAAAACATAATGCAAGTGATATAAATCAATATCACCTCGTTGACGGTAAGTCTTATATCATTATATTGGACATAGTCATATTGGTGGGACATTAAGATTTATCCCTTCTATGAGCAAAGACGGAGTCTCGGTATAACAGTAAAGCTTATGACGGTTACATCTCGTTATTGGTCGCGGTCAAACATATGTACAGGTGTTGAGTATTAGGACATGGGAAGATCGCTTCTTTCTATAACAAGCATCACATCATAGCCAGAAGTCCGTAGGACGTTGACAGCCTCCCTATGGTCAATGCTGGTGAAATCTATACCATTAACCTGAATGACAAAAATATTAAAATTACAATTAGATATGAATATATTTCTATCTAAGTAAATAATATGATCAAATATTTACAAGTGTATTATTAGCATAAACAATAAAAGTGATTAAAATAATAGCTATAGATAAACAGGCTGGCTGGACAGATTATTTGAGGTCCATCAAATTCTATAAATTATGATTGAACTAAGATTACATGGTATAATCTGGCCTGACTGGTCAAAAAAAGAGCAGTGTCTCCCAAAACCATAACAACTCCGATAAACAACTTGTAAACTTGCAAGGGACAAAAGGAGTTAAAATATATTTCAAAGAAAGACAATTATGTCTCCAGGGTATTTAACAGCCGCAAAATATAGGAGATACCCCCGAGAACTGTGTGTACCCCCGCGTGGGCACATCGTATACAAGGAATAAACAGGTACTCACTTCTAATATCTTATCGCCCCTTCTCAAATGTGTAGACGCAGGACCCTGGTCTTGTACTTTAGTTATAAATATTCCCTGCAACAGACAGCCAATGGGGGCCATTAATAATAAGACATAATGAACGATCATGTTTTATATTGGCAGACACTCATCCGAGATTGAGGCCAATTCTCCAGTGAAAGGGAGTGATAAAGGAAGAACGCTGGAAGGCATGATTAACAACGGAGAGGATCTAAAGCCAAAGATTCATTAGCGTAATATCAATATCTAATTAGGTTAACCAAAGAAGCTGGTGTGAATGAAGGGACGGAGACTATGGTTACCTGATCGCCAGGGACGAAAGGATTGCCGGGGGATCCTATACCACCGGAGATACTAAAGCCGAGACCAGGGTTCTTGGCTATGGTCACACGAAACTGGAAGATAATAGAACATGTGCGTCAGCGAAATCAGGGCTACTGAATAATCGTGCACAAACAATATCACACAGGGAGAAAATAATGAGTGGGGATATTGTAGACAATATATCCTTTAATTTCGGAATTGGTAGGCGCGAAGGTTCATGCTTAAAGTAGATGTACCAATAGGACTGACGACTAACTACAGAATCAATGATTGTCTACTATTATCCAGACTGAATAAAGACGAAAATATGTGTCGCACATTTAGTAATCCATGTGCAACATTGATTTATTATCATATTGATCATAACTGGACTGGCCCTGAAGAAGGACCGATAGGCCCGAAACGTCGACCAGTAAAAGTCCAAATAAAAAAGTGCAAAACTCCACCCCACACTTCTCTTACTCAACAAAAGTCACAGCATAGTAAAATTGAATTTCAACCGGTTGGCAGATCCCCTCCCAACATTGATTTATTAAGTTCGTATTTGCAAAACATAAATGAGAAAATAGTGTTCCAATACAGTTACACGCCGGGTAGTCTGAATTGATATATATTTGTAATTTTGTTTATAATAAAATTTTGTTTATAATAAAACACCAACCTGGTGATCAAAGAATAATTATAATTGAACAATAATTATTTATTTCATCAGATTATGAAAGTACTACATCAGTTAGTTACAAACAGAGGCCCCATCGACCTCGACAATCCTCATCCAGAGTTGTTGACAACCATGATGAGGTCATAATTGGGTGTTACCATACTCACTAAGCAACAATAACGTTGCCTAGGTGAGTTACGGTAGTACGTTCGTTCACGAGGCTCCAGCCTCAGTTGTGGTAGCGCTTCTCGGGCAACAACACGTTCCCCGTTTATAATAAAATAGATCTCAAAACGTTTCCTTTCCGGTAACATCTAATTCGGGAATACAAATTTAAAGTAACGCAACATGAAGATATTTGAAGCATAGTGTCTTTGTTCCCATCAAGTTCCCATCTTTGTTCCCATCAAGTTCCCATACGCCTATATCCCTTGTCTAATAGCCCTAGCTGGACCTTACTTACCACGTCAATTTTTCTGGGATAAGCATCTTTATACTCGGCACTGTCGTTGTGCCCATCTGGCGGTCCCACACTTCTCCTGTGGCTCTCACTCACAGACCCTGGAGTGGCGGCTGGGTCACTCATGTGGCCTGGAGTGCTCTCCCTGGAGTAGATGGCCGAGTCTCTAGATGGGGATGCTCTCACTGGAGGCGCCTGTGGTGTTCCTATGTGTGGGGTGCGGGGTGACTGACCACGCGGGCTCGGACTGGGTTGCATGCCGTCTGTTCACAGAATTTGTAAATACTTCAATTCATTACGATGTAATAATTAAAGTAAGAAAGTGAATTACACGAAGTTTTCCCCCTCGAAATAATGCATATATATGTAGTAGCCCTGTGAGTGGCCACTGGTTGGTGTGAGTAATTTGTAAATAATTTCAATTCATTACAATGTAATAATTAAAGTAAGAAAGTGAATTACACGAAGTTTTTTTCCTCGAAATAATGCATATATGTAGTAGCCCTGTGAGTGGCCACTGGTTGGTGTGACATAAGTACCTCGACAAATTAGTCTTGCTATCTTAAACTGTAGAGAGAAACAGGCATAAAAAAGGGAGATTGTGGGTTCAAATTCAACACAGATTTTCCAACCACAGACTCACTACACACACATTTTTTTAAATCCAAGGAAATTTTGCAACACAAAGCCTATAATAAATGTGTTACTGAAATGAAAATATATCAAATATCAAAGAAGCGTAGGGTTTAGCCATTATATCAGTAATAAAAGTCAACATTATGTCAACCTGTGAAGGTTCTAACTTGATCGGCAATTTTGGCTTTGACATTTTTACGAAATATATCAAATGCAGCAAATTAAATAGTGCACCAATGGCCAAATTATACGGCAAACTGGTTCAGTGGCCAAACCAAGTTCTAGATTCCTAAATCCCTCCATGTGAAGCCAATGAAAAGCAAAAAAGTTCGCTACAAAAAAAGATTGCAAATAGTGAAAGTAATTTACCATGGCCAGCTACTCGGTCATATATGTGTTGTCCATAGCCGCTGTCTGTGGAACTGGACACCTGAGACGGTGGCTCCATCTGCTTGAAAACAGCCACATCCTTGTCATACTGTGTGAGCTGTAAGGGCGTGTCTATGGGGGTGTGCCCTTGGCGGGCATGGTTCTTATCTACTATAGGCGATCTGAAATCAGCAGCACTAGCCGCCGGATCAGACCGGCGATCCGGAGTCCGTACGTTGTAACTACTAGAGTTTAAGTGACTATGGTTTGCCCTGGGCGTGAGCGGGGACTGATTTGGCAAGGTCTGGGGCCGTCCGTCTGGGACGGATCGAGGGGCAGGAGGGCCGTTTGTGTCCATACCCAGTGGAAGGTGAGTTGGCCGACAGTGTGGACTGGCTCGCACGTCAGGCTTGCTACCATAGCCACTCGGTCGTTGCAGGTTGTCCATCTCCGGCCTACGGGGGGTACCAACGGTTCCTCCCGGCGGCCTGGGGCTCTCTTGTAGCCGAGAGTTCCTGCCAAACTTGGGTGAACTTGACATGACGGGAATGTCTTGGGTTGAGCTTGCTCGCGGCGTCGTGGCTTCAGCACGAAGTTCGGAGGTCCTGCCGAGCGACCCGTCCTTTGATTTAGAAGCTGAGTATGGGGGAGCTGGTTGGTACGGGGGTGGAGCAATGAAGACACTGTCGTTACTGTCATTGTGTACTTGTTCCACAACTGGTGCCTGTAATTAGTTGGAAGAATAAAATAAGTCAAAGTTCAATCCACGTCTAATTAATTTTCGAATAATTAATACAAGTCGGTTCGGTTACCAAATCAATTCCATGTTAGATTAAATCGGTTTAATAGTATGTTTATCATACATAATATGATATATTAACAACTTTGTAAGTAACCACTCGGGGATTATACAAAAATTCAGTAGTTATTCATGTCAAGGCTTATACCAATGATTTTAAAATGGGGATTAATATCAATGCTATCGTCATGTGTGAGAATAGAGAATAGGTCCTCGTGGAATAATTTGTGGTTATCAGAACTGATAATGTCTTTACCGTGAATTATCAGCCCATGGTTCAAACGTTTTGTGGTAAGTGTAACTTCATGAACTACGTGCTTGAGATACATGAGCTAATTAAACATATTAAGCGACCGTAATCTGGTTAGAATTAAACAAATTCGATAAACAAAAAATCGTAAAATGTACATCTAAGTATAATTCTCAGTATGTGCACTATGTATACATGTATAGTAGACATCATATATATATAGATATAGATATGTGCTGTGTATTGACAAAAAGGACGAACGAACACTTTGACAAGCGTGTTGCTGAAAGTTCTGGAAAGCTAAAGTCTAAAACAACAAATATGAACGAGGTATGAATATCATGTACGATGTTAGCTGGTCACACAAGGGTATGTCGTCTGCCAGTGGTTAACTGTGGTTCACACCTTATCTTTTGCATTACTTACTCTTGAACGTGCAACGGTCATATTTTCCAGGTTTGTCAGATTTTGGAGGCTAACCCCCGGCTGGATTTGAGTGTTTAAACATCATTTAATTTTATAAAGCTGTTTTTGAAAGCAAGTTTAACTAAGCTAAACTTTCTGTAATGTATACGAATGACACGTTGGGACAACTCTCTAAAAAGTGCATATAATTTCACAGGATTTAAACAAATACATATTAATCGATCCTCAATCTTCGTCAATAATTCAAGTTCTTGAAATTGTGGGGTCTCTATTTCAATGTAACTATTTCAAGTGGATTGATCGTGTCTCAATTCAAAAAGACCGGTAGGGCAGTATATCTGAACAAATCTTACCTGTATTTTCTTCCGTTTGTCAGATGGTGTTTTCTGTAATTTGACAGATGCCTTGTAGAGCTGAGCCTTCCATAACTCATCCTCATTATTGCTCTCATTGGGCTGAGCCTTCCTGGCAGGGCTGTGAGACACAGTCTCTTCCTGCAAAGTCCTCATACTGTTAGATTTACTAGGGGGGTTCATCTGTGGATGCGAGGGCATTGCGGGCGCACATTGTTGCTCGTAGAGCTCATCATTTTGTATTTTAGTCCGTCTGAAGAATGGGGCGTTACTGTAGCCCTGAGTCTTTGAGCTCCCACTAGGTGGCATGCCGGGGCTGTGGCTGTACTGACCACCACCCGGATGCCTAGGTGAGTGTCCACTAAGTGGACGGTACACATTGGGGTGCACGCGGCGCCCAACATACCCTTCCATATCACTGGCGTATCCCCCTTCTCTAACAACACCACCACCGCCACCACTACCTCGATGTTGGTGGTGGTGCGGTCGCCCACCTCGGCGTATAAGTTCCATGTCACTAGAGTAGCCATCATTTTTATGATGATGCTGGCCATGTTGGTGGTGCAACCTGAAGCCAGTATCACTCCTATAGCCCATCTCACTATGGGTATCACTCCTGTACCCTGTCTCAGACTCGTAGCCACGACTCCGGCGGTGAGAGGAGCCGCCGTAGTAATGAGCTTGTTGGGAGGGGTGTGAACGCACTCTGAGCTGCTCAGAGTGGACCGAAGACGGTCGAGGAGGTCCCCGGTAGCCCGACGGGGGCAGTGCGGTCGGACCGCTCATTGTCAAACTGGGGTCAAAGTCTGAGAGTCTGACAGGAGTGCCCTTAGCCTGGGGAAGGCTAGGGGTGGAGCCAGCTTGACTGGGGTGTAGGCTGGTGTCCATGGCGGGGTTACTCTGGTGGTAGCTGGGGATGGTGGCTTGCGAGGAAGCTGGACCAAGGCGATTCTGACTTCCTGATATTTGTTGGAGGTTTTTCTGAGATCCTTGGTTATAGTTGTTGTTGTCCTCCGGTTTGAAGGTTTTCAATTGGGAATCATTATGCGCCTGACTTGGTGTATTGCCATCAACTGTGCATTGAAAAATAAGATGGTAAAATAAGTTTGTAATTCATCTAATATTTGACCTAAAAGTGTTTGTTTTTTAAAAAGAAGTAGACGAAAAATTATATGGATCGACACAAAACACTACGCCCATTGTTTTGATTAGGAAATATGAACAGAAATATTAGTTTTATCATCCTGAATATGTCCAGATAATCGCATACTATGTTTTTCTCTACGAAAAAAAGAGGAAATTGTGCGGATGATAATATTAATGCCGAATATGTATCTAAGTATAGTTTATTAGTTTTCATCATTTTTAAATCAGCACAGACTGAGAATAGTGTATTTTACACAATGGTTATGCCGAACAAAATTCTTTAACTACAAATTACACAATACATGTCCTTTAAAACCATCTCAATCATAAAGGCGAATCATGGAATTCGGTTACAAGACTGAAGAGCAACAGGTAATTCAACACCTCTAGAAATGTCTGGCGTTCCAGTTACGCTTAGTTTTACATTTGTTTTTGGACAGCACCAGTAATGAAACGTATAGAAAAAAGCAGTACCTGTAAATGAATAAGATTAATATTGAATATTAATTTTTACTCGGAACAAGACGCACTGACCTCTTTTTAGTGAGGATTCCGGTGAACGCTTATGCATTTTTTCCTTGTCTCTCGCATTTTTTTCCTACAGAGAAATAAGAAAGGCAACCTTACATTTAATGTAGACAAAACCAAGAAGGAGAAGCATAAGAAAAAGCTTAAGACAGTGAAATAAAACCAGTTCCCGTCGTCTAAGCGCTAGGTGAATTTAAACCTACCAAGCTATGATATTGCATCAGAATAATGTAATGAAAGAACTACCACCTCCATGCAAGTGAAAATGTTAATGAAATTAAAACTGAAATCGAGACAACTGGTGATACAAATGTGATATCTTGGTCCTACATGTTGCTCCTCAAACTTTCCAGTTGTGATCAATTTTATTAATTAATACTCGTGGCGTGACCGCTATATCAAAGCTACATTCTCAACCGATCTTAGATGGAAGGTAACACTTCTTCGTAGTTCATTCGTTCCCAACCCCAATGGAATTCAGGAGGATACAAAAGAAAAGTGTTCCATCCACATCGTGTATTAAAAAGTAAGCAGACATTCATATTTTCCTTTACGTCAAACCCCTTTAATGAGGTAATTTCACTTATTATCGATCACCCTCGCTTGATTTTTCCTACTCACTTAAACTTCTTCTAAAACATGTAATAGCATCCATATATTGATAACTCCAGCCATATAGCTCAAACGATGAGTGACTTTGGAGAGACTTTTTGGTTCGATATAGCTGAGAATGCAACTTTAAGAGAGGGTTGTTATATTTTAAGCTGGTTGCCATGGATACCTTATCCGCCTTAAGGAGATGATGCCTCTCCGCCATTAGAGGAGATACCGGTTTCCCATCCTCGCTGTCCCCGCGACCGGGGCTTGCGCCCTTATAACTTTCACCATGCTTTAATATTAAGTGAAAAAGTGGTTCTAGAGCTTTCAAAATCAAAAAGGTACCAGTGGCTAAGAAGAACATAAAGGAGTGCTTCAAAACAAACATGCAAAAGAATCCACGGTAGAGTTAAGTAGATCAGAAATGTAAAAGCTTGTTGGATTCTCGAGAAAAGATGACAACGTTAAAAGCAAAATCCTGATCGTGTCGAAGACATGACAACAGCAATGATTCCAAGGTATACTTGAATGAGCTATGCACGATACTATATTGATAATAAATGAATCAAAATTGTTGTGGCAGTTCTATAAAAAATAAAAAATATAGAGGTTTACAATACTGTATAGTAAAACCCGACGGTATTGAATAAAAGAGTTGATCAGTTTTTAAAAAATGTGGTAAGAAAGAGGTAAGAGGTAAAGAAAAACCAACTAACACCAAAGTACAAGCATAGACTTTGAGCTCCGAATTCAGGTTGGAGAGCTTTTCATCCCTTCTCTAGGGGTGAATCATTAAGCATAGCAAGCTTTCTATCGCGAGGCTTCCCAACAGTAACATTAACCCCTTACCTTGCCCCTCTGAGCCTCAGCAGCTGAACCACCGCCTGGATCTGGACCTTGTCGTACAGCACCATTAGGAATGTTCAGTTGCTTTAATGCTAGATTCCTCATATGCTGAATCCGATGCTTCATCTCCTTGGGGTAAGGAGTCGGACATCGCTCCAATTTACCCTGGAAAAGAGTGTCGAATTTGTGTCTAATCACCTTCATTGCGATATGTTGATTTTACACAGAGCTGGTCAACCCTCGAAATAACATCAAATATGAATATTAGTGTTGTACAGTGTTGCTTATTGCTTAACAATACAATGAAAAAACAGTGAATTGTGTGTATTTTGAATGGTGTATAATTGTATGTATGTATATTGCTTATTTCCAGTTCACATTGTACATTCAAAATAGTAGGCTAGTAGTAATACTATAATAAAATCTGGAAATGGGCAGCCCCTTCTATTTCAGGAGTTCCCTTCTACACTATCTTTAGTTTTAATTACATGTTACTTAAAGTAATATAGATCTACTGTTTTAGCGTGGTTTAGCGTGGTATAGGCAAAAGTTCTATGATTCAAATCAATGGTGACAAGCAACGAGCATTAGATGTCCTTGCCATTACCGCTAATCATGTGGGCCAACAGTCTAACTATCATTACTTTAAAGAAGCAATGCCTCCGGTTTTCGGAGAAACGAAAAAATACATTTTCTTACTCGTCGGTGATATCACTTCATACAAATTTCATACATTTAACATAAGAGAAAGTAACTAAAGGATTCAATCATTTAACACAATGTCATTAATCCAGCAATGTATCACTAATTCAGCAATGTTGACAACCTAAAGCTTTAATAATATCCATATATATTAATTTGTTGACTTAACAGTGAAGGGAACCCATCTAACAACCCGGAGGGCCGCTCTGCTTCAACCAGATGGCGCCATTGATCATGGCCGCCTAACTACAAGTGATTAAGAGTTTCTAAATCCGGGTTCTACTGGAGCAATATAGCTGCTTCTAATCGTAATGCTCCTCCTCCCTAACCCCTACAGGGACTGCAGGAATCATCCAGAAAGGGCACCGGATAATTACGTCAGTATTGAGAGGCGGTCAATGAGAGAGGGGTGACATTTTGAACCATTAATATCTGCTAAGTAAGTATGGCACATTATGCCATATATACGAGTGGGAGTCATATATGGGGGGGGGGGGGGGGGGGCTTTCCGTGATTTTCAAAACTGTAGAGAGGGGCATATGAATCTTAGTCCCAAAGCAAAACCATGCAGTATCAATGAATATATCTTTTTTAATTAAGTCAATACGTAATGAAAGATTACAAATCAATTCCATTTTACCGAGTTTTTCACATGCTTGAATAGAGAATGTTTTGGAACCAAAAAGGGGCTGCAACCCACCAAATCTGTACCCGCTATTATTAGTCTTTACATATACGGAAAAATGTACTTACCGGCTCTTCAGGCTCGTCGAAGTCGAAATGTATCCGCTGCCTTGTCTTTCGTTCTTCCTCCCACAGCGAAGGATGGAAGCTGCCATGCTCACTGTACATGTCTGCAAGTTATAAACGAAGGAATAACTCAAGGGTTAGGTCAGACAATGCCACTATTAGGAAAGGTCAATTGGGTATTAGATTAAGATATGTGAACAACGTGATGGGTCAGAGCCAAGGAAATCTCTACCTACAAGGGATAACAGCGCAGAATAATGCATCCCTTGGGTTTCATTGCCCATTCGCTATAGGCGGATTCCTTCAAATTACTTTTGCTATAGAACAGGCAGCTAGATCGGGAGATAGACACACCCTTTTGGTGCTATGCTGAATAGATATGATCATTTATAAAGAAATGATGATATATTATTAAAGAGGAAAGATTTGATAAGATAAATGATACCCTTTAGACTATATTTTACTATAGATGAAAAGTGCAGTCTCGCATGGATATACACTTAAAATAGAGGCTAAATAATGTTATCAACTGACTAATCTGGACCAAACAAGGACAATTCAGCTTTAATAAATAACTTTTTGCATTAATTGGTATCAATATTAAGGGCACGATCTATATTTACAGCCGTTATTTTTTTATTGGTTTTGTCATTTCCATTTACTATTACCCAAATACCAGAGTGTCTGTTCTGATAGTTACCATCATTGTCGTCTTGAGGTTGTTGAGGTAGAAGATAGCATGTTAACATCCTTCTCCCCGTATCTACATCTATATCAGGCTGGAGACGGATAAGTGGCTTCGTCTAGAGGAAATCATTGTATCAATATATTAACAGGGGTAATAGCGATAAGGACAAAAGGCAGCGCGAGCTTAAATAATTATATCAAGCACTCCAACTGTCTAGATTAGCGACAATACCAGTATCATCAAATCACTACAACTGATATAATCAAGTCACTTTACTAAGGAGAGAGCTGTCGCAGTATTTCAGTTAAGGGGGTCGATAGAAGAATTAGACGTTTAAATTAGGAGTTCTTAAAATGAGCATTTCTTGTCAAAGGAGTGGAGGCTGGAGGCTAGTATCTTAATGGTGGGAACCTTTTACATCGGGAATACAATATGAGACACATTAACAACTGGAAGGAAAAGCGGGCGTTCTTTAAATGGAAAAACATCCTCTCAGATAAATAGCAGAGGCGTCTCATCTACATAATACGAAGATGAATAGAACCAGATTTACCTTGCAGTTACAACGATTACTTAATCAATGCACGTGAATGGCTATAATAGTTACCGCAACAACACAAAATAATAGAACTTCACTTATGCACTTGCCAGCTTTAAACATTTTCTTTTTGTATGTGAGAGACAAACGAGTTTCTATATATTTTCATTTAAAAATCGTTAATGAACCGTCATAGGTAATATATTCGTTTGCGTAATTGCTCCGGCGTGAAAGTATTCATTCTCCAGAATTCTTCACCCAACGTAAATTACTTCACCCTCGCCTTATCAAGGAGTACAGCATATAATATATAGTTACGAGTTATGGACTAAATCATTCAAGACATGGGAAATAGAACCAACTGCACCATTTGCCTTTATTTTATTCTGGAGACGCGGTGAAAAAAAATGAAACAATGATAAGATCGGAGTTTTTCTTGGCAATAATATTTCTAATAGAGCAATCACAACTGCCTCAGCTCAACTCAATTTGATAGAAAGTAAATGAAGTAATGGGAAAAAACGAACCTGATTTTCCGAGAGCCATAACGCTTGTAACTCCTTCAGTCGGGTGAGACTGTAGGGTAAACACCTTATCTTGTTGTCGCTGAGATTAAGGACTCGCAGGCGAGGGATTCTGCCCAGTTCATCAGGTATGTACACGAGGTTGTTACTCCTAAATGAAACGACCGTCAGCCCGCTGCAGCTCCCCAACTAGAGAATAAGAAAAAGAGCGAGAAATGTTCGCGTGATTGGAGCACCTATGTAAGAGACACTAAAACGATGATTGGATTCGAGATAAGATGCTGGTAAAGGTTGGTCGGAGGAAATAGAAGGAGATTTGTAATGATGTGCTGTCCTTTTTCATTTCAAACGCAAAATAGTACGTTTAAGCAAGTTAAATAAATGCCTAATCTTAGGTTTGCAAAGTGACAATAATGTTATATATATATATATGCCTTAGACATAATCAATTTTCTCACCTCTGGAGGTATTTCATATAAGAAATTCTCATCAGCATAAAGTGTCCTTAGGTGACGGAGAAAACCAATACTTGGTGGAAGCTCTTCCAAGTCGTTAGCACTTATGTTAAACTCCGAGAGAGAGACGAGTCTACGGAGGAGGAAATTGCAAATGCTTAATCGGTAATATCGCCTTACTGTACCTTTATTAAATGTAAAACTTCATGCATAAAGTATTTTTCCCAATGTGCTGATGTATCATTCAATGGACCCCAATGTATTGATGTAAACACATTTTAAACATTGTGTTGAATGAAGAAGCGTAGGGCTTAAGTTTCACTTAACCATTTCAATATGAAAATTCCTTTCTTCTTTTTATTCACTTACAGGCCAAGACATTTAACAAACAATATTCAAGTGTCGACCGTGGACGTACTTCATACGGTGCCTAATTCAGTTAAATTGTTTATATTTTATTAATTAATTTTCATAATTTGTATGATCATTATTACGAGCATCTGACGAAAAAAGGGAACAGCTGGATACTTATGTCACACCAGCTAGAATTAAATACATTAAGCTCTTAGAAGCAATAAAAACTTAAGTACATTATTGAGTGTTTTTACAGGAATCCCCGTCTTCGTCTGGGAGCCCGGTACATTAGTTATAAATGCTTTTGATGATAAATACTAGAGTAGACTATTTAACACAAGCCCAATACGTATCCCCGCCCTAGCCACTATAAATGTCTGCATCTATGCGTCCTTACCCTCCTATCGAAAATGGCAGCGAAGTCATCCTGTTGTCATCGACTTTTAACGTTGTCATGTTGCTAAGGCGACCTGAAATAGGTAAAGCAATGGCGAGTTAAAACCTGGTCATGTGATGAAAATAGTTATACCTTTTGGGATTTTGTTTCAGACTGATTTACTTCTGCTCGACTATGTCTCGCCATATATATACTATTTTTTTAAGGTGCCTCAGATAATTAATCAAGCGCATAGGATGCAAGTGATGACCTTCTTAACCATGGAACATTCTTCATCCCTTCCAATCTGTGACAATCGAAGAGGAATATATTGCAAATATGTTAGAATATGAGGCGGAAGGTGATATCTAATGTGTATGTTTATGTGGATGCCTACATTCTGTTACGCAGAATTTGTGGGCTCGGGACATTTTCAGGGTTACGAGGGGAAATATTTCTTTCAGCTCTCACTCGTCTCTGGTCTAGGATATAATACCACAGACTATGATTTAACCACAGACCACTAACATTGTTTACATATATATATATAGAAGAATAGAATTATTCGCACCGACTTTAGAACCACTTATCCAAAATTAGTGAATTTTAATGATAACTAACTTTAAGGACCTTAAAACTAAAAATCCAATTTACTGATTTGTACTGACCCACGGGAACCCTGCGATAACTGAATTATTCAAATTAAATAATTAAAAAATCAATCTTATTTGAACTTGTTTCACGTAACCCGGACCCTAACATAATCTGAATCATTGAGTTTAATTGAATTGAGAAATCTTTTATTTGTCAATAATATAGCAGCATTTACATTGAAAATGACACAATGGTCGACAGACTTCTGGGATGGTCCCAGTTCTACCAGTCGTTCCCATGATGTTATTTTATGTACATACTGCCATTAAAGAATTGAGTAAGATTACCATATATGCATATTGATGAGGAGTGAAACCAAACTTATTAAGTAAATTATAAGTATTCACCTATATTCTCTGGCAGTTGTTGAAGCAGATTAGTGGAGAGATGGAGATCGGCAAGTGCAACACATCCATCGATTTCATTCGGTAAACATTCAATTCTATTTTTCGATGCGTCAAAGTACATAAGTTGTTTTAAACGACCGATTGTCTGCAATGTGAAAATGGACATTCAAAAAACGAGAACAAAGGTAATAGGATTCAGTTTCTATACAGTTCATTTGAAACGTAAATAGGGCAAATGTCTAAAGGGAAAAATACAATTAGTTATAGCCATCGATCATTGGCATCTACTTTGATAGAGGCCTATTGGATTTATTTGAATTTCCTTTTTTGGAAACTATAATTCTCCACACGCTCTGTTCGATCTCTCTCATTTAGCCATAACATTCACATATTTCCGATTCAAAACGTTTTCGCTCAAATGATAAATTGAAATTGTGAAACCAATGGCATGACTCAAATCACAGCTGCGTTATTCAAAATATTTTTCTTAAAAAGTAACAAAGGTAGCAAAATAAAGATACCAAGGAAAATATACTGGAATCTGTTTCGACCCAGAGCAGCCTATATCAAGATTCCAAAACCTTGACTATGACCAAAAACACTATGAAAATTCTCACATTCAACGGGCGAAAGCATAATTCAAATAGCTCCATCAAGGGGAATAAAAGGACATTGTTTGAACTCGCACAATGTAGCATTTTGTACGAATGAAATCTCAAAATACTACAAATAAGGCAAAGAAGCTTAGCTCGGGGTCTATCACAGCTTGAGGCTTTTAAACGAGCCTGTCAAAGTGTGCCGAGTATACAGAGGTGTGTAATATACGGATTATCGCAATGGGAGCGGACCATGCGGGTCTGGGTAACAATCCCAGCTATGCTTCTTTCCAGGAGATGTGCACACAAAAAATATTAACATTTCTTGCGGATCAGTACATGTACACTACCCTGGAACTCCCTCTCTTCGTTTCAATTCGTTTCGTATGGCCATACGGTGTCTAGTACTAGTTGTAGAACCGGTATAAGAAATAGCCTATGATCACCTTGAGCTATTAGACAGTTTCAATGAGAAAGTTCGAAGTTCCAGGAAGACTCCAGAAAGGAACTGTCCAACATGGTGAATAGCAACAAAGCCCGCAACATGACCCTAATGTAAGTGCTTGGCCCAGGCTTTTGTTCAGAAAATCTAAAGGGCCAATCGGACCTCATACCGCGACAAAAAGCCGAGGTAAAATATACCCTACTGGGTACAAGGTCCACGAACTACAATGTCTCCCCGTTACAGATCACCAAGATAGCTTAGTAGTTAGGGGTTCTAAATATTGCACACTGGCTATAACACTAACAGTACACAAAAAGCTGGCTTGACACAAGATGGTAGAGTTTGGAGAGGAGAAAGAAGAAGAACTGATAGCATCGCGTCTCTCTCTAAGTCTAAGTGTGAGGGAATGGATAGTAGGATTAAAAAGTGAACTATTAATATCACTAAGTGCTGACATTTTATCACCTATATAACTTGTATTTTGAATGTAGCGATTTTAATTTCACGGGTTAATTGAGACTTATGTCACGAAATGTCTTCATTTCGGAGCAATATCCAAGATAAGAACGTCCTCTCACACAATATCCAAATAGAAACCCCTCTTACACAAGGACATGCAGATTTCCAAATACATTTCATCTCTGTCATAACCATAACCCTTCATACTTGAAAAGAGACAACTAACATGAAGACGAGAAGCAAAAATCAATAGAAGATACGTTCCAAAGAGACGCCTAACATCTCGAAGCATATTTTTCCCAAAATCATAAAGCCATCATCTGAGGACATGTTTCCTAATTAATGACTGATGTATGCAATGAGGGAAATGTTCCTTTTCCATGTCTGGAGGGAGACATTAATGCTAATTAATGTTGAACCAGGTTATCTCTTGTTAAAGTTTACACCCACTACTATCCATTTCTGGCTGACATAAAACCTCATTACACGCTCCATGGTCGGGTGATTTGATTCTATAGCAGCCATTACTAGTGTCAGATTATGGCCCTTTTATTGTTTATTCTTAGCCTCACAAGATGAATCAGAAAATCCCTAAGGACGCCGAGACAAGAAATAAATAAAAGAAACCCAAAACACAGATTTATTTAATGCCGGTCGTTGTGTTCGTTTGTCAAAAAAATACTTGATGCGTGCCTTCCTAAAACACAGTACGCGACAAGAGTC
Source organism: Sthenelais limicola (assembly GCA_942159475.1). Lineage (NCBI taxonomy): Eukaryota > Metazoa > Annelida > Polychaeta > Phyllodocida > Sigalionidae > Sthenelais > Sthenelais limicola. Next base: position 30,955,598 of record OW804094.1, on the reverse strand, counting down.
ACTAAGCTCACTGCTTTTATAATTTCTATGTCTAGCTAGACACACATATTTATGCACATACAAACTATCGGCGTTGTCATCACTTGACTAGCAATTGAGACAGTGATTTTTACCTAAAGCAACTCGATTGTTTAGAGACAAAAACTTCAATATTCGATGAATAGGGAGAACTGGAATGTTTCCTATTAATTGGGAGCTTTTTTTAAAAACAAGAAATGAATATTTATTTAGCTAAAAATCAGGTGCCATTGTTACACTAATGATAAAACTCGCCAAATTAAACATCCACAAAGGCCACTTAGCATTAACTGAATTACTCGCTCTGAATAACAGCAATATATTTTCTATGGTACAGACGGTAGAACAAGTAATTTCTATGCATTTAAAAAGCCTCGAGGCACATCCAATTATAACATTGCATCAGTCCGCGCAACAACTTAATTAATGCCCTCTGGTTTGTAACTTTGATCTTCTAGCGAAAAATGCTATATCATTTTGCTTGGGGATCCTACTAGATGGAAAAGGATGGGTGAGGGCTAAGGTTCTGACAACAATCGAGGGGAGAGGTTATAATATTACGGGGAAATATCAAATTGAGCAACTGTTTTAACAATATCATGTCCCACATGGGTGACCAATATAAGGGCTAAACACGTGATTACGATATAATCCAAGCTCATAAATCTGTAAACTTTATCTCATAAGGGAAACAGGAAAGATTGGATGAAATCTCGACCCTGCTATCATGACACATGCCAGTGGGAAAAAAACACAACTAGAACATATTTTTAAAATTAGCTCTACACACACCCTGATGCTAAACATTCTGAAAGTCTTATTCTAATCTAGATACAGTATTTCATTTGATAAAGACAATCTAATCGCAAGTCACAGTATTACGATATCTTTCACAAAACAAATTTAAAAAAAAAGAAATTTAACGAAAAGTGATGACGCCTATGATGTGGATGCTTCTGTTCAAGTTAACCGGAATTCGTATGGTCTTTAATTAGTTATTTGAATGCATTTTTAATCTACAAATAAATCATTTAAAATGAATATAATATAGTAGGTAAAAGCAGAACCTCAATAACATAAACAAACGCTGGTTCTCAGGTTATATAGTCATGTCATGATGTTTTATCGCTACTCACGTCTGGCAGGCGTGATATCTGGTTACTGTCACACCACAACTCGAGAAGGCTGACAAGTGATCCAACCACCTCAGGCTGAAAAGAATGGATTGGTAATAATTACATATGATACACATCAACAATATGCAATCACCCCCCTCCCTAAAACGTACCGACCCCCCGACCCCGCTCCCTTCCCCAACGCCTTAACCGTATCCAATACTGCAATTAATGGGCTGTTATCTGACATTAAAATGTAGCGAAGATAATTTTACTTCTTAAGGTATCTCATTCATCATTAAACATCCTTTATTCATCAAAACATCCCTCCCCAAATTATTTTGGTAATAACTTACATACGAAAGTGAACAAACGTCTTCTTTAAATCAACTCGAACCCTCTCACCCGCAGACTTAAACATCCCAATACAAATAATCAATAAGAAAATCCCATGAGACCGGGAATGTGGGAAACCCCTTTTCTATCTCACCCTGGGGTTTCTCTCGTACATAATTCATGAACAACATTCTTTTTCTCAGTATGACATATTTCTCAAGCACTAGAACATTCACCCACCTCGGGGGTGAAGGAAATTCAATAGCAAGCCCCACAGGAACCCATTACAATAAGACTTAGGGTATTGACCAAATGATTGTCATGATTATTTGCGCGCTGTTAATCTTGAGAGATATTCGACCATGTGTATTGGTATGTATTTAAGGGAGATTCCTCTTAAAATGAGCTTAAGCAATGATATCTTTATTTTTCCATGAATAACCTTTATTTTTCCAGTTCTTCTTAACCAAATGTGATGGAGAATGCAATGCTTACCAGTTCTGAAAACTCATTATTGCCAATATCCAAGCGTTCCAAGGCAGTGAGTCGGTTGAGAGACATGGGAAGTGTTTTGAGGTGATTCTCTCGGACTTCTAGTATCCTGAGCTGACATAATCTGGAAGAAGTTATAAATATTAAAGCTCCTCGGCCTGTGGAAAGCTGGATAGAATAATGACGGGGTCAAATCGTAGAGCGCAGATTTGATCATGTAACTTACGTGCACGAAATAGCAACTGACATGCACGATCACGAAAACAATTAATCAATTCAAAATAGGACGATCAATATTTAAACAATATCATCATCACGGAAATAGAAGTAATTGTTTTACCGTAACAGAAAATATATATAATTATCAGGGCCATAAAACTTCAGTATATTTGTTTTGCTCATAAATAGAATATCCTGGAAGTAGCCTTCCCAGAGAATTGGCAACGATTTACAATACTGCCAAGTATGAAATGGTGAATGAAAAATGGGAACTGTCATATTAGCATCGGAACGATGAGTGAGGAAACAGAAAAAGTGGACATAGCTCACCTTCCAAAGCTACCGGGCAGGTAGTCGAGGAAGGTGTCGTTGAGGTAGAGCTCTGTTAGATTCAGCAGCTGGGTGAAGCCCTCGGGTAACCTATAGGGGTCAAAAAAGGTTATTCATGTACAAATACCAGCGGCCAACGAGATCCATTTTAAATACAAAGGCCCTCTACTCCTGCCAGGCCCTTTGGTCGCACGTGTGAAACGCCGTCTATTCCACACAGGCCATAAACACTACAAGGGTTTACAAGATCTATGTTAATATTGGGCACTCTGGTAGAATGCCATCAAATAAACTGTCAAATTCCTTTTAAACACGGAGGGTAAAAGCGTATAGCCTCGGGGACCATACCAAGACAAATTGATCATGATCAAGAGAAGTGGGAGCGCACTCTAATATGAACTTATTTTAGTACTTCTTCCCAATAAATGCAACCATTAGATTTTGACTTAATATATTTTGATATACGGAGAGTGTGTTACCTAATATACTTTAGTACACTCCACTTTTGATACTGCAGTGCATTTATTCTACGAACACTATCTAATACAATAGTAATCAATATAACCTACAGCAATTATATATGTATGTACTTGGTCTACCATTCATATACAATATCTTTTTTTACTGTATATATTATAGCTTTTATTGATAATAACATAATTCTTCAATGAGGATCTCTTGCTTGTTACTGTAGTCCATACAAGAAAACAATAACAACATTTTGATACGTTATAATATTATGTAATTATGCACTTTTTACGGGTAAAACACATACGTTCATATCACGTAGTACATTTTCTATTCTTTCAACTTCATTATTTTTAAACTCTTCTTTACATCATCATGTACATATAATGGGTGAAGTCGCCAGAAAATGTACAATTCACCTTCACCAATCCTCTCAAATAACCCAAATTTCAGACAAAAATAAAGTTCAAAATACAGTTCAACCTAACCAAACAGATTGCTAGAATCAATGCAATGCCGAATATACTCGAATTTACCTAGTATTGGCCAAGTTGCAGCCTAATCTAGCAGAATTTATTTAATGTGTAGAGCTGCCAATTGTACATTTTCTGAAAAACTGACGGTAGACCCATATACAATATTTGAACATTTTATTTTCCACACTATCAGTTTACAAACACAATACATCTTGTACATCGTTGAATCAGCATATCATATAACATGTATAGTTACATGAATTGGTTATGTACTTACTTCCCTAGTGGATTGACACTAGCCTCTACGGTAGACAAATACTTGCAGCCTTTAATGCTGTCAGGGAGGTCAACCACACCTACAATAGTCAGAAAAGACAAGAGTCAACACACAAACGACACAGATATGTGACACAGCTGCACTCATAGCATATAGGCTAACTATAAAATGGCCCATGACACAATGGTATTTACACCACAGTATATTACCAACATTAAATTTCACGAGCCTTTGATGCTGTTGAGCATATTGTAAGCGTGCATGATTATCAACTCGTCATAAATCAAGGCATCGTGTGTGGAAATTCTTCCATGGGTCTATTCATATAAATATTTACAAAGTAATTCTATGCAAGGATGATTTAGGTTACTGGCGGTGCGCATGCTTGAGAATGAATACGTCTGTAAGGGGTAAAAGCCTTTCAGTAGATCATTGCAATAAACATCGTTGGACCTCTTGATTATTTTTCCTAGCCGCAAGTAACCTAAATACAACTTGGTAAACCTACTTTTGGAACATGGATTTGTTTCAAACATCCCAATCTGCTTTGGGGTTGATCAGTACCATATGGGGCAATCATAACAAAATAATATCATTTCAACCGGTTCTGTTCACACCGATCCCTTCCTTCCCCGAGGACCACCTGTTTTTTTACCACAATCGTTCACATGTCATTGGAGTGGGGCATTTGGGGGTTCTCCTTTTAAATGTGCGTCTTGTTTTGAGCTCATGCCAAGTTTTTGTGGTTGTTTTTTTTCCTGTTGGGACACCAGCTGTTCACGTTTAGATGAAAACGATGAGAGCGCACTACTGAGACAATTACACTATAACAAGAGCTCCCCATCCATCTCCCTTACACGAATCCATCACCTCTTCTTTTCGCCATCCCATCTAATTGACAGATTTAGCCCTATCCACCAACATCTCCCTTATCATATGTAGTATTTATTTCAATTCTCTCCAGTCCAATGCCATTATAACAAATGGAGGATTAGGAAGACAAGCATCTCAATTGTCGGAACTGGCGGTGTGGATAGGGATTGCATACAGCATGAAGATAAATGATATTGATAAACAGAAATCCTCCCACAATCGGGCCCGCTCAGATTCCCTTGTTGAACAACGCTAATAGAAAGATCGGATATATATGGCGGATCTGAGGCGCTGGGACAACTGTATTTTGGGAGAGCTCATAGGGGAAGCCCGACAGAGGCAGATGACTCGCACTGATACCTCCAACAGATGCCAGAAAAGTGGAGTGCCCAAGGACAGCATTCCCTGACACCTGTCATTGGCGAGAAATAACATATCTGATAAACTGTAAAATGTCACCAAAAAGAGAGTGAAAATACCTACTAAATTTAGACATAGGGGGTGTTTGTGAGGTACTTGTGTTCGACGTAAGCTATTTCTCAAATTGAAATGTGCTATATGAATATCGATGATGTTGAATAAACTATGAAATTACTAGAATCTCTAGAACTAGGTAAGCATAATTACAGGTGACTATTAATGAGAAACTTATAAAAAAAAGTCTACACTTTGTGATGGAGGGGAGTAAATAGAAAGTGATAGGATGAACAAGCTGACTAACAAAGCAGGCAAGTCTGAGATTAATTGCCATGGCTTCAGGTGAGACATGGATCAAAACGTTGCAATATGATTCGAGGACAAGAACCGAAATCATCTATAGCCTCAAGCTAAAATATATATGTCCTGATAATTAAACTTCGGTTCGTGGCAATTCTCAGAGAATAAATTGTCCTGGCAGTGCAATTTATATGTCTCCAAAACTGCCAGAATACAAAAGGAATACATTCATCCTCGTCGAGCGCCAGGATTATTCGCCTTGGAGCGCAGATTTTTGACACAATAATTAAGTCATCCATCTCAAATGCGGTCACACAATGCAATACACGCCACACGCAGAGAGAAAAGAGGGGGGCCAAGGCCCGCGCGCTGGACCACGCTCCCGATTCCTAAGCCCGACATAGGCTTAGAAAAAATCCACAACATATGCCACAAGCTGTATAAGGATTTCAAATGGTTGTTCAGCCATGATGGATGGTGCTTGTTTCCTTATCCTTCCGGAGATGTGACCACTGACCTTTCCGACCCGGACAAAAACAGATTGTCCTCAATCAATCCAAAACATCTATCAGGATAATAATGAGCCTGTGTTTTCCTAGTCTGACAACGCCTACAATGGCCAGTCTGAACGCTTTGCAATCTCCAACACTGGACCATTGATTCAGACTGGACTTTTGGGGGAGAAGCTGGCACATTGCTATCAGCGATAAGCTGACACCCATTGCCTCGATCCCCAATCTTAAACATGAAAGTTATTCCGCCTGTCATAATTAACAAAAAAGCCTCCATTATTGCCAAAGAATTATGGACCTCTTTATCCCTTCATCTTTGTTACTAATTGGTTTGATTTTGTCAGCACCACGAAATATTTCAATTGTTTTTGCAATAAAAGAAGGTGATTTTTCAAGTGATTTTTCCCCTCCTCTTAAAAAGGTGATGGGGAGAGGAAGAAAGGGGAGAGGAAGAAAGGGGAGAGGAAGAAAGTTTCAAAAGCTTCAAGACAGTCGGAAAACAGGGCATAACACATTCCAAGAAGTAGAAGGAAATTATTTTTAAAAACAATATTAGCATTTTAAACGCTCTTCTACATAGGTAGAAGGATGAGCGAACACTCACATTATGATCACAATGGTGCCAAAGCCCTCGGACTCATAATAAAACAAGTATTAACCCACAACCCTAGGTTTGATTACCATCCCGTGATGCAACATTGGCCGATATTCTGTTCCCCTCCCCTAAAACAATGCCTAGCACAGGAGAAGTGATTATTCATCCACTTCCCACTCTTTTTACAGCTCATAAAAATGTCTCAATATTGACGAGAATTGTCAATTCTTCATGGATCAGCGTTCCAACGCACGACCTACCACGTGGGCCTCAATTAACCTTAAGCATCCCCTTTCTCTCGGCACAAACCCCAGCAACAGGGACGGCAAACTTAAGATACAAGACTGGCGTATTTTAGGGAATAAAATCGATGGCTGAGAATAGATATGGGAATAATAGCTCACGGCTATCCAAACGCGAGCTGGGGCCAGGTCGTTAGGAAGGGAAGTCAGGTTGCATGCCTGACAAATGTGTCATTAGGGATCGATATCGAATTCCCGTACAGACACGGGACCGTGAAGGATCTGCCTCCTCTATTCAATATTCTGCAATAGTACCCATCACAGGTAAAATATTTTTAGGAGGGGAAATATATATGTTCAGACTATTGAACCATACGACACCGACTATTTGCTATCGAATTGACTGGAATCGATCGAGCAAATAGTTGGTAGACATAACGATTAATCACTGTGTGAGCATATTTGAGACGCATATTGTTATCATATCGCTCATATTTTGCACACCACTCTGGAAGATGTTAGCAACCCTCACATAACCATACTACGCAACTCTTCAGTATTCAGCGGTTAAAAGGCATACAAGCCTTTTTTTATTGAACATGTTGATATTTATGGCAATATCTGATCATGTTCGATTCTTCTGAAATAATTCGAAAATATCTTTTTATGTTACGATGGGTAGAAAATCATTCCTACATAATGATAAACATGGACATTAAATGCTTTTTTGCGGGACTGAATCGAGTGTCATTTCACTTTCCTCCTTTGTTGAATTAATTCCGACAGTTGAGTGATAAGGGAATGGAATAAAGGGTTTATGGCAATATCTGATCATGTTCGATTCTTCTGAAATAATTCTAGAACATCTTTATGTTATGATGGGTAGAAAATCATTTCCACAAAACGATAAGCATGGACATTACAATGCTTTCTTGCGGGACTGAATCGAGTGTCATTTCAGCTTCCTCCATTGTTGAACTGATTCCGACAGTTGAGTGATACACGTTACATGGAACAAAGGGATTATGGACGCATACATGCAAACATTTTTCCATGTAAATTTTCAGGACCAGATGTAGAAGAAATGCCAAATCAAGGCCATCTGGTAGGTCAATAAGAAACATTTAAATATAGGAAATATCATATTTATGACATGACAACCACCAGACCCTGTCAGGGGATAAAGAGAACAAAAACTATTATAGCAATATAGAAAATGCCAGACTAGACCTTTGATAATAAATGGCCTATTAATCTGACAAATACATATGTTTCCTCTTCCTCCGAAATTAGCAGACCAGCCATCAGGTATGCGCCTCCTACGTAGTTGACATGTATGATGAACTAAACAGACAGTAATAAGTTGAAAGGTTTATCACAGAATTTGATATGGCGCTCCTGCTATGCCAAATGGCAGAATGGATGGATATCGGTAGGTCTATATCCATCTGTTTGTGTCTGACTGTCTTTCCTTATTTAAAGGGCTGAATGGAGATTTAGCCACATATATATGTTTTCATTATATGTATCAGCAATACGGTAAGATAACATGATAAACTATATCGTCGTTTGCCCTTTATATATATTATCAGAGAGCATCTCTAACAAGGAGGTCATGTGGCTATTTATATAGCCACATATCGCGAAGCGAAGCCTGGTTATTATATTAATAGATGGGTGATCTCTGTAGAGAGGTGGTCTTGCGTAATTTACAGCAAATCTTAAGAAATTGAGCAATTCTAAGATCACCTCAAGAGAATCGACCACAATATTAATTATTACAGCTAATATACATCACACAGCAATGATTCAAACACCCATATTTGTCTCTTCTTTAGTAGAATATTTTGGATGGCAAGTTATTTTGGTATATCATAGATTTTTAAAAATTGAAAGAAGTACTTGACAAGCTGTCTGTCATCTCTAATCTTTCTCAATTACTAATGGCCCTAAATATCTGATAATGTGTTCTCTTAAAGAAGACAATTTTATGATTAGAGAGAGGGCCTAGATTTTCTTATCATTTCATGCCTCCCTTATCTGTCCAATACATGGGTGCATGACGGGCAGGGAGGTCTGATGAAAGAGAACAGATGTGATAGAAGCTGATGGTCAACAGGGGGCACTGATGACGGCCAACAGGTGTCACTGATCATGACCACTGGATGGGCTAGTGACTAGCGAGGGTGAGCCCCAGCCTACTAAGTCCGAGGGTGAGCCAGCCTACTAAGTCCTACTAGTGAGAGTGAGATAAGAGGAGCACTTCAAAGCGTACGAAGGTGGTTTACCGCTTTTGAAAATAACTCTTTTCAGAAAAACAATTTGAAAATTTAAATCACCCTATTCAACTACTATCGGTTTTCCTGAGCCATTTACCAAACATGAAAGAAATAGCTTGAAAAGAAAGGCATGTACTAGGTCACCAAACCTACGCAATAGGTTATGTTATATTTTGTATGTATGTATGTATGTATATATGTATGTATATATGTGTGTATGTCTGTCACATGGAGGTCAAAGCCAGATGTAAAGTGAGCTTCGCTCACAATAAAGAAAGAGTTGAAAACATTTGTAGAAAACTTTTGTAGCAAAACATTTGAGAAAAAACTGCTAAATAAATAATAATCGCGGGAGCAACTCACCATTCTTACTGATGTCGAGATGCTCAAGATGGACGAGACTGGTGATAGCAGACGGTATGGAGGTAATCTCGTTGTCTGAAACACACAGCTTTCGGATTCCATGGCAGAAGAATAATTCCTGCAAAAGGACAAAGTTGGACTTATTAATGCATTATTCTAAAAAGAAACACGAGTAATGATATACTCTAACCCAGCGCCGTCGGGATCTAAGTGAGAATTATTTTTGTAAAGAAGAAATAATGATTAATCTACATGAGAAATTGCATTTGAAGAGTTGCGTAGCAAGAATGTGGGGTGAAGATATGGATAAAGTAAAGACCTGAAAGTGAGACACCCATGAGACTTAAATTCCGTAATGGCAGGGTGTACGGATCGCAGGTGTATATAGTAACGTTGTTCTTTTATTGATAATAGAAATCATACTAAATAAACTATTATCGCCATATTAACAAAAGAATTTGGAGTATACCGGGCGAGAATATTGGGTGTAAATGGATTTAAATCACTCCTAAGTTTCTCTAACATATTTACCCCCCCCCCCCCCCCCCGAAAAACATCTGAAATGCTCCTAGTTTCAAGATTCCAGATTCAACTTTGCAATATATCACTCAAGTTCATCCTACGAAATATGGGCAGGGTAGGATCAAAACTTTTAATCCGAGTCGATTGCATCCTGCTAGGCCGGGTGGGCGCTCCGGTGCCCTCCACTCTACAATGCCATGTACTACGCTCTGCCTGGATGAGTCGATCCTGCCAAGCAGCTGAGCTGTACCTGGCAACCCAGAGCAGCCCTTGTCTAACATATTGCCTTCTAGAGACCTTTAAGGATTTTTCTTTCATCAAAAAGAATGAGATTCTAAAATAATGTGTCTCCCATGGAGCACTGTGGGATGATATTTCACCGCCTCAACAACAGAGCTAGACACAGAGTGTTTGATATATTTGTCTGGTTCGGAAATCAAATTCCCATAGTGGAGATTTGAATATTAATTTCCTCCATGTAATAATTATGTTAACAATAGTATAGTTTTCCTACTACTCAGTTTAAGCAATTAGAACCAATTGGGCTGGTTGGGCTCTTTCATTCTTTTAAGCAGATACTTTTTATTTAATGGCAGACTGGTTTTCGAGAAGTTTAATTTTTCTAATGACAATGCGATGGAAGAGACGGTCCCATATATGGGTTTCACCACAGCTTTAATATGTAGAGAAATAATTTAAATACTAACTTCTTCCTTATCATACGTGTATTTGCAATATGTGTACTATAGGACATATGTATTCACCACTTAGATCTTATACACGTTTTCCACTTAAGATATTTGGCTGTATGAATACACACGAGACAGTGGCAACCAAACTGCTTTTAAGATCTATGTAGGTAAATGATAACACGCAAGGATATACCAGATGCTTCATTTTCTTAAGCCCAAGGAAGGGTGTTAATCCAAGTCCTGATAGATAGATAGGGGCAAGGTAAAACACTCAATCAAACCAGGCCGCCATACGCGCTTCCATGTTAAGCATAAATCATATATACTTCGCCACTTGGACAACTTCAAACAACGCCTGCTGCTATCGCCTACCCTCATCATAGCAAAGACAAGGTAGCAGCAGCCTGAAGCTATTTGTAATTGTGAATAAAGACAGGACGCCTACCCTGTGTATTAGTGGCGAAAACACTACCCCAACTGATCAAAAGTAGCATATAATTAGAGACAATTAAAGTTGCGAGAACAGAGACTTACACCTCGACCCAATGAATATACAAACAATGTCAGTGACAAGAATGGCAACCGACAATGACCTCCATTGTGACACCTAGTCCTTTCAAGTCCTCGGATTTGCCGACCGAGTAGCTGAGCTTGCGAGTTAATGTCTTCCAAAAATCACTTAATTTTAACCTGTGTCAATGCACCCAACAGGTAGTAACAAAGACTTGCTGTCCCTAATTCTGGTCTCAACGATAAAGCTTGGGTTTGTTTTCGATCTCAAAGTTTTTTGGGTTTTTTTTTGTTAAAAAAAAAGAATCGGAACACCAAAGTCTGAAAGTAGTTGTTGAGGTAGGTAGGAAGCATTGCATCGGTCCAATTGGGCTGCACTGAGCCCAAGTTCAAAAGGCTATGCTATATTCATGAACCTATCACTGACCCGCACAAAGGGAAGCAGTGAATAGTTTAAGGTATATGGTCACATCCAGAAATATGCTGCATGCAAACTTTCACATGGGTGTATCCTAGGATTTGGTTCAACGGATTCGTTCAACCATAGAAGCTTCCCAAGTTAAAAAGTGAATGCTTTACCAATGGTTTTAACACCAAATGAATATGCAGTCTAGGTCCAAAACCTCAGATCAGATAAGAATGGCATGTTAGTGATTAGACGCCTACTTCACTAATCAGTTTTCTGCCCGGGGACTAGGCGTTCTAATGGGATTTTGCGGTCTGAATGGAATTATAATGGCACGTTGCGGTTTGAGGCGAGAGGATTTCCCTCTGTTTGAAGGGAATCCCAACTTTGGGCCTAGACTGTATGATAATGAGACATCTAGTACTGTGGTATACTGGTATTTCAATGAAAGTATTGGATTCGGATCCCATCAAAAACCGAATTCGAATTATATGGAAATATTGTTTACAAATCATTAGCCGTATTGACATTACAGCTACTTTGAAAGTGATACCAGCAAATGGAGAAAAGTGAAGCTTTCCAAATAAACCATCACCCATGCATAACTCTCCCACATCAATTAATCACTCTAGTTGTCATGAACGTAGAGACTGGGTATTAATAATTAATATTTTCCCACACAACCTATGCGCTGAAACATTGGCATGGTGCTACTATTGATGGCTGGGGCTGGCCTTTTTGAAACCACCCCCTTCAAAAATTCATTAGAAATGATTATGTACCAGCATATCGTGTTTCATTCGCATACCAGAAGAGTTTTGGTGGCCAGGGGATACCAAACCTGACTCATCAGGGATTATAAGGTGGGAAATTGATTCAGTCACATCATCCTAGCAACCGGTAAGATAATTGTTCGCATCTGCCAATACAATTACGGTTCGTAATAGGTATTAAAAGGGGATAATTAAACACAATTAATAAACCATAATTGCGAGGTTAGCATACAAAGGAACTGTTGCAATACAAACAGTTCAGCTCCGCCAGTGGTTTATCTGAATACACATATATATGTATACGGAAATCATACACATATTACGGGGCAGAGGGCAACCTCACATTTTCAAGTTTTTTCCGACAGGCATTCAACCAAATATTGTAATTGTCATTTTTATTTTTTTCCCCGGACATTACAAAAATGTCATAGTACATACTTAAATATTGATATCCACATACATACTTAAAACATTGATATCCACACACTATCTCTAGATATGGATTTGTCTTTGGTTCGGAACCATGGATTATAGGCATATAAGCACAGTCACTACTAATGACCGCAAATCCAATTCCTGAAGTGAAGCAACGATGTATATTACAGTATTCTTCTTAGATTGTCTAATCGCTTGGACAATTTTCATGATTGACCAGATAGATGCCTGGTTACAGGATTGGGTGGATCATACGAGATGATTGATTTAGAAATTCATTATTGTTTGTTGTGAGAATTTTGTATGTCCCTTAATTGGGTTCATTTTACGTATATAAAATGAGTATGTCCATGGAAATTAGACGAATTACATCGCGACGCTCATTAATGCGACCGTGGCGATTACCTCGCTAGACCTTGGACAAATGAGGTTTAAACATATCATTTATAATGACCCGAAGGTCGGTGGACACTTCAGGGTCAGGGTCGTGCTTAAACGAGTGTACACGAAGTGTACAATGATCACATTGACAGCGCTGACATAGGATGAATCATTGTGAAGCAGGGAATCAGAATCATTTCAAATAAACAAAGGGCAATAGTTCAACTCTGCAGTAACAACAACATTTGAAGGTGCAATTATACACCGAATAGTAGTGTCTCATATTATATTTATTTTTTATGATTCTAGAATATAGGGATATTTTATGATGTACACAATCTATTATATAACTATATCATATATGCCAGGCCGCTTGAAATGTTCTGAAACATGGAACCATAGTATTGATTGAATCTACAGAACAGATATCAATCCCACTGGAATGCTGAATTGAGTCCCGTTCAACTAATTATGACATAACCGAGAGGGTAAACGTCCAGAATAACATCAGATGTATATATATATAGAATATGCTGCTTTTTTGTCTCATTATCACAAATGGATTGTCCTCTAGGCACAGAATTAAAATATCAAAGTAAAAAAGCTGATGAGTCTCCCTGTACACCAATAGCATCAGCACTGGTATTCACTGACAACATTCCTGCAAACACCTTTAAAAGTTTAGACATCAGTCACAGTGATTTTATGATCAGTTTATGATAATTTTCTTCTCGTAATTGCAACAGGCCACACACTGGTAGGTATTGCCACCACTCAAATGGTTGTTTTTGTTCATTCGATAACGAAACGATGATTTACTGAAACTTTTTAGTTGAAAACGATCCTTCTCCCCCCAAAAAGTTTTATTGTGGAAATATAATGTTATGTTACAGAATGATGTACCTAGCTGCCTTTGTGAATAGAGTCACTGAAATACACCTACTAAGTTGTTAAGAATTCAAACATATCTGTCTTTTCTAATTTGATAATGAAAATATTAACATAATCAAGGATTATAATTCATAAATTGTATGCATGTATTAATCTTTATTTCCATAGTTTTTATATCATATGCCTTTTGATATAACTACTAGTGGAAAAAAGAGGTAGCTTCTGCTGTAGCAGTTCTTCCGACTGCTCTTTTGCTCTATTTATACGACAGTATACAACAGGATAACTGATTCAAGTCTTACATAGTAAAGTAACTCATCAGGTTATAACAAAATAAAACATGGTAACTTATTCAAGTCTCACATAGTAAAGTAACTCATCAAATTATAACAAATAAAACATGGTTATTTTCATTTGATTCTTTCATACTCTCGGCTTATTGCCTTTTGGTTCTAGCATTACAGGCCGTGTTATGTTGATTGGTACTCTACTGACCTTCTGCTTAACTATTCACCACTACGGACTACTAGGAACTCATTAGGGTTTTAGAGGATCTGAGTCTATTTCGGGGGTAAGTGAAACCCGAAATTGCAAGTTAATCTGTTTGGCAGGTGGGTAGGAATGATTAAATGTGGGTTATACAAACTTAAGTGAATACCCACATTTAAGTCTAAGAATACGGTGTCTTATAAAAGCGAACGGTCCAGGGGCCATGGGGTATAGAGACTGTAGGTACAAGAGGGAGAACCATCGGTCTCCTTTTGATCATCTTGGTGCGAAGGCTTCATGCTTGATAGATGACAAGGGGAGAGATCCAGTAACGGGAGCATTGTGAAGATGGGTGCCCTAGTCCGGACATAACAAAACCTTAAGCCTTACCAAGGCGACCGGATCAAGACTGGCACTGGGAGGGATAATTATCACCTCTCTCCTGATTTCACTTTGATCCCCACTCAGACAAAACTTCTTTTATCCCCAGGGGAGGGGGTGAACGGGGGAAAAGGCTCTTTCAAACCAGTGGCAATGCATCTTCTTCTGATGACTCCTGCGATCATTTATAGTCCCACATCTAGCCACATTAAAAAAACCTTCACAGATGTATATCTCAAGCTTAAATTATATACTGTAGTGAAAAGGCCCCACTGCTTTTATTATACCTGGCTTCGAAGGCTCAGTCATACAGTCACTAGGGGCTGGCTTATATGAAAGGCAAAGGCAAGAGTCTAATATTGATGCAACTCCCACATGGAAAAGTCTCGGAGAGAACGCCTCTTATATTAAAGGACTGTGTTCCGCATTGATGTTCACAACTAAAACGCCATCAACGTATTCCACATCAATTTTCTTCGGGACATGTTTTCTTTAAAAAATGGTGGCAAGTCTCCGAGATAAAATGCTGGAAATGCTGCAGGGCACTTTTTGCTCCAACCATTTTAGAAGACTGGGCAATTTTTGTTTGGTAAACTCAGCATATAATCAAAGAGACAGAGGTCTTAAATCAGGACTCTATCGAACGATCCAGGGGGAAAAAATGCACCAAAAATCATGTAGCCACTGGAGCCACTCAAGAAAAGAAATAATCACCGGAGGGTGCAATTCAAAAGAGTCTCTCATTTCTGGTCGCCATTTTATTCATTTCAAGTCCGGCTGCGACCATGGGAGCTGATACGAAATCCATAAGTTTGCCTAGAGTGTACCGGTAAATCAAAATGTGGGTCACAATTGATCCAATCAATCAGAGCCGTATCATTATCCTTGTAGATCGATCAAAGGATAAGTCAGCACGCTTCTAGTCCTACCACTAGCGAGTGCGCGACCATGTGTGTGGGAAAATCCACCAAATTGTTTTATTTCGTTTGTTAAATTTCTTATCTGTCCCCGAGTAATGGTTGTAATGTTTCTTGGCGTGTGTATCTGGTTCCTTTTCGCCCCATGCTTGACTAGGGCTTTTGCGAGTATCGATTGCCAGTAGAGGTGCCATGAGAGATCGATTCAGCGACCTGAGGCTGGGTGCCACTAACTAATTACATCTTATTCCATTTGAACATTGAGTATTCTGTTTAGAATACGCCAGTGCAGGCATAGTTAGGTCTTAAATCTTGGCAGGCCATACAAAACACCCAGTCATTTGTCAATCATTAAAACGAACGAGGCGCTTGAATATGTACATATTGATAGAATATGTATTGCATCAGATCAAGGTTTGACTTTCTGAGACATACCACGATCCAGCTACAACCCAATTCATGGGAATGAGCAGATTCGCACAGAGCATATGTGTGTGTGTGTGTGGGGGGGGGGGGGGGGGGACAGAGACAGACCCTGGGTCTGTGCCTTTGTACTACCGAAATTCAAGTCCTTTCCAGGCACATTTTAGTGAGTTTCAAGGCCAATATCAATGATTTATCAGAATCTTAATTACAGGACCTGGGGGTTGTAGTTATTGTTTTTCATAGGCCAATGAGGTATTTAACCAGTTTTATATTCATATCTTATATCAATCACCGTTTTTCAGGTTTTACTTTGAGTCACTGACTCTGTGGAAGGTGTGAGAGGGGCGAATCAGGGGAAAGTGTACAGTAAGGAACAGAATCTTAACAAATTTCAAGGCCATTTAATGGATTCCAACAGGATTCAAGACCTAATTTTCCAAGCCCTTCGAACAAAATGCCTATTTCCAGGCTTTTCCAGGACTTGAATTGACTTGAGAAAGACAGCTGACAGAAACTTAGACAGACAGACAGCTATACAAAAACCGATCCAGAGTGAATTTTGTGAACGGAAACTCAAGTTATACACGCCTTATACAAAGCCATGGAAGTTTTATAAGTCACGTAATTCATAAAATGCATCTTTCCCAAGTCAGCCAGGACATGCTCCATAAAAATATTCACGTGACGTTTCAAGTTCAGTATTACAAAATTATGGGAGGAATATCATTCATGTTCTTTATTTACGCCCATAAGAAAAGGACTCACAATGATTTTCATTTCGGAGTGAGTGCAAATAGTTTGGTACGCGATCATGCACCTTGCTTGCAATCAGTTCTTTAACATTTTATTCGTCTTTTGAAGTTTCCATAGCGAAAGGAAAAGAAGAAAGCAGTAAGAGACCCGGGATATAAGTCAGGTAAAGTCAATATTTGTAGGGCCCAGGAGAGAACACTGAGAACATAGATATAGCGTGCGTTATGATCACTCAAAACCCTCTTATCAGTACAGATTATTTTAAACATTTAAAGACATAAACAATAAATACCTCTAGACAAGACTCAGAAGCAACCCTGACATTATGACAGAAAGCAAGATGAACTAGATCACCTAATCAAGATAAGAGTCTTTTTGTCAACAAGCGTGCATAATCTGTACCCAATTTGCGGTAACGCCGATTTTGAGACTGCTTATGCTTAACAACGGAGACCAGCATAATACAATTTATTCATTTAATTCAGCTGATAGCTTTTTCAGCCTGGACAAAACAGTTCGAGGATGATTTATATATGAATGGTCCATAGAAATCCCTTTGTGAAGTGCTAGCCACATCTAAATACACCTAGGAAGATAGATGCGGGTCTTTTTTCTATCTCTAAGAAACTCTTTTCTTCCTATTGTGCTAGGGCGCATCGGTAAACGGCTAAAACAATCTTGGTAAAAAACACACACACATAGCCGTCTGATCTACTATCAAAGCAGGGTAAAACACAAAAGCGTCCTTGACCCACGGGGGAGAAAGCGAGATTGGAATCGCATATAATTCATATATGTTTGCCCTGTGCATTAGCAAAGCTTTTACAGAAACATGACCGGTAAATTACCACTAACCTTATATGTTTAAAAGGATCAGGTCTTTGGGACCATACCGAAAATAAGGCGTGCCAAATCTCACATACAAATGCCTGGCTTAGTTCTAATAAACTCTCAGTATTGACAAACACAACAACTCCCTTAAACAGTCTTTCGGGAATTCAACACTACCCCATGCACATGACTTCAGTCTTGAAATGCGTGTTTTCAGAAAGGACCGAGATACATTACTGATTCAACCGAATCAACTGTTAATCTCAACATGGCAACATTTTAATGAACTAGAATGCACCTTCTGGCATTGATTTCCACTAAAAAATGATTCGATTAATTTGGATTAATATACGAGGCCAACAAATCAACCCTGATGGCATCACAAGATAATGTTGACTGCTCTAGAAATTTAGACACGCCTATAGTACATTTTAGCATTTTAGGTTTGCTTTGGTTTTGCCTATCCTAAGGACATAGGAAGGTACAAATTGTAAAACATCGGGACTTATCCCTTGAGTTAATATTGAAGCACAACTTTACAATACAATTTTGAAAATTAATACTGGCTGTATGAATCAAAGTAAAACATGATAATAAAGTACTTTCTGTAACATTGCATTTCTGTGTGTGGGATGCTTACATAAAGAGACCCAAATATCAATGTCCGAATAATGATTCTAGACAAGTAATTTAGCATGGAAGAATTCGATTCCGGGTGTCCAATGTCCAGTGATTGTTTTCCTAAACACCCACACAATGGCATGGATAATAACAGGCTGCTATAAAGTGACCATTCACAGAGGTTAGTATTTAGCCTGCTCAAAGGCACTGACCAAATTCACCCATGCGTATACAATGAATAGGCACATGGTCAAGTGTACATTTCGCTTTCGGTTCATTGCACGACATAATGAAACTTACATTTGGGTCAGAATTTCAGAAAATGTACAATTCAACTTTGCCAATCTTCTTAAATAACCCACATTTCAGACGAAAATAAAGTTCAAAATACAGTTCAACCTACCCAAACAGATTGCCAGAAATAATGCAATGCTGAATATACTCGAATTTACCTAGTTTTGACCAAATTACAGCTTAATTTAGCAGAATTTACCAAATATTTACAGCTGCCAATTGTACATTTTCTGAAAATCTCACCCATTTATATAACATACAAAGCCTTTTTTGAGGGGTCCCCATTGACAATGGTGCTATGGTCAACCCACAATGTGAGAATATATGAATGAGAAGAGAAATGTCTCGGGTACAGGAGCCCACAGGGGCGGTTTTTATGTGAGTTGTAACGAGACTTCATTAACTATTCCAGGTCTATTACAAGGAATCGACTCTTTAAAAGTACATAGAAGGCTAAACGATTTGCAAGCGTTGAAATGTCATATTGATGAACTGATTAACAATAGAGCAAAGGTACGGATCTTGAGCAAACAACGTCCCAGCTGAATACAATGCACACTGGGAACAATGTATGTTTCAAAAGCAACTCTCGGCGTTCTCGTTACCTATACAATTCCCATGTGACATAGGGCAGTTGCTATCATTTTCAAATTTGGCTGACAACTTCTGTGGAGGAGGCAGATTCCCTCCCACACACCGAAAGTTCTACTATGCATATTATGCATGGCTGTGACAAGCCTTCTCTAAGACTTAATGCATACCAGTAATCAGTCTTGCTTCAGCCTTCAACGAGGATAAATACTGGACCCTCATTTTTCACCATGTTCCTTCCCAGAGATAGTGTGTCTCCATTCCTGGAGAGACACTGTAGGAGGGGGAGGGTGGAGAGAGGGGGAGGGGAGGGGGATTCCAGGGGCTTATATCATTGGTATAATATTAAACCCGCCAGCGTTTATCTTCTTATGGGGAGCTTTCCCATCCGAGGAACAGTAGGTAGGAATATTCCTATGTTCACATCTCCCTTTCCTGGAAGCCGGGTCAGCATCCATCAGCAAACAAATTGTATATCAGCTTAATACTAATTGTAGAATTGCGTGGCTCTAGACTGGGCCTCTGCTGGTATACCGCAGGCTTCTGTCTCATACAATTCATATGTGCATCAGACTGGTTGATATGAGGAGCTATGCTCCAGCTGTAGAAATCATCCCCTGGGACTTAAAATGAACACATGTAAAGCTTTCTGTAACAAAACGTGAATGATCGGTAAAAAGGACAGTAATTTCAAATAATTCTATTTAAAAAATCTCAATCCCCTTTACTAAGTAATTACTTCTGGAGGACAAGCCTAGAGACAGACGCATTTTCATAATTTTGTCGCCTTTCTTTTGAAATAAAACTGTAGACTAGTAGCCCTCGTCCATGGGACTGTGTTATTGGTAGCATGCTAGTGAAGTCTACTAGAACTATTCACTATTAGTCCTTTGATTCCTCAGTCGAGGCAGTAGTAACACTAATATGGAAGATTTAATTTTTTTGAATTTCGCTTCTTTAACCAATGAAAATCAAAACTTAACGCAAGTCTAATTAAACTGTTACATACTCATGAAAACCACTGCAAAAATAATCAGTGGGCCTGATTACGGTTTGATGGATGGTTTGGAAACAATCTTAATACGTAAAGAAATAAAAAATGGAAAATTACATTATAATGGGAGAAAGAAGTTCATGGAGCATTATGAAAAAAGCTACTGAGAAAGATATATACCGTATACCAAAACACAGATCCTGTAACAAATAATAATGTAAATTATAACATAGATAGGGAGACTTAGAAGATTAACCCTGCAATTCCTACCAGAAACCCCCATTTTTATGTTCTGAAAATAACAAGAATCAGTGCATAGCCCAGATTTGGCAGGGACGAGTTAAAGGAAGTCGTTTTCATGACACACTCACCCTCGGCAAGTCTCTGATTTGGTTGGCATCCACGTACAGCTCCTCCAGAGTCCGTTCCCAATTGAAGACGTCGGCAGGTACATGCTCCAGACTGCAGTGCCTGTAATCCAGAACGTGCACCTCCGGGTCCTCCGGCCGAAGACATGGACACCGCGGCATCCTTTTTCCTGCAATTCACAAGCAGAGAGAAGACGATGAGATTATTGTAACGAGGTTTTCCTTCAACAATGGATAATCTACTTGTTGTAAGATTAGTGATGCGTGGACAGGCTGCTCATCCCCTCTCACTGTCTCTGATGGGTGAGGGGGAGTAGTATAAGGGGGGAGGCGGGAGTGTAAGGAGAACAAGAGTCAGGGGAGAGAACCCATTAAATTGCTCCTCCCCCAGCCTCGAGCGACCACTCAACTAGTGCCAGAAGCAGTGCATGGTGAGCATCCAAACTCCACCCAAGGGGCATCGTGGACACTATCCCTTTCCCATCCATCCCAATTATGGCTAATCTCGATAAAGAAACCCCCTCACAAGCAAAGTGAGGCAGAGAGAAAGGAAGGCAGGAGGACAGATCATGATATGGTCCCTCCCTCCCTCATCTCCAGCCTCAACTCCCAGTTGGTGGCAAGTCGTCCCCCGCCACTCGTTTCTACAAATCCCGACATAATGGCTTGCCAATGGTCAGTGAGGCAGGTAAACTCCCACAGGCTCACAGCTATGGGAGAGCATAATTGATGCTGAAATATCCGATTCGAATAATCCAGTCTGCTCCCACGCTGTCCTCGCAAAAAATGCATCGCCAATAGGGAACCCCCATCAAAGGGAATAATGGCAAAAATAACTGTTCCACCCATGTTGTACTGAATTGGTTTTTGTTTTGTTTTTCGATTTGTTTCGATTCATCCGTCGATACAAATGCTTGACAAATACAATGACAAGCTGCATTAGGAAGGGCATACAATACAATATTTTCCCCATTCTTTGTTAGCAACTTCCATGAAATCTGCTTCAACTTGGTTCTTTTTCCAGAGAAAATAGTGTAATATTACACTGGATGAAATTCCATGGACGCCTTTTATTTTAAATTGCCTTGGATATCGAATTACAAACTTCAATGATTCCCCTGCTATCAAACCGAAGATAATTAATTTTCCTTCCACTATATTTCATCTGCACAATGGTTTATAGGACATCTAATACAAGATGATAAATTCAACAATGAAAGCGGCAAGAAAAAACTTCCAAAAATAGGAATCAAAACGTGGAGGGGAAAGCAAGACCTGATCAAAGCCCATTTCTTATAGAAACCAATTTGTAAATTGTGCTAATATACAGTAACAGTATACAACCTGTATCTTGTATTTCCAAACTTCCAAATCAATCTCACCAAACGCTATTGTCAAGGTAACCATGGAAGCGAACACGAACTATTGAGAATTGCGACTGTGACGCAGGGGGGCGCTGATTGTTATATGCTATATAAAGCAAACGTATGAGATAGAGTAAATAGATTCTTGTTCATATAATATGGGGATGTTCCGGCCTCCTTCACAGACCTTGTCTTGGCCAGCTGAAAGAGGAGGTGAGCCTGTGAGCCGTCTATCCTCACATGGAGGGTGTCCACTTTGACTACGTATTGCAGTGTAGGCGGTGGGCTTTGAAGCCACGAGGACAAACAGGCTGCCTGACCTGCATGGTCGAGTAGCTCCCAGCTATAGGGAGAGCAACTCTATTACTAAATAATGGAAGGGAATTCATTCCTGGCTAAGTTCATCATGGTCCTGACGAGGCTCTTACAGGCTAAGTAAACGCTATAAAACGTCCCCAGAGACCGACCAATTTCGTCGTTAGTTTAAAGCATGCCTCTGTATATACAATGTATATATAAAAAATAACGTTCGTCGAGGAACCTTCGTCAACATTTATCCTAAAGGATATAGGTTGTACCGGGGGCACCATCTGGAATGAAAAATTATACCTTTTTCCCATTCAGAGGATATCTGTGGTTTGAAGAAGTAGACACCAACTGGGATAATCTAACGCTAGAGAAGGTTCCTATCTCGCCTAGTGGGATTGAGAAGTCATCCTGAAAGAGCCGATCGTGATTTAAATCAAAGCTAACACAGAACGCTCGGTAGGCACAGAATGTCAAATTATGGCTGCAGAGCTTTACTGGGTACTTTCTGCAAGGTTCCGACTGAAGACCATTTGCTACTAGACACATAATTCGATTTAAATTGCTTAAAAGACACGTAGGCACGTTTGGCAATATCAGACACATACCTTCGACATTTCTTCTAAGTCTTTGAGATATGCAGACAGGATTCATGACTGTTGACAATTCTGTCAATATCCAAGATTAATAGGAAGGAAATGTGACCTTAGTGAGCTTGGTATTCACGTGAGAAAGAAAAATATTAAATGTATACAATATATATAAAAGTAGCCATCCTAACCCACAAATATAATTGATGGAATATGGCTCGAAGCAGTATCGATTTTTTTTTTATTGAAATAGAACTATAAAAATATAGATGGTTTGGACATCTTTCCCATGGAACATTTATAAGCCAAAGCGAATACAACATTATTTTTACTAAGTTTTAAATCAATTACGACTACAAACATAAGAAACTAATAAGCTAACACTTGTCTGATAGTGCAAAACTCTTTATCAACCTTACCTATCATAATAATAGGATCAGATAACAGGGAATAAAGTGACGATGAACTTATTGAAACGTGAAAGGCCATTTAGTTAAACGGGAATCAAAAGGAATTGCTTACTTGACTAGTTTCTCTTCATCTCCTTCGCAATCCTCTTTTCTACTACAAGCTTACTAACATGAAAACCATTTCATTTCTAATTTCGACAAGCGCACACTACCCGGAAGCCTGCCAATTCATACAAATGAGACTCGGAGAGACGACTAAAGCCGAAAATCTCACAAGAAAACAAATGACAAATTTTAATGGGCCATTCAAAGAACAAGAATTCAGTAGACGTTTTGTCAACAAGCGGCATTTCGGGTCATAAAGAAGGGTCTACACACACGGTTCAAAGCCCACAACTCTAAGGACTCTAATTCCAATGATGTTTTCATCCCCTCTCATTACATGCGGCAGAAACGGAGTTAGAAAGATGAAGTACGGGTGAATTACAGAAAGAGATTAAAAGACAAACGATTCAGCACCAGACAGACAGCAACTAGCCATCTTTTTTCTGTTTTAGCCTGTCACGTATGAAATCATCTCAGATAGCACCACCATGGGAGATAGCGTCAACTCTATTTTGCATCCAGATTTGCGATAACTAGAAAGAAGGAAAGGGTCGTTGCTATCTATCACTCAATAACAGAATACCATTTAAGGTGACTCAGTAGTGATTTTGATTATTGATGAATTTTTCTAAAATTTTTACCAATGATAGTTGACATGAAATAATCATTATCGAGTGGAAAAAAAACATAGGTCACCAGGCTAGTTTTCATGCTATGGCAGTATGGAGATGAATCATAATAATGAATCATATTTGAGTAATTTTACTACATTTGAGTGATTTATTAACATAATTCGTTTAAAATGGTTCTGACATGAATTCAGACATCAAATTTCACCCAGACATTCAACATATATATACTTATCATCAGATAATGTTTTTTCCCTCAGATCCTGAGTTAGCCCCCTGGAAGCCCCCTAGTGGCAGTACGGGGCACTAGCAAAATTGACTTTGGCTGATGACAATCAGCGTTTTAAAAAAAAACTGTTTGATGAATATTTTTTAAATTTAATATGAATGTAGATACCGTATTTATCAACTCATACACAAAAAATCAGGATGGCTTTCCAGGCTAAATTTTTCTATATTACGACTTATTTATGAGAAAAATTGGGAAAAAAATTAAATTCCTGATTAATATTTGATTTGAACAAAAATGGCTTCATAAATCTTGATGAAATTCTATATGGATACAGCTATCATAGTTACTAACTCGCACACCAAAAATCAGCATGAATTTCCCGGCCGATTTTTTTGTGTTACAACTTAATTATGAGAAAATTGGCTAAAAATGAGAAAATTCTTAATAATTATTTGATTTATACACATATGGCTCCATAAATTTTAATGAAATTTAATATGGATGTATAGGGATCGTAGATACTAACTCCCACACCAAAAATCAGCATAAATTTTCTATCTGAAATGTTTATATCAAGACTTAACATACATACTTCGTCCAAGTCTGCATAATGCTGATATTCCCTGCTATATGTATTGAATACACATATATCAGTACTGAGCTATATGTGTTGAATACACAAGATCAGTACTGAGTCACCTTAATAGCACATTACTGTTCACAATATTAAAATGATGACAGTTCTCGCCAATATTCTTAGACAAGGATCACTTTCGACCATTCTGAGATGCGCTAATTATGTCATAACGTTCACCTCCCCAATGCTAAAATGGAAATATTAAAGATACATGCAGAGTATTCTGGACCTTTCAGGAGTAAGGGAAGAAGATGGGAAGGGGAAAAGCGAATTGACAGAGAACATTTGGATATCACGAAAGACCAGACACACCAATAGACTAACGCATCAGAACTCGAGCAAAAAGAACCCAACATACACAGGTCATTGGGTTGACCATCCTTGTCAGGACAAGAGCAAAACGGACGTGGGACTGACATGAGAATGGCCAGTCTTAAGTAAGGCCTCTGATACCAGCCACTTATGATTATGTTAGCAGGCATTACCAGGCTAAGATCTACTATCGACTGTCATAACATCATCTCATATAACAATTGTTATCATAGATGGAGCTCTGACACAGTCACAACTCTCCTCCTCGACCTTCCATTCCGGTGGAGGCTGCGTGCGATATTGCTGGCAGCGTGCGATATTCTCAGACTCCCACTAGAACTTCAACCAGCGATTCGCGTTTGGAAACTCCCATAGCGTGACAGAGCAGAGAATTTCACTTTCAATACCACAACATTCCTTCTCAGAAAACAGCTCAATAGAAGGGCATCAGAATTATTCGGTCTAGAAACACGATCCTCTGAATAAGAGGAAGGAGCAATGCCACAGGGATATGAATATGAAATTTTCTGAAGCTCTGGCAAATCGATATGGGACATAAGGCATTGAAATATTCAGGTCTGACGTATGTTCCGGGAATTCAGTAGCAGCAAATTACATTTGGCCCTACTATCAGACAATAATGTAGGCGACAACTGGGCACATACTGCCCAGATACTAAGCATCTGGGCAACACCAATGTATCCAGAAGTCAAACAACTTTGCACTGTGGTTATATCGACGGCACTGTTTGCATCAAATCGACGGCACTGTTTGCATTGGATGAAAAATGTGCACAGAGGCAAATATTTCAAGATGCCTATACACAAATGGTTGGTTCCTAAATTGGTAATATTAGCTAATATTGCTCTAGCCACTTCAAAGAATTTGGGGAAAGAATAAATGACAGCCTCCGCTTTTTAATATAAACTTCTTATTCCTTATTTACCTAGTATCAAAATCATAGGAATGTTACTTTGTCAAACAAGCCCAATAGTTAATTATTAACTTAATACATAGAAGTCCGTATTCAGCCCAGTTCCTAATTTTAGCTGGGGTTTCACTCTCCCATTCACATTTATCATTAGTATTCAATGCCTTTGCAAAATACAATTTTTAAAGATTGTTTTATGAGAAAACCACATCTGATTTAATTGCGAGATGTTGATCATAGCTTCATCTCAAATCATGTCTAACCCAATATCAGATTTAGTAAATGTCCTTAAAAGACATGGACGCCTAGGTAAACATCCGATTTTCATCTACATGGATGAAGATCTTTTCATAGAATTTGAGATAAAGAGTTTAAGACAGAAAATCCAACAGCATGTACCATCTTCCTTTTTCACATGACGTCGCGCACGTCGCCTGTAAGTATGCAATTTGTCCTTGGGTCCGAAATGTACATTGCGAGGTTCCGTCTCAGACGACAAAAGGGTTCCTTTTCCTCTACTCTCGTCTCGCGAGATTCCTTTAGATCCCCGCTTTAAAGTGCGGCGCACGCAACACACCGGTGTGAGGCAGGTTCCCTTCTCAGGTGTTTCCTCTTCCACGAAAAGACCCTCTTGGCCGGAAGAGCTTTCCGTTTTCTCGCTCCCACGCGTAAGTGGAAGAGTCTCCATTCGAAGCCATTTATCGCTATTTCCCATTCTTCTTCTCCTGAACTCGTTATCGATCTATAAACCCCTTAAGATTCGGCCAGTAATATGTTGGTATACACGCAAAATAATCCAATCCGTTTAATGATAATTAAACTGCGAATTAGCGTGACATTTTTTTAAGAGCGTGGAACATGCATTGGCACTAAGCCAATGAGGGGTTTCCGCACTTCTTGAGCGTTTTTCCGTAGCTTCCTCTGGCAATGCAAAATATTAATACTCCCAAATGGCACTAGTCTCAGCCCAAGTTGCTTGGGGACATCAAGAAAAGTCTGTTAAACTCCGAAAGGTGCATTACGACCGGATCATTGTGTATCATTACCCCCTTGCGTTTCTTGACTATTATCCTTTGTCAACGTTCTCCGGGGCTAACGCCTCTAAGTGACGAGTTAAATGATGCAAAAAGTTGGGAGACGCACTATACACCTCCACATAGGATTGTTGCCAAGGAGATTCTGTTAGGAACTTTGGATCAGCTGGGCCATGGTTGACGAAGAGCGAGGCTTTCACTCTCAGGGCCCATTGTTAGGCTTGGCAAACGCTGACCCCCACATTCTTTCTGATGCACAAATGGGCATCTGAACCTATCCATGGCAGCGAGAGCACTCCTATTATCTGTCTACAATAAACTACGGAGACAGGTTGTTCCGCTTTACAATAGGCCATCTGAGAGTTCAGAGAGACCGCAGAAGAGTAAAGTTTACTTTGCACTGGCAGTATATTAAGGAAACAATATGAACGGATCATTGCACAAACAAAGACCTTTTCTACGAGGCTAATTAGGCGTAGGAAATATGTCAGACACGATGAGACAACAGATGCGACAAGCAAGAGATAATACAAATGAAAGACATCATAAATATTTGGCCAAGGCTCAAGGGGGATGAGAGATCACGAGCTTGACCACCCAGGCCGTGAGCTATGGAGGAGGGATGCCTTGGTCAAACAATGGTAAGGTAACAGGTTGCCACGGCTGTACACAGATTGCAGCAGGGCCTCCATTCAAGGGTGATGGGAGCGCAGAGCAACAACTACAGATATACATGTTATATAGTTTATGTATGTGTATATAAGAGGTGAATCCTAAGAGACAGGAGGAACACAGACGGGCAGGAACAGACAAGAATACAGACAGGCCAAGGGATGGAAAGGGGGTGGGGTGGAAGAGAGATATCAGACAGAGTGAGACAGAAAGATCAGACAGATGACAGTAGAGGGGCGGGGCGGGGATATCAGACAAATACTCCCGTTAGAAATTATACATTATATGTACATACATATATTTAAATAAAATATTATATGGTCCCCGTTTATAACTAAAGGACATCAATCCTCTAACAACCACCTGACACTTTTTTTTGGCCACGTAGATAGGTCGCAATCGGGGAGGGGTGGGGGCTGGGGGCTGCTGCAGCGGGGAAAAAACTATTCTGGAACAGAATCAAGTTTCTGGTGACACATCGCGCAAATTCTAAACTGACATGGCCCCAGTACTAATCTGTGTTGAGGTGAAATCCGGCGCGATGCTGGACAGGCTATTATTCGCAGCAAATCAGCGTTAAAAGTTGTGGTTTACAATACATACTGTAGGCCGCTTAGATCTATTTATTTTCCGTAGGCCAGGGTCAGTGGAAAGAAGGAAGTATTTCTGTATATATATATGAATACCTGTTTACCTATTAAACATACCAGTCCATGATATTTCGCCGATCTGTTGGTTTAGAAAATCCTTCTGCCTCTATGGAGGATCGAGAATTTATTGTTTGGAAAATCTGTGCAAAGAATTGGGAATGTGAATATCTGTGTTGATTTTGGGTGAACAATACTCAGGATAAGTCACTCGAGATTTGGACTGCCATGTAAATAATGATGGTAAAATTCCATGCTTATCCACGAATCTTGGATTGTAGTCTGGCATGCGTTCTTTAACAATGGTCAAAGTAAGTTTCTTTGGTGATTTGCCTCGGGTATCTCACCTGTCTTCTGCCAATGAAGACAGGTTACACAGCTGACAAAAGCAGCCGGGAGGTAGAGAAAGCTACGCTTAAATCACTCCTGAACACAAGTCTCTGATTGGAAAGGGCATTTCAGCGCCAGTTTCCCCAAGGAGGGTAACATTTTACCATCTCATAAATATAGACACCTTAGTCTAGCCGAAAAGGCGACCAGGTCGAACTAAATGGCTAAATCTGGATATTTACTTATCCGTTCGGAATTCGTGTACGACACCGAAGAGATGAAATAAAAACATCCAGAAAAACAAAAATAATGGAACCTCGAGAGAACAATATATTACCATGCGATGATTGATAGGGTCTTTCTGCATTAGATCATTGGATTGTACCTTTTAGAAATCCATCCAAATACGATGAGCATTCTAAAATATAAATCTCATTTACTGAAACAATTTATTATGTTTTAGGGGGGGGGGGGGGAGGGGGGCGGTATTAACACATCAGTGTAGCGTGTGAACATATTCGAAGTACAATCTACATCAAATTAAGTATATACATGCGAAACTAAAGCATGCCTTACTATGTCAAAAAACAAGTCACTAATTCCCAGTCACTCATTCCAAGTCGCTAATTATAATAGGTCAATAAGGAGGGAGTAAAGACGTTACGATAGTGCAATCCGCCAGCAATTTATGTCCTGTCAGAACCTAGTATGGATTCCCACAACTAACCCTGTCAAGTGGGAGGAACGATGCATTCAAGTATTTTCAGTGATGATCGCGAGGGCCACTGCCTCTGCCAAATCCTTGACACCAGCCCCCACACATACATTAAGAATCATAAAGTCGTAACAGCGAAAAAAACGCCAAATAATAAGGAAAAGGCTGGGAGGGGGAGAATCTAGACTATAAGTGCATGAACTAAGATCTGGGTCGGATCCAGCAAAAGAGTGTTCACACACAAATCCCAAGCAGGTCTCCTTCCTATGTTGACACATTTCACCAAATAGTATGTGAGCCTGGGTTCTACGGCGAAGGTCGCAGGGTCATCATATCTGGTGCTTTGTAGGTTGATTCGCGGTAGAATGAAATCCATTTAGATATTAGACTAAAGATACACTGAATTCAGTACATACCGGATCCCTCGGCAATTAAAACTAGGTTTCCCACCATGGCAAGCAGAGGTTCTATTGAATGCAAACAAAATGAAGGACTGGAATTTAAGCGTTTGAGAGCTGCTGGATATTTAGGTGTATCATGCAGTTTACAGTCCACTTATGAACCAATACAATGCCGAATGGAGTAAACAATTCGATATCCATCGCCTCGCTCTGTGTAATATATATTTTTTACAATGTCATGATAGCTCGAAGCATTTCGAGTGATAATCGAGGATTTGATTATAACTGTATGTAGGCCTTACGTTTATCATGTATTTATCATCATCACCGAACCCCTCATCCTTCTCGCTAATATTGTGTAATTAACCAACCTGACTGGGAGGAACGATGCTCTTACTTTACAAACTTGACAGGTATTATCCAAAAATCCAAAACAATGTGCACCAATCATTTAGATCAAGGTCTAATAGCTTTAATATTCAACGCAATAGTTAACGTGCGTTCCCACAACAACCATGGAAACAAAAAGGATATTACTAGAATCTCGCTGCTTTCCAAACGCGATGGGGAGATGAAACTTTAAATCGCGACAAATTACAAGCATCGCTGGATCTGACAGAGCCACTCATTTAAAAGGAGCATCAGAGCGGTTATGACTGCAAACAGAAAAACCGGTGAGATAGTAATATTGCAATATGTGCACAACAGTCGCAATAGCAATCTGTATCATAACCCTACCGATCCACATACATTGGATTATTGCCTATCTAATTAAAGACTCTAACGAGCGCGACATTGGTGGAACCTTTCCCTGTTGGGAATGGTCCTAAGTGGCCTTATTATGTATATGAGGTATCCACAACACGACCGGATTGTGGCCCACTAAACCTAGTTGGATGACAATGAAACATGCTCGCTTTACTTCACTGTCCAATCATATGATCATATATGTCTCATCAAAAAGGTATACTAATTAATCAAAGGATGCATATAACCTTCACCGCCTAATAGGCCCTTCAGCCTAGGTCAATGAGATTACACACGATTACCTACTGCTAGAATGGGCTCATTTGGAGAAATACCTGTATTGGGCGATATATGGGTCAGATTTTCAGAAAATGTACACTTCACCTTCGTCAATCTTCTTAAATAACCCAAATTTCTGACGAAAATAAAGTTCAAAATACAGTTCAACCTAACCAAACAGATTGCTAGAATCAATGTAATTTCGAATATACTCAGATTTACCTAGTATTGTCCAAATTGCAGCCTAATGTAGCATAATTTACTAAATGAGTACAGCTGCCAATTGTACATTTTCTGAAAATCTGACCCATATGGGAAATAGCATTTTGCTAGAATTTTATCTCATCTATAATACAACATCAAATAATTTAATTATACAGGGCCAAATGGCGGTCAGCACCCAGCGTTCAGACAAGACCAACGCCAAAACACTTTATGAATACACATTAATTATTGACTTAGACTATAACGAAGGAGAGAAAGGTTATCTTTGCAGAATACATTCTTGCCTGAAATGAAATGCACCGTTGGACACAGGGAAATTAACGCTACATTAAGCGTAGGACGGAAATACGTCATTATTTAGATCTAATATACAACCTTAATTAAAAGCTATTCATCAAGACTCGAACAACAGTCTCATCAGCATTTGTTATTCAACTTAATGAGCGAGGC
Organism: Sthenelais limicola; assembly: GCA_942159475.1. Taxonomy (NCBI): domain Eukaryota; kingdom Metazoa; phylum Annelida; class Polychaeta; order Phyllodocida; family Sigalionidae; genus Sthenelais; species Sthenelais limicola. The sequence goes on along the minus strand of OW804094.1, from coordinate 30,923,995 downwards.
CATACGCGAGGCAAATATCTCTCTCTTATCCCAGCTCGGTGAAGAGTTACAGAAGAATGCAGGCACCAATTAGGCACTACTTCATTTAAACAAAGTGGATATGATATAAAAGACAGGTTTTAGTTTCTAGTGGCAATGGCAGGCTCTATATAAGTTATAGCATGCAGGCCTTTCAGCTGACAAGCGAAGAACTATACTATAGGGTATATTTCCACAGGAGATGAGAGCGATGTAGACGTGTACACATCGACACGTATATTACAAGGGAGGTCTCGCAAGCAAACCTATCAAATAGATTTAATGTGGAAAGGTTATATAATATTATATATATTCGGTAAATTCTATTGTGCATTATCTTCTAGCCCTAAATTCTATCTTTATGATAACTTGAGACATTTGTATCTACCTCCGGAACACAACTTAAGATCTATATGTAAAGTGTAATTAGCCTAGATGTAACTTGGCAAAAATGTGTCATGACTTCAGTAATAAAATTCGATTTGCAAAAACAAAAAAACCTATCTTGTAAGCATATCTGTATCTTTTGGGGAAATGACGTCGCATTTTTATGTAGAAAAATAAATTGTGAGGTGAAATATTTTGCTTGATATGTTACGTTAAGTTTTCCCCCACATGTTTTGCTGAACCTCTTTTTTCCTTTTAACGTTTTTATATCAGAGATACGGATGCGTTTACGTATAGGTTTGACTTGCTGAACCTCCCTATTATGATACATTATGGAACGCTGATAGCTATGTGCTTAAAGTTCCGTTTACATAATTAATTTCTGAGAACCACTCCTATCAGCTAAATTGAATCAGATTTCAAAAACACATTTATATCTGTAACGATCGAAGACAAGAACACCTGTCCATTTTATTTAGTTTTCTCGTTTAATAATTTGTTTTGTGCAGTGATTCTAAGTAATTAATTCTAGTCAAGTTGCCAAATTATGTTGATATACCAGTACTTCATATGTCAATATAACAAAAGAATTCCTCATTCCAAGTCAATGGTTATGACGGAAATAAACCAAAGTTCAGCCTGAATGGGCCATTGAACGTCGACCCTTACATATTCAGGCTTTGTTTATCCAAAACAATATAGCCAATAATTCTTAAGGTTATCTGGCTCACACGGGAAATTCCTAACTTAACAATGCCCTCAATCTCTCAAATGGAGCCAAACGTAGGGGTGGGCTCATATTAGGAACAGCGCAGGTTCAAAAGCTGAAGCCTAATTGAATTCATACCGGTATTATGGCTTTAAATATAGACCAGGGAAGTGGATATGTTAGCCAGTGCTTGCGCTGTGACCAACTCAGCTTGTCTCTGAGCCCATTGTTGCCAGTGTTATTATTATCGACGAGGAGTGTCTGGGCGAGAACACTTGTTCAGACTTGTTTATGGAACATATCATCAATGCAAACAATCACCACCAAAGAGCCTTCAACAGGCAAACTTAGCTTTATTTTGAAGGGCCATGCGTGAGGCATTCAATGGCTTTGAAGCTGCTGGAGTACCACCCATTTAAGAGATCCCAGACCATAGCTGACTGGAACATGAATTAACCGCACAGTTCCCAACAGAATTGGAATCCAGCTTAAATTTACACAAGCTTTCAGTATCAAGCAACACACCCCGTCACTGAGCGTCAAATGGTGCCCTGAGTCAAGCATGTCCCCACCTCTCTTCTCAAAGCTTAACTTCCAAACCTTAACTCTCGGCAAATACACCATCTATTAGAGGAATACATTCTCGGATTTCTTGTAATATCTACAGTAAACCTTTCGTCGGCTATACGCGTTATAATTCATTGAAATGGGCCGGGGGAGGGGGCTTGAGAGCGGGGGGGGGGGGGGGACGAGATCGGACTCGCAGTGAGTGGATGAGATCTAGGATTTCAGCGCTGATTTCCAGGTTCTAATCGGTGGATATATGTGTCAGGCGATCGATCTCGTTTAATTTCATAAGGCACGCTTTAAATGTATAAATAAAGTTCCCCTGGCGAGCCTGGAGATTACTATCTTGATAGGGGAATATACTTCTCTATGAAGCAACCTCAGCTGTGTATTACCAAAGGTATTACCTACACCAACCAGGCGTTTAATGCCAAGTCACGCTTGTGGTGGTACTGATATGCCAACGCCCCCTCCCTTCAACGTGTTTCCCCAAGCCCAATATTTCAGAACATTTATTCAAGGTGGAATAGAAGAAAGAAAGATATCGATTTCCATCAGATTTCACACTCCACGTGAGCATCCTGTTTTGAACCCTCCATTTGTGTTCTTTCGTATAAACGTTAACCAACATTCGGCTTGGGAATGGTAAAGATGTTCTGGTATTTAGGGATATTTGTGTGACATCGAGAGGCAATTTTTTATGCTTGTCACTTTTTAAGTCCAGGTAAATAATCTCCGCGACGTGAGCAAACACCACAACAAGAAGCAGAGAATCCATGGACAGTGGCAATCCCTCGTCAATCCTGAGCAAAGAAGAGTAGAATACATTTCTATCTGGTCACAGTAGCTGAGGGAAGATGCCACTGCAGTATTTTGATATTTTCCCTTCAATGCACACAGGAGTCGATAGACTGCAAACCACATGCCCAACCAAATGCAACCCATGACTAAAGTACATTTCAAAACGACCCATGCCTAAAGTATTTCAATTTTGTTGACATTTACTTACTGGATACAAAAACCTAAATTAAGATGTTAGATTATTGATAATTCATATAAAAACATTCTTGACTGTAATCTAATAAATAAACATTAATTAGGATGCATGCAGATTGTTTTGATACCGTGATTTGATTCACGACACTTCTGTAGCGTTAATCATTACACTATAGGTGACAGCTTGCGTAATGCATTTACATGAACCTAAATCCCTCAGACCCCTTTCGTGAGACCCCAATCTTCTCCACCCACGCATTTCATGATCACGCATAAATTGCACACACTTTATTCGCCCAAATATTTCATATAATAATTTGATAAAGTCCTCATGTTGGACCCCAATAAACACAAACCACAACCAACTTACTAGTCCCTGTCCTCCTTGTTAATGGGTAATACCACCTCCCTAGATTTTATATAAATTTCAAACATAATATATGGGGGAACATTGAAATTTGTTGTCACACTAGGCAGGGGTGATAATTGCATTAGAAGCCTTCTCGTTCTTGACATTTTCTTGCCGTCAAATTCAGGCAAATAGGTTGTACATGGCATGTCTTTTAAAGATAGAATTTAGAGCTAGGAGATAACTGATAAAACACATCAGCTTCCAAGCAACAAAGATGCACCAAATATGCTTAGGGGGAGTCCAGTGCGTGCAACCCCATCGAAACTTATAAAAACATTTAGGCAGCCGGGAACATTAGAAAAAAACATCTTATTAAGCGGCCCGTATATGGCTCTTCTCCTGACACTCAGATCCACTCTTTTCATTACCCAAACTATTCATGTTGGTCACTCAGACAAAAGTGGAATCCAGATCTGTCAGCTTCTCTCGATCTAAATTACCCGCCATTCACACTATGTAAATATACTTGGACCGATTATATCATTCCAATTTCAAACACAAAAGAGCCATTATACACAGAAGACCTCACAGCTTTTAGACTGGATTTAAAGCCTGATTTTTATCTTCACTTTATGACGCGATATAAAATCGAGACCACAGTATTTTACTTGGAAAACATAATACAACTAATTTCAAATGTAGGGGGAGCCCTAAGACCAATACGGTCCCCCCTGGCCTGATACAAACACCATTGTTGGAAGGGTCCCTGGATTAAACAATCTTGCTAGACTCAGGTGCCAATTGTAGATGGGGAGAGGAAACAAGTTGCTCTCCTGGCCTGCAGCCAGGCTCTGATTGCAGATATTGGCTGCTATTTCCTTCAACTCTAACTGACCTAATTGGCGGGAAAGAAGGCACTCTTTGAGAACGAGAGGTCATTATATCCCATGCAAGCATTATAGTATACATTTACTCATTTTAATCTTAGACGTAACAGTACTGGACTTCTACTATTGCTATGTGATTATTAATGGAAAAAGTTATTGATCATAATATCATCTACAGACGCCATGAGTATCTAAGTCAGCAGACACTTGACCAGGCTGGGGTAATTCAACATGAATCATCCATGAGAAGGAGATGCAGTCAAGCAGGAAAAACATTCATGCAAATAATACACATCTAGTCCTAATCACACCCCATGCACTTGTGACCGCCCTAGTCTCCGCTTCTTATCTAGAGAACTGCTGTTGGTCAGGCTGGTCCAGTTGATAGCTGGAGCTACTCCTTCTCTTCAAAAACTAGATGAGATGTTCAACCAAGCTGCCCAATGGTCAAGGCTGGTCGGTATTGACAAGGATGGACTAGAGAGAAAGCTTAGACGGTTCCATAAAAAAAAGTGGAATTGCAAAATCGAACCGCGTTGGCAGACTACAAGAATCACGAGTTTGAACCCAGAACCCAGAGACTAGCTGATCAAATAAGTAAGAATGTCAGACACAAAATGGCGTTTTCGGTTTGTAGAACTTAGAAGCGGCATTCAAGCAAACTTTGCCCAATTAAGCCCTAAGGATTATCAAGGACGTTTTGCCTAAAATTGATACATGGGTTCCACTACTAATGAAGATCAACAAGCATCGCCAAATATAGAAAAGTACCATTGCCAATCTCATACATTAAATATCTTTTTTTTTGCCATCCACTAACCAAACGTCATATAAAGGAATCATTTGTGCTTGAGGGATTAAACGAGCAAATGACTCGAAGCTAGCGAATAATCCACATATATCTCAATAATCAACTACTAAAATCACTTGTCTTTCATCAATATTTAGAATACAGGTCAATTCCTCAGCTCTCCCTCAGGCCCGTCGTAAATCTCAATGTAATCACAAAACTATTTCTACAATTTAACGCTTCTTATACATCCTCCCATTTCTCCTCCCCCACCTCTTTATGTGTCAACGATAAGGCAAAGGCAAACTTCAACGATTTAAAAAGGTTTAAATCGCTCTATAGTACCCAGTAGTCAAGCTTAGCACTATAAAGCTCAGGTTGATTTTTTCCTCCGTACACTATTGGGATAATCGAGGTGTTTCCATACGATCAGGCTACGTCAGGTGGGTGTACAGAACAGAGCTGAAAGGATTACAGGTGAATGCTTTGGTTGTCACGCTTGAGTGCACTCTGAGGCTTGAGGCGGCAGGACCTTGGCCAGATGACACATCACCCATACAATCCCCTCTCGGGGGCTGGCCAAGCATTGAGAGGCAGTGCTAACACAATGGATGGGACGCGAGCTCGGTACCCATATATCAGTCCAATGAATACATAGTATGTAATGGGGTCACCAGCAAAAAGTTCACCGGGGGAGTCTGGGATTTTAGAAGTTAGATGCTGGGCATTTTTGTGACGAGTGCAAACGTAGATCTCGGGAATCATATCCTGGTTCAACTAAACATCGTTAAGTTTGGATATAAAAGTAGACCTGTAATTTGGTTTTCGTATGTGATAATATATATGCAAGAGAACTACTGTACAATATAGTTCCATCAGTGTTCATAATATTACATAACCAAAAGCGAAAACTGGAAACAAATGTGTGTGAAAAACTCCAATGTAAATAAACTTACATCAGACCAAGACTAAATATTATCCACACTTTTACTCTCTTGTTTATATCAGTTGAACAACGTCGTATAAAATCACGGATTGGTTCAATGGCAATTCTAAAAACATACCAAAAGGTAAATCAGTTCATTCAAACTAAAAGGTAATAGCCTTAACATTTACCTTTTATTACGCGATGAAATATGTACTACTCCATATGAGAACACTTGTACAAGCAGCTTCCAAAGTTTTGAAACATCTCTTGTGATAGCTTCAACAAAAGGCGAGATGATTCTCTACTACATACCTACATACATTGGTACATGGAGCACACCTGTCTATTCACAGGAGCTCTTTTGGTTTGTAGAGAAAGGGATTAAGGCACATCAAGGGAGTCCCATGAAACATTTACTTAGTCCCACTTGTGACACACCCTCACTTGCACGCATAACAAAGCTACACACTTGATACCCCAAGATACACCACTGCGCACAAAAAGATGCTAAAATCATTGGTTGAAACTTGCTTTCTTGTCATTGAAATGTGTGTGAGTTTGTTTACATTTTTTTGTATAAATCGTCGTTATTTTAATGTGCGATGGAAGTGAAATCCATTCTTTGGAATTGCAATGTGGGTCTTAGAAATTAATAGAATATTATACTTCATATTTGGGAACATTAATCATGGAAATATGAGTATGACAGTACAACACCACATAACCTTCAACCAAATCTTCAAAGCCTCCAAACCGCATTTGATATGATATAATATGATATATTATGTAGCTTTTCTTTTCAAAGCCATAAAAATGGGCTAAGCAGGCTAGCACAGGCACTATATTCAATAAGAATTAACACAAAATAACAGCACAAACATAAACTACACATAATAATGACCACACTTCAATGATCTAACTGATTTCTTGACAAATACAACAAATGACAAGTGTCAACACAAACACAGTTGGTACCAGTCATTCTTTCATAAATCGCAATAAAATAAATCCCCATGACTCTAATGACACTCGCACTACACATATGAAACAATCCATCTTCTTTCATGAGTCCATTTTACGATGGATTTGGGTTTTCGCACACTGGCACTTGTTGCTCATCTGTGTGCCATACATACCTCTGATGGTAATAGGCAACACTGTCTAAACCCTGGAAGGCATATATAAATGTGCGCCAACTGGAACGCATTTTTCAAAAATAAAATTCGTTGTCATCAGGTTGATTAATATAGACCTGGGGTGTTCCGATAACCGATACTATAACTTAGGTTTAGACAGACTAGGAGCCACTGTGATATAGACATGCGACTAATAATCATAATTCATTAGTTCAACAATAAGGACGCTTGACAGCATGGCACACCTCTGGGGGAAATATGCCCGTCTGGATGCCACGCATGAGGCAGTAGAAATGGTGAAATCTGATAATTATAACCATCAAAGGTATCAGTTGGCGTGATCAATACATTAACAGTCTGGGAGAATCAAGCGGCGTTCTATGGTCTGTGTGTTGTCTTTTTGTTGAGAAAATGTTATCTCGGATAGAAGAGAGAAGAGAATTCAATTTCAATGCAGAGCATTATCGGAGCTAGTCCAAATGGAAAGTGCAGGTATGCATTGTAAAAGCATGAGAGTCCAGACAATTAGGATTAAGAAAATGGATTGAAATATGCTCTCCAACCGAGCGGCGAGACTGCTACTCGTTCAAGAATGGTCTTCATGGTGGTTGTGTTTTCAATTCCGCTGATGAAATAAAGACTCCAACACCCTATATTAGACACAGAGAAAGCAACAATTTTGAGATCAGACTGCACACAAAGCATTGACTAAATACAAAAGCCAGTCGATAGAATCGGCGCCACTTCAAACACAAGCAATGCAGTTCTCAAGTATTGAGTCCCAGGGAATGCAGCTTACGAATGGCAGCAAGTAGACTAGGGTTCCCTCTTCGTATATAGTCTATAGCATTAAAGCTGGCAAGCTGCCAAGTATGTTTAGAGTTTAACATTAGTGGGTCGATACCAATGCTTCAGATCTACTGTTCCCATTCCTCTAGGTTCGGTACTCGGCTCTTTCGCTTTTCCCCATCCTTTCTCAGACTACATAATAAGCTTTGTATGTACATGTATATTTAAATGTTGCATGTACGGTCAAACTTCAACCGAAAAAAAAATCCTCAGACCATAGGTAAAGCCTTGGCAACGTGTATTATTCCTAAATCTGCGACGCCCATCTGTTCTTAACACTGCTTCTCTACAACATTAAAAGGTAAATAATGAAAGCTTAATATCTTAAACCGTCAGGTTGAGTTTGAGGTGAGAACATCCCTAACGTATTGGTCATGTATAAAATATTAAAAGCGTAACACTCCTTCCAAATTCCACGTAAATGCAGTGCACACAATGGCAAGGCCTCGGGTCAAAAATCCTGCAGTCGTTTAATGAGGAAATCGAGGCGACAAATTCATGATATCATTATTGTGCATAATTCTCAGGCACTCGCTCACAGACACAATTGTCTATCGCCCATTCTTATACCCAGAGCTGAGTGGCATCAAAGATTCATTAGTCAATTTCGTGCTTCAACCCTGCCTTTCGAGACACGGACGCTGAACGAGAAGTGATTCTCTCGGGAAGACTAGTAATCATGGTAATAGGTTCTAGGTAACCAAGGCAGGCAGGTGACCCAAATCCTCACTAACTCCCCATATTGATTTGTTTAAGTTAAAAAGAGTTTCTTCATAACTTAGTGATTAAGCCCTCTTTCTGCTACAGCACTTGTCAATATGGAGTGTGGTGGAATCTAACCAATTCCCCTTTCATCATGTATTATTGATATGAGGCAGGCCAATTCATTATGTTTTCTTGAGCGCTAAACTAAGGATATGTTTGGGGTTTGGAACGGGGGGTTATCCAATAGGCATAGATGCTTTGCCAAGGATAATATAATTGGAAAACGTAGGGAACGATAGATTAACTATTTATCGATGACAAGATCTCAAACCCGGATCAAAAGGAGACTCGAGAGACAGATGATAAATTACCAAGTACAGGCAAATGCAGAACTACTAGTGTCCATGTTTGCAAATATGATACAGAGTCGCTTTATAGAGAGGAATGACTGAACAAAAGACAATGGTTCAGAGTACATGTACATACAATCATTCTGCATTCTGACCCCCTCCGGTCACTTAGTACAACAACAAGACTCGAGAGCATCATGGATACAAGGGAGTCAGTTGGTGCACTGAAAGGTTCGGGTCATCGATGTAAATAAACATCGAATCTTTAAATTAAACGAGACATACCGTAAAATAGAAACGAGAAGTTTGATTTTAATTTAGTCGCGTACACCAGGAGTCCCAACCATTGATAAGGTTTTTTTCATATTACCAAAGGGACCAATGACATAGGAACTACTTTTCTGAAACGCGTAGTACATCTGCATCCAGCTATCAATGTCATTAAATGCAATGTCTTGTTACAGTCCACAACCTGAATGATAGCCCTCGTCCCTAAGACTGGTGTTGTTTGTTAGAATTCCTCAGTCAAGGGGGGAGTGACCATAACATGGTAGTGACCATAACATGATAGTTTTCGTTTTTTAAACAAAGAAAATTCTAAGACTTGTGCAAGTCTACCTGAATGATATATATATATATTAGATATAAGTTTAATGTTTTTCAATCATTGAACTTAACACATTTACAAGAAGTAGTTTCTATCTGGTCACAGGTGAAAGTTCTGTCGGTATAATTGAGAAGGCCCTCGATGTCCCCTCATGGCCTCAAGATCCCAATGGCAGTGTGACCAAGTACCATCAAGTGTAACAAGGTGAAGCTCTTCCTTCGGGCAAAAGGCTAAGCGGCCATCCAGTGGGATGAGGCTTTATTGTTATAGGTTGGCCAAGGAAAGGCGGCCATAATACTAGAGTCTGGCGACATGTGGGAAGGAGGGAGAGGGAGCGTGTGCTCCAAGCATGACACGAGCCAGTGGCTTCCTGATCACTTTGCGTGCTACCTGGAGGCACATTTGCTGCCATTACTCCCTCACCTTGTTGTCACTTGCAATCCTCGAAGGGTGTCATTTATCTTCTCCTCATATAGCCGACACCACTATATACCCTAAAAAGTGACAAACCGGCCACCACGGGCAGATCAATTTGTAAGCCAGTTTGCCTAAGGTAATCTTACTGTGTTGAAACAAATAGGGGATTATTGTGCAGTGCACGAATGCCTTGTGTCGAGTTTCCTTCAAGCTTCAAGTCAGATCCAATGCTTTTCACGTGTAATCTTAATCGAATAGAATTGTAAATTCGTGGCAATGCCTTCAGCAAAAGATAGGATTCATCGTAGAGTCCAAGGTAGTTAGTATAGGGTACTTAAATTGGAATTCATTGAATATCTTACGCTATTAACAACAAAACCATTAGAAAATAAGCCATCGATTTCTAGAGAACATCATTGAAAGCAAGACCAGTTCCCCTTTCCATTAACATAACTGGTATGTGGTAACCTGTATCAAATATTGCTTCAGAAAGTAACAATATGAAGCATCTGAATGCGACGGGCTGAATTGCGCTTAATATTCTGCGTTTACCTGACTGTTATTGTATGGACCATGTTCAACTGATACTAAACCTCTCATAAAACTACGAGCGAGGGCATCACACATACCTATTTGGATATCGACTATCCGCTGGAATGGGCAGAGTCTAAATAGAGCAGATAAGCCAAAATAATGTAAACAAGATGAATGAGTAGTTTTATCTCTAGCACTTGCAACAAGACTTTACTTGTTTACTGTTGCATTATGACCACGTAACCTGTCCTTAATGGCAAGCCCAGTCGGGCAAGTACAACATATAAGCTAAGGTATAGGTCCTTCAGTGGCTGTACAAGAATAAATCTGGGGATAAAAAATGCGCAAAAAGTTGAAGCATATATAAGGCTCATTGCAAATAAATGGTTCGTGAAAACAAGAGTTATATTATATGCAAATATAGCATTGCGTGACCTCGACACAATCTACAGGCAAGTCGGGGCACCTCTTTGCATCAAAAGGTACATTATGACCGGTCACACACTCGCTGGTGAGGTCTAGGCCGATTTGCACGCTTGTAAATAGCTCCTATAGCCTGGAGTAAAGCAGGATTAACCAGATGGTAACAAAGCAATGAGCTGGGAGGAAAGGGTTCGATCACTGTTAACAATATACATGAAGAGAATCAGGTGAGGATAAAATCAGCCCAGTTAAGTAACACAACAAAACATAATTGCTTCGATGCATTATAGGCCTATAGCTATAGTCTACAGTACCGGAAATTCAAGGAAACCTATTTGGTCTAATAAACAATATGCAATGACAAGATATTCGTAAGGTAGCGCCTTTTTTCGTGATCATGTTTTTACGTCAGCTGTCAGGCAGATGGCCATGCCCTAGTTTCCTAATTAGCTTCAGACTCCGTGAATAAATTATTAACTAGTGTGGTGATAAGATCTGTCATTACCCAGGTAACTTATTGGGTCGAGATTAGAACACGTGAAAATGCATGTTAATGCTATCTGAATAAATATTCGGCCTATACAGATTGAGGGAGCTTCTATAGTTTATTACCATAGGGCCTATATATATTACAAGTAATATATATCCATTCATTTCATAGCTGACTCATTCTCTACAATATGAAGGGCACAGGGACAAATATTTTGTGTTTAGTAGACTAGTCTATCTAAAGCCTATAGGCCTACAGACAGCATGGGGCTATTTATTATAGTAGCATACCGGATATAGTTTTTTTTTTTAAATTAATAATATATCAATCTTCAGGGGAAGTCAGGGGATTGAGACTCTATCTACGCATGAATGCAAGGATGCCGTGAGACCTGACACTACCTACATTATAAATACAACACTCAACAGTGTTACAAATCACATTCATAATTATATAGCGAGGTTAACACATTAATGGGGATTCTGAAAAAAGAACTGCGGTCACCAATGTACCGAAACGGCAGAAGAAAGCTTTTCCAAAGCCATCCGAGAAGTCCTCTTCAGCACCTGACTCCGTACAGGAGGGTAGCCAAGCTCAGGCCCCATGCAGTGCCTTGGCTCCAACCTACTCACTCATGCAGCTTGCCGGCAAAGCCTTGGCCCAGTACCGGTGAGTAAACCTTTCCCAAGCGGGCACCTGTTATGGTGCTCCGCGCCTCTAGTGCCGTAGCCATACATGGACCATGGTCCCACTTCACTAACTTTCAATAGTTAATTTCCTGATCCAAACAATATGATACCCCCGACAACGCCTTTCCCAGTTACAGCAATCAAAAGTACGAGTCAAGTCCATGAGAACCAAAAGGGATATCAGTGTAGACCAACACAGGAAAAGATCGTAGCTACCACAAACTTGTCATCGTTTGGCACATTCCTGTGCTGTGAGCCTGTGGAGTCGACCGATCGGCGACAAAGACAGACCCGTGCCCGACGACTCCCCTCACTTTTAGTAGTCTATCTCCTAAAGAAACAACTTAAATCATTTGAAAATGAAAATCACAGAAACATCATATCATGATATCCTTATGCTTACCTTACATAAACTTTGCTACTCCAGTTATGCTCACATTACACGTATAATTCCACTATGTCTCGGACCACCTTTTCGAAATGTTTACACGTTTGGCCGCCATTTTCATTGGTCACGTGAACTGAAGGCGTGACGGAAACGAGGCTGTCCATAGCGCTGATCCTCACGAGCAGACAGCAAGATGATCGCGTGTTGGAAAGGCTTCATTTGTTGCCAGCATTGCTGAATAATTTTGGAATGAACGTGAAGTAAGTAACAACAAATGATTCACAGGTGTACGCATAAGCTAATGAGTCCTCCAATGTGTTGTCCCCACGCCTTAGCCTTAGGAGCTAATAATTTAGGCCTAGGCTATACTTTTGTACTGTTTTTGATAAACTTGTTTTGTAAAGAATCCATCCAACATTGTGCATTACCTGCCCTGTGGTAGCCTACTTCCATACAGTTTGCTCACTTAACTACTTGTTGCTTTTCTGGGCCAGCTATTCCCGGGCTTACATTAGGCCTAGAAATAAGAAATTATTAGTAAGCCTACATAAGATTAAGAATAGAGCCATACAACATGAATGATGTATGGCTCTGATAAGAACCTGAATAGGCATATTATTATTAAAGCCCGGCTTCGGCAGTCCTGCGAGTGTCTTGTTTTGCCTAGTTTGAAGTATAGACTTTAGGAATAGGCTACAAATAATTGTCAATCGCCATACAAATCTATAATAGTCAAAAGAACTGACAAAATGTCTGAGGCAGAGCGTGAACACGTTCATGATGCCCACTTTCTAAGCCAGTTTACAGTGGCGACATCTAGTGGATATTATATGGAGGTCTTTATTTTAATAGGTAAGGCTACATGTATTAAAGTAACGTTAGAATTACAATATTGATTTTGTTTTCAAAACATTCATTCCCATATTGCAACATCAATTAACCACAAGTAGGCCTAGTCAAAATTATTTTCAAAGCTACATTCCGTCTGGGAGAATTCTGAATGGGATCCTAAAAAATGTGAATGTTCAAAACTAGCATTTACTAGGTAGGCCTAGACTGAGTAGGCCTATATATCCATCTCCACAATGTATGGACGGAAGGGCTAGGATACACGGCAAGGATTTACTACAGACAACGTTTTATTAGGCTGTTACGATGACAACCAAATGCAAACCCATAACTTCTCACTTACAAAAATAATTTTTTTGGTTACCATGGTAACATATCTACCCCAATTTTTAAAAAAGGTTACGGTATATTTCTGCATTCCTCTCGTTTTGAACATTCTCTTGATACCGCAGGACCACATTTTCTTTTCGAAAAAAATTAGTCTATGGTTGATCACTCCTGATGGACACAAATGAATTGATTCATTGCCCTACAACTAATTCTGATTTGCTTAAATTGGGTGTCAGCAGATTTATGGAGGAATCATTCATTTTAATTCATGAATTATTTTGTGTGAAAATTGATATACGGTAGCCTACTTGATTAAAATCAGTTTTTATGGAAATTTTTTGCTTCAGAAATGTCAAATCTGTCAAGGTACCAAAGAGTTTGAAATCTAATTGTCAATTGCCATTCTATAGTCAAAATTGACAAAAGGTCTGAGGCTGGGCACGTAAGGAACAAATACAAACGAAAAGTGTCAAAAATAATCCTTAAATTGGTCATTTGTTTCTATGGTTACCATTCTATTCTCCTTGAAGGGCCTCACCGTATAGCAGTTGCCATAGACAAATACTAGAAAGGTGCACTCTCAGTTAGCATTGGTAAAAATATTTTCTACATTTCCTTCTATTCTTTTCCAACCCATCTAAAAGTCATTTGAGTGAAATTTTGGAGGATTCTGTCGAATATATTTTTTTGCTAGAGGGCTTCTCTAACGTCCTTATTTGTATTTTTTTTTGTTTTTAAAAGGTTTTATTCAACATAGGCTGCCATCTGGGCTCTTACAATTCTAAATGGCATCAGTGTCGCGTCCCTTGGAGTTTTTTAGTTTTTTTGTTGTTTTTCTGACTTTTTCTTCACGTCTCAACATTTTTTTGAAAAATATTTTTCCCTTCATTTACACGCATCCAACCCATGTAAAGTTGTTTAAACATGAAGTATATGGGCGAACCAATAACAGGTTTTTCTTATAAGACATGTGTGTACAATAGACAAGGAATTTTACTACTCATCTTCGTCCAACTCACATAGAATTTTCTTCCATACAATCATTCTGGATTTGTCTCTCCCCTGTACACTATTGTTGTATTCCATCACTCTTATATTAATTTTTAATTCGTTTACAAAGGCTTAAAAAATTATATTGTTGTTATCAAAGATCCTTTGCCTGTGAATGTAGACCTTGGCTGCGAGTATTATCCAGTTGATTATGTTTTTCATCTTACTTTGGCCACAATAGCCCAGCAAAATGCTCATTTTGTTCCTTATTTGTATTTGGAGGACCCGTCACCCGCCCAAATCCTTTTTTCTGGTGACTTCACTTATTTATCAGGTCGATGTGTGAAGCTGATAGTCTGCATTGTAATGTTTATAAACATCAAATCGATATTATCTACCACTATAGAGGTAGAACCGGCAAGTCCCGCGTGGCTACTTATAATCTCATTACCATTGGATCTGATTATGGTGGGTTTTCTCAAAGGTTTCCAACGTTAATGGTGAATAACTCTGTGAAACAGTTAAAGTAAGAGAAGTCAGAAATATTACGATGATTGCACTGCGTTTTTTGTAAGCCTGGATAGAAACATAAATAATTTGAATTTGTTGAAACTTTAATAAATTTGTACAGTAGGAAACATTTGTTAATATTCCACAACTTTTGTAGTGGCCCCTTCTGGTTTCGCTAGAACGACGCTACTGTAATTGCCAATCAACATTGTATTTGGTTGCCAATCATACAATGTAATTGATTGCCAATCAACAATATAATTATCCATAGGCCAGTATATATGCGACCGACTTTATAAATCACATATGGAGTGGTTTAAATTTGATTGCTGTTTGAATATGATTGCCAATTAACAATGTGATTGTTCTGGCTGGCTATTCTGGCTCTCTTTGTTACAATGCAAAAGTGGCATGGGTGTGAGTGGCAAGGCAGACTTTCACTTATCGAGCTTTAAATAAGACAATAGCTGTAAGTGTCATGGGCCAATAAGCCAATTACTGTCCAACCCAGTAAGTTTATATAAGGGAAGTCGTTTGTCTTGGTATAGTTTGTAGTTCTAAGTGGTTCACTACTTTTGAACACACAAGTAATGGACAGTAGAATAGTCAGACATGTCTAAAAAATGGCTCCTAACAATTTGAAATTGATTGGGCCTATGTAGTCGGTGTTTCCATGGATGCTACCACCAGTCCATAGCAGGGATGGATATCAAAGTCGATCAATATATTGTGTAAGTTTCTTATGTTTCCGATGATTGTTATTTAATAGTTGTTAATATAATCCAGATATGTATACAAGTAGTATATAGTCAACCGCAAATATATACTACTTACACACATCCTTTCTTTATCCATTCTGTCAAAAACATGAAGCAATATTGCAGACAACGCGTTCCGACTTAAAGGTATACAGGTGCGTCCGAAAAAACGGCCCTATGCGGCTCCTAGTCTGCTCCTAGTTGAACACGGTTTTCCCCTAAAAATATATCACCGGTGGTGCCCCTAGTGCCTATAACTGTCTGAAAAATTATTTCCATCATTTTCGCACAGGGTCTGTTAATGCAATGACAAATAAACATTTTTCACTGTGGGAAGTATAATCACAATTATATTGATGCAAAAAACCCTTTGGCTGATGATGACACTCCATGTATATGAGTTAAAAGGCTGTGCAATGACACATATTAATGTAAAATGAATGGCATCAGCCAGACCAGCCACGAAAAGTGGACTACATGGTCAACTTTAGAGGTCTCTAACTTTTTTTCGATCGGGGTAAGATATGATTTTTTTGGTTAATTTGTGGGATATGACCTTAAATAAAAGTGTAGTAAACTTAAACTAATTTGGACTGGACATTTTTTTATTATTCCATAAAACGTGAACAAAAAATTTTGTTCTCATAAGTTTCCATAGTAAACCACCGTTTTTTTCAAGTGGCTCTAAAACTAACGGGGCAACATGTCTTTTTTTCCCATTTATTTGTTTCTTAGAACTGTAGTAAGGAACAATCCCTGCAAGTCTTATGGCAATTGGACTGGGCGTTTTTTTTTCATCGAACTGTCCTGTACACTTTTAAGCAGAGGTTTGATATACTGATTTGATTTTAAATGAATATTATGGCGTGTTAAGTAGTATCATTCTACATGTTTCTAATAACGAAGGCCTTGGGATATATAAGTATTGGACCCTATTTAACAAGGGTAATTAGAGAAGATGTGCATGTCTTGTAATGGGTGTTTCTCTATATGAAAACACGGGGTAAGGTATATGTTTTAAATATTCCCAGCTAAATTGACGAGTAATTACTTTTTTTTACCTTATGAGTTCTACTTTTTCATCATGCACCGATCCTCTTTGGGCACATCTATGGGTCATGTCCCTGTGCTTCCTTCAGTAGTCATCCTTATACAGTATAATTATTGGCCACTTTTCTTTGTTTAGCATATTTACTTCACTCACTGAAAGTGATCTGGTTTTTTGCTTTCCAACTTTGATTTTTGTTTATTTATCTAATTGTATTAAACTGGCTTGCTTTTAGTATACCCGTACTTTGACATACTTGGAAACATGTAGTTCTGATACGATCCATACAAAAAAAAAGAAAAAAAATATAATCAAGACTTAATTGAATTCACACAGTTTTATTCATTAAATTAAATATAGATCATTCAGTCATATACATTAAAAAAAGATCAAACGTTGGCTACTGTGAAAGCAAAGTTTGTAGATTGTATTGAAAGAAAGTAATTTTTAAACAATAAACTGGTCAAAGTCGATGGAAAAGGATTTTGAATTCTTCTGAAAGATTACCGTTGCTTAGAACCTTTGCCTTTGATTCTTCAATCAAAATGCTCACCCAGTTTGGGATCCTATTTTCCTATTTTACAGTAGATGGCAGTAGTGTGCCGTGGTGAAGCGCGATATGGGACCAAAGTACGAATGGATCAGAGGCGAGCCAAGACTGCTGCAGCTGAGATTATGATATCGATCTGTTTACTACTACCTAGAAAAATTATTCGTCTCCCCCGAGGGTCACTATGTAGGCTAACTACTACCGTACCCGAATGAAGGTATAATTTAGTACTTTCTATATGATATATTCTATATGATATATTTAATATAACATGAGGATATCAGTTTTCGTACTTAATTTGATTCATTTTAAAATGTGAATCTACCAAATTAACAAGAAATAAATTACTTAGGCCAGAGACACCAATCAATTGGGAAAAAAAACTTGCAAGTTTATTACATGCCACATAGATGATCCTGAATGAATTGACTTTCGGTATTTGGTCATAAAATTTGCCTAAAAGTTTCACTTTCTTACAGGATTTTCAACACTGACGTCTTGTTTACCGTCACGCCGCCGTCTGTTGGCACTGAGCCAAACTACGGGCTTCAAAAGCAAGCCCACTCCCATCGGCTCAGCAGAGACCGCCACACAGCAGTCGAGGTCGTCAAGAATTGGACCAGCTGTCAGCTGCAAGTGCATTACCGAAATCTTTTGTTTATTTACCACACCTTCTTTATATATTCTACCGAGATCTACCCTAGCATCATGTCAGGAGAATTTACCCAAGATTTCGTTCCTCCCAAGGACCTTAAGGAACTCATGGTCATGGTTAACGAAGCCTTTTCTGGTGACCGCGTCGATATGGATTACATGAAGATGTTATTGGAATCGTACCGAAGCAAACGCGGAGACTGGGAAAAATATGCTAAGTTTGATCCCCATAGGTAGGTTTGATCCCTATGTTTATTCTTTAGATAGAAAATATTGTATTTATTGAGGAGCATCCTTGGAGTGGTTTGATTCACTAAGGTGGGATTTGTGTGGAGAAAGCGAAGAGGTAGTTACGCCGGTAGCAGAGAAGGGTTGGCGAGTGGAAATGTACCGTGGAGCATAGTTTGGAGGCCCACCACCTGTACATTGCCTAGGCATACGCCTGTCGCAGACAGGGTTGGGTGGAAGTTTATACTAATAATGAGGGCGTGAGTCTACTGGGAAGGCAAAGATCAATGGGTACATGCAAAGTTGTTCACCTTTTACATGTTGTCTCTAGCACTATTTCGCTGCAATTTCGTAATGGGCCGTCGAAGTTTACATGATGTTTTGGTCTGATACATTTCTGAATCGGTAACCACAACTCCATGCCATGCTGCGCCATCTTGGACTGGAGTCACATGACCGCAAGAGGCAGAAACCTACCATACCTAGTGACCAATAACCAGCTACAACACTGCAGACATGTTTTACCATTTTCGCTGTCCCTTAAGCGGATTGGCTGAGCCAGCTTAGATAGGCGTGGCTTCATTCTGCCGGCCTCTATGACTGGAATAACATTCTGACTTTTGCAATGCAGCGCCATCCATTCAAATATGGATGGCGGCGATGTCATCGGTCCACTAGCGTTTTCGTCTCTAGTTTATTTAATATTAATCTATGAGCAACATACAATGGCAATAAAGTAAGTTTCATCATTGAGAAAAGGTAGGAGATACATTCGGGAAGTACGTTTGTATGTTTATATGAAGTAATTCAAGTTACGGGACTGTCAAGCAGCGTCTATGGGAGCCTTATATAGAATACTGTACAACCCTATACTTCGTATAGGTGTTGTATGCTACGACTACGTGGAGCAGTGTTGGCACAGAGGATGGACGTAACTAAAATCCTTGCTTTTCGAGCGTCGAAGCTAGAGGCTTGGCCACTGAGGACCAATGGGAACGCGCACAGCGTGCGGCCCACCGCCTCATTATAATACATTATCCATTCAGTGACCATGTGTTCATGAGTACGGCAGGGGGGAGGTAGAGATCAACCTCCCTGATATGTACTACTGATTCTTACTGAGTACTGTACCTTGAATGTGTTCCAACAGTGAACTCAAGTGACTCATTTGTATTGAATATATGCGTTTCATATTATTCATGTTTTAGCTTCTCATTCGAGACTAGCCTGGGTGCCTATCTCCGCGAAGGAATAACAGGGAGAGAAATTCTAACTAATTCGAGACATGCTATTTCCACTGACATGACATGACATCTGATAAAAATAAATTGGAAATTGAATCGATCACCTCAAGATTTGTTAGCCAATCACTCATAATCACTCAGCAAAAAGTCCCCCATACCCACCGCCGCATTTGTGTATTCGCATTTGGAAAAATTAATATAATTTTTATATGACAGTCTTCTCGGGATTAAATCCGGATATTTTTCAAGTTGGAATCAGGATCCTTGCCAAATAAATCCGCGTCCCGGGCCGCGTCCCCAGTTGTGGGCGGTATGGCATGATGGTGTCGGGTTATAATATTATGTTGAGTAGCTTTGAGTTCTTTTTTAAATAAACAAATTCAGCAACCATGATCTACGACTGCCCCTTTCACAGTTTTGATGTTTATTCCCCTCCCGGGGATTCCCCTACATGCCTATTCAACATATTATGTTGAATATTATTCATTCAAGCTCCAGGTATATAGAAAAATAACTGTTATTTCCCTGAACATGAAAGATTTAGTATAATGATATAGTCAGGCTTTTTTTTCTGACCTTGCTAAAGTATGGGTAGTCAGGATACCCAGCCCTTCCTTCCTCACCTTATGATACCTTGGACAGTGGCTAGGTATAGGGATGACCAGGAAAGGTAAGCTGAGGTAATGCTAAGCTAGAGCTATCTAGAAAGATATTGAACTAAGATATATATATGAATCAACTAGCCGAACCGGAAAGATATACATCCGTGGTTTATTCCTTTTCAATACGTATATATACCAGTATATTTAAATTATACCATTTATATATTTGCTAGGCAATCGGCAATACACTTTGTCACATCAGTTGGCGTTAAACCACTTTATGACTCACCCACATCAATTAAGTGCCCATCGACATCATTGTCCTTGATCATTATAATATTCGCCATCAGTTGGACATAACAAAGTATCTACACAGCTATATTAATTCGTAGAAGCCACACAATTTCAAAAAAATCAATAAAGACACCGATGAGAACATTGTGCGATAGTTTATAATTAAATTTTTAAAAAATCCAAAGAAAAGGTAGTATATAGTACTATAGATCTGGTTCCTCTCTCTCTACACATGTATGATTGTCGGTCCGTTTCCACTATTTCTGTGGTTTCTACTTTCAAACATAGTACTATAATATGATTCCTGTAGGCTAACGTCATTATCCTATATATACTAGCAATGTTCATACACCCCCTCTTGATTTATATGCCCTTGGCATGTTTGTGGGATACTGAGTGGCCGATACAAGATATCTCCCTTCTACTACTGTGCGCAATACCTGTACTTGTTTACTTACTACGCCACCACCAACTCAAATAACTTCTTGGCTCAGGCTGTAGACTTTTTCCTTAAATCCATTTTAATATGTTTCGCTGCTCTCATTGTCCCGAACTATCGTAAACATGTTATATTAACACACTCATTGATTGTCATATAATGCCTATAATTATGCTATCTTGTGCGTCACTACTGAGGGCTTTTTTTGTAACATGGTAGACGATGACATATATACACTCAACACAGTATATGGGATATCTAATCACATTGACCGATCTTTTTTTTTCAATTCTGATATGAAGTTAAGCTATAAGCTATCTATACCCATTGTTCCCAAATTTTATCTCTTGAGAATGCATAAATATGGTGAATGAATGGCTCAGATATCAGTTAGGAGCTTTATGAATCGAAGTTCGAACTTGCTGATAGTTCAAAGTGATTTTATAATCTCTTGACATAATGCCATCACGAAAACGGTATTATACCTCACCTGTACAAAGAAATCACCGAGATGGAGGTTAATCCTATAGAAAAGTTAGCTTCTTCTCTCATATTTGAATTAACCGACCGATTCTCTCCTCACATACTTCATTAACATAATTATATCAAATAATCTAATAAATAATTAGCTCTGTTATTCTACACAAATGCCCCTGCTTATGCCAATCATAGACAACTGCAATGACATTTCCAAATGATATATTGTCATAATAGTGATCTTAGCCACTGGGATACTGGGATACAGAAATCGGCGGTTCCGTTTGAGTTGTTTGGATGCCAAGGAAATGACAAATGTTTCTCTTTGTCTGGGAGAAACTATAGCTTACATAATAATATTCTCTGGTGCTACTTGTTCCCAGTAGTTATATTATATGGAAATCCATTTATACATATAACCCAAATGTACAGAATTTTAGTAATACTTTTCCTAATTTACCTAATCATATTCCTGATTAGCCTTTTTCTCAGTGAACTGGCATCCTACTTCGGGAAAATTGGCCCAAGCCAGTACAGATTTACCTCTCTTATCATACCATATATCTCGATATTTCACCAGACTAAATTTGATGTCCACCATTTGATTTGATCAAATTTAAAACTTAATTTGAAGCTATTGAAGGGCGAGAATAATCCTATCTTTTGGCGCCCTTCGAAATATAGCTTTTAGAATTTGAGAGACTTACCGGTTTATTCTCCACACCCCTCGTGGTGTCCTCGATTAAATTCAAATTAAACTTCACCTTCCCTACAGTACGTCTCGTTCAATTTCAAAATTAAAATTATGATATCTTCGAGGCAACTCGAGGAGTTGCAGGGAATACATGCCCTCCCTGACCCCAACCCTGTATTCATATATCAACTTATCTGACTAACCAACCGGTTATAGGTAAAGGTCTCAAAATTATTTGGTTTTGCTGTAATACACCCCTGTTATACTGATCACTAATAGAGTAGACTGTAAACCCCTCGGGCACATATATATTATATACTGTACGTGCTTTACTTGGGCACACACGTGTACCAAAGTATTGATCATCTCTTCTTTGCTCAGTCGCTTCATGGTCCGCCTGCATAGAATTCGTTTCACAGGTTTTACCTTGACCACGTCTTGTCTTCCTATATTGGATGTTTTGGCGGTCCTAAATTCTGATTGAAGTGTACATTTGAGCTTTACGTCAACTAATAGACGTTGGATATTAGAGATTGCTCTTAATCAAATAACGACTGAAGGGCGTTTCCACATTGGAAATGTTTGTTAGAACGTTAGAATATACTGGTCTTAATGGTATACTCAGAATTCCCACCTATTGGACATTGATTGCAATTGACAACAAGTGCATAAATTGATGGAACATAGCAAGGGGAAAGTCTGTTCACTTGTTGGTGACTGAGGGATTGCAGGAAGTTAGAGGGCGTTAGTCGAGATCTTCCGCACTCCCCAGGTCACTAACAAGTGTACAGACTTCCCCTGAGCTTTGTTCCATATTTATTACACCCCATAAGTGAATAAAAAATATAAATAAATGAAAATAAAAGAAGTAATTTCAGCTTTAGGCATTACTTGTTGTATGCGCCAAGGGTGGCATAATTTTTACAGTTAACGGCTTACCTGTAAGTTGAGGATTAAACCTGTAATTATGTCGAGGACATCACATGGTGATCAGACTATACGTCGTAGAGTCTCGTGATCACTAACGTGATAGGACGAGGCATAATTACATGTTATGCACCACCTTGACCAAGTGTGGCATACAATGCTGAAGGTATAGGCAACTGCAGCACAGGGGTGCAATAATTGCATGTCTAGCCTCTAGCTCTTGGGACATTAATCGTCATCTCACCCGTCCATAATTAAACTTGAATAGCTTTTCCCCAATCAATGAGGTTTTGGGTATCCACAAATGACTACGATGTGTTCAGTCATTACTATTTTAGAGGTCTTTTCTAAAACTCCCCAGAGTAACTAATCACATAAAGGTGTATCAAAAAAGATTTTTAAAACCAGAATCTTATGTTTTCATTCTATTGTTCTGGTAGTACTTTAGTATTTCACTCCAATTTTGTGAAACCAGGTATTTTTCAATGTATTTATAATTTTCTTCTTAATTAACAGGTATACCAGAAATCTCATCGACGAAGGAAATGGCAAATTCAACGCCATTATTCTGTGCTGGGGCGAGGGTCACGGCTCTGCCATCCATGATCATAGTGATGCCGAATGCTTCGTCAAAATTCTGGATGGTCAATTAAAGGAAACCATGTTCGAGTGGCCATCCGAGTCCGAAGAGTCCGAAGAAATGGTCGAAGTCTCGCAAAAGACGTACGATAGGAATGGCGTTACGCACATGAATGGTATATATCGTGTTTAACATAATGCTGAGCATACTTTATCAAATGTCCAAGTATCATATATCTAGTACACTGGTGCTCAGATTGCGTGCACATTAGTACAAAGTTAATGCCTTTGCACGCCTGATTTATCACTGCAATGTAGCCATATAGTTAATATATAGCTACATGGAGCAGGTGGGTTCATGTATATTTCATTTCCTCGCATCACATTGCTGGTATAAACAGATGACATTATTACTCTCATAACTGCTAGTTTAAATGTAGTCATATAATTTACATGAACGTGCTTGTACTCTTTTGTAATAGGGGTGTACTCCAAAATAGTTTGAATCAGCCATCATACTCTACATGCGCATTCTATATCCGGCAGTTCCATATCTGTGAGCTGATGTAGAACTAGTGCTTTATCGACGGGACTTGTTTTATGACCCCATGTCCAAAGGGAGAAAAGGGCACATATACTAATAAAATTATGGTACTCGTCCTACGCGGGCAAGCCAAGGGAAATGTAGAACTCGGAAATGTAGAACCCGGCCTTCGGCTTTGTGTTGTATTACTCTGCCTCCAAACTCGTTCTACATTTCCTGCCCGCTCCGAACTTGATTCCATAAGTGGTTATTATAGTATTGAGTATTATATACAACCACTATACATGATCAAAGTAGCCCATACGCTTCGAAGGATGAATGTGTGAAATTTCTGTTGCCCATGTTTAGGAAATCAAGAGAGGAATGTTTTCTCCCAAGATACATTTTTATAGGATTCCCTATTTTCACGACAGTTTTTTTTATTACTATTACGGCCAACATTTTACAAAATATCAAAGACGCACATCAACCATGTTGATACATTACTGCGTTGCCTTCAACAATAAGAAATTAATCGAAATCATAACTACAGAAATTACATTGTATATGGTTCAAACATGTAAACATTAGATAAACCTATTCGCTCTCTTCCATTAATTAATTACAAACTCACCTCGAAAGGCTAACATAAGCATTATTCTCAAACACATGTCGCAAATATCTTCCACAAATGCAGTTACATAGTTACACAGTTACCGCATTGAGTAATAACTAGAATGCCGGGTAGAAAAAAATCGATTTTTCGGACAAAATTTCACATAATAATTGTGATACGTTTCATTCAATTATGTCATGAGATGCCATTCTTTTTATCTTCAGATGAGATGGGACTCCATCGTATGGAAAACCCCTCCAATTCTGACAAAGCTGTCACTCTTCACATATACTACCCGCCATTCGATATGTGTCAGGCTTTTGATGAGAGGTCCGGGCATAAAAACACAGTGAAAGTCACTTATTGGTCCAAATTCGGCACTCGCTCTCCATTTACAACGGCGGTAAGTACTAAAACATTTAATCAAAATAAAATTTTGTAAATGCTCGAGCCATTTTAATTTTTAATTGCTAACGTTTTTACTCGTCTGAGAATATTATTCTGTAGATATGCCGTAGTGTAAGTATTTGTACATATATTGTCCTAATATAGGAGTGACTGCAAATTAAAAAAATACAATGGGTCTACAAATGCAACTTAATTAACACTCCCATGAGTCAAAGTACACCAGGTCTTGTTTTTGTTGTTTTTTTATCAAAAAAGGACAAAGACCTGGTCTTGACTGTTATCCCTCGCTGGTCAAATGATTAGATTGCATGGAACTAGATAAATAGTATCGGAAGCGTAGCAAATAGTTGATAAGATAAGGATCTCTACAGCGGCATATCCTTGTATTGTAATAGTCATCATTCTGGATTAGCATTAATTTGAATAAAATCTTGGTGCGGCTTGACCGATCACCAATGAATAACAAAGTTATTGATATTTCGGAAACCATCGGATTCCCGTTTCTTGAAAATAGCTTTGGTTAAACCAAGGACTAGATTTTTGGATAATCTAGGATTAAATTCATTCATACCGTAACTTTTGAATATCTCATTCTTTCAAAATTACAAAACAATTTCATTTAATGATTTGTTCTATGGCACAATTTGTCTATTACCACATTAAAATTACTTCAAAATAAGGTAATATATGCAGCTATATGTATATATTTAAAAACCGTGATCATTGCAATAATTCTTTGATAAACAATAGGGGTAGAATTATGAGTTGGTTAGAAGTATGAGTTTACTTGAACAAACAACTGAGCCAGCGCTATACCTTTTTCCTTTTACAAAAAGATCAAAAGTCAACCATAAACCAGCATGCAAATGACTAGGCCCCCTATTTTATTTCACTGCATCGACAGATCATAACACAACACGACATTAGTATAATACAACAGATTATAACAGATGTTTTTGACTCCGTTCATTGTATACAATCGAGCTGGAGAGACTGTTTGACTTGCCATCACTAATTTTGTTGTGGTAATTATTTTTCAGAATCAATGTGTTGCACCAGCCCCAGAAAACAATTAAAAGACAGTTCTGATGGTTGAAGAAATGTTACCTTACACCCAAAAAATGATGCCAAGGAATCTCTAACATGAGATGATAAAACACTGTACATATACTGTATATAGTAAACCATCATTAAAACAGTTCCATGTGCATATATCTACATATGGAGGATACTACCAGGACAGGGATTAGAAGGAGAATGGTTATGCTGAAAAAATATATGCACATTATTATGTCAACAATATGACATGGAGTTGACCCTATATTCAAGAACCGCAAAGGATGTTCCATCAACAGCTTACGTGATGTCTGCATTAAAGGAGGGTGCTGGAATTCCATGAAGATTGTGATGAAGATTCTGACATTTAGAGCGCTGCGTTCATCTGGTTTGTGTCGAAAGATAATTCTGATTGAAGTGTACATTGAGCAATTGCTTATCGTCTATACCTGTATTCATCAGATATCCAAGACTGTTGAAGGCTTATTTTCGCTCAATATTGCATACAGTCAGGACGTATAGTCAAACCTTGTGTTGCTAGCCAATTTATTGCCACATATTCTATCATTCAATCAATACAGTTATGCATCAAGCGGCCTGTCACCACGAGGTTTAGATTCAATGCTACATGTTTTGCCCAAATGTAAACCTCAGTGAGACATCCTGTCAGTTGATAAATTTAAAAATTTGTATCGGTGAAAGAAATTTAGAACAAAATATACATTTGACAAACATACCAAGTCGTCAGCACTAATCTACTTCTGGCTTTACAAAAATTTGCACTGTGAAATGTGTTTAAAAAACAAACTTGTGATGAGTATTAATCTGGTTGTGTAACAATAAGCAGAGAATGATTAGAATCCCCTAAATGTGATTGTAAATTTAGTCGATCACAAGGAGTCAGAAGTTGCAAAGGTTGTACGCTTTCAGGTCCATACCACCTGAGGTGTTTTTTATTTGTTAATTGACTACAGTCAACTCGCCCCCAGAGTGCATGTTAGTTCCTAGTCATTAGTGATACGCTCATACTGACGTACATTTGCGCTGTGAACGTTTCCTGGTAGTACTGGCTACCAGGACCATATATACAAAAGAGTGGATCATTGGGAACCACATGTTTTAATGTGTTTCAAAACATTATTTCAGATTGGTATTAAGGAACTAATGGAAAATCTTAAATGTTTAAAAGCTCTGCTCACAGTGGGGTCTTTTGTTCTTTGTGAGGAAACAATATACTTTAAAACCAGTTTATTCTATTTCTATTTTGTTTTCAAAATTCATGACGAAGATCAGATAACAGTGATTCAAAGCTTTCTATTTCTCCTGGACATGTGCCAAATATTTGTGATGAAGTTACCTGGTATATTCGACGTGCTTAGTCAAATTGTGGTAAGGGGAGGGGTAGACCTTAGTGCTCTTGAATAAATCTTTTTATAGTTGGTTATTATCAAACGTTAGTTATCTTTTCATAAGGTCACTTCCCGATGAATTGGTACAACTTATTATGTACATAAATACTTGTGCTGATGAAAATAATGCTTAAATTTTTAAGGGTATATCCACATTTTTAAAGGTATAACCATCTTGCAAACCAGTGACAATAAAATGATATGAACGAATTTCATGTTTGTGTTTTACTGTTTTACTCCTTACTGATACACAATACATTTTATACAAATTCAATACACGACGAATTATACAATTGCTTTTGGCTTTGTATTTGTAAGTTGGCCAATGTCATTAGGTAAATTTGCCTGTCTGTGTCTGGCATGCCTCTCTGTATGCATGCACACAGGCTTCGATGTCTGAGCGGTCACTGTCTATCTAAGACATTAGGGAGATTTAGCAACCGCAACGCACTAACGCAACACTAACGCATCCAGCGATGCGGTGGTACATATTACCGATGTTGGGATCTCTAGGCTAGGTTAGGCCTCTCGAGAAATCCTCAGATCAGTAATTACCACCACACCGCTGGATGCATTAGTATTGTGTTGGTGCGTTGTGGTGGCTAAATCTCCCTATTGTATTGACCCCTCCAGTCCACGCCTACCCAGCTGACTGCTCCTGCACTCAACCAGCAGCAACGCTCTGCATCAGCCCGTCCGTCCCACTATACTCGCCCCATACACACTTCAAGTCTGGTGGACATACTCTGATATTACAAAAGGGTGTACATGGAAAAACAGGTTATGAACTTATCCGAGGATCGCTTCCAGCCCATGCCTTCTTAGTTAAACTTCACTTGTTTCCTACACTAAACTACATTTGGTATTAACTTCTAATACAGAATATCATAAACTAAAACTTTCAGTAAAATATTTCCATTTTTCTAGTTTCGTACTGTTAAGATGGACATCGATCAATACCTCTTCTATATCAATCAATCAAGCGTGATCTCCTCTGAGTTAGGAGCTAAGTTTATAACTTAAGGTGGTATAGCAAGTGGTAAGGTACGATTAATAATGATAAAGGAACTACAACTGTAAGACATAATTAGGAATGCAGTGAATCAGTTAATGAATAGGTGAACCAATTCGCCACAGAGGGCACTAATCTTAACAGTCATAACAAAATCTCATCAGAAATTAAGGTCGAATCTGTAACTCCATCACCCCGCATGATTTTTGATATAGGAGCTGAATGCATGTCTGTCCGATATTTTATGTGCAGCAGTGCTTAGTTTGTTCCATTCGACTTGGCATTTATAAATGACAGAATTTTGAATTTTAGTGGTTTTCGGGGTTATTGTTTTTAGATTTTTGCATCCTGCATCATGACTTCTGGTTTTCAGATCTCTGTGATCGATATTGTCTGGATCATTTAGCTAGGTGGTAGGCAATTTCAATAATGTGTTCCTCTCTTCTTTCTTTAAGAGGTACGATATTCATGGTTTTATGTTCCTCATCCATGTTTTCTAGTCTATTTTTATTGAAAATTGTTTAGAATGTTGAATTTTGTAATGATTTGAGTTTATCAAGCATGTATTTTGGACCAGAATCATAGATGAAATCGCAATAGTCAAGATGGGGGATGATAGCCATTTTATAAAGGTCATGTCTAGTTTTTTGGTCAGAGATCTCAAGTCTTTTGTTTTATCTAGTTCAGTGGTTTTATAGAGTAATCTAATTTTCAAGATCTTCTTAATGAGGTTGCGCATGTGCGGTTTGAAGGAAAGGGTGTTATCAAGTAAAAAGCCCTAGATACTTGTACTTAGTTACCCTTCAACTCAATTATTCAGCTATAAATATGTTTGGCAACCATTATGCTTTTACTCTTACATAACATCAAGTTGCGTGCGATACACCGGCATTCAACACAGTAAGGTGCATTGGGAATAGATAATTTATGTGTATCTTTGGTCAAAGGTGGGGTCATCCGAGGACTCGCATAGATCTTAATATCGAAGCGGACGCTGTAAGTGCTATATTAAAAACAGATTGGATACCATCAATTGTTTAACATTCTAGCTGAAGATTGTAGTACCGTATACTAATACATTCGTTATCTCGAATTATGGAGATTATTTCTATGCGTCTGGATTGTCAATTCCAGGAGCAAAAATAAAAGACCTTGTGGTGTCCTCGAGTAAATCAAAATGTGCCAGCAATTAACCTCTACCATCAAGTACGGTATTATACACATGTGTAGGAATCCCCGTTGGGATATCGACAGAAGACACACAGACAGGGTTCAAGATTACAAGCTAATACAAAGCTTTATTCCTAATGTGATAGATAGTACGTGTACACGCCTTGCTCTACTTGCTACCATGTGTCGGGGGTCGTGATTCCCGAGGCGTAGTTGTTCCTGTAGGAACGTAATTACTCCAGTTACCGGTATATTGTTCCTAATGTGGTTAAACTTTTCGGATGGTCGGATCCGGAGTTCATTAGAATACATGGTCCCTCTAGTTCTTGAACAATGGATATCCCAAATCCCCTATACACGCTTATTTCAGATAATACGCTGGTGTTCTTTAAAATCAAAATATTAATTCATTATCGCAGTAAGTATATAAGTGCCTAAACCAACGTTTGTTTTAAAGACCGACTGCCCGGAATCCATTCCGGTTTACCTGAAGGAATTGGAACATGTTTATTAAGTTTATATTACTCCTAAACCGATTTCAAGGCGCGGAATAACCTGTATTTAATTTCCTCCTATCCTGCATTCCCAGAAATAGCGTTATCTCGACATAACCAATTGAAGTTGTAATCGAAAGTCATGTTGACGTCAAGTGAGTTATTTTGATAAGGTAGTGTATATCATAAAGTTGATTAGTGATGCAGACGTCAAAGGTTATTATGGGAAAGAACATTCTGCCATGATCAACCCTTTCGTCTCAGGAGCGCTGGCTGTGTCGACTCCATTTTTCACAGAATGACATAAAATAGGTGGGTAGATGTGTAAGATCCTTTTAAAAGTGGAGAAATGGTGCCGTTTAACTGAGATTATCATGTTATTATACTAGGCCTACGTTCCCGCTTCCAAATAAATCAAAAGCCATTTTTTCGCTATTTTGAACTACTCGGTTACTGTGGCAACTGGGAATGCTACTTATTACTTGTATTACCACAGCAGTGAAAATGGTAAGAACCAATGAATAAAGGGCACCCATATTTTAAGACGGTATGTTTTAATTTATTCGGTCAGCAAGATATATTTGAGAGAAAACTAATAGAATCAACACCAACTTTATTATGTTCTTCATAATCATCACCTATTAAAAACTTCGGCCACCCCGACATACAGCGAGCCCCCTTCCCATCGACTGTAAGATATATTTTATAAAAGAAAAGAAATCGTGTTTGATTCCTAACGGGTTCAAGAGATATATTGGATATTTAAAAAAAAGAACTAAAAATAATCTTCCATTAGGGAACGCCATATAGAAAGAAAACACAAAGGGTATTCATAATGTTCCATATTCTTTATTTATCACTAATATTCACTAGAGTATATTTATATCACATAACGCCATAGGCTATATGGACTTAAAGACATCTGATGTTTGGGTCATCTAGTTCGTAGCATTTCATTTCGATATTCTCTAAGTGACAAGATATCTTTAATCTTAATCAATCGGAGTAGAACACATCTCACTTGATATAAAACAATGGCATATCGACTATGTTATCACTATATATATACATTTCCCGCACAGGTACGCGGGTTTACTCAAGAATACATGTTGGCGTACCAGAGGGGGCATTATATATGGCTACATCCAAAGGTTCCACCATTTCAATGATACATTTTTACAGATGGCTTGATTATGCTTTTGGAAAGTCTTGAGTCATTTTATTGTATTCGGACAGAGAAAGTTCGCACCAACATCTTTCAATGCATGAACTAGCATCTAAATATCTCCATAATTAAGTATAATACAGAGGCTTCGAAATGATAATTAGTAGCGCCATTTTTTACAGTCATTGGCAGGCGGCCCTTTAGAAAGGAATGTAAGAAAATGAGAGAGACTTATAATAGTAATAAACAGAGGTGGTAAGGGGCCGAGAGAGAAAGCATAAGGGAATACATAGAACGAACCATGGCCCTAGATTCTTTACTAGGGGGTCATCTGTATATATGTCAATTAGTGCGACACTCGTTAGGAATGGCTTTTACTAGAAGTACATTGTACTTTGAAACTAGACAATCAACTCGATATACCAGTCCATTTCTTGAAACACTTTCAAAATCAGAATTAATTAAATAGTCCAATTTAGATTGCGAAATTTGTAGAAATGAACATAAATTCAAATGATCGAATCAAGCATAGCAGCTATCTTTATACAATCAATATATTATATACAGGGCTGGGTATAAATATACAATAGCCCAAGGGGAAATCAGATCTATATAGAGAGCATTATCATAGCATTGTTTGCAACGAAATAGTCGGGAGCACATTACATGTCTGAAATACCATGACATTCTTTTT
Organism: Sthenelais limicola; assembly: GCA_942159475.1. NCBI lineage: Eukaryota > Metazoa > Annelida > Polychaeta > Phyllodocida > Sigalionidae > Sthenelais > Sthenelais limicola. The sequence continues at coordinate 30,892,053 of OW804094.1, read as the reverse complement.
AAAAAACCCAACATATCTTTACTGACGCGACCGAATAGCTCTTTTATCGCATTGTTTGCAACGAAATAGTTGGGAGCACATGTGTATGGAATACCATGGCATTTTTTTTAAAAAAAGAAAAAATATTTTTACTGAAACGCGACCGAATAGCTCTTTCAGTGAATTTCTGTCAGTTTTATATTTAAAAAAAAATGAAACGCAATATTGGACCAAAACAAAGACATCGAAAGATGGAGAGAGGACAATAGCACCATCACAATATATGCGTCTGAAAGGATACAATATATATTGGCAGACTTTTTCTTTTATCCGATAGTCTAATCAGTAGGAGAAAAGTATGATAAACCGGGGATTAATCCAACAAGGTACGACAGAAACCGGTTTTAACAAGTTTGTTACAGACACCTGATAGTTATATCAGTGAAAAAGAGATAACTTTGAAACATTCAAAACCTATACATCGCAACATCCGTACGTACTATAGGAATTTGGAAATCTAACCAAGATTACTGAAGGTCTATCTTGCGGAGGCCACTTTTCAATTCAGAAAGTTATTCACCATTTAAAATAACAGGAAATTTCTTGTTTTAATTTCTTGTTCTCGCACATCCTTTCAATTGTACTCTCACTCAATTCTCCAAAGCAGATAATAGAATAATTATGAAACTAGATATGTTTACATACATAGAAGGCAACCCATGTAGGGCCTACACATATGGAGAGCGACGCTAGTGTCCCACAGAAAATCATTTTTACATAGATATTTGTTGAAGATAGGGAGGTGTGTTTAGCGGCGATATTTACACGTGAAACAGGGTCAATAAATTCTGAGAGACTGGGGAAGCACCAAGCCGATAATCCATTCGGGAATACAAATGCAGACAGGTTTCCGAAACCGCATGCACTTCTTACTAGATCAACATTTGGCCACATTTGACATTACTTGCATGGCGATTCGGTAATATATATAAAATAATTATATTGTTTATTGGCAATGATGAACATAATATATGATATTTTGTTATCAGAATGTTTTAAAATACATTTCATATAGCGTTGAACAATAAACAATTCCGGATGATCCAGAACCGAAATAGAAAGAGAATATAGATAAACAATTATCTTAAAATATCATAAGCTCGCGTTCTGTCTCTGGCTGCCCTCCTGCTTGTCTGGCGGCTTCTGCTTGTCCAAGTTGGATCAATCGTATCTGTACCTTCACGTCGAGGCATATCTGCCGTTCTTCATGGACCTTTTCGCAGAGATCTGCATTCTGAACCTATAAAAGGAAAATACACATACAATTAGATCCGGTGGAAAATAGGAATGCATAGAACATATCACAGAACTAGATACTCTATTTCTGTGAACATATGTACTGTTAGAACTGAATAGTATTCTTGTTCCTGTCTTTAGATACTGTCTGTTGTATTTTAGATGCTTTCGGCTCCGCCTCAGGCATCTGAAATTCAACAGACAGCACGCAATCCAACAAACTTCGTTCACTAATCCCTTAGCAACTCTGTATAGGAGATAAAATAAGAGTAGGCAATACCAGGCTCATTTTTCGGGCACTTTATTACACTAGCAGTGTACTCGTCTGCGACAGTTTATACATTCGAAAAGGGGGCATTCAAGCACATATTGTGGATGGTAATCTTTAAATATGGTATCTGTATTCCAAGGCGTATTCCCCCTGTATAATAAAACAGTTAACTAAAGGGCCTTGTCCACTAAGCCGATACTTATGCTATTCTCACAGAAAGAACGAGGTTCTGAATGATCATGACGATTCTTGAAAAGTACTTGCTACAATTTCCAAATTAAAGGTAAATGCCAGCGGAATTCAAGGAACTAATGCATTAAACAATAAGTCACAATATTTTGTTCAAACTTCGTCTTGAGAAATAACACGGTTGGGGGAATACAAAAAGCCAAAAAACCAGTTAGTTATCACTATTGATTTCAATGCGGGGGGGGGGGGGAACTCATTGTGATACAAGTTCAGCTGAATAACATTTTTTTAACTTCAATGATCCCTTACTAAAAATACCCGTTTTCCCCATAGACTTCTATAGTGAACAGTAGTAAATTTCAGCAGTCCCTGAAATAAAAACTAATCCAATGACATATGGTTTTGGGGGACTTTTGGGTTCTCACAACCATGTTCTTTCTAAATCCAAAGTTTAAAAAGAATTCCATGATTCATTCAATTTTGATTAAACACTAGAATTTACCTTTAAATCCTACGCTACCCAGATTACAGTTTTGAAGCAAATCCCTGATAGTTCTCAAATGATATATATAATCATATCGAATCAATGACCACTTATGTATTATCAAATCATACATTTTCGCACGTATTTTCGACGTAAATTTCACTAAGGCCATTGTTAACTTTAGTGAACAAATGTTTTATCTACGGCAGCTTGTTTAAGGCGTATCCTTTCTGGCTTCCGTAGACTCACATAAGCCAAAGTAATGCACAGAATGGGAAATCCCTGGATGCTGAAATACACAATTTAGTTTCGATCACTTGAGTGAGTAACTTTCGATCCCAAGCGATCCAATGTTCCAGAAGGGCAAAAAAGGGCAACTATATGTGATGTGTTAAAGGGAAATGAGTCACAAGTCTTAAAACATGGATTTTGAGATCTCATCATATTTGAAAAGATGAGATCCAGTAGATTCTAATGATGGTAAACACGAAGGACATCTAAAAAGTATTTATATATTTTAGGCTTGATATATCTAGTTTCGAAAAGAAAAGTTTGCAATAGTTCTGGGTGGGCAATTACTAGTAAAGTAGCTTAATATATATACTCTATAAGATGACCCTCGAAATGCATGAATAGATTCAATTAATACACTGTCCTGAAATTTGGTATACGCATTCATGCTAAAAACATTCCCACAAATACATCTTGCAAATAAAACGCTTTGAAAAATAACAATTTTGTGACTTGTGACTCATTTGTCTGTAACACATCACATATGCGCCTTATAGGAACCAATTTATTTTAAACAATAATGACGGGGAGTTCTTCTCATGTTCCTACAGAATCTCTGCGCTTTTGATAACAAGAAATTCCAGGTTCATTTCAGTGATTTTCCAGAGCCCTAATGACTGGCTCAAAAGGTTGTAGTCATTGTTGTACATAGGCCAATGATGTATACGTAACAAGTTTTATATTCAGATTGTATACCAATCACTTTTACTTTCCCAGTTACTCAGTGTATATGGTGTGAGGAAGTGTCAAGGTGACAATGTACAGTAAGAAATAGAGAATCTTCCAAAATTTCAAAGCCATTTAACAGGTTCAACAGAAATCCATCCTCCAACAGCAGGTCGTCTCTCCTTTGGTAGTGGGGGTGCCCTGCCTTGGAAGGATGCAGAACTCAAGCTCCATATGGGTCAGATTTTTAGAAAATGTACAATTCAACTTCGCCAATCTTCTCAAATAACCCAAATTTCAGACAATTTGCCAATTGTACATTTTCCGAAAATCTGACCCATATATATGATGACTTTGCCGGACCTTCAACCAAAATGGCTATTTTCCAGGACTTGATATATCACAATCTATCTATCTATCTATCTCTCTGTATCTCTCTCTCTCCTCTCTCCTAAAAAAAATTGTTGTTCCTATATAGTTCAAAATATGTTTTCTTAATCGCTTTTTTTAAGAATTTCATTTAAACAGCCAGATAATGCGTTGCTGTGTCCAACGCTACCAAATACCTTTATAGCAAAAGAATATATTCTGACAAAGTCACATCATTTCACACATTCCTCCTCAAACATAATCAATACTATACACAATCTCATTTACTGTTCTCTGCGCCTGTATATCTAATAGAATCGCCATAGTCCTGAAAAGGACATTTTGAATAGGCTAAGAACATAGGGACAAGCTAAAATAAGTCAAATCAGGTTAAATTCATTCAACGTTGTTAATCGATCGATCGCTTTCTATCCTCAAACAGGCTCAAGCATGAAATGTAGACTGAATTTGGCAAAACATTTTTGAATGATTTCATCGAGAATGAAATTTTCTTTACAGTTGAAAATACATTATAGAATAGAATAAAAAAACATTTTATTTCAGTCAATGACTGCAGTCAAGGGAATGTCTGCAGCAAATGGGAGGTATTCTTGCCCCTCGTGCTATCTTACAATATCAGTTGTAGCCGAGAACAATACGGCAGCGTTCAATGAAGGCTGTCAGCTCTCTACTATTATAGTCATATTATACTTATTTACAGTGTTTTTGAATATGGCGTAATCTATTACAATGCTGTTACTAGAATAATCAATACAGTATATTTTCAGTATTGTGAGCATTCTACACTGAAGTTTTACAAGAAGTATTCGTCATTCCATATTAAGGTTGACCTGGCGCTAAGTTCTTACATCTTTGTTTATCGATGGTTAGGTGGGCCATAGTCGGTAGCCTATTCAATGTGTATTATGAACTCAAAGCTTTGGCATAAAACCAATCAAAACTGTGAAATATTGTTGTTGTGAAACTAAGTCAACATTTAACATTTCCATACGTATGTACTGATATGAGCAATTCCACCAAAAATGCCACATTTGGCCATCCAGGGCTGAAAATTCACAATTTTTTTAAATTGATCCCATTGATTTATTTTTTTTCGTACATAAACTAGATATATTGCTGCTAATATAGAAGAAATTGGGAACGTTAATAATGAATATTGTGTGCAGGGCAGCTTGGGAGACACAGTGATCTCTATTCTAATAGTAAGGGCAAAGGGGAAAGGTACATATTTGTACATAAATGAGGAGTTGAGGAGTACCTGATAGATCTTGATATAAGGGTCATAATGCTTTTTAGTTTGTGAAAATATTCCAACTAGAAGAAAAGTTAGAGCCAAATAACCATTAATTAATGGTAATGGTAATGGCAGCGGTATAGGTCATTGACCCTCTGGCCCATTATGTACATAAAACCCATTATATCTAGAATATGTACAAAACTATCAATAACATGGTTTCCCCCTCGTTTTTCTGTTCAGTTGAGTTGCATACTTGTTTTGGTTGTTTATGAAGGTAAATATAAGTTATATTTAGGTATTTAGTGAAAAAATTAGTGGGAAAATTTAAAAAAAAAATAGTTTCAACCCCCTCCAGACCCCCCCCCCCCCTCTAGACCCCCGTTACGGCGACATGAGCGCCCTCTAGACCCCCGTTACGGCGACACACTATTTTTGCTTGTTGCTACTATCTCAGGTATGACAGAATTTTTTTTCGTATTTATTTATTTTCATTATAATGCTCATAGAAAATAATTTATGCTAATATTAATTTATTTATTAATGAAACCTAGACCCCCGTTACGGCGACAGGGGGCTACCCCATATAATTGTTTCAGTATTCTAACCCCTCTATTTAGCTGGAAAGATGTAATTTGAGATTTTTCAATCGATACAATGGATGTACTAATCATAGACAGTGTTATAAGTAATGGAAGTAAGGGGGGTTTTCATTTTTAGTTCTTCTAGGTCTATATGTTTCAAAAAAACATTTAGACCCCCGTTACGGCGACAGGACCTACCCCATAATCAACTTTACATAATATCATCAAGAAATTAATTGAAAAGTTGAAAATATTGATTTTTTATCCATAAAAACATATTATTTCAGAGTAATCATTGTCCCTCTGGCCCATTATGCCCATAAAACCCATATATCGAGAATATTTATAAGTTTTTTCCCAAAAAAGACGGGCTGCATTTTGGAAACAGTGATTCTGATAGGAAAATCTGCATGATTCTGGCAGAGAAATAAGCATTTTCCTGGCCTCACGATTAAAAAAAAACAAAAAACATTGTAGGATACTTCCCCCTAGGCGACTTTTTTCCCCTGGATCCGAAAATAACAACGAAAATAATCTCAGATAAATATTTTAGCCTCTGGAGGAGCTGTTGTATTTTAACCCAAATGATGCACTTTTGGTGGAATTGCTCATATACGCTTGAGCACTGCATCATATGCTATACCATTTAAGTCTATTGCATCATATATCTGTATTTTATGTTACTCATTATATGGCAAATATGAAGATGAAGATGAAGTGATGTGTAATACATTAGAAAGTCAAAAGGACATCCCAACTGTTAAGACCAGACGGGAATATATATTAGAGCTTGAAATACTGGATCAGTACAGACCGGCACTAACACTATGGGGATCAATATAATATATAATTTATACTGTTTTGTTAACTGTATTGTATTATGCTCTTATGAGTGCATTTGAATGAATTTGTGATGTAAAATGAAACGATGAAATGCATTGAAATAGATGTAGTCGCAATATGTGCCACAGGTAGCCTGGGAAGACCAACCTCGAGTTGACGGTGCTTACCCCCCCCCCCCCCCCCCAATAATGTATACCGAATGGGAAATAAGATTATTATATATACATAAAAAGGGTCCAATGTGAAAAAAACTTCCACCATCTAAACCATCTTTTATTTGGTGCTAAATTGAGAAACTCTTGCACATTAATAGAAACATTAAGGTGCAGGAGGGTTAAGTGATAACATATAGAACATCCTTTGACTTAGGGTTTGCCATCTATTGTTCACGGTCGGGTTATACTTTGTGACCCTTGAACAATTATCGCCAGTTACACGTGAAACCAACTGATAGTTTCACATTCCCTCTGAGGAAATCCGTAATGGAAAAGTGGAAAAGAGTGAAATCAGCATGAAATCACACAGCGTCCTCGCATTAAGTAGTCCTTGCTAGGCCTTGGTTTGTTAAATATTTTATTCATCCCGACATTATGCATATTACATTGTTCTCAGTTCATGATGATCATTCAAAATGACAGGACGGGGTACTTTCCAGACAGCTGAGCCCGAGAGGGCAAAGCAGACAATGACCATTATCAGATAGGACCTGAACACTAATTTTAGACCCTACCCTTTACCGTCCCCCGGCCATCAAGATAAAGTGCAAAGTCCCCGAATAGACCCCCTGTATATTTCCATCATAGGCCACGCTCATGTACCAACTGCCATCCCAGGTAGTCAAGGATCCTACTTAAAGCTGCATACTCCGCTAATTTGATTTTTTTGTCATTCTTTGATGCCTGGTGCAGCAGAATGGACGGTGTGAATACTGAAAATGAAGAAAAATTGCCATTTCCTTGAATTACTGGAGTTTTTCACGAATTCATGGCTTCTTGATTTGATTAATTGGTGAATACTTTATTTTTTTCTTAGTTTTACATAAGAGATCGACAAACATGGTATGCTGGCCTCTGGATAAAATCCAGGTCTTCCGGCCGTTACCATATTACAGGATAGAGTCTAGGCTAAGAGATAGAGGTAGATAGAGTCTAGACTAGGAGATAGAGTCTAGACTAGGAGAGGAGAGGACTAGGATTTAAAAAAAAATTCAACTACTTTTGTTGATCTACGTGGAAATTTCGGATAAATAGGATTACATTTTATTGAAGATTCCCAAAGTTTAAGAAGATGAAAAAGACAGACAAACAAATTGTTGATTTCTGTGTTACCGAAATGAATAAACTAGGGAGATCAAACGGCTTTAAACCAAGAAGAACGAGTCAAAATCGGGCCTTTAATATTTTATGTTAGTGACTTCCAAATGGGTAGGGAATGAATACAGAATAAAACCACAAAATAGAAAATTTCATTTTTTGAAGGAATTGTTGGTAATGCAGCTTTAACTACATAGCGTAAAATGTATAATACGCACTCGAAGGTATATTGTATGCATCCAGTAATAACTTATGAAATGTTTCAGTTATCATCGCTAACACTCATGTAAGTTATTTGTAAGGTGTTGACTCACTGTGCAGTCACGTTGTCAAGAAACGAAGGTGTTATTAATAACAGCACGAAAAGGAAAAAGTGACAAACTGCACGCACAACATTCATGAATGGACCTGGGATCCTTAGCTGGGATAAGGTCACAAAGTATAGCCCGACCTTGAACATCATTTGTAAAACTGAAACGTGACTTGGAAGGTTTCAGCCCAGTTGGTTAGAGATATACAAAACCAATAATAAGCCTATGGAAAAACGCACAGATGTTGCATCAATTGTAAAGTAACATGTTCACAAGTTGGAAGTATCAAACAAGCAGAAAGAAGCTTCAATACTGACACGGAATACAAAGCGCAGACTAAAGGACCCACACATCCCTTGCTCTGCCCAGTTGATAATAGCGAAACAGGGATCTTTGTGCAAAGAAATGAAACGCGGTTTAAACACTGGACCAGAGGAAATGAAAGAGATCTATTTATCTATCAATAATAAACTCTATCATAAGATATGTTTAAACGTAACTATTTGGAAATTCTATACACCTAGGTGGGGAAATGTTTGTAAGGTTCTCTTGCATTTTCTGCCGCAGTCAGATTTATATATTTTTATTTCAATTGGTTTGTTCTACATGGATATTTTTAAACAGCACCTCTAGAGAATTCTTCCGAATTAGAACTTAAACATCAGCTCAGAGAAAATTCTTTCCAATTGATTCTATCTTTATCCAACCTGTCTTTGTTAGTTTCTTTTATAATCGCTATGTTTAGACAAGAGAGGCTCGTCCAGAAGGTTCTTCTTTGTCTTCCCTGTCTGAACAGCCAAAGACCATTGACTGTCACTGTCAATCAATAGATATCTAAACACGGTGGTTGCCCAATAGTTTCGTTTTGGTAAAATGTAACAATAAAACGCCCCAGAGACAGTACATTAGCCTAATGTACTGTCTCTGAACGCCCCTAATCAATGGTATATTTCAAACAAAATGGTACAGCATTTCGGTTGAATCAAATCAAAACCATTGGAAATAAGATATATACTCCGCAGGGATACAGATGGTGGTTAAACTTATCATGGATAGGAACGACGCAGAAATTGGCATAAATGAGATTCACCAAAGATTAGCCGCTCATTTATAGATGACACTAAACAAGGGCGGGAAAGTGTGTTACTAAACCTAGATCGCATGATTCTCGTATTGGGTCAGATCTTTAAAAAATGAACAATCAGCAGATCCACACATTTAGAAAATACTGCTAATACTGGGTACCGGTATATCTAAATATATTTGATATTGCCTCGAGCCTTGATTCAAACAATCTGTTGGGCTATGTTGAATCAAATTTTGAACATTATTTTTGCTTTAAATTTGGGTTATTTGCGACGATTGGAGAAAGCGAATTGTACAATTTCTGGAGATTTTACCCTATTGTTGACGCTCAATAACAGCTGCATCATCAGTCATATTCTTAAAAATATGCGTGACATTGCGGTGCCATCATAACATTGAAGGGACATACACGTATGTATGAAGGGGGAGACGAATCAGAAAGTGATGTCATTGGTAAGTTGGTAGAGAATGCAAGTGGGAGATTTGAACAGGTAATAGGGAGGTTCACAGGTAATAGGGAGGTTCCGCAAGCAAACCTACGGTATCTCAATTACGTAACCGTATCCGTTGCTTTTTTTCAATTACGTCGCATTTTTATATATAATCGACGGGTCGATGCCCATATTTGGGACCAAGGGCGGTTACTTTCCTTCTGGGCCACGCCCACAATTATTCAACCAATCACAGGCCATCATCCAGTTTATTATGATGCGCCCATTGTTCTCTTAACCAATCAGAACCGTTGCTGCGTCTCGGTTCACCTGAAACGTTCTTGTTCACTCACTTTCAATTGCAGCATCGCCACGCACAGACGTGCAGGAACAGATAATTTTTTTGCTTTACTGTATCTGTTTATGGCATATTAAAACCCAGCTTTGCTTGGTTTCGACCAAACTCCTTGTCGAACTTCTTCTATTACTCCTCGTCAACCCCCGTCCCAACATATGTATAAAAAATAAATTGTGAGATGAAACATTTTGCTCGCTATTTAACGTTACGTTTTTCCCGAAATGTTTTGTTACCCTCTTTGTTCCTTTTAACGTACGTTTGTATATCAGAGATACGGATACGTTTACGTATGTACGTTAGACTTGCTGGACCTACAAACTGTCTGGCAATCCACTGCAGTAAACCCCTCTATGAGGAAAGGCACTTAGAGCATTCAGTAAGAAAAAGAGCGTAGAAGACATTGCTGTACATACTTGGAGCTCTTGATTTTCGCGGATGAGTTGCTGAAGGTTGTCTTGTAGTTCTTCTTCGTCTTCACTCGAGGAAGAAGAATCGTCTTCCGAATCATCCTCATCATACAAGTCGTCCCTGATCTCTTGAAGTTCGGCGATTTCCTGGTGCAGGCGCTCAATCTCACTCCTTTCCGTTTCAATTTTTTGTCTTAGTTCATCACCTATAAAGAAACACAAATAATGTTTCCAAAGTTTTTAAAAAGCAGAAATAGCCTTTAATGTATGCAAGGAGACACCATCAGAATTAATTAAGAGGGTGAGTGAGTGAGATTGGTTGCTTTACGCCCTTATCAACACATTTAAGAGTGTTTTATCAAGGGCGGGAGAGCTGAGAGGGAGGCAGTTTATGATCATACCCAGGAAAAAGAGATAGATAAGAAGGGAGAGAGAGACAGAGAAAAGAGACAGAAAGGCAGGGAATATGAAATATTATTGTATTGTATTCGGCGAACATATTTTTCTTGGAGTGTGGTGTGTGTGTGTGTGGTGGTGGTGGTGGGGAGGGGGTGGGGGTCGGGTCGGGGGTCGGGAGGGTTACCAGGTATATCCCATATCATACATACATTTCACCCATGACTAATCATATTTCTTTAAAATAGGGGTTCTAAATAACAGGTTAGATCGAATGCTCTCCAGATTAATATATGGGCTGTTACATTACATAATCGAACAAAATCGATAGCCTAAACGCAATTTAACAATGGTCGAGAAGAGCCCTTGTGACCGTGTCCTTTCCTGGGTGTTTTTCCACGCGAGATACACTTTTTAGGGCCTACAAAGTGAGATCTAATGACTAGGAACACAAATTTATGCGAAAATATTTTTTAGAAATTGCTCAGCCACTTCCAGCATAAGGTGACAAGCTTGCCGAGGCAGTGCCCAGCACCCAGTAACAATAAATACTAAAAAAAATGATAGTTGCACCATCAGTTATATATTCAGGTATCCCTGGGAAAGGTTTCGATAAGAACCGAAGCAAAGTCCTCCAAACGAACTTCAAAAATAACTCCTGCGTATCAACCATTTGGCAGGAATCCACCCTAACAAAATGATAAAAGCTACAGCAATATAAACATGATGACATTGGGAGTAAGCTCTTATGACTTCAGTTTCATGACACTGGCAGGTATTTCTCTTTGGCAGATGACACAAAGCGTGCAAGGCATTTTTAAGGCATACTAAACTTATCACGCAATACATGGTAGCAACCCTCAGTAAACATAATATTTCCCAGTGTAAGATGGGTCGTCGAGGCAAGCCAATGTAAGGTATAATGGTAAGCATGTTTTTGTAAAACATTGCAGAAGCCGTATACATCATATTTACTCTGGGGACGACAAAAGGGGAACAGGGTCACGAGGGGGAATGGAGAGAATACTGATAACAAGCCCTGTGATCTCTTCTTCCCATCACCCATAACAGTATTAGGTCACGAGTACGGATATACACATTACTTAATTTAAAAGGCGATAAATCAAAGAAAAGATAATTTATCCCTTTCATGAAACGGCTTCTAAATAAGAAGCAGAATAAAGTGAGATAAGCACCATCCTACGAATACACTCCATATACAAAGCCTTTGAACGAAAAACTCAAATTTTAAATCTAAAAAATGTATGTACTAATTCTAATCTAAAAGAAAACTTGGTGCACACTTTGGCACATTTCTAAACCACACTAGCTCCAAACTGTAGACCTTTGCCCGTAAATGCCTAAGAACCTGACGATCATACACTTAAAATATACCAAATATATCAATGAGATCATTCAGATGCAGATAGATACGAGAGCCCTGCGGGATCCACAAAGGGGTTAACTTTAAGTTATTATTACCTTGGTTGATATATTGAATAAAATGCATAATCACCGAATTGACACGTAGAATTAGGAGTCACACAAAACATGGAGCCATTTAGAGTCACATTCAATGGCTTTGTTGAATAAGATGTACCCCCATCATACGATGTGATGGTCAATTCAATATTTTGTTCATGCTGCGGGCAGTAGCTATTGGCTGAGTGATGCAACACAATTCACACTTAATTAAAGGTAGATGTTTGAAGGATTAGGATTCACGTAATCGTATGACTAATAAATCATATGAAAAGTATCATAAGCTGCTGCATAAAATGACAGAATTGGGGAGGAGATGAGATTCAAGGTTATAAACACGTCAATAAGATCGAATGCCTTTCTTATGTTTATTTTTATGGGTGTTTTTAAAGAAAATAATTTGTTGAATTCCAATATATAGAATAATAGTGACCAGCAATATAGTCGCATATAACCAATCCTCATCATATGCAATAGGTTAGATATCAAAGAATAACAATTGTCATGTATATAGAAGATACAATCTTCAAGCAATACCAGTTTAGGGGATCAACAACTCATATTCTTTGACTTCAAGTCAAGAGACTTGGCAAAGATTACTACCAAACGCTTTAATGTTGAATTCAAGAATATGCCTGAGCAGTCTTGCTAAAAAAAAGGAATGTACTCGTCCGAGGCTCATTATTGGGCTTGGGTAAGTTCAAGGGTTGGTTACCGGCAGCAAGCTGCGGAAATTTCCATCCACGACAGGAGAGCCAAGCCAGGGCTCTATCCCCCAAGAGGAATATCCTCCCTCCTTGCAGCATATCACCATTAAAGATTTACAAAAAATGGATTGTCAATATATGTTTGTGGCTAGCAAAGGAACCGCAGAAGCATTCAGTGCACGCCAAGAGGTGTGTTCCTATTGTATGATATTTATTTATTCATTCCGGCCACGGTGTAATAAAGATTTATGAACTTGGGATGGACTCGCGACTTTATTTGTATTGAATTCGATTGTTTACTATCTACCCACCAACCACCAACTATCGATTGCCTTAAGAGTCGGGTCAATGTCTCTATAACATATCCTCCGACAGCAGGCCGCCTCTCCTTTAGACTTTCTCAGTCTAGATTTGGAGAATCTCACCCTGCTTAGGGAGGATGGTATAACAGGGTACTTCTCTGAACAGTAGACTGGGTAAAGAGTTTGGTATACATGTTTGATGAAAGATGTGTAGCTGGGAAGGGTATATAAACTACCACCTGCTTGCAGCACCCGGATAATTCGCGTGTATTACAAGTACATAAGTAGTTTATTCAGGGGCGTGCTGGGGCACGTCTGGACACTTATATGTTTATTCCACCAGCAATGCATAGATTCTAATAAGAATAGAAAGAACGGATGGTTACCGCAAATCCGATGATTTATTATGGGCAGTCCGTTTTGGTGGTAGCGGTGGTCGAATTTTATTGGATTTATTTTCATAGAATCTAGCCTTACGGAAGCAAAACCAGAGAAACCGACTGGCCGAACTCAGGCAACAGTGGAAGGTCACCGTTAGGTGATCTGGGGTTTTGTGATAATTGCTTAGATGATCTCTTATATATGTTAATGTAAAAGTCAAAAGTCTTTACCTTCATTTTCATAATTTGTATAATATCTAACTAACTATTAATGTTAAATCTCTTCAGCCTAATACACATTTTTTCAAATCAAATCAAATGTGATGCTCTATGGTACAATTTCCTTTCTTGTAGATTAAATATGCTAAGTTACTGTGCATAAATGTTGGTCGTTTACCATACACCGTTCACTCTACTCGGGTTTGTTTAAAAAAATCATAAGTTAAATCATGTAAAGAGCCGTCAACATTCGATGGAACTCAAAGCAGGCGCACACGCTATGCAGAATAGGAAATTTCCATCGAGCACTATTGAGAACGATCATATTCGAGATTGTACCACAAACCAATTTGAATAACAATCTGAAGCGTCAGCAAAGCACCAATGTAAAGTAAAATTCCTCCACAGAGAATGAAATCAATTTAGTTAATTCAAATTTAAAGCTGCACTCTCAGTTAACGTCAGTCAATAAGTCAATATGTTCTACTTTTTGTTCCGTTCTTTTCCAATGCATCTAAAGATCATTTGACCAACATTTTGGAGGATTTGTCTGGTTGGTTTTGCTGCAGGCCTTCATAGGTAACGGCTGGAAGAGCTGGGTTTATCCCAGAAACCCGTGGACCCTTTTGTCAACTCTCTTACTTATGTATTTTTTTGGCAAGTGAACAATTTTTTAACTCAATTCAAGAAAGATTCACATTTATATTTCGGGAACCCGTCAAGTTTCTTTCATGCGATGGCTTCCTTTCACCGGCGCCCTTTTTTTGCTCGACCGATTCGGCGTCAAAGTCTTGTATAAACATAGAACAGCAGGAGAACATTGATAAATTCAGTCCTATAAGTCATAATTGTATTATGAGTAAATTCGGTAAGATTTTGTTGGTCGTAAAAGCTGAGAATGCAGCTTTAAAAAATGAAGCAAAGAAGTTTGTCACTTGTTTTAAAAGGTGAGAAATTTCTAGGCTCTGTGCTAGTTAGCAAGAACATTCATTCCCCAACAATATTTATCACAAGATACGAAATTTTCTTCCAGATTAACGAAAACACTGTTCAGAAAAGTATGAATTAATAGTCATGTTTCAATAAGATCATACAAAATATTTAATTTTTGACACTTATGTTACGAGGGAAATCATTTAAGATCTATTGGGAGAATGCAAATCCCATTTTTTCATCGTTGATACATAAATTGTTTAAATAAACTTCACACAAAAAAGAAATCAGAGGTAAACGTCTAAGCAACATTAAACAATGAGTCAATAATCATGAATTTTCAGTTGGTCACCACAGTTGGGATACTACTGAAAAGAAAGGACTGAAACGCAGACACATTCACATCGCCTGATCCCGCATCCTAGACTGGGAAACGAAACCAAAGTGCCGAGCATGCGATCTTCCAGAAATATTTAAAAAAGGTGCGATGCTGCGACATGATCATTTAAGAAAGTCATGTTTCCATTTTTCTGGGACTGCCACCCACCAAAGAGCAAGCGAGAAATGCGATTAAGTTTGTGGGGTTTGATTAAAAGTGGGGCAACCTAAATAAGTTGCTCAAATTTGTAGGCTAAAATTCTCTCCTAATTCCACATTTCTTCTCGTCTGTCTGTGTAACTTTCCCAAAATTATTCTAGCTTTCTTGATATAACTTTATATCTAAAACATTTTCATCACTTTACTTCACCAGTGTTTAAGAATAATTATTAATTGCAATAAGTACATTTGTATTTTTTTCTATCATATTTGACTGAGGTTTCTAACATATTTGACTGAGTAAAGCAGTATAAAAACGTTGACGGAAATATTAGAGGGAAATATATTCTTATGGGTAGAAGAGCGAACTAACACAGTAAAAATCCAGTACCGTAATCAACAATCATAAGCCACATGTAAACAAAAGAAGCGATGTATTTTACTGCACCGCAAGTCAGATCTGGATATTTTTTTAATGTGATGAGTTTCTGGAAAATGAGTCACAAGTCGCAAAAATGATATTTTTCAAAATGATTTATTCGTGGAATCTGTTTGTTAGAATATTCGCATACTAAGGAGTATGTTTAGCTACTTTACTGGTAATGGTGCACCCAGACATATTGCAAACTTATTTTTCAAAAATAAAAATATCAAATTTAAGATATAGAACTACTTATTAGATGCCCTTATGTTTACTATCATTGGAATCGTCTTGATCTCACCTTTTCAAATATGATGATATATCAAAATCCATTTTTTTCCGACTTGTGACTCATTTTCCTGTGACACATCACATATGGAAATACGTTCATGCGGTTAAAACACTAATCAGTGACAGGGCCACACAGTTTAACAGATAAATAAGGCATAGCTAGGGTGATAACAGACCGATTGCTCTCAGCTCTTCCTCGTGTAGAGTCAGTGTCGTCTCCTCGAGGATTAACGACTGCAGCTCGTCATTGTCTGATCCGTCGTCCTCATCCGGCGACGAGATAAGCGATGATGACGATGACGCCACGTCAGATGCGTCATCGTCCTTCACAGGAGCTTCAGTTGTCTCGACTGAAGGAGATGGTGGAATAGATACTATTATACTTGTCAGGTCATGTATTAATATAGGGAAGATTTGGGATTTGTACTCGATGAACACTACAGAATGAGAAAGAAGGGGGGGGGGGGGGCAGACATTCTGAGCTATTATCATAATAATCTTACTGGTACGAAGATTCTTCTACTCTAAGAATCTTAGCGGGGAGGTCGTATTTAGGGAGTAGGAAACTAAATAAAACAAGTTTTAAACAAGAGTTGGTTCTCATTAGTGAGTGTTCTCTCATTTTGCAATATAGCGACTCTATCTTTGATTTGGGAGCGAAAATAAAGAAGTCTTATATAACCCTACTTTCGCTAATTTCAATTATGTTGCAATAATTTTATCTAACATTGACCAAGGTTTTGTCCTGTGGAACAATTGCTTAACAGCCTCATATATGGAACTCACAGATAATGAACCACACGTGTCATGATCGATGTGTTTAAAGATCATATATATGAACGTTGGCGCAAGGTTGATCGCCCAAGTCGCTGACTGCCTATGGAAGGGTTTAATAGTACAACCAGAGGCAGAGCTATTGATAGGTCTGATGCAACCAGCAGACACAATGTAATTGCTATCAGTTTCGTTTTAGCTCCTCGGGGAAAAAGGCAAAGTCCTGGGGACTCCCCTTCTCATAATAAAGATACCTGCATTGATTATGCAGTGTAAAGCAGCTGGAGAAGTTTTGCCAGAATAAGTAGCGTCAAGAACGCATATAGCTTACGTGCTGCTGACTGGTGGCAAATTACTGTACTACTATGATTCTCTGGGGAAGCGACTAGATACTAGGTGCCAAGATGCCAACACAGCAATGTTACTATTATGCACACTATTTTCATGTGTTCTCTGAAGTGGAATAGAATACATGTATTGATACCAATGCTCACTATAACCCTAAATCTAACCTTAAATTTGTGGTCCTAGGTCAGTATAGGTAGTAGGTATACCCCATTAGCATCCTGGCGCCTAGTATCTAGTTGATATCATTCTGTGGTCTGTTTTCGCTGAAGTACTTTAAACAACTCCTTAAGGCCCCACTTAAGGCCCTTTCTACACACTCTGCTTTCATCACCCATTATTACTCAACTTATCGTATCACACCCCGGGAATAAACCCACGCTCTACTTCCCAGGAGTACGCTCCCTTTCCAGCCCCCCCCCCCCCCCCCCCCCCACCAAATCATGTTCACATACGTGTATTTCCATAAGGGTGGAATCACATAAACAGCATAGAATGGAAGCATTCAAACTGTAGAACAGATTCAAACAGAAAAAAATATTGATCTCGGAAAATCTGAAAAAATGATACATGGATCTCCTAGCGGATATGACACGCCTCAGATATATGAACCTCTTTCATTAGATACCTAGTCAATGAAAAGAAATATTTAGAGAATCGTTTCCTATCTCATTTTTTTAAAAAAGGTACTGCAAAAACATTATTAGTAATGATGTAAAAAAAATCCTCAATGATGCTAATGTGAAGTTTAACATTGAAAAGCTATTTTATATGTTAAAAAGTATTTAGGCAAGAAACTTACCAGAAGGTAAACCTTCTCTGTCTACAATTTCAATTGTGGTGATCTGCCTATCCTCGATGTCCAACTTGTCCATGCCATCAACAACCTCGTCTTCCACTTCAGCTGTTTCCGTGGTAACAGCATGGAACTTTTCTCCGCCAACTTCAAAGGACACAGCTCGGTCCTCGCCGGACGATGCGCCTGGTTCCTGTCCTTCTTGCGAGTGCAATCGCTGGGGCTGAAGTGGGGATTGAAGTTTGGGTACCCCTCCTTGCTGATGGGGAGAGAGTTGGTGTTTGGTAGTTGGCTGGTGAGAGGGTAGAGGAGGCTGGACAACAGCACTGGCAGCGGAATGAGAGGCCACATTGTCCTGGGCTTCAGGGGCGGCTGTGGGGGGAGAAGACCTATGTACAACTGCTGCAGGCACAGCGTCTTTGGTGGCTTCAGCTTCTTGTTCTGTCTCCCTTTCTTCTACTTGGGCTTCTGGTTCACTAGCTTGTATTGAGGGAGGTATTTCGTGACTAGCTTCTTCTGTTCTTGGTTCTGGCACCTCGGAAGCTGCAGGAACTTCAATTTGTTCTTCTTCGTCTACACTTTGCTGTACCTCTTGTGGTTCTGGGTCCTTGACCGTTTGTTCATTTGGCAGTTCTGGCTCGACAGGTGAAGCTTGCGAAAGGTCGGTACTCTCTCCATTAACAACAGGTTTATCAACAGGTTGTGCTACCTCGCCATCAGCAGAGTCTGCCTCTACTTCAGCAGCCGCCTCACTTTTCCGCTCTAGTTCTTCTTTCTCTTTCTTCAGCTTCTCCAGCTTTTCCCTCTCAGCTTCTTCTTTCTCTTTGAGTTTCATTTGAGCAAGTTCAGTCTCACGACGCTCCGCAGCCTTCGCAGCATCCTGAGCCTTGCGAACATGTTTCAACTGAAAGTTTGGCAGAAATATGTCAATTAAAGTAGCGTATCAATGTATGGCACAGGGGTGGGGGCACAATCTTCTCTCTAAAATACTAGAGCGAGGGTGAAACGAGGTGATAGTAATTGATCAATTATTCCCGAAGAATCGATTCCAATACCGTATACATGTACACGACACATTCCATAATGTGGAATATGGTATGGAGGATATATGGTAATTTATCCAATAGAACAGACCAGGGCTAAAAAAAACACAAGAGAAGGCTACACATTGACTTTAAATGGACACAGTACACTACATACATGTGCTGGAAATGAAAATCTTCTTTGTCACTTTATAAAATGCCCCCTCAATGAAAGTTTCTAAATGTGCCAGTAGTAACCTGTACAAAACCGAACAGTTAGGAGTCATATCCAAAATGCTTTAACCTAGTTATAGATGAACAAGTCTTTGGATACAGATGAAAGCTAAATATCAGTTATAATGTTAGTTTCGAGTATATTAGCGAGCGAGATGTCACCTAGTGGACATCATACGAAACCGCTGGCACCTACACGCCACCTAGTATTCAACATTCATACCGACTACTGCATGAAGTTAGGCCCGTTTCGTTAGAGAACTGCTTCACACAGAAACCCAGGCCAGCTAGTGTACTCATTTTGAAGAGTCATGGCAACTTAACATTCCTGAAAAATCTAAACTATTTTATTTCAACATCCCCCTAACAAGTAACTGTTGGAGACCTGTTGCCAGCGCAAACATAAATTAAAATAACACGTATATTGTAGGCTATACGAGCCGAGGACTGATGTGATTCATTAGAACGCCACTATGGGAAAATGCCATGCTTATCCCGACTTCAATGCCATCCAATGGACAAGACCAGAAATCTGGTCGACACATACGCCCACTACTGACCACGCTTCATTTATGATGACATTCTCTATCACATCTCTATGGTCAGTGCAGATGAAATACAAAATTACGTTTTTAGTTTGGCAATGCGGTGACAATACCTTGCGCTTGAGTTGTGTAACGACCCGCTGAACCTCCCAAAGCTGCTCCTCCTTGTCTGCAGCGTTCTTCACTTTGCGGACATCCTCGTGGAGCTGGTTCAGGAGGGATTCCTGTTTGTGCAATTCCTCTTCTATGGCACTGGGCGATTCGGGCAGTTCTAGTGACCAGCGCGAAGAAACGGGTCGTAGTGGTGGGACATATCTGATAATCGGGAAGAGAGGAGTTGAAGAGTGTAATAAAGTGGGGCTTAGTGTAATAAAGTGGTGCTAAGTGTAATAAAGTGGTTCTAAGTGTAATAAAGTGGTTCTACGTGTAATAAAGTGGTGCTAAGTCAGGATGACAAGGACACATTTCTCAGCTCAAAGAATCATTATAACTTTTTCATATAATTCAATATGTGATTCGTTTTTCACAAATGAATGAAGTGAATGAGGTTGGAGAAAGCGGGGGCAATTATCTATCCTTATTTCATCAACAAATGCGATGCTAATACGTTTATTATAAATCAACAATAACCTACTGAACTGAATTTCATACTTCAGCCACCATCGGCGAAGCTTACAATAATTATGAACAGGAGGTATTAGACAACAGCACCCAGTCCCTCAGCCTATCTCGATGGGCACACTAGGTTTCCATGATGGCAGCTGCATTGATTATGGGTTTCAGCAATATACATTTTCAACTGAAGGCCAACTAATATTCCTCATGAAACGTAGGATTTGCTGTAGTTTCTTACACTTACCACATTCAATAGTTCGCATACAGAAGCAAAAGTGTGTTATAAATAATAAGTTTAAAAGATTTTGCACTCCTTTTTCATATAATGCATAGATATATATATACACCATTAGGTAAATGAAACAGAAAGCAAGGCTATTAAAGCAGTAGCTAACCGTTTAATAACAGTGTCCCTGAAGAGAACCTTGGAGTATTGGAAGAAGACGTGTAGGACACGATGGGAGATCTGCATGGTGGGACTCAGAACGATCGAAACATTCTGCAAGCTCATCTTATTTTGGGACTCCTGCGAATAGCGAAAAAAATGTTTACAAAATGTTCAGAATGTAGACGAATATAGTACACAATAAGACAATACATAAAGACGGATTTCAGGGGGAAGCAGATCCAAAGGGCATCAATAACTTCCTTCGACACTTTTGTCAATCAAAATGCTACTAGGTGGCACCAGAGACTATAATACCGATACCACTGAACTTCCCAGGAAGCGGGAAGACTAACTTATATATGCTTACACTATCCTTTAACGGCAAGAAATATCTGAAGAAACCTGTTAATATTTTCTCGATAAGAACAATATCAAAGTGTATTATTTTACTTGTGTTAAAGCCATGTACCTTGGATATAACGTGTGTCATGTGTACAATCATCCAGGACAGCAGGAGGCGGTTAGGGACAGGCAGCTGTTCTATGAGCTGCTGGAACAGCTCAACCTTTTGTTTGACATTCTTTAATGCTGAAACAAGAGAGAACAGTCCGATGGTTTTACATTACAATACGGCGATAGATTTATTTAGGAAACATATAATTCTATTCTTAAAAGCTGAAATAAGAGTTAACCATGTTTATGTGAAAATAGAATTCCTATATAAAACATGGGCCACAAAGAAAATGATTCATTAAGGAAATACAGCATCATTTTATCAGGGTGCAATTTCTAGATTCGTAAGCAAAAAAATCCATTTTATGTGCGATAATATCGTTTGTACATATCCCACATCTACCACATGTGATTAGATCCGCTACACTGCCTGAACACTTTCGGCCCCATGATGGACCAAACTTGACGATGGGGGATAGCGTATTGCTTCCTACGGTCCAACTAAACACAATCGAATCCAACAATTCGATGAGCAGAAAGGCAATAGGGAGGAACATAAGAGATAGAACTCTCATCATTTAAGAGTTAATTAGAAACCTTGGTGATTTCACCAACTAAGAATTATTTCGGACAGATCATTCCAGAATACTTAATAGACCTTGGGCAGAATCTTGTCCCTAATGGGTCTTCCTTCAGGAAGGTTAACCGCCGACTATTGAGATGGTATGGAACCAGTGCACTCCCAGGGCTCCTATTCAGACCCAGCAGCATCATGAAATCGTGGTGAATCCCTGGGGAGCCCTTCTTCAACGCCTATTGATTGAATAGAATTTACTTACTTGAAGCGTGCTCGAACTTCGGCATAAGTTCAGAGGTAAGGACTGGTTCAGGCAGTTCCCTGAGGTACTGTTTGAGTAATGATGCAATGATTGGTGGTTCGTGTTCGTGGAGGTAAAGGGGTTGTCCACGGTTGTAGCAGTCCTTCAGGTGCTGTACCTTCGATTTTACACCCGAGATACGATAGATGCCCTCACAAGACAAACCTGTAAATTGATCGGTGTATATAGAGTTACGTAATAGCTGAGACTGGGTGTACTCTGTATTGGTCTTTGGTTAGATCATAGGTGAATATTACGAAGGGAGTGTATACGTACTGCATGCTCAATCTCAATAAGATACTTGAAGTGGGAATGATTTTGGAAATCAATCGCCAATACTCAATCCCAATAAGATAATTGAAGTGGGAATGATTTTGGAAATCAATCACCAATACTCAATCTCAATAAGATAATTGAAGTGGAAATGATTTTAGAAATCAATCGTGCGGTACATCCTGTAATCAAAGGCTGTCGAAATTTCTAATTTTGACTGAATTAAAAAAAACAACAAGATGCTGAAAAAGACGTAATTAAGATATACCTGTAGGGGTGTTCGCGCAAGTTATACCTGAATATTTAAAAAATATATATACTCGATTAAAGCCGAGTTAATCTTAAAGCTTACCAAATTCTTCCACATAGTCGATGCACTCTCTGAATATGGCCGGGAGCTGGACTCCGTCGTGGCATCTGCTGCGTTCTACGGCAGTCGCCAGTGGAACCCCGAAGACAGGTTTCACGTCTGTAAAGGCGAAAGCATTTATGGGAAAAAATATAATAGCCGAGTGGCCTATGAGTGAAATGTTCGATCAATCAATCTTTAAGTGGAGAATTATGGAAGCTTTTAGATACGTAATTACTAATTGGGTGGGTGAAGAGGCAGTGCCACTTTGTAATTACATCCATTAATTACTATAGGCGTTCACCACGGAAACATTATACAGCGGTAAGATCTTACATTAGGATTAAAAAGGCTTCATCCAAATGGATATAGACTATAAATGCTAGACATAAGTTGAATATATATATGAGGCTATTTTAAAAAAATGGTAGTTTAAAATATTTATGTCTGGTGCGATTCGAGGATTTTATAAACGAGAGTGTGGCTACCTTTTTTGGCTTCCTCCGTCGGTGCGTCTGTCTTAGCTTCCGAGGGTTTCTTCTTCTTGAATTTTAACTTTTCTTTTTTTGCCTCTTTATCCTCCCGCTTCTTTTCTTCTTTTTCCCTTTCTTTCTGTATGTCCTTCTCCTGCGGAAATAGCGAATGTTTGAGTTAATCTGATGGCAAAGACAATGTTCCAGGTCTACTAACCGGTCATGATGAAGGATAAGACAATGGGGGGACTAGTACCTTTTACCTTGATTGATCATGATTGAGTTATCCAGGTTTCTACTATTTTAGAAGGAGGATCTATCTTGTTCTCAACAATATCACCTCCCGATTTTTAAGGAATCCAAATGTAACAAAAACATAGAACGTAGCCGGGATTCTACTGCTTTTTCACAACAAGGCTTTCCTATTCCAGATGCCACAGCGACTCGTACAATCACAATAAATTAAGACAGGCAATGGATCAAATCACAAAAGGAACAGTGAATGGAGTGGACGCGAAAAAGGTTAACATCTTTCGGTGCAAATGCGAGTCTATATTTGCACCATCCTTATACCTCAAAGTGATTTGCCAATGCGACTGTCCTGGAAAAGGGACAGAGGGACTATTACTAGAAGCAAAAATGAATAAAACCATACAGTAAATAGCGGAGAGGGAAGAGAAAGAAGGAGTGATACTAGGGGGAAATGACTTTTTCAGGTGGATATGAACATTTGCTCAGGCCCCCAGCAATAACCGATAAGGCTGATGTATTGAACGTGACCCTTGTGGGGAAAGAGATTAAAATACGGCAACAACACGGCCAATATAAGCGGGAAATGATTAAAAACAACCAGAACCGACAGGGTATGCAGGGTTGATGGAAATTCTGTCTACTTTGGCAAGACTCTGCCTGCCTTCCAACACTAATTTAGTTACCTCCAACATATTTATTTGCAGTGTGCAGAGAGCAGGATAAATTAGGGTAGCATTTTTCCTTTAGCAATGTATTCCTCTTTATTTCTATTGGTTTTATTTACTCCATATCCAGGTTATATTCTAGACAAAACTTGCTGAACAATACTAGATTTCTCTCTCCCATTTGTTAGAAAGTTTGAATGTCAGGGTCCATTGTGAGCTGGTTGCTATGCGTAGAGGAAATGGCGACGGAAATGGGGGCGGGCGAAGTGCACATGCGGCGGCAGGGTGTGATATATCGTGGCTTGATGTAAAACTATGAATTTTCCATTATGCCATACAGCGACTAACCGAGAAAATGCGTGGGATAACATCCACACAGAACCAATTACCAAACGACAAACTTTTGCTACTCCATGGAACGTGAAAACGGTGTGCTTCAGTGTCTGTGAGTCTTGTATCAAGTCAACAGTCGGGGTCGTTATATAGAACGACAATTAGCCTTTTGCTATTGTATCACATAAACATTGGGGAAAATCGATGACTATGATTCCAAATAAGAAAAGACGATATATGGATCCGGTAGTTGGCTTCCTCCAAATGCTTCACCCCAAATATGATGTACGTATTTCAATGGTAAATATAATAGCGTTTATTTCTATCATACATTATTATCTATTCATATTTTTCATTTATTCATATTACATTTTCCGAGAGGATAGAGTGCTGGCCACTCGGGCCATGTGATATATCAAGTTAAAAGAGAGGCCCTGGGTTTGTCAGTTAGAATACAGTATGCATCGCTAAAGGCAGAGTACACTATTTACATTAAAGGCCGCAGGGACCAATACTCTTGATGGAAGCTTTAATTAAAATAGAGTAGGAGAAAGATGAAGAAAAACATTCGAATTTTATGCTAAATAGAGCAAAGAAATCTCAAAAAGAGGCAATTAAAGTTTCAGGAAGATATATAAAATAAGAATACTCACTTTTTCTTTTGCCTTGTAAAACTTCTCCTTCTTAGGAAACTTGAAACTTGGTTTGCTGTGTTTTTTCATTTTGGAGGGACTCCTGGAAAATAAAGAGAATGAAACTTGGTAAATCAAGGGTAAAAAGTCAGCACAATGCCTCGAAGACCACTGGGTGAACAGAATTTCTAGTTCCATTAACTCAGTGGCAAAAAGACAGCTTCTGTTCCATCCCGTTCACGCCACGCCAACAGTTACACAAATATGAAGTGCTTAAGGTGTGAGATTTTATAGGAGAAGCCTTTTGTTCAGGAAAAATTAGATTACGAAAACTAACAGCGAATTCTTCGATTTCATAATGACATTTCAGTGTAGAATCGGGTGTAAATTACCCATTACCCATTATCAACATTAACGTTACATGCGACACATTAAACATAAGTTGTAAGGTGTTTATTTTCCAGTATTCTGTACCACAAAGGGCCTGTGGATAATTTTCACTTATTACCGATGCTATACATCCCAAAATAAATGACAGTAAAAAAAACTCACTATGAAACAGTGGGTGGATGTGTTTTCCCCCAGTTTTCATAAGGCAAGTTTGTAACTGCTCTGATAAAGGCAGAAGGAAAATCCCTCTCTTAATGCATTGAGGGTAAATCACAAGGGGTGGGTGGGGGTCGGGAGGTTGGGGGTTGAGAGGTGTGGCGTGGGCCTGGTCTACGTAGTAAAATGTGCTGAGTGGGATGAATTGGGCAGGGTGTGATAGCTGCTGGTGAGCATCCATCTGGAACATCAAATAGCATTGTTAAGAGGCATGGCCTTTGTTGGCGACCCCAGTAGCTCCAGCCCTGCAATATTCTCTGGCTGGAAAATCACAGCGGATTAATAGAGGCTTGATCACGCACTTCAGCAATAGTTACTATACCAGGCCTGAGTGGGAGGGGAGAGAGATCCAAAAAGCTGACACTGCCAAGTTGGTAGCAATGGTATTAGCTCCAATATATTTCTAGTCAGGCAGTCGAAACCAATCTATCAAACACTATATAGGAAGATCATTACAGCGACAGATTAGGTGTTTCCTCCTCCGCAGATGCACACATAAAGTCATGTTAATTGGAGCCATGTAGATACCTTATAAGCCTGGAGAACATACTCTCGCTCTTCCATGAATTTCCAAAGCAATACAGGCAGTTTCATTACTATGACAATAGATCCAATACAGAAGAGAGTAGTTTTATAGTTCATTGCAGGCCAAAGTAAAAGTTCCAATAAACTGGCGTCGAGGGTCAAGGACTAGAACCAATCCTGATGAATGATAAGGAATAAGCGTAGAGTACCTTGGCAGTGGTAAATACACCAGACAGAGATAAGTACCATAGTAGCGTCAATATAACTCGTCATCCAAGATATCGCTAGGTCAAGGAGACGTCGTCATTAATGTTTAACGCTGAGTAACAATGGCGATGTCACAAAAAAGGAAGCTCGGCATGAGGCCACGGTAAAACAAAATGCTGAAGTTGCAGGAAAGGAAATTTTTTCAATTTCTTAGTCGAAAGGGGTTTTGGGGGGCACGAAACTACAGGGAATCTTGTTATCCCCCCCGTCTTACCAGGTTAATCAAATCAAGTACAAAGAGTTGGCTTTAACGAAAAACTATGAGTTTTAGCCATTCAAGTATTTGTAGTTTCGTAGGTGAAACGTGGGTTCAAAGAAGAAAAAATGACAAAAATATATAAAACTATTTCCCTGATTTATCAACACAATAATGTCAATGAAATTAAACATTTTACCTGAAAGCTAACGCCCACAACAGATGGTATTACTCCTACAAATAGATATATGATATTCCAGGTCTGGCATATATGTATGTTTGATGGTGCCGTCGATCCCTCCTCTCTCAATGGCCAAAGAGGCAAAACTATCATTTACATTCCACCAAAAAGGCAAGTTCGCAATTTAAGCAAAGCACCAACTGGGTAACACGGCAGAACCGCATATAATAAGGAATCAAGCAATATGATCCTGACAGTTATCGAATTTCTTCGACTACATGTCCCAGGCCTAGCTATCGCCCTTGCCCCGAATACGCATCTCTGATATGGCAATACGGGTATGATGACTGTAGGCTAATATCTAAATATAGATATATCCCCCTGGTATTGAAACCATTTCCTGTGGAACAGAAAGATACATTGCAGGCAATAGGGTGATTGAACAAAAGACAAAGATTGCCCTCCCTTTTTAGGGAGAGGCGTTTTAAGATCTATACAATCGATACCATTGATGACACTAGGAGAGTAGGCAAACCACAAACGTCATCTCCGAAGGATATAGTAATCTCTATCTATATCCAATACTTTATGCCCAAGGATACCACCAATAGTGACCCGGGAGTCGTCCGGAAGCGCGGCCCGGCCTATAGTTCTTGTATACAGGGCGAAAAAATCGATCATAATTGAACATGATCAGGCAACATAGTGGTAAAGGTGAGGCAGACACGAATTATTTATCGACCGATTCCAACAAGGTACATATAATATATATTTACATGTGTAAAATAAACAACAAGGGTGGATACATATGGACGCATGTGCGTGAAAATATAGAGGCCTGACATACAGCGGTGTACCATAGAAGTATGTGCACTATAGCCATTTTTTTAAGAATACTTTGTGACGTAATACAAGGGAGTTATACCATCCTGATATTACACTGTAAGAGCCCAGGGCGTCGGTTCCGGGATTTCATATTTTGAGCTTTTGGTATATGGCTCCTGAAGCATCTTTGTTTTTTGGCAGCAGATAGAGGCGGTGACCCAACTCTCAATCCAAGGTTTATCTTAGACTGCTATTCATACTTCAATGATATAATCCTATGGTAGAAGATTTTAGTGTGAATTGTGTTCATGATGACTCAGAATACGCTGAGGTCTGAGGCATTTTAAGGTCTTAATGGGATTACAAAGGCATTTTGCTGTTTGGAGCGAGAGGCTTTCCCTCAGTTTGGAGGGACTCCCTCAACTCTGAGCCTAGTGTTCTGGTGATCCAAACGGGGTGAGCGTTTGAGGAATGCATTGAACACAAACATCAATTCATGAGAGAAATTATTGCCACAATCAACTTTCATGAATTTGCTGACGTCCCATCAATATTATTTGAGTGTACTTTAATCGGTCCATAGTTCTGTTATCGAATGCTGACAAGGCAAACTATTGGGGATAACAGCAGCTATTTGGATGCTGAATTGGTACATTTAGAATTCCAATCACATCGTTTTTACATTTTTGTAACTTTAATTCACCTCAGGCTAAACGGAAAATGAGTATATATAACATGTATTCGTTGGTGCTTAATAATATTCCAATATTCATTCTGTGAAAAACACATACATAGACCCCATTATGACATATGAATACTGTATAATTGGCCCAATCGTCAGATAGATTGCAGTCCCAAGAGATTTGAGGTACTTCAATAGACTGTTACCAGGTTTACAATGCATTAGTCAGTGACCAGGATAATTTGCGTTACTTCCCTCAAGCTCCAATGCAAGTAAGACACTTCTGAAACTTATCTAATACTTGTTAGCGAGAGGTAAAAATAACCAGAGATGATTGCGTTGCGAGGGTGTACAAGGAAGGTATAATGAATTTACCGCAACACGAATATGCTTTGTTCTCTGTAAAATAATCATTATTAGCTACATAGGAGCGAGTTATATCAAGGATGCCCTTCAAAGCAAAGGAAAACATGGTCTTATTGTAAGTAACAATCCACTGTAAAACCACTACTTTCAGACAATTCGCCAATCCGGACAATTCGCAATTGTGGACAGCTAGAGGGTCAGATTTTCAGAAAATGTACAATTCAACTTCGCCAATCCTCTCAAATAACCCAAATTTGAGACGAAAATAGAAGTTCAAATACAAATTACAAATACAGTTCAACCAAACCAAACAGATTACTGGAATCAATGCAATGCTGAATATGCTCGAATTTACCTAGTATTGGCCAAATTGCAGCCTATTTTAGCAGAATTTACCAAATTGTACATTTTCTGAAAATCTGACCCTCGATCGAGTTCCCATACTGGACATATCTATCTACAATAGTGACTCCCTCTTAAATCCGGACACTGCCTTGATGTGGACTCTTCCCAGTCCCAAGGTTGTCCGTAATGCAGATGTTTTACTGCAGTCATCAAGCAATGGATTCATGAATCGGGTATTCCCGGATCTGTATGATATATAATGAGGATACATAACCCAGACACCTAACTCAATGAATATAGGCAGTACTCGGTCTCCCCAAGGGCACGTAGACTATGCTTGATGATGAGACTTTCAGGGAAAAGCTCGTCATGATCGAATGGTGCCTCAAGCATATATCGACAACTCAAAATTAGCAGCCCTACACATTATTAGGTATACATATTTCATCTTTGATGGTAAAAACGACTCATGAGCCTATATATATATGGTATGTGTTTTTTCGTTATTTTTCTGCACTCATGCATCAAATTTCAGGATACGCCTTTCGGCATAACACGCACAGTCTCACGGCACACAGGTAATTGCTCCTAAATCTGGCACATCTCATACAAAAATAGAAGTCAGTCAGATAGTAAGCAAAACCTCTACTGTTTTCCCCATTTTTCTCCTTAAAACTTGATCATGACGCAATTTAGAGGGGATGTTTCAATCTGATATCTGGGGAGAAACTGAACCTTTAACCATATCCGACTTGGGGAAATTCAATGATTTTGCGCTCGCTTTATGAGGGGAACATCTGTAGGCGATTGTAATTGCAGACACGAAGGTAAACTTCCTGAACCAAAATGCGAATGTCTTTTCATGGTCCTCTGTGTAAAGCAGCTCTGCAAGTGCCACTTTTATTGACAATTGACGTGAAATAAGGCTTGAACCGGGTGGCAACCGTGCCTTCTCTAATAACCAGGAGTCTTTACGACTATCCTTTATGTTCAGCACGGCATTTTCTCTACTTTCTCCCCAATGTGCCAGTAGGGCAGATCTATACTATTATTCCAAAATTCAAACAGCTTATATGAGTTCCGATATAACATCAGGACGTGAATATTTATTGACATCATAATGTCTCACAATATATCATCTTGAAAGAAGGATTTCACATTGAGGATAAGCAATGCACACTGCTTGCAAATATCTTTCCATGCATTTTACCTGTTTGGTGAGTATATCTGGAGTGAAGATTCCAGATGAATAGGTATGTACAATCAAGGCATACACACACTGTTTGGAACCCTCAATGAAGCAAACAATACTGTATAGCATTACACATTGCATAATGTATGCACGTTATAACACAAAATGTCATAAACATACAAGGATGGCTTTGTATAATCGCAATAACGGGACCTCAATTGTCGTTAGACATGTTATCCCGTGGCCTCCCCATATTAGCAGGGATATATAGTAATGCTCCCGGAGCCTAAATGGTTCTCATTCAATCTTAACTCTAATGCCTTCCTGGCCAAATCCAACACTAACAGACCCCAAGTAGCCATTGCAGATAGTAATGAACTATTGAGGGCTATGATGGACGCATACTGAAGGGCACATACACATATATATATATCCCCTGTCAGCGATATGCTTCCCTTTATTATATATTATATAACATATACAGTATTATACCATCATCTAATCGTTATTCATCATGGTTCATGGAGCAATCTGAAGAGAAATTGATAAACATCCTACTTTGCAGTAGTAGTATGTAATATTAGTGATAGAAGTAGTAGTAGATCTAATTGTTATTCATCATGGTTCAAGGAACATACTATAAGAGTAAGAATAGGACGAAGGAGGAGGAGGAGGAGGAGGAGGAAGAGGAGGAGGAGGAAGAGGAGGAGGAAGAGGAAGAGGAAGAGGAAGAGGAAGAGAAGAAGAAGAAGAAGAAGAAGAAGAAGAAGAAGAAGAAGAAGAAGAAGAAGGAGAAGAAGAAGAAGAAGAAGAAGAAGAAGAAGAAGAAGAAGAAGAAGAAGAAGAAGAAGAAGAAGAAGACCACTAGTTAGCATGGATATACTGTACCTGGAAGAGCCAAACTAGGAAAGTTATTCATGAAGGCAATGTCATTACAATGACAACTATGATCGGACCATGGGGACCACGTCGCAAGGTAAGACAGCAGACTGTAAAAACACTGATTCATGCCACTTTAAGGCCATACTAAATCGGGTTGCCATGGGAACGCTGTCTAAACTCTACATGAAATAGGTGCCGACAGTCCAAATCAAGATGAACACATTCTTCCAAGGTCTCCCTTGTCCCTGCCTTTGTCGTGTACATTTCCCTTGATACACCTCATTGTATGAAATATCTCGGTTGTTACGGCGGGAGTTTATGCTCGCAGGGCTGACAATGTCAGCACTAAAATGGCGAAGGCTCTGATTTGTGTAAACCGCCCTACTGATATACAATTGGATCTCAACAACCGCTCTCCCAGCTAAGAGGGGCTTGTACGGTTATTATTCCTCGAAAAGCTTTAAGAAATACTGCATAGGGTACCATACTGCCCAGTAGCATTAGATTAATGGATCCAAGTAAAGAGACCCCGTAGGTTTTGCCCCATGGAGGCTATATAAATATATATGAGCACCGTCTCTGAAGGCAATGACATAACTCACAGGTCCATTACCTAAAACACTCTGAAGTACTTATGTTCAACAGAACACTTTTTGTTCAATTTGCGGAAAATATGAAGAATACACATTCAAGTTGTGTGGACAACAAATCAAGTAAAAGCGCCAGCACAAATTCTCCTAGAGAGCGGAAACGAGCTCATAGCAAGACAAATGCTGTAAGAATTTTCCCATGGATGCGCAACCTTGTCTCGCGCAGCGCATTACCAAATAAGATAAGCATTGTAGATGTAATGGAGAGTAAGTAATGAAGACAATGCTTTTAGTGCGTTCAATATCTCCTCTGTGTTAATGTCTATTAGAAGAATGTGCGCACAGGCATACCCCTCTGGCCTCCAGAAGGAGAAAACATAATTGCCATAATCAAACCATCCTCCAAGAGGAAAACGAGGAGAAAGATCGGTCTGAATCACATCCCAAGTAGTTAGGAATTGCATACGAGTCTCAACCATTATGAATATGGGAAGACTTTTAAATTAATGAAAACATGGATTGAGAGTCTGGAGGCGTTCCGATTCTACCACTCGGGCGTCAGGGTTGTAAATAGTAAATGACAACGAGCACAGGGAAGGCGGCGGCGACACACAGTAAACAGCATATTAAGAATTGATGCAGCAACCTTAGGCCAGACACGGCCTGCCAATGATAGAAGGTCCTAACAATGCATTTTGAATGCAAAGGATGCATATTGTTTAATATACTATACATATAGCTGGCAGTCGTGATCTTTTATTTTTGTCACATTCAAAGCTATGTATGTTATACCAAGGATTTCAATTCTGATCCAATACGAAAATGATCAGAAGGCCCTAACAATGCATTGGAATGAAAAGGATGCATATTGTTTAATATACTATACATATAGCTGGCAGTCGTGCTTTTTGATTTTTGTCACATTCAAAGCTATGTCTATTATACCAACGATTACAATTCTGATTCAATACGAAAATAATCAGAAGGTCCTAACAATGCATTGGAATGAAAAGGAAGCATATTGATTGAATATACTACTATACATATAGCTGACAGTCGTGATTTTTGATTTGTGTCATATTCAAAGCTATGTCTATTATACCAGCCATTGCAATTCTGATCCAATACGCAAATGGATTATTAAAAAATAGCTAGATACTGCAAAACCGTACATTAAATCTTAATCTATCTTGTTTATTTATATTATGTACACATACTGATGCAATGTTGGTGTTGTAGTGAGTATTAAAGTAATGTTTAGCTTGGGGAGCTCGTGATTACTTTAAGTTCAATTTATGCAGCATAATGTGAAGAATAAATTCAAGACAATTCCCATTTTCTTGTAGACTTGTATTTCGGTAGTTCTTAGTACAGCATCTGGGCAGGAAATGTCTGCCTACCCTTAGGTAAATCCAGCTTTTATATTCTGCCTAGCCTAACAGGCTCATAGGTGTGGCATTTATAATTACAGTGGTCTATCAACAGGCTAGTACACATGATTTCATAAGATTATACAAGCATAACAAATATGGCTACCACTAAACATGAATAAACAAGCATGTCCCACCTATGCCCCTCTGTTAAAGCCTATAGCTTTGTAGTTGTCCCTACCATTGGCCATACCCTAAAAGGTGTGAATGCTACCTGGGCACAGGCTGGACCCAAATTAAAGATTATCACATGTCAGTTTGAAACAGTAACATAATTAAATAGGAGTGTAATAGCCCATTAAATGAATCTAGAAAAGCCTAGGAATTATCATGAAAAATAAAACCTTATTTTTAACATTCTTCCCCGCCCACTGGTCTTGAATTTCCACTATTCAAGGAAAATCAAAACACACTGGGGTGGTAATGATAGCAAAATACTAAAATAAACCAATACTGGTATAAAGGAAATACAAACATTATCTACTTGTGAACTAGACCTTATACCCACAGATCATTATCCTAAGTTTAAAATCCCAATCATGATATCAATTCAAGTACAAAAGAAATATGACATAATCATTAGACACTACATAAAAGACATAATTACACACATGTAAATCAAACATTATATAGAATCACAACTACCATGGTCCTCTAACGATTTGCATGGGCCAGTGATTACTAATAATAGGCATAATATGAATTTTTTTTCTAAAGTCATCTACATTGTACCAGATCAAAACTATCATGGGGTGAAAACCCTGGAACATATTTACAGATTCCTAGTTGTAGGAATAAGAATACGACATACAGTTAAACATACCACCATTTCATTACTACTTAAAAGCATTTAATAAATCAAAGTGACCAGAATTCTTCATACATATTCTTAGGGTTGTCCATCTACCATCCTTTCTTGTTTCCTCTTATATATACTTGCTGTCACTGTCAAGTTATCACATACCATGTCTGAATCAGAACAATTTTATCACAGTTGCATAGACCCATGTGTATTACCAATTGAAAAATAAAATTGAAAATTATATCCGTTTTACCTTTACAACATGATGTAACATGTTCATAAACAAGTACTATCGAAATATCCCTCACAAATACATCATCATATTCAGGTATCCACTACATCTTGACACCAACAGCAAAAATAGCTCTAGAACAATTCTATATGAGGCCCATCATATAAAGGACTGACCACTCTCTGATCCGGACCTCTCCAAGGTCTTCTACCCTTCATATATCTTCAGAGCAAACAAGAATAAAACTAAATCTAGCTATCTGCACATCAGAAGCAAAAGTATTCCTACTGATCCGAGTTCTAAACACAAGATTGGAATATTAGAACAACCCAAATCCTTCAAATTATCCTACCTAGTTTGATCCTATAAATCTAAACATGTAGGCCTACCCCTAATAATATATGGTAACCTAATGGAGACCAAACACAAAAATATAAAGTTCCCTTGTAAAACTATGATAATAGAACCATAAAACATTATATAACTGGAATGCCTCAAAAGAGAGTGAGATATAACAAATACAAATCAAATTGAAACCTCAAAAACCAAAGGGTTTCCTAGCGCTGCCCCTAACCCTTCATCCTGTTCCATCAGTATCTAGGAACCAGTCCATACTTAACCTAAGTGGTGGTTCAAATTATACTAAGGATGAATAAAACCCTGTCAAAGTATAGGAGTCCTCCTGGAAATCTACCTCATAAAACGCTTAACTGGGGTCCCATACATGGCCACCCTCAGTTTTCCTAGAAATTTCATCCTTTAGAAATTTCCCAGAGTCGCGCAAAAACTCTGTTTTCCTTCTAAAACGCTACTACCAAGTGAATTGTATTGTCTATCTCACATCTGTGTGCTTCAACACCTCTAACAATTCAACTAAACAAGTCAATGTTCTCTGGGTCATGAACACAGGAGATAATCCCCTTTGAAGAAAAGAACCAAGAATATACAGTGATTATGGCCTAACTCAGATAAGAAAAGACTTTGGTCATTTAGAATAAAGAAAGAGACATATTTGGAAAAGATAAAGCATAATGCTTACCCATAGTTCTAGTGCATCTGATTAATCCAGATTTAGCATTTCAACCTACCTATTGTTGGACAATAATCAATGTACTAACCTACAAATTAGTCGGGAAATAATAAAAACCTCAACCTAACCATAATTGGGAGATACTATATACCTTCAACCTAACTATAATTGGGAAATAATTAAAATCTGAACCTCCTCATAGTAGGACAATAATCAATACATTAACCTAAACATAAACAATTCTAACACAAGCTATCCCATGTAAACTACACTACAAAACATTCCAGCGTTTTCAGGATCAAAATGATTAGAGAGATCGCGAATTAAGCACCAAGAATTGATTCAGCTGATAAGCACCAGGGGAAAATCAATTTAAACCTAGAAAACTAACTGAGACATTTTCTACATGATTATGTTAGAATTGTGGCCATAAGGTAGAATGTACGACAACCTTAGAATTAAGACGAATGTACTTAGAGTGTATGGTGTTTGGCTAGGACACCTACCCTAAAAACTTAAAACCAAGGCAGAATGTACAGAGTATGGTGTTTGGCTAGGACACCTACCCCTACCACCTGAGACCAAATAGGGAGAAAAACGAATAAATCACAGGCACTAAGAAATCGTTATATTTAAGATGGAATTATAGTTCCCTTCTCAGAAATAACATGCCCTAAACCATAGTAACAGTAATAACTAATTCAAGATTCCAATGAAACAGGAAAATATATCCAAAAATCTAGGGTATAATACATAACCTGAAATACCTTTAAAATGAAATAATATCTCTTTTCAAATACCAAACTATTCTCACAATACACAAGAGCGGGAGTACACACCAAGTCAATGCAAACTGCAACATAATTATCCCAAATCAAATCATGTGAAAAACTGTAAAACCTACATGTTCCTTCACAGCTCTGA
The DNA here is from genome assembly GCA_942159475.1 of Sthenelais limicola. Lineage (NCBI taxonomy): Eukaryota > Metazoa > Annelida > Polychaeta > Phyllodocida > Sigalionidae > Sthenelais > Sthenelais limicola. The sequence continues at coordinate 30,856,150 of OW804094.1, read as the reverse complement.
GCTCATACAACTGTGAGTGTGTACTAAGGTGGCCTTTAAGTCGCATCTTTAAATCATAGTCCATGGCCATAATTGGTCGTCGTCCATTGCAGATCCTTTTCTCCTTCAATCCTATGACTTGATGATCTAGCTTCCTGGAGGAAAAGAAACACCTGGTTTGTCCCGTCATCTTTACTCTAATCCAGTCTGGTCCTCTCCCTGCTCCTATCACGATCTCTGGAAGAGTGATTATCATTTGTTCCCTCCTTCTGAAACTTCAGTCCTCCTCGCATTCTGTCCAGTTTTCTTTGCATTTCCATAACATCCACGTTCTGCATGTTTCCTGCTAGAATAGCATCCATTTGCTCAAGAATATATCTATATTCCTCCATTATGACTGTCGCTTGGCAATTCCATGAGACCCAAATAGTCTGGGATCTTTTCCAGCTCTTATTAATAGAACTGGCCGAAGGTTCTACACCAATATTAAAGTAATGTTTAGCTTGGGGAGCTCGTGATTACTTTAAGTTCAATTTATGCAGCATAATGTGAAGAATAAATTCAAGACAATTCCCATTTTCTTGTAGACTTGTATTTCGGTAGTTCTTAGTACAGCATCTGGGCAGGAAATGTCTGCCTACCCTTAGGTAAATCCAGCTTTTATATTCTGCCTAGCCTAACAGGCTCATAGGTGTGGCATTTATAATTACAGTGGTCTATCAACAGGCTAGTACACATGATTTCATAAGATTATACAAGCATAACAAATATGGCTACCACTAAACATGAATAAACAAGCATGTCCCACCTATGCCCCTCTGTTAAAGCCTATAGCTTTGTAGTTGTCCCTACCATTGGCCATACCCTAAAAGGTGTGAATGCTACCTGGGCACAGGCTGGACCCAAATTAAAGATTATCACATGTCAGTTTGAAACAGTAACATAATTAAATAGGAGTGTAATAGCCCATTAAATGAATCTAGAAAAGCCTAGGAATTATCATGAAAAATAAAACCTTATTTTTAACATGAGGCAATCTCTCGGCACCAGGCATAAAGACGCTCAAGATGACTCATCGGCGAGATGGCCGGAACAGTTGAAAACGAAAACGATAAGATAATCCAGCCAGTGACCACCACAAGGACATGAAGCGATCTGATAACATAGGAGCCATGGGATCCAGTGCAATGCTCCCATGACTACTATTAGAGGAGTCAGAGTTTCAAATTGAGTCCATGTCCAGAGTTGACGGATTTTTCCCTTGGGCCAACTCATGGGCTTAAGTGGCGATGTGCTCATCTGCTGTTGGTTGGGAATTGCCAATCAATAGAAGCGGTTTGCACACATGGTATGTCAGAGGTTAATGAAGGAGAGACAGGTTACTGGGTAAATAATGGCGACACTGCTCACTGGCATAATGACCTGCCATTCTGGTCATTATTGAGAGCAACTTGCCCAGGTGCAGATAGCTGATATCAACTGTCCAGGTATCAAAGATGTATGAACAATGGCATCCACAGTTTCTAGCTAAAGCCTATTCGTTTTGTTTGGGCGATGTAAAGATAAACAGAGGGACCAGGGTTGAATCCCACTCAAGGCTCAAAGAGATACGAAGAGACCAGGAGAGAGACGTTCGAGTTGTTTATGTTATTCGAGAATAGATCTAATAGGAGATCCAAAGAATTATTAGGGATCGTTGGTAATATGATGAGGGTTTATGTCTAACCATGTTTAGATCATCATCATGGATCACCTAGCTATAGAGATTTACCCAGTGGTGTTCTGATAGATAATACCAAGTATCTGATTAAGGAAGAAATCGCTCACTTAATCAAGCTGCCATCACTCTCCATATATCTTAAAGCTAGTGAGAAATGTCGGATCTCGAAGGATCGACAGGAATGCATTAATGGCAACGCTCCAAGAAGTGTTTGCAAAAGTCAGTGGGGGTAGGAAAATACATGTATTAACCTCTAAGTATAGGCGAATACAAGGCAAAATAAACATTAACTGATAAAATGTATCGGTACTTAAATATATCAATAAGAGACGGTACAAGCAAACAGTGCCCAATATCTCACCCAATTCTGGTCTGGCTAGTGATCTGTACGAGTGGCGAGTGGGTCCCACGTCAGCAAAATATTGCCTATATGGATGATGGCCCACGATTAGTGTATTTACCGAGCTGCAAGTGCCGCGTCTCTTACCTATTTATACCTTGTACGTAAGTGAGTAAAAAAACAACCAATCCTTAACCATGTAATAGCGCAGGCGGGGTGTACAGGACTTTGGTCAAAATGTAAGGCAACACATGTGTGCAGCTTGTATTAATATTTCATGGACGTATGTCGGAGCTAAGTGCTCTCCTTATTTAGAATGCTCCCTCTTGGAGCGTGGCTTACGTGGCTCATTTGGGTAATTGACGTCCGGTTAATTAATAGGTGCCTTTTGGATTGGGCTAAGTCTGTGTACCGAGGTCGTTGCTGGTATGAGCTGTGCTAATCATTCGAAGGAAATTGGTAAGAATTTTATGCGAAGGAATTCTGTCAGTTACCGGTTAAGATCCCTATGTATGAATATAGCAGCATACTTATATACTCCGGGATAAAATACCAGGCATTATTGGTTGCGCTAAAGTACACTTATCACAACGGCTATATGTTATAAGAACGCGCGGCTCGGCAAGAATTGTTCTGGTTTAAAGGCGGTATTACAATGGACATATATTCACGCAGAAACAGCTTGGTTGAATGTAGTAGGCGATGAATGAAACACTTGTGTACGAAACATGAAAGCACGAGCGTATATAAGCTCGGCATGTTTTGTGGTGTACAAACCCTGCCGGGCATCTGTCACATGCTAGCTAGAAGGGGGGGGGGGCTGTTAATCCATTGATAATAATTCCAGGGCATGAAAGTATTAAAAAGTATGACTATAAAGTAAAATGAATGATTACATCCACGATTATGTATAACCGTTAACGACGGAACAACCTGAAAGCGCTGGACATTGGAGGAGAAGATTTGGTTATGTATGAGAGGTACGGATGCCAAATATTTATCTGGGATCGTGACCAGGTTTTGCATGCGTACTAGTTTAGCGGAAAAGGTCAATCGCGCTCTGAAACTAAAACGTGTCATGGTATCTCTCCTACTAAGATTCCTGGCGTCCCCCGGCGTACATATATGCATTGGGCCAATGCTTGTCAAACGGGTTGTATGGGACTGGTAGAAGGATTTCTATTAAATCTTGAGCCTCTGGGTCAACATTCACCAGAGAAAAGGGGAGGGAAGCGTTCATCATCTTCCTCCAGGCTTGCAAAGTTGGATGGACGCATTGGGCCTGTGGCGAATGAGAACAAAGACCAGGACAAAATCAGATATCATGTTCGGTCCTCTGAGCTCGCAGTTTTGGGCGAGGTTGGACAGTGAATTGTGGAGACGCTGGCTAGAATGACTCCCCCCTTCCCCCCCCCCCCCCCCACCCCCAATATTGCTGCCTTCGCTTCAAACTCAAAGGCTATAATACACTAACCTTGAGCGTGGTCATGGTTTCTCAATTACCCCTTGGGCACTTGGACATTTTGGACACTGAAAATCGCCCTCAGGGAAGAAGAGCTAACTCATGCCTAACATTCACATTAGGGTCTTAATCTTGAGCCTTGGAATGCCAAGAATAGCAGTACCAGCGTTAAAGTAAGCAACCTCCACAAAAAGCTCCGATAAAGACATAGATCTTCACCAGGCCGTTTTGACAGGCAATACATAAAACTGATGGTACATCCTGTATTGATTGTGCTCATACAAGGCACATACGGTTTAATTTGCTGTCAAGTCTGCTCGACACTACTTCACAGTTCGTGTTGAGAGTCATTATCGGGAATCCATATTTAGCTGTATGTCATTACATCTTACCATAACTATGAATACCAGGATTCGAAAACCTTATCCTTCCGATGGAATTTTTTTTCCAGGGCCCAGAATTTAAAATCAAGAGATTGTATTCATTATGGGAAAGAGGACAAATAATTTTGAATGGATGTGGCAAATGGGAGCCATGGCCAAGAGTCATGCTTTATTGATTTAACAGTGTCAGCTCTTAGTGGGAGGTCTGTTTAATATGGGAGAAGAATCCTGAATCTTGAGCGACATCTTCCTCCAGAGTGGGCCTGCATGCATGCACTACTTGCAGGAGGTCACGTCAATAATCATATTTGGTGCGAGGAATAACGAGGTTATCCTAGAAGTGCTTTCTATCACACCCCGCGCCAGAAAAACAGGAATCACAAACAGCTTTTACAGATGATCCGCATACGAAGTTTATTGCTTCCGAATGATGCGTATCTTTGGGAGATACCCAGCAAAGGGGAGCTAAAGAGAACGCCTTCAGGACCCCGCCCCCCACCCCCACCCCCACCCGCAGGCTGCAGAAGCGCACATATAGAAGTCGTCCCAGCAAAAGGCGTGTCTATACAATATATATACATATACAGATCTAGAAATAGGTGTCCTGATATGTGAGACATACAGAGAATACTGCGATGTAACAATGGCAAATGTCAAACCAAAGTAGCCTATGCTTCCCTACTGGCTGTGGGTACTCATAGGTCCTTGCAAGCAAACAGGATTCACTAATAATTTCTTAGGGTTTTCTCTTCAATCGGGAAAAATCTTGCGGATTCGCTGTATGAATGTTCCCGACACTTGTAGAGACATGCATACAGAAAAGCATGTACATATTATTGCCTAGGGGCCAGGCATATATATACTGTAGAAACAAAATCCCGATGGCATTGATTAAACATCGGGTGGTTTTACAAAGCCTATCTAATGATTCTCCTACCGGGAAGGAACACGGAGACAAGTGGAAACGGCGAGGCACTTTTACCTGGCAAAATGATTGTCACTTGTTCAGAAAATGGGACTTGCGTACGTCGAAATGATTAATCCAAACCGGAACCCGCAGGCGCCCCTATTTTGAAACAATCTCCGCGGCAATCTGGCAAAACTCTTGCGATAACATCTCCACAGTCCCTACGCTTCCCAGTGACTGGATGTAAATTATTGAATCTGTGACGTAGGGGCTCAATGCTGCCATATGGCTCCTTCGTAACATCTCTTCCTCATTTGGAAACATTGAATACCAATGAAACTCTCTAGAAAACGCAGCTGTACTGAGGTTTTAGGACGAGTTATGTTTATCTAAGCTCATCAAAATATGTATAGGGATATCAAAATATAACATAACAATGACATGCTTTACGGGAGAAACAAAATACTGTAACAGAGATAAGAGTCATGGGTGTGTATGGAATTCCGAAAGATATGTAAGTGCAGAGAAAACTGAAAAAACATTTCAGTATATATGTTGTAAAAGTCATAGTAAACGATTTTGTGAAGGGTTATACCAAAGCGATTGGTATAATATAGTGAAGAGAAGGTGAAATAGACTGAGAAAATAGAGATTTAGATATAACATTTGTTGTATAATGTTTATTTAATCAAAAGTAAAAGAATCGCCATTGTTGATTATCTTTATTTTGTATCGATGATTAACTGTGTAATGGCCAATAGAAATAGTAAAAGATAAAAGTTACTAAATTCGGCGAGGGATGTGTCACTAGATGAAGCAGATGTTTTTGACAATTTCTTTTTGTATGAATTGGTTATTATCCTTATTTCACTCAGACACGGATGTTTATTTTTAATTTGAATGGCTAATACCAACAATGTCAAATGTATTAAGAAACGCCGGGCGTTGGGAACAGCCGTACTGACAGGGCGGTGGATTTCAATTTCTTATCGCGATTCTCAACAAGAGGAATCGATTCTTCAACGCCACATTTTCAGCTTGGTCTTCCAAACGAGCATGACAAGATCAGAGTGACTGTGTAAAGGGTGATAATGACAAGTGAAGGGAATATAATGACCACTAATGACATCAAGATTGCCAGTGATTATTGGTCCAAGCTTAGACCGATCATTGGGTAAATTTCGAAGATTATTCAGGCTCAGTGGGATTTCAACTGCATGGTTCGAGCTCCGAATGTTTCTGATTTCTTCTCCCCATCAAGCTAATCAAATATAGACTAAGATCGTCTTCTTCGTGTGTTTTCGACAGCCATCTACTTTTTAGGCGATGCTCATGTCGGTGGATATTCTTGTTCATGTGGATCCATTTCGTATACGGGCTATAAATGGATTAACATCGCCAGCGGGTAAAATGAAAAATGGAAACATGATGTCGGAGCCTCTTAACTTCTAGCTCTCTAGCCACAACCTCCTTAGGAAAATTTACTTTATAAATCTACATTTGCCAATAATTGTTGATGTCATTTCGGGGGAATGGCCACAAAATTTAATGTATAACTCCATTATTCGGGTAATTGGGTTGTGCCTGCTTTTAGATCATAATAGACGACACTCGGGAGCTTTAAAGTACCATCTGAGTCACATATGCCAGTTTTAATGATGTTTCTCAGACAAGAGTCGGTATACCCAACGGCCCAGATTTTCCCTCATATCTACTTCCAATCCGGAAGCTTGTATTAGTTTTCTGAGGAGGATATCGTTAGGGGTGTGTGTGACCTCTTGATAGTATTCGCATAATGAGAAATGGCTTCGAATACATATGACTGGTGGTAACGTCTAGACTACTTCCTAGCTCTGGACTCCATCCTATTCATCTTCCTTTGAGGCAACCCTATTATTACTTTCTGTGAGTAGTACAGGGAAAAGTTCCAAGGAATACGGCGACAGACTGGTCTCACGGCTTAGAACGACCTTGGGTGCGGCCACCATATATCACAGCTGGAATAGCCTGGGGATTTGTCTAGAAAATCTTTGCCCTGACTTTGAGCCTTCTTCCAGTATTTATCACGCCTTTTCTTAGACCACCACAGAAGGTGTCTCCCAATTTATCTCCGCCGGTGACAAGCACATGAAGGGGATATTATAGATGTGACGCGAGTGTCGGGGCTGCTCCTCTGTAAACGTTTCCATGACAAACCAGCGTCCCAATGGAGGCAAAAATGGACTTGCACTGTGAGCTCCTTCATCCATTACTTAGGGTCAACATGTTACCCACAGATCTGCCCCCAGCAAACTTTCCCTCGCTGGGACCCTTTACATGTCAAAGCAGGAGCCGGTACTGAAGCACATGTCCATACAACATGCCAATATATGACAGAGCATTGATTCATGGGTTTTACCAATGTTATGGCCTTGATCATGAAGCCATGACGCCAGCTAGACTTGTGGTGCTTGCCAACCTTAGCTTCTTTCTGCGCACCTAATACACGCGCGCGCCCGGTATAGGAATAACCCAAGCCCTGAAGGAGTTTGGCTTCCATCAGGGCCAACGGCCAACCCAGCGCGACATGGGTTGAAAAACACCAGAGTGGTTTAAACTTGGTCCATACAATCGATAGCACCAACGACAGAACATATATAGCCAACAATTTCACTGAGGACAGTAATCATGCGGGACTCCAGGGGGAATTGCCAGCAAACCAATGATGGGGCAATTTCATACAGAATGGCAGAATTTCAAACGTACACCAGTCTTCTGTCACCATATGAAGCCTTCGCATAAAGCCAAGATTAAAAGGAAGCTTTCTTCAAGTAAATGGTCAGGGGGACATTAACCACACAATTACTCTTTGCATGGCATGGCTATTCTCTACTTTGTAACTCCACTATATATATCCTTTGTGTATCGTGTACGTTAACAGCGCACATAGTAAAACAGAGACAGGTTACTATAAAGCTACAACTGCAAGGATTGATCTAGACAGAAGTCAAAAGAAGGTCTTTCATGAGATATATACCAGACATTTACAATAGCAGTTGGGGAGTCCCCGACTGTCAGTTTGTCATTCCTTTTTATACCAGTTCACAGCGGTACCGATCCTACCGTAGATTACCTGGCACATAGAGTGGAATCGGACTTCTGGGGGATTTATTTCCCCCTTCAGACAAGAATGAAAAATTACCTAAAAGTGGTTATGATACATATTCACAGCAGGAGCAAATGTCAGTAACTGAGAGCATGAAGATAGGCTTCATTGTAAAAAGAGAAGGTCCTGGGCAGATTGTATCTTTATGGCATCGCAGGAGGCAGTTTGTTTTAAGCTACTACTACGACTCTCCTATACTTGCTATTGCGATAACAGACTACACCCCCCACAGACTGATTCCTGGTTAAGTCAGTTCGTCTCTATTTCGATTTTTTGTTCTTTCTCCTTCGATGCCGAGTTGATACACACTTCCCTTAGAGTAGCAGGAAGTAGAACTAAGGCTAAGTGCAAAAGTTAAGATAAAAAGTTATATTATAGTAATTAAACCATTCAAGCTAGATAATTCTATCTTATTTATGCAGCCTCCTCCTTGACTGGTGGGCGTGCAATCCAACGGCGACACCCTTAGCTCCCAGGATAGATTCTATCTAATCTCACCATTAAGGCTTGAGATGATGAACCTTGGCTCAGGCTGTAAGAGTAAGGGTTAGTGGGTATACATCGCAAGACTGGACACTTTTGGCGACTAGATTGCGGGAAATTGCAATCTCAGATGCATTATTTTCTTCTTCAATCCGGCGGGGGTTCTTTAGAGATGGAGAACAATGTTTTGCGACCAGTCTGTATTCAGTACTGTACCCCGGCAGGACTAAAGCACCCAACGGGGATAAGTAAGTAGTATATGGAAATGGGATATATGAGCTGGACTAGTAGGCTCGGGGCTTGTTATGCATTCACTCGCTTGTTAACCCATCCTCTCCCCCCAGTGTCAATAAATTTCTATTAGGGAAAACCAGTCGAAGCTGCTATCGGACGCACACCTGATATAGGCGGCTATTGCGTGCATATAAATAAAAAATAATAGTATAAATGTTGGGGTCAGGACGGGGCAGCCTAGTGACCGATTTAATCAGAAGAACGGTACATCATTTAGAAATGGCCCGCTTATAAGCCGAGTCTCAATTAAAGGCCGACGTCGAATACAAGCCGGGGGTATGGGGGTCATAAATAAAATATAATCCCCATAAAATTGATTCTCGATTAAAAGCCTACCTCAATTACAAGCTGGGGATAAATAGGGGTCGATAGAAATATAAGCCCGGGCTTAAAAACGAGCCACTACGGTACTAGGACTGCCCTTTGCATTTCAGAAACGCATAAAAGCAAATATGTATCCAAAGGGCCTAGTCCACCAAGCCAATTCTCATGGGATTTTGTGCCGCAGAGGACTCTTTTGCACTAAATTCTGTGACAATCGCATGAGGATTGGCTTAGTGGACTAGGCCCTTTACTTGTACCTGCAATAGCAATATAACATTGGCCAATAGATTAAGATAGGTAAAACAACGCAAGTATACGCTAAAGAAGCATTCAAATGAGAACTTATCTGAAGATGTATTAGAAATAAGGCCGACCAGGGTGGCGAGCAGGAGAGAAGGCCATACACGACCTCTGATAGGCAATTGAGCGATGGAGAGTGGCCAAGACACTGGCATGAACGTTACCCTTAATCTCCTGGATTGCGTGGCCAACATGGAGATGTAAACAGTTTTAATCAAAAAGTCCTCCAGTGCCAAGCACTCATCCTTCAACCTTTATGACCGAATGTCTAAAGAGCGACAAGTACATTTAAGACATATTGGACACGCCAGAGTCGCCTCCGTCAAGAATCATTACACCTTTTCGCTCTTTCAAGAATACGGGGTATGGTTTGAAGTCGCTGATTGCATTCACTTTAAAGCCCCTCAGAAGAAGAGTGAGCATAGATTCGCATCTGAAGCGAGGAACCTTTGATATCGAAGACACCAGGTTATTGAGATTCAAAAGCATCAAAGGATATTAAACTATAATCACCCAAAGCTTTGATGTTGAATCACTTTTGCAATAACTGAATGCACAAAGGTAAACATGTTTACTCATCCAAGGATATAGGTCTAAATTGGTACTCTAATACATATATTGTTTTTATTACTTGATCTCGGGGCGATGTCTGCGTTGAAGACAATGATTATGCTGGCATGACACTCATTTTATAAGAGCAGGGAGGCCGTATACCACCAGTTGAAACATGAACTGTTTTGCAGCTGGGAAAGCCATGAAAATCTAACGCCTCCTGGTGTTGTCGTAAATGATGCGTGCGCAGGAAAAACGTGAAATTTAACAGCGCCTTTTGGTTTATGGCATAGCTTGCCTGTGAACCAGTTGCAAAGTGCGTCTCAGCGTGGCTTATCTTCTTCCTTGACGCAGGCCTATCTATGCAGGCGGTCGCCCATGGTTTAACTGGTCCATGCAGCTGGCTGGCTCCCACACTCATGCCTCATAACAATATACTAGAGCAAGACTGGGGCCAAATGAATATCGATTAGCCTTTTTCATCCAGGGCAAAATGCTTTTTAGAATTTGAATTAGCACATTCCCAATGCAAGGCTTTCCCTATTCTTCTCCTGGCTGGTCGGTTCGGACTGCTTTAATACAGCCAGAGAGATAATGGTTGAGACATACATATAAAAGGATTTAAGGTCTCTAAGCTGACCCGATGAACGCCTGTCGCTTGAGAGGAAGGGGTTTATCAACTACAGGCGCGCTTTGAGCAGATTTGATAAGGGATCTTCACCAGCTGAAAAGAATTTTCGATCGATATTTTCTCCACGAAAAAGTACCCCTGGACGAAAAAAAATAATCGCAGATTTAGGCCACGAGTCGATTTCAAAGCAGTCAGGCATGGGAAGGATACAAATGCCTTGGGGTTCACATTAAAGTTAAACAGAGATGTCTCTCTAGCCTCAGCAGGGTTTTTTATACACCAAAACTTATCTACGAGTTGGATTTAAAGGTAGGGGAATTTCAGCTTCAGGGTCTCTCTGTGATCGTTTCTACAAAGACCTCCAACCTGAAAAAATATTGGGATTTTATAAAGGCAGAAGAGGGACACTCTTCAGGCATCAATTCCCAACTTTCCTTCTGATTTTTATATAACAAATAAATTTTTTTAGAGATTTCACAGGCAGTGAGTCTGGTCCGATCATAGAAATATAACTGTTTCTTCGTTCTTTATTATACATTAAGTTTAGGAAATAATATAGGTATATAAAGCGAAGGTATACTAAACAAACAAATTTCCAGGTAAAAAGCAGATTTTCTACAGCCTTACAATTCTAGTTTTATGGACACAATTTAAACGGTTCCTTCCTTTTTTACATTTACATGCGATATCGCTAAATAATATAATTATATGGAGAAGCGGAGAGGGTAATTTTCAATTTCTCGGTTGAATAAAGATTAAATAAATGTATTCCCAGAACAAAACAAAGGATTTTCCACAGCCATTCTTACAATTGCATGTTTTATGGATACATTTCAAAGGACATAGCTCTAGACGGCTAGACGGGCTAATAACTGTCCCTGTTGGGCCGACCAAGGGGTCGCCAGCTACACCGTGCTGCCTTGTCTTCATTGACGGAGAATGAAAACAAGTCAGTTCATTCCAGCCGTAATTAACATTATCCACAAAGGGATTGCTACCCATTCACTTCACTTCATTTATGCTGGATTTATGTGGGGGAGAGCTATTACTGCCCCCACTGCACTCATCCTCCGGTGGTTCTTTTTATTGTTAAATAACAATGAGCTGTCTTTGTTAGTAGAACAAGTAGAATCGGCCTTTTCAAAGTCGAAAACATGATACGAATGCCAATCAATTCACTTGGATTTAACTAGTTTCTTTTACAACAGAATTAGGGACAGGAATTCGAGACTGAAAGTCTAGGTTTAGCTTTAGACCTAGGATACAATTGATTGCGATGTAGAAGACGTAGTAATCGATGGAACATCGCTCCCAAAGTCTGATGTTCTCATCGTGTCCACAAAAAAAAGTATGAGAGACTTCCCGTCCAGCAATATAGTACCTTTAAGCATATATGTATGTATAAATATTAAGTCAATCTGGACAAGTAAGAGGTAAATATTGACTTCCCGTCTAACTTCAATGATATTTGTGGGAACGGTTTACTTGACCTATAAGTTATACATAGGGTGGTGCTGTACTTGTTGTGTGACATTAGGTCATCAGTCATAGGAATGTGCAAAGGTGTTTGATAAATTTAAGCATGGCTTCTTTCGACGCCACCAGCGTTTGTTCACACGTATGCGTGTCAACAGATATTAATTATCAGAGAGATTATTATATGGCGAATGACAGCTACCGTCGGCGCTTTTGATGTGTCTATTATCCTTTATATCTGCATTTAGGAGTTGGAATTTAAATCCCCTTTTCTAATTTGAAGTGCACTTGGCAAGGGAAATGTATTAATAAGAGAATACAGAAAATTACATGGGATTGGAGACAACGCACTGAAATATTAACAGCTTGAATTGATGACTGTGGGGAGCTGAGAAAGAACAGATGTTCGGTGTGGTATTAGGAAAAACATGATCTGTTTGATCGAAGCTGGCCAGTGTTGGTATAATAAATTATCATACAAGCTAAAACTATTCATTTGAGGTGTGGCCAGAATTCCTTCTAATAATTTCTTTTTTCAGTATGAATAATACACACCAGTTCTTGAATATGTTTAAAAGCTGATCCTGTGAGTCTGATTCTTTTTCCCACGCTTACGTTAATGCATGGAATTAAACATCATGGTCCTGTTATAAAATCCTTCAATAAATACGCATGCACTCATGTGTTGCAAACATGTAAACACACTCTGAAAAATGACTCCTTTTCTTACAGCATTGGTTAACAACCAAGCGACCATTACGTTTGTTGTTGACTTAAACGGAATAGAACCAAACCTTGGGAATGGAATAACGAACATATCGCATAATTGGGTCATAAAACAAAGGCAGAGTCTGAGGAAGGAAAGATGGATCTTTGATACAGCAGCAGTTGCTTTTCCCCACACACTAAATTACCAGCGAAGATGAAACACACCTGTCAATACGTCTACATAGCCGTATACAACCAATCATAAACGCATTATATCAGCCGCTGTAGTGTAGTCTTTCCACAACAGCCTGTGTTAGATACACTAGACCATACACGATCCCTATCTCTCTATCTGTGGAGTGATTAATCAGAGAACACTCTGCTTTAAAAAGAACTTAATACCTCTGAAAGTATTCAGGTACTGTTTTGAGTCAGTCACGCAAATATCTAATTCCCCAGTCTCGGTGTGGGGCCAAGTTAGAGAGATCTTAATCCTGCTATTTCAATCAATGTGTAAGAGGGTGGGGGGAGATGGTGGAATATGTTCAGGCAAGGCACCACAAAAGGTAATCATTCCAATCCATAAACTGATGAGTACTCGGTATCATGGCCATAAATACAGTAGGGGGTAATAAAAACTATTCTGATTCAATAATGTAGCTATATGGTCGGTGCCGCCAGCTTATTGGTATTACAGTGGCATGGCTATCCATTCACTTGTGAAGCAAGAAGAGAAATTAGAACTGACAACACAAGAGTATTATTGTGTCGTTTGTAACATACCTGCTCCGCAGACAATACATGGTGAATACTGAAGGTAATAATCCAAAATAAATTCGTCGGTAGTTGGAGACAGTGTTTTGAATGCATGTACACACAGAGAGACACACACTAGTAAAGATCCCGCTTCGTCATCCGAGAGATAGATTCACATAGATTGTTTATACATAGAGGTCGGTCGGAATGTTTAGAGATATTCAATGCCAAAGTCGATATAATGATCCAGTAGGAACAAGGAGACAATGCTGATCTAATGCCATCAGTTGATGCCTGCAGTTAGGGTTATTCCATGAGGATTTGCCAAAAGATCCATATAAGAGAGTTAAGTATTCCCCAGATCGGGTCTCTCTCATTGCAGTGGTGGGATGTTCCCATAAACACAACATTGCCCACAGGACGTGGTCAGGAAGGGCACAATGACTCTGTCCCCATCAGAGAGCATCCCATTCATTGTCTGAGCTGTGTGAGGTTGTTTGTCAGTCCCCCTCTTAACATTCCCCTGTCCCTCTCTCTTTTCCCCCTGTCTCTCGTCCCCTCCTGTTTCTCACACCACTAGTCCTTCTCAGCCTCCATAGGCTGGTCTTACTCCCTCTCACTCCTTGCCTGGGTGTTGTTGTAGTAGTAGTTGTCTCCAGTGCAGTGAGCCTGGCCATGCGTTGGTATGAGGATGTGTGTGTATAGGTGTGGGTGAGTGTGTGTGTGCACCGTGACTATCACTACTACTAGGTCGATGGTCGTGTCCCAGAGAATCAGTGCTGTGTGTGTGTGTTGGTCTTGTTGGTGGCAAGCTGCAGTTCTCCCTGTACTGCCTGTGCGCCAGTCAGCCAAAGCAAACTCAACCGATGGCTGCTGCTGGTTCTGCCCACAGCTTCCACCAACTATTACTACTAATACCTCTTCTTCTTCTACCCTGGCCATCAAAGTCAGTCTGGACTTTAAGCTATACAACCCCGACATCCAGCAGCGGTCTCTCTCTCTCTCTCTATCGCTCTTAGCCCAAACCTTTTCCTTCCGAGAGGATCCAGTAAAAAGACGTTGCATCCACTTCAGAAGATCCCCTGCTGGTGTGGGAGGCAATGACCAAGCTCATTCCCCTCCGGTCTGGTCGTTTGTGATCTCTCTGTTTCACCAGACACCCTTTGGGGTACTTCTAATCCTCATCACCCCCCTCAAGTCTCGGCTCCCCTGCCTTTGTCCCTAGTCCCCCACGGCATGAATGTACAGGGTTCCACAGATTCCATACATAGTGTCTCTGCCTTTTTATCACTGGCAATCTCCATATCTTTGATTACTTACCTGATGGAAAGGCAAAGGGAAAGCAGTATTTTACAAGGCGGGATAGACACACAAAGAGCCGAGGTCCTCAGAACTGGATTCTAGCTGAAGGCTACTTATATGGCTCAGTGGTTTAAGTTTCCTTTAATATGCATACACAACTGTCATCACATTGATATTGATAAACTTCCTTTCTTTCTACTCAAAATGAAGCACTAACATTATTGTTTCAGGCTGGAGCCAATATTCAGTCATTGGTTCTACTCATGTTTTATTTATTCATCATATTATAACTGGCGTTCCACAAGCAAAAACATGCATGGCATCAGCAAAAATGGCACCACATAAAAAAATTGACATGGCCTGGATTAAAAGAAGGCTTGCATGATGAAATGACTGATTTAATCATTTCTTTTCAAGTCGCGATAGATTTCTTTAAATATTTATCGAAATCCGGCGCCCTGGCATGGAATCCTCCCCAGCGCATGCTAATGAAGACTGAACTAGTGGTGAAACTGGCCAGACGCCCAAAATTGTCAGGTATCAGGATAGAAAAGGTCAAACGAAATATCCCCTCACGATATGGGTCGTGTCAGTGCCTCGTTCATGCAATCATGCCTATTATCCCCACTTCAATGAGTTGTATGGAATTTATATGTGTGTATTTTCAGATGCGCTTTTTATCAGCAATAGTTATACCCCACCTTTATTATGGGGCACGAATGTACAGACAGGAGGAATTTCCCTTGAAGCTAAGAAGTCTGTGTCCGACGGAAACACACATTTACAAACAATTACACATAGTTGGCATCGACTCGATATAATCCACAGAGATCTACCATTGTGCTCTCTTCCTATAGAACAACCACCTATAAATCTAATCATATGATATCGGAAAGGGGGATATTACGCCACTATAACACTAGGGCAGAATTAACTCGAACAGTTAGCATAAAATCAAGAAATGCTCTCTGAATGTCATGACAAGTTTAGCTCTAACACTGGTAAAGAGCAGCATGGATTCTACGCACCTTCCAGTGTGATCAATGAATCCCAAGGTAAAGGTCATATAAGGCAAATAACAGAAGCCCAGTTTTTGAACGCACCCCGACATCAGGTCTTTAGCATTCAGCTCGTGAGATAATTAGACATGGCTACTGCCATTTAATCTTACTTCATAAGATGGATACTGGATAAGAACAGGCGTTAAACTTTTGGTAACTTCTAATACACAAGTGGGTGTTAATTTAAAGTGATATTCTGGAGAGAGAAAAAAACCCATCTCTGTTTCTCTATTTCTGTGTTATGTTCTCGACTAATGGAATCTGCAAGGATCGTAATTAATTAACACTTTCTAGCGCTGAGAGATTAGATGTACAATATAGGACGATCAAGTGATTTAACATTAGCGTATCTCCTGACAAGAAGCTTTACATAAAGTAGCAGTTCCAGCGATTCGTGGCTTTGCTCTAAAATGACTAAAGAATTTTAGGAGCTTAGGATAGTTTACACACCATATAACTATGTAAAAAGAATTCCCGTACTAGGCATTTATTTCTCCAGAAACAGTTGAAAAGCTTTAGGTATATATCCGGGTAATTTAATAGCAAAAGTCCCATCGTGAGCAATACAATTATGTAAATTTGATTTTTAATGATTGTATTTGTAAAAGATCATGTTTTTTTTCTCAGGTAAGTACTGGGACAGACAGACAAGATAGACAGACAGAGCCAGAGAGAAAAGAAGGCGGAGAGGCGGACGCCGTCAGACTTAAAATTAGGGGATAAATCAGAAAATTAGGTAGAGGTAAACAATGTTTTAAGCTAATAAAACAGACTTTGTAGAAAATATTGAATCCATCATACGACTTTTCCCAATAGAAACTTCGATCATACTAATATCAAACAAAGCATGCTGTTGTTCTAGAGATCAATAACCTGTCAGATTTTGACATGAGTAACAGATGGTTTCCTGACAATCGGAGAACGCCGACAATGCAGTTCAAACACTTGGTCAAACATATCGGGAGAGAGCGATATGAGTTATGACATCCACTAGGGCGAATTCCAGGAACTTTTCCAAGAGAGACTGCAATTATCTGATAAGTCTAAAACATAGAACACAAATATAGAAAGCGATAGGAAAAGTTTGATACAAGCTAGACTTGAGGAACATATTTTAGTAACGCCCACTAATTTACTAGATATAGAGAGAGTATCATTCAAACGAATAGGAATATTAGGGTCAGATTTTCAGAAAATGTACAATTGGCAGCTCTATACATTTAGGAAATTCTGCTAAATTAGGCTGAAAAATGAAGAATACCGGGTATATCTTGAGTATATTTGGTATGATGATCGCATTGATTTAAAGTATCAGTTCTGACATGTTAAACTGCATTTTAAAGAGCTCTCATTTTTGTCTTAAATGTGGGTTATTTGAGAGGATTGATGAAGGCAAATTGTACATTTTCTGAAAATCTGACCCATTAGCATCTGAAATAAGATCTATACAGCAAGTTTCTCCTAAGTATGATATAACAGACATAGAGATACATCAACCTTGACAGAAGTTACGGGGCTTATTCATGTCTGAGGCAGCTATAAGTATATCATATCAAAAGGGGATTTGCATATATGCCACTCACAGCTAGCGTTTCCCCAGCGACTCAAAGGAGTTAATCCATCGCTCTTGCTGTGGTTCCTTTCACATATAATAACTACGCCAACACACCATCAATAGCAAAAACCAAACTAAACAGTTTTATTATCTTGTTTAAATTTCAACAAATATTTCAATATTGAACCCGTGACAAAATGCAAGATTGTTGTGAACTATATATTTTTTCGTGAATAGGAACAATTTAATAGCTAGCAGTTATCTTTCCCTGTCCACCTTTTCTTTCATGTATTATGGGCCGTCAGTCATGGCAAAATCACTATTTAATCAAAACGAAGATCAATCGGAACCGCAGAGGTTTTTTTTCTCTGTTGCATTTTGGCTATTGTAATTTCTGGACTTGACATTAAAATCGTAGGTCGCCGGAGGAGTTTTGATTATGAAAACCTAATAATTACTAAGTGGCACGAATTCACTGCGCTGGGAGAATTGCGAACTAACAGTTGTAGGAGAGTTGCTCATGGCCATGGTAAAATAAAAACACGTATATCATTTCCATTGCAACCTCGGTAACTTCCATTGCCAATACTCACTGGGCATGAGTTAACTAGAATTGGGTTCGATTCAGCTCCTCCTGAATCGCCCACCTATCCCATGGTTAATGATTTGCTATTCGTTAGTGAAGAGTTTATTCGGATGTATAAAGGCAAGTCGATATGGACAATCAATGATACAGCTTTTAGGTTTTAATAGGAATACTTGTATCATCAAACGGCATTACTAGCAACAGCTCTAATAGATATAAGCATCCCATTAAATCCTTTTGTTTTTCCTGGCTTGAAATCCATAAATCTCAGCTGGGAATGGCATGGCAGTCACTGGAGCCATCAAGCAAGACAAGTTTACAACCTTGCAAGCAGATCCAAATAGTTTTCTTTAATGAAGCAAAGGGATATATGGCATATTAGTGTCGAGTTGCGCCGGATAAGCGAAGAATGGACGGTCTAGTAATGAGCCGTAGATGCCGGCGTTGAAACAAAAACTATCAAGCCATTCGCCGACAGATGCCCACATCTAACTCAAAGTGTAACAATATCGACGCTATACATATTAATTACTGTCCCTGGATCTATACATAAAAGCCTTTGCAAAACAATTTTTTCAGGAGCCATTCAAAGAAATTTTCACGAGATTAGAAATCCTTCGCTCTATCGGCCATGAACGTAGCATGAACACAAGAGATTGTATCTATCTAATAAAATAGGTTTTATGGCAGTGCTTGATAAGGTAGATACGATAAAAAGCAAATTATATTATGGTACAACTGTCCCAGGACGACGAGGGCAACATTCCATGATAGATATGTGCGTACATGACTGCTTATAGATTAATAAACGGTTCAAAGAAATGCATGTACAGTATGTTTCTAAGGCGTTCCCCGAGGAACGATACAATATTGATCTCTTCAAAGGGAGGAGTCGGTAGCAGGGCGAGGAGATGATATAGTGTTTATCGCCTTTTATAATGATGTATTATCTGGTTCCACTCCAGGTTCCCATTGCACAATGCTCGCTGATAACTGCCGGTAGTTGTCCCCTTTGTGTGCGTTGTCTATTAATGCTGGTGCAGAGAAGAATCGAACTAATAGAGATATGTGGCAAATATGAATGGTCTTAAAAAGGTTGGAAGCAATTACCAGCAGGAAAGTTCGATGCCTTTTCAATATTGTCAGAGTCTAATACTCGAAACATAGAGAATATAGGGCTGATTATCAACAAATGTGGCCCATTCTGCAAAAACGGGCCTTATTTAGAGGTTGGTTACATAAGACCCGTTTTCGCAATTAAAAACAAGACTTGATAGATCTTACAAATTCAAAAGATATATTTAATATATCTTTTTGAATTTGTAATTTCGCATGATTGGTCCTAACCGAGATATATGACCCTTATACCGAGAATTGTAATTCTCGGTATATGGTTTAATAGCTCTCCTGTAAAGCAATGTTTAACATTGATCTATACCGGTAGATCTTTATGTCTAGAATTTAATGATTAAGTAGTACCCTCATAAAGGAAAGTTAGTTCCATCATAACATGGCTCATCAGAAATTTCTCAAATCTACGTGTATTATACCTGACCCTATGGTGTTCTCAAAGATACTTTGTATTCCCCTGTGCAAATCCTGGATATCGATACAACATTTAGCTTCTTATTTTTTCATAGTTTTATTTTAGTTTTAAGGAATCATTAGCTTGATGGACTATCAACAACTGACTACGCATGCATCAACGACCTATCTCCTTTGTGCCCCTCTCCTGGTGAATGTGGAAGCACACACACTCCCAATTAAAGTTGATTTAATTTGTGTAATTCATGGCCACTTCAAATCAGAGGCGGATGGAAAAAAGGGACCTTGATCTGATTCCTTCAAGGTAGAGAGAATTCACTTTTGATCCTATAAATAAATCCATGCATTAAGCAACGCATATGAATACCAATGAGTCAGCCAGGGAGGTATTCCAGGCCCTTAATGGATGAGGTGGAAGAGGTTGCTGCGACTCCTGGTCAGGATTTTGCAGGTCATTTCCTCTAGACAGGTTAAGAACGTGTCAGCGGGTCTCCAGGGTGGAATCCATCATAGCATATATCATATATCACAGAAGCTGCTTCCTCACAGCCGGCTCCCATGACACAGCTTCTGCATTAGAAAATCACTAAAGGGAACAGGGCAGGGATTCCAAATCTACTGACTCATAGGGAATACAAATTTATTACCTTGTTAAATGTGAGTTTTTATCAATAGTTAGCAAACGACTGGGCCGTTTCTCGTGAAACTCTCGTTTAAGCTTTATGGATATATCCTGTAACTTACATCCCACGGCGGGGGTAATTGGATGGCATCTTTATTGCCGCTTCGGTAGATCACAGCTATTTTTTTTATTTTATTAACCAGGGAGTTACCACACTGAGCTTCTCATTATAGGTTTCGACTGGCGAGTGGGTCAGGGGAGCAGGACTATTGCGTGACTTGCAGCACACCAAGTCGAACTGGATTATTATTCATGCTTTTGGTGCTCAAGGTAAAACATAGAAATATGATGAATACAGGTATGCCAGTGATTGGACGCCTACTGCGCTAATAACTTTCCCGACCCTGGAGTAATGGGATTATTTTTTGTATTTTGGGGTTTTGAGAGGGAGGCTTTCCCTCAGTTTGGAGGGACCCTCTCAACTCTGAGCCTATAGGTTGAAAATGCGATCGACTGGGGCTTGGACATCATCTGCTTACACGCGCAATCCCTAGACACGTAACTCATCTTAGACACGTTGCTTAAGATCAGATTCATATCATAAATATATGTCATAAAATAATATGTGAAACTGTGGTTTGCCACAATTATAAGTCTCTTCAGTCTATATACTAACTTATACATCAAGACTGTTGGAATGCTATAGATTCAGAGGTACTGGCCATCGTATGGGGCTTGGTCGAGATATAAAACCAAGGTATTCACGAGACCCAGGAGAACTGGGCCAGATCAGATGACCCCTTATTAGTATAGCCATTGTCATGTAATGGTATCCGCAATGGTTGGTCAATGGCGAAAGGTCAGTGCTCTTTGGAATAGAGAGAGATTTATACCATCTGTTGGTCAAGAGTTCTTGCCATTACTTTCCTGCTGGAAAAGCAACGAAGAGAAGTGCCAATGTAAGAAAACACTGTGGAGTCCGATCATATGACCACCTTTGGCGTGACAGAACCAGCAATTAGGATCACTCCTTAGAACACGCATCCTTTTAGAGCAAAGTAATACCCCAGCAACAGGATCATTTTACGAAAACATAAGCACGCATTACTTTTCAGTGCAGTCATTCAAATAAACTGCGATGTATATGTCAAGAAGTATTTGGTTTAGACATGGAGGCATCTATGCTATAACTGTTGATCGACATAAACGACAGAATAAGAAATACATATATTAATTATTGAATGGGAATTCAATTGCCATCCCAACTCCAACCCCTGCCCCCACCACTGTCTTTCAGAGCAATAGGACATTTCAAATTGCATTCCAATGAGTTAAATAACCATGGATCTCTAGGAAAACGTTAGAGATAATACATTTAGCCACCACAGTACGGACACCTAGTGGGAAGGCGACACACCAGGAATCAATGTCTAACCTCCCTCCACTGAGACTATATTGAACGACGGGGAAAAATCGCTACAATTTAGATGCATTAAGTCACCATCTTTAAAGAAATCAACAGGTTACCACAACTAGAAAGGCTTATGGAATAATTGTTTGTTCATCGTGGTTTTCTTTTAAAGAATGTGCGGGTTTTTCCCCAAAAGAAAATTGGAAGCCGTTGAAAAAGGAGGAAAATAGCCATAAACACTTCCAAATGTGGTCTATGTCACACTTTAACCTACTCCGCCAATCCAAATTGATTTGATTTGAATATGTGTTGTGAGGGTGCTAACACAGCTGAGCCTGCGTTGGCTCAAGCAGAACGTTCCACCTGTATTCACCTGGCAATGAGTTGCCATGGATCAATGGATACTCGACAGCTGGACTTGGCTGTTTAGTAACATTGTGCAGACAGGCAAAAACACACCGAGACTCCAGATTAAAAACCTTAATTCCATACGGACTTAATATTTATAAGCATGGGCCATCCGGTAGAGCTAAGTAAATATTACACTTTACACATCATGTTGATTTAATTTTGCTAAGAACCATATCCCTTGATTTGTTCTTAATTGGTGATATTACTAGATGATTTCAATCGGTCCACAGTTGCTTTTGGTGGTGAGCAATGTGGATTTTATTTTCATATTTCTTTCTAATACTATAATGTGTCTATCTCTACTATCCCATGGATCAACGACAATAAGAGTCACCCTCGTTGCATGGATAGATGGATAACAATCCTACGTAGAAAAGTGGAATCCACAATAACTGGCCCTTAAAACATTCTCAGAAAGAAGTTTAGCAATATCGACAGCATTGGATTAATATAGAAATGGTCCCGTGATGGTAACATTAAACATGTATCGGGTGAACATTTCCTGAACAGTTTTAAAGATTTTATTTATACCTATTTAACATATTATTTCATTATATTTAGCAACTTTTTAAAAACTGCCATTACCATCTCTCGCTCTTCCATTCCCTTAATGATGACCAGCCTTCATGCCACGAAGGGCTGGTAATACCAGGGCAAGTGGAGTTTATCATTCAAAAGTATTTGTTAAGTGACCTACCTCGTGTCATCCGTGACAAGCTCTTCCTCGGAGTCTTCTTCCTCGAACATTCTGTAGCCCTTGTCCTTTCGGTCTCGCTTTTTCTCCCTACTTTTTGAATCCTTCTTTTTCGTAGATCTATCTTCCTCCTCCGAAACTGGAATTGGAATGGACATGAAATATGATGAAGAACGGGCCGCTGATTTGTTTATAATACACAATTCAATAAACCTCCTTTCTCTGGAAAAACTGTTCGCGAAATAGCTTATTTCAAAGTAAAAATATTGTTTCTTAGGTTCATGGTAAAATGCTTGGATAGCAATTTATCCTTGAAGTTTACGCCATTTATAATATTCAATTATTAATGCACAGATGATTTAATAATCATGTTTAGTACCCTACAAAAGTTCGTTCGTCCGAAAAAGGGTAAATTATACAAAATATTTTATTATGAAAATAAAATGAAAAAAATAAACAGGGACTGTGCATGCAGGAAATACGTTGAGTTTGTTTAGAGGGCACATGTCACACGTCGAGAATTTTCGAAGGAGTTCCTACCAAATATTTTAGTAAAATGTAGCATTCGGACAGGGTAGATTACTGTAGGGTGGAATGAATGTGTCAAGATTATTATTAAAACGCTGTCGTTTTACCTTAAGTCAAGAGGGAAAGAAACGGATACGGTATTTTGAAAAGGCTCACTAAAAGGCATAGTCCATAGGAACATGCAAGGCCAACGGAACAAATAAACATGCCAACAAAATGGGTTGGTAGAAAAAGAAAACTATGGTGACCTATAATACTGACTCGGTGACAGTGAATAAGCTAAAACATATTTCGTGACATTCTGTCGTGTTAACCGTGCTGTGAAATTTCGACAATTAACAAAAAAAAAAATATTTTAATGGGCCTTTTACGATATAAATGATAATTTTATCACTTCCACTGTACATCATAATATATATGTTTAAAGTAAAAAAGAAACCAGAAACGCATAACCTGAAAGAAACATTTAATCTTATAGGTAGAGTTACAACA
The DNA here is from genome assembly GCA_942159475.1 of Sthenelais limicola. Classification (NCBI taxonomy): domain Eukaryota; kingdom Metazoa; phylum Annelida; class Polychaeta; order Phyllodocida; family Sigalionidae; genus Sthenelais; species Sthenelais limicola. Next base: position 30,832,483 of record OW804094.1, on the reverse strand, counting down.
ATCTTCAAGTTTAGGTGAAGATATATGACAAGGAATGTTGATTTTATTTTGCTCAGTGTTGTTAGACATTCAAAGCAAAAGCTAAGCTCCCTGAAATGAGAAAATGGCATTAGCACTTATCACTGAAAGCCGGTTATTGAAGAAAATTAACAACTTGTTCAGGACACTTGATTCTCTGTCACGAGGCGTCACCACCAACAGGTGTAATACTCACGTTCAGGATCTAGTCCCTGTGAGGCATAGAGCCCGGGAAATTCCTTCTCAACATCTGGACTCTCAAAACTCATCTTGATATATTGTTAAGAGATCTTGAACCCAACACCACTATAAGTCTGAAAGCAACACACCAGCAAAACCCCACATAAGTTCTCAAAACAGGAGAAAGTCAAATGGTTAACAGGTGTAGGCCGAAAGGGAACTTAAATGTATTAGTTTTAGAGTTCGGGTTAGAAAGTATTAATTTACGTGTTAATGGAAATATATTGTCAGATACGGTATCAAAAAGTTTCCATGGAGAAAATCGAGATTTAAACGATTCAGTATTTGGTTAGGATTAAACGTTAAACGTAAAAGATAGATTAAAGAAGCATTTGGAGGTATTTTTTTTTACTAAGCAAACGAAAATTGTGGCACTGTTTTGTTTGAAGCATTTTACAAAGTTTCCTGGAGTGGAACTAGTTTGATTCCTCATTAATCGAAAACAATAACGATCACAATCAATGCACATTGCAATTTTATTTGTAAGCCATGGTCCACCGCGGATTTTTGTTGTTGGTCGATGAGAGGTCGCAAGAGAACTGCACTTCTAATGTAATACATTGATTTGTGATTGTCTAATGAGGCACAGTTACACATGAGTGTTTAATTACATATCGATATTTTTTAAAAGCTGTACAGGCCTAGCAAAAATCATATTAACATGTACAACTAAAATCCCCCTTAATATCATTAATTCAAAAAATGATGATATTCTTGATATCAATTAGATCTAGTGGAGTTCTTTACCTGTCTCGTTTTATTCATTATGAAAAAAATGTTTTTTTTTGTTACCTTTCCCTAAGTCTGAGATACTGATAGTGATAACGAACATGTATCTCATGTACATGTATCTCACGATATGTCTGGCCAATATATTTTATCCACAGGGATAGCCTATACAACTTATGAAGTTATCATGATCCAAGTCACAGCCAAACGAAAGTAGGCCTACCCAGTAACCCTTAAATTTCAAGTCCAAATACGCCACGGTGATAGTAAATATTTATTGACTTAATAGTAGAAGCCTAATAATACATAGACTCTAGGCCTTATAGGGTTTGAAATTAAAATCTCCACAACACATGATCGTCTTTAACTTTTACTTCTTCCACAGAGTGACACGCCATAAAAATGTGTTCCTTGTGCACACAACAAATCACAACTGTCAACTGGGACTGAGCCTGAGGGGTGGGGCTGAGCTGGGTCTCGGTGACAGTTCCACTGGCACTGCACTCCGACTCAGTCAGACTCAGAGTCAGAGACAGACAGATGAGATGGGGGTGGGATTTTTTCATTCAGGAACGCCAATCATTGACATTCGAATTTCTCAAATTAAAGAGAACTATACAGAGACATATTCTAGACAAAATATCATATTACAGCGATCAAATAAGTAATGACATAAATGTTCCCTAACTCAGACTGACAGGAATCGCTTAAGTATAGGTCTTTAATGGGAAAAGGCTTTATTATCGCTCAGAGAGAAATTGTTTCAGAAGATTGCTGTTCTTATGAAGAGAATATTCGACGAAGATGACTTTTCGCATAAATATTAGCTCTTTTTCTTGAGGATCAAATGGAAAATAGTGTGAATTTAAAAATCATTTACCAGAAATACTGTCCCGAACAGCAGAGATATTCGCTCCAGTGTCCATTTTTGTCGAACCGGAAGTTGACTGTCACGAAAAGAATTGTGGGTAAAGAGTAATGGCGGCTATTTTCAAAACTCCTCCAAAGTAAGTGTGCTCTTTGGTAAATATCTCAATATTTTGGCAAAGAAAATGGATGACATTTTGTTTTCTTTGTTTCTATAGGTTTTTCTGTCGATTTATCACGTTTTTCGCTGCGATCGTTCACTTAAATGTCATAAAAAGCACAATGTTTATGTCCGTGTTGCAGACTGACAGGCAAGTCCGAGCACATTCGCTGACTGTAGCGCGACTCGGCCTTGGTTCAACCCACTCATGCCAAAAATTCCCCTGTGTCAAGGCTGCTTTTCGCTGCTCGAGTTATCATTCATGGATTATTTTGTTCTATTCAGTGATTTGTCATTGTGCATATTCGCATAACCACCCTCAAACGTAAGTTGCCTTTCTTTCTTAAATTTTAAGTTAAAAACTCATGATTTTCCTCCCCTGCACTGGCACTGGCCTGTGTTTGACAACAAGAGTTCAAGAGCTTGTGTTAAGCCTTGGCCTGCGTGTTACTCTTGATTCTTTGACAGGTTCTAGGTGTATGATAGACCTAGCATAATGAGTGAAAACATTGTTATTGCCAGTACTTAGATGTTGGAGCAGGACGTCCGTCTGACAGCTCCAAAGCCATGTCATATAATAACTAGGCAGGATCATCACCTCGGTTTCCCTGGCCTCGAATACTCCATAGAATAGGTCTTCGAATTTATATTAGCAGATATTGCCCTCCAAAGGAAAATATCTATAACCTATGTCTATGATTGAATTTAAAGACTAACCTGTCCCCATGATGGACACGCAAATTTGAAGAATTGTTTCCCCCTGGAAAATCCAGATCTCCTTTTTGATTTTTGGCAGATTAAATTAAAAATAAAAGTAGAGGCGATCATCCACGCTGATGTAAATTGACTATTAATATATGGTAATCTGTATATTGATTTCAAGATCAAAATTTTGAATGTTATTTATAACTTATAAATTATTTGGATACGGTATATTTATATTTATATCTAATGGTAATGCTGACTTGATTGTCTTCATACAAATATGTGGCAGTGTCTTATAAAATTAGCAGGGCCCGGGTTGAGTGATATGGAAGGATAAGAACTGGCACCGTACCCTTCAATTTCCAGTACAGTATCTCTTTGTCTTCTCCTAGCCAGCATCACAACGATAAGACCTGTGTTGCATCACAGAGGGAGTATTGCCCATTTTCCAGATTTAGCCTTGCTCTAATTCTAAATCATAAGAATAATATACCCTGATCAACTTGACGCCCGTTGGCGAGACCCACTGGCGATGATTAAATTCTCTCCTGAAACTTGACATTGACATGGTTCTCCTTGGATTTAGCCTTTCTTTTCGTCTTATATATTTTATTTCACTTTCTTTTGTATTCATTATGAATTTCACATAGTCGATTTTTCACGTCAACGAATAATTCCCCAGTTCCTGTCTGCCCAGTTTTATATGAGCGTGTGATGATCAGTAGGCCTACATGCACTTAATTCTCGTGTCATTACTTAGTACTGTTGGCAGTGCTACAGACAGTTGAAGAATTGTCTATTCATTTGTAAGAGCTTGTGGTTGAAAAGTGGGTCTGCCTTCTCTGGATTTTTTTTTATATTTGAATCGTTCCGTTTCAACTCAGCGAGGCATATCAATAATCAGATATCTGTTTATAGCTGATGGAAGGCATTCTGAAACGTGTGATCTACGGCACCGTAGGGTACACCTTCATTTGAAAGGCCTGATAACAGTTTATCTTATCGCTATGTACAGTATATTAAATATGTGATATACGTGCGTGTAATCATCTTTTAAATCGTTCCAGAGATAGATGTTTATGACATGAACCAAATCAACATTTAGAATTTGCGGCGCATTTTATACCTTTATTATAACATTATCGTGTCTTAATTTTATTAAATGCTTTCGTGATATCAAAATAGACTTCTCACAACCTTGATTTTATAATATTTTAAAATTATTCCAGCCCTTGTTAAAAATGATGAAACCAAACGAAGACTCCAATCCTAGTGTCAGCTTGAACTTCGATGCTCAAGCTCTGCACAATCAGGATGAGGTCGAGTACGAAAGAGAAGAACAACAACGACAACAAGAAGTAAGTTTGTGACAATGGCTTACAGTATATAATATTATATATTCATGTGATTTAGCATCTAAATTCTATGTGGTTATTCGGTTTATGAATGTTGCTTAAGAAACCACCAGAACGATTATGGGTCTCGAATAAAGATAACATCTAAGGCCAGATGTTTTTGGGTACTCACAGTTATAATGGATTTTTTCAGGTCATGAAAATAATGAATTGAATGTAACTATACAAATGCTTCTCGAGGTAAGATTTTGTTTGTGCCGTTGTTAGTATGTAGACGAACCGTGATTCAGTAGGGAACGGAAAACTTGTTGCGCGACTTGATGGTCAAAGGAGGTGCAAATAGGCGACTCGAGAATTATGTTGAAGTGGTGTTTGGTGGCTTTAGTTTCACCTATAAATACCCCATGCTTTACAAGTACAAAAGTTATGCGCTGTTTGCTAATTACTTCTAAAATATAAGTCTTGCATTCAGGTCTACGTTTCAAGATCCACTTAAAAGCTTAATTGGTTCACTCTGATCCACAGAAACTCTAACCTTATATAGAGATGGAAGCAATACCTCTTGAATACTGCATAAAACATTCTCCCGCGCTGTTTGATCCATTAACATTGTTTCATGCAATAAATAAGTTTTAAGATTCCATCGGGGGTATTAAGCAGCAGTTCTAAAGGCCCCATGTTCAATAAATGCGTCGCGCCCTAAAATGGTGTGTATTTGAATCGATGAATTGGTTTTATCTATTGTTTTTTCTTTCTTTTTAGCTGAGAGACCTTTTGACTACTGAATTTGACTGTGATTTTACTGATGAAGATGAAGATGGGTCTGGTGATTCAAACGGTGCTACTTCTAATGATGAAACAGACACGTCCAACTTGGAAGTCCAACCTAAGTGGGTACCGCTTCTGTTATATTTATGAAACCTTATTGAAACGTTCTTTGTGACACAGCGCTATTTTCTACATGAAAATATTCTTTTTTCATCCAAGTCAAATCAAGGAATTGTGATTGGCAGCAATGATTCACAATCTTAAAAGTACCTCTTAAATTTACACATTTGAAAATGACTGTCTCTTAATATTGGTATTTACATGTACACATCTGAAAATGACTGATTGTGATTGTATTTAACTGAAGGGTTAATTGTTACTGGTATCACCATTTCCACATAACATTAGATTTAATACACCCTCATGTGAGTCAAACCTGTTTTGGTAAAAATAGAACTATGGAGTTAAAGCATGTTCCAAGAATAGTCGATTCCTCTAATGATCAATCTTTTAATCCTATCAGAATATATTATATTAACATTTGGGTTATTATCTCTCAACATAAAATAGTACAGATAGATACATGCAGTAAAACATAGTTGTGATTATTTATTTGCTAACAGAATTCCTTTCTTAATTGGTAAGAGCATAGGTAAATAGAATGCATATAAATGTGTTAGTACAAGGCAGGAGCTGCTGGCCATAGTGACCCTACTATTTGTACACCAGTTGTGGAGCATTTGTTTAGCCCTGTATGTGAATAAAGAGGCTAAGTAAAGCCAAATACTCAAACCTTTTCTTTGCATAGAAGGTTTCTCAAACTTTTGTTCACGTAACAATATGGAGAGTATTTGCCCCGGCAAATATTTACCCAGGGCAGCTGTCAGTGATTTTGCTTGAGCGCATTGGGATTTCCTTCGCAGACCACACAATAACTTTCATTATTGCGAATGATTTACTTAGGTACACCTCACAAAAAGTGTTATGGTGCTTAATGTAAAATCTTTCGGGTATTAGCTGAAAATGTTTTGTGTTTTATTAGCAATGCAAATCCATGAATGAATGTATCAAGGGGTAAGAAAATGTAAGGAATTTAGATAATTTGTTGTAGCAAGGGGTTTGTTTTTAAAGGCCTATGGTGCATTTCCTTAATTTCTTGGCCTCTCTAACTTTCCCTACGTGTACAGTTATTTCTGGAAAAGACCCTGACAAAAGTATAAGATTTGCCTGCCAAATTGTTATTAAAGTGTCAGTTGATTTTAAACCCACATGTCCTTCACACATTCGCCACGAAAGTAAACTTATTTTTCGCAATGGAAAAACCAGTATTTGTATGTAGCATGACCCTGTAAACATTCGTGTTTCCAAGTGCAAATCTTTCCAACTCATTCAATCACGCAACGGACTTGACACGTTCTGATCGTGCCGACTACCGAATGTATGGCACATTTTTAAACGAAAAGAGCAAATGATGCAAATGGACTTCTATATTTGTTTGGCATTAGCGGTGTTTTCTGCATTGCTCTTTGTATATTGGCAGTTATGCAATGTAAGTTGGCTTAACTGATGTAGATTTATGATATGTTTCGGAGCTCCATCTTGAAAGCAATTACAACGTCCATGCATCTGGTCTATTTATGGTAAACTTGCGTAACTCATTACACATGCTTTGTGAGACTGAGGAAATATTATTTGAAGATTGATCGGACTGGTAATCGGGCGTTAATCAATGCGTTCTGATTGCTTCTTACGAATGCTTACTGTGAATGTATGTAATACCTAGTCACTTAATTGACAATTATAGTCTTACTTGGAGTTGTTTCATGATTATATAGTCTGAAAAGTATATAATACAAAATGATCGATATTCGTTCTATGTATGTATTACCACTTATTTGCCCAGAGACGACAGACGTTGTGTATAAATAGAAGAAAATGAAAATTTAAGACATTTATGTTCTCATTCTACTTCGATTTTCTCTTTTCTGTGAGTGCTGTTTTAACCCAATTGTAAAATCTTCAAGTACATGTAGTAAGTAATCATCTGTCTATCGTTTATTATTTTTTTCTACTTTCGTATACCAATTTACTATTATAGTAACAGCTGAAAACGTGGTTAAACGACCCGGTACAATTCTCTTTTGAAAACATACATGTATACGTTGAAATATTTATGTTAAGATTACAGGTTAACAAGAATTCCGTAGAAAAGTATGCGTCATCTAATTGTTTCATGTTTAATTTCTATTCCAGTCAAATGGGCTGGGGAGCCGCACCTGGAACCAACGTTGCCAACCACATGTATGGCATGACGCCCCTCCAGATGACATCCACCCCTATGACGGGCATGTCAGGTCCGCCTACCTTGGTCACCCCAGCTCCAGGGCCCTTCATGCCCCAACACCTCCAGCATGGTCCAGGCCCTCCCCCCGTCCACTTCCCAATGATGGATCCCCAGTACCAATACTCACCCCACACTATGGGGCCTCACCCACCTCCTCCTTTGATGTCAAATGAATCATGGCAGGCTCAACATCAACAACTACAGCAACACCACCAACAACTCCAACACCAACAGCAGCCAGATCCACAACGCCCCCAGCTTGCCTATGGGCAGAGGGAAGAGGCTGAAGGGGGTAACGAGCATCAACATATGAACTATTTCGACTCCAATCATCAGATGCAGATGCATGGGTATTTCGATACTCAGGGTTTCCCTATGCCAACTCTCATGCATCCTTCTAGGAATACAGGTGGTCAGGGCCAGCAAGAAGGTGAGAGTGCATTCATGCCAGTTCCAAGCCAACAAAATGTAGTTGTTAGTAAAGATCCTGGTCCAGGCCAAGCCTCCACCAACCTCGTGTCCAATAGAGGGGTTGCTGACACACCACCTGACTTAGAAGGTTACAAAGTGACTTATAGAGGGAATGCAGCGCTGCAGCATGAGCAACCGACCCCGGACCATTTACCAGCCAAACCTAGTGACACTCATCAGATGACCAGCCCTGTGAGGGACCGGCGCGACGATCATGAGAAAATGCAACTGGATTTCCTTGGCCAAGGTAATGCAGTTCTTCATTGCCGATTATATTTTTCTGATTTAATTCCTTATAATCTCAACTTAATCAACATAATCCCAATATGGATTTGTTTGTTTCAAATATTTTATTCAGCTATTGCTATAATTGGTGTAACATAAATGGTAACAAAGTATATAAGTTTAAAGATGGTGTTTATTCCTGGTAATGTGATATGATATGATGTTATAACCTAAGCTCGGGGATAGCTATATAGAAGAATTAAAATTTTAGGGTATGATACAATGAGGTATAACATTTCTTTCGTTTTTGTTCTGTTTTGAGGTATAACACTATGACATTATATATATATATATAGTAGGTAGACGTGGCAGTATTCACCTAAACCCGTACGACCGTCGAATCGTAAAATTTTTTCTCCCAAACTGAATAAAAAACCAGGAGGGCTGAATAATTTTGAAATATATTATATATATATGTTACCTTTTTCTCAGTACAAGCTGAATCAAATATGATAAATGAATTTCATAATACATGTATAACTATGTATCATTAGTATACATATAGGTGCATTTTATGCCGTTTACTTTGTGAATGCAGCAATTGATAGCAAATAGTTGAGTAAATGCTGGTTGAGGACAAAGTCTAGCTAGCCTACTCAATGGCAATGGTTGATTCCATAAGACGTGTTCATGACATGATATAGGTTGTCCTTTACTATTCGCTCTGGTCACATTCTAACATGTTATACCATTTTATCATTCCTTGAAATACCGTAATTAAGAAGAAGAACGGTCGCTACCGAATAAAAGAACCCCTTTGCTCTCACATTCTTGCTGTTACGTATACCAAAAGCTCGCCTGAATATGGGTGTATTCTTTATCATCCTGGACCGTAAAAAATAATCCCATGTTTTTATTTGGGGTTACTAAAGTGGGACCATATTGTGAGCATGAACTGCTCATATTGGCTTTCAAGGTAATGTCAAATACCAGTACAAAAAATGTTGACTGCGAAAATCATCGGAACGTTGGTATGTGCGATTGATACCACCTGAGTTAATCCCAGTAAATCTAAGCGTGACTGAGTGAGTCAATGAAACGATTATCAGTACCTTTATGTGCGAGCTTGCACACTATTACAGAACTGATCTATTTCCAGACAGGCACAGAAACATTTGATACCTCCAGTATATTCCACATACTGTGACACTACCAAGCAAATCTGTTTCCATTTGGAGGAGCCATATTGTTTTAGAAGGGATATGTATGTGGGGATGTTTCCTCTGCTTATGTTATTTACCTCTGGTATGAAAATTACATTCCCCACCTGTTTTTCTCAGTAACTTCAGTACCCCACCCTTTTTCTTCCATCAAGTTAAATGGAATGGACTGTACATGAGCAATTGTATGGTGAATAGGGATTGTGATATATTCCAGTCAGTCATAAATCCTGCACTACGGTCTCAGTCACAATAAGATGTAAACCATTTCTCTTTGAAGATATTCACTAGACTGAGACGGTGGGAAGAACTGAAGAGGCATATAATTTATATATACATATTTGTCTTTCTTTCCAAATACTATATCTACCCTTTGTTTTAAATGTTTTTTTAAACGGTCCAAGGAACCTGTCAGGAATTTTGTTTATATACCATCAGCGAATTAATGTGTTTAAACAAGACTTAATCTGTAGTTCTTAATGTACATTGAATTGATCTAAAAAAGGGGGTGGGGGAAGAAGGCCAGTCACTATGTTAAAAGCACCAAGTCCCGTCCAAAAGCAATTAGTCAGATATCGTGTCGATATGAGTGGTAATCCCTACCACAACATTAGATAATTATGATATGTTTGAAGTTGTTCTTTGAATTACCATTATTCTGTCTCTTTCTGCTTCTCAAAATCAACTGCAGATGTTCATGTCTCCTTGAAGCATTATTTCCACAATGTTTTCATACTAAATTCACGAAATTTTCAGTTTTACAATGTGGAAAAGCCAAAATATTCCAATACCGATGATAATCTCTGTAATCTCGGTGATGAGAGACGAGCTAGATTAACCACCGATTTCGTCATTTTTTCTTTTTCATTCTATTCATTCCTGCCCCTTACCTTCCACTCGATCTTCTCGGATCTTCATCATGCTATTTCAGTTACACATATCCCACAAGGTATATTAAAATTATACTATGTTATATTGGCTTATCAAATGCTCAACCTTTAGAAATGATCAATTATCTCATGCGGGTGCGGTACGTGGTGATGTAAACTTGTAATGACATGAATATGTAATGATATTTCAACTATATGCAAATACAGGATACAATATACAGAACAAACATGACCAAAACGCAAACAAGTAGTGACTCGCTGCCTCTGGTAAAGCCAGGCGTTATGCTTGGCAGGAGTCCTGTTGATCACGACCCGAAGCGAAGATGAGATTAGCGTCTCAGTTGGTTAATCTTGATAAGCTCCGGGATCAAAAGCAGGGCCTGTTCATGCTGCCGCCAATCGGTTGTATGTATAGGTTATAGCTGCCTGCTGTCTCCCTCTAGCTGTTCAGTTCCACAGCTCACAATCGTTGTTCATTATTCTGATAAGAGAACGCTAATTAAGTGATGACATACTAACGCCCAACGCTATCTTGTCTCTCGGAGCCATGCATGGTTTCACGCTGGCTTGTTATCTGCTCAATATTTATGAATAATGTAATTATATGATAAATTTCATGACTCCCTTCGCATGTACTTGGTATTTGGAAGCAGATGAAGAGTTTAGGGAGACTTTGGTCATTTACATTCACACCTCTCGCGGCTATGTGTTAAAATTAAACATAAAGGGCTCTGTAATCCGAGCAAAGTTATGATTGCCCGTGACTAGTTCTTTCACCTCGCAGCATAAATATGTTTAGACGTTCAGTCATCGGTAGTCGCCGCCCTAGCCAGAACAACTTGTTGAGACAATAATTCAAAGGAGAACTTTTAATTAATCATGTCAATAGCCTTTGGTAAATCCGAACATTCCCCTTCTCTCTCAGTCTTTCGATCACCTGGCGTACCTGTGGTGCTTAAGTGACTCCCACCTGAGCTGGGTGAATGAACAGTGCAAGTTGGATGTAACAGTACATGTGCCTGATTCCATCTGGCAGCCTTAAAAACTGGCTTTTGCCGCTAGTTTATCGGAGGAAAACCTTTTCACTGCTCCCGACTGAGAACACACAATGTTATACAATGGATTATGACAGTACGGACAAAGCCTGTTCACAGAATCTATGTGGATTAATTGCAGTTGCTAATTATTACCTCCTGGATTAGGCCGGAGAAAAAAGTTTCTCTCTATGGTAAAAGTAACTTTCTTGGACGCAGTTGCTTTACATAACCTGGAAGGTATTTCGACAACCTGTCAAGCACTGTCCCCCGATATAGGCTTATCAGAAGTGCTAAATTTAATCAGAGTAATAGCTTTTCTGCCTTTCAGGCCAGGTTGCCTTCGCCCGATATCCTAAAGCATTTCACCATTGTCACCCATGATGGCATTGAGTTAAAAGCTATCTCTGTTATTTGAAAGAAGGAACTTCGGGTTTGTTCTGTATAACAAGATGATTTATAAGCAAGAGAGATTCTTAGATATTGACAGTTCACCTTGAAGTACCGGGAGAAAAAGTAAAATTAGCCATCATAAGAAAAGGTGGACTAAGAGCAGCTGATCCGATGAATACGTTTTGACTTTTACTTTTCCAATTGTATCGGGAGAAAAAGTAAAATTAGCCATCATAAGAAAAGGTGGACTAAGAGCAACTGATCCGATGAATACGTTTTGACTTTTACTTTTCCAATTGTATCGGGAGAAAAAGTAAAATTAGCCATCATAAGAAAAGGTGGACTAAGAGCAACTGATCCGATGAATACGTTTTGACTTTTACTTTTCTAATTGTATCGCACAAATGAAAATTAAATATAAAGGAAAATTCAAACTGGCCCCTGAAGTTAGTGACTTTGTATTTAAACCTTTTAGTCCTCGTGGTCCTTTTCCTATGTTTGTTGTTTTATGGCTAGAGTTAAACCTCTATAAGCGTCTGGCTTACCAATAGTTCGCTGCAACTTAATTATTGGATCAGATATTATCGACTAACCTAGGCCGTAGCTGGAGTGAGAATATGCTCATTTCATATGATCAGGCGCGCTAGGTTGTATAAATACCCTAAGAATACAATAACCCGAAACAATGTGCACATTATTCACGCTATACAAAAGCATTCACTGCCATTGCTTTTCTGGTGCGGATATTACACCTATAACTTCCCAATATTGGCTTCCAACATATTGATCTAACCCCTGGATCTCACTCTTTATTATCAGAAGTGAACGCAGCTATGGACTCTGTTAGAACCGCATATTAAGTGTGGTCCTTGTTCTAATTTTGACGTATTCACTGCTAATCATGAGGCACTTTTAGCATATCTTGGACTATGAGTACCCACCCCTTCACTCGACCCTTGAACATACCCACCTCACCTCTTTGGGGATCGGTAATGGATATATGAAGTGGAAGTGACGTTTCCCGGCAGGCACAAAAGAAGTTGACATTGTTAAGTTGTTGGGAAAGGACAATATTATGCTAGGTCCGAAGCAGAATGTGGAACTCCCTAGCACTGGGGTAGCTCGGATGCGACCATAGAAAAAATAGACCTTGCTTTATATCCTACACACCAAGAGTGTTTCTTCAGACGTGAGCTGTGAGTCAGTGCCCACCATGTCTGTCTAAGTTACACCTGGACATAGGTAGGCTTGTATGGTGCCTTGGCTTAGATATATACCTTGGTATACAATTGGATTTAACACCATATACCGCACCAATGATTCTATCATTGCTAAACGGGCGCCAGATGGATACTCCACCAGGAGTGAAAGATTACAAGAAAGAAGCAATAAATCCAGTAATGTCTTTGGCAAAAAAAAGCAATGGCATTCTCTATAATAACCATCATCTCCTACCGCATGTGGACAGTGGTAAAAAGCATCAGCCACAGTCTTACTTGAGATTGGATTCCAAGGCAGAAAAGAGAGGTAGTGCTAAGAGGCCGAGGTCAGCCCCATCCTGCAAGCCAGTGATTAACGGTAGCAATAAGGATGGACATAACTCTGCCTCCTCTGAGAACGTTAGACTCATTAAAAGGAACGGCCACGTGCTGCCCTCTTGTGCCTTGAGTAAATCAGCCCCTGGACAGATTCTCAGACTGCTTATGGCTAATGCTAATGCTGATAACAGTAAGTTTATTTTTGCGGGGTCTTGTGATGTCAATAGTGCGGTGTCCGTACGATAGTGTGGTTCTCAACTAAAGAATTTTTTTTTTTGTGGTTCATAGTCCATTGCTCTTGGCTTTGCTGAGTGAGTTTGATGGTGAGATCCTATGTAATCATGCAGTTTGTTTCATGGATAAAATGTAGAGGTTCTTTGTAAAGCAGAAATAATATTGATTTATGAAAAATGAAGGTAATATATTAAAGGTAATGAACCAGTTACTATCCCCAATTATAATGTCATCGCACAGAAATCGACTTACTATTCAACGTATTGCGTTTAATAACCTGGCATCAGTGATGTCATTATAAAACTTCGAATTTGAAGATTTTGTTTTGTGTCTCAAAAGTGATAACAAATTTCATTAGGTCCTAAATTCGGTATAAAACCTATGTTCTAATAATGAACCGCTTTACAGGCGCATTCATTTTCTGAAGCATGTAAAGTGGATCAGTTTCAATCGTAGAATGCCTCGCTTTTTCCTCAGAATGTCGCATGTCATTTGAAATCTAGGTTTCCACTTTAGAAAACCTAGGCGTACCGCGGATTTAAATCAGTTCTAATAACCATATTTTCCTCTGAGATTGATGTAAGTTCCGTTATTTGAACTGAGTTAGTTGTCCCTGAAGCGTTGAACAAGCCCGAAGGAAATTCAAAAATGCCGAATAATTAGAGATCCATCCGTTATTCATAAGTTTTGTCTATATAAATAAAATTAATAAAACTATTAATCAAAAAAAATATATCAGTACGCCTTAAAATTTGGATTCTTGAAATCTTTTTTATTATTCTTGAAATCTCTGGGAACGTTATTTTTTAGGAGACTTAACTCATGTCTTTACATTTACAGGCAATAGTTTCGCTACTGAAGCCTTTGATTTCTACTATTATCCCCCATATTTTTCCTACCTAACGTCAGTATTGCCTTTGGTCAATAGCATGTTTTTTCTGGTTCGCAGGTGGTGCAACTGATAGCCGGCAATTAGGTCAACTACAGATCCTGTACGATGCACGTGGTAGGAAAATAGAGGAGCTCACGCAAGAGATCAAAGATCTCAGGGAAGATTCTGATAGGGAGATTCGTATTCTGAAACATCAACTTGCTCTCACCGAAGGTATGTATTTTACTAATATCCAATGATCAGAATATGATTAAAAATAGCACTATTCCTATAGTTAAGGCAGATGGGTATCTGTCGCGTTTGGTTTGAAAATGTATACATGTACTTCTTATTATTTTTTTGTCCAACATCGGATCTTTATTTAACAAAAACATATAAATAACAGGAAAGATTAATGATACATCAAACAAATCATTTTGGGGTTGTATAATGATTTAGTACACAATCTGACGTTTCCTTTCTTGTACTTCTTATTAGTTGTTATTGTCAAGGGCTTGTTTTCATAGACAGATGCACAGGCCTATGAGGTAATAAGGATTCTTTTCTATGCTGAAATATGCGTTAATTGGTATGTGTTAATTGATTGGTCCTTGGCTCATTATAGACGAGAGAGATGGTATGGATGGAAGTTTAAAGCAATCGCAAACGTTGCTAGGTGATGCACATCGCCACGAAGCAGAAATGCAGGGGAAAGTGAACGCATTAGAATCTCAGGTGTCTGCACTTCAGCAGAATAAAGAAGAGGTGAGTCTTTAAAATGCTATTACATTGTTCAAACCATAATTGATTTAGTAATACATGTAGTCCCTAAACTCCTCCTTGCAAGATGCATGCAATTGTTTGCTCATAACCTCATATTGTGAAAACTTTTATATCAGTTTAATAGTGGCATCACTAATATCATAGCTTTCCATATAGTTCGATATATTGCTTTCCTTTGACAAGAAATCCAAGAAAGTGTCACATGTCTATTACGGGGCTCATCATCATCGGAGTCTACTGTGATTCTGTTTAAAACCATCTCACGTTTATGTATTCGTGGCAATTCAACTTACATTTTCTACCTTGTCAATACAAGTGATAGTTCGACCCAATATCTCCTGTTTAGTCAACCCTATACAGCTTATCACAATATTTTTTCCCGAATAAATGCTTGGGGCTGAGTGTATCGGTTCTCACCATGGCCGTTTCAATCCAGGGCTTTGTTGGTAATCCCACCACCTCTTTCTTTATTTATTCAATGCTTTAACTTGGGCTCACGGGTGCTCAAGTTTTGAATGAAAATATTTTGAAGCATTCCTCGTGCTCTGATTATATGCTACTTTACATAACATAGTATAAACGAAGGCAAAGTGCTTTGGTGGATTTCTAGTGCTGATGCCAAGTAATGATGTATAACGTGTTTCCTTTGGTCCTTGAATCAATGCCTTGCATAAATTGGGCAGGTTTTTTCATTAGGAATATGGCATTCGCCCATGGATTTTTCAGTAAAAAGCACAGTTCACAAAGTTCATATTTAAAACACTGACACAATGTAGTCATTAACAAAGGTCCGGGAAGAGAGACACGTGTCAAAACTTGTCGTTTATAGCTTGTAACATTTTATGACACTTTGTAGCCCACCCCGTCTTTTATATATTCAATAAACATGCTAAATGGTAAACATTCGGAAACAGGACACGACGCATTTATACTGCAAGTGCAACCCAGAAATTGACCTAACATGGAAAAACTGACTGAATCAGTGATTAGTGGAAGACTCCTTCATTGATTCACTCAAAATCTGGTATCTGAATTATAGTTGTTGAATGCTCAATATAGCTTTAACAATCAACTAACTCTATTCTGAAATTCTTACACATTGTTCTGGTTTTGTCAGCTGGTAAAGAAGCTTCAGACGACCGAGTCCACCATTGAATCTCTCAATGCCCAGCTGTGTGAACTGGAGAAGAGCGAGACTTTATCGCGGGCTCGGGACCACCATAACAGCATCGTGACGAGCATGCAGCACAAGTTTGACGCTGAAATTTTTGACCTGAAGGAAAAACTGGACAAGAGTAATAGAGGCAATCAGGATAAGGTAATTAATATATGTGTTATTAGGGAGGTTCAGTAAGTCTGACCTATACGTAAACGCAAACGTATCCGTATCTCTGATATACAAACGTATGTTAAAAGGAAGAAAGAGGTTCATCAAAACGTGGCGGGAAAAAACGTAACATAACATGTCAAGCAAAATGTTTCATCTCACAATTTATTTTTTATACATAAAAATGCGACGTATTTCACAAAAAAGATACGGCTACGGTTACGTAATTGAGATAGGTTAGCTTGCGGAACCTCCCCATTAATGTATATCGTTTTTGCTCTTGCATATACATCTCGTAGATCCGAACTATAGTCCTCAGGCTGTGATTGATTGCAGATGTTTATTCGGTAAAAACATTACATCTATTTCGATGCTATTCTCAGTTATCACAGTAGACAAAATTCATGAAAATTATGATATAGAGTGTGAGGTATAAGGTATATGCAATACAAAATTAGAGTAAAAACAGACACAAAATTACAAGAAATTTAGAAATAAAAGATCTAACAATTCATTAGTAATCTCATGACGATGTCGAACCCTAGATATTATGCTGAGATCTCGGGGAGTGTACAATAACACCCACAACGAGTAGTAGAGTTACCTCAAAATTAACAGACTGAAGTGACCTTGTGATATAAAAACATGAACAATAGCAGTACGATTAGAAAAATATAACAAATAATCAAAACTATCACCAGCGCAACGTGCACTTCCAAATTAACAGACCATAACCTAGTGATATCTCTCAAACAAAATAGCCAAGTAACAAGGGTATGTGTGATGTTACTTATCTGGTGATGCATTTTCATAAGGCGATCCTTTTGGACCTCCCTTAAGTTAGCAGAAATGCTGTGGTACTTTTATCAATAATTAATGAATAATTACCAATTTTAATGATATATCAACGTTTCTTACATATTTTATAATATTTTGGAATGTAGGAGGAAGTACATCAATAGAAATAGGGAGGGAAGTCGGTAATCTATTCATTTATAGGAGAGTTACCCAGTGGTGCCAGAAATCCCATATCTGCTTTTTACATCAAAAGAACTGACAATCTACCATTGTTATACTCTTGGACATTTTATGACGAAATTTGCTCTCTAACAAAATGAGGAGAGAGAGGGAGATAATTGATCCATGTACTCTAGGTACCAGACACATGAAGCACCTCGTCAAGTATCTATTTCATGGCCTCATTAGTAACGTTAGTTGTGGAGACAGCACTTGTAAGGCGGAGTCCTGTTTTGTGCCGCTACCAGTTTCCCAACTAAAGGCAGTAAATCGCAATAGTAGTTTATTATTGGATTAGTTAGAAGCCCTGCTGGGGAACACACGTTTATAACACAGGTCTATGGTGGGAAACATATTGTGCTACTATCCGTCGACAAGTGGGACATAGTCACATAGTGAAGAGTGAATGGTTGTATAAGCCTACCTAGTGTTAGCTAGATTGACCATGAATATGTATTTAGTTATTTTTTTTTTTTTAAATGTTTATTCAACAAAATTTCACATAGTGTGATACACTTGGAGAGTTGATATTTAAAAGTTGTCTGCAATGTTTTCAATGTTGACCTAGGATATCATGATATTGAAGCTTTAAACGGCTGCTGAAACTGCAAATATTGGGTTCGGATTTTAAGGCAGACTATCATGCCCCTTAGCCCGGTTAGCTCAGTCGGTAGAGCATGAGACTCTGAATCTCAGGGTCGTGGGTTCGAGCCCCACATTGGGCGTCATTTTTCACGAGCTACACTGAGCTACGGCTGTGCTTTGTAGAGCTCTGTCTGGAAATAAGGCCAGTGCGTTCGGCAGGTTCAGCCACGAGGCAATGGTGGCCGCTTGCCTGGGGCTACCAGCGGGTTGACAATACTCAAACCGGCTATAGTTTACGACAGGATAATTAAACAACGGTGATTTCTCTCTGATGTCGATGTGCGGAAGAAGAACTACCATTAGTCCCTGTTAATCAGTTAACATCCTCATAAAAGTCCATGGGGTCGGCTCGCCTCCCTCGACCCAATTTGGGGGAAAGTTTCTCCTGTTTTAGATTTAATCCTCTGTATTTCTTTTACCACATGCCATTAAGAGATCGGGTAGTCGACGTTTAAGGACACTTAAATGACCAAAGCATCTGGCCTTCCCTCTTCCCTCTTCCCTCTTCCCTCTTCCCTCTTCCCTCTTCCCTCTTCCCTCTTCCCTCTTCCCTCTTCCCTCTTCCCCCTTCCCTGTTAAGGAATCTGGTGCCAAACTATACAGACCACAAGGAACTCTTAGCTGTTTGTCAATAGATGTTTTCCTCTCTATTGGTTGTCAACTTTTTCTTCTTCTCTCTGCCTCCTAATTAAAGTTATGTTTACTGATCCCTTCTAGCAATGTCAATGCGCAATATACTGGTTAGCATTAAGCGTTGAAACTATGAAGTGTAGATCGATAGATTGATGCCAAATTCAACTTTCACATTGAATTTCCACTTCGCAGGATGAAGAAATTGATGAGTTGCATAAAAAGGTGAGGAACTTACATAAGGAAATGGAAGAAAAGCAGATTGAAAGAGCTGACACAATAAATCGTCTGTCCAAAAGCCTTGAGAACAGCCAGAAACAATGCGAACAAATGCTTGAAGCGGGTGAGTGTTGTGAATTCCATTTGAATTTTATTTTAACTCATCTGTATTGACGAAGCAATATATAGGCTTAATCCCAACTTTTCATTTAGATATCTAGTCTAAACACATTTCGTAATGTCCTCGACATTATCACAGATTAAACTTCAACTTACAAGTAAGTCTCAGATAACTGACTCTTTCAAGCTACTGTCTATATCAACGTGTGTGGTATAACCTGCATAACTTTCATTATTCAGGAACCGGGCAAGAACTGTCAAAACTAAAATTGCAAATACAAGAAGTCATCGCGGGCAAGTCAATCGCTGAAGACATGAACTCAGCTTTAACAGTAAGTTATATCTCTAGTACCTATTTTTTTCCTTATGGATACAATAGGCCATTAGGGGAGTTGCATGTCTTACTGTGCATGTCTGTCACAGTGCATGCTGGGACGGATTGAGTTAAAGTCTGACATACAAATATTTGACAACATTTTTATCAGAAATTGCAAAAATGTTTTCACAAATATCATAGCTTGTATAAATGATCTATAAAACCAAATGCATGATGGGAAACATGGCGACTGGTGTCATGAAAACATGTAAAACACATGGATATTGATATTAGAACATTGATAAATATTACATGCTGAGCATGTGCTGAGCACTGTACCATTAGTCCCATAATTCCATGCGAATCTAGATTCAATATGGCGGCTATGCAAATCCCCTATTACCATCTCCAGTATTCTATAGTAATTATTGAGGCTGATTATACTGGTTAGCATTGAGTTGATATAACATTATTACATCAACCGCAACTGAGCCTGCACGGTCCCCAATGGTAACATTGGGGCAGAAGGTTCTAGTCTTCGCCTTTGGAGTTTAGGACCCTGGTTCTAATACTATTTTTTGTGTCAGTTTTTTTAAATGGAAGAAATTTCACTGTAAATTTGATTTCCAAACAACTTTCCGGAGATCCTCGCATGTACATATTTTTGCCTATCTATAATATATTCAATTCTCTATTAAAATCTATTATTCTCCTTCCAGGAAGAACTTCAGGATATGAAGGAGCAGGTGATGATGTACGAGTCTGCCTCTCAGTTCGGTATCCTCCCTGCTGGCTACAGTGGCACGACTACTCAGCTCACTCAACAACTAGGTGGAGCCACCTTCACCGCCAGTGCTGGGGGCGCTGATGATTCCTACTCTCAACTCAATATCAAAAACAATAAAGCGCCAACTTCGGAAGAGTCTGGCTCCAATAGTTCAACGCCAAGGTCTAATGTGTAAGTATCACTTATGTTTGCTTGCTAAATATTTTTTCTATTTATAGGTAATGGTTTGTCTAATTTTGTTTGAGGAACCATTTGCATCTTCTGCTATACCAAGGCGGTGTATATAGATAGAGTGGATGCAGGATTCAGCATTGTCCTGGCTATTGTGTCATGTTTCTTAGCCAATAATATATTCATTTCTACTGGTTATTTTACTTATTAAAGTTTTGCTCATGTCTGTACGTAACAGTATTATATACAGGTTTTATTAAATATTGAGAAACTAAGAAAAAAGTGCAGCTTGATATGAGTAAGTCTGCTTTGACCCATGTCGCGTGCCAACTTTTTAACATTTGCCTGATACCACTCCCTCTGATCGTCCTCCTTGGGAATCGAAAATATTGAGACCCTCCTTCGGAAGAACATTTTTAAAAAGCAATAATATTTATTCTTGTCCTTTTTGCCCTGAGGGGTTTTCGTGCCCACTTCATAACATGCATTACTTCTGCTCACTGTGTGAATACTTATCATATGTATTTAGTTATGGCATATATTGCAGCCATGCCTCTCTTAAATAAACACTTGATTTATAACCACACTTGTGTTGTGGTGCCTGGAAAGTCTTTCTAATAATAATGCAATTCATAAGGACCCTCCTCCTCAATCTGAGTTGCCTCAAATTCTCAGTTGGTGGTGCTCTTTGCAATGTTCAGCCCCCCTGATGCTATACAGCTGGAGTTGCCAATGCCCCTCCCACCCATTCTTTATAGTAGTTAAAGACTCTATAATACTGATACAAGACTAGTTGTGTTAACATATAACCAGAAAATTATATTTTCTACCCCTCCCTAATATAACTACGTCCTCAAATCCATTATCGGGGACCCTTATATCATAGGAATGTAATTTGACATTCATTAACACTGTTTGTGGAATACCTGGACTGAAGAGACACCATATATGGTGTCTATCTGTCTCTTTATTTCCATCGTTCCATTTCGTGCTCTTGCCTGTAGTGCTTTCATTCACGCGTAAACCTATTGGCTTAACCACCATCTAGATCATGCCCACCTCTTCTTACTCGGTCCTTTCATTCTATCCCTGCGGGTTTTCCCTGAATGAAACATACAGATTTCCATACCTTTCCCAAGTTCATAGCCTGATATTATGATTAAATTAATTTCCTATATTTCCATTATTTCTTTCTGCAGGTGTACTGTGACATAAGAATGTTGTTTTATAAACTAATTGAAACTATTAATCTTCCTATGATCTTTGTAAATGGGAAAGGGAATTGCAGTGTAAACAGCTATATCTAGATCCAGGGAACATCTGTATCTAGATCCAGATCTATGTTTATTGTTTTATTCCTTAATGGGAATATTACTGTCCAATAAATCTCACTGTTTACTCAAAACTATATTAATAGCCCAACCCCCTGTGAAATACAATACACACAGCATGAGGAGTTTTAATCCAATGTTTAGTTAGAGTACAATAGTTGACTATGTGGTCCATTCAGTAGTAAAATAAGAATGCAAAGGCCTTGCATGTGTGGCTGTTTTATTCTGACTTCTGACTGTGCAGTTCGGCTGTTTTATTGGATCTAGCGTCTTGTCTCGAATCAGCCATGTGAGAAATGATCTGTAATCTGCTCTAAAAATTGGCATCAGTTTTGATCCTCCGACCACGTGATAGTTTGACAGATTGTAATGGGGTCCTCCTCAACGGTTCCATCAGTTGTGTAGCCAGCAATATGCCGTAGTCACTGCCGATTTCAAGGGTCA
The DNA here is from genome assembly GCA_942159475.1 of Sthenelais limicola. Classification (NCBI taxonomy): domain Eukaryota; kingdom Metazoa; phylum Annelida; class Polychaeta; order Phyllodocida; family Sigalionidae; genus Sthenelais; species Sthenelais limicola. The sequence continues at coordinate 30,810,631 of OW804094.1, read as the reverse complement.
GCTTTATAACTTAAATTAAGGTTTGTTGATTTATATTCTAATTGAAGTGTGTGCGAACACCCTAAACCTACTGCTCTCGATGTAACTTAAGAGTGCAAAACTCTTTGCATGGGATTAATACCATTTACTCAGATACCAAAGGAGAGAAATTTCAATTAGATGTTGGCTAAATTTGTATCGATTTTCTTTAAAATATTTACCCCACAGGCACTGTACAGCCGTTTTGAACTATAAGTTGTGTTTGATCCCCAATTCTTTTAATTTTTTTCCCCAAGCAGTGAAGTATTGGTATTTTGAGAGTATTTCGCGTCGAGGTTGATTCGATTACTTTTCACAACACTTTCCTTAGATTTTGTTTTCTTTTGCAAACATTTAGGTGCTAGGTGGAATTTCATGTGTTCTGTGATGTATTCTCAATTTTCCCGCCCATTTTCAACGTAGATTTGTCAGTATTCTTCGTCTCACATTATGTATTTCGATTTATTTCGATGCATATATTCTTCCACCATATAATTTTGATCTGTTTTGTGTATTCTATTTCGGTATTTTGATATAATATTTGATATATTCAGATTTTTTTTTGAAAAAAAAGTCCTCGCAATTTTCTTCTCTTACAATTTTCGCTCTAGTTGTTGCCTCTTCACTCAGTACTTTCACAATGTGTTGTTGTTGTTGTACAGTTGATACTATAAAGCAAACGCCTTCACATGATTAGCTCTTGATTAATAGATTCAACTCTATAGAAGTGGTCGTGATATTCTGTCTAATTTGTAATGAGGTGTGGTAAAATCGGATGTTTTCGATTTTCGTATCAACCAGTTTCAAAAGGCCCAGTTAAGGTATTTACATAGCTTACATTTACATTACATAGCACTCGTTAATGTTGGTATGATTGGATTGGATAGGTTGTATCGCTTTTGATGGCTTTACCTGCCTAAGCTTCGCACGGTGCAGACAAAAGCTTATGTTGAATCCCCTCCGTGAGCTCCCATTAAAACACTTACGGGTGACCACGGCCACACGTTAAGGGAGGTCAGACTTACTAGTCGGGATTAAGATGCTTAGCATGTGGTGTATTATTCTGGCAAATGGTGAAACGAATTCAAGAAATGATATGCCTACTTCAAATGGTTTTCTGCTTGAGAGGAACAACTCTCACGTCATATTAGACAATGTTATATTATCGTGCCCACTCCCAAGGGTTCTGGGAATGAACTTATGTGCTGCTCCCCTGTGTGAAATGATCAGCTTTTGGAAACATTATGAAACTAAAGACAGGTGCTGTTTGACCAGGGCTGCATGTTTGTTTTGTCCACTGCTCCCTGGCGTTTTCTTTGGCTCCAAAGTTCTCTCGCCAGAAAGCTTGTTGCAAGCGCAAATGAAGCTCCGACCCTGATCCATACAATGCCTGTCACGCCAGTCACATTCACCCCACCCCCTTATACCTTTATTATGGCCAGTCCCTTAATCAGGCCCAAAACACTTAAGCGAGTTTGAAAAGTGCTGTCCAAGACAAACTCTATTCAACTGTACTGGGCCCAAGAGTGGCCCAAGTCTTCTACTCCCACACTGGGGGAATTACTATATATGTTCTTTTTCTATTGACATGAATAACTTATCCCTAGTGCAGAGATTGTGCCTGTGCCCTCGAGGCAGGCTCTCAAGTGCCGCTTGGCTCCTGGCAGCCTTTTCAAGGGCGGCTCTTCTGCAAATTGCTCTTGGTGAGAATATTTTTCCATAACGTGATTCCGGGCAATACTCTTACAACTTAAAGGACGTAGCTTATTTAGACAAAAGCTTATCCCTAAAGAGGTGCAATATTATTTTGATGTTGTGAAAGGCAGCAGCGCATTGTGTTGAAAGGCAAGCCATTAGGCTGGACTTGAATAAAGGTATATAGCAATAAATGCTTTTGCACTGTGTTAGTAAGCCCCATAAAACCAGGAGGTATTATCCATATTGCCTGAGAAGGGATCTCGCCCCCTGTAATGCAATGTCTATAGCTTTTGCTCAGTTCGGGCTAGACCATGGAAGGAGGCAGTGGGGAGAGGCAGAGTCCTACTAGAAAGGTTGTTCTCCGAGTTCCAAGAAGTCCTCAGCCAGGGGAACAAAAATCAGGAAATTCCAAAATCCCTAAGTTTGTGCCAGCAGCTCAAAATAACATGAAAACTGGCGGCTCTGGCAATGGAGTAACTCCAAAGAACCCTAGACTTTCCACTTATAGTAGCAGTGGATTTTCAGTTGGAATCCAGGAATCAGATTGTATGGATATCCACCGAGAGCGTGCCCCTCGTAACAGTGGGAAAAATGGAGGGCTTGGAAATACTTATACCAATGCAAAGGAGTATCAGAGTTCGAATAGTGTGAAGGTAGAGTCAAGAAATTGGCCTGGAAAACAAAACTTCAAAGGTGGAATGTTTCCAATCAGTCAGGGAGTATGCGCACCATCTACGCCTCAATGGGAGAAAGATAGTGCTATTGAAGTCTCCCAATCATTGTCGGAATCTTACAACGATTCCACTGTCTCATCTGGTTCCCAACATAGTGGACAAGAAAAGAAGTTCTTCCACTCTATTTTTCAGAGAGAGTCAGGGAATCATTCCAATAGAACTAAACTATCCCCGCACACACAAGGATCTCCTTTGAAAGGTCCCTTTAGGAAAAGCATGCATGGTCTAATCAGGGCACCCGGGAGAGATGTTTCGGAAGTTGACCGTAACAATGACATTATCAAAACTGCCCAGTCATTGAGCGATCCTCCTAAAAAAGGGGATTCTTTAAACAGCGGTCATAAAATCGAGTTTTGTGAAAATGATTTAGATTCGAGCAATGGTCTCGGTGAAGATACTGAAGAGTTTCTTGAGTTTGCTCTGAAATGTTTGAGTGATATGTGTCCTCCTGAATCTTCCTCATCTAGGGGAGATGCCAGCCTGAGCTCAGAGCAGACCCTCCAGGGGCTCAAGAAGGAACTAGAGCGTTGTCTCACTATGTACCGTAACAAGAGGCTGCAAGTCACTAATCTCCAGGATGAGCTGAGGAAAACAAGGTAACTCCATTGCATTTTGTTTAATATAATTTTGAAGTTCGAAAGTTGAAATACACACACAATGTATATCCACTGAATATTTGATACCTGGTTGTTTTATCAACCAATAATATTAGGAAATGTGTTTCGGCTCCTGTGGCCTTTATCAGTAATATAATTGTATCAGTAATATAGTTGTATCATTAATATAATTTTAATCGTAAGTATTCATATAATAATAATGTATGTAAAACCCAAGGCGTGCATTGTGCAGGGCCGACTGTCTACCTAGATATTTCCGCTAAACAGTTCTAAGTATATGGTGGTACATGTCAAGATATGTTTAAATGTATACATTTATGTGTTGTTCATTTTATTTTCTGACAAACATATCTGACAAATGATACATCCTTAGGATTTCAGATAATGTATCATCCATGCTCCGATATGTCAGTCTACAATGTTATTTTCTTATTTTAACGTTATACAAACTAAAATTTCTTTTAATAATTAGTCTTCCCTTTTCGTAACTAGTAGAAATGGGATATGCGTATTAATTTATGGACTAGGAAAGCATGTCAGTAGAAACACCTTTTCTGTTGCCCGAACATGCTCCTGTTCGGTATTCCAATTACCCTGGCTATTTTATAAAACCTCCTATTGCCCGTAAACCAACAACACAAGAGCACTTGAGAGTATTACAATTAGGCCCAGTCTCTTGTGTGTGTAATGCCTGGGTCATCTAGGCCTTGGTCCTAGTAGCTGGTCGTGGTTTCCCTATTACAACCAATTTTGCTTTTATAGTAGCAAAGCTATAAGCAGCACGTCTAAACCATAAAATTGCCATACACTTGTTTGCAGATACTCAAACTTGGGTGTTCTCCGGGTCTTTATTTTTTTAGATATTTTTATTTCTACAACAGTGTCTGTTTGCAAAAAAGGAATCTATATATGCGTGAATCTAGAATTGAGGACTATTGATAAATTGAGCACGGTATCTAAGAACTGGAGAAATTATATTTCAACTGCGTAATTGATCAATCTTTAGGGTCTAACGAGTTTCCGAAATTCCAATCAAACGATGAGTGGGTGTCATTCAAATTGGAGGGACCATCAATGTCCACTCATGTCTTGACTAATCGAATAATAAACATGTGACAATGAAACGTTGAAAATAATGAAATAGAAAAAACAAGCAAACTCGCCGCGAGCTGGATGTTATAGTTGGTCATTCACTATCATTTCAACATGAATCAATTATAAACTATACTTAAAATTATAATCATCTATCTCAGGTTTTCCCTGGAGGAAATGACAATGAGGTTGGACGATGCTCAGAGGCTAACGGAAGATTCAATGAGAAAACTTTCAGAGTACGAGACTGAAGTTGGACCACTGGGGAACAAGCAAGGACAGGAATCAGTTCAGGAGAGGCGCCTCCAACGACAAATTGATGCTCTAACCAAGGACAAAAAGCTTCTCGAAGAGGAAGTCAATGTAAGTATTTTAGTTCCTGGTAATGTGCCTGCTATTTCAGAGCAATGTGGTCGTTAATTTTCTGTCCTACCATAATCTACCCAAGATGATTCTTTATATTCATATATTTTGGCCATTACCATTTTTAGCACAGTCAAACAACCAGAAAATGTGAATCTTAAAATATGTAAAGTGAATCGAAAAAGAAAATACTTATTTGTATGATTTATTTTGACCATGTAGGAACTGATGTCTCGCATCGAAGAAATAGCTCAGTCTGAAGAGAGATTAAAAGAAGCTAACCTGGAACTTGGACATCAAATGGCTGAAATGGTCAAAGAGTATGACGAGGACAAACGCCAGGCTCTTGAGCAGTAAGTCTGTATATTCGTGTCTTCAGACTTAAAAAAAACTACTTTAATATCTCAAGCATCATATGAAAAATGAGAAGAAAGAAGACAAAAAAATCATACCAAATTCAACTGTAGTATTCGCGTTTTATTTTGCCCCGTGTATCCTTTAAACTTGATACATAAGCTTTGGTAGCCCATTCATTTTCATTACTGATGTTCCTTTAGATGTATATATAATTTTTATTCAGTAATGAAATGTTACAGAAACGGACTAAGTACTTCTACAGATAGATCTTCCAGCCCATCATGCTTTACCTGTTATCAGGAAACCAGCTACTATTGATTCGAGTTTCATATGCACCAAATTATCCTGAATGTCCAATTCCCATTCCTCAAAATTCATTGTCATGACCTCACTAAAAATAGAAATCTGTATGTGTATGGTTGTATTGAAATGACAATAATCCATTATTATTGAGGCTGATAAATTAAACTATGACTGCGTTTAAATATTTCTACAAATATCAGTCAGCCTTTTCTCATATGGAAATTCTTGATAACTGCCAAAACAACTTTCAAATTCATGTAAACATGAGAATCGTGGTGAGTCGCTGGGAGGGTTTCTCAAAGAGATTGATCTCTCTGTGGGTTATCAAAAGAATACTTTCAATCCTTCTTATTCTATGAGTAAGACGGCTTCTGCGTGTTAGTTTAGAAGCATTCATTGATTGATTTCTTTTGTTATTTTGCAGATGTGAGAGCACCGTTCTCCAGCACCATGAACGTGTCAAGGCTCAGTTGGAAGCTGATCTTAAAGAAGACTTTGCACAAGAAAAGGAAAATGTCATCAATGAGTACGAACAAAGGACGTCACAGCTAACGTACGTAGCCCTCATATATAATCAAGCGTTCATGATCAAAACATGTCAAACCTACTTGTATCATCTCTCATGTTCTATTCTTTCAAAATGTTCTCCCTTATACCTTCACTTTTATTTACTGAATGCATTTCTTTTTTTGTATTTCAATCTAAGTACAACCGTGTGTATCTCCCGGAAAGTCTAAAAGTGTGTTGCGGAAATGTAAATGAGCCCTAGACTTGAAAAATATTTTGCCCGTACATATCGCATAACAATCATTGATCTTCTTGAAAGAATGTATACTAGCTCCCAGTAAAGTTGTATAATGCATTTTATTCTCTGAAATTGTAGGTCTGAGCTCGACAGTGCGACTGCAGAACTGGATGAAGTGAAAGACTTGTACATTACAGTATGTCAGTCCAAAGAACATCTCATGGAGAGCAACCAACAGTTGTTCCATGAGAAGGTTGAAGCCAAAATCAATGAGGTGAGAGTGATGAGTATGGAGTTTTGTTAGGAAATTGTAATGATTTGTTGGTTATTCTCACAGTAAAGTAATTATGGCTGGTGTGTATAACTTGCAGCTTCATATCGATTTCTTAAATGGACATAATAAGTTCCTGTCGGTCATCTATTTACATAATTGTTAACGATTGTGTTATTAAGATATACTTAAAGAAATATTCGAATATTTTGGGATGTAAAAGTGGCGATTCCTAAAAACCATTCGCTTATCAATGTGGGATATTATGGCCACTATATGTAAAAAAGTATCAATAATATTTTAATGTAATTCGGAATCACATTTGATGTGTCATATATTTACAGATGATGGATCAACTGCAGAAGGCAAAAGAAGAGGACATTAAAAAACTGAAAGAAACTTGGTCTGCCAACAATGATGCTGCGATTGCTCAAGCTAAGGAACAGTGGATTAAGGAACACCAGGAAGAAATGGAGAAACAGATTGATATAAAGGTACGGTCTAAATTGCAATTGATTATTGATATGGCTTGGACTTTTCCCAATTAAAACCATTAAGTTATGTCTGAACCACGCTTCGGACTGGGTCATCATATATGCTAGTCATGCCATATGGCTGCTTGTGGCAATGAATGTGCACATTAAGTATCCATTATTAAAATAAAGACAAATTTAGCAGGGTGTAGCACCCGTTTGTAAGTATCCTCTTGGTAATAGATAGTAATCAATGGAAGACCAGCAATATACAAACTTAACTTAAGCAGCCTGGGAACATATCATCATTAGTCTAACCTGATATGTCATATCTGATCAGACGAAAAAGGACACAGACACAGACCTTTACACCATGTCACTGAGCGGTAGAATGTTCTTTAGACGTGGGTATACAATACCTCACTGTTACCATAGAGATGTCCATTGTGACATCATAATATGGGTTCTCTTCTGTACGAAAAGGGTTTCCATACATATAATCCATGTAAAAAAAATGATATGTCATATCTAACATATTTTCTGGGCGATATGTTGATGTGTTCTGTTGCAATATTATTAATAAAATGCCGTGTGTTGAAGTCTAATTAATAAACTCATATGTTACTAGGTTGAACTAAGTAAAACCTCATGGTTGCGGGAATACGCCGGTGCTAAGGAAACAGCTGTAAATGTGGCTTTAATGGATTCCGAGGAGAAGTGGAAGAAAAGAATGGACAGCGAAATTGAACAAAAGGTTTCAGAAGCATTGCAAGAAGGTATGTATATATATGTAATCTATTTATGTTGTCCTATGTTTTATGTTGATAAAATTGCTATTGTTATTACCGATGGCAAATCTGAGTTTCCCAAATATAATATTTACTGGAGAAAGTTGAATCTCAGGGGGTGAACTGAAAAACTATTACCCATTTTGTCAACCTCTGGTTGTAAACGTACAAACTTGGCAAATAAAGAATTGCTCTATTCTTTGATTCAAAAGCAAACGAAAAATGGGAGAAAGAAAAGGAGACCGAAATTAAAGTCCAAGTCCAAACACTTCAAGCGGGCGCCAAAGAGAATCAGGCACAAACGGAAGAAGCTATTGCCCGCAAGTTGGAAGAGGCTCATGAGCAGTGGCGAGCTTCTGAGCTTTCTGCCGCCTTGGCTGAAGAAAGAGCCAAATATGAGGAAGAGATTTCACACTGTATAGAGGAGGCGAAGCAGAACTGGAGGGAGAACGAACTCCTCCCTGCGTTAAAAGAAGCGAAGGAATTGGCTAACCAAGCTTTGTCTGCGCAAGACCCCTATGATCTTAAAACAGAAGTAAGATATGCGTCATTACATTGTATGTGCAAAATTATGGAACCGATTGCAACTTTGATTGGGACTGATGAACTAAGTCCTGGATGCATTCAATCAATTCATTGTTGGTATCTTGACTGATGTTTTATAGTTGTGGTATAATAATCCTAACTCTTGATACAATTATCTTATGTTATGATTACTGTTATATCAACCCCTGAAGAAGGGTCAAAGTGACCCGAAACGTTAGGTAATTGAATAAAACTATCTATTCAACTTCAGGTCTCCTTCTCTAAAACCAACCACACAAAATTCAAAGGCATAAGTCAGTTAGTAGTGAAACCACCCATCCATCTTGATACAAATGTTTGATAATTGATGGTTAAAAGAAAACATTCGGTTTAAAAATAAAATCAATCAACAGGTTGCCAGTATGCTTGCTGAAGCGAAGGATCTCTGGTTAGAAGAGCAGCGTCAAGAGGTTGAAGCCACTGTTAAGCAAGTCGAACTGGCTGCTGCACAAGAAGCCCAAAGACAAATAGATGAAGCCACTGGACATATGCAAGAAGTGAGTAAAGAAATTAAGATAAGTTCAGGTGTAGTGAGTAATGTTTATACATAAGCTAATGTGGGGAAAATAAATATGCTGTATACTCGGAGTATATATGCCACATATTCCTGATATTACGAATCAAATATGTTCCCCTGCAGGAGTTATTAATTTAGTAGGGTGCACATGTAATTTAGATATTTTCCTGTCTTCTGTCTCTTCCCTCTGTTATGGGATATACATAGTATTCACATGACGTCACCCCAGTCAGCGGCTATCCTCACTGGCAGCCATACTGTGTGGCTGCATAGATAGCGGGAGACAGGATTTCCCGTTTCGAATGTTTGCTAATGGCAATTATACTCATTATTCCATCATGACACACTAAAAAATGACCATATAACCTATCAGCATACTTTATATAACATTCTCTAAAACTTTCGGAGGTGAAAACTGCCGAAAAACAGCATTTTGGGGGCTTGGAGCACTCATGTCCAGCTAAAGTTGACCCACATTATGGCAAGCCGCGGCGAGCGCCGTGACGTCAGTGAATACTATGTATATCCCACACCTGTGCTTCTCAATTACTTTTGCCTTCCTCTTATAAAATCTGCCTCCTAATGATTCTAAATATAATATGTTTTATCCAAATCTTATCTTTGATATATTAAAATTATGTATTACCTAGGAGCTCGCCCGACTCCATGAAGCCAAGCTAAAAACCGAGGATGAGGTGGCGGCCATGCAAGCCAAGTTGGCAGAGGAGAAGGCCGACGTTATATCAAGTAAAGATGCTGAAAGACGTCAAGCTTTACTGACGGCCCAGGACCAGTGTGAGCGGGACTACAGGGCCTTCATTGGGGAACATCAGGATACCCTCAATAAAGCGCTCAAGTCAGCCAGAGACGAATACGCCAAGGAGAAAGCTGAACTAGAGAGGAAACACGAGGGGGAGATCAAGGCTTATAAAGAAAGAGAGCTGAAGATGAATCAAATGGAGGCCCAATTTAATAAGGTCAGTCTTGCTGTAAACCTACCCTATATATATGTAGTTAGTTCGGGAGAAACTGACATAACTGGTGTATAATATTTATGCAATTTTAAACAGGGTGGAAAATGTAAAGGATATTTATTTGACGACTTTTCGCGTATTGAAATTGTTGTTGGAAAATCGTGACTGGAAAGAGTTGGTTCCCTTAACGATCCACATATCCGGAAGTTCTTGATATATATTATTTAAGACTAAAATGGCTTGTTCATAATATATGAAAATCTGCCAGAACAGACTGGAGGAGATTGACATAATCGTTTATTTTATTAGGAGGGCGTAGAAATGGAGCAAAACTGGCAACAGAAATTGGAAGAGATGGCCACACATCACGCCGACGAGAAGGACGACTTGATCCGAAGTCACAGAGAGAACCTCCTCAAGGCACTAGAGGAAGCAAGGCAACGTTGGCAACAGGTATTTAAATTGCTTTAACATTTCCCCTGTACTTCATTGTCCACAACCATGTTTTGAATACCCAGGATACATCTTTCATTTTTTATTGTTCGACCCTCCCCGGCCCTGTTCAAAAACTATATCACATTTCATATATTCTAGAAATACGAAGAAGCACTCGAGGACAGTTCAGCTTTAGTGAATGAAAAGGAGACAGGTTGGGAGGACGAGCGCAATGCCTTTCAACGAGAAATAGAAGCTTTGCGATCCAAAGCATCCCAACAACAAGACATCTCTGATCTTAAGGTTTGTAAATTGAAAGTGTTCGTGGATAGACATTCGGAATCTCTTTTACTTTTCAATATTAACCAATATCAGTTTTCATTGTGGCTGAGCTATGTGTTTCATTACGATGAATGTGCATATTATTTGCAGGCTGAAATGGAAAGGTCCTCTGAAATGAAAATAACTCAGCTGAAAGCCACTCATCAAATGGACCTCCAGGCTGTGAACGCCGATCTACGCAAGCAGTTGGACACGAGGTCGACTGAGATGGAAAGATTATCTGAAGAAGTTCGTGCTTGTGTGGCTGGCTTGGAAGAAGCCCAAAGAGTAGCAGCTGAGGAGGCGCATGAGTTAAAGTATGCCATAAGTCAAAGAGATGCTGAGATAGCCCGGCTAAAGGCCGAACTAACCGCAAGCGGGCAGAGAGTTGAGCATTGTGAAACTATCAATACTGACGTGATCAAGAAGCTTGAAGATATGCAAAAACAGGTATTGTGTTCCTCTTTGTATTCTGTTCCACCAAGTAATCACCAAGTCACTATATATAGGAATATGTTTAATATGGACCAATTCATCCCACCTTGAACAATTATCAGATCTGGAAAAATGCCTCCTTATGAAGCACACTAAAGGACCTTGTCCACTAAGCCGATTCTCATGCGATTCTCACAAAATTTAGTCAAAAAGAGTTCTCTGTGGCGCAAAATCGCATGAGAATCGGCTTAGTGGACTAGGCCCTTATGACCTCTTCTTTGCGGATTCCCTTGGTAAGGGTGTCGGATTGGAGAGGGTCATTATAATAGAAATGCACAGTGAAAAGTCTGGCTGTAACTCTCCATAATAGCAAGGTATACGGAATAGGAGTTGTCCGCAAGTTGAGGTTTTAGTGTATATTATGAATTAAATAAACTTACATCCATTTTAATGCGGGTCTTATTTATATATGTTACTAAGAGTAATTGCTGATTTCAGGCTGAGAAAATCGAGCGAGACAAGATAGAAACTGAGAAGGACCTCTCACAAATCAACGGATCATATCATGAACTCGTCGAGACACTCCAGAAAGCTGAAAGGAAAGTTAAAAACACAGAACTTACTACACAGAAACACGTCGCTATGATTCAGGTATGGTTTGATTATGCATGCAGAAATGTGTCCCATTCCTATCATATCGTGAACGATTAAACATTTAATTGAAGTTCTAGGTTTATCATCCAAGGATTATAAAATATAGATTACGTGATTAGTGATAGGTGTGTTAACGATTGCCCGTTTAGTGGTAATGATGAACACACATTCGATGTTTTCTCAAATCCTTTCCCTAAACTCTCACACAGAATTTCGAATCGATCTCAAGTTTATATATGTGGTTTCATAATGCTTTGTTTAGGAATCGATGGAGAGGGAACATTCGGTAGCCATGGAGAAGATGAAAGCTAAAATGGTAGAGCTACGTAGCAGTCATGTTATAGCCATGGATAATATTAGGAAACAACATTCTACTGAGAAGAAAGAGTGGAAGAAGCTCATGGAGCAAATGAAGTTGGATCTTTCCAAGCAGCCGGTAATCGCGTACATAATACATATTGTTGTCATGATGTTCTGTTCGATAATCGTGTTTTTTGGAGCATCGTCTGTTTTAGCTATGACCACATACTAGTGGTTTTTGATAGATTATTTTATCATCAAACTGCGGGTGGTTTCGCCAACCTCGTGATAATCAATATTGTATGATTGCTGTTAATCATTCTCTTACATATTTGTGAAGATAGAGTCCTGTTCCTACTACTCTGTTCGTCTGTTACACATTACTGTTTTATACCTTATTACGTATTTCTAACTTTCTCAGTGCTTGACAAACTGGGACCAGGTAAAACTATAGGTGTGCGAAGTCTAGTTAACTAGCCCAGGATGGATTAAATATGTAATACAATTTGTATTTCTGCTATCTTTTCCCAGGACGACGATTCGAATCCACAAGTAACCCAACACTACATGAAGACAGTCACAAAGATGCGAGGTAAGATGAGCGTATCATCCATGAATTTTTCTTCTTTGTTTTAATTAATTTAAGGCCAATATAATATTTAATCTAATTTATCTTATTTAATTTAATTCACTTTCCAATTCAACATTGATGAGGAGATATTTGTGTTAACAATGTTTCATTACTTAGACAATTCTTTGTTCAACTGATGTCATAATATTCCCTGTCATTACGATGACCCTTTTTAATTTAACCTTATTTGGATTGATTTTCTTCAGCTGAAGTGCTTCGTCACGTTAAAGAATCGAACGCCCGGGCAGCCGAAACTGTAAGGGAGCAAATTGTCAAGGAGAGGCATAATACGGCCCGGCGGTTACGTCGATATTATATGAAATGTCTAAATCATCTCCTGGATGCAGAAAACCAAAAGTAAGTCTCTTTGTACTTACAATTATAACTTTCATGAAATAAATCTTATATTGTAGAATTTTTGATAATTGTGCGATAATAAAAAGAAAGTGAAGAGTAAGAATGGGTGATCTCAATTTTACATACATAATATTAATTGGTTTATTTTAACTAATTTCTATCAGCTTCAACTGCTGCAAATTTGACTTAAGTCTTTCATAAGAATCTATATTTCAGCTGTTTTGACAAGCATCGTACCTTTCCAGACCGTACGGTTTTGGTAACGTAACATAAATTGATCTATCTAGCTCTGTACGAGACAAATGCTATAATTTGCTTTCTTTTCTTTTGACAGTATGACTCGGGAAGAGAAGCTGGCCTATATGGAACAAGCTCTAGAATATATACCTTCCAGAGACACCAGTCAGTTAACCTCTCACTCCAGTGGACGTTCAAATGTGACAACTCCAGACGATCTAACACCCAGGAACGTCATTACAAGTAGTAATTCCACAGCCACAACTAGTAGCACCTCAAAGGGTGGCCAGAGCAGATCTAACGTGGGATACCACTCCCCAACCAGACCCACGCACTCAGCGTCCGACTCCAAGCTCAAGGGCTCGGGTGAGAACTCTCTAACCAAGAGGAAACAAGTTAGCAAGGATGATCAGCACCTGTCATATCATCATCATCATCATCATAATAACGTTGAGAGCCATTCTAGTCACTCTCGGAATAGAAGCGGTTACAAATCAATAGATACTTATGAAATCAGTGATTCCCAACCTCAGCAAGATGTGCCAAGACTGGACCTGTCCAGCATGGGCTACAGTCAGTCTGAAACTCCATACAATCATGTTAACAAAAGTTCTTTGAAAAGCAGTTCTTCCAGACGCCAGCGAAAGTCTCGACTGACGTCATGGGAATCTGAGAATTCCAGTGGTGATAACGCCCATGCCAGTAGTCAATATTATAACAGCCCCAAACTTGGCAGAAAGGAGAAGCATGTCGTTCTTGAGGACCCTCTAGCCCAAGTAAGGAATAATGACAATAGCTTTACGCCTGGACGTGGCAAATATAATCTCTCTTCCAAGTCCGCAGAACATTTTTCTATAGAGAAACCCCGTAGTAGCAAATCCCGATCTATGTATTCGGATGAACCGTATGACATAGACATTGAGGTACCTTCCATGTATAAATCGCAGTCGACTACCTGTCTTGAACATTCTACCCCAAGGGGGCAATATGCGTCCGATACAGAACCTAGGCAATATTATGATGTAGATTTTGGTACATTTAATTCGGATGGGAAGCATACTGGTCGGGAGAGACGCGGTGGTAGGAATGTGCCTCTAACTAAAGTCAATTCTGAGACCTACTTACTGACTCCCGCTGGACTCCATGGGTCCATGTCCATGGGTGATGTCCGTGATTTGGATGAATCCAACCAGAGTCTTACCGAAGCCAAGCATCTCTGTCGCTCTGATGAGGGATTGCTGAACTGCGACGATTCTCATCACAATCCCACTAGAAGATCTAACGCTACGCAGCATACTTCCGTTTCAGGACCATTGAAATCCATGTCTATGCCTGATGTTGCTCATTCTGGAGAGCATAACTGGATACACAGAGGTCGGAATCAGAGGGATGCTTATTATCACCAAAACCAGCAGTATGAGAATCAGGATTCAGGCGACACAACTATAAGCGAGTCGACCGAAGCCTCTCCACAAATAACTGTAAGGTCCAAACCACGAATAACTAAACAGGGTAAATCACTGAGTCACCATCGTGGCACCTACACCGATTTGTCGCGAGGTAAAAAGGAGCAACATGTTGCTTTCAAAAATGTTGATTCAACTTTGGATGATGAGGCCAGTGACAATGACTCTGTTAAAAGTTTTCTTTCCACGAGCAGTGTCAGCAGTTTCAGAAATGCTTTGAAATACAAACATTCTAAATCAACTCCCCCTGGAGCTACCTCTAATTCGGGTTCTAAGCAACTAGTTAAATCTTCCGGAGGGAGCAAGCCATTAAAAGCGCCTCCCCCATCTGAAGAACTTCAAAATATGCTTGCTCAGGTCCCAGACAATGTGCATCGCCCTGTTGCTATGGTAACTAGACATACTCAAGTGCCTTCCCCTAGAACTGTGTACAAGCTCACGCAGCAGTTCGAAACCAGAGATTAATAAGTGTTGAATCTGTATACATGAAATATGTGCAGCTATCAGGATTACATGTACTTATCTTTGCAATTGCCAGTTATTTATGACGTTCAAATCCTTCGTAATTCACTTGTTGTCGATTGTTATCTTGGTGGCAAGTCGTTAGATGCCGGTTGCATATACACGAGTTAATATCTTTGATTATGTTTTCAATCATAAAAGAAATCCCCAAAATAAATTTGTTGAATGTATATATAATAAAATGTGTAAATTTCCATCTTATATTTTCTAGGATGTTGTTGGGAAATGAAAGTGAACTGTAAAAATGAATTAGTAACTTGCCATTTGGAAAGACTTCTTTTAAGTTTTATTACAAGTAACTGTGATACTATTATTTAGTTTGTAAATTATTCCAAGGTTGCCTCTCGTATTCTCTACATGTTCATTGTTTTCAGTTTACTCAGCATCTTGATATTTTGTCTCATTTCATAATTTTATAGGCGATCATATTATATCATACAATCAGCCTTGGGGAGTTGAAATTATATACTGTACTATGCGGCAAATGAATTAAACGGGTGATGATACCGAAAGATTTGTCAATGCTAGCATTCATATTTGTATGTCTTAGACAATTAGAGTTAGTATTTGGACAATGGGTGGATAAACGAAATGATTCTTGTAAAAAAAATAATATATATTATATATTTTGAAAATGGGAAGTCGACAAATAAAGCAATCAAATTTCTATTTTGAATGTTATTTATTTTCACAAAATAAATCAACCAATTAGGTTCTCAATTGCGTACTCCGATTTCATTCACAATACAGGCAGGAGACTTTTCATACAGATTAAGTAATAATATAAATACATGTATGCTCTGTGAGTAAACAAGGGAACTTTCTAATAACCTTGCCACTGTCGCCCACCCCTGTCACCTCTGCTGTTGTACCCCCGATCTCTGTCCCGATTACTATCTCTGTCCTGTCCACGATCTTGCCCCCTATCCCCGCCATGCCATCTCTGTCCCTGGTCACGTTGTTGATATGGATGATGTCTGTCGTCTCTTCTGTTATCCCTCCTTCCAGGATAGTGGACTCTGTCATTTCGTTGCCTGTTGTCATAGTCTCTCTGATATCCGTCCCTTCGATTGCCTCCATATCGATCCTGATTGTATCCGCGGTTTCGGTCATCGCGACGTCTGTTGTCCCAACCTCCACGTCCTCTGCCCCTGTCTCCACCCCTGAAAATACCCCACAGTTACATTAACCAATAAGGGAACGAATGTGCTTTTGTGTTAACCAGGAATACGAGAATCCACATAACACTTACTATATCTTATGGGAGATAACTGTAAGTTCGAAAAAGCATGGTCTTCTTCACTAACTATATAATATTTTAAACTCATTTCCATGAGCGACTTCAATACAAATTATAATTAGATACTGTAAACGTGTTCGCGCAGTATTTATTTTCGCGCACCCACCTTTGTGCGAAAGGTAAAATTATTGCATAAACAAGGTGTCAGACTTCCTTGCTGCGCGAATTCAAATCCGCGTAAAAAGGTGTCGTAGTACTTAGTGCGCGAAAATTCATCTGTGCGAAAATAAATACGTTTACAGTACAAAAATTTGTTGGTTGGACTTATAACATAACAAAAGACAAACCTGGAGTAATCGAAATTCCGCTTGGGTCTTTGGTACCAGTTTTCAACAATAGGAGGATCATGTAGTGGTGTATCTAAATATTTCCTAAAGACTTCATCTTCAACTGTGTAGCGGTGTTTGAACGTCTCGTCATAAGAAGCCAGTAACTGCTTTACTTCTTCAGATCTCCCATCGCCATTGTCTTCTCCCATTTTAACTAAAACGCAAATCGTGTATAATTGATAAGAAATAAAATAGCTATAGAAATATGATACTTGGGAGTTAATACGTATACGTAACAACAGGGAGTGTTTAAAGAATACTATAAATAGCGGTATTAGAATAGGGAGCTTGATTAAGTAAACAATTATAACACGGTTCCCATCATCATCATTTAAAGTCAATAAAAATGAAAATATTTTTAAGGTCCTTAAAAATCAGTAAATTTGGTTTTGAGTCATTAAAGACTGTAGTGACATGATAATTTCCCCACCGGCTTTATAATTCAGTTCAAATGCACCAGAAGGCATTTAACGAGTATACTTTCAACATTTTCTTGGGGAGAAGAAATGCATAAACTGTTTATCTAGCAGAGGTTGCACTGGGAAGAGGAATACATCTTCAGCCTTTTAGGGGGTGATATTATTGTTTATTGAGTAGACAGAATATTTTTAAATAGGCAATGAATATTGTTAGTCTGAATAGAGAAAATTGTATCAAAACCGTCCTTGTCTAGGGTTAGATATACAATAAAAATGAAACCGTTTCTTCTGTGTTTTGGTTCAATTTCTTCTAGCTAGACCCCCTCTTTGATATTGTAAACTACAGAGTCAGCTACAGTTCTTGCCAAGATAAAATACGATAATAGTATCAATTATCGCTGTGCTAGCTTATGACTGTGAAACAGTATACATTTGTCCCTTGATAGTTGATTAAATATTTTTAAGTCACGACACCTATATGGTATAGTAATGGGGACATGCTGTTACAGCCTATCCCAAGTGTAAAATGCGGTGTATATGTGTTAAATGCGTCTTATAGTTATAGTGCTACCCTCTAATAATTATCACTGTAAATAATAGGCCTACTAGTCTAGTAGGTAACTAGTATAATTATAAATAGTAATGACCATGCATCTGACATGTTGACGATCATTTCTTTTACAGAGGCCTACCTGTACTGTAGGCCCCGCGCGTTTGAAATACAATGGCCGTAAAATGCCTAAAATAAAGGTAAATGCAACATAAACCCCTACCCCAAACTACAGTAAGGACTAAGGTACAAATTTATATTTATGACCGAGCGATATTAGGCACAGCCACAGGGGTTCTCATTATTTCCTTTCATTTTTCTTTTAGCGAATTCTCTAAGATGTAACATCATTAAAATTATTATATGAAATACTCAAGTCAAGTTATTCATCACAGGATGGAATGTTAAGACACGTAAATGGTATTTTCCCAAAATAATTACCTTAATGAACGGGCACCGCTGGTGCCGAGTGTGCACAGTTGTTTTCACAATGTGCGAGAGAGGAGAACTTTGGTCCCCTAAACGTGCGAAGCCAAGTTCAAAATGCGTTCAATCATATAGACAGATCCAAATCGGGTTCATGTATTGCAGACTCTCAGCGCGCATCACATACAAATTATTCAGGCGTCGTGATCATAATTTCAGATATCAAAGATACCATACAAAGTCTACGTAGATTGAATGGTAGATAGTCTCTTTACTTCAATACAATAGATTGTTTATTTTGAGTTTATTCAAGTGTATGTAGAAAGTACATGTCTGTGAGATGGAATATAAAATATACTTATATCATTCCGCAGAATATTTGCAAGTCCTGAATAACGAGAAAACACGAGAGCTCAGAAACTGGCGGAAAGGATAAGTCATTTGGAAAATACCGGTAAGATATTTACACATTTACGATGTATTTTAAGATGCATGCGATGATAAGATACCAATAATGAATCATAGTACAGATTTGATCAATAGATTTTCACATGAGATCTCTTTAATTCCTTGAAAATCGCTAGCTCCTCACGAGAATGTCGTGCTGCAACGCCAAAAACAACGGTCCGATACAATGTGTGAATGTAGTATTTTATCTTTCTAGATGATGATGGGAACCGTGTTATAATTGTTTACTTAATCAAGCTCCCTATTCTAATACCGCTATTTATAGTATTCTTTAAACACTCCCTGTTGTTACGTATACGTATTAACTCCCAAGTATCATATTTCTATAGCTATTTTAAGTACGATACGCCAACGGTATTCAATTTTTAGTGTTGTTATAGATTTAATAGTATGTTCTGGGAACCCCATACTGGTGGATTAGGTAAAGGAATCTATTTTGATACCCCAGGCTAAGTATGGGGTCTTGTCTGGCTGCAACGAAAACTTAAAAAGAAAAATATCTAGGCCTAGGCTAGCCCTAGGCCAGTCCTAGACGTTACCACATGTGACATGTCTTTCTGCAAATTCTGATTATCAGTAGGCCTATATACTCTATGACTATGATCCTTTTATATTGCAGAAGCCGCCAAGATGATGGTCGAATCGAATGAGTTCAAATTGAACAACGCACCGGGAGATGGTATCTCCTCGGTAAAGTTTGGTCCTGGATCCTCACAGTTTCTCCTAGCTTCATCATGGGACAGATCCGTCAGGCTATACGATGTTCAGGCCAACACCATGCGCCTGAAGTATACCCATAACGGAGCTGTCCTCGACTGCTGCTTCTATGTAAGTATTTAGAGACTATAATGGACATAAAGATGAGGGTCTATACAGAATGTCTCTTATAGGGAAAGTCTAAATGAAAAGAAAGAATGAGAGGGAAAGTCTAAATGAAAAGAAAGAATGAGATGTGTTCTTCTACCCTGAAAAAATACATTTTGAACAAAAAAAGTCTATTTGAGACGTGCTCCATCAAAATGAGTCCCATGTCGGCCAAATCGATTTTGGAGTTAGCTATTGGATGGGTAAGCAGCAGGAAAGAGCTTTCCAATGATGTATAGAGCTTAATTTTAGGCCTATTGGGTATAATTCTATGGTTGCGGTGAGTATTTAAGGGACGCGGTTACTGGAGGAGCCGGAAACTGAGATACAGCCTGTTTAAGTTCGGCGAGTGACCTTCGGCGCGCCATCCTTGGTTACGGGCATTTGTTATCAAGCGATTTCTATGAAATTTGGGACACACTTTACTAACTGCCATAGCCATAACATATACCAAATTCAGTTCATTTACTTAGTAACTTATCATTTTATCGCGCGATGAAAATTGGGTGAAATTTGGGCAAAATACATTTCTAGGAGACTTTTGTGGGATTTATGTCGGACGCGTCGTCATGCAAAATGACCAGTTCATATGATTGGATTTTTCTCAGATTTGGGGCAGGTATTATAGACTAGTAGGGCCACAATATATAAAAAAATCAGTGCATTTCATTTAATATTTTTTATTTTATTACCCTGTTAACACGAGTATAATAATTCTGTACAAAATTCTTCGGTGCAGTGCTTGCAATATATACATGATAACACACCTATTCATTCTAACAAAACAAAATGTACAACAGTATTCACCAGTAATAAAATCAGTAATAAAATCAGTAATAAAATCAATAAAATAGCAGTCAGCCCCTACCCCTACCCCTACCCCTCCCTGGCCGGCGTTGCTGAACATTTCCCCTCCCCCTCCCCCTACCTCTCTTTGCTGGAGGAGGTGCAACCTCCCCATCCGAAGAAGATTCTGAAGATTCCCTTACCCTGCCCCTTCCCCTTACTGTTCCTCTACCCCTACCCCTACCCCTACCCCTACCCCTACCCCTAGCTTGAGGTTCCTCTTGAGGTTCCTCCTCCTCCTCCTCCTCAGAAGATTCATCACCACCTAATTCTAATGATTCATCAGAAGAAGATTCCCTGTCCCTTCCCCTTCCCCTTCCCCTTCCTCTACCCCTCCCTCTTCCTCTAGCCCTTCCACTTCCCCTCCCTCTACCTCTTACTGGGGCGACTGCAGGAGCCTGTACAATGTAGCCATCCCCCCCCCCCTCCCTGGCCCTTCTTCAGGTACAGTTGGTTTGGGGCACATAATGTCTTTGGTTTCTTCGGTACAAAAATCACGAATAGAATTAAAAAGATACCACTGTCTGTATGCAGACAGTCCAGGAGAAGGTACAATGGGTGGGTTGTCCTGAGGGACATCACCCACATCAACAGTAAGCATTTTAAAAGTACCACTATCTTCAGGGCCTACAAATGGCCTGAAAGAAATAACACCAGGTTTGTCACTAGAAAATTCAAAATGATGATACCCTTTGATACCTGGAAAAGATTTGGAGAAAGGTGACAGGAATGCCTGCCAGTCGTACAATGGAACAAAAACAGTACCCCTTTCATCACCTACAAGTTGGGCCTGGTTGACCCCCCCTGGCGTACTGCGCTGCACACTGGCTTTTAATTGCTGAAGAGAAGAAACGTTGTCCCGACAAAATTGTTTTTTCAAGAGACCAAAGCACCAGTCGGGGGCAAACTTAGTGTGCCCAGTAATCAAAAAGTTAAGTGTAATAGACCTGTGCCTTCCAGTAAGGACACGCCACATCAAATAGGCCAAAACATACCGGTTCTTGTTCTGGCCACTACAATTGTCACAGTTAAGATCTAAATCTTTCTCCCCCAGACCATAGTTTTCAAAGTAATGATTCAGATAAGAAATAACTGCATTTGACCCCTTACTGGTGCAATGGCTCTCATCTATAAGGTAGTTAACTTGTCTAGGCATTCCTTCCATGCAAATACCGAACAGGCCTACCTTCCTCGGGGTGAGAAAATAAAGGGGACCTGGTTGCATCGGGTAAGAAGGTAAATGCACTTGTTGTGCAAAGTCAAAACTGAGATGTACTCGAATGTCACATGAGCAAGGGGCATGTTTGCCAAGGGGGGGTTCACCATTGTCTCTGTACGCTTCTTTTGCATCAGCACAAAATTTCTGATAAAGAGTTCTTTCGGCGGTTACACTGTCTAAATGTTTCTGCTGTTTCTTTAACTTGGCAGCTTTCACAACATCAGGTAAATTACTACTACAGGAAATGTCTCTGTTATTACGCTGGCACTCCCAGCAGAGGTCTGTCATGGGACGACTTGTGACTATTTTAGGAAGATACTTGCGCCATAAATGACCAAAAGTGGAGTAGGCAACAGCCCTATTGCCAGTCTCTTGCATGGCTTGTGTGTAAAGACGATGAACTTCAGCTTTTGTAGAACGGCAGGGGAGAATTAAGATGTCGTCTCTGTGGTGAGAAGATACTCTGCCTGGCAAGACAAGAGCATGTGTTTCGGCATAAGATGTGATGAAGTTGATAGTGTTCTTCAGGTCATCTATTGGCAAAGACCTCACAGCACGGTGACCACCACCCTGTCGTGAACGAGTGACCAGACCATCCTCAGCGAAGGATTTTAGCAAAACTGTCAGCAAGTTTTGGCTAATCCTAGAAGTGAAGGGAGAGAAAAGAAATAGAAAAAATAATTAATAATAATTTAATCGTTGACAAAGGAAGAAATTGAACATAATGCAGGATCTTAAAATGACAATACCAAAATATTGATTCTTAGCAAATAATCATGTTATTATGAATAGCTATCTAATGTTCAGTATTAATGGGCACCACAAGATTCATGATAACACTCACTTGTAAAGGAATTTAAAGGTAGCTTTGCAAATAGGCTTGTTATGCATCCTGTAGTGGCTCTTTGGGTGTTTTCTCTCTCCCTTCCACTGGCGCCCCTTCTTGGTTGGACTGCATCGATCACTGTTGTCAGTAACAGTATTGAAAACGCCAAAGAGTGCCATGTCGAGCTCATCTGAAACGACAGTATAACAATAATGTAAAAATGAATTTGTGACTGACTAATATCACCGACACCAATCTTAGTCTGAGTCCCTACAGTTATCCTACGTAATTAGTTATCCTATGTAATTGGGTAGCACGTGTCCTCATTATTTAACAAGCTACAGCTTAAAATACTGATTAAAATACTGAATGAGTATTATACAGGCATGTATAGGCAATGAGGCAATAGAGAAAAACATTATTTTGAAATTACCTCGATGGATTTGGTCATGTTCCGACCGATGAGAGATGCGCTGTTCCACAGTGAACTGGTCTATGCATGGCCCGCCGTTAAACAATCGGCAGTTACATCTGAAATGGACAAAATCCTAGATTTTAATTTGCCCATAATGACACAAACAAACAATGTATTTTTAACCCTACATTCCATACGAGACGAGTAAGGAATCTCAGACGTCCCAAGTAAATAGCTACTCCCCAGATCTCGAGGGCCTTAAACTCCCCACGCACGAACAACACCATGCGACTTAAAACATACACCAATTAAATTTTAGAACCTCTAAATATACCCACAAGGTATCTAGCACATATAACAGCATTGGATTATAGATTTGGAATGATTTCCAGGGATGTACATAGCATAGTTTTCAGATCGCGTCCCCCAGCATGTCAACACACACGATAGAAAAGATGGCTGCAGAGCACCAACACTTACCGAAACGTGGAGCACTTTTCCCGTTCCTTGTCCACAACTGCCTGCATGTGATCAATAATAAGAATAGGTTCTGATGCTTCCTCAACTTCTTCTTCGTTCGTCTCCGGAGTTTCAGGCTGATCAGGGACGTCTGGTTCTCCATCTGAGTCAGATTCCACCGTCTCTGTTTCCTCGTTGAACACAAAATACTCTTCGATGAGGTTACGCCATTCGGCGTTGTCGACAACACCTCCCAAATTGGCTCGAGCGATGCCATTAAGAGCGTCTGCGACGGTGGCCTCAGCTTCCATGTTTAAATAATAAACCTTGGTCCATTTAAAACTTTGTTGGAGAGTAAAACACGTCTTGTATCGTCTGGAATCGAGGAATAACTGGTCGCTTCGATTCAAATCCAAGACCACGCTAGAAGATGGCGTCAGCCGGAAGTTGATCTTTTAAAGCGGCTGGACCAATCACAGGGCTGTATCAACCCCTCGTGGGCTCCCTTGACGACCCTAGCAACCATTGTTTACGCCGAATGCACTTGGAGAGAGCTCTGTGATTGGTTTACTTACGCGGCGATTCAAAAGGGAAGAATCCCATTGGCTAGAGGAGATTCGCGGCTTTCCGAGGATACCAAATGTGCTGGGGTACCCTACGATCAAATGTCCATGGCGTACGAGTGAATTTAGTGAAAAATAGCCTTCGGCTCCTTTGTTTAAACCCATCCAACCATGTTAGGAAAATGTTTACCGGCCGTTATGAAGCGTAAATAATTGTTTTTGGTACAAAATATTTTCCAGTCTCAAAAAAAACATAATAAAGATTAATATTACGGGAAAAAAAGTTTTCGACCGAAAAAGTCCTATACCACCTTTGGAGCCCTATATCTCAAAATGAAAGTTGCCGACATGGGACTCTTTTTGATGGAGCGCCTCACATTTAAGAAAGTCTAATATTGTTGTGCGCGTAGCTTCGGATCTTTATGCTATTGGGCGGTGCATCGGGCCAGGGTGAATATATCTAGCTAGTGTTCATATGCATTCGAATATACTCGGACTTCGGGGTATTGCTTCTTATGATATTTAATACAGTATATTATATTTTAGGAGACGGTAGGCGATATTGAGTAGAGAGTCATGGTGATATATAGTAGCCGTAGGTTTCCGGTATGAACAACACAACACGATGAGTTTTAGTACGCCACTACTTGTGTATTGTATCTTATCCTGTACATAGATGCTAGGTTGATAGTCCCTTCTTATGTTAGTGTAGACATCGAATCATATGAGATCTTATGAGACTCCTTCCCTGTATTCTTACTGTTGTTACTGGCATTACTATCCAAGATTAGGGTGATATCATATAATGGTCCTAGCGCACACAGTGCGTCTAGTACATCTTGGTATATACTGCTTGTAATGCATATCTCTCTATATCCCAGTCTATATGTGTGTCTCAAGTCTCTCTATACCCAAGTGTTCCCCGTATATATACCCAGGGGGGTGAGTGTCGGGTATCCGCATTGGTGGACCCTTTATCCTATGATACCTTTCCCTCCCTCTGGCCCCTCCCCTTCCCTTAGCGCATGCCTTAGTAAAAGAAACATATCCTACCCTACTACCCACCCTACTGCCCTCTCGTGTTAACCACGGTTACTACAATATATAGAAAGTCTACAGAGAGTATATAGAGAAATACGAGGAGTCTATATAGAGTCTGTATACACATTGTGACGTATAGTAAATTATACTGAAACTATTCTTTGTGGCAATGTGCTTATACTAATAATAACATTACACCTATGTCCTGGCTCTAACTGGAGTCTGTTGTTTTCGGTATCACTGGGCTCTGAATTGATTCATATCTCCTTGTCATCTTTCAGGATGCTGTTCACGCTTACAGTGGAGGATTGGACAAAACACTCAAAATGTTCGATTTCAACTCAAGTACAGGTTAGTTTTGGGTTGGGTTTTTTTCAAACATAGTATCTAAATATGATTATAATATGTATTAGTCAACTAATACACATTAGATTTGAAAACTAAATACATTTTTTTAATTGGTTCCTATATATTTTTTTGTTGTAAAAAATGATCCTTGTGCGATGGATCATCCGAAAATACCAATTTTGCTGCTTATTTCGATATTAGAGTTCTTTGTTTGAACTGTATTTGACCTGAATGTAAACATTAACATGTTTTACAGAAACTGTAATTGGCACCCATGATGAGGTCATCAAATGTGTAGAGTATTGTCCGGAGGTGAACGTTATAGTTACTGGCAGTTGGGATTCCACAGTTCGCCTCTGGGATCCAAGAACCCCATGTAGCGCTGGGACATTTACACAACCCGATAAGGTAATTTATTTACATAGCATTACAAGCTACTCATGGTAAATTTGTATCAACGAGCAATTCATTTTGTCCAAGTCACTAGTCCACATCTTTCCCATCTTGCATTTGGCTTTCATAGATCATTTAAACAAGCTCTGATGTTGGGGAAAACATTCTTGCAATTTTCGATAAAAATGTTGCCGAATATTTGTTTGTCGGATTTTAACAGAATGCGTCCCATGATGCACTGTCATTATCATAAGACATGCGAAGTGGCACATGCAAATCCCCTATTGGCCAGCGCATTGAAGGTTATTGGTGACAACCTTTACGATTGCGCCGTAATAATCAGAGTGACTAAGATGTTGCTTAAAATAGTTTACAACAGCAAATTTATTGATTCTGATTGATAGCAATGTTTATTGCTATTATTTGGTACCGTATACTAATTCTTCATATTTATCCTAGGTATATACGATAGCTCTCTGTGGCGACAAATTAGTTGTTGGAACAGCTGGACGTCGTATTTTGGTCTGGGACTTAAGGAATATGGGATATGTCCACCAACGTAGAGAATCGTCCCTGAAATATCAAACTCGTTGTATTCGATGCTTCCCAAACCGACAAGGATATGTGCTCTGTTCTATCGAAGGTAAACAAAATAATTGCTTTATTAGTTACCCAAGCTACATCTCTGGATTGATTTTCGATGTGAAAACTTGAGTAAATCAGAATTAAAATAATTAAATCAAAATTTCTGTGTATGTTAGGTATAGTTCATTAAATAAATGTCAGCAACCCTATTTTTCGTATGGTTGCTACATGAACGACCCATAGCCCTTTGACAATCGATCAAGTATCAAGACCACCCTCTGGGGTATTTCAACTCAATTATTTTCTCATAGGTGGCAGTGTTAGTTGTACCACTTCCGTTTACTCCTAGGTGTCGCGTAGGTTCACGCCTATGCCAAGGACCCCATATTTCGATCTTCATCAGTCACTTATACAAAGACTTGTGGGTGATCGCTAATCATAATTTTCCATTTATTTATGGGGTTTCTAGGTCGTGTGGCAGTTGAATATCTCGATCCAGCTCCAGAAGTTCAAAAGAAAAAATACGCCTTCAAGTGTCATCGGATTAAGGAAGACGGAATTGAGAAGATCTACCCTGTCAACGCCATCTCTTTCCATAATGTGCACAACACCTTTGCCACAGGTGGTTCTGATGGCTTTGTCAATATATGGGACGGATTCCACAAAAAGCGTCTATGCCAATTCCACAGGTATGCATAAATATCAGTATTGTCATTTTAATGAAAATTATAATTATTTTAAAAGCCCTTAAGAGACATTAAATTTGGTTTTGAGTCCTTAAAAGTCATTGCAAATTGAAGTGACTTAATAATTGCTCCATCGGCTTCTTAATTCAGTTCAAATACACCAGAAAGCATTATTTAAGTATATTTTCAAAATGTCCCCAAACCCCCTCTATATATGCCGTGCCCCCTGGCGTTTTAGCCGAATAATATATCATTATACTGCCACAGGAGACTCAGAGTCCTTAAAAAGTCCTAATTTTGAGCATCAAAAAGTCCTTAAATTTCAGTCGCCCTAGTGATTGGTGTGGTTATAATAAGTTTCGGGGAAATGCGCAGGTTTTGTAAGAGACATTCTTGTCTACTCGATTCTGGGGTTATCTCATAAAAATAATTATTTCACTATTATCTTGCAATGGAGAGTATTATACCCATATTATGTAGCCCCATCAGCGCTATGTAATGTATCCGGAGTGAGAACCCCTATCAGTTCTTTATAAATTTTTTTTAAAAAAAAGGTTAATTAAGTTTTCCACATTTCAATTAAGCTAATCTATATCGGTATAGGTCTGGGTATGAACTGGAAGACCAGGCTGTCGCAATCAGATTTACACTACCACATTGTAAAAAATGAAATAATTCAATAATAAATTATAATATTTTTCCACTATATTGTGTTATGCACTGTCCATGTGTTTTTTTTTAATACAGTGAATTAAATTTGTTATTGTTCCAATTGGTTTTATTTTAATTATGACGCCCATTTCTATTTTTGCAGGTATCCCACGAGTATTTCTGCCCTTTCCTTCAGTCATGACGGCTCGATGCTGGCCATTTCTTCATCCTATATGCATGAACAGGGCGATATAGAGAACCAACCCGAAGATGCTATTTATATCAGACGAGTCTCCGACCAAGAAACTAAACCGAAATGATCTGTTCACTGTCTTATTTGAGTGAAGTATGCTGACATTGTGCGGATGAACTGTGTTAGGACTGAATTCTGCATGAAAACGCCCCTTTCAGAATAAATGTTTCTCTATACCTTGTAAATAAAATGATAGGGGATGCGGCGATTGTCTTTTAAGGTGAATTTCTAAAACATGTATGGATATTTCCTATTCCTTTGAATGTAAATAGAGTTATTATGAATTCCGGTGTATGGAAGGAATCCCAGATCAACAAATCTTTTATTTGCTGACACATAGCCATGGTATTGAGTCTAGCATTATGTGTCAGAACTCTTCCTGATGTGTATGTTGAATGCCCATTAGTTATTTAATATCCTAATTACAGGAAATCCTAATTTTTTTTATATACTACAAAATAAAAAGCCTGTAAAAACGAATGATCTAGTCGCCTTTGATTTCTTGAACGCAAATCGAAAAAATAAAGCAGAATACACAAGGCAAAATCTGTTAATGAGATAGATTTATTTTATATATAGAATTCACCATTACAATCTCAAATATTTACCAACGTCATACACTGTCATAATTTCAAATACATTGTATCTTACAAATATATAATTTCTGTTCTAAAGTCTCGGTACGACTTGATCTCATAAATAAATAAACTTGCAACTAAGATAAACCGCATTGTCTACATGAACATGTACATCAGACCATGTGCTGTATGGGTTTCAAGAGCCGTGATTTTGAACACAAAAAAGGGTCGATTTATGGAAGAATCTGAGAGTGGGGACTTGCTATTTACAACTATTCCAAACAGACAGACATGAAAACAACTCCAAATTGATGTCATATTTTGGACACTCAGCTTAGATGAGCATGAGTGTGTATCCGGAACAGCTGATTAAGCATTTTCTATTTTCATTACAAAAATAATCACTGTCAAGTAATTTTTCAAAAAGCCCTATCATATCACTTACAATGGGAAACAAATCGGAATATCACATTTATATTATTTTGCGTTCCGAATGAAATGGGAGGGATATTTGGATAACTTGAAGGTATCTGTGGGTCACGAAATTAATTTCGGAAGAGCAGAATTCAAAACTCCGCACGTTGAGGCAATATGAAGTGTTTGGGTCCTAACTTGAAATGAAACATTTTCTTGGATTTTCCAACGTCTACTTGGATGACTTATTGATAACGAGAACAGTAGATGGCCACTTACTGGTCCAGAAATGAGGTAGAAATGTGGCAAATTTGTGTTCCAATAAGCGTCCATCCATCACGAAATAAGACAACTTATTTTATATTTATTTTGTCTGTCCACAAGTAAGTTCTCCTCAGCCTTATCTTATGACTGGATATTTATGTTTAAACCATGTAATAATGATAGTTCAAGTAAAAACAACTATATATATCGACTTCGCTAATAAATTTACCACTAAATACCCATGTGTCATTACTTTAAGCATCTCTATAAAATCATGTTGTGAGCTTTAATTCATTTCCAACACATATGCAAAAGAATCCATGTAAATATAAAGGAATGAGGGTCCACCAGCACATGGTGTATTTAAACAACGGAGACCCCGAGTCTGGCTAATACAACTATGTTAAGGACTGTAGTACATACGATAGTTGAGGGGTAGTACAATAATATGTTAATGCAGGTAGAGTTGAACATACATGCATCTCACACATTCTACATCTACGAAGTCCATATTTTGGGAGTTATGTACAATTAGATAGTGTAAAATACGAGTAATGGCTTTGTACAAAGCATCAAAAACAGGAATCTCTGCTCAATATATTCTTCACTCAGTGACTTCTGCATGACCTCCATTTGACCTAGAATCGACTTCCAACTGGGAAAGTCAAACGGATTGAATGTAGTACAACGCCCTGATCTGCAGTTGCCTCCCTTCCTAACCCACCTTTTCTCTTTTTTAACACCCTGCTTTGTGCGCTAATCATATCATAATGAAATACTATTATTGCCCATTACATCTGCCAGTCGGCCTGAATTATGATTCAGAAACATCCTTATATTGGAACAAAGGTACTCTTTTTTGGGGGGTGGGGACTTCTACCTGCTACGTTATGTAAATACCAATAATAAATGATAAATTCCGTCCTCATGTAATCTATATAGCATGGTTTTCTTTCGCTTCCTATGATCTTTTAGTATCACATTGCAAGTTCGCAGGAAAAAAGACGGCTCAGTGGACATGGTTAGTTGATAACAATACATCCCTAATTCAGCACACGATAACCACTCTACTTTAAGTATACAGATACACGAACTTTAAAGACACTGACCATGAATCTATGTTGATATATGTGGAACAAAGAATCCATCTGTCGTTGTGTACATACAAGTTTTTTTTACAGGTCCTCCCAGAACTAAAAGACTCAGACGTTCGCATTTCAGAATATTTGGTACATTTCATCTTCGTCATCATCATCAGACCTCTCTACACAGATAAGCCAAACATTGATTGATACAATTCAAGTGCCCCAGTACAAAACTCTTCACCAGGGACGTCTCCATGAATATGTATTTTTAACAGAAGCTTGGTGTGTTTGTTAGTCTACATGGCAAGGAAAGATCAAGCGATAAATGCGATCCTCGGCGTAGCACGTACTGGAATTTCTGTGGTCTCTCATCTCAATCGCGAATGTTTCCATCTGTCTTCTCTCTCTCGTTTTGGCAGCGATGCTTAATTGATTGTTTTAATTGCACCATTCACAAGATCGCCTGTGTATATAAGCTGTATGAATCTTTGTCAACTTGCTATGGTCAGGTTCTCCGAGGTGTTCGTCGAGAAATAGTGGGGATTTGGTAGGTCCAAAACAAAGTTTTGCTTCTCATCTGGTCCACCTCTTTCTTTTTTTATCATGGGTGAAATTACTCTCAGAGTAATTCACTACAGGGCCAAATTGTCCAGCTGTTTTACAAAGTATTACTTCTCGGGTATTGCCAGTTGCATATGCGATTAAAATGATCCTTGAATCAGAATCAATACGATCATTTTTTCAGAGGTCACTCCAGCAGTCCACTTCAAAAGTCACCAATTCATATCAGAATTAATATTTTTGGCTTCAGTCTCACCGTAAAGTTTATATTTTCCCTGAAGTCCCCAGTGATCGCATCTAGGGCACACAAGAACATATAAAATGGATTTATTTCTTGTGGGTGTACTCTTAGTAATAATACATGTCTTGTAAACGCCTTGGTGTAAGGATTCAATTGAATTTCTTCTCTTTATACATATATAAGATATATAAGTTCTGTTCGGGCACTGCCTCGGGTCTTGAGTCAATATGCTCGAACTATTACTGTACATGAGGTTTCAGCTCTAGCATCGTTTGCAACCACACTTCCGGATGATGGGCATATCGTGGATGTATCTTGAACCATCCTGGCAGTGCATGCGAACTTTTCTGGATTTAATCTTTTTGGGCACACAGCAGTGGCTTCCACATTGGCCCTCACAACGCCTGTGCTTCACTTTATGCCTTGATCTGCATCCTGTTTTGGGATCAACGTAAACGGCTCGGAATTCGATGGCGTGACATGTTGGTGCTGCAAAAAGGTAAATAAAAATGATAGAAATTTGAAATTGTTGGCAATCAATTTTTAAATCTAAAACAGTCCGATGGGATCTTCAGAAAAGGGGGAGATGGTGTGCTTGTTAAAAATACACAACTAATATTAGAAGAAATAATTGAATTTTTTATGGGGAAATAAACGTTAATTTTGGAATTCATTTGGTGTTACTTTTGACTTGTTTAACGTTAAATGAATAGAGATGAATATAGCACATTACCTATGGTATGCCAGAATGAAATATGTTAGAAGATATTTGTGATATTAGAATGAAGGCCGAAAAAGCATCTCGGTAAGATAGAAGCTCTTTCCGTTAGAAGAATAAAAATAAAAGCCATGAATTGCACCCCAGCATTTTATATAATATTAAAACGAAAATACCTCGCATGCTTCGAAATCTCCACTACACCCATCATTTATATCTCAACTAAAATGGTTTTTTTCTATACATAAAGTGCACTGGATGAACTTAAAACCTGAAATTATATTATTCAATCTGTACTACAATTTTAACCGTAAAATCGATGACTATTTCTTTATGTAATGGGCGCTGAGTGATTTTTGTTTCTGAATTAAATGCATTTGGTGAGGATGTATCAGAGATGAACGTACCAGGGGTAGGGACACTACCAACATTGCTCCTTCTCGGTTTGGCGGGACTACTACTAGCGCTCCCAATCATGCGGCCTCTTGAGGAGTCACTAGCCAGCCTGGAACCACTTTCTTGGGACACTGAGAGAGCAAAAAAACTCGGTAAGGGGGGTGTTTTCAAGTATGTGATGTAGGGAAAATATACTAAGTGGATCAAATCCCACCAGTGAGAATTATTAAGAGACTCCCATCGGTTCAATTTCGAAGCTTGTTTTATGTATCCAATTGCTTAATGATATTATAATGATGATGTCTAAGTTTAGGAAGGGATATACAAAGCTAAATCTGAGTACTCCTTCCAAGAATAGAATTGGACCTGTCCGAGTTACATTTTCTTATTTTTCTTACAATATTGTGTATTTACAGATTTATAATTGATATAAAAATTTCATTGATGGTTGAAAGTGTTTTTCTAAACCTACATATGCAAATCTACTCTATCAACTTTTAAGGTTTCTATGTTTTAGAGAGAAGCCTAAGAAGTATAGTATCTAATTATGCACAAGGGGGCTATGTGGTCTATATAGCAATAAGGACCTACTGGAAGCATTTCATTCGCATTAAAAATACAATTAATGAGTTGAAGAACTATAGGAGAATGGTGACTATATAATGCAGGACACAGCGATACATTGCATTGCCTAATACTAGACTCCGTTTGCAATCTTTAAGACTAAATGTTCATGTGATAATAAGGGAAATCATTTTTTTTGTAAAGTCATTCAAAACTAAACTCAGAATAATAGTTTCACAAAGGAAAGACATGTCCGAAAACCAGAATACAGTAGGAAGTGACATAATCTAGCCTACGAGAAGGAACGAACAGTGAAAGCATGCCATGCAAATATATATATACACGCTAAGCAATATAAAGAAAATCTTATAAATTCAACTAATTTCTACTTATTTCCGATGATGAATAGAATACATGCCTTCAATATGAAATGAAACATTTCAGGCTTTAATTTAAAAGAAAATACTTACCCACATCACACATGGGGCCTGAATAACCACGCTGGCACTCGCACTTGTAGCTCATGCCTTTCAGTGGCTTACATTTGCCATGCTTACACATGTGAGCCTCGCAAGGATTGGCTTCCTCCCAGCGGGGACAGCCAGGGGTTATTTTATATTGGCTGTTGAAGGTTGATATGAAGTCCACCATCCTTCCATTAATGTATACCTTCTTGAAGCAGCCTATATATCAAAGGAAAACAAAATTCGTGACACCTTCAACCAACACAACAAAATCTATATGGCTTTAGGCATGAGACTGCACTTATTTAAAACGATGATATCGTTACCTCGTACACTTCTGGTTCCAATAAAAAAGGACATGCAATGCGGTGATTATACATTGTAAACGCTACAGGCAGGGGACTCCTTTACTCGTCTAGTATTTCATTGGAACTAAAAGGACATTTGCCTTTCATCGTTTTGAAGTCAGGAGAAGCAACACACTCAATTCTGATGATTGCACATGTCATATACGATATAGACTTGCTTAGAACCATTATGATTAAGACGCATTTTTGGGCATTAAAAAAATACCTATCCTCCACTGTGGCACACCTACATGAATTCGTTTCGTGACTTTAATGATTAAGACACGTACAGTACCAAATTAATCGACATTAACAAAAAATAAAACACCGTATATATAATATTTGACAAATCTTGGTGAAATAGTGCTTAATTATACTATAAATGTATATCGCATATTCAGGTGCTCACCTCCAAAGCTGTTGGCATGTCTAATGTGCCATTTTTTAATGGCAGAGTCCCGGATGTCTGCTGGCACACCGCCAAGGTAGAGTGGGTCGTTCAAGTCGAGTCTCTCGCGCTCGCCATCGTTAATGATGGTCTGAGACACTCCGTTGTCTAGACGCATGGTGAAGTTCTTGCCAAAGATGAGAAACTCCACTTTATGGAAGTCTCCGTCATTTATCTTACCATAGCTGAACATAGTAGAGACAGGGTAGTTCCCAATGTCAAATGATACTCGAACGCGTCCTCGGAATACCTGCATGGGTGAAATAAGACACAAGATGATTTAATCCGATCAGCTATAATGCGTATAAATGGATTATTTCATCTTTGCGATAAAATACGGTCAATTTACAGCGGTGATGAGATTTAATTAATTAAAGATTCAAATTAAATAATTAACTAGGAGGCTTCGAGGGACTTACTCATTATTATTCTAATTATTCAGTATCCTTAGTTCGTGGACGTTATATAATCGTTTCATTATTTTACCATATAAAACAAAATTGTCGTCACTTTGAGCGAAAAAAAAATGAACAATATGATTTCCGTGATGACATGAAAATTATCAGCGATCTTTAAAAAGTTTGCGCGTGTCGTGGGCACACTTTATTCTCGAATTTAGAATGAGAGATGGGGAGTAAATAGCTCAAATAATATGGCAAAATTGCATTCATTTTTGCAATCATTGGAAAATCAAATTTGATATCCTTCGCGACTAAACATTCACTGCCAATAAAACGAATCGAAAATGATATTTAAAAACTAAACGTTCCACGCGGTACATTTCTATGTCATCATGCTTGATTTGTGGGCAAAAACTTAAACAGTTGTGGATCTTCATTGATAAATATTGGCCATGAAATATTTTGAGTACAGGTCTGACAAAATGTGTTTTTAAATAAATAAAGGTTTCTTTTATGCGTTTTTAATAAAAAATTTTTCGCAACTCACTTCGACAGCGGCGTGTTGGTCATAACCTTGGTAGAAGATAACTCCTTCCCGAGCTCGCGTGGCTAACAAAATTGTAATGTTGCCGGAAGGGCTGTTCTCAAGAGACGGCAGCCTCACATAAGAATCGCTCTCCTGGAAACTGATGGACGTCAGCTTTTCACACTTCTTTCCATCGAACCCTAGGGATAAGAAATTCAAACTCAATATTAAGAAAGCTTTTCAAGTAGCTCTATATATTGCAAATGGGTTTTGCGCATCGGCAGTCTAAATAACCTTGGAGTGGCCTATGCATCGCTCTTTGACTGTGGTCAGGTTAGTTTATGAATATGTCTGAGTTAAATAAATAAATAAATAAATGAAACTCACTTAGAAAATAGCTGATTAAAAAAACACCAAGAAACTGGTTGTCTTAAGAATAAATGAATATTTCGGTACGTAACATATATAAAATAACCAGGTACTATAAGATAACATATCGAAAGCAAGGATGTTAATTATCTCAGAAATCGAAATTAAAATTGTAATCGATGCTACCACCAAATGAAAAGAAATGAAAAAAAAACAGCAATCGGAATTAAGGACGATTGGGAGAGGTAACATACGAAATAAAAAGAAATGAGTAAATGTGTGGATTTGCATGCACCATGCCATACATTTACTATTTCAGAGGACGAGGTAGGGACTTAATTCATTAGGTGCTCGTGACCTATATAACCCAAAACACCGTGTATATGGATCATGCCTGGCAGGAGGTGGAGTGGGGATATGAGAACCAAACTGTTGGGCAAGAAAAATACATGAGTGAATACATCCTATCATGAATCTTTTGGCTTTCTACTGCATGGTTCATTTAATCTGTCCATAGGCAGTGTCATAAGCGATCTAAAGCAATTAAGTTAACTCATGTCTGAGCAAAAAAACATGCACAAATTCCTGACTGATCAAAGGTGTGTACGGACTTAACTGGACATCTCCGTTTACAAATAATTATTCCAAGTTTTGTCATTGGATGCTAAATGGAAATCCAACTCTCATTTGGGGTCCTACAGCGAAATCTGAGATTACAATATGTAGGTATATATGATGCAGAGAAATGTTGAGAAGAAGGTGTTTTGAAAAAAAAGTCCACGGTTATTGTACGTAATATTCCAAATAAGGTATCCCCTTGAAATGAAACTGGGAGGAATAAATTCACTTCTTATATCGAATGAATTATCAAAGTTTGCGATAAAGCGGGAACTTGTGTTGCTAAAATCATTATAAATTATCTTTTTATTAAAAGTTCGAACTGTAATGAGAGAAGATACTCTTGAGAGGACACATTGATAAGACTTCTGTGAAGAAAACAAGAGGAACAAAGACAACGAACCGAGTACTGGCTTTTTCCTCGATACAGAAATTCCTTTTTGATGGTATGAATTTTGCAATCATAGATAACAAGGAAACCCGTTCGCCGATTTGTGGAGGGGTAAAAAAAGAGAGAGATTGAATTAAGCAGCGAGAGGATAGGGAAGCGTACCTGGAGCACACTTGCACACATATTCAGCAGAACCTGGAGGTTGAAAGCAGATCCCCCCGTTCTTACAGTCGTGTTCCTGACACACCGAGGTCTGTGGGTAGTACATGGGTGCAATGGGAGCGATCTCGCAGAAGGGACCCGAATAACCGCGGGGGCAGAGGCAGCGATACGAGTTGAGACCATCTTCACAAGTGGCTCCGTTCTGACAAATGTGGGCTTCGCAGTCATCGATGTTTTGCGAACAGTTCTTACCAGAGTAGCCAGCCGCACACTTACATCTGAGACAGAAAAATAGATAAATGAAGGATTTTTTTTATGTGTGTGCTCTTCAGTTTGGCCCTCTGAGCACTTTTTAGCATAACGATCAAAATATTTATTACATTTAACTTGATTTCGAATTAGGTCGACCTGAGATGTCTGAATACATGGAACTCATTCTCAAACTAGAGTCAAAAGCTAACTACGTGTTAGAAATACTGTGTATTTTTGTTGAAATATAACCAATATCATTCTCAAGAAAAAAATGCCTATTTTAATTAGATGACATACTCTTTATTAAGAGAAAATAAAGTAATTAATTAAACAATAATATTTTACCTGTAGTCCCATTCAAGGTCCATACATTCTGCTCCGTTCAGACAGGGGTTAAATTCAGCGCAGAAGGCGATTTTTTTCTCGCAGAAAGGACCTGGATGAAAAGACCACAGATTATTAGAATCCCGAATCGAGGGGAACCAGATTGATATACATATACGTGTACAACTGCATGTCAACAGACAACAGATTATCAAAAAAGAGTATAATTTTTTAATAACAAATTATCAAAAGAGAGTATAATTTCTTTATCAAAAAATATAATCATGAATTGGCTTTTTACCCATGTTTATACCAGAACAAAAGGAGCAACTGGATCTGCTAGACAGCCGATATGAAGGCAAAAGACATGAATAGCTTTAACAATGACATTATTTGGGGGAGAATATCCCAAATGCTGAGGTTTTAGCAGCCATCTATCATATGTATAACATTAATATACACGGACATGAAAGGTTGTGATTGAGACTGACCTGTGTAACCCTGCGGACACAGACAGGAATATGTCTCTACCAAGTCCAGACAAGTGGCATTATTTTGGCATTCGTGATCCATGCAGTCGTCAATGTTTGTCTCGCATCTGTCTCCTTCGAATCCTGTCGGACACTGGCAACTAAAATAGGATTAGGCAGAACAACATTACATACACTCCACACATAATATGGGATGTGTTTTTAGGAAAATGAGTCACAAGTCGCAAAAATTGGATTTTGAGATGTCATCATATTTGAAAAGAGGAGATTAGGGCGATTCTAATGAAAGTAAACATTAGAGCATCTAATACATATTTCTATATTTTAAGTTTGATATTTCCATATTTGAAAGTTTGCAATATTTCTGGGCAGACGATTATACTTGTAAAGTAGCTAAATACACTCTTGTTTTTATTTAATACACTGGCTCGAAATTTGGAACATGTATTCATACGACTTAAGGCATCTATTATCCTAAAAATGATTACATTCCCACAAAGATATCTTGTGAATAAATAACTTGAACAATATCAATTTTGCGACTTGTGACTCATTGTCCTATAACACATCACATATGATACATATCCCTCGCTCAGTAGCTTTTTTATTATAACAGGCAGGGAATCTGACGCTAAATCAAATCTGAGGAAACGCGAGATGACCTTTAGCAGAGAGGTACTATACTAATATCACCCCGCCTAGTAACTTCGGAGTTCATCGACCATAAGTCTTACTCAGGGCATGTAAACATGTTTGTCTTATTAGTGCTTTTATAAGTTAAGGTCATTCGAGGGCGGTTATATATATATTTAATTTACATAATTTACACTTAACATTAATCTTTGCCTGTGACAAGCATTTGATGATATTTCGTATTCAGCTTTTTTATAGGCCCCGTTATTGCCTTGGAATGCAGAATAGGTCAAAGACCAAAACATAAACGATCATTTAAAAAAGAGTAAAGAGACATAACCTACCTAAAGCGGCCGTAGTTATCGACCACTTTGCAGGTTCCGCCATTTTCACAAGGACCACCAAAGCAAGCATCAATCTCAAACTCACAGTGGTCCCCATGAAAGCCTGGCGAACATTGGCAGGAATACTCTTTGAAACCTGTCAACTCGCATGTGCCGCTATTTTTGCATGGGAATGTGTAGCAAATATTGCATTTCGACAGGATTGTAGGATCGCCATTTTCTGAAGTACAATATAGTAGGACAGCAAATTAATTCATGATATATACAAGGAGGTTTTTTAACCTCTTCCGGATTTAAAATTTGTCTAAATCTCATATCAGAATGGATGTTATTATATATGCAAAGCTAAAATTAAAGAGGGCTTTAAAGATATTTGGTTTTTATACAATTCGCAAATACAGGCAAGGCCCTCTCTTGTACATTTTTAAAATTGTTGCCATAACCAAGTACTGATAATGTCACAGGATATCAAAGATCGTGTACTTTTAATTAACGCAATTGGTGGATATTTTTTAAATTATTAATGATAAGCTATAAACATTTATTAAACCAGGGCTAATTCACCTCACTGGTGGTTCTCCCCTACAGTATCGGGGTTGGGCGGGGGGGGGGGGGGGGGGGCGGTACAATAACATACCGCTCGGCCAACCCGCATCCCCTAATATACAGCTCCATACCATCTTACAGCGTTAAGAATGTCGAGGAAAAATCAGAAAAACACCTACCAAAGCATTGGAAGTTAGTTGAAGGCGTTGTGAGGACCAGGTGTGAAGCCATGGCTGGTGGCCCAGCGCATTTAGCGATACCTGGTTCCTTGAAATCTTGTTTTATCCAGTCACTCAACCATTTCAGGTTGCAGTCACAATACAATGGGTTGTCTCCCAGAGCACTGCAAATAAGTATCATCTCAGAAATAACATGATGTAGCGATATAATGTGATGTCATGTATCACATATATAACATACCGTATATACAGAGAATAAGATAGTAGAAGAAATATCAGTACAAAACAAGGATACGGGACCAAAAATTGCCAGTATTTTGATATTAACAACGAGGATTAATTAAGAAAAACATTGCTAAAATAGAATAAAGAATAACAAAACTAAAGTTCCTCTTAGGCGGTGTAAGAAAATGGATGTGCCAAGAACAGATACTTACATGTGAGATAATATTACTAAGTCGTTGAAGGCTCCGTATGGAATCGACGACAAATCATTTCCGTGCAACGATCTGTTTTAAAAAAACAAGATATTCTAAAACAAGTGACATAAGAGGATATTGGAACGGAACGGTATGTTTTCGCATACGATTCCTTATTAATATATTTTTTTCTATGAGTGGCCCTTGATACAATTAGCATAATTGAATATGAAATATCTGGGGTTTAATAGAAGAAAACATTATTTGGAATAGCCTATGTATAATTGGATTATGAGGGACAAACGTAAAAACTTACAACACACGGAGTTCCTTTAGACCAGCAAATGTATTAGGTTGTATGCACTGAAGCTTATTGAAGCTAAGAATCCTGGAAAAGGAGGATAAAAAATGAAATGAGGATAATCTTCTTAATAATGATCTTCTTTTATGACTTCTTTAGACTTCAAAGCACTCGTTGATTAAATAGGTGAGGCGAATTCAATTGGAAAAGACGTATATATATTTGTAGCGAATCATATCCATGACACAAATATTTATTCACAAATTGCAATCATACTTACAATGTAGATAGAACACTAAGGTTTGCAAATGCATAATCTGGTAGGGATACGATTTTATTGTTGCTGAGATCCCTGCAAAGAAATTGAGAAATGAATTATCTGCATGGGGGGTGTGATTTTCCGTATGTCTTTGTCAATCAAAATCATTCGTATGAAATTGACTAAAAATCAGTCACGAGGAGTCACACAGTCCTCGTGTCCATTCCATACATTAAAATGCCCAAACCAGGCACTTCAAAAAGAGTATATAACAGCTTGTAATTTAATCAAGAAATGCAAAAATCGATCATTTCCCAGGATGAGTCGCATACAGGATTGTATTTATAGGGTGTGTCAGTCGTATAGGAATATATATGCATGTACAAAAGCATGAGGATCCCTATTTCACATGTATGTATGTAGGTAATACAGATGCGTTCTGTGTTAGTCTAATCGTTCATTATCATCACGAGCTATTCCTATCAGGGTTGCTGTCCCAAAACCTCGCAACACATTTTAATGTCAATAGGAGTTGATCCATGTTTTGTGGAAGAAGTACACATGTATGTATTTGTATTTGGTGCATGAATGCATGAGGTGACTAAGCATTAGCAGGCATTGATGCTATAGATTCATGGAAAGTGTACATGCACATGTACAAGAGTAACATATGCCTTGCACGGCAGTACACATTCACATATATAGTAGTATGCATGCGCTTGATGCGTGCAATGAGTTATTATTCAATACTTTATTGGAAAAGAATCATGTTCAAGATTAGAACACGAACAACCCATTTAAGATTTTCATAATTTGAGCAAGAACTTGTTCTTTATTTGGCAGTTTCATTAGGCTCTTGGCTTTTGGTTAGGAATTTGCCTGAAGGGTTATTAATATTATCTCCATACGAGAGGCATCATGCCATGTGAAGGAAATGCTTAGTGCGGGTCCTTAGATTGGAATTGACTAGTATTTATACACCAGTATTGATGCTGTGACTAAATAAAAAGGAAAGGAAGAAGAATAGAAAATAAGGATAGAAATTAATTAATATGAAAACCCTGGTGATCATTGCGCTTAGGTAAAGATGACCATTTTGTGTCTTTCTTAAACAGACAGGAAAGCCTATTTCCCAAGCACTCACAACATAGTCAAGGCACGGAGTGTCGTAAAGGCATAAGTTGGGATGTCCACGATTCGGTTGTTGCTTAAAACCCTGCAAGGGAAGGTCGAGTTTAGGCGGGCCAAGGAAAAATTGTATAAGCGCATTTAGAAAGGTTTAAGCTCAGTCCATTACTAAAGATCCCTTTTGTCCTTTTGGTAAAATACCTTTTGTTTCTCGATACATTTTCTGAAATAGCTTTTATTCACATTTGGAAACAACTTAAGATTTATATTATACCTAGATATCATCATTATAGCTTCATGATTATTATTGAGTAAATTTTCCCAATATGTATAAAAGCTATGCTATATGCTTAGAAATATAGCAAGGAAAGTATATTTTCCATCCCCTTCGCCAGGCATAACAGACAGAAATCAGCACAACCATTCAGATTTAGCGATGATTTAAAAGCAAAAAAGCTGCCAAGGTATTGATATTTCTAAATCTATTGAGGAGGTTTAACAACAATGAAATTCTACGGTATGTATTGTAATTTGCGTGTGACGTAGTTCCTCCCAAATATTTAACATATTTAACAAGCATAACTCGACTGGAGAATCTTTGTTAGCTTGTATAGGAACCTACGTTGCT
This sequence comes from Sthenelais limicola, assembly GCA_942159475.1. Lineage (NCBI taxonomy): Eukaryota > Metazoa > Annelida > Polychaeta > Phyllodocida > Sigalionidae > Sthenelais > Sthenelais limicola. The sequence continues at coordinate 30,769,046 of OW804094.1, read as the reverse complement.
TAAAAACTAAATGAGGTGAATCATCATGCTGTGGGTAATAAGAGGTAAATTATGGGATTCTTTGATTCAGAATCCTGCTTTTGAATTGACATAGAAGATGACAGAATTCCAATAGCTTTGACTTACATATTTGTAATTACAATAATAATAATAATTCGTCCTTTTTGACAGTTTATACTCAAAAAAGAATACTTCACTTGATGAACTTAATAAAAATCAGTACTTCAAAGGTAATATTGTGTTCCAACTCACATCCTTGTCAATTTAGTTAGACGTCTTAATGTTGGAGATAATTTAGCGATCTCATTTCCATCGAGGTACAGCTCAGTTGTATCGAGTGGTATATCTGGAGGGATTTCGGTAAGCTTGAGGTTTGAGCATCTGACTGTTGTGCCAGTACACGTGCACTGAGGTGGGCAGTAGGCTCTTGGATCACAGCTGTTTTCCTCGCCTACAAGAAAAATGATCTCATAGGAATAAAAAGGAGAATTCAAATAAAACATGGGAAAACATTAATCTTGAGCTTTGATTCATGTGGTGAGAAGAAATTTTAGGAGATTCAAGAACAGAGGAAAAAGTGGAACTTGAGTAAGAAAAAATAAAAAAATAATAAAGGTTTGACTAGTTTTGCATTTTCAGATATTTTAAATACTTATCTTCAATTTTCAGATACATGGAAATAAAGTAAAGCATATGGATATAAGATTTATAATCATATTTCAGGAATTCAGAAACTCTATTGATACTTTATAAGTGATTCTCAGCTAAAATAAAACTCCAAGTATATCGTCACAAATCTAGGTCATGCACAACTGATACATATCACTACGATCTGCAATTCAGTCCAAAACATCACAATAAATTTCAACTTAATGAAAAATATCCGTCTTAACCATTTTAATAAAAACATGCTGGGCGAGGTAAATGTAAGTGTAAATTATATAACTAAGTCTCTACAACATTCCCTTCGGACAAGCGCAGCGCCAATTCAAACATTCTACAGCAAAGGGAACATTATACATTAAACTTGGTAACCAACAAAACTACACCAATATCTTATATCTCAGACCAAGGAAGTATATATAACTTTCATCCAAAAGTAGCTGTGGCTAATTTCAAGAGTCATATATATCTAAATGGACAATTTTATTTCGGTGGGCTGAGATATGATTCTAAAAACAAACGAACGTTCATATGGCCATTTTTTATTTAGTTTTTCGTATTTCCAGGTGCCGAAGACAATTATTTAGTCTTTACAAGTGCGCATCGAAACATACTTTCAAATGTCAAGACAGGAAAACGTGGCCGTATGAACGAATCTATGTATTAATTTCATATTTTTCACAAACCATCTTCTTTTTCAGTACAAGCAGGTTCTTGTTTCTGGGGCGGCATACAAGCCCAATCTTTGTAAGTAGAGTTAAAGAGAAAAAAACAAATATGAGGGGAAGATCAAAAACCAACTATTAGTTTTCCTGAAGGCATTATATCTAGCATCTAAGCTTGGGAATTCAGCAGCCGCATCGCAATTACATATAACAAAATACCACAATTTATCGTACATGAATAAGGGCTGTTATATGCTTTGGGAGCGTCATCTTTTATGGAGAAAATTACTGATTGTATTTCTTTTTATCGTGGAAAAATGATATTTGGGAAATCGAACACATTTTGTTTACCTAGTCCCTCGGGTGCGCAGCATATTGGCATACTTGGATGGCAGCCTACTTCGTTGGTAGCATCGGTTAGTACTGAGGAGGGAGAGAGACAGCAAATGTTAAAGTCACAGTCAATGAAATCGCTGGTAAAAATAATGGCTCTTATAATCAGTGACTGACTAATTCAATTAGTTAGAGTGAAGGGTATTAACTTCGTTTTCAATCCGCCAGATGGCAGATGTGAGCAAGGAGCTATATGATAGCCTAACACCTCTCAATCGCACTATGTTCTTTTCTTTGAGAGATGGAGGGAAATGGGGCTTACTCGCCTGGAGAATTAATATGGGATGAAGCGATAGATATGACAAATTAAATAAAGACAAAAATCGTCTCAGGATATCATGTTTTTAATCGTCGTGTCCTAGCACTAATTATACATATCACAGTCGGGATGACTGAGTTTTCATATAGTATATGTACGAGTAGAAATACAAATACAATTGCCTTTCGGAAACAGGATACACGTAACCTATTTGAAACTGAATTAGAGAATAGACTTCTAATGTGGTGCCTGGATTACTATTCAATAATGAAAGAAAAACAGTATGGAAAGTGAAATGTGGGACAAGGATCTTACCCTCGCACTTGAAATCCGTGGATTTGAGATCTTGGATGGGCATCCCTTTCATTTGTTCCGGAGCGTAACATCTTGGATTTCCGGTAACTATGTTTTTCTTCTTCAACCACTCTGACAGCCAACTCAAGTGGCAGTTACAATTGAAGGGATTGGACAAGAGATTCCTTTTGTAGAAAATAGAGATATACATAATAAGTGAATGTACGATAGTGAATCCAAAGACAGAATAGCCTTTTTTTCTGGTATATTTGAATTCTATATAATGAACTGTTAGACTATAATTAGAACATGGTATAGTAATTACTTTAGAAATAGAGTAAACATCTATGGACCAGTATTGGCAATCAATCATAATGATTAATTTTGTGTTCCCAAAAAATTAATTACAAGGAATCGCAAATTTCCTCGCCTCTAAATTGTAAAGAAGCAACGGTGTATAATTATGTGTACGTACAGAGTCGACAGGAAGTTAAGTCTCTCGAATGATCCTGGCTGAACGCAACGTATTTGATTGTCGTAAAGGGACCTGGAATATGAAACGGGAAACTTCTTACCGGCCCTTTTCAAATTCGCCTTTCATTATAATCGTAGTCATTCATTTTCATTCTTGAGTGATTTTTTAAAAGAATTTGGACAGCACATTGGTGTTTTTATTCGAATGTTCTGTGGAACAAAGATACATTCAGTGACTACGTGTTTTAAATTGAAAGATCTTTTAACAACAAAGGGAATGGGGAAAAAAAGATTCTATCAGTATTATCAATTAGTCAAATACTAAAGAAGGGACCGGATCTTGACTGAATAACAGAACGAATTTTATTGTTTGAAAGAAAAGAAAGGGAATCACATGTCACATAAGACCACTTACAGCAATCTCAGCGACCCCAAATCTGTAAACGTAGTGTTCCTGATACAGGTTATTTTGTTGGTCCTTAGCATCCTGCAAATAAAAACACAACTCGCATTCAAGCCATGTGACAAAACCCTCGTAAAAACGAGCTCATCACCTTTTACATGGGAAACAGGCCGTATACAGGGGAAGGGGCAAGAGGTTCTTAAGGCCGTGAGAAATGGGTACTGGTGGTGAAATATTAATTGAATAAGAGCAGATTCAGCAACAAGTCATAAAACACGATTGAGCTAAATGTACTTCATCTGCTTGAGGAATCCCTCAAGGGAATGATGTATGAAAGGGAACGAGGTTGTCCTTATAAAGTATTCAATAAAAAGGGACTTAACTCAGCTTATTATCTGAGGTGAAGATATGACTCCCCCTGCTGAATACGCAATAAATATCTCAGTAGCTTGTCTTTATATTTGCCGAAAGGTAATACAAAGTGAACCGGTATATCACTTAATAAAACTGCTTTCCCAACATTGCAACACGATATTTGCGTGCGTCGGGCAAGTGCTATGTAAAGGACGTAATGACAACACACATGTCATAATATCGTTTTAATATTGAAGACGGGCTGAGACAGGGTTGCCGCTTGATTATCTACGGTCCACTTAATACTTATAAGAGAAACGTTGGTCCTGGGCCAACTCTGGATCCCTACTCGGCTGAAACCATATTGGGAATTTATTTATATTTCCCCCAGACATTGCTGCGATTCAGGGTTGGGAGGATGGGAGGGAGCCTCGTGGATGCCCTTAGACGCCCTGGCTATTACCCTTTCTTTATTTCCCCGTCGGAATTGCCTATTTTCTCCTACGCGCCGTAATGCACGCCGGCAATAAGGCAGGAATCAGGGAACAAATCAGTCACCATGAATCACAGCCTACCAAGGTGCGGTGCAGTTCCCCTGCTGGCGTGAGGTGCTCTCTCAGGCCCCTTACATCCCCCTTCCATCAATTTATGCTGCCACTGATACAATGTTTTCCAATAGGGCCGACTGTCAGGGTCCGCGCGCCACAGAGAACTGCTCTTGGAAGAGAGTAGATTTAGGATACACATCAGGGAGTGGCTCACTCTGCTGAGGGTGCCAAATCGCAACGGTACAAAAAGCCAGATAGGGACTCTATAACAAAAGGTGGTTAGCACTATATATCATAGATCACAGCTGCTCGACAGCTGACGAGGTGATGGTTCAGGGTTCGGAATAAAATCGACCTTGATAGCTAACCGAAATTGCCATTTTACCGCACCTATATCAAAAGAAACCATCGTAGCGTACGGTAGCTTACGGTTTTATGTCCCGCTCTAACGGGTAAAATATTCTGGAGAGTGCAAAAAGTCGCCTATATGATGTATGTCATCTTCGCTATCGCAATATACAAGATAAAAAACAGAACTTCCTGAATTGGCCTCTTGAAAAAACAGAGGCAATTGAAAGAGACATTTCCTGGAGAGAAATGCCGTTTATTGCCACACGTCTGGGCAGCCATTTATACCAAGCAAAACTAAAAAGGGGGTAGGCCGGGTAGGGAAGACTGGATATTCTCTTTTTAAAGTAGTAATATTCACCATTGGGATTCATACCATATGTATCATTGGAATATCTCTTTCCACTATGAATATTTAGGGAAGTCAAATGACTTTTTATCCCTGGGGTTCTGGTGGGGGTGGGGATTAGACGGTATCAATACCGAGAACTAAATCACATGAATATAGATGACAATTGGTATCATTCTATTATGATCTCCCAGGAGTGGCTCTAGACACTCTTAATATGGTCACATTACGTACGCTTATGAACAATTCATGGCTATTCATAGCAGAAAGCTTTAAGGAGAAGAAGGCAATTTAAGATGGGATATCGCAACTACTATTTTTAAACATGTTAAAGTGAGGAAAGGATACATGTATATTACATTTGGTACATATACAATGATGTTATCTCAGCTGGCTGTACATTAAATGGGGTGGGGAGATCCAGTGGTAAGTATAGAAGCAAAAAGCGAGGGACCATTTTAACGTATTCATAAAAGTATTCAAATCAAATATACAACCAATAACAAATACATGTACCATGTAGGTATTATTCATGTTTAAAAGCCATGGATATAATTAAACGTGTTGTATCATTCAACTTTACTTGCTTTTAGTGAACATTGATCAAATTCAAGAAAGAAAATCAATTCCATCACATGTAGCACAAACAATACATATATAACAACACTTTTCTGACAAAGGTCATGATTGAAATTGTCATCTTTTAATTATTATGGGGGTATACGTTCTACTGCCTAGGAAGAAATGCAGTGGGGATGGTGATACTTACAAAGTTTTCAGGGCAGGAAGGCCGGCAAACATTCCTGGGTTGAGAGAACCCAGGTAATTTTCTGTTAATTGGCTGGAAGATGAAGGGAAGGGTGTAAGAGAGAGGAAGATTGTAGAGCGTCTCATTTTATCGCAGATTTACATTTTTACGCCAAGACATGCGAGCGAAAAAGCGAAGATAAGTTAACTATTCTTATATTTATGGAAGCAATAGACAGCAATAAATATATAGAGAGGCATTACAAATTAAGCCATTTTCATTGATAGCAATTTCTTCTGAATTTCAATCGGTTACAAGCACGCATTTTTTAAGCAACGATTGATTCAGAAGGTAACTGAATTATAACATGGAAACGTCTTTCTATAATAGCGGAGGTATATATGCCGATGATTCGTGGGTTATGCGGTTAAAAGAGGGTTGTGTATAAAGCTAGGGAATTTATCGTTATAGCATTACCATATCAGAATGAAAATATCGGAGGCTTTGGTTTCATATTGTGTTCGTGTCTTGGAACCACTGGGTCATTCGTGACTACATATCTTGAAAGCTTACCATGCCGACGAATTTTACTCTGGTTCCTTTTGTTTTAATAACTTGGCCTTTCTTGCCTCGGTCACAGAGAAGTACTCTACCTGGCATAACATGGGGGACTCAGCACAAACATTGCCCGTCGCTAAGACAACCATTCACGCTGTCATGGCCGCCAAATTCAGGTGACCTCCCTCCTTTTTCCATACTAGAAAAATTCCATTTTCTATTCTCTCTGAATTTAAGCGAGGTCATTTCGATAAGGCTCTGAGTCACATATCCATATATGCCGGTCTATAAGACGGGATTGCATGTTTTTCAAGCTTTTCCTTCAGAAGATGGCCCGAGGCCAACTTAAAAAGAAACCTTTCTCTTTCGCGTGTTTAAGAGTAGAATATTAAATCGAGGTTAATACTTACAGATCCTCTAATTTAGAAGCTCCATCGAATGCACGGTCTTCAATTATTTCTATCCTATTATTTCTGAAGTCTCTGAATAATTGAAAAAAGATGATATTGAATACAAGGAGGCGTCACAATTCGACATGCAGGCAATTATTTAACGTTCAGTTCCTGAAATGAAAAGAATTGATGACGTGACCATGCAACTGATCCTCATCCAAGAGAGCTTTGTCTGATTATACACGATGACATCTTCTGAGAGTGGAGAGGTAAATTGGATTAAATTATTATAAACAACTTGAGACTAAGCAGAACATTGTGAGAATTTAAGTGTTTGGATTGTGAGGAATGACCATTAAACGGTAATGCGTCGTGGGGTCCGAAAGATTTCGTGGACAAGAATCTATCTCAGATTGGGATGACAAAGATCCAATTCATGACCCTCTCAATTTCAGATAATGAATCCAAGTTTCTACTTTCGCACTACCTAGCAGATTTTAACGAAAATGGTCTCATTATATTCAAGGAGGCATGGTTGTAGCCTTCAAATATAGATAAACCCGACCTCAAGAACTTGAAGAAGAAACGGATTTGGATATTCGACAAGAGGTATTATCATTGATCTGTTGGTATTTGCAAGAATGCTGTTTTGACTGAAGACAACAAACCAGTTGTTAAATAAGTGACATCTTTAACATTACCTGAAGAAAAATCTACAAACTACTGACAGAACGATGTAACGGAGAGGGGTCACATGGTGAGTGTTAAGATGTGATTTATGGTTGAGTCCATTGGTGGCGGGTGGTTTGGTGGAAAGAACACATGGAACAAATCAGACCCTCCCAACAGCAAACGAAGGTACCTCACGTAAGATATGTCTTCCTGAATTTGTGTGTTCCTGCATGCAAATAGACAGGACTAATCCTTTAACTCAGTGAGGTACCGTTAGGCCCTATCACCAAACGTGTCGATGGATCAGTTCACTGCCATGTACTTTTAAATTTGATTTTGAACAGGGAATATTTCCTTACATTAAGCGAACATATTCGCCGACATCATGATCTAAGTACGGAACAGCTGATCGTTTTAATAGCTTCTACCCGAATGCCAGGTGGGGTGAAATGTTTAGCTTGAACACTCCCTTCTTTCTTTCTTTCTTTCTATTTATTCGCGTTCATGATGGAAGAAGAGAATCTCCAGGGGGAAAATGACTTGCAAAACACTGCCGTTCGCAGGTAAAAAATGGGTTATATTTTCATATCCCTTATCGGCCGGAAGTTATGAAATGATATATTACATGGAAATAGAACAGTAGCTTTTCCCCTGGGGGAAGTTGCAAAAACTACCAAAATAAACACAAACATGTGAGGAAGCAATTGTTTTCTCTCATCAAAAACTGACCATGCGAAGAAAAAATGGCAACTTACACTTTGGCAAGATTTGTGAGTTTCTTGAATAATCCATTGTTTTCGATCTTCGTAATTTCATTGTCCGAAAATTTCCTGTAAGAGAAAATTAAACATGGTTAATTATTTTCAATCGGGTCGAACATTCTCAAATGATAAGAAAAAACTTTTTATTACATTGGCAAAATAAGAAATTGTGCAGGTTGGAACACTGGAAAAAAGTGCGATGTGAATTGGACGAGTTTGAAATTTTAGCTGTCATGATTGGATTAATTCACTGGCAAATATTGCCGTTCTATTTCAACTTTTCATAAAAGATGTCCGATAAATCAACCAGTGAATGATCACAAATGATCAAACCAAGGTTTAATTTTTGTATCGTATGATGGGGTTATTCGAAGCACGATCTCAGTTCATGGACAAAAAGCTGATTGTCTCCTGGCGGTATTTACACTCGGTTTTCTAAAAGATATTCGTATTTCTCGTGAAGACAATCTTGGTCAGATTACACAAACACATCTCCCTTAAAATGACAAAAGAGACAATGGGAATGCGCCTCGAAGAGTCTCCAATGTTTAAGCACCAACAAGGTGGTATCGTGGACTACACTTTTCATGTAATGGCATATCCTTCGTCATGCGATCCCACCCCGAACTCACGCAATGCAAAACTTCACAAGTATCAAAGTCAATATTAGCACTGAGCGTGCGCGAGGAGGGGTCCTGCTTCCTGTTTGAGACCTAAACAGATCATCAGCAACGCGAAGGAACAAAAAATCAGAGCTATTCAGATTATCTGACAGAGAAGTCAAAGACTCCAGTCGCCTTTGTTTTCTGGAAAAGCAGCCTTTCGGCTGAAACGCACAGGACATATGAGTGGATGGCAAAGACCATGTTCTCCTGCCAGAAAAGACAGCATGCACATCCATTGCTACGAGCAAATCTATTCTTTGCCACTGCAAAGCAATGCTGTGATCACAACGGATAATGCTGGCTACTGACCGAACAATCCAGTTATCATATTAATTTCAAAGGCTTTGCGACAACCTATTAGGTATTCAAGGCATGGAACGTTTCACCAAACATGCCAGGCATTTCAAAGCCCAAATTTTCCATTCACTAAGTCGGGACACATGGAACTTTTATGGGCAAACTTGGCCAGGATTCTTATTTCAATTTGAATCTGCAACAGCGAGCTGTCATAATAATCAAAAGCCTAAGGATAAGGAGAGGAACATCCTGGTGTTGTGTTAGACGTTTTTAGGGAAAGAGAAACATAAATAATTTGATCACATCACTGGATCCTCGATAGTCTCAAGAGGAGCCCGGAGCCTAATGTAATACTGACTGTGACCGCTGGACCTACAGTGATAGGCTGGCAGAGAATAGTTTCTGACAGCTCAGTGTTATTGGATTTACTGTCTCTCCCTCCACCCCTCTCCCTGTTTCCGCTTGGAAAGCATCGAGGCAATACTTTGGCATAATAAACAACCACCTTGAATTTCCTATCCATCCCTTGCATACAGTCTCGCTGCAATGTTCATGTTTGATCTCATTGTCTTTACCCACAGAAGAATACAGCACCAGCCCTGCCTGAAAAATTCGCCGGTTAACAAGACCCTATAAGCAAAGTTGGCATCTCAACTTGGCTGATTCAAAAAAAAGGATGTCTTGGAAAAAGGTATCTTGTTAGTAGTGGTTTTACCCCCAGGTCTGAGCACGCAAGGGCAATGTACTAATGGGGTTAGATTCAGTAAGAACGGTGAGATACGAGCCTCCAAGACCATGCCTATTAAGCGTCTGGCAGTGATACCAGCAAATGCTTGTAAAATGGGCTCAGCATGTCTCTAACTCTTTGATTTTCCACCCCACTTCTACTGAATCTACAGCCTCCTTCGGATTTAAATGCGTTACTAAAAATCATTTTATACGCGGAGCATATGCGATGAATTATTCATTTTATGAATTTACATCCATGAGAGATGAACAAAGTAACACAACACAGACGTGTAAAATGAGTTCCTCTATGTGAGTCTGGAGGAGGAGTTCACATTAAGCGGGTTAAAAGGAATGACCCGACCACACAGGTTACTCATGCTTTGTAACCCAAGGCTCGAGCCATCTTTCTCAGATGGGAACACTTTTCTTCGACATTGGTCTCAAATTTATGCCAGAAAGCATTTCATATGACAGCCTAAGGAAGCACATGACCCATCCAGGCTGCATTCTTGGCTGAAGAGGCACATTTAGATACACTTGGGAGCTATGTAAATAAATACAATCCTGGCCACGTGATTTACATGTAAACTTACAGTTCGTAAACACAGGTCATCGTGAGGACCAAGCATTGACCTTAAATTCACCTCTTGCACTATTAGCTGCATTATCTATGATCCCATTCCTGAAACTCTAAAATTCCTTTAAAAAATCCTTGTTCATTTACTTTAACAATCTACTTACAAGTGTATTCTCATTCATTACGGTAGTGTGGCCTGTTTTTACTGCTTTTGGAAAAAAACTGATTAGTCTACACTGGGATGGGTTGTATAATATTACTGACCTCTTTTAAAGCATAGTATATGGTTGTTTGTACTTACAATTCGGTAGTGTACATTGGGATGTCTAAGGGTATAGACTTAAGCTTTCGCCCTGAACAATCTACCACTGTGCCATCACAGCTGCACTGCTCCGGGCATTCCTTATCAATCACACACTCCCCTGCGTACTTTGTGCGCAGCTCCTCCGACCCTGGAAATCATAAGCAAATCATGAATTATTACACATGTTTATCACTCATACAATCGTCAGGACAAATATTTTATAATCAATTTGACTGAAAAATAGCCCCGAGGTTGAAAATTTGAACCAGACGACAAGATTTTATAATGCTCTTAAGGATTATTATTCGTTTTATATCAGATGTTTCGTCCCCGAGTTGACTGCATACTTAATCAGATACTTAAAGACAATCATAAATTCATGCTGGTTGTCTGTCCTGAAGTAGATTTGTTATTTGAATTTTACATGTTTTAAAGGCGGGGGGGGGGGGGGAGTAATGGGAGCTGATAGAGCAATATTTCACGCAATTATTATCATTGTATTCCTACTTGTATTGCTCAAACAGTACTCAACGCCAGTATATGAATAAAGTAACGAAGATGGAATAAGTAGATTCATTCGAGACTTGAGCTGAGTATATCTATAGACGTTCTCATTAGAAGTGCCTATATACTCTTATATATTAGAGCCTCATTATGCATACGTTTGAACGAATAGGTATATTTATGAAAGATTTCAAACAAAAAGAAATTGCTCGAGGAAAGACCCTTACAGCCACATTTGCGAGGATCGAGGAAGACAATGTCACAAGATTCACCACACCCGTCAGAAGGGTGTGGCACTGATATGATGATTAAAGAGATGTAAGACAAGATATAAAACGTGATGAGAGATACACATTCAGGATTTTGTACCAAACTAATAACTAAGTATAACGCCACCCCTCTCCACCTACACAACCAGGACATCAACAACTATACAGATCAGGGCAGGAGAAAAGGGCAACACGTTGACATGAATTGAAAAAGAATGCGCTACCAATATTTGGAAGTATTTGACAATATCAAATGAATTTGAAGACTGGAACCATCTCAGAGGAGACGTATCATTCTCTCTAAAATATCTCTAGTCGCTACCCTGAACGGTCCCTGGGCTATAACCACCTTAGGCAGAGACTAAAAGGATTAATAACCTCCATTTCGGGCCTGCTATTGCACTGCTAGTGTATAATCCCGAGGTGAGGCGAGATATATTAAGTCTCCGTGAAAACGTGTTTAGCAATTCGAGAGCAGTAATTAAAATTTCCACTTCCACGCAAATCCGAAATTATCAACGGAATGCCTACTCCAAAATATTCTAACGTGTCACAAGCAAAGTACTGCTTTAAAGGTCATTGTACATATCGTGTTCAAAACTGTTATTGTCATCACCCTCTCAAGGAAATACTGCAGAGAAATATTGCGATAAAACACCATTGTATATTTCAATTGCATTTTTTCATATATTTGTTAAAAGCACTAATTGAACTGCCCCGAATATATAAAACAAATTATAATTAAAAAAAAGCTTAGTATCCTTTATATATCAACTATATACAAACACCGATTTTAGCAAATCGTGTCGACCGACAAGTCGGTTGTATCGGCGTGGTGGGAACAAGCCTATAACCTTTATGGAAAATCCATGTCTGACAGCCATAATACAGCAATTTGTATATACTGCCGGGAAGGTTAAATGATTAATGTAACCAAGCAATAATTCTTCGCCAGAAATGGGAACCATGAGCGGGTCATATTTCAAGCAATACACAACGTCGCTGATTGAATGAACGTATGGCCCTCTCGCATTGACATAATGTCTACAGAGATTAACCATTCACTTCACTGCCGAAACCAGTGCAAATATGAACTCAGAAGGTCATACGCAAATTGTATTGAACTTGTTAAAAGCTCCCTAATTTCACCCTGCTTCTGTGGAAAGAGAGAGAGAGAGAGAATATAGAGAGGGGGAGAGGGAGAGGGGTAGAGAGAGCGCATTGTATGAAACCATAGGATGATGACATAAATTATGTTCCTCTGACGGAGAGCAATTCCCACTCTGTTGGTCCATCAACTATTCACATTCTGTAATATACACATAGCAATTAGTTTTTGCCCTTCATTGGCGGCACCATTGATCTTTGTGTGAATATTACTGAAACTTAAAACTTGAGATGTCTACATTTTTCAATAGCTTTTGCCAGAGGATGGCCCCTTCCTTCTATAACCCCTACAGATTATTTAATAGTCATGCAGCGTTCGGAATGACGGGAAATTTCTGGTGGGCCCAACCCCTAGAGGTCGCTGGTAGTCTTGGGCGGGTACGGGCATCCCTGCCTAACGGGGGGCAGTCACGTGCCATTAAATTCTCCACTTTGACGATAGGGGATCTTCGCAGAGCGGCCCAAGTATACACTACTGATAGCGGGGGTTGATAAGGTCAGATCGAAATAATACCTTGTATTGGTACAGACAGGCGAAATACTGATTGATAGAGTGGATAATTGGGATGGAGAGATCATAATGGTCGGGTGCACCTACACAAACTAGACTTCCTAGTCTTGTAAAGGGACAGGAGAACACTGACTGCAACACGGATTTCTAATCATAGACCACTTAGTTCGTACCTATGCACCCCCTTCCTCTGCCTAGGTAAATGTGTCCATAAATATTATACGTGCACCCCCCCCCCCCCCCCCCCAGATTTTTCAAATAAATGAGATCACATCCTATTGCAGTTGCCAAATATTCTAAATTTGATCTCATATAGTAACATTATGCCGCAGTGAATGTGTGAACACAGCAGTGTTTATATTCGAAAGAGGACATCAGGTTCAGATTATGTGGGATAATCTGATAAGCGGGTGTCGATCTATTCTTAGAAACATTTCCCACGTGCAATATGGCATTGGACCAAGTGTCCGGTCGCAGTCAACGTATCATAAAAACTGATCGGGTCAATCTTGACCCAGTGTGAAATCGCATAACCTTTGAACCCCATCATATTTAGTTCATTACTAGGGTGGCACCGACTGTCAAAATAGTGTAAGTGAGAGGTGATAATGACAGAAAAGTATGAGAGATCAGGACTTGACATTGCGATAATAGGAATCGCTCAACAGAGCCTATATGTGTGTGTATGTGTGTGCTCAGATAAATCACTACAGGCCGAGACTAGAAGTCTGTCAAGGTGAAACACATATAAAACTGAGGATCTGTAGTGTAGCTCCCTTCTTTTGAATTTAATCGGTACCACAATCAATTACCCCAAGCCCATTCCTGTTTCCTGTAGATCATCCTCATTGCGCTCGATTAGGCTACATTAACAAATTAAGCAGTGTTTGATCTAACGATAGTTTTTGCACGTCTGGCCACCCTTCTGCTCCTACAATACTTTTTATTTACTTTGCTTTAGATATTAGCCTAAAACACAATTGACAATATCCCCTTAATTGCAATTGAATGCCACTAAGTTCAACATGAATCATATATAAATAAGCTATTCCCAGGGGAGAGAAAGTATCAGAATGATAATTGATACTAACAGATAATGTCCCCATATAAGAAAATACCCAATCTTGCATCTATAGTCAGTGTGTCTAAAAGCTCACCAGGGGAAACATATGTCGAAGAGGCTGAGGCAGCACTTTCTACAGACTGATGCGCCGACCAGATTAAATGGCGTTGATTACCTAGCGGGAAGGGGAAGTAACTTCTAATGAGTCACTTATATTATTGCCTTAAGAGCCTAGAGAAATATCCAGAGATCAGTATTCTACTCCCGCCAACTTTCAATTGGAACGAAGTTGGCAGCATGTCTAAGTGAGCAAGACCACAACAATTTGACCAATGGGGTGTCACTCTAAGGGCCACAACCTCGTGACCTCCATGGCAACGAACACAGCGGCCCTAGCAACCAGCACTTCCTCACAGCAGCCGTTCCCGCTCGGGCTAGTGATCCCAAGACCACCTAAGGGCAATGTTGCCAACTCGTTCCAGCCGCGACCTTGGAGGAGGTCGGAGATTTCCTCGTGTGACCTATGTCCGCAGTAATCCTGGATTACTTTAGTATCTGTAGTTCGAAGCTCACGCCCACCTGTCCCCATTCATTAAACACGCAGATGGATAAAATGCAGAAAGTGTACATGGTAAATGTAGAGAGAAATAATGCATGGCGGTCTTACCGCATGGGATATGTATGTAATCTCTAGCACACACGACTTCAAATTATAATATGACAGAAAAAACGATGTATGGAAACACATGACCAGACCCTTACAGATAAGTGAATCGGAGAGCTCTGTATCAGATCCTCACAGACATGATATCATTCATTCATAGGCCTACTAAAAGGAGCCCGTGAGCAGCACACAGAAAACATTAACCCAAAACGATGTATGGAAACACATGACCAAACCCATGAAGATCAGTGAATCGGGAACTCTGTATCAGATCCTTACAGACATGATAATATTTCTTCACACTTCAAGAAGCCCGCGAACAATACACGGAAAACAATAGCTCAACCCTAGCAGGTGTATGCCTATATAGTACATAGATATAGTACATAGAAAAAACAATATAGATGATAATGAGAGATGGTGTTGATTATGAATATAGAATTCACAATACGATGCTTAAATATGACCCACATCGCATCTATATTAAACACCTGGGTTGGAACTTATTACATACAATATATTTGGTGGGTATAGTGACCGCTGTCCACGCTTCTTTTCAAAATCAATTTCCAAGTTATGATAATCCATCAATTTCCCTGGCGGCTTCTCTGCTGTTTTTAATAAAGCTACCATCCTAAGATTACAGTAAATTATAGGTTGAAACTAATCGCTCCAGGACAGCCATCCATATGCATGGGCAAAGTAAAATATCCTTCATCTTGCGGGAGATAACCTTGGCAAGGTGTGAAGTATGGATGACAAAATTAATAGGTAAGAGGCAGATGGAAATGTATTTTTCCTTACAACCAGTCGAGGGAGTAAAGATCGCACACTCGTATATATGTCCCACAGATATGATGTATGGTAACTTCTCCCGCTAACTGTCTACAATCAAGCGGCCCACTCGCTAAAGTGAATGGCAAGCCCCCGTGTAGAGAGTAATTTATGGTACTTTGTTTTGACGGCAGTGGAGCTGACACCATCATTAGCCCTGTCTGACGGCTCTAAGATCCAACCAACCTAATAGATAATTGATTACCAAACGAGCCATATGTCAAAGATACTGTGCTTCCTTAATAGCTGGTAGCTTGTAAGCAATGCATAATCACTGGCTCTTGCTACTCGCCAATAAGAGAGGTTACTTTAATTACATGCTACATGTAGCTTACAAACATGTTCGAGACGACCACCGTGATTTAATACAATAGATTATCCATCCCGTGAGCAGTAGCCGTACGCCTACGAGCTCCAGTCATGATATCTCTCGTTTGTAGGTGATAGTTAACTCAGTTTCGCTGCCTTCATTCCAGAAAGGCATGTCTGGTGTTCTATTCTTTGTGTGAATCAGACCTGCTTCAAACTGCTTTATGTAAGCGAGGGACAAACAGAGGGCCTACACAATCTTTATCCAAGTGTTACCCCGGGTCATCCCATATAATCATTAATTCAGCCTTACGTTTACATTCTTTGTATATTTAAAAGTAAAGGCATGCATAACTCATGCAAGAAGGGTAGAGATCCAGTTCTTCATAAATCGTTCAAATTTGTGACCAGCCAAGCAGAAAGGGGACTCCAGGGCCAAATTTTTGAATTTGGGTTTATTATAGATTATGAATCTGCGTGTCCTCCTGAGTCAATAACCCAAAAAAATAGTTGAATATTCCCAGAATTTGCTGAGATATGTTTTTTTTTTGTAAAGTTATGTCAGTGTTCAGTAGATGATTGGATTGGTTGGCGTGACTCATTTTCCTGTGACAGGTCACATGTACAAAAAATAAATATTAAAAGAAAAAATTAAAAACTGACGGGGATGTACAGAAGGGGAAATGAGCATTATAAAAGTGAAAGAATTTTGTTGATACTCCAAAAATGAGTGAAGTTACAGACTTTCAGAGTTACCTGCCACTCAGAATTACTAATATAAACATTTGTGACAGTGACGTCATGAATATGATGCGACTCCTAGCGGGAATTCCCAGGAACTATAACTCCCGCGGGAAGGTACCTTTCTGCTTGGCGGGTCACATTTCTAAATCAAGTGCACTTTGCATTTGATTTTGTTATAAGCCTATGAATAAATGAATAAGAAATAAGAAATATCCCAAAAAATCTTACTTTGGGAAATATTCCTAACCTTCATCAAAACCAAGAAGAGAACCCACCATACAGCCATAATACTTCCTACCTAGCTAATTTGATTTTTTTTAAATTACATTTTTTTAAAAAGTTACAATCACAAAGTATGATTCAGATCACTGAAATCTTATCACAGCATTAATAATCAAAGATATTCTGAAAGCGGTAAACAGATAAGCCTACTTCTGATTCGAAATGCCAGAGGTTCTCGAGGGGAATGGCTCACAAAACACTAACTATGAATCCAATTGTCTGTCTGTATCTTATGGACAAAACTGAAATCCAATCCCACCGACCTAACAAGCTACTGAGAAAAAGGTCAAGACGTTATTCTGATTTCATCAGAAGTAGAAAGCCTCACGACGGACAATTCACAAAAGGACATTACTTTATATCCCACCGATGACTTTCATGACTGAAGTTAGGCCAGTTTTACCATAATTGATGTCTCAATTGTCGGGCAACATACCTAATCTTCGACAGACACCATACTTTCAAAACCCATTCTGTTTGCACATTTCTTTTAGCTTATAGCTAGGTCACTTCAAGGGATCTCAAACAAGAGAAAACATCTTACAAATATACTGAGCCACAGGGATTCTACTGTCCTTCGAGTTCCAACTTTCAAGTAGCCGAAGGGCCAAGAAAATAAGCAGGTACACTGAGGTATTGTCTAACCCCTATACAGCGCACCACAAACCTAAGGCCACCCACGCCATTTTCTGTCAGATGAAAAGAAAGACATTTTGCTCATGAAGGCGTATACATCTCACGAATTCTGTTATATCAAACACTAACGACTCACTTTTTTCGCTATTCATTTGTATGACTGATGTCCATACTACATACTATTATGATACATGACTGCATAAGCAATGAAAAACATATCTATATTTTATGCTATATAGCTGTTGCAACATGATTTGACTCCATAGATAGAGGCGTATACACAAGGAATTATTAATACAATTCCATGGATGGTCCATTATGCAAGGTTGCACAGGAATGTATATCTATGAATATGTATCAGGAACCTCCGTTAGCTTCCGCCCTTTGGGTTAACCTATGGCACCTGCAAATAACGTACATCATCAGGAGGCTGGCGCTAGGATCAGGCCTGGTCGAATGTGAACATAATTCATTCTGTACACATAGAATGGCATAATTACATAGGGAGATCACACAGACGTGATACACTAAGCGTTTGGCCTTTCAGCATCCCACATCAGAAAGATGCAGATATTCATAGTTTTCCCCCACCATTTGCTAATCAGACCTATTTATATATATAGATACACACACTGTAAGGCAATAACGAAGCAGACATATAAGGAACAACCAGGAAACGGTGTGCAAATACCTCGCAGCGCCGAGCCCATAAATCTGGTGCTAATAAGAATTTTAAAAATGCCTAAATAAGTTAGCGGTCCCTCTGTTCGCTGCTAAACTAGTGGGGTTGTGACCATATTGTGGCAGTTTTTCAATTATGTAAGTATATAATAGGTGATTGATTGTCTTATTATTCACCTCTCGGCCTCCACTGTCAATTCCCCTCAGTTCCATTCGAAAGACTTCCCTACATTAGGATTATGACAAAAATGTTATATAACGACAGGAACGATACATCATAAATGCCATATAAGTATGCACACACATCGCTGCAACAATATGCTCCTTTTGAGCTTATTCTATATCCCAAATTATTACCCTCTAATACGTGTAGTTCCAACAAAATGCTTTTATAAACTGTTATAATAACGATGGTGGTACTATATATTATACACGCTCCAATAAAAGTAGATAAATGTTTGCTATTTTTAGACTTTGCGATTCGATTCTAGTAGTCCTCATATATCATTGAATAAGCTATAAAATAACCATAGAAATTAGAGACACATAATGGTACTGTAATTAAACAAAGGAAGGGGCGGGTGGTGTGGATGAATGAAATGAAAATGTCAATTCATATTTGCCATCGTAACAATCTGATATTTGATGCCGCTCCAATGAGAGTGATAAAACTACAGGCGAACAATCACACGGCACGTGGTCCACGTTTCACTCGGGCTATCCATAAAATTAATTATATGATACATAAGTGAAATATTGCATTTTTTTAATTCAAGCAACGTGTATAGGCTAGGCATGAACTTAAATATAGATTCGTTGATTCAAGCGAACAACTGTGACACCAGTACAGGAAAGGGAAAGTAATACTTTGATGGCATTATATAGGGGACTTAAACGAACAAGGTAGTTTACACCTGCTTGAGGAAAAGGCCATTTATGTCACAAATGTTTTGGGTCATTCGGTCAACCAAAGTGATTTAACATCGATGTTCTTCGTTCACTTCACGGGGAACCCAATTATATGGATCAGTGACTTGTTTGTGAACATGATTTAAATGAAACAATATTTAAACAAAATTAATTGGAAATCCTGGTTGTTGTTGTTGTTGTTGTTGTTGTTGTTTAATATCTCAAAATCGGTCCCATTAAGAAATATTCCCATGAATCAGTATTTGTGTCGTTTAAGAATAAAAAAAGAGGTACTCTGTGATTTTTGCGAGGGAATACCCAGAGGACACTTTTCATTTTTTTCTTTGGATGTGACAAACAGTCAATTCCTGGTCAAGGAGGAGACACTGGTTTTTTAATGAGCTGGATATTGGCATAGAGGGAAAGAATACATTGAATACCGTATGAGCTATTGTTTGGGATCTTACAAGTAATCACAAAATCACAAAATTCTACTGTAAGCTATAGCTATAAGACAATCGATAGAAAGATTCCATGTTTCTTGGGATTTTTGTTGGAACTGAATAAACGTATCACAACAAGATTCCTGTATGAAACGAAGAAGAAATGAGAGGTTGTGGAGAAGGTTACTTTTTGGATTGATCAAAGGTTTCGAATCTCTGTCAGGAAACATCAGATGTACCTCTGTAGTGAAATGTAACTCTTAAGTCAGGAATGACTGTTTAAAGTACCAATTCTAGATATCTAAGAAGTATTATTTGTTGCGTGGAAGAAATTTAAATGTAGATTCATACTTCTCTTCTCACCCTTCCTCTATTATACCTTTTTAAAAATTCTATTTCCCTTTAATATAAACTCCCAATAAAAGTTGGTGTCAAATTGAGAGAGGCCTACTGCTGAAACGTAACTCAGTGAGAATTATTGTATCTTGGCTATTACTCTGTTAATGAATGAAGAAATAAAGGGAGTTCATCGACTCCACTGAAAACGAAAGAATTTCTTGGCAACGATGACTTTCCCCCATAATTTCATTTTTTTACCGGATAACAATAGAGCCCAGGACTTTGCTGGCGGTGTCTTTTGGTTACCTTGCCAACCGTCAGTTCTTGTGACAGGCAGGCTCTCAGATTTCCTCAGGGTTTCACCCGTAGCCGTACTTGATATACCTCACACCCCTCACAGGCTTACCTCACAACAATGGATGCCAATACCCCCTATTATCGCCATATCTAAACCGGGACATGGTAACCCCTTAAGTATCAGTCATGTCGTCTTTTGCCTCATAAAAACCAATAATCAGAGGCTCCTTTACCTCAGGCCATATATGCTCCATTCCGTCACTGATAAGAATGGGTTCATTTGAAGGGCCTAGGACAAGGGAAGTGGGGGAAGGAGGCACTTAAGGAAATTTTAAGGGGGCTTGATGGATGGAAGTACATCCCAAACCCTTTAACCCAGGCCATCATGCACATGATCATATTATTTTGGACAAGTTGTTTCAATATTGATGTTCTTCACTTATGCCAATTAGAAGTATTATTCTTCTGCAGTAGTTGATGCGGCAGCATACATTTGTGTAAACAATGATGAATGAAGGAAGCCATTTTGTATGTGAGATGCAAAGTTGGTCAGTTTCAAAGATGACATTTGTATAGAAGTTACAATAAGTTTCTTTCTTCTCTCCCACCTCCCTCCAGCCCACCTCCTACCTTACACACCCTTATGGCTATAAATCAGTAGTATAGAATATTAAGAAACCATCATTCAAAAAGCGAACAGCGGTTCCGCTTGTTCAAAGGCATGCCAGTGTCAACAATTTAAACTGCATGTACTGATTTGATGCGGCTCGTTGGCCAGTTCTTACGAGTAAGTATACACAGGTAAACAATGCAGATTTCTCAGGTGTAGACATTGGTTATAGATCCTCAAATGTAGCACCAGTCGCTTATGGTGACCAGGTGGCGCCCTTGTTGATTTATTCCATCTTTAATCGTTTGTCCCTGAAGAGATCATGGGTCGGAGGAGAAACCTGATAGGAGCAGGGAGTCTTCCTGTGTCAGAGGGCATTTGGCAAGGCGGCCAGCTTCAACAGTCAAATGCCCTTGGGCAAAAAGCAATGATATTCGACGAGCCCAGTTTATCTGTGCCCTACCGTTAAAGAGGTAATGTAATTGAAGTTATTTCTTCATGACTACCATAATTCACGATCGGATGTCCACCTGTAACTACACAGCAAAACAGACCCGCCAACGCAGCGAGAAAATGGCATAGAGGAGGGGAAAGTAGAAGAAGTATTAGCCTAAATCAGCATGGGAATTTTTTGCAGCTTAAGTTTATCTCCCCCCACAAAAAGAACTCCAAGGACCGCAGACAGAATGAAGATTTGCGAGAACCTACAAATCCTTCTTTGATTGCTGGAGCTTTCCATAGTGTTATGAAATTATTCTGTTTGGGTACAAGCAGAAGCGTGTAAAGGCTTGTAAAAGATAAGGAGAACATAATCTCCCTGGGTGTAAGACGAGGCAATAAAATATGTTTTGCTTCCCAAAGAACATGTGTACCATCTCCTATCAGAACAACCTGTGATGGATATATGTACACCTGTCATTACAAGCAAAAATCAATGGAACAAAAACGCCATGATAGAAGAGCTATCTTGGGTAGAGGCCCTCCCTATAACAACATGTCGGCCTAACGACATTATGATGGCAAAATAGATATCACAAGTGCTAAACTAGGATCATATTAGACAGCTAAAATTGAGGTACCCATGGTAGAACTGCCTTAGCCCAAATTTCAAGAGTAATCACTCGTGTGATTGTGTGGGATTACATTCGCTCAGTCTCGAAAGAATTTAATATAAATGCTTGTAATTCTTTTAAACACCTGCGCATAAAAAAAATAAGAGTTGAATCAGATTGATGGTCCATGGCGCCGTGGGTTCTCTGGGATCTGGTGCACTGTGACAGCATGATTAGATAGGCTAGTACCACAGAAATACATGTGAAATATTGCCCTAGCGCATCTGGTTTCATCCCATTACCCATGTGTATCGCTGGCAGGTGCTACTATATAGCATATAGGTTGGTTGTGTCCAGCCAGCTTAAGAAGTAGTTTGGAAAAACATAAAAGAATTCTTCTTGGGATCAGTTCGTTGTGTTGGGCCCAAGATCAAAGTATGTGTCTTGATAAAGGGTGATGAAAGTTACATCACACCACTGACAAGTATTTTATATACAAACATATGCTCCAACTTAACTGCAAGGTTTTATATGTGTGTGGTGCGTATTGAGACGCACAGGCATTGTTGCCCTAGAATACGTTTTTACCAAAAAAACACTTCTGTACAGTTGTACTATCGGTACTGACAAATTTGGGGTTCCCCTAGGAGATCGCGGACACAGATCCAGGGGAGAAAAATTGTTTTCCTTAGTTCACACCGGAATTACTTGACAGCTTCTTTCCCAGAGAGGTCTGATGACAGGCTTTTGTGCAATGACTGATTATGTAGCTAATTAACGCCAGGGTGGTGTGTGGCGAAGTATTTTGCAACTTTCTCACAGTACATGTTCCTCCTCTGAGTGTTGCTGGGTGCAGCAGGGGAAAGGGGGAAAGAGAGGATGTGTTATAGTTGTAGGGCGTTCCTTATGAGCCTGACATGACACAATCCAGTTTCGTGTCAAATCGTAGCAAAATTCTTTTATATCCTTTCGGGGAAAGTAGATTCTCATGCGAAGGTATAATTGCCAACCAGTAGGAAACCATTTCCAACTTTTACAGTAGCTATCTCATAGCTAGTGTTTCGCAGTAACGATTCACTAATAAGAAGAGTGTTGTGTTTTAATATGCTAATCTACGGTCATTTAGCGATCCCCAATCACTGGTCTATTGGAGATACATTTGATTTTATCACCTCTAACACTATATGACTCTATGTACATGTATTCGCTGGCGAGGCAGAAAGGCATATAAAGTACGCTTTAATAAAAGCATTATCCCCTTTTTAACCACAAGAACCAGACTTAAAACATGGAGCATAGTCTCGTTGAGTCATCCACACTGCGGTATCTGCTTGTGTGGCCGACCTCAACATCTGAAAACACTCGCTTCTCATTTTAATGTGAGAACATTTTAGCTCTACATTGTACATCAAAGCCATGTTCTTGCGCTTTGGAACTTTTAACAAAAAAATCTGTACCTGCCACAAATTTTCAACAGCACGCAGGGTTAAAACCAGAACAGGAGTACAAAAGCAGAATAACAGAATTGCACCGGGCTAGGGACGACTGCCATGATACCCTTCCTGCATTTATAGAGAAACGGGTTCTTCTGAAAATGACATGCAATCCTACTTAGAGGTAGTTGCCATGGCCACCAGTTACGATGTGGAACTCTTTGATTGTCACCATTGAAACATCCCAAACATGGCCCCATTCATCCTCAATAATTACAGAGTGGACCACAGGGCTAGTGGCCCAGCAAGGCTGGCTTTAGAGACCCAGATCATAATGAGACTACACTGCTGGAGCTGGTGCTAAAGTATACACCCATACTTTAACATGTGATCTATGAGGTGTCCACGCTAAGTGAATGGTGCTGTAAGAAAACTCGCTCATTCAGGAATCTCCATGTGATTCATCGTATTCCCAACACTGGGATTCGCGGGAATTGCCACTATATAGATCGCCTTGCGTGCCGTGAAAATAAATAGCGCTGGTTAAAATAGCTTGAATTAATGTTTTCTCCTCAGAGGGCAAATAAATACACCAGCTTCTTGTATTTATGGACTATTTATTTAACTCCAGTTCCGTGTTTTACTGGCTACCAAACGAACTTAATTTATTGAAGGGGCCAGCATGTTTTCTAAATACACACGCCACTGCATATATATCATATTGATTCACATAAAAGAATCCACAAGCAGTGGAAATCGTTCAGTAAAGGGTCATTTGGTGTATCTAATCGACTAATGACATTACCAGCATCACAGAATGTCAGATCCTTTGTGATCAGTGTATTGCACTGCGCCGATGAGAAGTGGGGTACAAATATAATAGCCAACAATTTCTTCTCAAATAAACATGTCAAGTGGGCCCATATTCATAGAATCCACAAAATAGTGTAGTTACTAGGCCTAGTTACTGCTTTATTCGAGTCCAGACAAAAGATGCAGTATTGAGAAAGTGCATTTCGTAATGTTAAGAAAGCAATAAATCTCACAAACGTCACGTAAAAGCAATTTGTACAAATGGAATGTTTCCAACACCTGACGCTTATATCATTCATATATATACCTTATATCATATGTGTACACGACTGTAATAATATGCATGATATACATATTATGTGTGTGTTGGGGGGAGGGGGGTAATTAAGAGAGGACGATGAGACGGGAGATATATTTTGCGTATAAATGCTTCATTGAGAAGCATACGATTAATACTAATCATTGAGGTAAAAACCCATGTTGCCACTGAGAAAATCTCCAAATACCTCCATACTTAGCACAAATCATCGACATAGCATTAAGAAAATATGCTAATGTGGTCGTTCCTCATATAAAGGTGGCCTCAACAGAGCCTCCGAGAAATGATTGAGGTGGGCCATCCCACCAATATTAACGAGGCTGGGACAGTATGAATATCTCCTGATTGCCTTGAATTTCAACTTCGGATCTTGAATACAACCTGATTAAAAGTGATCGATGTTCCAACGATGTCAATTTCACTGCCAACAAGATGAGTAGACTAAGGTGACATTGAGTAACGCCAAATTCTGATAATCAATAATGTGTGCATAACAGTGGCCAATTCCACCAATTTGACAACATTT
Source organism: Sthenelais limicola (assembly GCA_942159475.1). Classification (NCBI taxonomy): domain Eukaryota; kingdom Metazoa; phylum Annelida; class Polychaeta; order Phyllodocida; family Sigalionidae; genus Sthenelais; species Sthenelais limicola. The sequence goes on along the minus strand of OW804094.1, from coordinate 30,744,188 downwards.
GGCCCCCTAGACCACCCCTGAATACCAAAAAATAAATTTTATATTAATCAGTTCATTTGTTATTTTTTATCAACCTTATATATATGTGCATTGAACTACAAAGTATGGAACCATTCTGATTATTAGTAATTTTTTTACAGGGGGGTCGAAAGATAGATCCCAAATATGAATGTAATGCCAAGAATAAGATGTTGAATAATGGTACATATTACTACATAAATGAAGATTCAGATTAGAAATAAATAAAACAAATATGCACATAATGTACTGAACTATTTTGTATTTGATAGGTCTCGACATAAGGGTGATAACACTTTTTAGTTTGTGAAAATATTCTAACTAGAAGAAAAGTTACAGCCAAATAACCATTTAGTAATGGTAATCATAATGGCAGCGGCAATGGTGACATGTCATTGACCCTCTGCCCATAATATATACACATTATATAACTCATTATATTTAGAAACATTCATTACCCTCGATTACTTTTTAAAGTTGGCTTGAATACTTCTATTGATTGTTCCTGTTCTGTTTAATTATTTAGAGGCAAACTCTTTAAGGATAAAGGTTCCAATATTATATATTTATGTTAGGGGTATCATTTCTGACATTTTGTGACGGCACAACGTGACGGCACACGACACAACGTGACGGCACACGACACAACGTGACGGCACATTTTTACAGCATTTTGCCTTAAGAATCATGTAAAAACAACTCGGAAATCATGGGTTTCAATCTACATAGATGGGTACCAAGCAATGTCAATAATAAATGTCAAATTTAAAGTTTATTATTAAATTTATGCCTTATAAAGCTCTAAAAACCCTAAAATATGCGTGACGGCACACGACATGAACTCTGGGACCCACCACCTTTTGCCACCATGTTATCTCTCTGCTATGATCCAAGAAAAACTCAAATAAATACATTTAATGTTTTTACATATATAATCCCATGCATTTTATCATTATTCATAATAATTTGATAGACATATATATTTTTTATTTTTTTATTCCACCTTAGGCACACTGCGTGACGGCACACGACATGGGGGGTGCCCCACACACACAAAAATTGGTTTTTGATGGTTTTTGGCGAAAAAATATTATTTTTGCATTTTTTTTTTACACAGATCATGTTCACGTAACCTACTGTCACAACATATAAAAAAAAATGTTCAAATTTGAAGATTATTTAGAAATTCAGCAATTCCACGGACTAATGGCAGTTTTAAAAAATGATTTTTGCCCCCAAAATGGGATTTTGAAATTAAAAAAAAAAAAAAATTGGACCAAAAATGCCAAAAATGTGGTTCCGCAGGTTGGTAGAACCATCCAATCAAAAAAAATTATCAAATTGATAGTAATTAATTTGATTTAAGCCCATTTTATCACTTTCCACGGTTGGGGGCCAAATGTTGTCAAATTGGTGGAATTGGCCGAGTACACTTTAATAAAAAGTAAAAAAAAAAATCAAAAATCTCAAGGGAGGGTATTCACCAATACAAAATTAACTGTCTACTAATTGTCATAAGGACGATTAGAAACTTCAGACTATCCGACTAATTCAATTCCACGTGCTACTACATGTAATATGTTGACTACTTAAAAACACCAGAATATTCTCTTCCCTATCACAGATCAGTAAATGTTCAATTTATAGGCCATGGTTATTTTCAACTCAAAATCCTGATCCAACATCAGGCACTATATATTCGGCATTTCATTAGATATTCATTCCGACAGGATCAGATTCCGTGACATACAAGTCCAAGAGGTGCACCCCATTGAAATGTGCAATGGCATAGAATGCAGTGTATAAACCATATCCCATATTGCCAAAACTGTGGTCGATATATTGTTGTTGTTAGCTTCTTCATTGAGAACCTGAGCAGGTCTGCGAGTCCCTCCCTGCCCAAGAGACACCAATCAGCGCAACAATGTTTCTCTCGGGTGCCATGGATTTTAATTGGCCAAGCGCCTGTCGCTCATGCCCGTCTCATGAACACTCATTGGCGTTTTTCACCACTTAAACATAATTGATTTCAAATTTAAACGTTTTGCTCTTTAAATTAAACCGCCCCGAAGTAATTTAAAAAGTAACCACCAAGCTTTTATTTTAGGCAAAATTAGCCATAGCCAATGCTTTTAATATCGAAATTTGGACGTTCAGTCAAGTCGCCTGCATGTGCAAAAATCTAAGGCCAGGCACAATGTTCCAGGCATAAGAAAGAGATTGTCATACATGGAATATGCGCCCCAAAAAATGTGTTATAGTCTTAATGATATCTCCACAATTTCGCGTGTTGATATTGTCAGTGGGCAAGGCTGGGAATTAAATGTTGCTGCTCTCTAACATAAACATTCCCTTGCCTCGGTAGGCCTTATTTCCCAAAGGCAAAATTGTCTTCGAGGTGGGTGATTGCTGCTCACACAAATCAGAATGAAATTGGCCACAGCGAATACCCGAAAAATCTCCAACAATATTGATAGCTATCACCAAGTAATTAACGACCTTGATTACTGAGTAATTTTGGAAGAAGTCCCGGCGGGTTTAAAGTCTTTTCCTAATCTCCATGGGCAACCGAACGAACGATGTGTATTCGATACGATAAATAACAAATAGGCTTCCTAATCTTCAATAATAATCTGAAATCAGCCCAATTTTGAGCTAAATAGCACTGTCTGTTCATCGGTTCTGACAGCATCTGGGGGAATTTATGCCTCACAGGGAAAAATTATAATTGGAAATGACTCCCATTGCGACGCATTTTTAATAGTTATATTGGGGAGCAATGTGAATGTCACAGCGCCCTTTCTTATTCTAGGACTAGGAGCTATTCGCAATTTGCTCAGAGCAAAAGCCCCCACCTAGACGTAACTGAAACAAGAATACATGCACCCCGATAGGCAAGAGGAACGACACGAAGCAATCGCAAGCATTTTATGGAGCCTTAAATTGTTTCATTATCTCATATCTCATAAAGATATCACCCCCAAGTTTGAAATAAAAATCCCGATAAAAGCCATTGGACAGAAAGCAAGTATCATAGGACAGGATTAATGGCCACCGTCTCTAATCCCTGTAGAAGGTGCATCTGGCAGCATTTATGGTTCTACGCTTCCCAGATGCCTCTGAATACCAGTAAAGACCTAAGGTCAACCCGGTATATCCTGCCCGGAGTCGCAAGGCACATTCACAAGATCAGGTAGGAATATTAGATTCAATGAAGAGGCTTTTACACGAGCACTGGTCCCCTTTCATCTTACTCCAATCACTCTTTTACCACGGCTCGAGACAAACGGACGCCGATCGAGGGTTATGAAAATATGATCATGGCTCGGGGCCATGCTCCCCATGTACAAGTCCCAGCCGCTTGGACTAGCGGCCGTGAAATGACAATCTTGTTTTCAGACCATTCTCTTGCCCATTCCCCCTCCCGTGAGGTACATAAGACAAGTCGGGGGATGCAGGTTTCTATTGACACGCTCAGCCTTCTACAGGAGTCAATCGGTACAACTCATAATTGTGCATCAACATGGTGGCCCATGGATGACAGACGCGACACGACAAGTTTTCACGCGTCTCTGCTTAAAGCCATTAAAAAAAGGGCCAGTGCCGACCAGTATTGGGGCGGATTCCTTCCCCTCTACTAGCCAGCAATCAAATAATAACTCACACTGCATACCCGAAAGAGGGATTTTTATACCGCGATATAGCTATGCTTTGAGGAGCAAGCCATGTAGCACAAATCCTATAAGTCGATCTTTGCTTCCTCCAACTGAGACCACTACAGGAAAAGGGTGGGGAGAGGTCATTGCCTTTCAATACAAGGCATTTCCGCGGCGCATTTTGAGCCGTCGCAACTGAAAACCTCAGCAAATATTCCAGCCATAAAACTTGAAAGGGAATAATATGGATATCCTCACATCATAAAAATGTAGAACGGGATTTAATTGAGATGTTGCAATATCGTGAGGGGCTTAGCTGCTTTGCAGTATGGGCAAGAATGTTGATGGAATTGGCACCAGTTTCTAAACCCCTCTTTCATGTGACCTGTATTGCCACATTTCCCCTTCCTAATTGATCATTTCTAACTAAAGCATGTAAAGGTTCTAGATACGAATGGACGGGTCGGGCTGTAACTAAATGTTGATGCATGAAACCCATTTAGAATACGCTAATGCATGGGCACATGTTCATTTCACAAAGAATATCTAAAAAATTGCATGTGATTAATTAACGAACCTTTGCACTTGAATTTGGAATGCCTGAAGTGTCCAATACGCTTGCGCTGCATCCTTCTTGGTGATTCGCACCTGGCGCCGCTTGTTTCTATAGGATGGGTATGTAGGTACTCCGACAGCCATCGCAAATTACAATCACAGATGAAAGGATTCCTTGCAAGGTGCCTAAAATGACAAAACACAATCACCAAGGTTAATCAACAGAACCATTTCTACAGCAAGATACGGAGACTCTAAACAAGTTAAAGTCAAAGTTTCACAAGGATTGAATTCGGGGTATATGTGTGTGGGGTGGGGGCGGGGTGAGGGGGGGGGGGGGCAGCAGGCCTATATAAGATTTGGGAGCAGACATGTTTTCTACCATGTCATTAGGACTCGGATACGTTTTGGAGAAAATTGAAATAAATACGATTATCCTACTCCAATGATGTACACTGAAAGCAAAATAATTACAACATTCAACTAAAATTAATAAGTACGGGATTGATATTTTATTGTGGCCATTAAACTAGGATAATGATTAAATTGTTGATATACGCCCGAAGAAAGTTGAGGGGATTGCAGGTGAGCACAAATTCTTATAGTATGAATGAATATGTTATAGACAGAGACAACTATTTATAAGGCACAAGTAGGAAGGAATTCGGAAACCGCAGACTTTGCAAGCACTCCATGAGCTGGCAATCCCTATCTATCGCGATTTCTTTTTGCAATCGGCAAAAACGAAATTCCTTGACAAATAAAATATCAGATGTTCGAGGAGAAATAACCCTGATACGTTTATCGCTCCAACAATGATGAGCTTGTTGAGGACTCTGGCTTTGAATCAAGAAAGGATTAATGTAGAAGATTACAAGATGTTTTATTCACGCCAGTAATTCCATGTATATGATACCCGTGTCTGCCCCCTATAACCCGGATCACTTCGCTCCTCTGCCGAGCACTCAGCCCCTCTACTTGCTTTACATTTTCATCACTTTGCTAGACACAATAGATCTATGGCCAGCATGCCAGAGAAACGGCATTGAATACTTTTTTCCCCCATATCAGACCGTGATTGTAGTCGAAAGCAGAAAGGCCCTGTGTTGTTATACTGGCATGTCTCTACCTTGCCACCGACAGAGGCAAATATCTTAGGCTGGAAAAGAGCTTCATCCATGGCAAATATCAAGGGGAAAGGTAGTATTTACAAGCCCACTAACTCAGCGTGAACGATATAACTTTTATCTTCTGTCTTAGCATGTTCGTAAATTTCATACTGCGAACAGATGCTCAACGAATGAGACAAATGTAAAATCCTATATATCAAGCAAAACCATAAAATATGACGTTGTATATGAATGATGAATATATCCAGAAAAAAGTGTAGTATAACTTATGGCAAAATGGGGAGGTTTTGTGCGAATAATCCAATACATCAATGTTTTTGTCCATCAACACAGACCAGCAAAAACATGATGCAATTTTCATTACCACATTTTAACGTTAATATTTTGTGCCACTGACAGTCAACAAAAAATGGTCGGAATTAAAGGAGAAGAAAGTGCAAAACAAACAAGCATCGTTCACGTTGGTTTATTCTTTCCTTTTAACAGAGGGACAGAGGAGGGTACTGAATAATGTTCCTAGTTTAATTAAGTTATGCTGTTTGACGTTCGCATTTCCATCATAAACTGTTTTAATTTTGAGAAACAGCTGAAACTCGATGAATCTCCTGGGCCAAGAAGGAAACTAACTACTTTAGAAAGCAATATTTTTTTTAGTTCAGTCTGGTAATCGAGGTTGGAATGAAAGAATGTCGTGCGAGCCAGTTATTTATTCTGTTCCCAAGTAAATGATTTGTTTTGCCTGAACATCAAACAGAAGAACTGGTGATTCGTCGAGCTCGTTTTCCATAGTTAGAAATAGGATTCATTCTCATTTTAAGTCAACTCCTTTTCCAAAATTCTATAACATAACTGTATCGACTTCCTGGAACTGGTGGTTAGATGCCTGCTTCAGGATGGCCTAGGTCATTTGAATAGAAGTACCCGTGGACATCAAGTTTCTTTGACAACAATATCTATTACTAAGGATATATATCACACAGCCATCCTATAGATGTCAAGAAATCTCTGAATAAAGGCAAAGGACCTAGGTTGACTTGGCTAAGGCATGGCAAAGAAGAAAGATTTAGGATCAAACGCCAGGAGGTCCGGTTGTATGCCATCACAAAACCACCAATGTTGGCTTTGCTTTATGTTCTTCTGGCTGAAACCATTCTCTCCTTTTCTGGTCACGTCTCGGTGCCGGACACGGGAAGTGACGTTTGTTCTCGTTACAAAAGCTGCGCAAGAGGAATGTGCAGTGGACATGCGCATCCATACGGGTGCAATTCTTAGCGTCGCTCAAAGCGCCAATATCTTTGTTTTATCCGACCCCAGCATCGACGAATACATGATTACCATGCCCTTACCCATGGGGCTAAAACAGATACCATTGAGATTGACACCTTTGGTAACACCTTAAAGAGGCCCACAGTCCCGGCATGTCACATCGAGGCCATAGAACGGATGCCGTCAGTCAGGAATAAAAACCGCGGGTGTGTGGCTCTTGTCACCTTTTATGTTAGACAGTGGCCATAACTGCAAGGTCCTTACAACCGAGCACGATCTAAACATGATTGATCACACGTCACCAAGGGGACATGCTGCTCCCTTAACATGCTACCCAATGGTCAATCACGGGGAGGTCTACCGCAATGTTTCCCCTTCAAATTAAACTCTTTCGCCACAGAATGTATTAGCAGTTTTCTTAAACCCAAAGGGAGCCACAAGTAACGGGACATCGTTTTTCCCTCACCATGAAATATGGGGTTATAATTTCTGTTGACACCGAAGAGTGGCGCATCTGGTGATCGGAGTTCTCCTTACACGATCTCCTAAAAGAAATTTTCTGTTTACTAAAATGTGCCCATAGCAATATATATCTAAGGGCAGTGGAGGGAAGGGGTAGGAAGACAGCAAGGACGCGGTGTGAATTCTCTGTGCTGTTTGCACTGTTTTTCCTTGGGACCCAGCTGGCTGCGTTGGATTTCCTAACACCTTGGAAGAGGGAATGTGACCATCGGTCCGGGAATATGTTACCACAAGGCATTGATCTTTAGGCTGACAATTGATCCCTCCTTTCCAGAGAGGCTCTAAAACCTACAATACCAATAGCTAACAAGGTTAATCCCCAAGATTATCTTACCTACCAATAAGTGTATTCATCAGGTCTGGTACCTAAGGGAAAAGGTTAAAAGATGGGAGAAGAGACCCTTTGGATGGAGAGATCTATCAGAAAGCCCTCTTATAATGTAGGCGCTGAGGAAGCCCTTTTATGATCGACTGCTTATATTAAAGCCTGGTTCTGGCATCGTGGTCCATCACACCTGCCCCTTGCTAGTCTTTAACCTTTTCTTCCATCGATATTTGGAGGCCGGTTCTGCAACAGCTTTCCACTATGGATCACATCCTTTAAGCTCGTAAACCATACTAAATTCCAGCGGAGTATAGCACATCAGTATAAGGATAATTGATTATCTTCCTTCCCTTCTATATACATTATACCAGTCTCTGGTGATATGAAGTTATTGCAGTTTAAGCTCAAATCGAATAACATGCCTATATCCTCTGCCAAGCCCCAGATTGAATCACAATCTATCCCCACGGAGAAAAATAACTCCATAAAAATCTCCCGTATATTTCATGAATCTACCAGGGAAATGAGCACACGGATAATAGGGGTATAGCAAAAATATGGCAGATTAGCTTACTCAAGCATTACAGTTTTTCTTCCACATGACATGAATAGCAATCCATATTTAGATGTCTTACAGGTAATACACATTTTTGTATTCTCTGATTCGACCACTGCTTGTTAACAGGTGCAGATAAAGGGAACACAATCCTACATTGTGGTGTATACATTACACATAGGGTATACATGCATTGATCTAAGTATCTATTATTCACATATTACATCCCTATGTAAATGCCGTGTCTTTTAATCTATTTACCTGTAAGAGGCTCGGCTAACATCCAACAATCGTTGTCTATTACACAGGTACACAGGTGAATATATTCTACTAGTGAATTTCAGATGGTGTCTGCGGGGAAGGGTGTAGGAAACTAGTGTTTTCTCAGCTGCAACTAGTAGGGCCTTCACCTCCCTCTCACACCAACCAGCCAGTCTCCTACCATAACAACTTGACGTGCAAAATAACCCTGATGGGGATGAACGAAAATCACCCCATGTAATATACATGCACATTGGGAATGACATCCAAAGTATAACCAAGTGTCCTGTTCATTCATAGCTAAATAGATGTAGGACAATTATTATGTAGCACCAAATGCAAGTAAGTAGGCAGTAGGTCATAGCAACACGTCAAACCAAAGTTGGCCCACTCTCGTGCATTCTCATTTTAAATAGCAGTAAACAGTAATAACGGCGTATGGCCCATAGCATTGATGAGAGAGAAGGGGCTGTGCTATTACTAGGAATGTGCATGTAGATAAGTTGTGAGTGGGGCGGTGGAAAGAGCTTGGTATTTACTACTCCTGGAGATGCCTGATACAGCGACATAAAAAAAGAGTTTCTATATTGAATCAACCTGTGGTTTTACCAATGTCTATGTAGGTGGTAAAATTGTTCACCTATCTACAACTATCCCATTCTACAGAAAGGTAGCCCTCAGCCGAGAAGTTGAGACTCAAAAGTGAGAGTGTTCGTTTCATAAAGACTGAACATTGTATTTAAGAGTGTCACAAACTACAGCAATTGTTTTTATCGATTTTGATTATAGATACCTTGTATTTGTAGAGAAGAACAAAAAGCAATGGAGTACGTGGTAGGTTTGAATGAATGTAATTGATCGCGAGTTGCTGTATGACTAAAGAACGGGGAATATTTGACAGGTACAATTCAATGGGATAACATATTCATATAGAACATTATAATTATAAAGAAGTGGTAGTTTTCTCCCAGTCCACCATTTGTGTGGCTGATCGTTCGAACATACCATACCAGAGTGACAACATCACACTGGTGATCTGGAGGTTGTTAATGAATATATGTGATATGAATGGATATGTGACCCACAAACGCTGCCTCAATAAGGATTTGAGAGAGAGAGAGAGAGAGAGAGAGGGAGAGAGAGAGAGAGAGAGAGAGAGAGATGGCAGCAGGGGACTCCAGGTTTCCGAAATCAATTTTCTGTCTCTAGACTAATTAACTTTTAATCCCAGAGTATAGAGAATAGTATATATCTCAAAACGTGCTTGATATACATAAGGTTAATGGCATACACAGTAGCTAGATGAAATTCAACAAAATCCAATACTGGGTCTGAAGAGAATGTAACCCTGCTCGCCTCATGTTAATTAACTTAATTAATAAAACTCATGAACGTGAAAAGGAAATGCTCATCAGGAATTACAACTATAGTAATTAAATCGATTAATTAAAGCACCAGAGGGACTAAAGGGAGCATTCAACCAAAAACCCAGACCGATTAATGCTTAACGCAAGAGACTTGCTAAGAAATGGCAGACCATTAAAACATGTAAAAGTCATCATTCGTTCCAAGTCAGAAAAGACCAAGAAAAAACTGACAGATATCCATATTAACATTATTGATATTACAAATGCTCTCCATGTTTTACAAAGTAAGGCATGCAATACCGACTGAAACCTCACAGATAGAGAAGTTGTAAATTGAAACGATTAATCAAATTCCTTATGCCACAACCACAATAAGGAATCTCCAGATATTCACTCGCCAGGGAGAGGAATATCTTATACCAGTACAACTCAACAAACAGAAAGGTCCTAGGCAACATTTGTCGGGGCTTGTCAGATCGGAGGCTTGGCTTTCTTTTACCTCTCCCGCCCGCCTGACGCTAAATTCTAGGTTCAGTAGCACCTGGGGTAACGTAGCGGAAGGGGGCACCACCAGTTCCCGTGTTAAATCTCTGGCCCTTACCCCCTGCATGGCCAATGTGGCATAAAGCAGAAAATTGAAATGTAGTAGTTGGAAGGGAACGGCATGGGGTAGCATGCAAAGTGGCGAGGCTGGGGGCTAAAGAGGTGTGTATGTAGTTAGCTTCTGGCACCCAAACTGGAGCCCGTGCCCACATCCCCCCGCATGGTCTAGAATTCGAATAGTGAACTTCGTAGCAGCAATATTAGACGCGCCAGGAAAGTTAGAGTGAGGCGCTTCATTCGCACTTGCTTACTATCATTCATCTAAGACTGATGTAATTTGCTGGGGCTCTACAGTAATATGATTGCTTCAGAAGTTATTTTTAAAACTTAATTTGTCGTAGCACCCGTCATTAGAGTTAATATGCATCGGTGAGCCAATGAATGAGCCTTTTTGTGCCGGGCAATACGATGTGCCTTGTATTGGATCGTTAAGAATACTATTTAATTGTTAAATTCAAGTCTTTTAAAGGAGGCAAGGCGCCGAGATATCATTTAAAATGAGGCAATCGTTTTCGCCATTAATTATAATTGAATGGCTCGTAGATGAGCTCTGCTAAGCCCGCGCTATATCCCTCCTTCCATATACTACTTGAGGCAGGTCGTAAGAGAGGAGCCTAGAAAGCCCTCCAGCCAGGCTAATTCCACAGGATGGGTGATGTCAGATTAAATAGAACCCATTACAGCTAGCTATTATGGATGTCATTTAACAAGTTAATGCTTCACAACTTCATTAAGAAGAGCCTCAGGTAAGGGAAGCCTTGGCATTGTTGTCTCGCAGTGTCGAGTGGAACTATATCAGCCTTGTGATCCCTCCTTGCTAGGAGAGATGGCTGGCATATGAAGGAGATTATAGCTTCTTTCTTATTAGACAGGGCCTTAAATGTGCACTTACACACTTCGAGTAACATACATACAGACTGAAGCCGCGAAATAGAGTACGTCTCAAGCCCTACTATAGCTTCACCCAGATTTATATATATAAGTATTCATGTAATGACTATATAGTCGTTCGTTCTCTTCTTTATACATGTGGTATCAATGGCATAATTCCCTAACGCTATAAAAGGACAGAGAAGTACATAACATCAGTTAGCTTTGCTAATAGCTTTCTTCTCTTTGGACAAAGAGAGTTGATCCCATGATAGCACATGTGGCACAAATCCAAAAATAAACCTATCTTAAAAAGAACCACACAGAATGTAATCCGCCGTAATTTCTGCTCACAAATACTATTGATACGGAAAACAATGGCTACGGTCTGTTTGAGGCATATATGATATAACAAGACTGCAACAGGCTAACACATTAAATGTTTTGTAAATTGTATTGTACCCAGAGCAGCGGCATATATACTTAAATAACACCTATAATATACTTATCAAATAGTTCTGGGAAGGATACGCAACTAAAATGTATAATACATTCTAGTGTTGATACTCGCCTCCAATTACTTCGTTGATAAGGCATTCAACCGTGCGTATTCAGAGCATCAAAAAGCTGTTGATACCGAAGTGACTTTAGGAAAGAAACGGTACCGTGGGATAATCAAGCGGACACTAGCTTTTACTTAAAGTTTTTTACGCCGAGAAAAAAATCAGAATGATGATTCATGACTAGTTTTTAATGCCAAATACTTTACCAGAGCACAAAAGCATGACAGGCGAAATGAAAATCGGCATTTCGGGATAAAAGAGGTGAAGGAAAGGCCACATAAATCGTTTTCAAGAAGACTATTTTTATTTGGATGCATTCTGGTACGTCCTTCTTGACGAGAAAGGGGGATTATTTAGCAGTATCATTATCTACATCAATCAGTCGGATTAGCCGTTTATCACCATTTTAACCTCGTGTGAACTGGATGAGTGGTTAATCCTCCATGTCACTGTGTTTAAAGCATTTGAGACATAGGTCATATCACGTTCAAAGGAGGGAATGACCAGTACAGCCAAGGTGTTAATCGTTTGAGTAAAGCTAGATTAGGACCACTCATATGCACTCGCGGGACTGGCTTTGCAGCTCGATAGGAAATCAAGAAACCCATATGGTATATGACGCACTCTAAGTATTCATACCAATAACTACGGCACCAATATATTAAATGAGCAGTTGGTAGCAATTAGTATGATGATGTAAATATAATAAGAATTATTAACCAGTGGTAAATGCTAGCTTTTGATCTTAATAATATTAGCTTCTATTTTTTCAACTGAAATATCATCAGCAATTATGAGAGAGAGAAACGTGATGTTATGAGCTTCATAATGTTTATATATTATGGTCGAAAGGACTCCTATGGCTAGATAGAATTTAAGGGCAGAAGTATCCTAACAGCGCTCGCATATATGCTGTATAAACTACCCTGTATAGATAAGCTCATGGCTATTTTATTAGCCGAGGGTGCCTGAAGGCACAGTGAAATTTTAAAATGTATGATCAACCCCTGCTGATTAGCATCCCAGAATAAATTGGAAGTTCACACAGGGGATAATAGCGCGTTTGTCGCAAGGAAAAACCACAGCATATTTGGTTAATGATTTCTATAGTAAGGTACAGCAAGGGACCGATATAAGAGCAAGATAAATGCCTTAATTAAACAGGATACTCTATTATTTCCATGTTCCATTACGACATAATCCGACTGCAATTAGCAATTAAAGCCAAGGGAATAGTGGTCACACGAATATGAAGCCGCGGCAGAACATAAATTCATCATCAAATGAGGAAAAATGATATCCATTGACGGTTTGGACGTATTGATCTACGAATAAATATTATACCAGGGAGACAATCACGGTACAATTTTCATAAATCTTTAGAATGGTATGTTGGCAAGGAGATGGAGGGAAGACACTGATGACAACAGTAAATATGCTATTATGTCGCTTTACGTACAATTAGGGGCATTTATGTCTGAGAATGATAATGCACGATGATTAAGAAGTGACAGAGCATTCAAACAATTATCACCAAAGCCATATCATTAATTAGTATTCCTTCCACAAGTTATTCCATTGAGGTAATCGGAAATCTCGATTTTATATAGCTCACACCTCAAGGTCGGTGTAGGATGTATTTCATCACATGTTGAAGTATGTATTTTACTCTCATCTGGCTCACAAGATTTAAGAACAAAGCCAGATATATGCATTGGTCATTCTTGATTGCAAAATAATTGAGAGAATTGAGAACCATTTCAGATAAGGGAGATCAGCGGTCATGAGGTTAATCTTAATGGTATTGACAGTAAAATGGTCTAATCTACAGCAAATAATCACTGTTGAATCATTGAGGTAAAACGAAGGTCACATGGTGATTTCCCAACCTATTTATGTTTGTCTAAATAAGTACCATCAATGCGTTTACTATCGTATCTGCATTCCGAGTAAACGCTGTAAAGAGAACATTTCACAGAGAGCACATTTAAGAGCATAATTATTCACCTTTAGTTCTAGATATTATTTGAAGAATGAGACCATTCATCATATGGCCTATAATTGCAAAACAATGAATAATGCAGTTCACTTAATCCTTTTAAACCGCAGCCATCAAGAAAGGTAATTAGATCTGGAGGGACTAGGTATAGAGCATCAGCATTTATTGTCTATGTTATGTATCAGCAGAGGGACTGCTGATTAAATTTTGACGATGATCTTGAATGATTGTCTCCTCATTTGATGGATGTGTGTAAGATTCAGATCGCCCAGTTTCATGAAATTATAATCAATGATACTTCTAACTAATAATTGAACACTTTCTCATCCGATTGTGCATTCGAAGATAGATAGGCCTTGATAAACAATGAATATACATGTATAAATCGACGGTGATCATAGTACAGGGACTGTGTATAGAGATTGTGTATTGAGATGGGCCATAAGTGAAAAAAAACACGCACATGCATAAAATACTAGACCCAGCGTGATGAACCAGATCGATATGACTATAGCGATCCGCAATGTTTCCCAATAACTGTATATGGTATTTAATTTATATCATTTAAATCATATTAGCACTAACATAATCACATTTCCCTTGTCTTATCAACACACCATAAATGAACTACGAAAAGCGTATGCCCATTTAGAATATATGTCCATGCGAGTAAGACATGAAATCAGAATGGAATGATGTAAAATGATATTTCCTCTGGAATGTGCACGCATTGTACTTTCTCCTTTGTAATCAGGTAATGTCATCCAATCTGTCGTGTTGTTCACATTTGCTATATTTCAATATGGACGCGGGAGACCCAACATCATAAACAGCACAAAGGCTTACTCAGCGTCATCGCCAGATATTAATAGACCGTCCACCCACCCAGAATGAATGCATAAGAAATGGGTTCTCAATTATGCATAGAAAAAAACACTATCTTCTTTAAAGACGGAACAAAAGGAACTTGTATGGCAGGAGCAATACCAAAAGACTGAATATCTTCAATACCAGATGCGTCGAAACGCATACCCCGAGATTGCTCTGACTAACATTTGAAGGTAATTAGGTCTATAGAGGCAATATTATTATAAAACGAGATAAGCTATCTTAAGCTTACCACGAAGTTTCCAGCTTTAATATAGGAACGAATATTGTTAAGACCTCACTTGGGATATGATGTACAATACAAGATTTTCTATCTGTAGAAAGGAGATGTGGCCGTATTAGAGACCTTTCGTGAAACGGAACTTAACGAGTCCGCGTAGGACAGAATTATAAGTCTGGACGTCTGATTAGAACCCTTCCCTTGACAGTGAAAGCCGGAAACTAATTGGTTTTGTCAGAAATCACTTCATCTCTTGTCTCTCGTCAGGCCTCCCTGACTCCCTGCACAGACATTTAGAGGACTTATCTGTGGCAAGAAGCGAGTCGTGCAAGTGCAATAACCACTGGAAGCAAACGCCTCTAGACTTGTCCCAATTCACAAACACTTCATTGCTACGTCGGCCCTAACTTTCTTCGGGGAAATGGAACACCATTCACAACCTCTTTCCCTAAGATAGGCAACAGTGTGAGAAGTACATAGGATAAACACATTTAGCGAACGGTAATTCAATCAGTAAATCAGGGAGAGTGAGTTTACTTTACGCAGAGTTACAAGGAAAAACTATATAAGTATAGGTATATGAGGTATGTATGCATGGAAATGCTAACATGAAATGGCATTACAGTCTAGGCCCAAAGATGAGAGACGTCCCTTCAAACGGAGGGAAAGCCTTTCGCCTCAACAGCAAAGTGCCATTATAATTCCAGTAAGACCGCAAAATGATGTCATTATATTCCCATTAGAACGCCTAATCATAGGCCAGGAAACGGATTAGCGAACTAGGGGTCGAATCACTGGCCATTCTTATCTGATCTGAGGGTTTGGAACTAGAGTGTCACTGATTAAACGAAAACATTATGCAGGCTTTCTACGGATTTCCGGGGAGCATGCCTGCCTAAAGGGGCAAATTGACACATTGAAACAAATTCTTATCATTGCAAAGAGGAAATTGATATATGTAGGTGTGAATTTGAACAATTCAATTGAAGTTATATCCCCATAATCACTCCTTGAGAGAAGTACTCCATATCCCAAAACCAGACCACCGAGGCAATCTGCACAACAAATGGAGTGCAAAGTGGCTTCGAGAATGGCTTCTGTGGCATGCTCTTCTCTAAAGCCATTACAGGAGATGTAATTTATCACTATACCATCCGTCCAATGGTTGATATTCTGACACAAACGGTTGCTGCTATATACTCAACTACTATACTTCAGCTACTGTAAACACCCAACACACGAACCCCCGCTATTCTAGCAGCTTCTATATCTGTATTATGGAGAACACAGGAGGACTCAGGTGATCATTGCCTCCGCAAAATGCACTACAACTGAAGCCATCCCATAGGATTGTGTGTAATTAATGCTATATAAGAGGAAATTAGGCAGCAACTTTTCGTCACTACCCTCGGGAAATCAAACAGGGCACCTGATAGGCGTCCAGTTAGTTTTCTCTCCCTAAACCTCTCAGGACTTTCACATGGGACATTGAAGCGGGTGTCTTTTATTTTCCGTTTAATTATGCATGGGGCAGCTGTAAATCGAAGAGAAGGACAATTTTGAATCCAATAGAACTTGATACAAGGAGTTGCTATCAGACGAGGTCAGAGACGGCTTCCATCGGCAAGTGAATCAGATGGAGATTGATTGCATACATTACCTAAGCCAAACATAATGCATGGAACTGAGAGATACTGGAAAAACAATAACGTTAATTCACCAGCGTGCTGTTGGGTCCAGTCATACCATTCCACCCCAATAAACAAGTTAAGGCATCTGTTAGAGGCAATGGTAAAGTTTATTATTGTTAGAGTAAATATAAGTTTCAGACTGTTGATACTGAATTAGACCATATGTTTTTTTATGTATAGAAGTGGCAGGGCATCAAATATAAGAACAATATAATGACCATGTCTTGACCTTCAAGGTTCGGGGAAATATGTCTAACGACTTGTCAGCCTAGGTGACCTGTCTTTGCTGGCCTTGTTAATTAGCGGGTCTGTGTAAATAATCACAAGGGAGATTCCCCTGAGCTTTAGTTACCAGGAATGAATATTTTGGTAATTTTACAAGAGGAGTTTTCTTACACAGAACAGAGCATCGCCTCCTATTTGAACGTTCTCAGTGTCCATGTTGCTGCTGATAAGCAACAGGATAAACATGGATACATCCTCAGCGACTAGATCATTATTTCAGAGATGAGAATTCTGGGACATGATGATGAAGACAACATTCCCACGACAAGCCTATAATATGCCCTTCAGCTCTTTGGACTATACACAAGAATGTTAGTAACCATGCAACAACAACCTGTAAACCTAAGAAATAACCATTTCCTAAGATGATGTTCTGAATCATGTGTCCTCAAACCACGATTGTTCTTATTATATATCAAACATGTTATTTAAAAGTGGTTATGCTATTTCATTCTATTAAATGAAAAATATGTTAACTGTCGGTCACACTAATCGCGGAAATATAACTGCTTTATGAATAAATAATTCAAATTAGGATTAGATTTTAGATTCTTGCTTAAATGCTATCATATAATAGATAACAAGTGCTTCATCATCATAATTCTTCCTCCAATACCTCACCATTTTACTTGTTCGGTGAGGATATATTCTCAAAGTTGTAACTAAGCGGTGCTGAGGAGACCCACCTTTTGCACTTTTTGACATGTATGGTTCAACACAAATGATTACATTAATAAGGATGTGCTCACATTACTACTCTCACCCGAAGAAGGTCACAAAGTGGCCGAAACGCGTAGGGAATAGCAGCGTTTCGTATTTCAACATGAATAAACCCTAGCCGGTGAAAACTAACTTGTATGTCAATCATTCAACGTCTCCATTAAAAGCCCGAAATCTTTCAGCCTGGCCATATTGGGCTGTATGCTAACATTTTACAAGACACCAGTCAACCCTTCAGCTACTATAGGAAGCACAATAAAAAGAGGACATCCACCTCACATGCGGACTTTTAATGTCTTTTTAAATTTTAATGTATATTTAACAATATCACCTTCGTGGTAAATGTATATCTCTTAAACTAGTCACTTCCCTACAAAACACAAAGTATTAAAGAGGAAATCCACTCTCCTTCACACAAAACGAAAACAAAACACGAATCTCCCAGCATACTGTTTCAATCCAAGGAAACACAGTATGATCACCAGAAATCGTGTAAAAAATAGTATTTTTAAAATTTCAAAACGAAAATTTCATCTGATATTTTCTGAATGCATATTTATTTGTAACATTGAAAGAATCTACTAGCCTACTCTTGGAAACGATATACTCCCCAACAAGCTGGGAAGTAGGCTGATTAAATTTGCTTTGTGGATCATTTCCAAAGATTTTGAGGTCGATCGATATTATGCATTATAAGCCAGAAGCCTGTGACCAACTAGTGTGTAGGATTCTACAATGGTTTTTTATCATTTCTATTGGATGGTGCATGGGGGCATATTAGTGAAGACAGATGAAAAGGAGACAAACGAGACACCCAATGGCCTATAGGAGAAAGAAAATCCTCTACTCAGGCCCATGGAGCCATAGGACATCAGAATACGAGCTTTTCCTGAACCATCCCGGCGAGGAATGATTAAATGCACACCGTCTAGACAAACCATTCGAATACATAGCGAGATGTCTAGCAGAATATTTGCGACTTGTTAATGCAAAGCTCAAGATGGTATCGCGTAACCAAGCTACATCAACCCAAGATAGACTACCAAGCAGTTGGTTTCTGAGGTCAGTATGAATACATATATAGATCTATTGCAGCAAATAACATCCATGTATATATGTTGTATATAATTAATAGATAATCATCTTGAAAGAAAACAGATGGCATCAAATAGTGAGAAAGAAATCTGGCTCGATTCACAATTGAACTGGCAATAATCATGAGCTTTCTCCAGTGCCACGCGATAGTGCAGTAGCACGCGCGCTTAAAGAGGTGCCGGAAGTGGATTGGTAGTCACCGGAAGTTAATCGGTATTCACAGGAAGTTGATTGTTATTCTGGGCCTGCGCACAAAGAGGCGTCAATGGCTCTCAGCCTGATGCGTCAGTGAATGGCAGTGGGGGCGCTAAGTGGATAGGTCTACAGGGCCCCGGCTGATACATTAAAGCACTGCCACAAACTGACCGCTAAATAACCACACGCCTAATGGAATTCTCAATCTAGAAAGAAGAAATCTGGTCCGTCCAGATTCTCCTCGCACGACCCCATAATCTTAGGAGATGAGCCCCTGCAATGGCTACTGCAAAAGAGAATATATTTCTCCTCTACAGATTCAATTGTGGCACCCATTTGCTAAAACCTACGACAAATGACCATTATATTGCTCCCGCAGAACAGGTTTTGAGTTTTTAGATTTACTTTCAATGTCGTCACATAGTGATGAACCTGTCAGAAGACTTACTTTTTAGCAGAAAGAGAGAATTGGAAACATTTCCAGTAGATGTGAAGTGGTATGGCGCGAACAGAGCCGACACACCCATGCACTATATTGATATGTTGGCAATTTACATTTTTAAAAAGTGTACCTCACCTTGTGCAGTCCAGAAAGTGGCTTTTGATATCAATAGGCTAACTCTCACCTTTCTCCCATGGCGCCAGCTTTTATCACACCATAATATTTCGTTCAGTACTTTTTCTATCGCCTACGGTTGTGAGCGGAGCAGTTCCTGTCTGTATCACTCAACGGCTTATAAGTTGAGGGTAAGATAACATTATGAGAGAGAAACAAGCCTTGAAGGTGTTGTAAGCCAGAAATCAACACTCGCATTGGTCCCTCCCATATAGACCCCACACAGCATAAGCACCAGGGAAGGAAATCAGGGAGGCCTTTGACAAATCCCTTGAATTTGGTGCTGAGAAGCCAGAGGGCGAGTTGAAAGAGGTGAAGGAAGCTGCGGTATTTACAATCAGGCAGTTGATTCAACCAATAGGCCCCCTACAGGCAGAAATTCAGGTGAGGCTCGTGTAAAGCAGCAAGTCCCACCTCTCCCAAAAAGCTCACCCACCTGTCCGTCACAAGGACAACACATCATTTTGACTACACTTCCCTTGGGCCTGTTCAGGGGCTTGTCATTGCCGCCATTCAAGCATATCCGGGGATTGGGCCGCCCAACAATTTCGGCGGCAACATTTCATATTACAGACACCCTGCAGGTTAACTCGGTGTTCACAATCATCGTAAAACAGTCTTCCAGCAGGCTTATTCCCCACTTAGCAAAATAGTTGACAGCGAGACTGTGTATATGTAGTACCTTAAGCATAAGAACAGGGAATTTATTGCAATTTGCAGCTTTTGCCACTCCATCTAAAACGTGGTAGAAAGCCTTCCTACGCATACGAATTCCCGCTTGCGCCTGAAGCATGTTTAATCCAACCTCAATATGTCTCCCTGGATTAATTTAAGTATGTACTTATTGCCAGTCGTTTCTCAGAGGTAAAAACAGGGCGATAATAGAAAAAGTTGGGATACTTTTATTACCTTGAGTGGCAAAAGTCGACCATCACGATTCCCAGTTTGTGTACGATCCCAAATATGGCAGGATTGATTTCATTCGTAAGATTGAGTAGCTCCATTGGAGGAAAAAATGGAGGAGCTCATATGGATGTAAGGTAGTTGGGGATGATGAATTACACTGTAGCACAATGGACGCAAATCACTCAGCCCCTGCGCGCTGATTGGCTGGCCCCTTTTATTAAGGTCTCACAATAACGAATAAGCAGCGGTTCGTGAAGAGTCAGTAGTCACCGGGAGACTATCTACATGTGGCCACAGTCCTAAACACCTTCATTACTACGCTAACTCTCACCTTAATGTATATGCTGTACCCATGTGATCGCAGCTCTATGTTATCTGCCCTAGTCAGATACATTCCTGTCCTGGGAAGTGTTGGTACTTTCAAAAGCAGGCTCCGTTTCCATTGTGAGTTTGATATCTATGAGTTGGGTAGAGCCTGTCCCGAAGATATTACCGGGCGTTGGAGAGTGTTATTGGATTCCTAATACAGCAGGAAAAGCCGCAACTTGTGGACATAAAACCAATCCGGATTCCAGTCCACGACGGATTCTATTTTATGTCACTGACAAAAGTTGGAGAAAAAAAATGTCAAATGTTCTAAAAAGGCATTGAGGACTTTTTAAATTTATAACATTAGCATACCTTTTCTTTTCCCTCCTCAACTCAAGTTAAGAAAGCGAACACTCAGGGCATTGACATAAATCCAATTAATAATCAGATTGTCAGACAGTTTTATGGGTTGGTTGTTCGTAATTGACGGCCATGGTACCTGCAGGCAATATTCAATAAAGCCATGTCAACCAAAAACTAATCGTTCACATTAGGAATCAATGCAATCTTGCAAACCAATGAATACCAATGGTTTGGGTGTAACGAGTTTGACCGAATCAAAGGTCAACTTCAAGTACCATATAAATGCGGAGCATGCAATGTTTCAAGGACGAGATAGCCTCGATAACATTCCCCAGTTCTTCTCGGCAACAACTCGCATCTCGGATGTCTTTGATCACCCAGAAATCTACGTGGATCAATCGGATCTTAATTGTCCAGCCATTCGTCTTCGTCTTAGGGCTAACAAAAACCGGGGTTAGCTCCCTGGGTAAGCATGCATGCATATAGAAATGTTCAATAAAACATCAAAGATGTCATCTACTGGAAGAGATAAAAGCAAGTATTTTATAGAAGCTGAAATGTCCTTAGTGCAGGAAGGTAGAAAATACATTAGCAGTGTTGATTTTGCTATATGAGAAACGCTAATTATTTTGCCTTCGCCTATATATATATATCTACCTCATAGATATACAATCCCTATCTCTTTTTTGGCTTCGGTTCGAGGGACCAAAATATTTAAATGCATCAAGATAAAATCGGTACCAGAGTCATACTGAGAATGAACTGTATCTCTTCAGTGATTGCCCATTAACCTCGGTTGTTTATCGGCGGTAGGTAAGATCGTAGCAACATCTATTTCAATCACGCTCGCCCATTTGTATACAGTCTATATAGTATTATTTTTCCCTCGCAGTAAAATGAGGAAAAACGATTTGTATCAGGAACGAATCAGCCGCAGAATGAATTGTGTATAGTGCAGGGTTGGTGTGTGTACTTTACGATGGATTGCCATTTCAGCCATCTCTCTCACGTATATTACCCATGCCTTGGCATTGGCATCTTCCCACGTTCTTCATATCTGGTGACGTCACAATTACATGAATTTGGCGTCGGTCCGGCTCCAGGTACACGTAGGCTGTGGTCATCAGAATCAATGTTGAAGACACCTGAAGGTCAACCAGCGGTCAGGGCTGCACACATTCCGGTCAGCAAGAAGACAGCCGACTCCCACAGACTAGGAATGACCGCATTTAGGCCTTACGACCAGATCAATGTGATCAATATAATATTATCTCTGCCACCGATGTACATAGAAGACATCAGAGTTGAAGGCCGATGTGGATCGGGCAGCAGAGGAGGCGAGAGGAGGCAATGGAGATGGATTCTCTTATCATGCATTGGAATTTTGATTAATCCGTCAATAAAGATCCCCTCTGACAGCAATTGCGCCACTGAGCAGGCCTTCCCAGAGAGACGGACGAAAAAGCGTTCTATGAAATATTTGCCAGCTTTTCTCACCTTTCACTGGCACAAGATGAAGACGCTTTGATTGAAAAAGGAAAACTGAGTATTTGTTTGGGTATTACACCAATCCCAGAATTTCTCAACTCCGGAATTTTAACAATATCGCTGTACAGTGACTAAAGGGATAGCGGTACGAAGATCGAAAAAGTTTTAAAATATGATGTTCAGAACTCCTCCGCAGACAAGTGCTATTTGGTAGCCATCTTAAGGTAACTTGAGGTAAAGTCTGTGGAAATTCAGAAGCTCAAATAATAATTCCTCATTTAGCTATGGATTTAAAACCAAATCCACCATTTCAATGACCATCTGCTATGCCATGCAGGCAGTAGCAGGAGGCTAAAAACTGAATGTAGGATATAAAATCCTTAATTATGAGTTGCTCTGAAGGTCGGATGAAAGGTGTGAAGGAGTTATAGGCCATTAAGTGTTATAATACGTTCACGATGACCAATACCAAGCAATGAAAAATACTGTAAAACTGCTAGAAGGACAGTAAGATATTAAAACTTTGTCATAAATGACCTGGTGTAAAATTATGGGTGAGAAGGCATATTTTGAATGAGTTTGTTCGCTTCAAGATACCGGAGATAGCCATTTTGATGTTATAACAAAGCAAGTCTTGTTTATTATTCATTATTTAGACAGCATGTACATAAGATTAGAAGGTATATCATCTAGATGCCACTAAGCACTATATGAAGGTGCCCAGAAAGCTCACTTTCCATTTAGATATGTATGTGTGTATTGAACAAGGAAGAACATGTGAATCCTTTGTTAGCCACATATAATATTTATACGATACACGGAAATTGGACTGCTCCATCGGAATTTAGTGCTTTCAAAAATAATTATCTTCTACGCGACTGTATGGCGTCGTTATTTTCTTATGAATGCAAATTTACCAAGCGGTAGGTGTCTAAGCATGTGAAATTCCATCCATACTGGCGCTCTTTTTCTCTTCCATCAGTACCATCACATTTCACAGAAAGAAAAAAAGTACTTATTACACATAGATTCCATAATAACTGGATGAGTGAATTGATGGCTATTTGATAGGCAGATGTGACGGAAGCCAGATGATGATTTGAAATGCTGGTATTGAATATGCATTGACTCTGCTGCGTAAGAAGCTGCCTGTATTCTCTAAAGATATCATATGCATTAACTGCTACCATGCACAAATTACATTCATTACACGGGTTAATCTTTTTTTGAAAGCTAAAATCGTTGGTGTAAAGTATCACATTAACCCAGTATCTCAGCCAATATCAATCCTCTTTCTCACAATTTAGCATCTACCCAGCGGACAAGTTGTTTCCCCACTCTTAAGTTCCTTTTCCTATTTGCTCATGCGTCCAAGTCCTCGCACATTCCACGACAAACGCCTCGGGGGAGGAAGAACAGCCTGAGATGCAATTCAATATAAGGACTTGGCCGAATGAAAACACTTGAATTAGGCTGGAGAAGACAGAACATGGCTCAAACATCAAACCCTCTTGCCCCGGGGAATTAAGGGTCGAGGGAACTAGGCTCTCTACCTACACTGACAGCACGGGCATGATCACCCAAACCTGCAATTAAGCCAATTTGCTGTCACAGCAATCTTTCAGAGTGCATCCTCGTGAGTGTCAAGGCTAGGATCACACACACGCTAAGGCTTTTAAGTCGAGTATCCGCTCGACAAGATGGCCCAGCTAGGCTAGCGATTTCTCCCCGAGAGGTTTGAACAGGTTGAGCCAAGGAAAGCCAGCGATTTATTCTGCTCCTCAGACACTGATGTAAAGGTGAGAGCCAAATCAATTAGGTTATGACGTGAAGAATATTGCTCTTGCTAGAGGCTGTGATTGAAATTCAATTTTTATATCCATTCTGCTGATGATAACCCTTTGTGTTGGCTATTACAAGGTGGCTTGTCACAGCTGCAAGAACGCGACAATCTTCAATAAGGATACTCTTCCATCAGACGTAATTAATAACACAACGTCCTGACGATGAATTAAATTTGACTTCATAATTTGTGCGCATGGCCCGATATTAAGGACATCCGCTGGCAAATAGGCCGTGATTTATTGGCCAAGGCAAAGGAAGGGGAAATGCAGTGAACAAAAGTTCTTTTCATTAATTTCTTTATGTCGTAAGATAACAAAGCAGATGTAGACATGATTGATGTCCGACAAGACCGTGAGATGTCCCCAAATTTAACGGGACAGCTTGGGCATCAGCATTCCAGGGGAGAGAAAGGCCCTTTTATACCCAAACCTTTACGCCAGGAATAACCATGAGAAATATCGTACCCCCGGATATTTACACATGAAAGGGACGCACTACACACTTCTGATAAGGCGCATGCTTTTTGAGTACGATACCGGGCAACACTAGTCACAAATCACGCCCATCACGCAGGCGCGATGACCTCTACTAAAGGGTCAAATGCCCCGATTGATCCTCAGATTGACCTGAGCTGTCCGGGCGGATCTAATAGAACGCTAACACATGCGTCTACCAAGGTGTGAAAATGGTGTGTACGGAGCAAGGTTTATAACAAATTCTCGCCGGACCCTCCACAGCAACTTCAAATGGATCATAAAAGGGGCGATTCCTACCCATGGGCGACACCCGTTCCCATTGTCGGTTGAATGGCGGGTGACAATTGTACAGTAGTACTTATGGCGCTCGGCATTCCTTTCAAATAAGGATAGATCTGAATGTAGGCCTCCCTAGACGTTAGCTTCAGTCACACATAAACCTGATGACCTCTTGATCTGCGAGTAACTAGCGATAATTATCATCACAATTAGACGAGATTCGGGAACATAAATTCAGGATTCAAGCGGGCACATCTTGCTGGCGATAATTATAACCTTTCCGGCAAGTCAAGAGATTTGCCAGGGCTAAACAAACGCTGTGGTAGACTTTCCCCCTCATCATGTCGTGTAATTAAATAAGTAATTTCATGCTTGATAATCGGGAAGATACGGGAACACTTTCTAATTACCACGAGAAACCAGTCAAGTAGCTTAATCCACACACGATGGGCGGATGATAAACACCCATGCAGTACTGTTGGGCTAAAAAGAGATATTTTTGTTCCAATTCTCAGATTTTGTGGCTTCTGTGTATATGTTGCCTATAAGAGGAAGGCTATAAGGTTCATGACATTTATAGAGAAATGAAAAAAATGTCACTCCATTCTTATATGCATGTACACATAATATATATTGGGATAGGGAAGCACGGTATGAATTTAATTGATTTGCCTCTGGGACGTACGTCAAATAATACATGTCTGTGTCTTTACCTCCGAATCATCATTAGAGTGCTCACCCTATAAATTGTGAAGTAAGAGAGTCTCATTTCACGGAGAGCCCCATAGCAATTACAGACCCGAGAATGAGAACAGAGCATCCGAATGGATTCCTCTAATTACTACATATGAATATTACATGAATCTGAGAGAAAATATATGTCTTAAAATGACGGATTTTACAGCTTGATGATCGGATAAGTTCTTTTCCGTCAAACTCTCCAATTATCAAGGGTATACGACGCCATTAAAGGGGAACAATCTTCCTATCACCTGTTGGAACAGTAGCGATGCAATAAGTAATCAATGGCGGTGAAAATAGACACTTAATTATTCCCAGCGGTGTTCATTCGTCCTCTTTATTGTGTACATCATGGACATGTATGAGACTTCCTTTGCCTAGATGAAGATTTCCTTATACAAACTCCTTACGCTCGACACTGATAAAATGCTTCTCTCGCTGCGGGTTTGCCCGTTCAGTACCCCACTGGGACGTTGATTTAACATGGCGAGCTCACTAATGTGACTGTGAGCATGTTAATTTTCTCTCCATCCTATTTTTACTTCCTGCCTAATCGATGGGAACCCAGTCGTCTCCAGCAAGAGAGCGAATTGATAAATTAACCGACCGTGCCATTGCAAGGTTTTGTTCCAACAGTCAATTTTTCCATCTCCTCCATCTTCTCGGGAGGCCAGGTGCACATATTAACAAATCAGGCCACCTGCTATAAGGTCACGCACGAAGTAATGGCTCTAAGTCGGAGAGCTTATTAAGAGTATAATATATGAGAAGTTTTTCAGAAAATGCAACATAGTTTGTGAAAGCCAAGACGAGGATTACACGCTAAGATATGAATGAAGAGACTGAAAATAAAACAAACTACAAAGAAATGAGCACATTTGGTCATAATTGGCGAAAAAATGATCCAGAATAAACCTCATAATACTTTCCCTGTCGGGATGGTAGAGGAATTGTGATTAGTAGAATGAAGAAGGGGTCCCATATTGCAGTGTCATTATTTTTATTTGGGCATTGACCTCAAACTTTAAGAAGGCCTCGGGGAATTATTTGCTAGTTTATTTAGTAGGTCGTTCCGGTGGTAACAGCTCAAATGCAGAGTAGGGCATGAGGAGGGGGCTCCAAATGGCCAAAGGGTGGACTAAATAAGATTTAAAGGGGAGTCAATACACCCGGGCCCAGCTACGAGATTATTCTTTCCTTGACCTCTATCAGACACACAGGCTTGCCTAAGGGTAGTGGTCAATGATGTAAAAAATGGCAGGTATCGGTGTAGGGCAGTGTTTACTGGGCGTAAAATGAGGTCAGTGTAAGGAGCAGCTCTCGACTAGAGTCAAGAATGTTTGTACTAGGAAGGTTCAGCCTATGGATCTAAGTACCACACCAAGAGAATCAGGAATAAAGGTATATCAACTAGCTACAGTATGAAAACAGCTGGAACAATCTCATTCAATCTGATCCACCCATTGCTAAATTTACTGTAAACTAACTAAGTTTCTGTGTCACATATTGGCGCCAAATTAAAGGAAGAAGCGTTGTGGCGTACACTTTTTATCGAGTTGATCAAGCCATTATGTCTCTCCAGTTTCATTCATAAAAACAAGATAGAATGTGCCATTTATCTCCTTACTGATTGTAATGTACAGGAGTCCTGGGAGACTATTAAAGCATCGAAAGAGGTGCAATATGCTATTACTATAGAGTGCTCACACTGTTTTACTTCAAATAGACTTGGCGCCATGCGAACAGAACAACAGAAAATTTACACCAGGAGGCCTTTTGGACCACTCACTTCCTGACATGTACGACTATCATTATCTTTGATACATGTGTCTGTATATATCATGTATAAGTTTATATCTGAATATCTGCATAATTTGCCTGCCCCTTGTTAGACGGTAATGCTTCTACATAAATTTTCCACTTGTCTTCTTTCTTGCCTTCAGTTATTCAACAGACCTTCAAAAGAATCGAACTCAATCGTTTGGCATGATGGAAACAAGTGCGGAACATTGCGCTGATAACATGCAATCAATAAAAAATACACCAAAGCAAGCACACTGGTAGCGAAATAATGCAGGCCACAGTAAAGTAATTACCATATCAAGACTGCCCTCATTACAGTCCAGCTAATGTTTGAGTGCACCCATACCCATAGTGTAGAAGTTTCCATACCATGCGTGTGATCTTGCCTTGGCCAAAATATCTGATATCATGGCCGATTTGCTTTTTTTCATTAAGATGAATAATTGCAGGACATTTGGGAATGTGTCATCTGCATCTTTTCTTACAGTAAGAAGTATCTTAAAAGAAATTCTAAGATGGTAATTTATGACTGTTAACTCAATACAGAATTACCCATCTGTCGTGGAATATGTTGCTGTCATACAAGGGAATATTGAAACTTATGTTAACAAATAACGCATTGCCTCACAGATTTCTTGTACAATATTCCACTTCCTATTGAATGAGGCGAATTATGAATGTTGCTGACTATTGAGGGACCAATAACCTTATGTAGTTGTTCCTGATTTAAAAATTTAAGCTAAAAAATGAACAGGGAAAAACAAGATGAATCAGGGGGCGCTTCACCGGAAGTAGTCCAACTTTTTTGTTTACATCTCGCAGGATCTCACCATTAATCTCGGAGCAACAACAGCAACAGGATACGAGCTTATTTACCTTATTTATCTTAAGTACTTCACCACCCGATCCAAAATACATTTTCGGGGTGAATTGCAATGAACGCTATGCAACCACAGAGGCAAAGCGTCATACCCTAGGAAGTATATTTCACTTTCAATAATAATGCATATATTTGCATATTTGCATAAAATATAATTCACTTTAATTGAAAAAAATGAATAAGCAAAAGACGTACTTCGTACTGTACAAGTATGCAAATCAGCACCTCGTTACAATGCCTATGGGAGTGTGCAGAAGAAGGAGGAAATGTGCACTGATGGACTAACCATTAAGTTGGTAAGGCAAGATCCTATATATCACTGATTAAATTAGCAGAGCACAACATCATTACGACTACAGGACGCATCACTGACTCATGCATGCCAATTGGGTCCTGGGAAAATTCCCCCGTACATTCTCATCTCCCAAGGCCCTTATCTTTGCCAAATCACAGCCATACATGTAAAGGCCCATATGAGAGATGGAGAAAGCCTTATAGATTTAATGACAATCCTTTGTTTTGCAGAGCACCATAAAACATGGATTGAATGCTCCTCCACACAGAGTCACTCAGAAACACCTCCCCTTTTAAGAGCGATACTTTCGTGGGGCCTGACGCAATTTAAATTATTACAGCGATAAAATCGAACGCACCGATCCACTGTCTGTTTATCCAAGACATGTTTAGGACTTTTATCAATCGATATATCTATTACACAAAAAGCTGCCTGGAACAAAAGCTTTTGAATGAGGTGCCGAGGAACCGATTGTGTGATTACCATAAAAATTATATTTATAAGACGACAGGCTCATGGGGGATTGTGTGGGAATGAATACAACATTTCTCTAATTGAAATTGAAAGGTCTAATTCCACTGTAAAATGGAACTGCAAGTGGCAGGACGTACGTTATCCTCGTTTCATACAACATTATCATGTTGTTCAATTTCAAGAAATCACTTGTAAATCAATATTCATCTGCCATGCATTTTTAAAGTCAATACTGGGCACATACGATATTGATAAGAAGAGTGACAACACTCATCTCTTTTGAAAAGCAAATTCTCACAATGAAATTCACTGTATGGCAAGCAACTTTGAAAAAAAAATATTTTCAATCGAAAATAATTAACACCTAATTCAATAGAATTGGTAGATAATCAACGGTGGCGACAATGAACCTTATTCCAAACTTCAAGTTGATTACCAACAATTGATGTTCTTAAAACATGCGTGATTGTCCGTCTTCTTTCGAAATGGAGCAGGCACATGAAAGAATGGAATAATAAGCTGAGTTCATAAGACCTTAATAAATTCTATAAATCCCCTGGTCGTGCTTGATTAGATGTAAGAGACTTAAAGTCCCATGCCATTTCCTTTCCAGAACGAAAAGTCACTGCAAGTGGTTCAGCTCCGGTTTCTTTCTTAGAATTCTGTGCGTTGTCGGAGAGGGGACCAGAAGGCACCAGACATGCCTTCTCATAGTAGTGCTACACATGACTTATCTAAGCTTTATCAAGAATGATAAGATAGCGATAAACATGCCACTGTGTCTAGGTGAATTCGGAAAGCCTATCACGCAGCGAAAAACCACAACTATTCGCTCGATGTAAACACAATCGATTTATAGTCTTTTAAAGACACGTCTTGCAAGAGTATTTCTAACATCAAAGATGTCAATTATATCGGGGACACGAAGTAAATCTGATGATGTGGTCCTTGAAAGGAAAAATCAGAATTAGAGTCGAAGTCTAAATTATGTAGATAACACACACTTTCACTGGAGATTACAACCATATCGTATGGGGAGTTAGTTTCAGGCGGCATTGACAGAAATTAAAGAGTGAAATCTAAAAGCATGGGCAATCGATGGCAAACACAATTCGGATTAGAGTTTTGGATTCCTCAAGGCTGAGATGTTAAATCGCAGAGTGATTTTTACAGAGGCGGGAATGGCAAAATCAATGACTGGCAAGATAACAAGATTAGGGGAGAACTTGCAAACCCAGCAGATCAGGAAGTGGTGGAATACGTTCTCCATTATAGAACACCAACAAAGTGAAGCAATCAATGTTTTGCTGCTTGGTGTTTTAATCTTGCGCGAATCATTGGAAGCAAGGACATTTCAGGAAATATTGCAAGCCTGTGAAAATCACGGTCGGCATTTGATTAACGACATAGAAAGCGCTCACGCCCGCAGATGGGTAAGAAGAAGTCAAACGAGAATCTTCACAAAATGATGGATGCATACAAAGTAAAACGTTCCGAGAAGATGTGCTTTATATGTAGGCGATCCTTCAAGTGTGAAGCAGCGGATTTTTTAAAAGCGGGGATTCTTTCTGAAAAGGAGAGGCGGGAGTGGTTCTTTGCAAAACAGGCACGGAAGACGTGGCCTATTAATACACACCTCCAGACATACAGCCAGGCTATTGTTCCAACAACGCTTATTCTTGGCATTTTACTTACAGGCTGGACTGTCTGGACTAAAGCTCGTTACGTTACTATAGAGACTTGGTCTCATCCACAAGATTAGTCTTTAAATTCCGAAGTATTCCAGCTATTTTTGTTACATGAATAGTTTATGCACTACCGTATATTATTATTTCATATGAAGCATCTCCTAATCTCCCCGTGATCTGCACGTGGATCGGGATGGATGTTTGTTGACGGTCAAAAGATGTGAGTAGTATATAGAATTGGGGGTGGGGTATCAGGACTGCATGGGTAGTCAATGGAAGAACCATAGTTAACATAGGCGTAATTATGCAACTGTTTTGAATCAAAGTTCTTTGACACGATGAATATGATTGAAATGGATTTGACGCAAATTAAATCGAAGTACCTATAAAGACAAATCTGAAAAAAGGAACATAGGTATAAGCTTAGAAACGAAGGGTAGGTAAATTGTACTCACAATGTCTGGATATTCTTCAGGGGAAGGAAGGTTCCATTGGCTAATGATTGGATCTTATTGTCGTAAAGTGATCTGGAATATACAAACATTTTGTCAGAGGAATTAATTACATCTATCTAATGAGAGCTAAATCACCAATTGCATGCTGACTGCACCCAGAACGAAAGAGGAGTGAACAGATTATCCGAAGCACAAAGGAACAATTAATTAACAAGCAATCGTCCGTTATGCTCATCGATTAAAGAATCTTTTTACTCTGGCACCGTCAGGACCGATTAGCAAAATTAGTCAATTAGTCAAGGCAGGCCGTTTAGGTATATAATTCGACCCCACTCGGATTGAATTTCGATTATTTCAACTGGGCTTAAAGAAATGAAGGAAAGGCGGGAGTGGTTAAGAACATGACCTTTGATAACGCTACATATCACAGACCGATGATGAATATATAAATAATACTTGGACAAATGTATTGCATAAAATCGTTGGGTGATTATGTAGGATGGACTTAAAATGATCCCATCGATTTTATATGCACAGGGAAAGAAAGCGTCACAGATACCATAGCAAGTTGGCCATCACCACTTGAATCCCATAGCGAGAGTGATCTATTTTAAGCATTTTTAAAGCCTGACGTTGGCGATATTTTGAGTAGCACACTCTTTCCACTAGAGAGAATTCTACTCAGGAGAAGATTAGGAGCAGGTTGGATCCATCTTGAGGGATCCTCCTCCTCCTCCCCCACACACTGGAGTCTGTCTGGCGAGGTAATGTGCTAAGAACATCGTCTGACTGGGCACACGGAAGATAAAAACAAATACACCCCTAGAACTGACGAAAGGCGGCTGCTGGTGCGACCCAGGCAAGTGTGTTATCAGAAGATACCTCCCTCTTCGCCCGCGAGGGGACTGCTAATTGTGAAAAAAGAGGGTCATGGGTTTCGGGGGTAGGAGTAGATTGAGGATTGTTCTTTTTGTTCTTAGATTCAAATCATTGCACTCTGATTACATGTCTAACTAGTATTAAAAAAAGGGCTTTCTTTCGGACAAAATCAAACTAAATTATCTTTCTGGAATTATATTCATCTAGAAGAGTGTACCTTCAAGGCACCATCCATACAAAATGTCCATTCGTACCGCCCCCTCTTAGCCCACACAGGTCAATATTTCCGCGACGAGTCGAAGCCATTGGAAGGGTATTGATGGGGGCTAGAAGAGGAATTATCCGTATGATGCAACAACAGTCAGTAGAATAGAGGACCAGGACTCAAGAAGCTGTCTAAACTCTATAGGAGAGGTGATCCAGACGTTCTTGTGTCCAATTAGCGGGCTCTAATATCTAGCGATACGCAATGGCGAGTTAAGAAGCGGAGCGGATGGAGATCGATGGACGACATTTCCATATACTACTACTTCTATTACTACCCGGCCTCCCAGACGTTTGTTTCTCTCGTGTAGGTATTAAAGTTTTCAAAGTTTTTACGGGTAAGGTTTAAATGCAGAGGTTTACTATTAGTCCCATATTGACAGTTAAAATGAGCGCGTGTGAAAATAATATACCGGTAATTACCAGGACATAATGTCACGAGTTTTCTATTACCAGAGAGACTAAGATAACCTTAGAGACTAATCGTCAAATCGTCTAGATTGGATTTAATCTTGATGACAGAAGAGTTTACAAAATGTAGAAGAGTGGAGAAGAGTCATCGGCAGTAGCTACAGTCGCAAAAGAGAAATTGAAAGGATCTGATAGCACAGGCTGATCAGATAGGATGTCAATTCTTTATGCATGGGCAAAATGATGAAAGGTGGCGTACTTACAGAAGATTCAGATTATGAAGATCGTCGAAGGTGTCTTTCCTAACGCAGGAAATCTTGTTGGCATTTAGAAGTCTGTAAGAAATAGATGAGTGTAATATGAGATGTATTGATAGCAGCTGCTAGTTGCACATATATGTATACACTGTTGCGTACATAAAACATAACTACAACTACCACCATTCACTGAACTGCGGATTGCCTAGCGTGGTTAATCTTTTATGACGACAAGCGGTGTAGATGAGGTGGAGGTATTATCACGTTCTCTTTGGATATGTTCCACGCCAGTTTCCTATTTCCAACGGGTTTTAGTGCATGAAAGGATTACTAAAGATATATCAACGGAATTAAATGTACTTACAACAATTGTAGAGAGCTTAGGCCTTTGAATATCCCCATTGGCAGATCGGTGATCTTGTTGCCATAAAGAACACTGCAAGGGAATAAGGAGAGGATTGATATGATATAGTATGCTGGGTATAATGAACAATAGGGAAATATGGGGCAAACTGGGAAAAATGAACACCACATAAAGCCTTGTGAGACATATACCATCAATTATAGCCAGTAGTTTGATTAAACACTAGACCACAATTATAGGTTTTTCAAATATCGGTTTAAAATCACATGAATTTAATCATCGATCAGTACTTATTTTTTTATAGACATTTCCGCGAAAAATTATATGGATCTACGTCTTTTTGCTGATGGTAAAATTTTAATCAAGAATACTCCTAAAAAGAATTATTGCAACTCAATGCCTTGCAGTAGAAAATTGATGAGAGAATCGAAAAGAAATGCTATACGGTGATGACGCAATTTAATAACATTTTGCCCACGAATACATGCCATGACATTTCAGAGTCACGTGACAGTCACTACAATACAGAAAAGAACAAGGTAACGTAAATGTGTAGGCGATCCGGGCCACATAAAATATCAAATTTCCACAAGGGTTTTTCACTAGGCGAATATACTTACAGGGAATTTAGGGATTTCAATCCCGCGTAGGCGTCGGGCGCTTGATAGTTTACTTGATTGTTGCTCAAATCTCTGCAATGACATATACAAGATAGGACAATTAATACCTCTGTTAATGAATATTAAAAAATACTTACAACACAAGTTAATCATCAAATGAAATAATAGCCCTAGGTAACATGCTGAAGAGGATACATATTTAAGTACATTCATTGTCCATCATATATAGGACGTCAACATAAAATCAAAATACATGAAGTGAATGAAAACGCTGAAAGATAAGAGAGAGCAAAGACTCGCCTCATGTTTTCTACTTAAATTCCACCCTTCACATTTCATACAAATTAGCAGCTGCTTCATATCAATGAACCTCTAAGGAGTTACTATGTAACACACTAAGTAATGTGATATAAAATAGCACTCGAATTTATTCAGAATGTTACAGATTACTACGGACATTCCAACAATCTTCCCTGGCAGACCCACTGTAAACTTTCCTGACCCCAAAACAAGGATCGAGGATGCTCACTCATTCCGTGGCAAATATTATATCACATTGGGTTCATATCTGGCTTATATTTAGCCGAGCCCGCCAGTAGTAGTAGAGTGAGTATTGAGATCTGGAAAGATGGGCCCAGCCGCAGAGCATCTGGAGGTCAAATACGGTGGCAAATAAGTGCAGGTGAATGGAGCATAATGGCAGTCTATTGAACATGCGAGGTAGCCATTTACCGGGGATTATTCTCTTAAAATCAAGGTGGAGTCAGTCATAGATGAGGTATATATCATATTGGATGGATG
This sequence comes from Sthenelais limicola, assembly GCA_942159475.1. Lineage (NCBI taxonomy): Eukaryota > Metazoa > Annelida > Polychaeta > Phyllodocida > Sigalionidae > Sthenelais > Sthenelais limicola. Next base: position 30,709,189 of record OW804094.1, on the reverse strand, counting down.
TATAATGTCAATTATGATGAACAAAACTCAGATGCCAACCAATTTGATTACAGCCGGGTCGGCATGGGTACATAGGAAAATAGTGAACATTTCCTCCCTATATGACCGTTATATTTCGCTCTAACGCAGAAAATGTTTCAGCTTTATTGGTTCGTTGCATATTTTAATCATGACAACACTCAATCTGAGCACACAATATAAATAGATCGGATTATTAGCAAGGCCAATAATTCTAAATATGGTGTCTGTTGCTCGGTGAGATATGTATCGATTATTTTGACATAAAATCGAAGTTATTGACACCTTTTCAACCCCATATCGAGATTACAAGTACCTAGGCCTGTAGTACTACTAGGCCTGCGAGATGCATTATCTTCGAGTGAAAAGAGCATAATTGATTTATCGAAATTCAGATCACAATCCGTTGTTATTTTGTTAAAAGATGAATAATGAACTCACACAGGCTTCAGCGTTAAAATATGTGAATGAAAAACTATATTTACGACTGTAGAAATTTTGAAATTTTGATTTCAGCTCCTCGGATAACGGAGCATATATTGTTTCTGTGTTGGATGGTTGGTCATACATGACATGTATAGTTTTGGCAAATCTCAGAATTCTTTGCCTATGGAGAATTAGCTATCCATGTAGTATTTACAGAGGTCACTATTATTATAGCGTTGGGAATAAAATAGGCCAATAAAAAATATTTAAAAAAAAATAAAATAGCAGCGCAGCAAATGTCCAATTCCAGGAAATTCTATACAAAACATATAAAATCACTTAGCATTTGCTAATGTTTCGAATTGGACGCTATTCATTGACTTTGATCTTGGTAGACAGTCTCTATGGGAGATAATAAAAAGCAGACTAGACCAAGAATATTAAAGCATTTTTAAATACGGTAACTAAATTATGTCTCCCATAGCGAGGGGGGGGGGGGGGGGGATAGAATGGCCGAATACAGGAACATCAAAGGATACCGCTTTCTCGGCCACGGAGACCGAGTTTACATATATATGTTTTGCATCGTGTAAATGTAATCTTTAAAACAAGCTCCGATGGAAATACTTTTAACACTTAAGGTATCTCAAGTTAGCGTGCCTCGTGAAAAGGCATGCAAAATACGTCACTCGTTAATGGGGTGATTGAAACTCGAGTACTTATCCCAATTATAGCAAAAAATGTACTTAGTCGGCTGGGTGTTTTGCATCGCTCAAGAATACCCATGCAGCTATGGTGCGATCATAATCTTGTAAAGCAAAGTACTACAAGCTTGTCTTATGAAGATAAAGCACGTGATTGTTTATTCTAGATATAAAATCAGGCTTCCTGCCATTGTTAGGTATATCAAAAGCTTTTACGTTTAAGTAAAGAAGTATGCAATGTGATGGTTTGAGAATATGAAAAGGATAAGGATTGCACGCGATGGATAATAATGGTGTTTTGTTGCATGGTGTGTCATTTGGGCAAAGAAATAACACGTAAACTAGGTTCACATGCTTAAAGTTATACACATAATAAACCTGATGCACGCAAAAATTACTAAAATTCATAAAGATTAGTTTCCAGTGAGATAATAAATATAATCTCTGGAGTAATAGCTCCTTTGTATGCCACCAAAGGATTTTAATAGAGATAAAATTGGAATAATGAAAGACGAAAAAATGGACCATTATTTTCCATGTAATCCCATCCGAGATATCGAAAGTTAACCAATAAACTTTCTCGATTTTCGAGCTTGGCGAATTTTAAGCTTTGTGGCACAAAAGGTTGTGTACGCTTCTGTAATAGCGTCTTCCATTGAGTGCCTTGGCGTTTAGTTACAGAGGATTTTCATGATACAAGATTTGGTTATGAGGGCTAGTATAAAATCACGCATTCAGATCCAGTAACAGATCTACAGTGGAACCTCGCATAAAGACCACCTCTCTATAGAGACCACCCCTCTATTAAGACCAGTTTCACTCAGTCCCGAATTGCTTTCCTCTTATTAGATTAGCCCCTCTAATGAGACCCCTCTAATGAGACCACGAATCCATCAGTCCGACGGGTGGTCTCAATTGAGAGGTTCCACTGTATCTTGAAAGATTATTGCACCTGCCATACTCCAGGTACATGGTTTTCTCTTGTGGTTAACGTTATTTTTGTAAACGTTGAAATATATATTATATCGGCTTATAAACGGCTGTCAATGTTATGTTTACTGCTTGAAATACAGAGCACGAATACGTGTCATGTGGTCCATGCACCATTTCACTTATATTGTAAGCGCATCTTATAATTAAATATCACGCTAATTGTTGGTCCCCAGGCTAACGCAGTAATAAAGCACCGGGAGATCATCTAACTCGCGTTGTGAAGGACATGTGGGATTCATTACTGAGAAATAAAGTGAGAAATAACGACTATCACGACTTTGAATATCCGCATGCATGGGGAAGCAGCGTGAAAGTAAGTATGAAGCTAAATATATCAAATGATAATTACTTTTCTGTCATGTAGTTATTCTTTGCATCGAGTGAAAATGGGAAGCCATAATGAATCGGCCCATAAACAATGATACTTGTGATGTTTGCTTGGTCATATTTATATAAGATATTCTATCATATGTGACCCTGGTCTATCGATTTAATATTATTGAAAATTTGGGAGATGTTGCTATTTAGATATGTTAACATGGAAGGAAGGGTCTTTAGCAGACATTATGAAATTGTTTAAAGTGGATGCTCCCTAATTGAGATGCACAACCTGGTCATAGGTTGTTCAATTTATTTAGCACGCGCAGACATTCCTCTCGTTAGAAGCAGTGTATGTCCAACCAACGAGATTATATTAACATAATCTCGTTGGTCCAACTCAGGACTCGGTCAATTGTGATTCCAGTGTTGCAGGCGCCACACAGAACGAAGCCTAAACCTAGCACAGACCAATTTCACATTCACCTAATGGTATTTACACAATATGTCAGTGTTTGTATTTGCACCAGGTTCATTGTAACACCCAAACCATACATAATAAGGTAAAGGAAAGTAGCTGCAGATACATTTCATGTATCTTTTCATTTACAATATAAAATAAAGGGATTATTCATTCCCCTTGCGAGCAGTGTAGCTTTACATTGGTGTCAAAGTTCTTGTAAGAAGACCCTTGCATGGCATAGAACCCAATTGGTTCCTGCTTAAAAAGCCTCTCTCACAATTATCTCGTCAATGTAGAAGACTATACTGAGTATATAATTTGAGTATGGTGTTTAGGGTGTCACTTAGATAAAGAAACCTTGTGCCGTGAATTATCATTCTGAGCGCAGGTGACGCGCATTGATCGCCGACATAGAACGATGAAAATATAAGTCGTACAGAATTTTTATTTTTATTTTTTTTTCTACTTCCCGGCCTCATTTTGTCAACGGCGAGGACAGAGGTATGGAAAACGTACCACAGATTCCTTGCATAATTCATATGAACATTTTTCCAAGGGATTATTTTGATATTGGCCGATGAGAATACATAATAACGAAACATTAAGCTGGCGATGATTCGTTGAGTCTTTCTATCCTGTATGCAATTTCATGCTGTACGTGCTAAGGCTATGTAACGATTTAGTTAAGTATATTAGGAAATTACCCATACGACCACACACATTAATAACTAATATCTCATATTATCATCTCTGAGTTCTACATATAACTGATTTATATATATATAAATAAATATAATGTATAGTTAACATAAAGTGCATGGATAATTTGATTATGAAAATTGCCATGCAGAGTGTGTATATAAACGTGTACAGTTAAGTTATGACGTTGATGGTCAAAATGGTAATGGAATTTTCCAAAACAGGAAAGACGCTCATTCGCAATGAGAGCGTAGTCAAAGTGAAGTGTCATTCTGGGAGCAGTTAGTAAACGAAATATATAATAACTTAAGAGTTTGTGAAGCCAGAGGCCGTGAGGAGTCATAAGGATCAAAACATCCTTCGTAGGCTCTGGACCACTCGCTCCATTTCCGAGAGATGAAGTCGATGACAACTAAGCGTACTGCACCTGCGGTATGGTATTTACCGCTTTTCCTCGAATAGAAACTCTAGGTAAAAGCCCCAACTTGTATTTCCCTGGCATCTATCTGGATCTGGAATTCCAGACCTTTATTCAAAATCCATCAGCTACTCTTTTTCAAGAGGTCCAAGAGGTATTTTTCAGCATTTTATTTTTTCTCATGTTGTAATGGTAATATTTAGTTTAAATGAAGATAAAATCAGGCTATATATACTGAGAACATCGTATGATTACGAAATGTATCATGTTTTCCTGATTAGAATATTTTTCAAATAAAAATAAATAAATTTACCAATAGCAATTAGCAACCCCACGTGTTGCCCCCTAAAGGTTATACCATAATTCAAATTCCTAGAATTCGAAAATCACTCAGATTTGGAAAAGGAAACGCGGGACACATATTGCTATACTTTCCACCAACAAAATAATTCCAGCGATGATAATGTGAGTGCCCCTCTTCAACCCCAGCTTATAAAGATATTTAACCAAAGGGGCTTATAATCTAAACATTTTTCTTTGTATTGCTAAAGCTCCATGTTCACTTGGCTGACTGAGTTCCCCGTCTATTTGATTACAAAATATAACTAGTAGACTTATATCTGCTAATAAATTATTTATCCCTACTATTTAATAGTAGAGATATTCATTAATGTTCAAGCTTTCGATCAAATAAACGTTTATCAATTTTTATGAGCTTGTCTGATACTCGTACTAGTTATTTATGTGAACTTTCCGCATGTTTTCCAAAATTACCAAATACTAAACTAAAAATCGCATGTCTGTCTATTGTATACTGTGACGCCACTAATGAGCAATACGATGTTACTATAAATTGTGATTAATCAAGACTATTTCTAGACAGAATTCTTCCTCTAATGAAGACTCAGTGATTTGAGTCAAAACATGTGAGGTATATGTCGTCAATAAAACAACTATAAAATCAACCCCAGGATTATTGTTTATTTGGGAAACTCTTCCTATTCATTTAAACGTTTATTGAATAGAAATGAAGTTAATACCGTACAGTCGGCGACAATTGGATTTTTCAAATGTCTTTGAGTCTTTGGTGTCGTCGACTGGAAAGACGGCTTTGGACACAGGGGCTAACAGGTCAGTCTTATATCAAAACCCATGTATCTATTCGAGGCAATGTGGTATTTGGGAGTTGGCTCAGGAGCAGACTGGTAAATGTAAATGAATGGATCGGAAGATAAAGTATTACTCGAGTCAAACCTTCGCTCATCATATCCTAAGAAATATGGTCTGCAATATATGAGTGCGACATGACGAAACTCATCACTAGCATCATAATATTATCCTTCTTGTTTCTGCACTCCATAACTTGCAGACACAGGCGAAATAAGCGATGAGCACGGATCTGATGAATAGGTTCATTCCGAAATTGCATGGAAATATCTTTAAACGCACTTTTCAGAAGCATTTATCTAACAGCAGCTTAAAAGGTATAACAAGCTTCATAAAGAGTCTGAGAGACTGTCATTAACCTTGAATTTTGAAGCTGTAGATGTTATTGAACATGCTTCGGAACAGCATTTGGGTAAATATTACTGGAAAAGCTGCAGGTAAAAGGAAAATAGCCGACTGATAACATGAAATGTGAGAGGGCCCAACAAACGAGTGGATTTCCATGTCCTTGACTGCTTGACCTGTTCCGTGGTATATTTAGACAGTCACAGTCCTAGGCTTGAATTGTGGGATAGAATTTCACTACTAAATTCATATTTCAGGAAGCGCGAATAGTAATAAACCTAATAAATGGAGGCAATTTCACAGGCATTGGGGGAAACCATAAGGTGCAAATCACTTAAAATTCAGACTGGCAAAAATGGTTGTATTGATATAGTGCTAACAATTTACCACGCGTCAGGACGGGGACTGGGTAAATTAGAACCTCCGTCTTCATTGAATATTCATTGCTTCTAAAAGAGCTATATTTTAACATCAAGGCCAATTTAAGTTGTCTCGTAATGTTGTTGGTCAGTTTGAGCTTTTGTTGGAGTTACTTTACACCAATAAGGCAACTCGCATACCTTAATCAAGGGCGGAGGCTTTGTTTTAGGTATTATTAGTGTTTTCACAGCTGAGGGCATAACTGCGCAGGTGGGGATCCTCTACGTTTGAGGGGTCCAGGGGCCCAATTGCAGCACCTAAAAGGGACCTAAAGGGACCGTTATCATAGGTTTAATATGGGTAAATGTGGCCTAGGTCTGCTGACTGACACCTGTTACTCATTACATAGGTAATCCTTTCCCATTTGGGCCCACTAACCCCCTTTCCAACGCACTTGCTACACAATCCATTTTGAAGACATAACCTCGTCGATCCAGTACGAGGTCGGTGACTGAATACCAAGTCCTTAAGTTCTTTAGGCCGCTCAATAGCTTTACTGATTTAACCACTTGTCTGGTTTGAATAGTTAAATCTGGTGGATAAAAGAACAGCATAATCCGGCGCTGGGTATCTTCCACAAGAGGGAGGATTTAAACCTTCCTGAGAGTGCTTGTGTGCCTTGGTACGTCAAAAACATCCTCAAGTGAAAAATTGCTACACAGGGTTTTCGCTCTAATCTGACAAGGTGGGATTGACACCGCTGTACACCTTTATGGTGTATTAAACCTTCAGAGATTTTTTCCCTAAACACAAGGGACGAAATTAGCAGCTACTTCATATGCCTTTTGAGGTAACTGATAGCATCCAAGATAACGGATCACAAAAGTATATATCAAGGCAGGTTACAAAAAGCATCAAATAATAAAAAATATATTAGTCCAATTGGAGTGACACTGGGATATATTTAAAAGAAAACCATACACAGACGCCTATGGCGTCGGAGACGTCGAGGGAGTGTATATGTAGGACTATTAGCGAGGGGGCGGACACAAGGAAAAGGTGGGAGGGGTAAATATGTGGATGATTTGTGAGGAAATGTCCCTAGCCTTCGTAACCACAGCGTAAAGGGGCGGCTACAGGGCCTTGGGCCAATATAAACAGATAGACAGAGCAGAGATCCAAACCACTGAAGGATCCACCTGAGGAGCAAACGAATTGGTCTCCAGGTGCAGACAGTCAGGTGTAGAACTGCATGGGTGGGCAGACAAACAGGTGACATAGGTACTAATTGAGGACGTTGTTTAGAGAAACTACAAACTAAACCTGCAGCGCAAATAGGTAGAAGGAATAAAACATTTGCGTGGAGCAATTTCCAAAATCTAGATATAAAATGTCACTAAAATATCCACAGTTCCACAATTATTTTACTTTTCAAACTCAGGTATACGTACCCACATTGAAAAGTGGGGCGCCTGCAAATCCAATGTATTTTGCGCCAAATATATGAGAGGTAGGTATTGCTAAAATGATTGAACATACCTACAGGGCAAACGTTTTATAACCTCATATTACCCCATCCGCTCCATCACAAGCGATGGTTGAATGACAATAAATGCATGGCATCCATTGTCAGCTAATGTCAATATCCAGACAAATACATAGCCTACAAAAATGTCAGGCATTAAAGATAGAAATGGAGCATTAATAGAGTGGGTAGACTATTGCATTGCATTTTGAAAAGTACGGCCTCTAAAATCAAATTCCTCGCAATAACTAGGTAAATGACTGGTATCATTTCTGAAGGTGGTGAATAGTGGTGGCTATTTGAATATCATTTCGGTCGTGTAAACAGTTTCATGAAGTATTATGTGCTCACATCAGGACTCGGGGAATGATGTACACCAGTAGGATAACCCTGCAATCGTTGCCTTGCAAGGGGAGAAGAGAGAGCGAGTTTCGCTCCATGGCGCCATGCTCAGTTTCTAAGGGTTCACACTCAAAATTTGACAACGTTTATATAATTATGTGTCTTTTTTAAGGAAAACAACCATATTTCACCAGTACCTTCCAAGCGTAAAATACATAATAATTTTGGAGGTCATTTCATGCAAATAGAGCAATGAAATAAGAAAAGGAAATAAGTGTGGGTGGCCTTCAAGGGATAGTTTCAGCGTGAATTATTGAACATTAAACGGTTCGTGATCAAAAGCTCAAGTGGAGGCTATGTGTGAATATTTGAGAGTCCCGCAGACACTCCAAATGCGTTAGGAATATTGGGTTACAAATAATATTACAAGTAGCTCCATGCGTATTGCACAAGAAGCCAACGAGACTAAAATGCTTTCGATGTGACAAATATATCACTCGGGACAATTATTCATTCCTTTTATACCCTGGTCCGTAGTATTTGATTTTAAGTTAGGTGACACATTTTTGTGGGCATTAATAAAGCTAAAGTGGAAAGTTTCGCCAACTCTGAGCCCCATATAGCCTCTCCTTTATATAAACATTCTGTATTTGCACAGCAAACAGTCAGGTGAAATTAAATGTTACTCTCCAACCCACAACATATTTGAACGAGAATTGATTCTCTCGGCTCGCTGTTTGAATGTCTTTGCCCCAACTATGGCCCCCAGATGTCACATACCGCCAAAATGCCAATCAATAGACAGTTCCAGGATAATATTTTCCCAGCTCAGGCAGTGGATATGAAATTTTTGCCTCCATTCACAGCACTCTGACACTATGACGATTGGGGAGGTAAAGGAAGGAGACTTGTGCAAACAGTTCCTTGACGTTTTGTCTACTTCAAAGTTCTCTCGATAAATCAGTCGCCATGTTGGTTAGGGAGGGTAAACAGCGGACAACAATGGTCATAGAATGATGGTTTCTCGATTCAGAAACACAGAGGGGAGTAACGTTGAACATTAGAAAAGGCCAGGTACAGTCACTAGCTAGCTATAACCAGTTACAAAGTTTGCTTTTACTCTACGTATGACCTGCCTACTCTGGTCCTATGCATACATTTTACACAGGAAAATGTTGTGACTAAGTCCATGTTGAGAAACCATAGTGCGCCCATGTAAATAGAAATTATGTCAATGTGAAGGGCCTACCTACTTCGCACGCAAAACCCCCTATGAAAATACCTCTTACATTCTACACTTTTCTAATGTTCAGTGAATCAATATTTATAAGCTTAGAAGGTTATGAATGGGAGAATATACACAGGACAGAGGAAAGTGGCAAAGGAGGTGAGGTACCAGCAACAGCGAATTCACACAAGTGATGATAAAATATACCAAGGGGGATAAATTGGTTTAGTGAGCAGGTTATGATATCGGAGGAGGTTATTTTTACGCCCACTGAATTGAATTTGCTTTATATAAATCACGGAAAGGAGATTTCTACAAGCACAGGTTACTCCCCGTGTTACAGCGAGGTCATTAAAAGGGCAAGAACACCAAACGCAAGGATAAAACATATCTATAGCCCTTAACACTTCACACAGAATTAGCTGACAAGAATAAAAAAAAGGAATCTATGTCATCACACACATTGGCTTTATATGCAGAGCCAATGTAATAATGGTGTATTGAATCACAAGACAGGGGAAAAACGAGGTCTGTGTTAAAATACAAAAACATCCTACGGTGTCAGCACAGCACAAAGCTTAACAAGCCCCGTGAGAGGTAAGGGAGAAAGGGATGTATAACAGGACAACACGAACAACTACCATATATACATGGCACCGGTGGTGACCATGAAAAGGACTTGTTGGCAAAAACAAATATTCAAAGATCATAGATAAATACTACATTGAACGGGGTGAGCCAAGGAGATTGTTGGTCCAAAGCAAGGAACAATCGAGACTGCGCTGAGAAAAAACAACAATCGTAGGGAGTATTTTTTGCAATATCAATAAAGACAAGTAGACTCCCGAGATGTTGAAGGATTCTCATTCTCAATACATTTTGGTCCATCATCCAAGATAACTAACTTGCTGAAATAAGTATTTACGATGGGTCTTTACCTCTAAAACTGCTCCTCGTTAACCATTAAAACATGGTTTAAGAGAAGTGGCTTCAGATTGAAGCGCCATGGAACATAATGAAATTATGGCCAAAAAGATCGCGTCGTAAAACAAGAATCTTGTCGATCCTCGATCCTTTTGTGCTTTATGGCACAAATACACCAGCAGGTACATATAACATGACACATGGAGAGAATAGAGACGTCTAAAATTGGTTCCTTGTCAAATGAGTCCATTCCTTCTTTGGGGGGAATTTGTGAGTGTCAATTAGTACACCAGCAGATGAGATATGAAGCTGGTGTCGAAGGGATTTTCCCCCCATTGTATCATGAATTTATAGCTCAGTTAGAATGGGGAATCGATGGCTGAGGATGTTCGCTAGCATGTCCTGCCCAGGGAATATTGATTAGTAGTTAATTAATCATCGCTTGCCAAAATCGGATGCTGGATGAGTGAAGGGCTTGCTCATAAACAAGCAATTAAACGAGCAATCCCTCAACCGATGGTTCTTCATCAGGACTAAGTTGTACGTACACAGAAATATATATGTCCCCAAGGCCAATCACTTGAGGCGTCGGAGATGGATGCCCGGGTCAGGATGACGAAGTGACAAAAGTGCCCCTGTCTTTCTGTGGCCAGGTTTCTCCATATCCAAATAGAATATCCATAAATGTATGTATCTATATTCTCCTGATACCAATAACTTAGTGTATGGACCTTTTAGGACCAATGTTGTCGTGTTACATAACTTGAATAGAAAATAAAGATCATATCTAACGTTCATGATTGCTTAAAAGGACACTATTTCAGTAGGGAAACGATAATTTGGTAAAAGTGTCAGAAGCATAACATCCCGTGTTTAAAGCGTCACATCTGAAACACCACGTTTCTGGGCCAAAGTTCAAAGTGCAAAGGCCGAAGGTGGCCTAAGGTCACGAAAGGTGAACGAAGAACTAAGGATCGCAGTATACATGAAGTCGTCCAACATTTATTATTTTTAAGCACTAAAATATAAAGCATTGGACTGCATCAAACAACACCAAACTACTTTCTCTCCAGGTCCCCGTCCAAGGCTCTGTATGATATACTATACATGACGTTTATGATGGACCAGCGTATCTTGTTTATAGAACACAAGTATGGAAGCTATCTGTAAACACAAGACAGAGTTGCATTTGTTGATTATGATATATGCAACCCGCATGTATGATATATGGCTTACGTTGCACTAGACCCTCATATTCGTACACTAAAGTATTTATCAGTCTTGTCTAATACAGTCCCAGGTGGAAATCAAGCCTCATTTCGCTGTCTGTCATACAGTGAATCCCTTTGATCAGAAGTCTATGTGGACATTGGTGCCAAGACACCGGTCTGTCTACTGTGGCCAGTGTCCAAGGTAGACGACAAAGACAAGGAGAAATCAAAGGTCTATCCCAAAAGGTCGATGTTTAATTGCTCGAGGATATTTCATTTGTCACATCTAAGATACGCAGTGACGGCTTTTCGAAAACAAACCAATAACACTTGGCAACTGCAAAATAGTATATTTCCTTTCATTTTAAGTATGTGTGTCTCCAACGCCATTTCGTCGGCAATGACGTAATTACACAAAGCAAATGGAAGTCATTTGAAAGAGACTGCAGTTCCATGTATAATAGATTAGTCCCTGATGTGGGGAAATGAGAACACTGTGGAACAAGGCTTTGACTTGCAAATAAACATCAATAGAAATTAAATCTGCTAAGCAGACATGGGTCAGAAAGATTCTGAGGAAATCCGTTGATTCGGTATCCCTAATCAAATTAAGTAGGTACGTAGGATACGGTAGTCCAGTTCCATACGGTTTTAGATATAACAGGCACTTAGATAGGATTTGAGGGCAAGGTTTGATTAATAGCTTTGGCTGTGCGCTGTACATATCAAATGTGAAAATATGGTTGGAAAAAAAGACATTAATGACAAAAAAAACTAATAAAAAGTGTTCTCTAATTGATATCTTCATTTGACAGCTGACCATCCGATGTTATTTCCTTTGACTGGTTGACAGCGTTGCGCCTGTGGCATGTTCTGGTAGGCGAATATTCATTGATCAAAACACGGCGAAAAAATGCCTTCAATGCATTCATCTAGAGCTAAGACAACTGTCAGCCTGGAAGATCGATGGATGAGACACATGAGGTTGGGAGATTTTCAGACTTAAGCGAGGACGAGGGGAGAGATACGAGCGGACAATGCCCCTCTTTCAATCGGGCCTTAAGCGCAGTGCGTTTCTTCTGTAAAGGTCCCAACATGTGAAAATGAAAATAATGGTATTTCTCTAAGTAAGATGTGATCCATGGAATCATGTGAGTTCGAGGATGAAAAGGGTAACTAATCATTATATATCTTCTTCAGTCAGATTTGAACCTCTAGTTAAAAGGGGGATTTGAAACACCACTGGCTCCTTGGCTCTTTTCTGTCAGCATGGAAATAACTGATTGCATTTGGCCGTGCCACCAACAGGGAGGTCAGGTGGGGTCGGGCCATTTACTCTAAGTATCACCTGCCCCCCAGTGGCATCAAAGTGAAACTGGATGGCCGGGGGAGAGATGAGAGTAGCCGGTGGGGAGTGGGACAGAGGGCCCCTCCCGGCAAGGTGAGTGTGCACATATATATAAATATATGCGATTGTGGAAATGACACATCCTCATCACAATAAAGCATCCCTGAAGACTTCTTCTGTCCGGACGTGTTTCATCGCGGACATGCGCGCATGGATCTTCATTTTGCCAAGGTGGTGAAGCCGAAAGGTTCTGAAGGTGCGAACGTTTCCTTTCACATGGTCATTCTCACCCAGAGAGGAAAGATGAAAGGTTGAAAGTCAAGCAGGACACACTGCTCATTCTTCACCAACGTTGCCCACGTATACACGTGTCCCCAGCATTAAACTCCAGGAGACAATAAAGACAATGACTGTCCTCTCTCCTACTCCTCATCTTCAAAGTCCACAAAGCGAAAATAATTAATAAGTGTGTTTTACTGGGGCTCATCAACAATTGTGTCCCGATGTAAACATCCCCCGTGTGCATTCCATTCATAGGCGTAGGTCTGAATTCATTTGGCTCGAGACAGACTTTTTACAAGAAAGTCTGGAAGTCGTTTTCTCACAGCAGGTCTCTACACTTTATATATGTTTGTCTGTTCCATCGGAACTCACCCGTCTCTAGCTTTTTCTGGAGGGCTAGTCTTCTGTAGCCAATGTTATAGACCGAGGAGAAATTATAGACTCCTCTACGAGGCGGTTTGCTATACTCGATCGTTGCCTATACTCGAGGCAGCTGTTTTGGGATCTTTTGTGGCTGGCACTGGGCGAATGAGGAAAGCACAGAAAATCAAGGCCTGAAGGCAAATCACTGCCTCAATGATTGGACTGGTTTTACTCAGGAAATCAACAGGTGTTCGGTCCAATTGGGAGCCTAATTTGCCTCTAATTCCAGAGACAGACGGATGGGAATTTAATTTAGCCAGTGTATAGAAGAGGCAAGGAAACATTAAAAAGGCCAGGGTAAATAACGGAAAAAAGGACTAGTAGTACCAGTCGTAAAGTAGGGGCTATTTGTAATCAGTACAGGCCGAAGCCAGAGACGAAATGTAATTGATTATTTCACTATTCACCCCCAGCTTTAGGAACATTTATCAAATAAAATGTTTTATTTGGAGGCAGCAGTTGCCCACATAGTGTTCAGTGATTTCATGGCCTTTGGCCAATTATGGGCTTGACTGTTACACTGGGGTCCTGGAAATGTTCTGTTATATACTGGCTTTGTGTAAGCCACTACCGGTATACAGTGTTTTCAAAGGCCCTTTCTGTGGTAGCTTGGTGCCGGGCTATGGTCAGCCGGAGCAATGGAATAGCCATGAGCTGCATTGAAAAGCTTGAGAAACTCTATCAATTATTCTGCTGTGCTCGTGTTTAGTTTGGCCACCAGGTCTTCGCAGGCAATGTCCCGATAGGTCTGTGACCTTGGAACATCTGAAGCCACAACCCCGAGGTTTGAATGGGACCTAGCCTTTTCCTTTTTGTGTTTCGTACCTTCCCACACAAACGGTGGAGGGTACGGGCCAAAACCAATACCGTCACAATTCGCTCGCTTTATAGGCATGCCTTCGCTGATAACATTGATGTTGTTAATGTCTCTCCCATATGAAATCCTGGCCTCCGACAGTGACTTTGTTACACCCAGTTTCTTATCTCTGATAGCGAGCTACGTTATCAGTGATAACATCAAATCACTCTGGTGACAGACATAGTCGGGGATTATGCGTCCGAATCCTATTAATTCCCAGCTCTGGCTCACCTTAGTCCTAATCTTTGATGGAATCTGATATACCTTGTTACACTCGGTGTGTCTCACTCAATCCAGTTACCTGTATGAAACAGCTTACAGGAACACAATACCAGCGCATCCAACCCATTATTACAGCCCTCAAAAGAGCCTGCACAACCAAAGGTTTTCTATTTCTCCCCAACACAATCCTATCACCTGTGAAAACAAGCCACGAGGCAAGAAATATTAGTGGATAGACTGTCAGAAATTATAAAACAGATAGAAACCCTGGCTGGAAGGTTGAAATGAGATATTGTTTACTCCCAAGGAGTGTGAAACTATAAACAATTGCGAAGACCTGTTTTCACGAAGGCTATTTTTCTCCTCAACGACAGATGTTACTTTATTTGAGTACGAGCCAATTGTTCTTTAGATGAGTAGCCAAGTAGATATAGGGCATTGGCTATACTTGTCACTGAAGTGACATTAAAATTGTGGCTCTCTAAAGATAAATGAGTCTACCTAGATAGATTGGTAGTACTGTTTCCATAACATATTCAATGGCAGCCCCACAATACTATGTGATCGGATATAGGGTTCATTGGTGTGTTTTTGTTTGCATGCAACCCAATGTAGGCTACCTCCATATATAGGCAAAGTTTACTTTCTATCATAAAGGATAGGGATAAAAACCTAACAACTACATGCCTCTTATGTTGTAGACTTTAATGGGGAGCAAATCTGATGACCTGTGTACCTTTTACGATTGAAGCTGACATTGACCATTGTCACCCAGCCAAACTGTTGTGTGAGGATATGTATTAAAGTGACCATAAACCGCGCTATGTTACAAAACGCCTCTAGGTCATCATTTAGAAAAGATGAAACTATTTGAGTCAATTTGGAAAATTAATTGATAGATGTGAATAAATAAGGTACCTCACTCACAAAATATTTCCTATCCTAAATTAAGCAGGACGCCACTGGGGCGATATGACGTGCGACGTGTATCGCATGTGACGTATAGGGAATATCCATGGCAGTCAATGTCATTGGCGATTTTAGGGGCTAGTGCGAATCGCCAATGATCGCTAATGAAACAAGATGCAACGGATACCCTGTTGGGGGAAATATGGTTCGAAAAAGATTTACATCACTTTCATAACGCATTTGGGAATGCAATCACGCTATAAAGGTTCTGAATCAATCATCCTGGCTTAAGAGTATATCATCGCAAATTACTACGATATAATGCTATGGATTTCTATTCAGATCTAGCCTTTGTAACGACTGACATATTACTGGGTATTATGCCAAATAATGATCTCATGAGTCTAGTAGTAAACGCATCAATAACCAATCGGTAAGTCCATCCATATTGAACCTCAAGACTCTCATCCTAGTGTTACAAATACTGCCCACCTCCAGTGAGGCATGCAGAACCTAACTACCTGGACTGAAATCAATGCCTAGTTTCCTCCCTTGGAAAATCCTGAAGGGAATTCCGGGCGAATCGTCTCTGAAGTAAGCCAATTGTGAATTATTGAATTGGGATCCCGAGCCAGTCATCCACGATTCATGTCTCTTATTCTGCATGTGAACATTGTTGAACCTCTTGAAAACTTTATTAGCTGCGGTAGTACTTGGGAATGAGAATTCATGAGAACGAGGGCGACAAGAATAACGCATAAAAGCTTATTTCGGAAGTTGAAATACTCACATTCGTCTGAGTCTCTTGTAGCCGATGAAAGCTCTTGAAGGAATCGATGTGATTTGGTTTTGCTCCAAGCGCCTGAAAGAATTAGACAAAAAGTTCTTCAGTGGAAATCTCGAGGGTCTCTTTCGAAGGTTTTTCCTAATGGATTGAGATAATAAAATCTACATTTCACTGACATTAATATGAACTTTTTGGACAAAAATATTTGACATTTGATTTTTATCTCGTTAATAACAACCTTTTGTTCCCATACTTCTCTTCAACAATGATCTTCAACATAAATACATCACGTTATCTTCAGATTTGTTAAATCTTTAAGAAAAATACTGATACTAGAAAATAACGAACTTACAGCTCGGTAACTGTCTCGGGTATGTTGTCTGGGAGTGTGGTAATTCCTTTGTCCCGACAGTCCACGATTCCATCCGTGCATACGCAAGGGGGTGGGCATATGGGTGGTACAGTACACTCTATAGAATGTGGACTTGGTTGATCACCGCCTAAAGTTAGAAACAAAAATGTCTGAATAAATTAAACTTAATTCCATATCATTGTAACTTAGGTATATTGTTAGTCAATGTTAGTCATGCAAGTAACAACCATGTAGAAATGAAATTAATCATCATTTGAATTGTCGCAATAACCAACATTTTTACTTTGGTCAAGATAGAGCACAACGTCTCGAAATATCTACTCTTGAATATGGTAAATTTCGGATAGTTAAACTGTATACCTTCTAATTAAGATCTTACTACATACAAACTACACATGGGACATTTTTCTCACAGTCGAAGTCAAACGACTGATATCCCTTTTAAACCTTACTTTCTTAAATGAAATATAGGATTGAGAAATATATGAACCAATGTGTACGAAGAACAAAAACAAAATGATGTCATTGACCCCCCCCCCCCCCGATCAGAAGTTGGCCTTGAGAATATTTTTCATAAATGGATAGCTTGTCTCAGAAAGTGAAAGCCTCTTCTTTCATTGTTCCTTTTTGATCCAGGAAACATTTTGTCCCATTTACGAAGAAAGTACGAAATATCCACTCATCACTAACACCATCGTCGCCATGCATTGTTACTCTTTTTATGATCAATCACATTGAAGGTATTTCTTGTCAGAGTTAAGACCCGTGGGCAACGTTGGCGTAGCAATCATATACGACAAGCGATGAGCAGGATCACGAGAATACCTTGCCAAATTTATCCATGTATAGGATGCTGTACCAAGGCTCGCAGTGCAATTATAAACCGACTCATTGGGAGGTCCTGCCAGCCGCGACAGCATGGCTAATGAGCATTTTTATTTATTGATAACTCGAATCTACATAACCCTCCGAGCGCTAACCCTTGTGAGTCCACGAGTCCATTGGTGGAATTGTGATCAATTGTATGTACTTGTTTGCGGCGAATTCTCTTTCCAGAGGCAATCATAAGAAAGATACGATTGATTCAGCTTGTGGTTGATATAACTATATATGGTATTAAATAAATCTGAAATATAATTATCTGCATCCAACCCAATCTAGGCTACTTCTATATAGGCAAAGTTTGCTTTCTATCATAAAAGGGTAGGGATACAAAATTAACTACGCCTTGGTCTGCATATAAAACAGGCTTAAACAATAATTATCGGACCACATGTATATTTAGCCACAAGTCTCTTAACAAAAAATATGTTTCAGTTTCTTACCCTTGCCCCTCCCCTTCCCACACAGTCCTCAAAGACAAATTTGCTATAACCTCCAATAGCACTGAGGGGGGAAATATGGACGCTGAGGAGTTACATTGTATAATTGATGCAACTAGTCGAAGCGCTTAGAGGCGCCACTTACCAAAGTGGTAGCGCGAGGGCCTGGTGAAAGAAACTTGCCAAAAGATCTTGTTTCATTAGTCCAATAGACACAGGTGTGGCCTTGATGGCCGTACTAATATACACGTCTGGAGCCTGGCCAGCCTAGGAGCATTTCTCCAGGCGATAGATTGCTTCATACATTTATTCCTTGAGCGGATTAATTAAAGGTTCGCCTGGTATATCCATTAGCACTGTGTGGCCCTTTTTCTTTACATGATCATCTCCTTATGTAGTTAAATCTGGCATGTATTGTTTATGTGTCATTGTTCATTCAAGACCACTTAGCCGAAGTGCAAGGATCCAAAAATTGTCATGTTCTGGCACTGTTTCCATCTCCTCTCAGCTTTGTCATGCCTTCAACTCGAATTTAAGAGTTATTCATAATTCATTTGTTTTCATCTGGTGGCAGTTGTCGTGGGTTAATACAATATTCCCTATTATATTATTAACCAACGGCCTCCCCTAAATTCCTTTACTCGGAAAGGCAGTGAGACATGCATCGTTTCACATACAAATGTCCCTAAACGCACGTTAATTACTAATTAAATCAACTCATTGCACTGTGCTCTTATTCATAAGAGGAAGAGGGCACAGTGCTCATGAATAAATCACCTACTGATACTCTTTATGTTGGGGAGAAACAATGAACCAGGCGGACTTAGTGCGTCTACAGAAAGATATCTTTGCGAACCCAAGGAGCTTGTTACTCGCGAAACATCTACATCAAGAGGCATAGAATTTTTTCCCAATAAATACCTGACATGAAAAGCGAGCTGCAAATGCCTAGAGAAACGCCTAGAATTTCTTACAATTTACTGTAAAGTTCGAAGCCTACTGATCCTCTTGGTTTAAATGTCTCTCCGAGTGAACCCACTCAAAGGTTGAGGGTCATGGGTATGTCAAGTGCAGATATTACGTGGATACTTAGCCAGTGTAATTGATCCTACACTTCCTACGGTGAGGTTATTTCCCTAAACCAGGGAGCTGCATACCCCACCATGCCACAAATATCTAGGTTCAAGATGGCGGATTATTCAACCTACCGCACATCATACATCTCTATGTGCAATATAGACGTAATGATGAAGACAACATCTTTTTATTATGCCAATTGTATCTCAGTAACAAATCGAGCAAAGGAATGGAATTGCTGGGGCGATTGTAATGTGGATGACCTTTGCTGTGGTGTTGCAATAAATATTGAACAGTCTAGAATCAAAGTTGAGAGAGTCCATTCAAACTGAGGGAAAGGTTCTCGCTCCAACCCGCAAAGTACCATTATATTCCCTATTAGTAGGCGTACTCCTGGGCCAGAAAAGCCATTAGCGTAGTAGGTGTCTAATCATTGACGTACCATTCTTATCTGATCTGAGAGGATCTGAGCCTAGACTGTGAGTGTGCACATGAAATTCGCAGATAACATATCGTAACAACGTAAATTGTGTGAATCTTGCATGAAATGATATCTAAATATAATATTATTTACAGTTTATGTTACTCTTTCCTCTCCACAAGCATTATAGGAGGGAACTGGTCGTACATTCATCATTACGTATCAATGCTGCAGAGTGGATGAATCGAACGGGAAATTTGCTGACTTGGGGAAAGCAGTTAAATTGATGGTTTATCGGGACAGGTGATACCAGCTTTAGAAATGGAAGTACCACTGGCACCGGGATCAAACCAAAGGGCGGGAAGGCAGGCTCCGGCTTGAACTCTGAGCGAAGAAAGGCCATTGTACTTTCTCTGAGAACAAGGCCATTGTCAGAGAAACTTCCCCGGAGGATGGTCTAATGTCCCGGCATAGGAGCACCATTCTGCATTCCGGAGGTTCATTGAGAGGGCCCAGGGCAATGAATGGCGACAGAAGGCAGGGTGTTATGTAGTGGCGAATGGGGATATTAGTCAACCAATCAAGGGGCTGCACGAGTGCATTATAGCAGCCTCCCCTGACACTGCCTCCGAAGGATTGCACCAAACAGTCCCCAAGGTAAGGGCCACTGACTGCTGAGGATGTTCCTCGAAAATTACAAGTCCTCATGTGAAACCATAGGAGCTGAAGATTACCCCTTATCAACCTTTGCACAGCGATGCTGGCCAACACACTTTTATATGAGAGCGCTCAGGGACAGAGACCAGTGAAAATATAGGACGAGGGTTTTGTGGGCTACTTTTTGGTGTGGCAGAGCCATTGGCAGGCGAGCTTTGCGATTCTTGCTGGAGGGGCAATGGGAAGCACATTGTTAGAGGGGCATTGATGGGTTGGCCTCTTGGGCGAGTGGCTCCAGTCTTGTGCAAAGGTAGGAGCAATGAGGCCGTGGTAAGAGTAGCTCATACAAAGGACCCGGTGGTAAGAGTCAATCTGGTGGGGAGAGCCAGATACACGGGGTAAAGTGACACAGAGGGATTAGATGTGCTGATTAAAGCCAGTCTCAACTTATTGGCTTGTGATTAAAGTGATGGTGTGTCCGGCATGGTAGATGAGGGACAAGGCCAATAAAGGCCCCTCCTCCCAGTCAACACCAATCGGAACGGCTTCATTCCAGGAAACACTTTGTATGTATGAAACTAAGCCTTCAATCGATCTCCCTCCATTTCTACTACTGCGTGCGGCGGTACAAAACACTTCTAATTTGCTCGAGCTTCTACACTCAAGTGGGAGGTGCTCTCAATACTTTACAAACTAGCCACCTTCTCGCCAGGAGACTAGGGTATTCACTCCTCATCCGAGAAAAAATATTACATCCATGCCGGATCCAATCAGTCAACGGCGAAGAAAAAATTCTAAAGAGCCAATCTTAAAAGTACAACAGAAAGTCATGCAATAGCCGAGGAGTCGGAGAGAAGGGGAAAAGTAAATGGTTAAAAGTCAGACACGTATATATACAATTCTAGGATATCCCGCTCTTCTTTCACGCTTCCTGGAAATTGGCCTTGTTCCCGGATATAATCCCGTGACACAGGCTCAGCCAATCAGCATGGACTTGCTTCGAATCGCTAAATGTCTCGCGCAATTGAATCGCGCGAAGTTAATTCGAACTTCGGAGAATAGAGGCCAAGTTTCAATTAATTAGACAGACGGTTTGAGAAGTCTGCCATGTAAAGGGAAGCCTAAAACCGGTTGCGTCAGGAAAAGTTTTGCAATATTTTCCCTGAACATCCTTTGGAAAGGAACTTTTTATTGCAGTGTTTCGCGTCTCAAACGTTGCCCACATACCGAAAGAAATCAGATAGCAATTTTTATTGGGATTAAACCACTTTCTTGTTTCTTTGAATGTCCCATAATTATTCATGTATTGAGAAAGGTCAAAACAATCTTGGAGTTTCCATTGTTATCCCAAATGAGGATCACAGCCAGTTTTAGCTGACTGAAGCTGGTTCAGGATTTTCTACGGCAATATGCTATAAATTATTATTCATTTCATATAAAATCTATGATAAATCAAGTTTATCTGCAACATTGTGTCCTAATTCCTGACAGGCCATTGCTCCAAGAGCAAATGTCGGGCCTTCAATGCCACAACCTTCCATATGACCGCAATAGTAAGCAATAGGATTCCAAAGAGACCAATCCTCATCCGTATTTTTCTTTACCACCTCTCTTCAAACCTCACCTCACTCATAGTTTCTTCCCACTACCACCCTACTACGTTGTCATAGCTAGTTGTGAGGTTGGTTGGGGGAGTGACCTTTGCCCTTCAGGCGGTGGCCCTACTTGACCGGTGTCCGACGTCCGCGGGGTGGCGCGCTCGTCGGCGCCACTACGAGCACCGACCACCGGCGCTCCTTCCGGCGGAAGAGACTGCAGTACTTAGTGTAATCTGAGAGGTCGCTCAATAATCAATCTAAGAAAATAAGGACCACAGCGATAGTGAGAAGTCGGCTTTCGGTCACGAGCTACAGCTTTTAATGTCCGCTGAATATGATTCCTGAGATGAAAAACATTACTCGCGCCGCCATCAACAATATCTCAAAAGCGCACTTCCTTGGGTTTCATGGGAATGCAGTCTGTCCTGATAGGCAGAAAGGTTTTGAGCCAGACAAATTTTAATGGCGGTTTTGGTGTTTTGTTTCTCCCTCGGGGGTCATATCTATATTCCCCCAAAGAATCCCATTTATTCTTGGGCGTTCTTGGTTTTTGCTTTTGCCTCAGGAAAAAGGACTTAAGTTATTCTAGTGAATTATGGCCGTTTGGACGTGCGGCGATTGAGAATGTCAAGAGCAAATCAAGATCTATGGGTCAGAATTTCAGCAACATCCTCAACAATCATCGAGGGTTCTCTACAGAGAGTAAAACACACAAGGCCCTTCTTCTCGTCGTTTCCTCCCACTGTACTGTCTATACCCGTTGGCCTAACCTAAAACACTCCGCATATATTTCCTCCAAGATCAGAGTAATGGATCCCCTTCCTGACCTCTAACTCGGCCAGGACTTTGAGCCCCGAGTAACAAACGTCTCCGAATCGCCTGGGAGACTGTAATGAATGTAGGAGCGCTATTAACCTGTGTAGCCCCCAAGAATGGGGATGCCTACTTCCCCTATATGTCACCATCTAAGCAATGTTGTATACGTTCCGATGCATTGACTTTTTTGCAACTTCTAAAACCAAGACTGATCTCTTCCCTTTTTTCTTCTCCAGGGCACCATAATTCTGGTGTCCCAGGTTCTTTAGACCATGACATCACCGGAGGACATCTTCTGTTTCATGGTATACGAGATCCATTCCTGCTCGTCCCGACAGATAGCGCTGCAGATAACCTCGTCCCCCTTCCTTTCCCTGAACTTCCCCTGACCTCACAGGCTATCCTGACCACGGAACATCAAAGGCAAGATTTTTATACGCATGGTGATAATGGCATCTATGCCTCACACAAACTGCTGACCGATGGTCACTCGCTAAATATTCTCTCACTTCCCAAAATGGTGGCACCCATGCAGGGAAAAGTCACAAGCATGTGAATGGGGAATCCTGAACTAATTCCGTTGAGATGCCATGAAGCGAATAAAGCAATCACGTTGGAGGTATAAGAGCATTCTTATGCCATTTTTTTGTAAGACAATAAACATGTATCCCCCAATATAGCTCCATAAATCCAGGCATTGTACAGAAAAGCTCCAGGACCACTTTATGGAGTGAATTTATTTTTACTAGCGGGTCACAACCCGTTAGTCTCTACTAAGGCAGGTTTCTTAGAGATGAAATATGAAGCCTGAAGGCAAGGTCGTCTTATGTGATCTCTAATGTTGTTATAACCGCTGGACTTGACTATATTGCATTATAGAGTCCTGGTAGTACACCGCTTGCCAATAACATTTTCATTTGACGGACACGCGCTTTTGTAAGGCCTGCGAATGGAATGAAGCCATATCATATATTCAGCTATATATGGCGAAACAATTCTTCTCGATTCTGTTATTATCTACACCTTTGTATTAAAAACAAGCATCCACCCCCACGTTTAGGGCAAAAAATGTCGAGAAATTCATGGCCATACACATTTAAGTATATATGTGATAGGACGCTTAGATAATCACAATGCCTATGGATATTATATCAAATTATAATTGATTTAACAATCCACGTGTTACTTGCTAGCATTAGAATTTTAATGGTGTAAATTCTCATATGAACTCGATCTATCTTCCATAACACATTCCTCTCCACTGTCGCTTTTTTTTAAAGCCAAATTGGATATAGCAGCTATTCAATGTGTGAACAAGTACTCCAATATAGCCCCTCGAGTACATCCGAAACCCAACAGTTGGCCGGTTTTTAACGTGTCCCATTGATAAGATCCCTGAAGGGGAAGAATGAATAATTTGAACAAGCAACGGTACATGTCATTATATCACCCAGGGCTCTTGTGAGGGGTCGGAGAATTCTGGTTAAATGTAAGAGGAAGTCAATCCCTTGTCATAAAAGCATTTCCCCATAAAGCGAAGAGGAATTGATAAGGGGACCATATCATCCAAGGGACTTAACATCCCATACCTTTGTAAATTCTCCAAAGCTCCCTCGAGATCCACGTGTCAACTATAGACTGACAGTGTCTGCCCTTCCTTATCCATAGAGACTTGTAAGCCATTATTTCAAAAACTTTTAGCTAGTCCATCAACAAGAATCTTTAGACGTTGCTCTTACATTCCCCTTACATCAATGTGCAAAGCTGGCAACGACAATGTTTTCTTTCAAGGAGATAGACTTGCAACAAAATATGGCCATGGTTTAATTAGTGCTACATGTTGTTGGCGTAAAGAGTTTCAGATGCAGTGGAGGCAAGAAGTAATCTCCCTCTCAAAGCTTTCTGCTATGGCTATGTGGCCATCGTTCCAGCCAGGCAATTGTTTAGCCCGGTTAATTAATTGGAAAGACTAATTAACTTACGTTGTAAACAATGACCTTAATCGAAGGAACATGTCTTTTGGCACCCCCAACCTTTCTTCCTTCTTCCAGCAGACCAACACTCCCTCCTATTTTGTACCGACTGTCGATTAAATATGCAAATCATACATGCCAGAGGAGCTGGGGAATGATTAATATTCTCTGGGAGATCAACAATGCTTTTTCCTTGAATTCTTATGCAAAATAATGTAAACACCTAGTTTGTCAGGCTAATTAGCCAAGGGAATGATACATTATAGGGAGGCTTATGCAAGGCTAGGGGAAGGAGGTGTTGAGTGACATTCTAAGGTCAGGTTTGTAGACTGTCCTCGGAGTAGAATCAGGGCGCTTGTTCTTCCTTCACCATATACCAGTCCAAGGTCTAAAAGACATGGCCTGCCGCTGATGACTGGAGGTGCCAATAGCGGTGTCAAACACCCTAGGAAAACGGCCTCGATCCTCACGTACTGGCACTCACGAAGCACCCGTGTATGGCTTCCCGATCCTCCTACCCTGAGTGATATGAGCTGGGAGAGGCGGACACAGTGAGGCATTATTAGCAGCTGCCAGAAAGGCATTGCAAGGTCGGGCTGCTCACCAGGAGCACGCAACTATCCACTTCCTGTATGGGAAGTCTTTGTATTCTTAAGGCCGTAGTCCACTAAGCCGATTCTCATGCGATTCTGCGCCGCAGAGGGCCATTTCCACTAAATTCCGTGAGATCCGCATGAGAATCGGCTTAGTGGACAAGGGCCTTTAGATGGGTAAAAGCTGTAGTCGCTGGTCTGTTGCAAGCATGTTGCAAGCAGTTGCAGAAGCTGAGTAATTTACCAGACCATCATCTAACAGGTCCTACGTTTCTTTTATCCTGAGAACAGGTAGGGGATGAGGGTGGGGGCGGCGGTTGTTTTGTTTTTTTATTAATTACTATCAAAGGCCAATACATTTTATAATCACATGTAAAAAAACCCACCAATGTCCACCTTGTTGATGTTTTACTGCGTCAATGAATAGATTATAGCAAGACTTTGTTTTATTCAAAATGAAGAACTTATTACGTTTGGAAGTATGCGAAAGGCATATGTGTCACAGGGACAAATAGTGGCAAGTGGAAAAGGCTCACCACTAGCTTCTTCTCCTCTTGGCACGTATGTACATGTATACATGCAGGACACGGTGTCACGGGGGAACATGGAATTCATAGAGAAACGATTGCTCACCTGAACACTGGAAGTCCGACTCGTGCAGCTCAGCTATTTCCACAGTCTTGAGATGCTGAGGAGAATCGCATTTGGTGAAAAGTGCCAGTGTGGGATGCATCCTTAACCAGCGAGCAAGCCATGACAAATGGCAGTCACATACGAGAGCATTGTCAGCAATACGCCTGTATAAATATACAACATTATCCAGTCAGTCCAAGACCATGACCTCCGACATCTTATTATTCGGAAAGGAATGCAAAGACTGGGGAAAGAAACACATAACTGACTTTCAATTGGGGGCTCCTCCAAGAATTCATGATCACGCTATTTATTTATGAATACAGGTTTAAATCGCTGAGTAAGAGTTACTCTAAGGTTGAATTTAGTTTTGCTGGTGTCCCTTTGATTAAAATAAAAGGAGGTTGTTTTTAGGGTGACAACTGGCCCTACTGGGATTGTGAAAGAAAGAGAAAATAATCGATGACTTACGCAATTCTTAACTTGTTCATTCCAAGAAAGATATCACGCGGTAGGGTTGTGAGATTATTCTTGTTGATTGTTCTAAAAAAAGAAAAGTACATATCATCATTATGATACATGGAGAAAGAAGGATATGAAAAGGAACGATCAAAATAAGAGATAATAACAAGAAGGAAGGAGCTGTAATACTTACAAAATTTCCATATCTTTGAGTCCTTTTAACGCAACATCTGTGATGCAGGTAATTTCATTGTTGTCCATTTGCCTGTTATGAAGAATTCTATACTTGTAACAAGCCGAATGTGTTATATTGTTTTAGGACACTATACACATAGAATAATGGACATCTGACAAAAACAAGCCGAATGTCCTAGGATTACAACAATAGAAGTCTACTAATTTACACTGAGACAGAAGGCAGAAGGTATAGGGAAAAGCAATATTGTATTTTCGATGGGAATTTGTTGACAAGCTGGATAGTTCCTTCTATTCTTTTCTATAAAATGGCACAAACACTTCCGAGACCTAGACATTGGCACTTGGCAGTTGTCATTAAAGAAGGCAACAGCCCTCTAAACTTGAAGTGGAATGTCACACATGCAAAATTTATGACTGGATCTTATCCATGCTCTACACTGTTATTTCGAAGACACAGATTTTGTTTGCTGCATTACTGTGTGCAATTTAAGAATATCACTCTACAGAATGTACACCCGGTTTCGAAAATTATTTAATAGGAGAAAGCAATGACAAACTAATTTCATAAAAACATGAAAGACAGGTACAGGAACATAAAGAACATTAAAATATAATGTTACGGGCGTTACTTTAAAATTAATGTTCAAACCTAAAATAATTATTGAAGATTGAATTTGAACGAATTGAAGAACAATAATTGAATATTCAATTAGAATAAAGGAAGACATTATGAAACTACCCATAGTTATTCCACCAGAATTATAAAAATTCTTTTTGAAATTGATGTACGACATAAAAGCACCCTTTAGTAACGCCCGGATACTATCTTGTATTCTAGAGGATGGATATTTTCGTGAGCGTCCATAGATAGAAAATATTATCAATAGTACTGCTGGTACAGATTTGAAAAGTGATACGCCTGTGCTAAATAGAACCAAGGCAGAAGTACTTACAGGTTTCGTAACAATGGTGCTCCTTTCAATGTTTTTCGCCCAATAACCTTCAATTTATTATAGCTGAGGTCCCTGAAAAATACAACAGAGCAAAAATATTTAGCAAAAATGACACAACTCATACGTTCCGATACGAAACAATGTCATAGAGATTAAGATCAAAGGTAAACTTCTTGATTTCTTTACACGTGACGGCATATGGTTTTGTGATACCAGGTTTCACCGCCCAAAAAGTAGAGCCACTAAAAATCAAAACAGTGGTGGAGCGAAACAGTTATATTCTCGTTAAAACATATGTTGCTTGTCAATGTCTAGATGGTAATGGGTATACATTAGAAATCAGACTATCAATTATCCTTAAATGCCCCTACAAATTACCGTTCTTTCACACAATGACCTCCCTAGCTCGTATAATACATCCATCAAATGGATTTTAAAACAAGTTGACTTCAATGGTGAGGTATTGGTACAAAGTGAGGTAACATAATCTATTCCAAAGTGACAGTTAAATGCACCTCCAATACATCAAAAGTTTCGACAGACATGAGAGGTTGTGGTGGGTGTAACTGGTAGGTTATAAATATTATACTCCATTGTCAGCATCCTTGATTATTGGCTTGGTCGTATGCTATAGAAATTCCGGCAGGCCGAGCAATGTAGGCATCGTGTTTTTCTTACTACTTTTAGGGCAACATTATGACTGCTTTGTTGTGATATTGGACTTGCAATTTGAGAAAGGATGCTTGTGACATATATCATTCAGCAAAAATGTATTCGATTGCGAATATCAATACGGTGCGGAGTGGCACTACTCAGATTTCTATATTCATAGCGCACACAATATAATAACCTGCGGCTGCTAAGGGCTTTTTGTCATGCATCATTTCACTAACATTCCAATGCATGCCACAGGCAGATGATGATTCTTGGGAGACATAGTGGCGCCTTTCTTAAATGACATCCGTAGTGGTGTCGTCTTCAATGTCGATTTATGCCTGCTCTTGTTGTTTTATAACTGTAAGTCAGTGAAACACTTACTGATTCGTATTTATAGATGACCTGTTCGCGCCCGAGTGGCGCCGAACATGGCCGAACATAGCCCGAGGGAACTCAATCCTCTCCCTACTTCACCTCTTTGCTTGACGCCTTCCCCTCCCGTTCACCCCATTAATTGTTTTTCAATGGAAACCTACTCTTAGATTCTCACTCACGGTATCCAATTTGTTATAATTGTAGGATACACGTTGTGAGCAGCGGATAGGGGAAGGTAAATGTAAAGACACAAAGAGTGCATCTCCTCAAAGACAGTCGCAGTCAACTAACAAGTCCCTCCCCGTACCTTTTGTTGTTTCCGCGCTTAGCACGCAGTATGCAATCCATCAGCTCAAACTCCCAAGCCGATTGTTGTCTATTGCACCCGTATAAGAGGGTGTTAGTCGCCTCATTAACCCAACTGTCAGCAAAAAACAAATATTTGCAATGTAATAGGCCTGGTGGAATATTAGAATTTCTCGCTACACAGGTGTCTACCTGGCTAAATGCCCATAGTGTACTTAGTGCATGCTGCGCTATAAACTGACTATCAGGGAATTAATGGGAGTCCATTAAAAGATCTTCCATCACCTTGGCCCAAACTCACCCAGTCTTTCCTATAGAATAGATTCAGTAGACGCGCTTCCACTCAAACGTTAAATGCTCCTCGAAGAAATCACAGGAACGAACACACAGCTAAATGCGGCCTGTAATAAGGTAACCTGCTTTGCTCCATCAACACATTGAATCTTAATACTTCCCCTAAGGACTAACAAAGGGCTGCTAATTCTATGCACTATTCAAAGCCCTATCTTCTTTTAAATTAGCTTGCCGTCTCATTAACCTGAAATTAGAATAGAAAATCAACACAGAATGGGAGAACTTCTTGTTTTAATTGGGGCGGCCGCTCTTCTTCTCAATCGCTTCCACTGAATGTGTTTCATAGTTCACCCTACTCATGTTTCTGCTATGCTATTGTCTCCAGAAAGAGAAAAGAAAGTAATCAAATAAGATCATTAATGGTATTCGCAATTCTATTCTGAGAGCGCAACAAGGAAAAACACTTGGGATAATTGTCATTTGTATTGCCTATCGACGAGGAAGACGTTCTGCTAATGTTGCACCACAGCCTATATTTGCTATTATCTAGACAACATGAATAAGTTTATAAGTTGCCCGCGTGAAGCTAAGTAGGCACTGGCTATACGCATTCTATCTATCTTCTTCCAAGCGACATATCGGTCTCAATGTAAAGAGCACTTCACGAAAACCTGTATTTATTTTCAAGCTGATATATTATATACCATATATAACATATAATTTACAACACGAATGCCCAGCATTGAATTGAGACATCGCCCTTCGTTTAGCCCTACACATAATACGTCAATATTTCTTCCACTTGCTATATACTACTTGCTCGATATGACGTAACCCTATGAGCTAAATCTGTCTTCAGTTTATTGCCGTGGACATTAGCACGGTGTAATACGGTGGCCGAACCAATTTAGAAATGCTATTTTGCCCCAACTCATTAGCATAAATAGAAAAGAACGGCTCAACGGGTGCCCACGACCTCCAGATGCATCAGCAGATGCAAACCTGTATTCAATGCGTCAAGCATTTAGAGGACGGTAAACCAAGGCCGTGGATTTGTCCCTTTTAGCACCCTTCCCTAAATTTTTTGCACCTCCCCTTTAAGTGCGCCTCATCCTCTTTCCAGGTCCTAATGGAGTCACACCTTCGCCGACATGGCGCTAGAGGGGCCCATTGTTGCCGGACAATGACTGACCACAGGTGTGGGTTACCTGGAGACGAGACATAAACACAAGAGGAATGTGGGTCTCTGTGTCCGTATACATCGCTTGGGCTCATCCTGTACAGGCTCAAGTGGTATACCCCAAGGGTGAACCATGTGACCTCTTTTTATGAGGGAAAAAGGACAATCCTCAACATTTTTCAAGGCAACGAAGTAGGGCATACCTTATTTGGAGCTGTACACATTCTAGTACGCTGTTAGTACAAGGTATATACCCAAATAGTATTTGTAGACTTTTCTCCGGAGGGAGGATATGTGATATAGATAGAAATGTGTATAATGATATTATAAATGAAGCTGTTATTGTTCGTATTCACCACTATGACGCATAAATAATACCAGGTCCATGAAAGAAGAAAGGAGATTTTTCCAAAACGGTATGTGAAATTGAAACTGCAATGTAAGTGACTTAAATTACTAGTGCGATTGTAAATACTGTTCATCTTTGCACAGAAGCCGTAATGTAATCATAATTGTAACTGATACTATATGCACTAATATTACGACGGGGAATGATGTTCGAACAGACGAATCTTCACGGGATATGACATTACAGGCCGTTTACTTCACACAAACATCCGCTTTCAACTTATGTTTTTCTATCATATTCACAACCAGGCCCTAAGCCCTTCCTCACAATATGTCAAAATAAATCACAGCAGCGTTTCGGGCAAAATGAATGTAGAACGAAATGCAGCTGTTAGGGAAACAGCTAGCCTCGATCTTTCACTGCATTGTCTGAGCAATCCTCCTCAAATCCATTAACCCAGAAGGAAGATTACATTCACATGATTTCACACTCCTGTCATATTCATTTGACATGTGGAGTTGTGATGCGCTACTCACGAATTTCATGGATACAGAATAGCGAAACGCATTGCTTCCATAATGGGGTCATTTCCATAGGTACTCTACTATACCCGCGAAAACCATGTGCCGGTCTCCGTTTTATAATATTTGTGCTGAATGGGATCGTAACTCACATGGACACCTGTTGTTAGACGGTTGTGCGTGGGAAACAGAAGAAGGAAACGTCATAATGTTAGCATCACAATAAATCGTAATGTAGCGCATGTTTGCTCATGAAGGCACTTTATTACACAGTTCCCAGATTGATATTGATATTAGTGCAAGTTAGCTTTTTAATATTCCATGAAAATCGGATTACGTCAGATTATAAAAGACGAATATCTAGTTATTCACTGATCTTGACGATGTACACTGATGAGAAAAGAGTCTTCAATGCACAGACGAAATGTAAGTTCATATTAGTATAAACAGTACCCATATGGTATCAAAGTAGTCCAACTCATCACATGAAAACTCCTCCTACTTTTTTGCTGATTAAACTAATTGAATTGAAGAACGTAATTATTATTCCCATTATCCCACAATTGATAAAAACAAAATATCCTTGCATGGTATATTTCTATAAGTGCTCAAGAAAGAAAATCACTAAATCACTCGTTTCTGCACGATGTCTAAACCACCAACCAGCCTCAGCCAATATTCCGATCGCTGCCACCATACAAGATCAATATTTTTAAGTAAGCAGCAAATGGGGAAGTCTCTCGATGATGAAGAGACAAGAGTGTGGTGAATGCTGCCTAATTGCCTTAATGTTTTAATGCATATTTGGTTGGAACTTTATAAGGCGGCAATTTCAGTCATGGCGGGTTAATGTTAGGCTCCGCTTATCCCATTCTTTTTTTGAGGGAAAGTAATGAAGCAGACTGAGCGCCTTTAATCAGTCAATAACTAAAGAGAGATACCTTTAATGACGAGATGGGGATACGTTTAAATCACCTACATTTATTATAGGCCTATTTATTGGTCGACATCTGCCCGTAAGGAACGATCTAACTCTTTATCAAGTTGTTATGTAAAGCTTGGAGTGATCGGAGACAATGGTCATAAAGCTCACATTTGCTGAGACATGAACTGAGGAAAATAAAAGCTGAAAGCATGTTTTAGGCAACACACGTTACGTACTATTAAAACAATTCCTCCCCAGCAGGTCTCTTTGAAAGTTTCTTGACAAGGAATTGTTCTTGAAGGACCAGACAAGGAGAATTATTTTCCACGAGTTAATGATTTTAGTTTGTGGAGGTGTGCGCGTAGTGCATAACTAATTATGAGTGGATTTTAAACTCTGAATTATTGGGAAACCACTCTTTAATTAATTAAAACCAAATGCATCACGAAGCAGTTGTTCATTTTGTTCATTTGGGAGGGATTGCCTGCCAACCATAATAATGATAATTACATTATTTACGAAATACCTTTATACGTGTAGAAAGGAAGGGGACATTTTAAGAGGTAACATAAAAGTTGGCAACCATAATTCCACCATCGCATTCTTTTTCGACTCTTAATTCAATTAGAAAGCTGTAAAACCTAAATGTACAAAACATTAATCCCCTGACCATCATCAACAGCAGAGTAAAACGAGGCGAGTCGGGGACCCAGCGCTTCCATTGTGCAGAATGATAGACATGTACCTCGCTTCATTTATATGCATATGCATCCCAGCTTTAGATTGTCATACATTCGGATCAACGGAGCTTACTGTCAGACGATGGTGAACATTTAAGGGCCCACGAGCATGAATATTCTTGATTTGGGGGGTGAATGTGAATAGACGGTGGATGAATCCATAATAATAGGTAATGAATATTATTTAACAGCATCTCGGTGAGTACTTCGAAAGTGTGATAATATCACACGTATGGTCACAGGGAATGTTAGGTAATTAGGCTGCCCAGAGGGACCATAATAAATATAGTTCATGGCCTAGACCACTTCCTCTCATTGCTAGGTTTTTAGGATGGATCTGATATAAAGCATTTTATATAATTGATATAGAAAAAAACACTAATTGCCAGAAGGATCGCAATACCAACAAATGGAATAATGATGAGCCTGACAGTGATCGCTATAAGGATGGCAAAAAGTGTCCTGGCTTATGCGGGTATAATTATAATATATTTTCCTAGCCACCTTGTATAGTAAATACATTATATATATGAAGGGTGGGGAGCACAATCGATGGATCATGCTAGTGCTGATACTACCCAACAAACAAAGCCATCGAACACTACAACTCATCTATGTACATACATCTAAGGGTTGGGCGTCAAGAGCAAACTTTGTGAGAGACACATCACGATTTTAGCAAGGCAAACCGGCCTAATGACCGATCAATACATTGAATAGTAGGGTGGCTTTATCTGACAATAGATGGATACCACCATTAATGAGAAATATAGATCTGGTACCGCCAGGAGAAAAATAAGTTCCTAGGGGTCAAAGGTTCATGCACTACTCGTGCTCATTCCACAGGAGAAGCCTCCAATACCAACAAATCAGACCCAGGGAAATAAATGTCAGCGTTCTCCGGGAAGGTCTTTAAGAATCTCGCCCTTTTTTAATCAGTCAGTTTCAATTCAAACTTTTTAAAGATGCCCTTAACTCTAAGTCTTTCCCTCGCGGTCCTTTGTATGCAAAGTACTATGAAGTCAATAATCGTTCGTTCTCTCCTCCTCCCGTCCACCTCTCCTGCTCTTATTCCTCTCGCTGCTGATCCAGGAAGGGGAAATAACAATTGAGCCAAGGCGAGTGGGGCATAATAATTGTTCGACTGAGGTCAAATTAGCACTGACACCTGGGACCGGAAAGCGCGTGGAGGACTTAATATTGCAATTCGGGAGGCAATAAGGGAGGGTCTAAGCTAGGCTAACTACTGGAATGTAATTGATTTTGTTGGCTACGTAAATTCAACCTTCCAATTGAATCAGGCTTCGAGTGTCGAATATTGCCAATCGTCCGGAGCCCTTCTCCTTAGTTTTTCTTCAAGGATAATTGCTTTGTAATATATTGGGTGGTCGCTTAAGCGTGTGTACACGATTGCATGACCGTTAAAGGACCTAGGATTGGCACTGAACTTTTCATGTAACACTCGCGGTGATTCTTGACTGAACTCTTTTTCTTTGACCTCTATTCAACCACAACAAACACATAGGTTCAGCTATAATGCCGCAAATGGCTTGATGCGCTCAATGACATCTGATATATCCGCTTTCAATGCGAGTTAATTGTCATGAGTTTGACATGACCTCTATAGTTTTGACCCTTGCGTTGACCAAGAACGTCAGCGAAAAATAGCTCCAAGCTGACCTGTCACTTTCGTGTATCACTCCGCCTGGAACTACTTGGTCTATTGGAACGTCACTTTTATGCTAATTCGGTTGTCCCTCCGCACTCATGCCTTAAGAGTAAATTATGTCTTTTCCATGAATTTTATCAAAGCTTAATCTCATAAGCATCAATCTCGAAGGCTCTGCGCCTGACCAAATGACTAATAATGTCATTAAGGGGGCGTGAAATGAGCAGGGCATGTCAGATTGTCAGGGCCATGATGAAAAACCCCTGGCACGTTCCCTTGAGTCTTGGATCAGTGTCAAGGAACAAAGATTTCGCTGGCAACATAACTCCACACCTTTGTCATCTGGAATCAGTAGATTAATGAATCAGTCCGAAGGATATTGACAGTGATGCGGAGCTTTCTGGGTACACATCAAAAGAATGGAGCCGCAGACAAGTATTACTGGATCATTGAGCCCTCGTGATGCAGCGTTGTTCTGTTTATTGTCAACATTTGCCAACACTGTATACCACAATTCCTTATAAGAGAGGCTTCCTTTCAATTGCGAATATCCTTTCGCTCGATGTCACAAGGCGATTCGCTGATTGCCGAATAATGTCGATAGAGACAGATTGAATACGTGCAGCTGATTTCATTTTCTCTTGAAGTATCCCAATAAATATGCCAACATTCTGTCTCTCTTCTGAATTAAATTTTGAATGACATTTGTCAAAGAGATCTGTGATGTGTTGAAATGTTTAATATTATAATGTGCCATGGTTCTGAACTCCTCTGAAGAGAGCAAGAAAACACACACGGAAAATAGATTCAACTACATTCTAAGATTGCCAGACTCAGAAACAGGCAGACAGTTTAGCTATATATAAGAAGCCTTTTAACACCAGATATACTTTAATCTGCCATTTAAATGACAAAAAACAACAGACGGGACATTTACTTTGCAATAAAAAATAAAGACAAATCGTAGGAAATTCCTAGGGAACACCTTTGACGAAAAGCTACAGCCATTAACAACTCGATACGTAAACACAGTGTACAATTATGGAGTATGTTCTTTGTACCATTACATCGGTTGGGAAAATCATCTTTCAGCGACCAACAAAAACGCTGTGTCGGAATGCAACATGCACAGTGCATTGTTATTTGTATCATTTACAGTGGGAACAGCTAACGGTAGGGTCATGGCCCGAGGCATGGACTTAGGGTAGGAGAAAGGGGCGGGGTGCCTCAGTGCCATTACAGCACTGTTAAGACCGTTCACGTCGGGCAAATCTGACATGACGCATCACCGGGAGGGAACTGGGTGTCTTCACCCCACTCCGTGACGTGACGATGACAGTCTCATAGCGGATAGGCGTCGCTCTGGGAGTATATTTGACATAACTGACACTGGCGTTTGGCCATCCTTCGCTTCTAAGTCACTCCGCTGATACGCATTATATAGCAATACACAAAGTACACTTTTTAAGAATAGCCGGACACGCCTGGGCCTATTTGTCATATTGGAGAGTCCTTTATTTACGGCCATGACATTTTCGATCATTGCTGTCTTGCGAAATCACAACAGACGTAAGAGGGATGAGGAATAGTTAAGTGAGAACCACCCACACTCATAAGGTGTTAGAGGCTCTCTTGGAACATGAAGAATGTAACGATACAGTGACTAAGTACGTCGTCTCCGGGCATGAACATGCCCGAGTCATGTGATAAAGATCCAAGGTAGTCATTGGAGTAGATTATTCCTTTCGCAGAACCTGTCAAGCTACTCAAGATTTAGACATCAATGAGAAGTTGTCCGGATCAAATGGCTATGGTTACCTTGACGACCAAGTATAGTTGGCAAGATTAACGGGTTTGGAGATCCGGGTCCTAATCCATACTTGGCCTTTTACCCTCACCCAACTTTTAACTCTTACCTCCTTAGAACATTGTTGTTTTCTCACTTGCCACCCACTCGCCCTATGCAGATTTAATACCTCCTGGTATTCTAAGAAGACACCTTATCACAGGCCATTATGTATATGATATGATGGAAGGAGCACACATGAGGAGGTTCTAAGGGGGAAATAATCAAGACTTGGTACTAAAATATCTTCGAGCTTGAATGAGGAGGGACGATTGCTTATATGGGATATACACAAGGATAAAGACGATGCATTATAGGGGGCATCACAGGTGACACTCCCACCGCATGCTAAATGAAGACAAATAAGAACCCTAACAGGAGCATTATACGACGGTGTCACTTGGTGCAGGATTCAATCAATTACATCCCACAAGAACAGTGATTCACAGCTTCGCCTATGATTGTGGCAATACCCTCACTGCCACAGATGGCAGGTCCCCTATTCCCATGTGTCACCAGCGCAACCCTCAAACGGAAATTTATCAGTTCTTGGGAAACAAAGGCAAACGACACGCTTATAATAGCGTTGTAATCCGTGAATGAAACCTCGGGCTGAAAAGGGGGCGGGTGGAGAGAGAGGCAAACGTGAAAATAAAGCCCCCCCCCCCCCCCCGCCTCCCTCCCCTCCCCGGCGAATGCCCTCACATCTGCATGGATAGTGGGCAGAGTTGCGGGGGAGGATGGGTAAATGCCGATGCAGAGCGATTGTGTGAACTCAATAAGAGAACCAATAACAGTTTCTATAACTGAGTGACCTATTGTTTCCTATATCGGTCACTTTATATAACCATGCTTTATAAATGATATATATCCTATATATCCTACATGCTTATGAATACATTCATTCATAATAATTATACATTCACCTTCTGCTACTACAGCATTATACGATACCATGATATGTCTGTTAGTTAAGTTACTACGTTTTCTCTATGACACATCAATTGAAAGCAAATCGGTGCTCATTGTGTATAAGTCTATACGAAACTAGATATCGTTTTAAAGATATTCTAATACAGTATACAATGGAGAAGGGAGTAAGATTTTAGCTTGCCAACTTTTTCCAGAAAAATATTCACCCAACTTGAGAAAGATTGCACTTGGTGTGCAGCTTAAGATGGGTTATCGGGAACACGATACCATCGGCTGTCAGTATTGTGACCGGAAAATCCCTAGCACCAAGATCAGACGTGTTGAATCGCAATTGTGGGTAACATAGTACAACCTAGGGTTGATAATATGCACTAGGATCTGAAACCAGACGAGGTCTAAACCTCGTCTAAACCTCTATATTAGGTGGCTATATCGCTAGCTTTTCATCTCAAGAGATAACTTTGACCTGGATGTCAGACCTCCTGTATATTTTATCGGAGATATTTAGGAAACATGCTCAGAATAATATCTTGATAGTGGCATGAGAAAAGCACAAGAGTTACTGGCCCTAAACGATTTAAATTCAAACTACATTTACTTCGATCGCAAATTCTAGTTATACAAAATACACCTCGAAAATTCCTTTGGTGATGGGTGGGAACGAAAAGTTTATTTTAAGTAAGTCGTTCTGCAAGGATGTGTTTGTTTATTTTAGATTAAAAGAACACGATACTGCCATTATCTAATGGAATTCTACCCGCCACGAACAGGTCCTGCCTTAAAGGGGCTTAAAAGTTTCTAATTCTCGATATCTTTTCAATGCCACTTTGTCTGTTCGTGTCTTTCTTTACGAAATCTGAACGGTAAAACTTAAAGCGTTCCCATAGCGCTCAAGCTCTTATCAAAGCTACCGGTTCATTTGTATCGGTAGGAGTTTTTGCTTGAGCAGGAATTACGCTATTACCATGATGGCGAATAGGAGGTGGAGGAGTTTTGGATTGTCTACAGTGTTTGTTCATTCTTCATTCCCGACACAGACTAGAGACAGTG
Source organism: Sthenelais limicola (assembly GCA_942159475.1). NCBI lineage: Eukaryota > Metazoa > Annelida > Polychaeta > Phyllodocida > Sigalionidae > Sthenelais > Sthenelais limicola. Next base: position 30,671,297 of record OW804094.1, on the reverse strand, counting down.
GCAGGAACGTGAGATCATTACTACACCTCCCCATGCAGTGCGTAGGGAGCATTGGCAATGAGGTAAGTAGTGTACAAGAAGTAGTGTTTTAAGTAGGCAACAATCACACTATATTCCTCACCAGTCCAGCCGTTACCAAACCTACTTCGCCAAATAAGACAGCGCATCTTTTATAACCAAATGTGAAACGGCCTGGCTATATTTCTTTTATCATTCACATTTCTATGCATTTCAATATAGCACTCTACAATAACGTTAGACGAGAATAGAATGGATCTGTTCCATCGTGCCAAGAAATGGAAAGCTTTTGCCGGAGAACAGAGGAAGGATTCATCGAATGCAAAGAACAAATTCCATGGGCGATTGGGTAATGAATGATCAACTGGCAAACATGAGCAAAGAATACAAACAGGAGAGTAACACTAATGCTTGGATGGATAAACATCCATTCCTTAGTTCCAATCCATCTGGATGGAAGTCACTTTGGGGTGATTACTCTGAGAAGCACATCTTTCGAGTTCGTGCTTGAGATTCTAAGAGCGTTCATCTTGCTTCCTTCAAAGAGCTCGGGTCCAGATTCGTTACCAATCCTGCTGGAACACATTAACGAAGCTTTTAGTCCATGAGAAGGACATCTGGCCGTCATTCTGAACCCGATTTGCACCAACCACTTAGAGAATGCAAACAACTGCCTGGCATTCCTTCTGCAAACAAAGAGAGGAGGCATCCCTTCGTTTTCTTTTCATGATTAAACATTAAGAAACTATCGGTAATCGTGACCACCAAATCATAAGCTATAAGGAGTTTTAATCAAGGGTGTGTGGCAAACAAAAGCAACACAAGCTGTTAGAAACAACAGAAAGTAAGCAGGTTTTGGTAAATGCTAAAAACATGGTAGCTATGTCTGTATCCCGCCCAGCTTGACCCCAAATCACGGCGGGTCATCACGTGGCCCGGTCATGTGACATGGGTATTTGTTTGTGTACACAACATACACAGGAGTGACACACGGCGCGCGCCGAAAGTTCCTCCCCAATTCATGTGTAAACAAAGGGAGGGAAATTGATGTTCCCAGTCAAAATAACCAGTTTGGTGGTCGCTCGTACAAGAGGAGGATTAGTACGGGTGTGGAGAGGATTGACATAAAGGCTGGCCTCTATGACATCCGGATATCTCTCGATGGATTTAAGCTTTCCTCTATGCTCCCATCAAGTTGCGAAAATAGACAGCTTTATTGCTCTGCCGAAAGCCATTTTGGTGGATTAGGAAAAGGTGCTAATTACTTAACACAAGCGAACAAGATATGTGGAGTAAACAGATTAAGGCAAACATAAATAAGACAAACATCCTTCTCATGCACTAACAAAACATACTGCCCTCTTGAGGGGAACCCTTTACCCTTCACAGGAACCATAATTATTGCCTTTGGTCTCTACCACACGGTACATTTCCACAAGGAAAGGTACTGTCAGTCTGGGAAAAGGGCAGGTGTAGACGAAACCACAAAGGCCTACTTAGCATCGACTAGTACCCAGCACTCTTGAATGGAGCGCTAACATTTCAATTAGGAGGATTAAATAGGGCAGATGAAGATCGGTTATTAGCTAACAACAAAGCCTAGAGGCAGACCCTATGCAATACATACGGCATCATCTTGCTCAAAAGTCTTCATTGTGTTTCACTAATGGCCAATCCTGAGAAATCGAGACCCCTTAAGACTAGTGTTGTTCCATTAACTCCCAACCATTCGGATATTGAATTGCTACGAAGGGGTCCTATCAAGTCATATGTAGGTAGTGTGGTAAAATGAAGTGGGATTGGTGTTGGTGGGCGTATATATAAGCAGGGGCTGAAGGGAGGTTCTTAGGTGCTTGATGTTAGTCTATACTGACCCCATAATATGTTCTAAAAATCTGTCTGTGGTTGGCACAGCCCCTTGGCCTGGCCTGGGTCTACAGCCAGGTGTCAGTCCTCTTCCCTGAGATTCAGGTCAACTCAGAGCAACTCATCCACTCCTCCTTGAGCAGATCCCTCTCATCCACCTAACGGACCCAGTTCACTAACTCCTCCTCCAAGCTTCATAGAATACTGAATAATGAAAGATTCAACGCGAGCCAGCCTCCTTAGTCGTATTTATACATCATTCTCCTACCGTTCTAGCGAGGTGATTAATTAGGTGGTAGCTCCTTAATAGAAAAAAGACTTGGTTCGAAACCGTCTATAAACGTATCCATAACCAAGATGGAACATTTGTCTTTGACACCTCATATGTGTTGGAGATGAATAGGGAGGAAAGAACAAGCCATATATCTCGCCATGTTCTATACCACCACTGGCAGAATGATTCTATGACACCCCTACCCTACCCCCCTCCCCCTCCACACCCGCCCATTCACCGTGTATTGCAGGTGCAAGCTTCAAAGTCATACGTCACTATCCTATCACTTGGCGTCAGTATCGCCCTTCTTTACAATACACCCTATACAAAAATAACATACACAAACAGACAATACATAACCACTCATTTTCAATGATTAAAGAGCAAAGGGAAAAGGCGCGGTCAAGCAATCTCAGTGGAATACGGCCTCTGTCAGTATAGGACAAAGCTCGGGCGGGGGGGGGGGGGGGACTTGGAAAAATGGAGAAGAGAAGAAAATCTAGGATGGCCTCCCATACCCCCTCCAGAGCTCTTCGCCTTGGACATTTTAACAGAGCTCCTTAGGGATTGGACTCGGGGCCACAGCTGATGCTCGCCATCTGGTGTGTATATCTTAATCCGAAGGGGCATCAGGGAGGATCAGACCCAGGAGGTGTGGCCGTAAAGACTAGAGGGGGAGGAGGGGAGTGCCTAGTGCAGTAGGATATCATAACATCTCGAAATAATGAGCTCATTTCCAGGTCGTAGTGTGATTAAGCACCAACGTAAACAATGAAAGATAATGACATTCGGCGATAGGCGATCAGACATGCCGGAACAGCATCAGAAGTCCAGAGCCTGTGTAATTATGATTTGTAACACTAGGCCAAAACAAAAGGCCTCGATTTTTGCATAAAAAGACGATGAATTCACGACCTGATGACGTTCTGAATCATCTTATCACAGGCCACGATAGCAAGTGAATGGTGGATAATGCTTCACTGATTCAGTTATTCCAGGGTATCGCTCGACATCTTTGAATTTGGATTTGATTTTTGGAAAGGCTGTCAACCAATCTAGGGATGATATATCTATATGAAAAGAGCTGTCAAAATCAGTTGAGAAAAACAATTAAGAATAAATCAAATTAGGAAAGATTATGTCTAAACGTCCTTCTTAACTGGTAGGTCAAGGTGACCAAAAGAACCCTAAATGAATGTCTATCTTGCCCAGATTGAAGAACTGAGATGAGTCAGTATCTAAAAGGTTTTGGAGGAAAATATTGCATTCCTACCAAACAAGAAAAGTATCGGGGTATACAGTATAAGAAAGCGAAAGGTGTATGGGGTGATGAGGACAGAGAATAGGTAAGATAGAAAGGGGGTGAGGGAATCCCCCTTATCTAGCGACTGATCCTTGGCCAACTGCCACTAGTGAGAAACCCCAGGTGCGCATGCAACCTCGAGCCTATCGCCAAAGCACTCCTTGTGTCTCAATCCTTCTTCCTTTACTCGCGCTGGTGACATGAGAGAGGTACTTACCACTCTCCACCTTTCGGATCGAGATCAAAAACCAGTAGCAGCAAACTTTGCACTCCACGCCACAAACCATTCTGATCAAAACATGAAATTCCATCACACAGAGACCCGCCATAAACACAAGATGCTCTTCGAGGAGCTACGCGCGCCCAGTTCACTCACATGTTTGACTATAATTGAGGGATCACGCCCTTTCGCTCGGAAGAGGTCAATTTTTAGGGTTGGAGAGCGCGAGCCCTTTGAGTCTAGGCTATACTTGGCGGGAACTGCTCAGAGCCGCTCCCATTATCAGGCCCTATGTCAGTCTTTTCAACGATAGTAAAGGTTTCAGCGGCTCCAAATGATAAGTTGATGATGCGGGGTGTTTGGTTAGCAGACTCTCATAGGAGGGGATAGGGGGGGGGGGGGATCCCATAGCTACAGGGTACAGGCCAGATGCTCGAGACTTGGGAATAACACTATGGGGTACACTAGGTTCAGATATTTACTGTGTATAGGTCCCGTAATATATTGCACCTCTCCGACAGCTTTCACCAATCTAATATCTTCTTGGTCAACATGATCATCCGTTGTACATCGTATACCCATGTATATAAACACTGTGGATAGAGAGGGAAACACACATGGCGACCTATGGCAACATATCTATATAGAACTCAATTATAAAGAGATTTCTTCATCATCCAACAACCATAAAAACTTTAAGCACGGTATATGTTTTATACAGTCATCCTTAAATAATAAAGAGTTCACATTAAGAGGATGAGGAGATGTAGAATGCACTATTCGTTGTATGAAGACATTTTACTCGACCCCTCTGAGCTTATTGCCCAGAGAAAAGCGTGCAGCGTGGGATGGGGAGAAGAATGCGTGTTCTGCCATGGTAAATCTCTGCTTCTTATTCTTCTACGAGGACAGGAAAAATATTTCATCATTAGTCGGAAGCTCTAGTGGCATCTACACCAGACACTACATGGTAACTCCCAGAACTCCTAATACTACATCCATAATAGTAAACATTACATGTCTAACAATAGCTCATGCTACTGTTGTAGTAGCAATAATAGTAACAGTAACTTGTTAAGTCTGGATGGCGTACCCTTTTCAGTTAGCTGGTACCCATATCATGATATAAAAATGTTAATGAACACTTGGTTATTTTGGTTTCTAGAAATGAAAAGCCAGAATATGTTCCAATATACATGTAAGGCGTAGTAGTTTTGTACAATGATGTGTATTGGAACTGGCTTGGTTTACAGAACATCTTTGGAGCATTTCCATGTATTCTAAATAGGAGATCCCAGTGGAATAACATTATTCCAAATGTCAAAGGGATTTCAGCCTCGCATGAGAAAGACCGTCTAGTATGTAATTCAATTTAGCGAGGCATTTGATGCACAAGAGTAGAATTCGCACTGTTTTTGGAGTCATTTTGGAGCCATACTCCAAGTACGGGCGTATCAGATCTTTCCCTTTACCATTGTGTTTTTATGCCAGACTGTTGAATGAGAAGCGATACATGAAGATTCTAACAAAGGTGGCCAGGATGCCTGATGGCCCGGTCTACATGCATAATATATAGCAAACAGTTCTATATGGATCCATGTTTTATTCATTTCTCTGAACTGGCCTAACTCAATAGGGTTATTGACATGGTTCCTTTTATTGTGGGTTTGTGCGTACCTTTTCTTCGTTAAGTGTCAGGATCGGATTTCCACTGCGATACAATGATGGAGCAAAGAATCGACCCTAACAAATCCTTTCCTTTCAATCATCTCATTTTACGACTACTGGACGCATTTGGCTAACTTACAAAGGCGGGCTTTGTCTTTTATCATTTTGATTATCATACGACAAGTGACTTGGAAACTGGTCGAGCTAAGCTAATCAGTAAAAAATTCTTTCTTTGTGTAGGCAAACAGAAACAAGAGAGGCGAAAAGCTGGGGGAAAGTGGGCCCAGCTGTCAAGAAGACAGATATTCGAATGCTTCTAGTCAGAACTATTTTAGAGAGGTGTCACCGACGAAAACACCGAGGAAACCCTAGAAGTATTGGACTGCGGTCACAGGGTGCTTTGGGTCAGCGCTGTTGGCGAGGGACTGGAGAAGGCTAGGCACCCAGGGTAACATTGGTTACAATAACAAAAGGTACATAGGCAAACAAGGATTTTAGCTTGCTTAGTTCATGGTACAAGTATCGGGTTTGGGTCCACGCTGCAAGGCCACCTTTTTTCAAGTCAAATTAAAGGGCCCTCTTCTCAAATGCGATTGGACAATTGCTAGCCGTAATGGTGTGGTAGAATTGATCCAATTTTGTCCAGACGTCTACGCCCCGTAGCTATCGATCAAGTTGACATGTCCTTCATCTTTCTTCAGAAAGAAAAACCTTTCCGACGTACCACCGAGGCTTAAAAGAATTTCTGCATCAACATTACTATGATGTAGGCGCGGTACAGAACACTTCCAACTATGGCATACTTTTTATTCTTTAAAAGGATTTTAGCTAAGAAAGCCCTTGCTATAATAAATATATAATAAGTGTATAGTACGTGACTATCTTGTCTTGATTATTAAATTGGCACAAGGCAATATTCAGTCTATAATTTATATCTTTATCTTTAAAGATAATCCTAAATCATTGTTAGATTGAATGTCTTAGGCGCTGCTAAGATGGATTTATATTCTTCAATACATTCCTTATGTATAGATTGAAACGCTTATGACGAGTTCAATACAGTGTGTATCCGGAGTATCTCAAGTTGAAGCTGTCGTGGATCCAGGGTTTCCAGGATTGAGACAAGTTGAATCCCATTAGGATAAAGGATTTTAATCCGATCAGAATTTATACCTTTGGCTGGAAAAAGATTGCTCTTTTTGAAAACCATTAAGATAATCCACTTTGACTGCACAAATTGGTTCCATTTGAACGAGGGTGTCCGTAGGGATAATTCAAACAAAATAAACATCATATATACTCACACCCTGACGTCCTCAAAACTATATGACAAAAAAGTGAAGTCAACACCTTCCCCCACATTAGGTCCCTTAGTTAGTAAAAGCCAAGGTAATTACGAATGACTAAAACGTCAGAGGCACCATTTTAAAAAGTAGTCCAAATCCAATGGCCTCGGGAAGGCAATGCATACAATGACTTTCTGATTCCGCTCCCAACACATTTCCTCCATGCAAACCCTTGCTTCACACAAATCAGTCTTTAAAGCGATCAGAAAGGCAAGGGAAGGACACAAATTAACGCCAGCCCTGAGGGCCTTAGTCGGACAGACTAGTCAGGCCCCATTTATTTGACTCGTACCAACCTCCAAGTGTAGGAAAGAACTCCAGTTTCGCCCACTCATCTGCATACGATATGTTCACCAACCATATTGAAGGCCAATACCATTTAAAAAAACTTATCTCCACTTGTTATCATAGATATGAATCAGGGGTTAATCTAGACACTGTGAGATAGGGATCATAGTCTGAGGCATGTATTTGGTGACAGGGGGCATTCAAGTGACAATATTTCATTTGTTCAACTACATGTCTCATCTGATCTTTGCAACTGGAACCCGGTGTCAAGACGTTTTTCATTACCGCCCTCTATTTGTAAGCATTTGGACATTTCTCCCCTTTCTGTAAAAAATAATAGGATCCTATAGATCCCGTGGTGCGATACAGTGAATGCTTGGGCATAGAATATTGCCAATCTTCTTTATCGCATCCATTCATTTAGTATTCAAAGGAACATCAGGCTCGGGTTCATTCCATTCCCTGCGTGTATATAGCAAAAGGCAGATTTATAACGAGCAATTCACTTGAAGGTTGTATGTTATTTAGACGGTGCAATTGATCATGCATCAGCCTATAAATGCTAGCAGTACATGTATCAGTCATCTCTTACCAGAGCCAAGTTACGATTGCGGTCACAATATATTATGTTTACATTTACGATTTATGTCAAAGCAGATAATGTGGCCAATCTCTGTTCACCCGGCGACAAGTCCCAAGAGAGTGTTTACTGGAGTCTATTAAAGGCACATTTCACCATCCCAGGCTATGATGAACATCTTTCTCGATCTAACATGATGATAAACTAAGTGAAGGACGAGGATCCATTTCTTATACCCAATATGGAGGAATTGCTTATTAGTGAGATGGGCGACTCGGGTGCGTCTTGGGCTGCATTCAAGACCAATAACTGCCCATCCATCTTCTTGAATTAGTGGCATAAATCCTCAAAGAAATAATTTTGCCACCAGTTTTTATCTGGAACAGGACAGAACGGTAGAGATTCCGAAAGGAGTAATGATCCACCGTTTTTTACCAGCCAGATTGATTGCAGCAATTCTCACTGATTATTTGGAATTTAATAAAGGTCAATGAAATGATATACGACAAAACACCGTGACAGTCACTTAGTGGTGAAATATGAGGCCCATGCTGCTCCGTATAAGCATTGAAATAGGAGTAATATTTGCAGCAGATTTTTTAGCTCAGCCAAAATGGCAAAGCGATTGCAGGTTCGCAAGCCGATCGGAAGAGCTGGTGACGTAATCTGTGTGACATCTGGGTAGGGTGGGCCTTGAGGCCAGCAAGGTTAAGCCAATCAACTCGCTTGTCCGGCACTGTTCGTTTAAAATGAGAATAATCGATCGTGGCCAAGAGATCATTCATATATCGTGAGGGTTGTCACAATGAGCCTGAGAAATGTGCCCAGCCGAATTCGACTTTGATAATAATGACGTCTTGAAATACGGTAACAAATACATGGCGCGATACCATCAGTTCATTTTTTCCATCAATCACTAGTCCGTCTTTCATCTTAAATCCAAGCACTTTTCTAATTTCAGGCAGTTGCGCGATGCTCTAGAGGTAATATCATTCAAAGGACAGCTTCATAGTGGATCTAGGATTGCTTTCAAAGTAATCTCTGGGCAGGAAAGCGAGACAAATTATTCCGGTGTCTATACCAAATCTAGACACGCTTTCATCTTGAATTCTGATTTATTCCAAATCTATATTGGATGACTGACATTATTTATTAGGCCTTTTTCAATCTGAGACTACACGACGAAAATTCACCATTACAAATCATTTCCTTCATCCGATTGAAGGCTACGGGAGTTTTCCATTTCATGTAAAGCTTTTGGCAGGCAGGAATGGAAATCAAATACATCTCCATCATATGCACAGGTCTAGAATCCATATAGCCTTGTGAAAGTTGAATTTCACAGCTGTTAACTCCTATGGTAAGATATGACGCAGGGAAATACCATCCACACTTCAGGTTAAAAACGTCGGTCGACTTCTATTCCACATCAGCCAGCTTACGAAAGAGTAGTGTACAACAGAGTTATACCTTTCTCGAGTTTTCAATTTGGTAGTCTTGGCATTTACCTTACAAGATGCGCCTACTCGACCTTGTCCCCCATACATTCTGAGGCGTCTGGGGCCTAGGCAGTACAATGCATCAGGCGAATCGATTCACTACCAAGTATTTGCTCCCCATTTGTGCCTTAGATCGGGCACTTGGTGCCAACTCGAAGGGTCTTAAAGTACATTCAGCCAGCTTTTCAACATCGTTTTTAAAGTGGGCACATAGAGAATGAATGTTTCTGAATGCGCTGCTAGAAATATAATTATCTCTGGTCAGAGGATCATAGGACTCTTCCCTGCTTCAGCTGCCGATTCTGATAATCATATTAGCCAGCCTAGAGGGGGGCAAAGGGAGAGAGGGAATCCCCTGCAGGAGTTACTCACTGGAAGCCTTTAATATACAGATAGCCCAGGAGGCTCCTAATAGAGACGGTATTGCCTGTGGTTCTTAAAGTGTTATTTCTTTTATCGGTAAGAGAGCGTCCTATGGTTACTGTTTTTACTTGTATAATGGCACATCATTATAACTAATGGTTGTTTGACGAAAAGCCCTGAAATCAGGAACATATGGATATAGAATTGCCACAACGTGTGATCGTTACCAAGGAGATATGGGTCAGATTTTCAGAAAATGTACAATTCACTTTCACCAGTCTTCTCAAATAACCCAAATTTCAGACCAAAAAAAGTTCTAAATACAGTTCAACCTAACCAAACAGATTGCCAGAGTCAATGCAATGCCGAATATTCTCGAATTTACCTAATATTGACCAAGTTGCAGCCTAATTTAGCAGAACTTACTAAATGTGTACCGCTGCCAATTGTACATTTCCTTAAAATATGACCCATATCATGATATGTGTCCCTTTCGTCAGTTCAAGATAGTGTTGCTACTGGGACATAATAAGTAAAGGGGAAATAATTATTATTCCAAGAACTACACACAGCGGTGAAAATGAAAACAATATAAGAAAGAGTGATCTTTGTCATGTCAAGCCATAGAAATCTATCCAATCCATCCATTATGGTCTCAATTTGCAAAATCTCCAACAGGCTATCGCCGCTAAAACGAAACTTTTCGGTTTGGAAGAAATAGACAAAACTAACTTAATTCCAATTAAGAGCTTGGTTAAATCCAACGAGTTAAATATGATATCAGATAACAACACATCTGGTTTCTTAAGTACATGTGCATGCCCGAAGTCTCTGCATAAAGTCAGAAGGAAAATTGTCAAACCGCATGTGACATTTGACTTCATCGCGAAATTGTCCCATTTCTCACAACCAGGCCGCTGATAGTGTTTCCTGAACAATCATGTCATCTTATATTAGTCTTAATTCTACTTCTTCAATCAACAAAATGCATTCATTTGCTTCAGCAAATGCCATTTGGTGTAATTTGAAAATCAATCTTGCCTGGGTAAGAGATATAAAACGTTTGATTCTGACCAACATCTCCAAAAAGAACTCGAGGTGATCTTAAACCTTCTGAGGACGAAACTCAAAATGTTGGGAACCTCTAACCGGGATATTTAGAAAATTGTTTATCAGTCTACCTGCTTCTTGCTGTCTTATATTATGTTGTCACATGTTGCAATTTAAACGCCTGTTTAGAATCTGACGTTTTAGATCTAATTCGAGCTAGATTGATTTTCAAATTACACCAAATTGATTTTCAAATTACACCAAATGACATTTTGTGAGGCAAATGAATGCATTTTGTAATGTTTGTATAGTCTATTATTTACTTTATATTACACATATTGTAATGATGTTCTGCTATACATACGGGGAGGGAACGTCAATGAATAATTTCTCATTTACCGAGAACTGCACTGATGTTAGTTGGAACATCAGCTATCTTTTCCTAGAATGCTAGAGGCGTCTATGGCTGTATCCGGCCCCTATATACTGCTCCTGGTAATTTGCCGAATGAATAACAAAATTTCATACAAAAAAGACCTACAGTGGCCTTGATACCAGCCATTGTTCAATCAAGTGCGCCATTTATCACTCGCATCATGACGGTGCACTCGCTCGGCCTCGCCAGCAGATGAAGCCCGGATCGAGCAGCTCCTAGAAATATGCACGAGCGATACCTTACTCGTTCTGCTCGGTCAACCACGTAAACATGCTGCGCACACTCTTTTTGATAACAGGCGACTGATAGAGAACCATAAAACAAGCAGCAGAACATGACATAAGTGATTATCGAAGATACCCTTTGTGATGAAGCGAGGTAGAGATATGCGTCGTTAAAGGGGGCCACCCCTGATTAGAAAAATGACAGTCGATTGGTCATTTGAGCAATCAAGGTCCAGTAGATCAACCAACCCATGATCTAACGCCGATTAAGTGGAGATTTACACAAGGCACACACTGCAGCACTACAAAAGAAGGGTTTTAACTCTCAAGACAAAACCCAGAAGCACGTTTATCAATAGACACAGCCTACCTGGCTTCCAGTTTTGATTTACTTTTATAGGGATTCTTGGAAGGGGGAATGCCCTGTTATAATCTCATACTTAATGATCACGATGATGTTCAGCAAGCTCGTAAATATTGGCAAATCCCCGGGGAAGGTGACTTGCACTAATTCATCAATCGCCAAACCATGTGCGGGTAATAAGCTCTCTCAACCACTTCTTTCACTTGAAACGAATGTAATTCGAGATAAGTGAGAGGATGGAGCTAATTTGGGTCATCGTTAAACGCAAAATGACAACTGATCATGCCGGAAAGATATGGAAAGTCAGGGTCTACCGTGGCATTGGCAGATGGAGATCATGATACATGGAATGAGATATGGTTCTGGTAACCTATAATCGCCGGGAACCACGCTGCTGTTCTTCTCAAGGTAGTCGTAGAATTTCCTACAGACCACTCCCAAATGTCTCCGAGGATGGTGTGTATGGCATAGCAATGATCTTCCATGGACGTCCCAGCTAGAGTGTCTTGCATGGGAGAGCGGCCACTTTAAATGGAGGGTAATTCATGAGAAGTGTATGCCTAAAAAGCTATGGAGGAATGGCACACACACAGTCAAGGCAAGAAAGTTGGACTGCAGAGATATTCTCAAGACCTTTGAGTAAATTGGTGTGCAGAGGTGACATTAAACTCCCATGCTAAACGAATGAATTCATAAAGGCCTCTGTAACATCAAGCCCTCAGTGGAACGTCTCGCCTTCAAAGTGCACAGGTTAGAGCTGCATTCTCAGCTATTACGACTTCGTTTCTTTCTTTTAAAAAAAAAATAATAAATTTACTAATAAGTATTGCCATGTCTTATAGGACTGAATTAATCAAATCTGCTGCTTCTATGTTAATACAAGAAGTATACTTGTGGACTTCTATGAAGCGCTGCAGCAAAAACAACCAGGCAATTGCCTTCAAATATTAGTCAAATAACGTTTAGATGGGTTGGAAAAGAATGGAACAAAAAGTAATAAATCTTTTGTTTTTGACTGACGTTAACTGATAGTGCAGCTTGAAAAATGGGATATCATTACATACATGCCCTTTTAGTTCAATTTGGAACGTAATACAGTATCACAGAAACAACAACAATTTAGAAGGTATGGATTTCACAACTTGTCCCATCAGACAACGTGTCCAAATGTCCCAGACATTTCGGAAACTTTGCTTCAAAAAGTATTAATGTTGTATAGGCAATTGCGCAGGGCAAACTACCGAACCATACATAGCATAATAAGCTCATGCCAGCATCAATATCACAAAAAGTTACCATATGAAAGTTGTTTCCTGTGCAGGCATTGCGACAAACATCTGACAAATTTGTTTGCTAAATCACCAGGACAGCAGCAGATTGATTTCGCGCCACGGTAGCGCGACACGTGACCTCAGTGAGAATGTGGACGAAACATTGGATCCTAATCATTTCACGGCACTGGAAACAGAGAGTACCAATGGCAGGGCGACAAATCATTCAGGCCACCAGACTGGGAATCCAATATACATTCTATCTACTTTATTCAAGCAGATACAATAAATCTGGCGATTACGACCATAACTCTGGTCGTCAAGGAATCATCACGACTCAACTCCTTGTTTTGTTTTTGTATTAGTTATGAAGGAGGCACTCCATGTTGGAAATGATGTGATTGAAAGGGTTGCATGTTTCATAAGGATAGCAAATGCCCAATGTAACACGCCTTGACAAACAAGACCTTGAGTTAACCTAGTCATATATCATCGATAATCCCAAATTTGATCTCGTTGCTGAGCGGCAAACCTGCAAACCCATTGCTTTTATACATGGCCCATCAAGGAAAGCCTCCCTTGCAATGGCGGACAGTTACATGAGCGAGCGATAATACCATTAATAAACTACGACCTGTTCATGCCTCTGGCCGCTCGTCCTGACAGGCATATCATCTCGACAGAACTTTAGGGACCAGCAGAATGCCCGGATCCATTTGCTGAACCTACCATCTAGGCATTGCACAACGTGACTGTTAGCTAGGCAGGAAGGAAGCGAGGTGAATGCATTGTGAGCTAGTTCTGAAGGAAATAAACGCTATCTTTTCATCCAATGTGAATGAATTGAATACTACTGCCAATGACAGCTCTAGGCAACCCTATCACTCTAGGAATGTGTATTCTCTCTGCGTGCTGTAATCAAGAATTGGATCCAGCATTTAGAAAAGGCAGTGGACAAGGTGAAGGCCTGGTATCGGATGTATAATACAAGATATTCATGGGGAGGGAACCTGTCAACAATATGCGCCCTAGTTTCAAAACATTGTTGAATATGATGAAGACATGATGATGAATTGGATCAAGCAGGGTGTGGAGAGCTAGGCTATACTAAGTTTTAAGGAGGTTCTTCCTACTCGTCACATGGGGTGTTTGGTAAGCCATGCCTTCCGCCCCCTAGCCCGCCCTTCGTCTGGCTTCATCAGCCCCCATCCTCCCTTACATTACACAGGGTTCCCACCCACAAAACCTCTAAGTTGCCTGAGGTGGCCCACCGATACTCTTCCTCCCTTGCCTGTACACGTGTAGAAACCCACCTGGTAATAACGTGTTGTTAACATTCCCACGATGGTTTCCCTCTACATGGAAATTTGAGGTTATGAACATAAGCAAAAACCTGTATTTAAGCAGAATGACGTTATAAGCTAAGAATATGTGATGAGGGAAAGATGTCCATGTTATCAACAAAAACAAAACGCCAATAGTCTGTATTTACATGCAAAGGACAATGATAACCTTCTGTTCATTCCCCGAATCATGGTTTCTATGATTTTTTTTATGTTTCTTTGAGATAGAGTTCTATGGTTTTATGTTTGGTTGAGATCGAGTTCCAAAACCCAAAGCAAAAAATATGATTTTCTCGTCACTTCCAATGAAGTCTATTTCAACATGACTAGCACGTGCACTTAGGTAACATTTGGTACAAGGTAATGTGTTTCCTTGACAACGAGCACAAGGTTGGTATATAAAACCTAACCATCTATTAACAGTTTCTTTTGGCTTCGACAAATCGCTGAGCACTTACAGAGGGTATCGACGCACGTATCATCTAGGATATTAAGTTTCATCGATAAATAAATACATCACATACGAGAAGGTATTCTTTCATATAGAGAAAAAATCCATGACATTCTACCCAAGTCATTTCTCATAGCGCCTATAGTTAGTTCTGAGAGAGGTATACAAAGAGAGGAGCTCACATCTCAAGCTAGCTCTTTATTGCCACTTCCGCAGCTGAATGATACGGTTTGTCAATAAATAACACTTGAATATGACGTCGCCTCGTGCAAGTTCTTCCTATATTATACCCCCGTGCCCCTTTAAAAGGAAGCAGAGCGTGCCCATTGGCATGAGGAGGTGTATGTATGATGATGACAGCAAACCAAACCTCGTGGTCGCATGATTTAACATGGGTGAGGCTGTCCAAGGGTGATATAATTACGAACGCTGATAAAGCATCACATCAAAAGGTATTTTCCAATCCTCCCTGTATGGACGGGTCCCCCAAATCTCATCACGTGACACGGTGCTATCGGTGACGGTCACGAGAGGTCGCGACCGTCTGTGTTCCTCCTTGGCACCTCTAATATCGCCCAGTTTGCTCGCCCTCAACCATCATGATCTCTGAGGCACGTTCGATCTGAGCCAGCGACCTAGCTCTCGGATATTGTTGAGAAAGAGGGATAGAATAGTATGAACAGCGGACTGCCTCACTTAGATCAAACCCTCCCGCTCTACCCAGACAATATCTATACCCTCCCGGTCGTATGATCGTCTCTATATACTTTCAATAAGTGACTGCTCTATGCGATGTGGGCCGGCCAATATCGAGTGCCAATACATACTTGATTGAAGAGGTATCTCTAAGCACTGACAATACCCAATCTCCGCTTCTCTTTGAGATTGGAATCTGGCCATACTATATATAAGGTACCATGGCGACTGGTGTAACAGATCTTTTGGTAAAATGTGCTGGAATCGAGAAAGAATATATAGAACGCTAGAACATTTCCAGCCGATTTATTTATGAAATATGGGTCGGTCTTGGAGAAACAGATTCCACACAGCTGCTGTACAACTCATCAAAAACTAAAGAACTACAGAAGTTACCGTACATAATATCAAATAATAGCTACTGTATCATTGACCGTATATTCATTTATAGGCTGGTACGTCCACCATATTCACACATGTGGCTTAATACTACCAGGTTTTTGAAACCAAAGAGGCAGACGCAGATATTAAAAGGGTGGCGTCTGCATCCTATCAACACCACCTAGGTCAATCAGAATGTCATTATCAAATCTCCTTTAGGACAGCGACATTTAAATGAAACGGTCATCAGCAATACTGTGCGCCGGGCAGGGAGCTTTTCTATGCCATCCCAGAGCCAGGTTTTGCTGTCACATGGCCTTCTGGTTTACATTAATGTGATTAATTAAAGTACATCGCGGGGGCCTGACCCCGATCTAAAGCACAGGGTAAAGCATATGCGCACACCGTCTGATTGGGCTCTGGACAGTGAGATATTTTCTGTTGGAGATTCGATTGCAGGCCATGTGAAAGTTATCAGACAGGCTCAATCGCTGAGCCTGCAAGGTATCAGGGCGCAGACCCTGGCTCTCAACTCTCTTCCAGAGCGGGAATCTTTCCAGGTGTTCAAGCAAAGAATTAAGTGCAGCTCTTGGTGAGTACACGCATTGGCTGGATCAAAAGCCTGGGGGGAAGAGGATACGCTAGGTGAGAGGGTAAACTGGATCGGACTTTTATTTCCTTCTTTTTCACAAGTGGTAGGCAGAATCGCTGCCTCACACACACTTTAGACTTTGATGGTGTAACTGCACAATGCATGGCTGTGCAGGGTCACCCATACTCGTGATCTAAGCCCTACACTCTATACGCGACCTGTTGGCAGTAAACATCAAAGCCCTCTAACGTTAAGGCAATGGCAGGCCGCTGCCAACAGGACGACTATAGAGTGTAGTTGGCTCTGATGAAGCCAGGCTTTTGAAGCACCCTATCAACAGCATGTAGTATTCTGAGAGCGAGGTGTGGGGCATCGAGCTGCTCGTGCGGATTTGGGTGTGAGTTGCTGACAGGGTGTCTGGGTTTAAAGCCTGTGTGAGTGGAATGGGGGATGTGGGTGGTGGGGTGGGGGCTGTGGTTGGTTTGAAGTGCAATCCTGGCTGGCCTATTTTTTTCTTACTTTAACCAGCACTGTCATTACAGCTCTGCTTTAACTTTTAATCGGGTACTGAGCTAGATTAGATTTAAGTTGTGGACCATATCTTTTACCTAATCCTCTTAACAAGATACCATAGAAGTACTGCCATCTTCCGGGGGAAATGATGAGTCGAAATCTAATCGTATGACCTTCTCTATCTGAGAGACTCATCTTCTACATATGACTTGTAATCTTACTCTAAGATGCACTATACAAAATGTGCTAATTAATCAAGTGCATTTCCATTTACCCAATTTGTGTGATGGATTGGGGAGTAGGGCCAAATAATAACTTGGATGTAACAAGGTGACCCAATATGAAGGTGTTAAACATGCCTACATTTTCCTGGGCCTATCTCATTCTTGCAATGTCAAGATCAATTAAGAACTGCCCTACACTGATGCACCACTCACTACAATACAGCTCAAGAGAGCGAACAAAAAAATCCTACACCAAGTCCAAGATGGCAGGGACCGGGCTATACGGGGTACGAGGGCAAACTGAGATCTAGTATTACACCTCTGATGTCAACCTCTGATCTTAATGCCCTCTTCCAATCCAAGCGCGAGGATCTTGATCAAACCATCTCTTTGATCTCTCCTAACTGAACCGCCTTTTCTTTCCTCTATTTTAATGGGATTTGGTAGGTCTACGGGCCAGCAATCGGCAGGCAGGATTTGCGACAGTTTTGGCACAGCAATTTATGAGAGTGCTAGCCCTGATAAATGCGAGGATAAATCACACCACCGCATGCAAAAAGCAACAACCAAAGAGTACCGTCGGCCGGCAGTCCAAAAGAAAACTTATGACTGTTCTTAGATTATTTCTCTCTGATTTTAGCATAAGATAGACGTCTGACATACTTCCATTCAGCTGAAGGGGGTCGCCGATAACATCATGTGCGTTATAGGGGAGAGCATTAAACCGATTTACTGCCTCATAAAGACGTTTTCTTCTAAATTCAATCATATATCACAAGTCATTATGGACAGTATGTGTTGATGGCTGTGCCACTGCCATCGGCGTATGCTACCTATAGCATCACACATATACATGAAACTGTTAATAGGAGATTAACCTCATTAAAAAGGTGATAG
Source organism: Sthenelais limicola (assembly GCA_942159475.1). Classification (NCBI taxonomy): domain Eukaryota; kingdom Metazoa; phylum Annelida; class Polychaeta; order Phyllodocida; family Sigalionidae; genus Sthenelais; species Sthenelais limicola. The sequence continues at coordinate 30,653,430 of OW804094.1, read as the reverse complement.
CTTGAATCCTTCATTCCATTACCCACTTCCTTCCCTCCAAGATAGCATTATATCCTTGTGCCGAACACTGCAGACAAAAACAACTCTCATTAACCGTCTCAGCGATCTTATGAGGTCAGGAGTAATAGGGGTGTGTAACAATGGGATTGCTGAATTATCAAAATACTCTGAGCTAGCAGTGACTCTGACATCCTTCCACCAGCAATATGATCAACGATCAAAGCCAAGACAAATGCATGTAAATAGCTTCTCAGCAGATGGTCTGAGGGAGCAGCATCGACAGTCCTAGTGATTTATTGATCAAACATGACTGACTCCAAGACTACCGTTGGTTTCATCTGGCAGGTGGCATAATGCAAAAGCCCAAGACAGGTGGCGAAGACAGGTCCTCTGGTCGCTTTCTCCTCCTGTTCCCCTCCAGCCCCCATTCCCCTGCCCCCACTCCCCCACCCCTTCCAAACCTATCTATCCTTTTCAAGAAGACCGCAGCTGATGGACAAGCAATAATGTGGCACACATGTAAGGCCACCAATCCCCGCCTTATTTATTTTCCCCAAGAATATTCACAAAACCGAATGTCTTACATCGATTGGCACATCCCGCAGCATTAGGATTGAGATTAAAAGTGTTGACACCAAAGAAGAAGCCACAGCTTTGAAGTCAAAGGAGAGTCAATATCTTACAGGGTCCAAGATTAGGCTTCGTACCTAAACAAAGCAGCCTTTACCATCCATGTGCTTCTCCACAAGGTGACAAGATGTGCCAGTTTAATTTTACTCCTTAATACCACCATGCTTTATTCTTCATATAAAATCGCCATAGAAAGGCTTGTTGTAACAGATTCAGCCCTGTTTTTGAAGCCTATTTCCTGGACCGAAATGATATCCAATTTTCCATTGATAATGAGCCATAACTCAGTTGATTAGGTCTGTATCGACTGCAAAAGCAAAAAAAGATGAAACAGATGGTACCACTGAAACCGACATTCTCGGATAACACAGCGCCTTTTGCATGCTCATCCACCGAAAAAATGTAAAGAGAGAGGAATCCTCATGAACAGCATATTCTTTCATCATCTACTGCTTTGCACTCGAGCTATAGCGTCACGAACTAATGTGATCATTCAAGATTCTATTATATTGTTATAGCATGCGCGCAATGTGATCGATGGTGGCGATGCCGAAGCATGCATTTGAAACAAAAATCACGATAGAACCGACATATTTTTAAGGACTTGGGCTTATAGGCTGGAACAAAAACATATCGGGGTGATAAGCACGAGGCACTAACAGAATAACCAATGGCTTTCCTGCAAAAATGTGCAATCCATTATGAGAGTCCCCGCCGGATTCATCTATTGATCAAAGTTATCCGGAACATACATATAAAGCCTTGCAGTATGCATCTTGCATATGTTGGGAGAATCATTTTACAAACAACTCCTTAGTGTTCAACTCCTTATAATTATACTCGTTGTATCATATTCGTGCATGTAACGTCCATATTCAGGTATTATTATGGACAACAGTGAGAAGAGCAGTGGAATGTGGCCCATAGGACCACAAGTGTTTCAAATATTAGAACAAACGTGCAGCAATCAATCAGATAGAAGGAGGGTGTGTTCCTATAACAAAACGTACAGAAACAAATAGTGGGCTCAACTCAGCTGGATGTTTAGAGGATTGGCTCTGAACGCAAAATAGTTTTTAAATATATGAGTCGTAGCCAAGCATTTTGGTGGCTTCTTCTTCCCATGCAACATAGCAAAGCCCGGATAAAATCAGACCTGGCCCAACCCTCTTGAAATGCTCAGCCTCCCTCGTGTTGCTTAGTGACGATGTGATCTGCATCATTTGCTCAGTTCTCCCCACATGTTCAGCGTATGCTGGCGCCCAGTTCACCGAAAAAATACCACCTCCCAAGGCTCGGCAGATTATCAGGGGAGTCCCTCCCAGGTAAAACTATACCTCCCGAGTCTTTACATGTCATTCCGATGTGCACAAAGCATGTATGATGGACAGCGATATGTGAAACGCAATTAAAAATGTTTTCCAAGCGTGTTCTTTCTAAGGAAGGTAGGGGAAGATGGGGTAAAGACCATGGACGATAAAACACTCCCCTAATATCTTACCTTCTGATATGTGACCATGTGGGTCAGGAGTAAGAAGGGAAAAGGGTATGTTCATGATTTTAAGAGATATACCCAATTCGGAAGCCCAGGAAGAAATGTTCTCTCTGCTTTATATAACACAGAACCGTAAAGGAGTATACACAGAGAAAGCTGAAGGCAAGATCTATGAGGAACATAGAAACCTACTGTGCACATCTTCCCAAGAGATATGACAGTGGCATTATCCTGTTGCTTCACACTGATTTGAATGTTCCTCACTGATACCTCCGGTATACTTCATAATTCTGAGCGTCGACCCATCAATTTCCTCCCCTTCATTTTGCCTCTGTCGTAATAATCCCCTTAGTCTGTAAGGTATACGAACCCCTACCGCCCCATGATACTACCTGATCATCGCCGGTATGCCAGAACGATTTATCTACACAGGATTCCCGTGATTTTAAGTCATAAATCAAGAAACCTTAGTAAGACCACTGACATCAACTCAGGTTGAGACCAAAGGCCTTTGGTATGATCTCGACTGACCTTTTATATCGAGAATGTTTGCAAAACGACAGGTTCTGTCGCATTATTGGCGGAGACCCATCCATTAAACCCTAGTTTGTCCCCACGTCGAAGGACATATATTATTAGGCCCGAGACAGAGTAGCATGCAGCCAGTCAGCATAGCCTCAATCCATTCACAACATAGCCTAGATGAAGCCAGGTGCTTGGATGAGATCCTATTAGCAGGGCTAATCGAGCTATATCGTATGGACTGTTTAGTATTTCTGGAAACGATGTATGACTTTGCGACGGATGAGAGCAGCTAAGGAGTAATAACATCTTGTTGCATATATTTAGAGAATATTGTTCATTCATGGGTGGAGTTCCCTGACAACTATTAGCTCGAATTCTCGTGTCTAATTGATGGTTCAAAGGATATTTGAAAAGATTGAGACCAAATCATTTGATTTGATTTTGATTTATTTTATAACCACAAGCGTTACATTTCAGTAATGTTGTTCTCAGCTTGAATTACTTGTATTGGTAATAATTATACACGGGATGAAGTGACATTAGTGTTGCTACACCTTAAAAATGAAATTGGGGTGGGGGTGGGGGCGTGATGTTGGCAAATACTGAAGCAGTATGAAGTTGGCTTAAACTATACTCATATATCACTTCAAATGGGGAATGATGAGATTGTCTAGGATAGTAATATCCATATAATCATTGAGTATTATAAGTCGTAATTCATTTTGGCAAGTATTTGTCACACGGACATCCTTAATTCTTGAATGGAATGACACGATGCGGAAAATTGCCATTAATTACGTCAAATTTGTAATCTTTATGATGGAGTCGTAACAAGTGGGGTTTGAAGACATAAATTGGGAGTATAACGAGATTTCATTTTAATGGAGTTGGACACCCTGCCTATCATCTCCTTTATAATGTTTATATGCGGTTCCTCATTACGTTTAGATTAGACAATACATGTTCGTCAAAGTGCACATTAATCGATGAGTTATTGTTTAAATGTTAATCCAGAGATGCATTTCCTATTCATTCTAATCGGGTATATCTTAATATGTGTGCCTCGCAATTAAGTTTGCCCCATCAATATTATGAAGAGAGACGCTATGTTTCTGTCCCATGATCCCATTCGGAGAAAATTAAATTCAGATCACTTCATTCGGAAGCTTAAATGAAGCCCATATGATTGTTAAAACCAGGGGCTTCGTAGGCAGGAAGGGGATTGTCATTGCAATTGAAATGCACATGCAGCATATAGAGACGATGATTTGCTCCCTAGTCCCAAGTATTTGTTTGATAATGTCATTATAATCGGCTCTCTCTAAATCCTGTTGCAATATCTATTATATCTCATAGTATTTCAGATTGGCTGTCAGGATAACGTTTTTTTAAATAGCTATCCTAATTATGAAGGATATTTTTCTACACTATAATGAGTGGAATATTGGGTCTCTAACGAGAAAATGGGATTCCCATCTAGAACTGAACAATAAAGATGTTAGACATTTGCTCGCCCCAAGAGGGTGATGGAAATTAATTCTCGATGCGTTCAAACACTTAATAATGAATGCAATACGCGACGGATTCATTCCGAGAAGACAAACTGCAATGAATAGCAGAGGTCCCGTCGCCGTTTAAATAAATAGGCCTTCTCTGTACCGATGGCGAAATCGAGTTATTTGCCGAGTTCATATTGAGACATCTCCAGAAAAGAGATACAGTGCTTGAAGAAATTGGTGACGCGACGTTAACGAGTGCATTACAGCTTGTTAACGCTTTCCTGCTAGCCTTTAAAGTAATTCCAGCGTAATCAATTCCGCAATGCTAAAGAAATCTTTTTCATTTGCAAAACATCCGAGTATTAGAGAGCCATCATCTACCACAACCTTGGATCGATATCTGAGTTTGCATGAGATCTCAAAATATGGCGCTCTGACATGCGGTAGGCAAGTATTAAGGATTAGTGCAAAGAAGCTATAGAACGATACAGTCCAGGCCCAACGTTGAGAGAGTCCCTTCAAACGAAGGGAAAGCCTCTCGCCTCAAACCGCAAAGTGCCATTATTATTCCATTAAGACTGCAAAATGCCATTGTATTCCCATTAGAATGCCGAGTCAAGGCCAGGAAACCGATTATCGAAGTAGACGTCTAATCACTGACATACCATTCTTATCTGATCTGAGGGTTTGAAACTAGAGTATAACAATTGTAACTTAATGACCTGAATACAAATTGTATCAGTAAGGCATTTTGTATTCAAAATGGATTCGATTTCCAATGCACTTTGTTGTCCCAACCTGAACGTCCATGTAAGTCACCACCGATCTGTCTTTCCATGGTAGTACGAACTCGCTTCAACACCTGAAGCTAATTCAATTATCTACTTTTTCAGTAATTGATAAAAGGTTAAACTATAGAATTACATTGTATGTCAATACACATAAAGTTTCCCTAATATAGTGTATCGAAGGTACCATGTATTTGGTCTATGTATTTCTTGAATGCTTGTGATCTTCAGATATGAGGAAAATAGTGAATACTAACGTATTGGCTTTCGTCCTTTTATATCCTTAGAAGTCATTTGAGAAATTGTCTTTCCACATATCTATAAGTTTATATGTATCAGATCACGTTTTCCCCTATGTGGCGCATACAAAATTGACAGTTGAAAAAGGGTCTCAGTCTAAACTTCAAAGCATGCTGAAATGTCTGTTTCAACATACACGGTCCCAATCGTCTCGAGTTATCATACCCTAAAGATTTTTTCTCACGTGACATGAAACACAGCGCGAAAGAAAATACCAGAATTCCTAATTCTGTTTTTGTCAATGGGGAGCATTTTCCCAAAGACACTTCCCCTTAAAAGCAGACGACACTTGGTTGTGAGAGCCCTTATTGTCAGTCACAGCAGAATTAAAAGTTGTGCGCCAAACTGCTTGAAACTGGCGCCATTAGTAGCTCTCGTGAAAAGGCCAGTAAGGGCTCGCCGTGTCATGTTTGTCTGCTGGAGGCAAGGCCAGAAAGTCACCCTCCAGGCCCCTCACTGGCAACCCCTGATAAACAGGGGCAGTGGCGTGCGTATTCCGTAAAACCCTATCCTACAATCCATCAGAATTATTGGCAGTGATGGGAAAGTGGGAGGAGACGGAATGCACATGTGAAAGCAAGGGATCTTGCTGGTTCTTTTGTTGACAGGCATATCTTGGCCTGGGAGGAGAGGGACAGGGGTCAGAGGTCAGGAATTGTCATGGAATATATTGAATCTCCGTCTTTACAGGTGCCAAAAGCCACGAAGGACCTAGCCTTTCATGTACTTAGATAAGATCTTAATGACCAAATAGAACTGGTGCCAGCTGTCAATCAAATTACTAAGACTTCGTGCGTGGTCATCATAACAATTGACAAACTTCCTCACGAAAACTTAAACTTCACAGTGATCGTAGTGAACCTTTCATAACGTACTCTTGTTTCATCTATTTCCCTATGATACATGGATAACTACATATTTCTGGCATTGACATGGATTGATGTGAGAACATTGCGATAAACTGTACACAAAGTCAATGCAAGATCAGCAAAGCTTTTGATGTTTACGCTAATTGTGGATCAAAATCTGAAAGGTTTTTGTGAGGGTGTTCGGATCTGGGAGGGGGCGGGAGGGAAAGCGTATGCACAAGATTGATGGGTTGCAGATGAAAGTAAAGGAATGCCTCATATTGTGGTGAAAGCCTGAACCTGTCATGCTACATGCGCATATGTCATAAACATCTCCTACGTTCGGTAATCAACATGTCCTTGCATGGCATGCTTCGATTCCTGCTTGTCAAAACTAATCAAGATTTGTGGCCTCAACATCTACTAGGCGAACAATGACACCGCCAGATACGTGAAAATCTACGCCATGGGCCAAAACGATGCCAAAAGTGGGCAAAAAAATCGCGTGAAAAATCATTGGAACGGTATTCTCCCACACCTATTACGAAAAATTAATCCATATAAGTGCTTCTATAGATATTTCTTGGGAACCATGTCCTTAAATAGGAAAATTCAAATTCAAAATTGAAAAATAAAGAATGGTTGGTATCAACATATTCCATATGTGATACATTTCTATATGTATTATTATCTTGGCAGGTAAAAATAAGTAGTTAGCGTGATGCATAATTTGTGTATCAACGAGTCCCTATTCACAGGAGCTTATGTATCTCATATTATAGTCTTGTTCATTACTCTGGGTTATCTCCGGGGGTAATTGCATCATTTGGATGGGGACAACTTCACTGCGCTCGGAATTGTTCATTTGCATACAAATATATTGAATTTATAGCGCGCAGCAAGGGCAGAGCAGGCAGGCATATACAACATAACCACCGTGCTGAGGGTAACGTTATAGTTTGAAGAGAGACTTTTTCCTGCTTCTTCTCAAGTCCAAATATGCGTGAAGTTTTGCCGAGGTATTGCGTGAATGGCCTAAAACAATAAAAGACTAACCATAATCCTCACGCAAGACAATGGGCTGAAAGAACTTTCCGCACTTTGTTCTACAACAGAATTATCACCATGCCCGGGGCAAGTAGTAATCAAGAAGGAAGAACCCAGCTGGCCGCTTTGAACTAACGTCACTGATCCTTCGGCTGTTTCTGTCTCTTTGAAGAAACGCCAGAAAACATTGAGATCCGCTGAGTTTTCGTCGCGCCAATAAAGATTTCAACACCGGAAGTTCAAAGCAGTTATTCCCGGCATGCATAGGGACCTAGAAGCAACACAAGGTCAGAAAATGCACGGCGGGAGCACAAGTTGTCACTTTTCCCCACCACCGTTTCAACTGGCCAACGCAGAATGGTTTTAACCCTGTATTTCGATCAATAACACAACGAACACAAATAATGGTAATGATCCTCAAATCGAGTCGACGGTAAAATTAAGGCTCTTTCAAGCTATCTCTGAATGAATTGACTTGTGTTTGCTTACATGTCCTACACTCAATTATTTTAATGATTGGTGAATGTTTATAGATTAGGTTTAAAGATGAAATATGCTTTCCTTTCTTTTTTTATTTTTAAAGGAGTGCTTTCCTTTCTTCAGCATTTACGATCATCCACATTTGGAACAATGGGGCCAATGGGGTCAACAAAAGCCCGAATATTCTGTCGAAGCCGAACTCGAGTCAAACGAAGCCACGAGGGATACATGTCGAGATCTCATTTGATGTGGGAATCTACGAGATTAGCCTGTGTTCTCAGTCCAGTTATCCAAGACGAAAGCCCGGGTTGCCTTACGAGGGAAAAGCTGTCACAACTAATGATTGGCGCCATTTTCCAGTAAGAAACTGCTCCGGTGTTAATAGGAAGGCCATCCCGGGTAATTGGTAATGGCCAACAAGAGCTTGGAGCATGCGCGTCGGGAACCTGCCATACATATTGAGTGTAGAATCCTAGTAGCAAAGGGGTGCAGACCTTCCATAAGTAAATATTGTGATCGGCAAGGAAAGTTTTCCCCAGAGTCATTTGCTAGCAGGGCCTTATCCATATAAACAATGTGTCATGCCCATACAATTGGGGCGTTATTTATGGTTAATTAAAGCATGAAGATTCGCTATTACCGAGTCAAATGCAATTGGTAGGAGGGTGATTTTGAATGGTGACGTGAACAAGTGGTGGTTGATTGAGGGCTGAGAGAGAGGGATTAGCATCAGGCCACATAGTAACGTCTACCGTTATCTCCATCTCTGGTTATGTCAGGCGTACAACACTGACGCAACAAGGGCTAATGTCCCAATATGGCATTTCCACCTACAATAAAGGTCACTCAGAGTGCTGTGCTATAATTAGACCTGGGTGTTTTAGATGCATTTAGAAGGTGGCAAGCATTAGGGCGGCATCAACATTAAAGGGATACCACAATGGACGAATTGTGACACTTGCAAGTTGCAGAAGATAAGAAATCATACATACAGTATGTATGAATGGCATGAAATAATTATATATCAGAATGTCAAATGAGAATTGCTGTTGCTAAAAGCCCTGTGATGAAAGGATAGGTACATGATTATACGTCTTTAAATAAAACGGTAAAACCAATGTATACGGTTTACTCTTGTGGGAAAGAACTATTCCCACTGTCAAAAGACCCGTTGATTATATAGTCAGGAACAAATTTTCCCATTACAATGGCTTCGGCTCTTGAGAAAGTGCAGAATACGTCAATGGTTTCGAGTACGTGATCCCAATAAAAGAAGCCGATTGGGAAACACCTCCCGCTTTTGATAGTCCTGCAACACTGGTAGTTCAACATTAAAAATTCATCCGGCCAGACAAGAATTAATATTTACAATGGCCGGCGTGAACATGGACACCCTACGATATTCAATCCTCCTATTAGGAATTTTGCTATGCTTGCCAACCGCAAAGGTCAGGTAGGCAACGGGGTCATTGCTAAACATGTTTATAAGACGTCTTAGAGGTCTGTCGATGAATTTCCTCGGGCTAAATAATGAATAATGTATCGACCCGATTGTCTCCATACGGAACTCCAATAAATCATCATTATTCTTTGGTCCGAAAATAAAATTCAAGATATGAGACGTCACAAAACATTGGAAATGAAATCTGTCCGGGATTCAGTACACATGTATGCATGTTTAAATATGTTCAAAAGATAATACGTCTGTTCTAGCAGATAGGGAAAATTGATATTTTTGTGTTTAGATCATTGGTGTCAGTACGACACGAAAATTATCTGGAAGCCTTGACCATGTTTGTAGCGTGATGTATGTTAATGAATCGGAGGTCATGTAAGTACGAATTACTATGGAAAAGCTGCATGATCAACATCATTATTTATTGGATGTGCAATTTATAATAATTCTCACTCATTCACTTCTAGGGTTTCATGGGATCAACAAAGAAGGGCCATTGGGTCCCCTCACCTTAACATTCATCAAGAGTGAAAGGACTAACCATTAACTTTCTATGGGTTCCATTACCGTGGAAGTCTCATAGAAGGAACCCTTTAATGGGGACGCACTATATTGGGTCTCAGAGGAATAGACGGACCCTATCAGAGGTTCCCAATGTTGACAGGGCAAGCTGAGGACGGGATCCCGAAGGTCCTATGTGGCGTTAAGAAATATGTTCCAATAAAGTCCTAAGTAGGAACCCAGGATGGTCCAGCAACCACGTACTGCTTCCTGTGATAGGGAAGGGCATCCATCTTTAAACAATGGATTCGCCATCGTGTAAGCACAGGAGGTTTTGTTATTGAAACGCGATCGTACGTCGGTACACCGATGGTCATTTCTGGCCGCCGTACATCACGTAAACCGAGAGAACGGGTCTGTTTGGAGGTCATTTATTCTTGTACTCAAGCCAGCGACTGTACTCGTCCCGCTGGTGGACACTGAAGACTGAGGATTTCCACGTTCGTGATGGTGTGTACATAATCCAGATATGGACACTCGCCGGGATCCCCGCCAAATCCCGACACAACATCCAAGCTGTCCGCTGTACACCACAACTTCTCACCTCACCCACACCCCAGCCATAATGACTTGTTTTCTGGCACTGTTTCGTTCCGTCTGCGCCGCACGAACATCCTGCGTTCCATCCTTCCTCCTACATCCAATGTAACCCTCCCTCTCTTCTTTCTCTACAGGGCCATTTCGTGTTCATTCAGGGGATGTTCGTGTCGGCTATGTCCAAAAAGGGAACCCCTACGCCCCATTGATATCGAACGCATAACACCAGTCGTGTTTTTGCACGAGAGATAGAGGAAGCTTTAACAGAAGAAAAATGCTTCAGGGAGTTGAAAACATTCGGACACTTTTCATCAATTTTGGCAAGCAACAGCCAACTTTGTATTTGCTTAAAAGCCAGTGGGACATTTTTCATCTGGAGTAAAGCGCCGACTCCAGTGGAACCAAACATATATTCAGCAGACTTTTTATTGCCACAAAAGTAACGATTAAAAAGATAAACAGCAGTAGCTGCAACCTATGTAGCATCAGGTCCTATTGGAATAAATGTTGGTTAATACCTTAAAATTATATTACTCGATTTTCACTTTGTTGCCAAAAAAGGTTCTAAAAGTTACCTCGATGCTACAAGAGAGAACAATGTAAATAATAATTAATTTGGACTTCTGTCAAACGTGCGACGAGAAAGCTTAATTTGTTTTAAAAGCGATAGTATAAAAGTGCAGACCTTGGGCGATCATTTTTCGCAAAGTCCAGAGATCGTGCATCACAAAACTACAAAAGGACGGAGTATTGTGGCGGCATTTCGGCACATGCGTGTACTCTAAACAGGTGAAGAATAGCAAAGACTGAGAGCTAAGTGTCCTAAAGTTAATTTGGGCGTGGAAAGCAAGTAGCTGCGACCTGGGATTAGTGGTGTCAAAGTAACCCTTTGTCTTGCTAATGGTAATGGGTAATTTCAGGCCTATTTTGAGCCTATCCTAGCGTGGACACTGGGAGTCCTGACTCTGCCAGGTCCTAATCCACTGCGTTTAAACACTAATTATGCGCAGGTCTGAAAGGACACTGAGTTGTGGTAATGGTCAGGGGTAGTTTAAGGACGCTCCCTATTTTATTGCCTGGTTAGCATCCAGATTTAGAGCCTCTGACTACTGTCAAAACTCCTGGTATTAAGTGGAACATGAAAACATGCTCTAGGCTATGGAAATGCTTAATGTTTCTAATTATTAATTAAGCGTAAGTTTAATTGCTTCCAATACGAGCTTCCCAGTGTATATAACAACAGTGACTCCAATTGTATTCGGTGACATAGCATCATTATCACGTCTAATTAAACCTTCAACTCTATTCGATAAAAAAGTGAAAGGATAAGAGTGGATGAGTGTACATGCGTTGATACTCAGTAGTTGGCAACATGTGTCAGGCCAACCAAATCACAGGCATGATTGAACGGTGAGAAATGGAAAGAGTTGGAGGGAACCTTATAACATATTCATCTATCAAGGAGTTTGTGGTTATCCACTTATCATATCTTAGTGATACCTTGTTTCTTATTTTATCAACTGCCACTGGTACACTCGTGTAGCTACCTAAATATCAGACGCCAAGAATGGCGTCTGGGGCATATATATTATAGCACGTTTTACCTTGAGCCTGAGGTATAGCTATAGTGGGCAGGCTCAGGGCGGATCGAGGGTTTTATTCTAGGGGGGGGGGGACTGATTATTTTACTTGCCTCACTTTGATAAACGCGAGCACTCAGTGATTGGTATATATATTGTTGGCCAATATATTTTTAGAGATTGATTAACTGAATTTGTTTATTATTTTTGAATGGAAATACAAGGTTAGTTCCTGAGAAATACGATCCATGAATGTCCCATATTATGACCCCCTCCCCCCCCCCCCCCCCCCCCACACACCTAGATCCATCACCACTGTTTGCGATGGGAGTACGTATAAAGAATCCCCCATACGCCACATCTGATAGACCAATGCTGACGATCCGCATTCCCCACTATAAAGTCCTGATAACGCTGTTAATGTGCATTACCCGAATGTCAGACTACCTGATGGCTAGAATCCCAGGTATTCCCCGCATCTCTTCCTGCAGACCCTGACCCGTGGAGGTTTATATAGCTTACAGGTGAGAGATGCGTGTGGACGGGGCGCTGGTATTATACCAGGCCAGGGCCAGGATGACCCACCCTATACCACCTCCTCCAGCACCTGGAGGGATGAGAGCAAGGGAACTGGAGTGTAGAGAGGAAGGTTCCGGCATAACACTCGTTACAAACAAACCCGCCTCTTTCCTTGTCACGGCATATATTTAAAGCTATGCCTTATGACTTCTAGCATTAGTTTAGCGAAAAGACTGCCTCCCTCGGCACGATCAAGAATTCAAAGAATTCCAAACAATTTTTCACAACAGGCAGGAGGTGGGGAAGTAACAAACAACAAAATCATACTAAAACAGCAGTAAATACGACCTGCTATTTGTAGACAACTCGAGGCATACATGTTTTAGGCTGCAATGATTGTAATATATGTTCTCTGTCAGTTCATATAGACATCCATCTGAGGCTATATCTTGGACAGGTGTAGACCCCCTCGTGTTGTTGTACCAAGCATATACCAACAGGTAAATCTGGACTGTATGGTCCTCCCTTCCCCATGAAGTAGGGCTCCAGGGCGTTACGGGGCTATCGTACCTGTTGATCTCCTCGGGAACAGCAGGAACACCCAAGGGAGCCTTATCACATACAGGTAGATAGATCTCTAGGGGGATTTTTTTCACTAAGTCGTTCAGGGGATTATCTCCCTAAATAAACCTCTATTCATAAAGTTCTACTGTGGTAGCATAAGACTTCGCCTCGAGTTAGGATTGGGTATTCACAGTAGAAACGCCGTATATAAAGATAGCTATGCGGGATGAATGGAAAAGACTTCTCAAAGTCCCGAAAGTCACAAAGGCTACTAGCAATCCAATTTATCCCAACAAAATAAAACTCAGATACTGGAACATCGACTTCAAGTAAAAGGGATGACCAGCGCAAGTGAGGCAGAATAATAATGGTGTGGGTTAAATTCGCAGTAAATTGGAAATATAGCGACCTGGACATTGTAAATTTATGTGTGCGTTACCGGTGGGAATGTCAACAAGAGGAATAGTGACGTAAAACATACGACCAGAGACCATAGCATCATCAAGCACATACCAACACTTGCCAAAGGTTTAACATTCAACATCCCAGGTGAACAAGGTCTAGAGTGGCCCTAAAAGAGAGTTCTTATTTTGAGAAGAATTACATTCAGGGAACCACTCGAACGTAATTGCCTACCAAAGGTCAAACCGGACCTTATTTTGCCGAGCAGGGCAAGAAGAGAAATGCAATAAATGAACTTTCCAATGGCTTCCCCCCGGCTGAAGGAGGGCAGGCTTAGTATCAAAACACAACCATGGAGGTTTAAGCCTCAAATCCGTACAAACAACATTTACAGTTGCTTGTAACGATCCCAAACAGAAACCAACAATGGGGGTTTTGTCTCAAAGTGCGAAGTGGCACGGCTGGAGCGCACATATTTTGTCATCGAGAGTGTAAATAGAGAGAACCTAGCAAGTGGGAAAACACCTGCAGAGGTGGTTGACTGAACCAACCCAAAGACAAAAGCTCGCCAGCAGGCAACAGTGCATTGGAACAGGCAACTTGCAAACCTTTATTTCCTCTTGATTTCCTTCCCAACCTTTGATGTCCGCGTGTGTTCATTCCGTATATTGGTTCTCTATATTTGCTGAGCTGACCTCCAAGGCAGCTTTCATTTCCGAGCAGACATCAACTAGGCCTCAGACCCATTATTGGATGAGTTAAAATGCCAAAGAACATTTTGGTCTTAAATTAAATAAAGGGCTTATTAGCCGAAGGGATTCTGAACGCTTTCGCGGAGCAGCTTGTTGAATTTAAAAGAGAAAGCGTCGAGTCCATCGAATTTGCTGCAATTTGATTATTTGCCCATTGGCCACTCTGACGCCCCAATGTCAACAATCAAATGAAGCCTGCTGAAATTTAGCCAAACCAAGTCTTGCAGAAATCACTGCATGGTGTTTTCCTTTCGTATTTAGGTAACAATTTTAGCTTGCAGTCATTTCTTCTTCGTGCTAATAGCTTGGGGACACAATGAAATATATCCATGAGGTACACTTCAGGAAGTATTACTATATCTCTGTTAAGATCTATGAGGATATATTGAAACTAAGTTGCCTTTAGTGTTTGGGGTTTGTATAATCCTTTTTATAAGCCATGTGCAAATAAACACTCTGCCCTGGGCAGTAATATTCTATACCTGTATTGAAAAACAGGGATAATTATAAGGCTATCATATAACTAAATCGACTGAGATGTTATCTCTCATATGCCTTCTCAACATAGAATATGTAATCGGGCGTTATGGATGTTTCTACAAAACATTAGTCAGACAGAGGTTGCTATTAATTCCTCTAATTAATCCCTCTATTGTGCCAGAGGCAAAATGAGACCTCGTTTATCGGTCTGCGGTGGAGATTTGGGCCATGTTGAGAGAGGGGCAGGGGTGTAGGGGCTAGCGCCTCGGGGGTTCAAACACAGTAGCGAAATAACTGCATTTAGTGCGGACAATGCATTGCTAAAAGGCAGATTACAGAGGCAAAGCTTCAACTTCCGATGGGAAGCATGTTTTCCCTGCTCCGATGGACGTGATAGTAGTACATTTGTACCTCCAAGCATATATAGAGAAAGATAGGCAACGATGCTGTCGCGAACAGGCCATAAAATAGCGCTGTGTTGACTCAATATATATCTGAGCAGAGTGTGTTCATTCTATATGTATATGTGCTCAGTTATTTTTGTATATCATAGATCCAGAAACAAGCTCCATTAACACATGCAGCCTCGAGCTGCTAATATTTATCAGAACACAATGTGTGCCAATTCTGTTTGTTCGTAAGTATCATCATGAGATGAACCATCCTATAATTGATTCGTTGAATCCATTCAGGCCAAGGCGCGGAGCACAGAAGATAATCTGGCACATTAAATCCCAATAATGACAAAAAGACAACCTCTCCCTCTCTCTATATATGCTATATAATATGTTCGTATATGTGTAGTTTGTAAATGAAATCAAAACTGGGGATATGTAGTGGAACAAACACTCAAATACAGCTTTTGGTCACCCACTCCTAGATCAGACGAGATAGATTAAAGGAATTCTCCAAGCGCCTCTATAGAGAGCAATTCGTTTGACTCGATCAGCCACTACGCTCCTCTTGCTAATGCCTACATCTCTAACAGTCTGGAGATAAAAAGGATAGAAATGAGGGGGGAGGGATCCTATCTGCTCGATGCTAAAATTTGTGTTAATCCCGACCCTAAGGGTGAACCGCAAGGCAGGTGGGTGTGGAAGCGTATATAATATAGTATCCTTCATCCTCATTGCCTTTTACATACATGTACAGTGTGTCCAATACGTCTCTCTGCATTCCCTCCCTCGATATTTAACGTGGAGCAGAGCGGAATTTGCAGACGAGGAGGATATATGTATATGGTATGCGCCCATCATCTGAAAGTAGCATTGATAATGACAAAGAGGCAGAATGCACATCTGCAAATGTAGTTGATATTCGTAGAGGCATCAAAGTATGACTGCCCTCTGGCGCTGGAGCTAGTGATCGTGGAGTCTCTTTACAAAGATGAACGGACAGGTTGTGAGGGAACACATTACTTCGTGTTTTCTTTCCCGCCAATCGTTAAAACGCCCGGCGGGATTTATTTGCCAGCTTTGCATCTATCTCTGAATAACTTAAGATCGGATTTTCTCTATTTGATCATAAGCATACATCCGGGGGTAAAATCAAGTGTAAATACCGCCATGGGATTTGAAAGAAACTCAAGGCCCCTCGAATCAGTATTTTTGTGAGTACCAGGGCATTTTTGCTTTGAAAGCGTGTAGAAGGCTGTGTTTTAATCAGGTAACGTAAAATAAAGATGGGAGATGCTGGTATTTCTATGAGCTGTGAGGCGTATCAGAAAGTCAATTTTAACCATGGTTTTGCCAGCTGGTCGGGGACGGCGAGCAATGCATGGGAGATTCATATGCGTAGTGGTAAGCTAAAAGCACCCACTCTTCAAAACTCTAATGGCTGTGGATTTTCTCGAGGATTTTGGTCCTTAGCCATGGGCTAAGCTGATTCCTATCTCCTTCGTACGATATAGATTCTGGTCAACATCTCAATCGAGTACCTGGTACAACCACACACATCTTAACCTATTCCCAAGATCTGACTCCAAGACAACAGTATTTAAATGCTTAATGGACCACCATATCAAAGGCGTCAATACGTTCTCTTCCCCATTCAAACAACTTTTATTCAGTCAAACACAGTGACACGCCAACAAATTATACTCGAAAGACATCCAAGAAATTCTCAGCCCCTTAAAAATAAAAAAACGTTCATTTTTAATTCCTACTTCAGACACACAGAATACAATCGTCACGGAGCAGATCCGATTAAGAAATTCAGCTCAAAGAGATATTGTAGAATAAAACAAAGAGAAACGGAGCAAGCCATTAAACAACAATCTACCATTCATTTTGACAGAGAAATGATTACAAAAGATAATAATATAATAAAGAGTGGTAGTCCAGCAGCCAAGAGGGTGAACCCGGCTCTGAAGGTCCCACAATGGTTTTTTACTGATTTTATACCTTTGGACCCTGGAGAATCCAAATCCGAAGAGTGCCAAGCTGTAACCCTTGAGGGTTTTGAGTAATTCAAGATGGCCGCCATGACCTATCCCCAAAAGTACCATTATCATGTTTCAGCTCATAATTCAATAAATAATAGGAGTAGGAAGACAATTCTTGCACCAAAATGCTCCCTGAAGTATGTACAAACTACATGCATAGTTTTATCAATCAATTAAACAAGCTAAATTAATAATAAATTCATTTATTTGACAATAATGGCCAAAAAAATGATTTTTTGGGGAAATTTCCATGTTTTTTCCTCCATTCAAAAACTTTTAGAATTTAATTATATCCAGTACTTATTAACTAATACAATGAAGGACATGAACAGTTAATTCAGCCTGAAAAGTATCAATTTATAATACAAACTTACTTCAAAGTGTACAACAATATATCTACTCATCGTGTGGTGGCCCTGGTATTTCATCCTCCTCATCTTCTACTATCCTGGTATTATCATTTTGGCATGTACCTGCCCCTTCACAATTGCAGAACATGGTGCATGGGAGCCTTGCCTGTGAACAAGAGCATCTAGCAGACTTACATTCCTGGCAACTACACTTGATGAGTTTCAAAATTGCATCTGGAGCAGGCTGTACATTGCGGGGAACCATCACTGGCTGAAGAACTCGATTTTCCCTGTCCTGTGACCATCCATGTTGAAGAGGGTCTAGATCAGGTGGCATTACTTCTAGACAGTTCCTCCAAATGCATGTTTGTAGATGAGCTCTCAGGACATTTTGCTCAAAGGACTCCTTTGTTGGTGGTAATGACATCAGTTTAGGTGCTGATAACAGGCTCGCACGCAAGGTTTTCCCTTTCCAAGCTCTGAACCTTGCCTCATGGCATGTAGAAGCATCTGGGAAACCATAGCAAGCAGCCATAAAGGTTGTTGCCTCTTGAACAATGTCTGCTCTTGTTGCACTGTTGTCCCCAAGACTTGGCAATCCTTTGCCTTTCTGAAGTACTTTGACCACTTTCCCTTTTCCAACTGTATCACAACCTGACAGGGCATGGGCAGCAAGAAGGTGAGGAATGATCTTATTATGCTTCATTGCAGTTGTACCTATGTTGATAGCTTTCCTCTCCTTTGCAGTCCCTTCCATTATTAGCTGTGAAGTCAGCCTTTTTTCCAAAAAGAAGTGCAACAGTAGGACAAAAACATCCGTGTCATCAGAGATGACCTTTATGGTTGGCTGTGATGTTGGTGTTTCCTCTATTATGGACAACATCTGTTGAACAATGATGACATCTGCTTCCTATTGTAGGGTCTTGAGATCTTGCCTGTAGATGAGAATGCCACCACATATTTCAATGGGGACTGGCCTGGGACCAGTTACAATGAGCTTATTTTTCCCACGTGTAATGGTGTCTTTTCTTGACTTGATGGCTTCTATGATGAGCTCTATCAGCTGCTTTTATTATATGCATTAGTGAGGATCACTTTTTGTGGTGGCAATGGCATTTGATTGGAAAGTATATGCTGTCGACTTGCTTCCTTTCCTCTTGCTGATCTTGTGCTACACTTGGTACTATATTCTATGTACCTATCGAAGATGAAGTATACATTGGAGTCTTTAACATGATGAGAGATGTACTTCAGGACATTTTCTATCAAGTCCTGAACATTTCCATTTGTAGGCCAATGAACCACCCACAGAATTGCTGAGCCATCTATTATTTTGTAATCTGAGCGAGTAACTGTCCTTATTGGAACTTCCACCTGTAGGGCTCTTTTTAGTGCTGATTTGTTCTTTCTAATTCTCATCTCACCTGAATCTGTGAACATTAATGTGGGCATTGGTGCTAGTTCATACTTGAAAATATCTTCTAGATCTATTTCCCGTCCTGAGGCTTGCAGACCTATGATTCTTGAGTATATCAGATTTGTGTCATACACCTTCACTGAACCAACTTGGATGTGTTTTTTCATGATGGTCATTGTTTGCACCTCTTTGGAAATGGCATCATGGAAGCCACCTGGCCATGAGTCCTCATATCTTTTCATCAGTTTCTAGCCAATAGACACAGCTTTGTCGACATTCACTTCTTGATTTCCAATTCTGCCATTCACAATTTGAATTAAACTGTCCTTTGGATGGCTGGAGGGATCAGGAAGATCAATTGCTATTTCCAATTTCTCTTTGATTTTGAGGCGATCATTTGCATCAGCTTTGATGCGGCCTTTGAGTTCTTCCTTGTGTTGAGGGGATATACCTTTTTGTTTGGTGGTCATGTGTTGGATATCATTTGTTAATACACTGCAAATATGTAGGCTTAATGCCCAAGTGGTCAGAGTTTTTGGCTTAAGTGTAATACCAATCATTCCACTTGGTCCCTTCCCATATCTCATGAATGTAGTCTCAATCATCATGTCTGTCCATATTCCATTCCATGTACCTGGATTATGATGTGTCACATGTTCTCCCTTGAGGAATCTGTCAAGTACATCATTTGGCAGTGCTTGGATTGATCGAAGATAATACAGCCCATATTGGGCATAATTGTGGTGGCCAGCAGCGAAAAAAATATGGAATTATTTCTTTTACCGCCATCAAGTGGAGAGGCCAATCACCTTCCTTTTCTGCTCTGCTAAACAGCATCATTAGCAACATAGGTTTTATCAGGAAATCAACCCAAAGTTTAGTTGTCCTGCTCCTATTTGCTAGGCACTCTAAGTGGTTCATTAAACTTTGATGATCTGTGTGCTGTGGCATGAATTTGCATAATAGTTCCTCTGTTACCATACGTAATGCACGATAGTTTTGAGGATATTTCTTCCCCCAAAGAATCTGGGATACTCCACCGAAAGATGCATCCAGTACATCAGATAATCCTGTCTCAGCCATGAGGGTTCCAACACAGCCTATGAAATTCATAAGGAAGTGCATCCCACCCAGACGTAACACAAAGTTTTGAAATCAATCTGGATATACCCATACTATATTTACTGCTACTTTATATAGCTGTTGGTCACATGTCAGTACAACAATATCCTGCCCAGTCTCCTTAGTTAGTTTCTCAGCTTCTACCATGGCAGTGAGCATTGTATCTGGGTCTGAGGGCTTCATATTGAGCAATGGAGTGTAGACACAGCTGGTCGGGCATTTGGCAGCATGCCCCTCGTCTCTATTCAACAAACTATTAAATCCATTCCACTCTGGAAAACCTTCCTCCCTGGTAACCTTCCTGAGAAAATCAAAATCCCTTTCATAACCCTCTGACTTGATACTGCATGCATTGCAAGAACGTGACCACACCCAAAAAGTACCAATTTCACTGTAACACTGAATGTAAGTCTGCTAGATGCTCTTGTTCACAGGCAAGGCGCCCATGCACCATGTTCTGCAATTGTGAAGGGGCAGGTACATGCCAAAATGATAATACCAGGATAGTAGAGATGAGGAGGATGAAATACCAGGGCCACCACACGATGAGTAGATATATTGTTGTACACTTTGAAGTAAGTTTGTATTATGAATTGATACTTTTCAGGCTGAATTAACTGTTCATGTCCTTCATTGTATTAGTTAATAAGTACTGGATATAATTAAATTCTAAAAGTTTTTGAATGGAGGAAAAAACATGGAAATTTCCCCAAAAAATCATTTTTTTGGCCATTATTGTCAAATAAATGAATTTATTATTAATTTAGCTTGTTTAATTGATTGATAAAACTATGCATGTAGTTTGTACATACTTCAGGGAGCATTTTGGTGCAAGAATTGTCTTCCTACTCCTATTATTTATTGAATTATGAGCTGAAACATGATAATGGTACTTTTGGGGATAGGTCATGGCGGCCATCTTGAATTTCTCAAAACCCTCAAGGGTTACAGCTTGGCACTCTTCGGATTTGGATTCTCCAGGGTCCAAAGGTATAAAATCAGTAAAAAACCATTGTGGGACCTCCAGAGCCGGGTTCACCCAAAAATACCCATTTGGCTGCTGGACTATGGAGGCTTTAGTTTTGTTCGATTTGCGTTATAAAAAAACGTGTATTTCTTACTGCAGTTAGGAAATAGGAAGAGTTTGCACTACATCGAAAATAGTCCCTTCCCCGCCTTGCCAAGTGAAAATTGCGTTCGCACACGTACATGCTCATCAATCGGGCTGAGCCTAAGTATGAAATGAGGAAGCCTAATCAGGAATTTAGCTGGGCGTCATAAGCTTGGCTGGTGCTCGTGCTTTAACACTGGGAGTTACACCTTGCGCTTCAATCTGCGGACCAAAATCCAATCGTAGGTAGCAATATGGGGACTTACTGGGCAGGAGGTACGTGTCTCCTAATGCCCCTCCACGGGGATTCATGCAAAGTACGAGTCACAAATCTCAGCACTCCACCCACAGGAGGTCCAGCATAACATAAACACAGAGATTTGTTCCACCACAATACCCAAGTAAAGACCCCCATATATAACAAAAATGGTTAACAAACGTTAACATACAGAACGCGTTTTGTATGGCACAGAATTATTGCTTTTGTTGTTCCCTTTTTACAGCCGCTTTATCTGCAGGTCCTGAGAGCTAATGCCAACACATATTCAATGAAAAAGTATTCATATCCCTCTTGCTAAGGTCATCAATTGAGGAGGAAACAAGTCATTAGAAGAGGGGATGTACCGACGGGGCCTTGAAGAAATGTATCAAGGCGGAGACCGAAGAAGCCTTGTCGTATTTATTCTGTGAGTTATGGAAAAGCATTTCTCAGAAGGGGAATCAGCGACCATCCCCTTTTACTTTTATATTATTTATTCGATAATAATACAACATAAAGGGGTAGTGTAATTGCTTTGTGCTGCTTTGTAGGTAAAGTATTGGGGTGGCTGGTGGCCATAAGTATTAGTTATACTATGGGGTCTCATACATATCCCTTCATTCAAGTAACCCTCACATCCATACGCCCACTGGCTTTATAGGAAATCTGCGATAAGAGATCAGCCTCTTCAAGTGTGTTTACCTGGAAGTATGACAGGGCCTAGACTGGCAAATAACGCCCAGTCGCCCCTTGCCACAAACGTTCCCACCGCCGTATGGGCTGGAGGAGTTTACCCACTGCGTTAGGTCAAGATCCTTGCTGTTTGACCTAAGATCATAATTTCAGCGCCTTCCTATGCACATCGTCCATTGTGTCCAACTTACCCTGTATCCTGATCAATCCAGGCTACGGAAAAAGTGGAATCCCCATCCTGAATAGGCAGGATTAGGTTCGGCTTGAGCATACACAAATGCCTCTCTGCCTTTATGGATTGAGGCACTTCCTCCTTCATTCATATCCCGAAAGGAAGGTGCACAGAGTCCATCCATGCACAGACAAGGCCAACATATATTATTTATTGCATCTCTCCCCCAACGGTGGTCTGCAAAAATGTGCACCACCTATATGAATTTATTTTCTCCCTGAGCCAGGACTTTGTGTCCTTCACCCGACAATAATACATCTCCTTTTAACTCCAGATACATGATCGGAAATGGGACAGACTAAAGATAACACTGGGTTTTAGATTGCTGACATGAACTACATGGTTTCAGTCTGTGGATCCTTCGATGTGGTAAAATAATACAGAGAACTTCTAAAGTATCTCGCTGCCCAATCTGAAACGTCAGTGTATTTGAGGTCGGGAGAAGGTAGAGATATGAATGGAATCACAAAAATTGAAGTAGCACATTGTTCAAATGGAATTTTTATCAATCGGGGAACATATTGTGCTACTGAGGTACTTTTGCTTCTGTAATGAATCATCGTTGTTTGTCGGATCAGGAAATGGGGAAATGTGCCCCGCAGCTACACGATATAATGAGGTATTTAACGATTTCCCTCCTCTGCTATTTTAACAATTCACAAGCATGGCTTTCCTCTCGTCCCAAGCTACAACACCCTCGTCTCTCTCAACCTCTTTCATTCTTGGTCCACCTCTCCTCTCCCCCTTCTCTTGTCTCTGTTTCTGATTCTCTGATTTCCAATGCTCACTTGCTTTAATTCAGCCAGCAGGGCAGCAGCTTGCAAGCTGAGACAACATTAGGATGGAATGAAGAGGATGGACCGAGTACTACAGGGCAGACGCACGGCTCAGCTGCAATAAACCCATTCTTCCCACCCTTGTGGTGCTCTATGGGCTCACCACTGATGCGGCCTTGTCACAGATTAGAACGGTTAGACACACCTATGTTTTAAACATCGCGGTAGGTGGGCATACTACCTCTCTACTCCTCTGGTAATAAGTCACACACTTTTTTTCCCCAAGCATTTCGATGCGCTTTTTCTCCCTCGGGAGATAGGGAACTGGTGGGAGTAGATATACTCGCCAATAACAAGGGCCTTATCATTAAATAATCACTACCATTAATGTATATACCTCGCATAAAAAATACAATTACAACGCACACGTGTGTTGTGTGTATCGATCGGTAATTGGCCCAAAGGAAAATATAAAGGTTTGCTCTGCCATTACCGTCTTCCCACTCTAGAGGGGAGGCTGAATTATGAAACGGGATTAAAATAAATGTGAGTCTAGAAATCACGGCAATAGCATGATTGTAGTTAGAACATGGTAAGCGCACCTGCCCCAGGTGTAAACTGACACATTCGTCTTGGGTTGTACCATATTAGAGTACCAGATGGTCCTGCTCCTTGGCTGAATATATACATTATTATAGTACGTTCACGGTAAGTGCATCACCCCCTTCTTGCTTCTTCCCCAACTGCAACCACAACAGACAGCCCTTGAGGCACACGCGCGCGATGGTTGGGACAATTCACAAGCATAATGAACCTCACTGATTGTTGAAGCCATTGCAGAGCCTTATACAGACTACTGGGGGACAATAACTTCTAGTCAACTGAGCTTTCTACAGAGAGATTGCTTTGTAAGCTTGCCCATTGTGGGAGGAAAATCCAGGGCGCCTAAACCATTGGAGGAATAGGTTGGCGTGGAGCTTCAGAGCACAAATTCCAATCCATACTCAACATAATTTTGTGCAACAATATTGACATGGCTCTAAATGTCGAGATGCTAAACAATGCTTCATGATAACTGCGATTTACCGTGTCCAAAGGGGGATCACGCGCAATTGTTCTGGCGCACACACCACTATAGGAAAGACACGTTTTTGTGGGAATAGTGCACAATTATTGATCCACAAGGCAACATATGTGCCATGGGAAGCAAACTGCGGGTTATGAACTCTGCTTGACATCGAGTTCCACAGAAAAAATAGACTTGATTGCCCAATAATCGGTATAAAAATATACACACAACATACACTGTCTATCATTACATATATAAGCTTTCACGATTCGAAATTGGAAGACAAAATCGAACATTGTAGTTATTATTTCACAAACAATTCTTGATAGTAGTTTGGCAGCTACTTTACCCCAAGCTCATATTTTGTTTTGTTTTCTTCACAGTTCCTATCTTTAGGCTATGGATTTTTGACAATCAATTTAAGCAAGTACATGTACCTACACATATTGTTTTGTCGTTATCTGCACTGGCAAGCTATACATTGCACTTTTCAATAATGTTACAATGTACAATTCCTACCCTATTATTTAGCGAAATAAAACATACATATGTAAGTACAATACATCAAGACTTCATATGTATAACATCAATGCCAGTAATTTTACAACCAAGTTGTATGCGGCCAAGACATAACCGAGGTGTGAATACATCTTGATAACCCACATCCTGTTATGAAAAATGTATATTTATCACCTTCATCCTACCAGAGAGAAGAACTTGCCAAAGTATATCATAACCTTACGTCCCCAGTATTTGAAAAGTGTGTAATAGAAAAGTGATTTAGGATATGCGTACAATAATAATTCATTCATTTGAATGTTTTGTAAATTCTGCCATTCAATTATATTCCCTGCCTGTGTTAACATGAAGGAGTAGGTTGAAGCGAGATAGTAAACATAGTGGTTTTCTTGATGTGTATTATATCGTCTTGTTACGATAAATTGCGTGCATAGTGGCTTTGATAGAAAGATTGAAATGGGATTGGACCCATGATTGTTGTGTATGTTGGGGGACGAGTGGGACGAGTAATGGTTTGAGGTAGGAAGAGAGGAGGGGGCAACTAAGAAGAGATGATACGATTATTGGAGCCAGTCTATACGCAAAAATGAATGGAGAGACATGACTCCTCATGCATGTAGTTTGGGTATCCTTTGTCAGATTTATAAAAGATACATTGCCCGTGCAGATTGGAGCACACACACACGCATGACAACAGTATGTATATGCCATAATTGACGATCTCGTGTTGGATCCCACTATTCTCCTTGAAGTAGGACATGCCTGAGCTGAACCTCCAGGTAACATGGGAAGTGCAAGTTGAAAACGCACATGAATGTGAGTCTATCCACCAAACGTTTGTCATATGGTTTTTGTTCCATAGTGATGTTATTTTTGTAAATGCAAATGCAAATGCATTATTAGCATAAATGTATTCTCCTCTTCAAGAGCTGTCGGTGGTATACCACTTTTATATTTGTAGCTCAAAAAATGACTTCTTTAATGTAGATGATTTGTGGTTTTTAGGCATGAATTGCTTTAAAAATCCGACTTTATCATTTTTAAATGCATATAAGATAAAAAATATGGCTGCATATTATTAATGTTGATACATAATAACATGTGAAAATACATCAAAAATGATTTCTTAAAAAACAAACCATGATGATAACACCCTCTATAGTTGGAGATGTAAGCGACCGTGCTACAACTATTTAAAATATCGTTGCAAATAATATAACATGAATTTGGTGCTTGGCAAAGATGTTGAATAGTAGAATTGTACGTGTCTTAGCAATGCAAAAAATTGTTCTGATATATCCTAATATTACTAAATATATAAACTAATATAAAAGGCGTGTAAATATTACTACAATGATGTTCAATGAATTAATAATGTATGCACACGGTCCCTTACATGGGAACTGAACTACCGAGATTCAAAATGTCATAGATTTACTGATTTTTAAGATTATTTTCCCAGATTTCGCATAAATGTCGCCCAAGACATTGGTTATATTGCATAAAAAATTCAAGATGAAATAAGCACGTCTAAACTTTGCTTGTTTTGAAGTCTTATGACGAAAGGTTGGTGGATAGACTCATGTAGGTTGGTACACATATATACTACATAGAGGCAACATGAAAGAGGATAGCAGGAGGACCGACCCTTTCACTATAGCCAGAGCGACATGCTGGCTACTGGCCTTGGGTTTAAATACACTAGCCTCGAGCTTATAGGGAAATGCATTGTCGATTCTTGCCAATGGAGGTGGACTTCGTGTCAGGTAAGTTTGGAGGTAATTGAAGTCGAACAGCGTAAAATTCGACCCCCGACACGGAGCGGGGCTATCGGGTCGAATCATGATCACTGAAGCCCGAGTTGGTCCCAGTCAATAAAATACAATAGGGTCCCAGGGGGCCCTAATAGCTATATACCCATTACATCCCTGCATGTATTAACTTACTGATTGACCTGAACAAGGGTGTAGGTTTTTACACCATAAACACATATCAAATGGAAAGGAGAGATTTCAATGCATTGTCAATAATTATAGGTTTGACTTCTAAGTGGCTCTTTAACATAGTGTTTCAAGAGGTGTCGGGTGTCACACACGGGACAGGTATGGCTACACTATTTTTTTATATGTATAACACAGGATATGAGAAAAGACGTATAATTTATCACACTGACTTTCCAGATGAACTTTTGCTCATAAATTCATTGTTGGAATGTTCCCTAAGGACTGGCAACCCCATAGGGAAAATATAGATCTTATTTTCTCGCCAGCTTTTGAAGTTGATCGTGGTTTACGATCCCATCTTACACTTGATATATCTGACAAGATTGTACTTATCTCCACTCAGAGGTGCACACTCATAAAAAGGACAGGGTTTCAGTGAAGTGAACGAACATCATCATGGAACTTGTAGGAGGGATCCCGAGAGGCCTGATGTCTCTGATGATGTGTGTCTGGAACTAGGTGGATTATTATAAGTGTGAGCGCGTTCGATAAAGAGACATGGACGTCTAGCAAGCAGATTATTGTCACCTAGACAGAGACAAGAGCCCATGTACACACCAGTTTACATACTAACCAGATAACATAGGGAAAGGCCTCCAGTCTAATCTCCCTTAAAATTAAATATTTATTCTCCAGCCGCGCCTTTCTCATCCTTGTTCGAAAGTGGCCGAAATCTCAGGGGACAGCCTGGGGGTTCTTATCGGACGACACCAGGGTGGGCTACTACTCCAGGCTGTCTGTAGGATGGTCAACAGCCAGGAGAAGCCCAGGAGGAATCCCACCGGCCCTGTGAAAGAGGCGTTGGCTAGATAGTATCGGGTGCAAGTATCCCTTAGCTGCAATAAGCAGCCGGTAACAAAACCAACGGACAAGATGGAAACAGTTGGTGCGACCCAAGAGATCCGCCTAGAGTTCTCCAACACTTCGTGCCCAACAAGATCCTCAAGCCAGCCCCCCTTTCCATTTTGCCGAGAACAACCAAGCAATCCATAAAACGGTAGGGAAACCAGCCAACTCTGGGCATAAGGCCCCGCACCATGAAAAGGGGTGGATTTCTCTTGAGTGGCCAGGAGAGAGGAGCATTGAATGCCTTCTTATGAATACCAAGGCGCTTGGCTTTAGTCTTTGCCATGGGACCTCCGATAGAAGATCATAAATCACATTTAGTGCTGTCGCCGTCCTAGGAGTACTAACACAAAGCATGGCTCACATGATACTAAAGAGGGTCTCAGGCGAAGGGCATTGCAAAACAAGCCCTAATTACCTTCTAAACAGGCTTGTGAGGTCATGAACCCACACCCATGGGATAGTACTCACATGGGAATACCGATCGCAGCTAATATTGTAGTTCCAATAATGCCTATACCTTGTATGCGATGTGTGATAAAACGAAGGACGAAACAAGGCCGTAATGGAAACGGGGGGAAATGGAGGGCAGGGGCTTTCTAAAGAAGGGTGATACATTATCATGTAAGATGTACCCATCTGACCCGGGTGGGAATTCTAGGATTGAATGATATCATAAGATTGTACGCATTCTTACATACCTGTATACACAGCATCTAAATATATTGCTTCTATTTCTGACATGAGAATTCATGAAGTGATTCATCTACTTCTTCAAGATTCCCCCTAAACATATTTCACTTTCCGCCCTTAACAGGACCTCGTCGGCGTGTGTGTAAGATGTTGCATATTGAACATCCTGAAGTTGAAAACTTAGTGTAAAAAAGCGGTACTTACAGTCGGTATAGTTTTGGCATGTTGGCAAACAAGAGATCTGGAATTGCTCCTATTTTGTTGCGATTCAAACGCCTGCAAAAAAAAGTAAAGATACATGGAATATTCATAGAATACATCAAGTTTTCAATAAGTTAATTTAAAGTGGTTTGTAGACATACCGTCAATTACATTGATTTGGCTTTAATAGGACCTTATTTATAGATGTATAGAAAGATTTCATTCGAAAATTTGATAAAATGTAGACTATTCATGTCTCGCTTTTGTGAGTGAGTAACAGAACCGGATATCATGCCAACTACAAATAAAAAGGCTGCATTATTTAGATAAACATACACTGATGACTATACCTATCCGAGTGGACTGGAAATCCTAAACATAATATTTGAATTTCACATATTGTAACATACATCAGACATATTTTCATGCCCACTTCATGACTCTCAATCATAGAATCAAATAACAACGACAGGAAATATTCGCAGTTTATCATTGAAACTCGATAAAGGGAGGTTTTCTTTATTTGCCCGCTTCATTCGATGCTACATTCTCTGAGTTTTGTTCAAATATTGACCGAACAGAATACATAGAATTAGGCTTTATATATGGTTACTTGAATGCCAAAACACACTTGTCTGAGAGATTGGTACATATAGCACTTGGTTATCAGTGGCTCCAGTT
This sequence comes from Sthenelais limicola, assembly GCA_942159475.1. Classification (NCBI taxonomy): domain Eukaryota; kingdom Metazoa; phylum Annelida; class Polychaeta; order Phyllodocida; family Sigalionidae; genus Sthenelais; species Sthenelais limicola. The sequence continues at coordinate 30,624,552 of OW804094.1, read as the reverse complement.
GTACTTGATGACCCATAACCTATGGCATTATATCTGTTTGTCTTTTTTTTCAGGGCATCCAGGTGGCATAGATCGGTTAGATCAAAAAGCACTTTAAACCAGGGTGTTGCATAATGGTAGACTGCTCGTTTGATAATGATACTTGGATCCGGTCGGGATCCAGATAGGAGAGCAGGGTAGGTAGGCAGAGAGAGAGAGAGAGAGATTGTTCGTGGGCTAAGCCCATTCGACTCTTGCAAGCTGGATCAGGTATTGCAATCGCTGACGACAACATGTCAAGTGGATCGACCCAGACTAGGTCGGCAGGAACCCTGTAGTGGCCGGCTGCGTGTGTGTATACACCTAGCCATAATGTACCTTCTATGGGCTATAAAAACATGTTCAAAGCGTTACTTTGATCATAAATCAGTGCTAACCGTCGATCAAGCAACCATGTGAATCGCTTTTGAATATTTTCCCTGTTATGGTCTAGAAATGGGTTGGCATAGCTTTGTAACTTTTGGACTACGGGCGAATCTGTTGTGTTGTTTTCATTCGGGTTCCCCAAAATAATATGACTACTTTGTTCTATTTTTACAGGATTTCATCATACGACCCAGTTTCCCACTCGAACTTGGCCTGCGTGTAATTAAAACCCGATAAAGCTATGAACATTTTGATATAAGGTGTCGAGATTAGAAGAAATATATACACATGGCCACCGGTGGCACATCTCAAGAGGCTTTGGTTTCGCAATGCCAGGTTTTTTTTCTGATCACCACTAAAAGCAGGGTTAGCAAGGTACTTGAGAGTGAGTGGTGGCAACTGGGCGAGGTTTATCAACAAGGCCCAGGTAGCTGCTACTTGAGACCCTACCACTGGATTACGTACAACTCGAGAGAAAAGCTAAAGGAGTAGGACCTTTCAAAAACTACACTCTCGATGCAAGTGGCAGTAGTGGTCTTTAGCTACATTTTCCCCTTCTCTTCTCATAATGTTTATGCCATCTTTCTGTCCTCCTCTTGGCCTTGTTTTTGGTATTATTACCCTTCCCCACTCGCCACACACAGTACTAGGGCAACCGCGTTCATGGCATAATTAGTCCAACACCAATCATAATGATAATCACGAAAGGGGGTTTTCTCACAAAGCATCCTCAACGTATCAAAGGCTCTGAGGATGTCTCCTTGCAATTGTAGCAGGTGGCCAACATTGAAAGGGAAATTCTGAAGAGAGGGCTGAGCTTTCGAGAGAGAAAAAACGCCTTTTTAGGGTGTTGCTGACTGCACTTTTCAATGGAAACGCCATTATGAACCCATGCCCCACCCACTATCAACACCATGGGTGCCATTTTAGAAAATAGGAGCCAACAGCTGAACAGCAATTCTCTTCAACCTTCTCCAATTTGCTTTATTGATTGTCACGATCAAGGACCATCAGCGACTGTCTTTCAAATTTATGGCCATGGCATCATACTTTGTAGGGATAAATCGTTCAATTTATTCATACTCATGAAACCTACTGGGGTCCACAAGCTATACTCCAAATGTGCCACTAAGTTTTTACGAGGCTACAACTCGCATGATACTAGATCTCAATTCCCAGTTTATTAAATACGAAAGTCTAAAGTACAACATAATATAAATTAAACAGTGACATATGTGTTCGAACTAGTTATTCTTTATTTATATTTGCGTCGATTGAGAGAGAGTACAGTACAAAACAATATCCAATATGATATCGATATGACAAGTATGGCATGGGAGGAGCGACCAAAATTCTACTTTCTATTGTCTGGACACTTCAGCCAGTCGATACAAGCGGTTGAAGCTTTTGTTCAAGGCACTAGGTGCCCTCCAGCTTATGAGAGACCTTGGCCCAGGAAGCAAGTACTTCCATTGGCTACCCTGGTCAGTAGTGCTGAAAACACAGGAACAGAGCTCAAGGCGGTTCTGTCAGTGTTTTTGGCTCCTCTTGCCGAAGCCTTCAGGGCGCAGTGCCAATACACAACATTCATTGATGGTTGGGGCACATATTAAACCCTTCAAGCATTTCCACAGACGCCTCTCAAATCCAGAATATACACAGAGGATGTGGAATTCCCTCTTGTCGGTTGCAGATAGAAAGGGGTCATGGAAAGCCAATATAAAAAGAAGCAATTCGACGGACATAAAAGCATTTAAAATCGAAACATAATTCAAAGGAACAAAAGGAGAGGAGTATTAATTTCTAGTTGGAATTACTTTTTCCTTCCAGTGTAATCAATTCCCATGACTCCCGTTACGATTGCCCTGACTCGCCACTTCAAGCCAGGCCCTTTCAGATTGATACACCTGAGACTATAAACAAGATAAAATCAGCTTGTATCTATTAATCAAGAAGTCCAGTAGTTGCTCTCACTTATCTCTAAATGTATCAGGGATTCAATAGGTTTCCATTTCACCTCATTGCTCATTATAGCGCGAGTGGGTGTATAAATTTGACTACTTTCCGTAGTCAGTCCGTCTCTCCCAAAAGCTCTCTCTTTCTCTCCCCAAAAGCTCCCCCTCTCTCGATCTTCCTCTCACAACGACATTTAAGTTGTAATGAAAGTTCTTAGCCTCATGAAGTAGGCCATGCCCCCGGGCTATATATATCGTCTGAGAATTTCTTCAGCGAAATTTGCCAACTACAAATATTGACAGAACATTTTCCCATAAGTGCTGCAGGTGCCCGTGAATTCAATGTCGCATAAAACGGGAATACATTTTTTAAAGGATGGAGGCGCAGTGGGAAGACAACAACAAAAATACGCCGAGGAGAAAGTCCTGCACGAGGAAATATCGCCAGATTCAATATCGAATTTTTACTCCTAGTTCATATTTTAAGAAGATTTTCCTCCCCCGAAGGTAAAGCTGCTGTGGTGCCAAATGTTCGCTCAGAAATTCTAATTCAAGGTGAGTTGCATTTATATTTGAAAGGGAGAATTTTTTAATCAAGGGCGAGATAAGCTCATATCATCTATGTTTACATAGGGATGAAATTGCTATGTGCGCTCATAGAGTTATTATGCAAGTATCATTTATCCTAACTTCTTGATTATAGAGTGCTTTATGGAGCAGTGGCAAGATTTGCATGAGGTCTATGATTAGCAAAATGATGAAGAGATCGAGAACGTGGGATTTATGATTCCGAAGGTGTTCGGTTACATAAAGGTATGCTAGATACCTGGGGCAAGCGATCTTTCTCGCCTCTGGAGAGATCAGGAACGAGATCAGGAACCACAGCGAGGTCTGGATCGGGGAACATGTCAGAATGTCACCGAGGATCTTCATGTCAGTACCGGGCAAACAAATCAGCTACAAATGACAACACTTTGGTCCGATACCCAATGGTAAGAAACTGTAACCCGATACATGGTTCTGTGGGGAGACACCAGGTAAACACCAGGTTAGGCTTGAACCACCAGCCTAAGTCACGGCCTCCGATTGTTCAAGTCAAATCCTCGGTTACTCAGGTGTGTTTGGAAACATCTCTTGCCTCAACTACTTCCCCCAAGACAGCGAGGACTCCCTCTTATCTACACCTACACATGGCACTGTGACCTGGCCAAAAGGGGGCTAGAGGATATTTATGAAAACATTGCGAAGAGGTGCTAGGGAGGGGAAAAGGTGTGCAGTATGCGGACATGCAAATGCAGCTGTCCGTATTTTGGCAATATGGTGTCCGGGTCCCTATTGTACATGAAACAGTTAGCTGCGTTTCCACCTCAATGGACATGAGCCAGTGACAATTGACTATTCATCATTCAGGAATCCGGACCCAGGGGTACCTGAGATTTAATTCCTTCCAATATTTATTGGGCATCGAGGGCGCGAGGCATTTAAATGCTTTTGTTATTCGCGCTAATGGCCTTGCCCAAGTTCTCTCACTTGGAGCACAGTGCTTCCAAGGTCAGCAATTTCTATAGTTATGAATATTCATGAATGTGCCAACGTTTTAAGTGACATGAAACTATTTCATATTCCAGCCCCAATGATAACACAGGGAGACCACTTGAAGCCGTTCCCATGGCAACAAAGTCGGGGATATGAAGTATGCACACTTATAGGCGGACCATTTGTGTGAAAGCTGAGTGCGACGACGGCCTCGGTTCCTTCAAGTCATTGTGGTCTTTTATGTCTAAATCATCCCGCATAGATCTAGTAACCATGACCCAGAGAAGACCGCCCTTTGAGGCTATTCATATACTTACAATCGCTCCATGGACACCATGTCATCGAAACTTCCCTTCTCCAAGGTTGTGATCTGGTTGTCCAACAATTGCCTGAAAAACAGGAGAAAAAAAGAGACGAGGTTAGATCCTGACTCAGTGAAGGTTAGCTGAGATAAATGGTCACAAGACGTGACTGAGAGCAAAACACTTAATGGCTAGGGTGACAGGTCTACATTTAAACGAAATCCAGGGGGCATACTGGGCAAGTATCAAAGTTAAGTTAAGGAATCTTCACAAAACGACAGGTTCAGAATTCGTCAGTTTACAAAGACTACAAAAGCTAGCATGACTGCTATGTTCCCTTGCACAGATAAAGATTGTCCAAATGATTCGAATTAAATCAATCACATTAAAAGTTGATGTCAAAGTACGGAAGGATAAACCGCATTAGGAGAAAAACGACCAATAAATAATTCAATAAGTGATACGAAAGGATTTGTACTTTCAGATCTCGCGGTACTATAAATTCCCACTTTAGGACAAAAAATAGATGCTGTTGAAGGGCTTATTTTACGTCTACTTTGCCAGGGGTAAACATGCTATTCAGATATGAGGATGTGGAAAAATAACCTTTCAACACTAGTTTGTCATCTTCATGCAATTTTCATGAAAAGTGTTCGTTTCTAAGTAGCTGTCAAATCGAATGCCAGCACTCATTGAACTCGCATAAATTTGACAACACACTGCGACACGCATATACGTAGATAACAACGTTGTCGTATGCGCACTAAAACAATATCTTTTTGGAGGTAAATTGAACAGTAGGAATTTTGTTTTAATATACGATTTTTTAATATGCCGATATCTCCCTTTTTCAAAACCAAATTAATTGCCCTAGAAATTCAGGTTATAGGCCTATAATATAGCGGATGTCAATTAATGTTTAAAGAATGGTGGAAACTATATGGGAAGGCTAAGATATATATACACTTGTCAATTGCAACCCCGACCCCCTTTACCCCACCCACTCACCCCATCCCTGGGGGTGATGGCAAGTGTATAGGGGGGGGGGGATGTTTAAGAATATTTGCCCTCACCCAGACGGGAATTTCCTTTAGTTTACTACGGGGGCAAATGGGGGTGGCCCACACTCTAAGAAATGGTTGGGAAATCGCATGGGGTACCTTTACTTCTACACTACTTCAGCGCGATTTCTCTTGTTGCTTGTGATACTGCAGGCAGAACTGGGAAAACCCAAACGCTTCGGGAAAGTACACAGGGCCCCTGTCAAATAAGCAGTGTGAGGGTTCCCCCTGTAATATCTAATGGCAATTCACATGTTGGTCCCGTGAAAGCACAGCCACAGTCCTGTACGTCCAGTGTTTTAATTGTCCACTCCCCTGCCACCCCCCTCCCTTCCTCCTCCACCCACCCACACACAAGCAGACCATTCTCGTAGGGCAGGCCAACCAGACCATGCAGTTCTCCCGACAGTCTCATTGGGCGGACAGAGGGGCAGACAACCTTTTTACTTGCTGCTCATATGAGTGTGCATGCAGGGTAAGTATTTCTCTCTCACACTTTTTCTCTTCCCACCCCCTCTTTCTTTCTTTCTTTCTTTCTCTCTCTCATTCTTTCAATCTTTCTCTTCTCTCTTCCCACATTTTCTTTCTCATTTCCTGCCCTCTATTCTATCCCTCTCTTTCTCTCAGTAATTATATGGCTTTATGTGAGTATTATAAAGGCTGCTATAGCTGCTAGCATTTACTGCTTTCTATTTTCACTAAAGTTTAAAAAGTAGCCTTAATCCATGGTATCCCTGGCCGCTAAACCCTTTGTTTTATTTCCTTTTATTTCCAGAAAACGGTTATGAAGATGCTACCAATCGTGCTACAGGAAGATATTGATTACATGTAAGACACAAAGCATAGCTATCTAATGGTTATACCCACCAAGCGACCAGTGGTGGCCGTTGGCAGCCTTCACTTATCCCTTGAATAAACATGTACATATGATTACAGACCAGCTAGGCCCAGTAACAAAGCCTACTGAATATCCATTTAAATGTAACAACTGTGTATTCATTGTATCGAATATAGCTATATCTTTTTCTTTACAGAACCTGGTATGACGAAGTACATCAACAAGTTAATGTAAATATTGTTGAGAAGCAACAGGTATTGACAGCTCCAGAGATACTAATAGTGTAAACATAGCAGAGACAACTTGTCCTTTCATGCTTGAGTCAGTTTTCATGTGTCCTTTGTAATTGAGCATTATAATAATGGTACTATATATGAAGTAGGAATATGTTTTAAGGGAGGTGGGACCAACAATAAAGGCAGTTGATAATTTCAAGACGATATCTACAGTGTTCTAGTCCTTAAAAATATAGTATATTTGAGATTGCTGAAGAGGTTATTAAAATAGTCCGTTTTTACATGTTTTTGTGGGGTTATCCAGGACGGCATAGTTTGTTCCCTTAACTGCCATGATCTGTTCTATAATATTATAACATCGAAATTAATTAAAATTGCTGTACAGTTGCCATGAAAAAAAAAGAATAGGAGACATTACTAGCGTTTATCATATCATTCAATTATTGTTCTATTCACTCACCTCGATGTAACCTGGTTGGAATTATGTCCTGATTTGGTAATAAAATCGTTTTGCAAAAAAAAAAAAAAAAAAGTAAATGATGAACCAAAATGATGAAAAGATGATTTTCTGAGCATAAATAAAAGAATTATATGAGGGGGGGGGGCAAACATTAAAAGTAAAATTCCGATTCTCATGCGTAAAAGTGCGTCATTATGTCTGGGAAAACCACTACCCTTTCCTGGGAAACCCCATGTATAGCTGTAGTAATGTGTGCGGAAGCGCTGCACTTTCCCACAGGGGCAACTGTACTTTCCCACAGGGGCAACTGTACTTTTCCGCAGGGGCAACTGTACTTTTCCGCAGGGGCTACTGCTCTTTCCCAGTGCTGCATTCTACGCGGGGATAGTTTTCACAGGTCCACAAATATTACGTGGGAAAGTTGGCATCCCAGATTCCACGGGATACTTTGACTTTCACATGGGGAAAGCGCATTCCTTTATAACAGTGCAGCCAGAATGGGGAATCAGGAATGTCTCTCGAGGGGTTGGGTGGAGAGGAGCAAATAAAGGAATTTTCTCTAAAATTTGACAACTGAGTGTGTCTCATGGGGTCGGGAATTTACAAGAATCTCTTGCACAGGCGTGGGATTTCATGACCCCCCTCCCCCACCCTCCCCCAATGCTCCGGGACATTCTCCATCACCCCGGTGGTTAGGGGTAAGAGTTGTCATTGATAAGTGCATAAGGTTCTCGAAATATGAAAAAGACCGAATCATTAATTGAATATATAACTTGGGCCGAGTTTCATATAGTCAACGACAATACTATCTAGTAGATATTTTCTTCATACAATGCTTTATAATATATTCATATAAATGTAGAATCGATATAATGTTATAAAGCCTCAGCTCACACTGGAAACTGTCGACATTGTTCTGAAAAAATCCCGACGCACGAGTGGAGGGAGGTTTTTTGGATTAAGTGTCCTAATTCCATTGCATGAATATCAATTTCGAAACAGCAATGAGATAGCGTCACTTGATAATGTTAACTTGTGGATACGGATTAACAATGGTCCCTCAACTCAAGAGCCAGTCAGTGACTGGCAAATCGAGAGCAGAATACAATACATGATCCATGTCGCGCACACACTTCATCGGATGTTCTACATTGTTCACATCTCCATTTACATCAATAAACAATATCAATGCATCGCAACGCAACGCATCGCATCCTAATAGAGGTGGAAATTATCTCTGTAATTAAAACACTGGCGGATCGACGGACGAGGCAATAAAGCGATGGGGTGCCATTTAAATTGCGAGAATAACAATACATCTGCGACACGGCGAAATCTAGTTTCATACCGAAATGTTATAATATTTTAAAACGCCGGGATAGGGGAGAGAATGGCTGTAACTTTTCCCACTGAATGCCTATGATATGGGAGCACCCTGCGATGATGGAAAGTTGCTTCAAAGAAAGGCGAGGCAAATAAAAATATTGCATCAATACCTCATTGGATGTTTGAATGATATTTCATATAGAGAATGCCAACAGGAACTTTGGAGTGAAGGATTTTGTATCGAAGCTTATCCCACGGAGGGATATTTGAAATGTAATATCAATATCTACAACTATATGGCCAGGGGAATTTTGTGAAAACTTCCTGTGACTTTTTGCCATTAAAAGGGCCACAGTGGCTTCAGTTAACATTTGATAATTACTCTGACGACGAAATACCAATTTCTTGTGAAGGCCCATCCATATTCTCCATACACTTCCTCTCCCTTCGCATTCTCTTACAGAGACCATTCGACTGCGTCGTTCATTTTGTGTGTATTGTATGATAAGACGCACGGAAAGCAAATGAGGATGCTTTCATTTACAGATATAGATGATTAATTCATCAGTGTATCATCAACATGTGTCATATTCAATAATCCCCACACTAGGAATGCATATATTATGTTCTGCATATGTAATGACAACACTTATCCTCTCTTAGAGAGTGTTCAGTCTAGAGGCCTTTATTTAAACCTTGAACCTTTTTGTTTGCTGAGTTAAAATGTTTTTTATTCATAATTTAGATATTTTCTGATTTCAATTGAAGACAGGTATGATAAATCAAATTGAAGAGATGATATTTTACAGCATGCAAGTATTTGTTGAAGGCGAAAAAAGTGCTTCCCATGTATAATTTAATCTAATACAACTGCGAACAAAAAATGAAAGATTTCATCACAGGTCTCGTCTACCTCATATCCAGGTTGATATACGTACAATCAAAATCTCTTAAAAGGGCTGTCGGCAAAAGACCGTGATTTTGAATGATTTAGAGGCGGTCGGTTTGTTTTGTCTGAAAGTTCAAAAAGAGATCTTCTCAGCGCGCACCTTAAATCAGACTCCACCTATCCACCTGTACTGCGGATTGTAGACATTTTGCCAGTCTCTGCCTTTTATTTCTGTGCATGGGGACTCAATGGCGTAGCGTGCCATTACTGGGTGGTAAATTATATATATGGTCCGCTGTATCAGGTACCCTACATGCCCGATAGAATATCTGGAGCCAAGGTGCTCCTATCCAGACACGAGTCTTTATAGGCTTTATTTTGGGAGGAAGCATCCGTAAGAGTGGCGCTGCTATGTGTGCACATGTATATAACATATATGTCGTTATGAAACCTGTTTCTCAGTTGTAAATCTGGCATATACAACGCATAGAACTGTAAGCTCGCACCACAGGCAATAATACGCTAAAAGCCTCCCCATATGCCATAAAGATCTCGTCACCGGTGATGTTAATTCGCAATAAACAAATACTATAGGCCCTTTTTCCGTGGATTAATTTACATGTTTAGAACATAAATGCTATACAAGCAAGGATATTTAGTGTAGGTGCCCTTATTAATAATACATCTAAGATCCGATATGATCTTGCATAAAAGTGAAAGTGAATTTATCCCTAAGAGTTCTTGCCCAGTGAAATGACATTTTTATTGGCTGTAATTCATTGAAAATGCCGGGATAAAATCAAGGCAATCGCCAGCCCTTTATCAATGATAAATGCAACCAACATAATATATGTACGAGTTGGTTGATGTTACGTTGCATATGAATCATCCTTCATGGAATTTATTATGGTTGTCATCCAGTGGGATGTATCAACTACATATTTGAACGGAGCAGTAGGTTCGCAGTCAAATTGTAGATTATAGGTTTAGTTTGGAGGATCTTGCGGATCATATATATATAATATTAGATATATATATGCATGCATGGGAAAAGGATCATCTTTGCTTCAAGGGATGGAGTGTGGAGTATGTAGAATGAGAGAGATAGAGAGAGGTGCTGCTTATACTGGGTCGATATGTTCCGCGTTTTCTAAGCGACTGTGGGTCGTTACAAAATGATAATGTCATTACATGCCAGTAACGATCGTTATACAATAGCCACAGTCTACATTCCATCACTCAGACCTACAATCAAACCTCCCCCCATTATATACATATTTGCCGTGATAGCAAACATCAAGGTTCATGGCGGGTATATTTTTGCTTTAAATGCCCCGATAGAATATATCCGAGGGCACCCGAATTGCTTTATAATTGAAACGTTGACGTGGTTGAAGAAACATACTGAGGAGATACGGGTATTTTTTTTATGTTGGGATTGTTCAATACCTTAACCTTGAGTCCTCTTCTAATCAATTCATCAACAGTATTTAAACCGTGGTATTAAAGGCATTCGAGATCAAGACCTTGATCCCTTCGCACTGAGGGAAACACAACGGGGAGGCCTCTCACAGGGAAACTCGCTTTCTGCAACAGGGAGCCTTTTTCCTAAGCCTACAAGAGCAGCACCTTGTGAATTAACCAAGGGCTTCTGCCTACACGGAATCTGCATCTTGTAGGTCGGGTTGACTTGACGAACTCATTTGGATCCCCGGGATTCCGAAAGGTCTAGCGTGCCCCAATGAGCTCCACTGAACACTTGCACGTACTACCATGTTCTCAGGTATTAAGCTAACCATTAAGTCCAGGCGCTAATGACTTGCCCAGCACGAAAACAAGTAATAGGGGTCTCTAAAAATGGTAACAAATCGCTCCAAGAAGTGGTTACATTTCAACTCTAATTGATACACTCCAGGTCAATACGATATTACAACATGCGCTGGATGGAGGGTTGTTGTGGCTCGGGTTCCTCGTTAAATATTTCACTTGAATAATGTTTTTGAAAACGAAAGTTCAACCTTGTGAAAACATCGAATTTTTCGTGCCTGCATGTCTAACACTTCTTCGCCGGAGGTTATTTTCCATGTGTGGACCATTAGTAAGTATTCATGACGTAGGGAAGGAGACACGGGAGAGAGAGAAAGATCAGGTTTGATATCATCTAGACTTCTAGAGGTGCTAACATCTCACGCGTCTATATCCAATTCAAATTAATTTTAAATATCACCAAAGTTCAGGTGTCTGGATAGTTTCTTTTAGAATATACACACTCTAAGAAATGGTTGGGAAATCGCATGGGGTACCTTTACTTCTACACTACTTCAGCGCGATTTCTCTTGTTGCTTGTGATACTGCAGGCAGAACTGGGAAAACCCAAACGCTTCGGGAAAGTACACAGGGCCCCTGTCAAATAAGCAGTGTGAGGGTTCCCCCTGTAATATCTAATGGCAATTCACATGTTGGTCCCGTGAAAGCACAGCCACAGTCCTGTACGTCCAGTGTTTTAATTGTCCACTCCCCTGCCACCCCCCTCCCTTCCTCCTCCACCCACCCACACACAAGCAGACCATTCTCGTAGGGCAGGCCAACCAGACCATGCAGTTCTCCCGACAGTCTCATTGGGCGGACAGAGGGGCAGACAACCTTTTTACTTGCTGCTCATATGAGTGTGCATGCAGGGTAAGTATTTCTCTCTCACACTTTTTCTCTTCCCACCCCCTCTTTCTTTCTTTCTTTCTTTCTCTCTCTCATTCTTTCAATCTTTCTCTTCTCTCTTCCCACATTTTCTTTCTCATTTCCTGCCCTCTATTCTATCCCTCTCTTTCTCTCAGTAATTATATGGCTTTATGTGAGTATTATAAAGGCTGCTATAGCTGCTAGCATTTACTGCTTTCTATTTTCACTAAAGTTTAAAAAGTAGCCTTAATCCATGGTATCCCTGGCCGCTAAACCCTTTGTTTTATTTCCTTTTATTTCCAGAAAACGGTTATGAAGATGCTACCAATCGTGCTACAGGAAGATATTGATTACATGTAAGACACAAAGCATAGCTATCTAATGGTTATACCCACCAAGCGACCAGTGGTGGCCGTTGGCAGCCTTCACTTATCCCTTGAATAAACATGTACATATGATTACAGACCAGCTAGGCCCAGTAACAAAGCCTACTGAATATCCATTTAAATGTAACAACTGTGTATTCATTGTATCGAATATAGCTATATCTTTTTCTTTACAGAACCTGGTATGACGAAGTACATCAACAAGTTAATGTAAATATTGTTGAGAAGCAACAGGTATTGACAGCTCCAGAGATACTAATAGTGTAAACATAGCAGAGACAACTTGTCCTTTCATGCTTGAGTCAGTTTTCATGTGTCCTTTGTAATTGAGCATTATAATAATGGTACTATATATGAAGTAGGAATATGTTTTAAGGGAGGTGGGACCAACAATAAAGGCAGTTGATAATTTCAAGACGATATCTACAGTGTTCTAGTCCTTAAAAATATAGTATATTTGAGATTGCTGAAGAGGTTATTAAAATAGTCCGTTTTTACATGTTTTTGTGGGGTTATCCAGGACGGCATAGTTTGTTCCCTTAACTGCCATGATCTGTTCTATAATATTATAACATCGAAATTAATTAAAATTGCTGTACAGTTGCCATGAAAAAAAAAGAATAGGAGACATTACTAGCGTTTATCATATCATTCAATTATTGTTCTATTCACTCACCTCGATGTAACCTGGTTGGAATTATGTCCTGATTTGGTAATAAAATCGTTTTGCAAAAAAAAAAAAAAAAAAGTAAATGATGAACCAAAATGATGAAAAGATGATTTTCTGAGCATAAATAAAAGAATTATATGAGGGGGGGGGGCAAACATTAAAAGTAAAATTCCGATTCTCATGCGTAAAAGTGCGTCATTATGTCTGGGAAAACCACTACCCTTTCCTGGGAAACCCCATGTATAGCTGTAGTAATGTGTGCGGAAGCGCTGCACTTTCCCACAGGGGCAACTGTACTTTCCCACAGGGGCAACTGTACTTTTCCGCAGGGGCAACTGTACTTTTCCGCAGGGGCTACTGCTCTTTCCCAGTGCTGCATTCTACGCGGGGATAGTTTTCACAGGTCCACAAATATTACGTGGGAAAGTTGGCATCCCAGATTCCACGGGATACTTTGACTTTCACATGGGGAAAGCGCATTCCTTTATAACAGTGCAACATTCAATCTAAACTGTAGAATGGCAATCTTCAGAGAATGGAATGGCTATTTCGTTTACAATACCCCCCCCCCCCCCCCACAACAATGGCCACATTTTAGTAGCTCATATTTCTGGATTATGAATAATGTCAGATATTCATTACAATTTGACCTTTTCCCACTGTGTGTATACTGAACCCTGAAAAGTTAAAACACATTACTGCTTATCCCTAGTATTTCCCCCGGATTTGTACTGCAGCATGGCAACCTAACGTTAATTGACAGAGACATCCTAACATATGTTATAAAAACATAGACATTTCACCTAAGGAGGAAAGGACTTTCTATATTGCCTACTACCTCTAAATGAGTTACAAGAAACCATCAAAAGAGTCTAAATAGGCCATACAAATACAAAAGTCTACATGCAATCCATGCCTCCGTCATCCCTTTCATTTGGTTTTCAGGATGGAAATGGGCAGGTAATGATTATTATCAAGGTCAATAATGTTTCACATACATACAGCGTCGCCCCTCGTCGTAATCGACAAGGCAGGCAGTCTATTTTTGTTAACTATGAGTCGATGGCTTCGGGACCAGGCTTGAATATACAGCCCACTTTTTTATAGAACAACAATCGGGGTGTCAAATACACGGTAATTAGTTGTCGATCTTCTAACGTATGTCCACTGCTATTCGTAGCCGACGCGAACCGAAAGCAGACAGAATCAATCCTGTTCGGATATTAATATAGTAGAAACACACGGTGAAGTATAAATGACATATTTAAATACAATATACATTCTCGAAGTGAAATCCCCATTAATATTTTAAGCGCAAATACAACTCGCTGTTAGATCGCATATGATTAATTCTTTCCTTCGTTGACATATCGACATCCCTAAGGGTAGCCGGTTTCCTTTCAAACAGCCACCTCTTAAGAAGGCAATTTCATAGACTGGCAAAGTTGTCAAAAGAACAAACCGAGTGTTGGATAAAAAGCAATGGGTATTCCCTAAGGTGGGAATAATCCCTTGTCCTACTTACAGTATACGGAGGTTCTTCATGCCAACAAAGTCCGTTTTCCTGATGATGGTAAGATTATTTCCCTGGAGGTCACTGAAAGACAAAGGAGAGAGTTTAGAAAAATGCATTCATTGACAACAGAACGTACTCCAAGCAAGCAATTTATTGCGAACGTCTATCTACATTCATGGCAAGGGTCCATGCGTATTTTATATTTATGAGGTTTCTTGAGCATATTGCAAATACAACTCACTATAGTCAAGACAATGCCTACCAGCAATGGACAGTTTTAAAACGCAACCTATAGGGACGCCTCAGAGTTTATTTGATGATTTGTTGCACCACATTGTCAGTTCTATTAAATTCCCGATATAAAGTAAGCAGTTGTTTTAATTTAAATCCTACTTCTCCCCTTTACCCACTTTACTTATTGAGTGAAAATCAAGAGATATTACGGGGCAAACAGCATAAAGGGACGAAGCAGGAGCAAATAGGAAAAGGAAATTGCTTTGTGGGTAAAGTAAACGAGATAAGAGCAAAGGCCTGAAGGGGTTACAACGGGTAGGCTCGAGGCGAGAGAGAGGTTTAGCCTTCATCAAGAGAAGGGATTGTGGCCGGTTGCCATGGAAAGGACCGCTACTTTAGGTCCCCATTCTACTCTTAATTGCTTGAGCCGATGGTCAGGCAAGTCTGGCGAAGGTGAGACGATCTGGGCCCTGACTGATGAGGAGACCCTGCTAGCTACCTGAGGGGAATCCGATGGCAGTTTTGATGAGAGAAAGGGCTTGATACAAGAGAGAGAAAGAGGCCAGGATGTGCTCTATGAAGGTTACGTTGACAAGTCCCTTGGAGTCCTAGTATATGACCTAGGGCGTACCAGTATTTTCAGTGAAGTATCTCTATCTACACACTACACCAATTCTCATGTAGGGATATTATATATGTGTGTGTGTGTGGAAGGTTGCAAGGAGAGAAATACGAATATAAATTTCTGAATGTGCTTTCGAGTTTCTATTTTGCTGAATTAATTTCTGCATTTAAACGGTTTGTGAAATTGTATAAGTCCGTATTATAATATTACGATACCAATTTTCATATAATATAATAACCCCATACATCTAATTCTATAGATATAGTAAACGATTATAGGTGGGAAAAGGTAAGCAGAAATACTGGTGCAGTTCCACAGATATGGCGTTAACAGCAAGAAGTTCGGGTATCTAAACAAAGGATTCTTTTTTAGAAGCTTTCTAAAATGGCAGACAGGTGGTAGAAAGAAAAGAGTTCAAGAGTCTAAGAGACCTCACATGCATTATTTGAACATGTGCTGCTTCGCTCTTAGTCTTTCTACAAGGGGTTTGCGACACTGGGTGTTAGGGATTGACTAACGCGGAGGTTAGGGGCTCTGGGACTACAGCACAAACCTTCAAAAAATGTTTTCCTCCTAAAGCCGTTTTATCCTTAATGAAACGAATAGTGCAAAGGCCATTTGCCCTGAGTTAAAAGCAGCCCATCGCCTCCTTGAGACTTGGCATACCCCTACCCCTAAGGACCGATCCTTAACATTCAAAAGGTTGTTAGAACAAGATAAATCGTTCGTTTTTCTCGCCACTGAAATAATGTATATTCGCCTTTTGAAGCCCTGTGAATTACAAAGGGAACCATTCAGTGCCGACGTCGCTCATGTTGAAAATGAATTATGTATAATGTATTGGAGGGGGAATCTCTGGGGACCTAAACCACCGTCTTCTTCCCCATGCAGGCCTTCCCACACAACTTAGAAATACATGGGGGCGAGAATTCCCCCTCTCTCTCTTTCCTATTAGCAGTAGTCAATCAATCTGTCTCCCCAAAAGGCAAGAACCCAAAGGATAATTAGACGGACTAATGACTTCTAGAATATGACAGCTATATGGTAAATGAATGCTTTTATCATCACATATTTCATTAGCAATGCTACTGCCTCGGGTTAGAGCAGTCATGATCTCATATAATGTATGGCAATGGCTATTGTGGTCGACTAATCTATGGCACGTCTCTTTGAATCTCTCCTGATGTTTTATCATTGGACGCACATTTAAACACAATGCAGACTGCTTGCTTGATGTCGGAAAAAGTGAACACTGTCGTCATGTCGACGTCAACATTCATTCTTGATGGCAGAATGGGTTCCTAATATATTAGTAACTTGGTATCAAAACAGGAATATTTTTGTCATCTTCAGCTGGATTCCAGACGAAGTCGCGTGTCTAAAAGAAGTCGCCCCTGCTTCATAGGAATAAGGCGAAGGGGCACACTATCAAACTTCAAAGCAGTTAATCTAAATGTAATCCAAAGTAACCTGTCCTAATGAGCGAATTTAAGTCTTTTATTTCTGATATACCCTTATAATTAATGCTTTAAACTTGATATTCCGATGACTACTGGAGATCTGAGATTTGGGAGGGGGAAATACCATGCTCAATAAGGAGAAAATTCCGTTGAGACAGGCAAGCTTTTCTTGAAGTCTGCTAGCAACCGCAATCCCTAGAAATGGAGCTAGACCCTTTATCAGAATCAGCAGGAGTGCATCTCCCCACCAATTCCAGATCTGCCTAATCATTCCCAGACGTTACTTTTTCCCTCAAACACTACCGTATTCCTCCCAAGTCTCCATTTGATTTAATAGGTGCAGCCATATTGTAGCTTAATTGTATTTCTTTTTTAAAAAAAACCCAAAAACTGGCCAGTTTGCACAACCAATGGTCAATATTTCTCAGACATACCTTCATTATTAGAGTATATCAGTCCACCCCACATAGAGGAACCCCAGAGGCTAAATAATAAATAAGGACCAAGAGGGTAAAAACTGGCCAACGTTGGTAAGCCAACACATGTTGTACATACAAGCGCCAAATGTAATTTTATACCCTGCAAGGAAGGGATAGCTGAAATACTATCAAAAAGGGATATGACTATGCATAGACATTGTAAGACCAGGTGTAGACCTGTTGGTTGGGAGGGAGGACTGAAGGATCCCAATGCAGGCATGCCAGGACCTCCTTGAGCTACACCTTAGGGCCCAGACCCCCCACTCCCAAGTTCCATGACAATAGGAGCGACTGGCATGTCGGGTCAGGCATGTCCTTCCATGAGGAATTCTATTTATTGTGAGACGCGTGAAGCATGACAAGCAGCTGTGTGAGTTGTCAGGCCAACATCTCCTGCCATATGCAAGAGCTGATTTGTCAACGCTGCCTTGCCAATAATTCTTTCTTGACCTGGAGAATGACAACAAATCCCAGCAGAGCCCCGTGCAGGAGAAGATGGAGGAAGAAGGGAGCAAACCCATGAAACGGGTCAATTGTTTTGAAACATTCTGGGCATGGGTTCGGGTCGAGGAAGAAAAATGGAGGAAGGGATATAGGATACATCCCCCAACCCTCATCAGTTTTAAACATGTTTTATAACCTTGTAGTATTTTGGGTCAGAACATGTAACCAATCTTCTCTGTACGTGGGGGCGGCGCCGACCTCTCAGTGGTGGGAAGGTGGTGGTATGGTGGTGGTAGTAGGACTTGATGGAAGGCAATGGTAGCTTCCCAGACCATGGGGCGAGGTGATGACAAGTGTTATATTAGAGCAGACTTCAGACCCAACCCAGAGGATTGCAGAGCAACTGGGAGCAATTCCCAAATACCAAGAAAGAGCCTGGGAGCGAGTGAGATGGAGATAGAGACGAGTGGAAAAGTATATAATATAACAGAAACAGTATAGAGAAACACATTGGGCACATGCACGGACTTGGCGATTCGTAGTCATAACATTTGATTTCAATATTATACCAGTGGATTGGTGTAAAGGTTATCGGGTTTACATGACAATTCAATATCGAATGCAATGAAACCTTGATCCAACATTGACAGACATGTCCATAATATTGATAAGTTATTTCTAGTATTCCAATCAAAATTGGCAATGTATTTCTACATCATGCTCCTTAAGTTAAAGAAAGACGACACATATAACCGTTGTTTAATTATCCTGTCATAAACTAGATGTGGGACACAAATAGAACATACTTATAATACTAAGGTTCACTTCGTTTCTATGAGAGGATTTCCTCATTTATAATAAGAAGATTACAGCGCGGTTTGCAATATTATATTTAAATCTGTCATACTCAAATTGATCATACCCTATCTATATAAACACTTAATTATTGTCTGAATATTGCCACTATATATATATACGTACATGGATGATGTTTATAAATAGACTTTTACTAGCTACCATTATACCAGGGGAAAAGAAGGTTTGAGGAATCTAACTCGACATTGTCTTGCAAAATGTAGGGCAATATGTTAATGGCACTTGCCCGTAGCTAAGCTGCAGGGAAATATTCTTTCACTGTTCGTTGTTAAGGCCCTGCCTTTTAATAAGTGTTATGCCAGCCTGTATAAATTCGCACCTAGAAGAGCACTTTTCTTTAATAATGGTTCGAGACGGCGACGACGTGGGTAGTCATAAATAGAATTGTCCTATATTGCGTTTGAATCGATGTGCCATCCATCAAGATATTAAATGTTGGTTCACTTTAAAACAAATCCATGCCTATTGATACACTCGTAGGAACTGATTGTCATAATCAATCTATTAAACAATTTATCTGTCTTTGTGGAATGATAAAGAGGAATATTAAGGCAACACAAAAATTACCTTTCCTGTGATCTAGTCGGGATATAGAATTCATTATGTCAAATAGGCCCTAGGGATGACATAATGCGAGTAATGAAGCTTCATTTGCGAGATCATTATCGTAAGGCTAAGATTTATATATGCTATTTGGGACGCCACATATAAGTACCATGGATGATGACAGCCATAGACTCACCTGACTATCCAGGTATGGAGGGAACGGTTCTCCCCAGGCACTATTCGTATCTAGGTATGCCCATTCTGCCATAGGTACCACTAGATATTTGGAATTTATATTCATTATTAAACGAGCTTTCAATATAAGTTCTATCGGATTATAACCCTGAACGTTTAGCTCATGAATTCTTCAGCTTAGGCAATACCATTTTCTTCCTTAGGAACTGTAACGATTGAAATGCATCACTCATGTTGATTGTCAGATTCCAGGGGCTTCTAACCTCAGAATATATTCAATATTTCATATTCGAAATATCGTTCCTTCTTCTTTGACTGTTCCTTCTGGTCACCATTTATTCCCTTTCCATCGAGTTATTCTACACCCTTACAATATATTGTATATATATGCATCTCCATCCCTGCTACGTACCTACCTTCCACGCCACTTACAAGGGGGAAAGCTTCTATTACCCCATTCCACCCCCGTGTATACCGACACCACACTCGCTCCACCTCCATTGCTCACAACTGGCCTGCACCAAGGTGTGCGTCTACCACGAAGATCAATATTTGTGAAGCAGGAAAAGGCCGGTGAGTGAGATCCATAAAATCATGTACAACCACAAGCGTGGCTGAGGGAATATAATTCGGCAAGTCCGATACCACTCGTCTACAGCAGTCGCAGAGAGGGATTAAAGGCAAACCACACCAAGATACGGTCACATCTTGGTCGCTGATAAGTGGCCCATATGATCGAGTGATAGCTCACTGCATGTAAATAAGCCCTCTCGATTGGATTACATGATATCTGTGTGAGGGATAAATAAACGCTTCTCCAACTTGTAGCACATTCTGAATTTAATCTTTAAACAAGAAAGGAAATGGGAAAGGCTGAAGACAAACAGTCTATTACTACGTCACAGAGCCTGCGATGAGACATTATCATTATTATCATTATTATTTATGAATTATAACTCAGGGGGATTATATGTCGCGAAGAAAGCATAATGGTTAACATGTTGCGTGTTATCACACAATCTAAAATATGCCCCTCTATAAATCATCCAACAAATGATATTTACTCTAATTTTTACATGTCACCAAAGCCCTCGGATTATGGGGCTAATTAGGCAGCCTACTAATCGCTATGGGGCAATTAGAGTAAAATACAGATTTGGATGAGGGAGGACTTTAGCAGTTCATATAAAGCAATTTAGACCCTGTGTCGACACAGTTCACGTAGGCCAACATTTTATTATGGTTAGTGTGCTATATTTGCACTCTGTAATAACTCAACGATTTTTACATCCTTTCAGACATATGTTTTTAAATGTTTGCGGCATAGAAGGATGCCATTATACCGCACTTAGCATCGAGTATCCAAGAACGATAAAACGATGTGTATTATGGAAGCACTCATGTTTTCAGGACACAGTTTTGAACCAATGTAAAACTCGTTCAAATCATTAATGCCTGAAATTACCGTGGGATGATGAAGAGCATGTTTCGTACTCAGATAGTTTTATGGGTGTAAAAGTCAGGCAATAGAAAAGTCGCCCCGACCTTGCGGTTTGAGGTGGTATTTCAGTAATGTTTTAACCTCTATGAGTGCCCGCAGGGCTTTTTGTGCAGGTCAGACTCTCTCTAATCTGCAGGTAACGGCCAGGACACAGACTACTCGTGTTCTCTATCCAACGTAAACTTCGAATCAGTCTCTATTGTTGAAGTACATGTTCCCCTGTAGTTCTCAAAAGTCAAATCTCTCTCTCTCTCCCCTCCCTCTCTTTAGCCAGTTCCAGATCTGCGTTACAATTTCATGCAGTTGTCTGGGCAGTTGTCACAGTTTGGGTCCAGCTTCTATTCCTTCTTCTTTTATATATACAGATTGTTTACATTGAGAATACATTGTATTTATAACTGAACCTTTGCGGGGTACATGATGGCACACAGTTATAAAGATGGAGCAGGGGATGGAGTAGTAGTAGCAGACAGAGGCAGAAGGTTAATGTTTGTTGTGGCCCGGGACAAGATGTGATGGTGACTTGGGACACAAGAGAGGGGCAAAACACATTCCTAGCCAGGGTCCTTAGGCCAAGGTTCCCTCGGGGGAGAATTCTCAGAGATGCAAGCTCGTTCAATGGCCAACTGGAGGTATTTTACCCGCGCTGGAATTGCCAAAATTATGTCTATGGGCGTAGTCCCCATCCATATGATTTGCTAATTGGGGTTGTTATCCGAGGTTTTTATGTTATTACCTGGGCTGGCCCAGAGAACAGTTGGAGAGCGGAGTAAGGGGTCCGCTTCTGCATTGGGAACTGGTGGAGAAAAGTGAGGGGAGGCCCCAGACTAGAGATTACATGACGAGAGGGGAAGGAAACGGACAGATAAGGTACTGGGATCGGGAGGCCTGAAATATGTGATTTATGGAAGAGAATGGGAGGTGGCGATGGAAAGTCATGACTTGGAAAGCGGACGAAGAAGTCATAAAAGTTGGGAACAAGAGAACGTTACCCACGTTCCTAGGGGATCTTTGGTAATCTATTTGGAAGTTAAACTGTGGCAGGCGGGCGAGGACGTGGTTACGTTTGAATATTTCCCAGTAATCCTCGGCTGTGTCTGTTTTGCGTTCATACAAATTGGTTTGATTAGAAGCTGCTCTGGAGCTAACATCAGACCGCCCAAACGAGAAAAAAAAATGATTTGGTAAAAAGTAGGCTACAGTCTCCAATGGACAGCGAAAAGGGGTTGGATATTGATCAGTATTATGGGTGATTAGGGACCTATTACTTCATAAGTGTCATTCTAATTAAAACAGATTTATTTTAATGAACATATATATATAGATACTTACAGTCTTTCTGTTGTGAGTGGTACATTACTTGGGACCACCGCTAGCCGTCTAAAGCTACAGTCCACAGAGTGACCCTGACACATACATTGTTCAGGGCACATTCTCCGGGCAAATGTGGCATCAGAGACCGAGAGTATGGCCACCAGGACGACCGCCTGGATGGCCGTAAGTGCCGCCAGGTTCATGATCCGTGTGGCGGGACTGTACCGGGGATCTCCCGATTCACTTACAACATATGTACGACCGAAGGTGGCAGCAGAGTGTCGGTCAGATATGAAGGGGGTGGCCCGGTCTCAAGGCCCACGTGAGGTCCCAATCTGTTGTGTAATCCAAAGCGGTTTACTCCAAATGCAAAGCTAGGAAGTTATTAACTCCCCGAAGTTAGGATTGTATCGTTTATCCCCTCTATTTCCAGGGTAGCAAGGGTGTGCCAGGCGCGAGATTTTTTAGTTTACCTTCACCAAATTCACAAATATCAATTTTCTG
Source organism: Sthenelais limicola (assembly GCA_942159475.1). Lineage (NCBI taxonomy): Eukaryota > Metazoa > Annelida > Polychaeta > Phyllodocida > Sigalionidae > Sthenelais > Sthenelais limicola. The sequence goes on along the minus strand of OW804094.1, from coordinate 30,602,118 downwards.
GTTCATTCAAACACCAGTGGCATACAATAAACAAGTGGGGCTATTTTCTGCCAGGTAAGATAAGCCTCAGACTGTAATTTAAGCTTTTCAGTTATTAAGGGCTTTATTCAATGGCCCTTTTCACAGACTTAATGTGTATACATACGTAAATCCACGACGTATATAGGTAGGTTTGGGTCTATTTTTACAATTCTGAATGACCCAAGAGGTCTTGACACAGAAATGGTCCCCTGTAAAATGGTATAGACAGTAAAGTGGATCCGGCAGACAAAAATCGATGGAAGTTTTCCGAGTGAAACAAAGCCAGTCCAGGTGGGAATCCTCCTCTGTGAGTAAAGGTATAGTGCCAACTCTCTAAATCTCACTTTTTCTGAGTATCATACATCCAGTGAAAGCATCGCAGGGGAAACCAAATCGGTCACATAGCCAGCAGCAACTAGTCCTAGTGCCTCCTTCCTCGCATCAAATGCTGATGTATGTTTCTGGTATTTACCTCTTTAATTGGGGGAGGACAAAGCCACAACTACCCCACTCCCTCTCTCCTCACCTCCAGTCGCGAGGAGGCAGTTCTGTGCACCACCACCACTCCTGGGTATGGGCGCAGTCTCGTGGTTTTGTTACGGTGTTACTACACTATCCCAAGCAAGAGGTTCCTCCTCCTTTAATTCTTCTTTCCCTTACTCCAAATATTGCCAATCGCTTGCCTGTTCCTTGGACAGAGGCATGTAGTTGATGTGATGACGGAGGGCTACCTTTAGTGCACAGTCCCCGAACTCTGGGCCAATGCTCACCGTGTGTGTAAGTGTAAAATCTCCAGGTGTTTAGGTGTGTTGGGACGCCGGGCGCCCGGCTCCGTTACTCGCTCGCTTGGCTGTCTGGAGACAACTGAACGCGGTCGTTCATGAAGTAGCACCTCAAGCCTACCTTCCCAGCAGCGCGGTAGGCGACGCGGCTCAGGCGCGCCACCTGGACTTAAATTGGTGAACTAAGCGTTGGCAGGGGTGTTTAAAAGATGAGAATTTATGGGCATGGTCATGAATCATGTTTCCGGAGTATTTTCGGCTTCAAACGCATTAAAGGCCCGACTCAAACCGTGATCACTATTCAATTCAATAAACTTTCATATTGATTCAATTTTGTCGCGTATTTTTCACAGCCAACAGTCGAAAGCCTTCCATCAAATTGTCATTGAGTGAAACCATGTTTAATGTGACTGAAGCTGTAAGTTTATAGCATATATATATATAATATATGCATTAAAGGCAGCCCTTTAAGCATGGGCCAGCATATATTATATGCCTATAATATGCACGATATCAAAACTCTTAATACATAAGAGAGTAATTACATCATATTACATTTTACATCTGTAGTTTCCATATTTAGGTTTCCTTAGCCCCACTGGTCTTCACGATAGCTGTCAGCAATTTCATGGTAGGCTATTCACGAGTAAATAGAAATACGGATGGACGATAGGGCCCTATCCTTTGTCTAGCGTCCATGAGACTCCCATGTAGGCGTTCAACAGTATTTGATATCAATAATGATCTGAGACGCGACAAAGAATTCCAATGTTATAACTCATAAACGGGTAATTCCAGATTTAAGCGTAGATAAACATCTCCATGCATGAAAACCCACATTGAAAAATGTGTTCTTTCAGTATGGGGAGTTTGATCAAATCAGGCTGACTCTAATTCTCCAGTGAGTCCTGGCGCTAAAATGGATCACTTGATGGCAACGTGTACGGACAACAATAATAATAATAATTATTATTATTAGCCAATACAAATCGGAAAATCTCCATAAATTTTTTTACTAGTATAATATTTGTAACTTGAATTAACAGTTCGTGTGATTATGCAACAACACAACTTAGAGGAAATACTAAATGAATTTGTTTTATGAAAATATTTTTGATACGCGCAATTATTTGAGTTAGTATGGAGATATTTCAAGCATGAACATTGTTTTTATACCTGCTGCAGGAGTAGTGTGATCAACCAAAAAAACTCAGGACCTTTAATACCGCGCAGCATGACTAGCTATGACTAACAAATGAATGAAGCCCGAGAAGGATGCGTTACACAGAAACATTATTTGATCGCATTTTTTGCAAAAGGTTAGTTAAGCAAGACGTTTAAATCAGGTGATGGAGTCCAACAAGTTTATGGGAAATAATCCCGACAAAGGTCATGTCAGGTGATGTGACTACGGAGTTCATTGTTCCTACCCAATGGACGAGATTGAATGCGCAACTTATGAGACGATTATTACGCAAACACAAATAGGTTTAGGATGAAACATTTAAGCAACGAAATTGAAATAAATTTGGTATTTTCCATGGGAGTAAATGTTGCGAATTTGTCATAATATTCGTGATCAAAAACCAAACCATCGTTTAGATTTTCCACATTTCACATGCAATCCCCCTCTCTTTCCCCATTCTATAGAACTTTCTCATATTTAGGGGTACTCATGGCCGAGAAAATGTGTCAACAGTAACAACAATTCATTCCCATCTAAATTCACAGTGTTCGGTTAAGATATACAAAAAGGTTTTGAAGGAATTCAAGTCTAAGTCCAACATCATAATTAAATAATATTATGTGAAAAACATAAATATCCACATGAAAACCAAAGCATTGTGTCTGTCAGACAGTCATGAGAAAAAATAATTAAGCTGGAAACGCAGCTAAAGCGGCTGTATACACGTAGCAATCAAGAGTAGATGAGAAGTAGCAAAATAATAACTTATCTCCAACGGTTTGAGTATAACAGACAAGAGTTAACAAGGTAGCTCGAAATTTAGAGAGTCCAGTTGACATATAATATCAGAAAGTAAATGTACATGTACACAACGTTAGCAGCGCTGGATTAGAATCAATCCCTTTAAGGTTCAAATGTCAGTAATATTTATATTATATCATAATCAATGTCATTATCTATGTTCATCCCGATATGAAGATAAACCGCTTCTGGCATGATTCAAAGGAAATGTGTTGACGCAATTCCTATGTCAATGGTTATAAGTTTCGTCGAATGATTACGCGGCTAAACAGTCTAAGTCCAAACCCTCAGATCAGATAAGAATGGTATGTCAGTGATTGGAAGCCTACTTCGCTAATGGGTTTCCTGGCCTAGGACTAGGCGGTCCAATGGGAATATAATGACATTTTGAGGTATTAATGGAATTATAATGGCACTTTGCGGTTTGAGGCGAGAGGCTTTCCCTCCGTTTGAAAGGACTCTCTCATCTTTGGGCCTAGACTGTAAATGCTAAACTAATGTAATGCCTGGCGTAGCCTAACACAAAAGGTAACGAAGTAATTTAGTTTAAATAGCAAATTCCAAATCGCTCATTCTTCTTCTCAATCACAGTAAACAGATTTAAAATATTGTGGGGCTATCACGACAATAACTATTCCTTCGGTGTCAAAATGGTTAATCACCAAGAAAAACCTTATGGAGAAGATTATAATTATGGTGACATCGAAGAACGGATTACGTCTATAAAATATCACCTCCTTCTCTGTATGAAATGTATTCTATCTTGATTTGTAACAATTTCTTCATCTTCCGATAATATGTTTCAACGAAAGTGGTATTATATTGAATGTAAATCTTGATATGTCCGCAATGTAACCACTACGTGCATGTTTCTGATTTGACTACATTGTCAACCTCTTCCCTTTTTTTAATCATGTATTAGAATTGTATAAGCCAAGATGGCAGGCAACTGAATAAAGTCCTTTTGCAAAAACAAAACAAAAACAATAATTATGTCAAGAAATCTTGAAATTGCAATGGTTTTCCTTTCGATCAAAATGCTGATACAAATTGATGATACAAAAAAAATAATGGAAATCTAACGTTTCGAAAACGTCAGTGAAAATAGGGTAGTAGCGATTTTTAAAATCTATTTTTTTTCGTCATTGCGCGATCATTCATAGTCAGACCTCATGTTTCCTCCTGCCAAAATTAATCTCGTAATAAAAGAAGCAGGATCGCTTTCCCCCGTAACTGTCCGAATGATGTCATCAAGGACTTCAAGTGATGGTGATTGTGCAATGAGAAATGAGAGTGAGACTATGGGAGATGCCAGGGCGATGTGTCATGTGTGCGATGTGCACGTGTGTGTGGTGGGTGTGTGTGTGTGTGTTGGGGGGATAGCTCAATTTGAAAATATATTAATTTTTCCTCTAACTTTTTTGTGAAGGCGTGCCGTCGTTGTACGGATGACGTCATTATACCCTATCAGGCTCAGCGCAAAGCAGTTACCTCTGAACAATGGCAAGGGTAAGAGGGCGGCAGGGCGGGGGGGGGGGGGGGGGGCTGAGGAGAAAAGGAAGGCTAGTGCCATGCTCCAAACATTTGGAATGTCCACTGAAGCGATAGTATAGGAGCAATATAGGAGCGACATAAAAGCGATATATATGGTGCCCAATAGAACAGTATAAATCGAGTTGTGAACAAAGAAACGCCATGCGCGTCGAGTAGTAAAAACTAATCAGAAGCGGTTATATATATTAGATCATAATAAAATTATGTAATATTATATATTATCGCTCCTGGAATGATATTGAATAAATGTAGAATTTATAATTATGGTGCCTACAAATGCGATACAGAAGCAATCTACCACAAGACACGCCAATCACTTGTATATCGACTCAGTGGATCACGTCTTTAATTCAATGACAATGCAAAACATCGTTTTTGATGAAAACTGCATTTCTAAGATAATCAAGACATAAGTATTTAGACTCGGGGAAGCATATCTCCCTGTTAGGCTGAACGATCAAAAGCCATGCATAGATTTCATACAAATCCGCCCCCCCCTGCTAATTTTGCGGTGAGTATACAATTTAGAAGGCATTCGCATCTAATTCTAGACAAGGCACAACACCACCACAATTAATTAATCTGAGATATGGTTGTCCCAATTTAGTAAAAACAATAAAGCCATAAACTATAAATCAATACCTACAGGGACTTTCTCCAATTTTGTTAAACAAATTGGGGCTACCTTGTCTATCTATTTTTCACGCAGATACACAAAAAAAAAACAATTACCATTATACCAGAGCTATGTGTGTAATAGCTCTGATTATACTTAACTATACTTAGAACTACGGTATCAATAGTTGGTCATTCCTTCCCATAGTATACGCCCGATAAGCGGGTTTATAGCAAAGCCACTAGATGGCGGGTAAGTATGGCAGTTCGGCACAGGTCACTGCACGAATGACAACACGATGGGTATGCGCATTGTGCATGTAAAAGTCTGCACGAATGACAACACCGATGGGTATGCGCATTGTGCATGTAAAAGGAACTTTGGTTCTTACAGTCTCTTTAAAATGTCCTACCTCTCTCCCGACTCGCTTTTTCTCTGTTACTCTGAGAAAAGCTTATTGATAAAACACAATTGATTTAACCCCTTAATATCGTTGTCCTCCCTCACCCGGCCATGCCCTCCGTCTCTCTCTCTCGTCACCATTGTCATTTCTCACAATTAAGTTTCTTTATTCGTACCATTCAACGGATGAGATGGTAACTTGGCGACTCAATTGTACTCTACTTATTTGAGAGTAGTAAACCCGTCATAACGTTGACGCAAAACAGGGCAACTCCGCTTGCATCGCCAACCCTCCTTTGAGCGAGGCGGGTGGGTGGGGGCAAAATGTGTCCATAAGGCATTTGAGACACACTAGGAGTGAACAAATAGGGTAAAATGACGCGCTGGCCTATATGACAAAGAATTGTAGAGGTAATCATAGAATACGAGTGTCATCATCATCTTTATCAAGCTAGGAACGTCATCTATATATTGATCGCACAGGCTACTCTTGAGGATACTTATACAGTATAGCAATTCGCAATAAAGCTAATATTTAACTAATCGAATGAGTATTGAAAGGGCAGCCTTTCAAAGATCATTATCCCTTTCGCTATGTTTCGTTTCCATTCTGTATAACAATCTGCAATGGTTCGTAGGGCGCCATACTATAGATGGAGTATTTCAAGACCCGGGTAAGAAAAGGTCACTTGTTATAAGTACCTTCTAATCTGTAATATAGGAAGGTACTCGGCCACAACAATTCCAAAGGCAAAAATGTTAGTTTGGCACTCGTTGGAAATACGAGATTTCCAGCAGCAATTATGTGCTGTACCTAACGCCCATACTCATACGCTTGCGTAAGTATAGTTGATAGGGAACGTTTCCAAAAAGTCAGTTGCAGTTAAAATATTAAGCTTGTCATGTGTGAGATCTGTAATAACGTAATGGCGAAAATGAGCAATTACTCAAATTTTGATCAATTGACAATCAACAGGCAGGAGCTATAGATGAAAGTGGAGCCCGTCCTCATCGTGGTTGTGGAATGTTGTTACTTTACAAGGAATAGAAAAGGGATTTTAATGAAAATAAAAAAATGTGGTTAAATTGAGAATCATATATATATGCGCTGGTACCGGGTATTATGACACATTATAAAGCTACTGGCAAGAGGTAGCCCAGCTTGATTTAATTCGGTTGATCTAATGGAGTGTAAATGGCTCGTTAAGATCATTATACAGATTGGTTACTCGGTTTTCATGATTAAAATCCGCTTGGAGGTAATGATGCCTTGGGACTGGTCAAGTCTTTATTCATTGGCAGAGACCATCCCCTAACTCTCTTGCCACCATACAAAACATGCCACACAGAGAAAGTTTCAGGAAAGCAACGTTGTGCTTTTGTTTTGAATACACAAGCTGACACTATTTTCGGGATTTTTCGCAATTTCTACCAACATTTTCGATGTCACAGAAGAAATACATGGCAAAATAAGGATTGTCCTATATTATTAGAAGGAAAACTGACATTATGGAATCTTTTAGTAGGAATGAATGGGATAGCTATTTAATAGGCGCAGTGTCTGGGGGTATAATCGGTTTCGGAACCTCCGTTAATGTGGGTATGTTAGCGCTAACGATACGGAGAATGAAATTGGTGAAGACAGGCATCGATTATTTCATAATAAACATGTGCATTTCGGATCTCATACTTTTGACGTTCTCTGGTCTGCCTTTCATCGTCCAACTTTACAGCGGACAAACGTTAACACTGGGCAGAGTTATGTGTGAGTTATATTGTTTATACCGATTTTAACTAGTCAAAACTAAAAGTCATTTGTCAGTAAAGAGGGATACCTCCGTACTTTAATTCAAGTGTGAATTACAAATGTCTATAACAAGAAAAATCCTATGATTCGGCTTACAGCACAACTGGTATACATATAAATGTTAAGGGATACACATCATTCGCGCTATGCTTGTTTGTACAGCAAACTATCGAGGAATTTGAATTCATTTCTGAGCCAAGACATTATAGAAAACATACCTTAATGATATACACAATAACAACCTTGCATGCAGATTTATTTATCTAAGATATTGTTTATTCAAATAAAACATTTTTTTCAGGTCCTCTGACAGAATACATTGACATCTTAGGAGCAAGTACGTCGATGCTCCTTTTGGCAGTGGCTATATCACATACTTTACAATGCCTCAGGAGTTTGCAATGTCTCTGTGACAAAGACAAGGACCTCTACAGCCGACACTGGTCAAAGCGTTTGATCGTTGCCATTTGGTGTTGCACAGTAATTACTTCCCTCCCTTTTCTATTGATGAGGGGAATAAGAGAAGCTCCAGTGGATAGTGGCCATGGGAATACTACACGGAATCTCAGCGCTGTCGAATTTTGTCAGATCAGAGAAATGGATACAGGTATCACAATATATACCGGCATAATATACCTCTTCATATTTGTGCTTCCATTTGTAATAGGTCTGGGTCAATGTGTTATCCATGTGGCGAACGGTCAGAAACAAAGAAACAAGTATAGAAAAATACTGTTAGCGATAATCCTACTCGTGATATATATTTCGATACTGTCTCCATTTCAAATTCTTACTTTGGTAAGGAATTCGACAATGCTTGATAATCGGAAAACTACAGGCGTCATTATGGAGACTAAGTTGAAAATTGGTGTTAAACTTCTACTATATTTGAAGAGTTTCGGAATGCCACTGTTCCACTGTTACCTAAGACAAGAGAACAGGACTCTACAAGGAAAAGACAGAAAGACTGTCGATAACGAGAGGAATGCAGGAGAGGTCGAATCAGGAAGGGCCTCACAAGAGAAGTTCGTGAAAATAGGAAGTATAAATGAAAAACCATGACTGGTCAATTGGAGGGAATGTCCAATTAAGCTATATATTTCCAATCAATCTAGAGATCCCAGTTTTCCATGAACTAAAATGTTCAACATTGATCTAAATCATTTCGTCCTGGCAACTATGAGGGAATTCCAGGAACCAGCCTTTATGTCAACAGGGGTAACTGAGGAACTATCTTTGAGTGTTGTGAGTAGAGTTGGTCTATCCCTGGAAAGCGTATCACCATGTCCCAATTGTCCATGATCATTCCACCCCCATGTGTATACAGCACCGTTTTCTGAAATGAAAATAGGTAGAGTGGATTCATGTATATAATGTTCTTTATTTCATTATTTAGATAATATTCTCCCATCAGGGCCATATCTGACCATATAATAATGAAGTCTTGATAATTATCATTATTAAAGTCTTTATTTCAATATAGTGTGAACCTGGGAAATTTGAAAACTTGGGAAGTATTCTACAATTGTTTGTACTTTCAGGTCCCACCGATAGGTTTCCAAATATCAGACTGAAATTGTATTAATAAAGATAAACTACCTGCTAATGCAATAGAATGTCGAGAACCACAAGCAACGTCAAACACCATCACTTCCCCATCAGATTGGTATCTTTCATATTCTTTTGGGTGGAATTGTTGTGGATCTTTGTATTCTAAGTCACATTCACTGCATGTCTCAAAGTCAAGAGGATGGGGAAGAGTGAGAATATTGGTAAACTCGCAGTTTCTATCCCGGGAGCATAGGCAGCAGTGAGAGGACGACGAGGGCTGCTTGTGCTCATGGAACTTTTTGCAAGGAAGTCCTAATTGTCCACTTTCATTCCAGCCCCACATATAAAGGTCTCCGGTGTCTAAGTAAACATAACAATTCAAAAGCGATTGTGAAACTAGGCGAGGTAATGTGCAAAGAGACCGTAGAAATCAAAGAAATAGTTGTGGGGCATAACTAAAAAGTTCAATCCAGGGTGTGAGCCGTTTCCAGTCTAGGCTCAGGAGTTGAGAGAGTCCCTCCAAACTGAAGAAAAGCCTCTTCTCCAAAACAGCAAAATGTCGTTAGAATCCCATTAAGACGCCTGCTATAGAGCCGGGAAAGCCATTAGCCCGATATAGGCGTCCAATCACTGACATACCATTATTTTCTGATCTGCTCTGAGCCTAGACTGTTTCGTAATCATTGTATCAATTGAGATATTGATACCTAAATTTCTAAGTTTACTTCTCGAATATAATAGTGGTATATTGTATGATCAAATGTATAGAAAATATAACTATCGTATATTAGAAGTAGAGACCGACATTTTCTCTGGTGTAAGTAGGATGTACTTTTGGGTGTAGGTATTTAAGTACAGCATTTTGAGAAACAATACATACATAGCTTTATATGTATTTATTAGGTTGGCGTGTTATGGCTCTGTGTTGTGTTGATAATAAGTGCCGAAATGGTACATCTAGCTGGACGCAATGTGATGAAGCAATGTTCAAATTTAGAGACGTTGGCAAAGGATGAATTTCATTGGGATTATCGGTATTGGCATGTGGTTATGAATGACTTTAAATGAGATGTTGATACTTAACATAATGGCCGAGTAACCAACAATACGTACGATTAACCCGACCTTTCGAAAACCATGCTAATTAGGAATCAATGTAAGTTAATAGAAATTATCCATAGTTTCTTAGAAAGCTCACTTCATTAGTCCTTTAAATGCTTTCTTCATCAGGGCTAACATGGTGGTAACTATTTGAATTGAAGAAATGTCTTTATGATAGAAATGTTAGGAAAAGCAAGGACTCGAATGAAGACAGCTACCAATATGAGTGAAACGTTTCAAAGGAAAACACGTAACTAAGGATTTCGTGAAATAAATTACCCTATTTTGAACAAATTTGTTTTAGAACTTATTGTAAAGGAATGAAAAATTTAACTGAAGTTATAATTGCATTGCATATAAAAAGAAACCATTACATTAGGGCATGAACTTGGAAAATACCAAGAGTCCCATTCAAAATAGGATCTTGCCATTTCTTATTTAAGAGACAATGATAAGAAAGGCAGGTTGTTACTGGGTAACCTGGGGATGTATTTGAAAGACGAAATTGATAGCCCTATCATATAAAAGAGCATCTCCTTTAAAATCTCACTAAGAAGCTGAGAGAAAAGAACTTACCACTAACTGCGGCAGAGTGCCAGCCACCTGATGCCACCGTCGTCATGGAAACACCCTCCAAAGCCTCAATTATGTGCACACTCTGGGTGGCATCCGTTGACCCTTGACCCAGCTGACCACGGCTGAAAAATTGGATTTTAGCTTTTTGTCAGTTATAATTACTCTCTCTCCATAAAAATGGCTTTGAGTGACAACTACATTTTTCCTGACAGAAATAAAACGAAAGCTTTCAGCCTTTTACTGGTAAAAGCATGTTAAGTGACAATTTATCAAGGAATATTTTTTCTTCGTGTCTGCACATTATAAATAGAGAACTTATTACAAGGTTATAAATAAATAACAGGCCCTCTGTCCAGAGTGGAAATGTAAAGGACTTATAGGAGAAGCAATTTAGAAACATCATTTCATCTAGGGCCAAAGAAAACACAAGAGATTGTTTTCTATCTGGTGAACACAGGCCTAGTTAACATCAAAATGAAAACCGCAGATGGAAGAGACAACGGCCTCATGGCTGGCTTTCCGAGTAGCCTACTTTTATCCTTATCCAATCTATGTTTGCTTGGTTGGATATCAGTCGAAATTATTTGATTTGAAAACATTTATTGAATCGGTTGCGGGTACATCTTCTGGATTTCTCCCTATTTCCGTCAGTATCTCTATATACTTATATTCTAATTCAATTCTACTTATTTCTATATTATTATTATTAAATCAATATATAGCGAACTGTTTTTCGCTGAGTTTTTACAATTGTTATCCTCCCTAGTACTCCCCCCTGACTTGCATTTTGCAGACTGTTTATAAGGACGGATGATTTGCTTTCGAGGCAAAACAGTAGTACAGGTATATAATATAGACATAGAAAATAATGCAGCTGACGAAAAGTTTTGACGAGTTAAAGGGCAAACACGCACACTTATAGGCATCTAATGTGAAGAGCAAATGTCAATTCGGATCGCGTGTAGGGGCTTATGATAGATTTCGAAAGCGCTGACATTCTACACCATTTACCTGTTTCCGCCATAGCTGTAGACTTCTCCAATTCGTGTCAGCATCAACACATGCTCCTTGCCACACGACACTTGCTTCACGTTCAGTTTGGAAGCAAGAGGTTGGTAGAGCAATGCTTCATGTGCATCTCTTTTGATACAACCGATGTCACCACCCTCTTAGTACACGCAGATGGTATTAAAACAAAGGAGGGACATACAAGTAAATTTCAACTACTGAATTGCTCAATGGACAGTGATAAAATTAAAAACATTGATAGAAATTAGCAAATTGACATACATGTATAGGTTCTACATAAATATAACGCAAGGATTGACAATAATCACGTTCAAGGGATATAATATAATAATAATTATTATATATATATATAATATATGCGTCTTTTTGTAATTGAAGCTTTAAATGTTTATGGCCGATACAAAGATTTTAAAAAGAAATACAAGACAAAATGGCCATTTAACGAATAAACAAATAAACACATCGAAATTATTACAGAACAATCTGCCACATTGACTCCTGCTTGTATTAATTATTTTGAGAGTAATTAATAAATTAACTCTTAAAACATCTGCAAAACTTATACGTTTACTTACCTGTGGTAATCATCGTATTCATTTCACCTGATGCCACAACTGAGAACTTAAGTGATGAACCATTCTCATCAGTATCTCTGACCTTTTGTGGTTCAAGATCCCAACATCCATTCTCCCATATATAGCAATCACCATCAGAAGTTACGAAGCATGTTTTGGTCCATGAACTGCTTATATGTTTAGGTTTGTACTTGGACGTTATGTGAAACGTTGCGCATTTATCCTTCTGCCATCCAGAAATGCATATTTCCTTCCCTGCAAATACCCAGTGATGCACACAATATATTATAGTAAGTAGGTCTACGATTATGGGTTGATAGATATGTCTTCCAATTATTTAAATACCCTGCCCCTCTATTAAAGAAGGTCTGGAAATATCAACACTGGCTATGGTCGGGGTGGGTATTTGGATACTTTGCGATTTCAAATAAAAAAATAAAACTTATTAAGATACAGTGGACTGATGCTAGGTCAGTGAGTCAGTAACCGGTCAGTAACTGTGCAAATTGGCAGGTAAACAGCTTTTGGCATCTCTTGTGAATATCTCTCAACACCAATTTATTTATCTCTAATACACATCTTAATCCAAATTTAATGTTAATTTATTCATAATAAACTCTACATATGCTGCAATAACTCAAAGATAAACTCAGTCCATATCAAGTCATTTCCTGAACTCGTAATAGAAGAAAAACGTATTTCATAATGACCACCCGTTTTATATAGGCTTAAGGCTTGGCGATACATTGCACTGGTTATATAGTCAACACCATTCATTGTGTTTTGGACGATGCATTGTGGCTTATCGTCTTGAATTTATAAACGATAAATCAGACAGATGCATGCTTAGACTATAAACTTTTCTTAAATGTTAAAAGAAAAATATCGCTAATCTTGATTATATCGATAACCAACAATGGACAAAAATAGGGTGACTTCCTCTACTCTAAAATGTTTACAAATTAGTCCTGCATATCATTATGGAAGAATATTTGGTGGACTTATGTGGCCAGTACCCGGGGCCAGTAATTGAAAGTGGACGATGATATACACAATCCATCTATACCATGCTTCTGATCATGGAGACACTAGATAAGAGTACCGGTTTCCATCTGTTCCAGGTATGGGGTAGGACTACTATAGTAGCCTAGAGAAGGAATTAAGAAAGGGCTGGTAGGCCTATAATATACAGTATTATATTAATAATACACATGTATTGCTAAATGTATTAAATGTTCGAATGGAATGCAAGCACGGCCAAGAGCAACAGCAAGAGAATTGTGAACCCACCAGTAGAAATTATTATATTTGTCCACGAGATGGCAGCTAAGATATTGGACAGATTTCCTACATTGCTTTCCTCGCAGTTTCCTTCAGTGGCCTCAGATATCGACATTGTCCCATCATCTTCCTTCGTTTCCACGCAATGACAAGCGCCAAATTCACTGGATATACACTGCAATTTCGTAGGTACGGAGATTATCGTAGGAACAGGCCCAGACCCATTGCCCTTTCCTGTAATTTGACCGTAAGCATTATAACCAAATGCATAAAACTCCATTACATTAGCCACGTTTGTTGTGCTCAACCGTCGGCGCCGCATGCACAAGGGATTCCCCGACCTACTTATTGTGGGGGATTCCCTACCTACTGGTTCCCTGTCTAGCGTCATAGGATGGTTGGGTCTGGTAGTAGGCTATCTGGTTCCATTCACATCTGGCGAATTTTAGCTCGTCCCATGGAGAAATCTAGAATTACCGATTCAATTTATCCTCGTCTTTGCCTTCACTAAAATATGTCCTATGATTATAGTAATACTGGCCGTCACTTTTGATGGGCGAAGATGATGATACTTAGGTTACCAACTTAAATTTAATTTACCCTCGTTGGGTTAAAACATTTAGTCATGATATAGTTGAATGTCGGCGGTAAAAAATGCATTAAGCCCGTGCCCGTACTTTCAATTAAACGATATTCAATAACCCCAATTAAATTTACGATTCTAACAGATGGCGAATATTTTGATTCCACACCTTTCGCGTGGGTAGGCCTATAGCTGCCAGTTTAGATATCAGAAAGTAATAATATATGCATCAAACTGCATAACACAGTTTCGCTTCTTGTGTGGTTCTAAATACAGTAAGAACAGGCGGGAATGTTATTTTCAATTTTATTGAAACCAAAATCTCATCGTCAGTTGTTCCGATGACGAACACTTAACTCAAATGACACTTACATTTATTCGTCTACTTAATACTACTCTCATTTCTGTGTTTAGATATCCCACGAGGATAAGCTGTATTATATGGGATGGTATTCTATTTCAGATTTAACTATTTATTTCCTAATCTACAACATTGCGAAGAGCCCTTCCAGAGTAAAAGGTGAAAATAATCAAGTGAATACAATTTTTTTAGGGTCGATATAAGGTACATATTGGCGGGAACCATTAGGCTCACGATATAATACCATTGGTACTTCCTAGAGCAACATACATGAAAACACTAAGCACATTAAAGACAGAGGAGAATAGGAATTTTTCATAGTCGATACAAAATCAGAAAATTACACATCTTCCTTAGTCGATTTCATACCATGTATGCCGTATGCATTTCATGCATATTTCAAAAAAATATTCACTGGAGTCAATCCTGATTGTGGCATTATTAGTAGAACAAAACATCTATAATACTTAATAGAGAACAATATTTTTCAGCATCAAAATAAATGAAATAATGCAACTATCAGCAAGTACTTAAATTTTAGCCAGAATTGGAGAACAAAGATTTCTTACTGTGTATAAAGAGATGATAACAGAAGGGACATGTACATAAGAACACGTAAAGTAAACAATCATAAAATTAACGCGTGTGTACCAGGCTGAAACCGGTATCAACAGACTCCATTCGATTATCCCAATCTAATAGGGTCAATACATCGAGGAATGGATTAACATGTTTATCATGAGAATGACATTCTTTAACATCTTCAGATTGATCAAATCAGAGATCATTCTCTTCCACCGTCACCCATGAAGGAATTCTAAAGAAACACTGCTCCATTTCATATCACCTAGTACAGAGTTACAGCGTGTGTAGTTTCCCAACAATGTTCACGTGCAGGCTTCGAAAACCTCATCATCATTGTCTGTTTAAGTATGAGAAATTTGCAATCATCAAGCTGTCTTTTGCTCAGAAATTTACACCGTTCTTCTCACAAACACTTTCTCTCCAGTCTTGAAACTCGAATTCCCAAACGTCTTACATGGTTAACCAATCATAATACAGCAGGCGAGCACTATATTCCACTCGTCGTCGTCGTCATGAACAAGGAAAGGGATGACTTCAATTTTAGAGCTCGGGTAGCTCGAACAGATTCCTTATAGACAGACAAATGTATCATCCCTTTATGACCTGGTTGAGAGTGAGAGGTTGTGGCCCGCTTGGTCCTACACACTGAAGTTCCTGATGCGCATGATATACGAAGTACCACGCTTCTCAGCCATGGCTATTGGTTGGCTTGCTCGCAGGCGTCGATCCATTCACTATAAACGTCTACGGCTTCAGAGAGATCTGATGTATGTAGTTAAGGAGAATAGACCCACGTGATGAGTGAGTGAGAGAGAGATTGGTTGCTTTACGCCCTTATCAACACATTGAAGGTTATGTCAAGGGCGGGAGAGCTGAGAGGAAGGCGGTTTATAATCATACCCAGGAAATAGAGATAGAGAAGAAAGGAGACAGAGACAAATGATATTGGTTCAACATAAACAGAAAACTATCAAAGTAACTATGAACATTTCATGAGCGATATAATGACTGGAAAGGGATTCCATGAGTGATATAATGATTGGAGAGGGAAAACTAGGGGAAAAAATGAGAATTTTAAAAAGTAATTGGTCATGTAGGAATGATAATCCGATTATCCAACACAGAAGTGCTATTTAGTTAGGTGAGTAAGACCGTTCATAACTAGAGATAGGCAAATATTACATGAATAGACTTTATTATTAGTTAACATTTCAATAAAAGGATACAGTTTATGTTTGTTTGGAAGTCTTCTAGGCAAACGCGGCAGGCGATCAGTCCCGTGTTCCGCTGTCGATCCCTAAGAAATGGAAACAAACGATAAATAAAGCAGATAATTATAGGTAAACATTCGTCAAAATATAATTCTTACCATCTACGATATTACCATAGCTACATTGTATATATACGGTTAACAAAGCGAAAAGTGTTCCATGTTCACCTAATTGAAACACGCTAATTAGTAATAATAGGACGCGATACCCTACTCTTTTCCTTTAATGGCAATGTTTTTTTTAAATGTTGGGAGGGGTGCTGCCAACCGATTGAGTTTCAAGTAGAGTTTTGTTACTTGGTTGAAATGAGAGGGCTGTTGGGTTGAATATTGCACTTTTTATTTGGACCTTAGCTGGTTTTCATTTTTTTTAAAAAAAATATTCGAATCCCTGAGTGACTCCCTTGGTTTAGAGTAATTGCTTAATAACTATTGTACCATCCGACCCCCCTCCCCACTCCCGATGAAGGTAAATTTCATCTTTATAATTTGTTTTAGGCAGCTGTTTCACCCCGACATTTAATTTATTTGTGAGTGGGAGTGAGCCCCTTCTTGTCTGATGGACGGTGTATTAAATTAGTATATTGCTTTCAGTTATACTTACATTTTTACTTCGCAGGATTTTTCGTGGTTACAGAAGGGACAGTTGAACATTGTGTCAAGTGGTTCAATGATCTTCCTCTTTGGAGGAGGTTTAGAAGCCTTCTTACGCCTGCCCATGGTTGTGTCGGTCTACGAAAGAAAAGAAAACACGATTAATTATTTTAATCAACCACAATTCAGTAGTTGGCACCAGACGGTTCTAATTTATCAACCAGACATTGTCGAGATTGTATAATAAACATTTCTAATTACCAACACAATCAAACTTGAATGGTAATTTTAAAGTTAATTCATTTTTTAAATTTCGGTGTTAGAATGAAATGTGACATTTCCCATATAGCATAGCAGCATTGGCCCAATGCTGGCATGATAACGTAGGTCAAATGACATTTTGTCCAGACCATTGGTCCAACGTCAAATCGCCAAGGCATTGGGTCAACGTCGGTGTTCTCCATTGGAGTCAATGTTGGCCCAACATCGATTTCCCCCGGAGAAAATGACGTTGGGCCAACGTCTGATTTCTAACAGTGGCAAATGTAATAAGGCCAATGCTGCTGTGCTATCTGGGTTTAGGCAGAATTGCAATTTATCACTATCAGCCGGTGTCACTTTAAGGGTATTAATTAATACAATGCACAAATACACAAATCAATGTATCAGATCTGTGATCTGTTTTGAAACAAAATACACATTCACAAAACATTAAATTCAACACTAAACATCAGGGAAATAAACAAAACAAAATTGTTACCTGATCAATACACATTTGTGCCTCCATTTGGTAAAACATATTGTCAGTTGTACAGACAAATATATATCCAATTAACAAGTGAATCAATGCAAAACACACCAGAATTAAATAACTGTCACTATCAAGACTGAAAAGAGAGAATCCCTCTTATTTTCACACCGTTTCTCCAAGTCGAAGAAATGAGTTTCTACCTATGTAATCCGATATGCTAACAGTCTCCTCGCTTGTATAGCCAAAGCCTTTAGTTCATACAAAGTAAAACAACTAACACGGTAAATGAATGGTTGTTCTCTCACTCTCAGGTTCAGCTGCCTTAGTAAGTCAAATTTAGTCCTTATATACACCGAATAAAGTGGTACAAAGTTGATTATGCAATGTACAGAAACCCCCGAAGTCGAAGACGAGGGTAATTTCCAACAATGTTTTCACCTTGCATCAGCTGTTCAACAAGTGTTGGTCAACACAACACAGTGAAATCATTGCGGTCATGATGCAACATTTCAACTATGCCTATGGACAACAGACCATATTATCGCTCGGTTTCCGTGG
The DNA here is from genome assembly GCA_942159475.1 of Sthenelais limicola. Taxonomy (NCBI): domain Eukaryota; kingdom Metazoa; phylum Annelida; class Polychaeta; order Phyllodocida; family Sigalionidae; genus Sthenelais; species Sthenelais limicola. Next base: position 30,584,134 of record OW804094.1, on the reverse strand, counting down.
TCTCAAAACAAAACCGAACACGTGACGACTGAAACCATCAGGAACCGCGAAGGTTTTCCTTCTGAGTAATTAACCATGTAGCTCTTTATCTACAGGTTATATTTCACACACTCCATATGGAATTTGGGGAAACTAAAGCAAGGAAGTGCTGGATAAGAGCCAGTTTGGACCGGTATGACGAGTTGGACTGGTTCGACAGTGTATTCGTGTAAGTTACTCGAAGACACGGTGTCAAAGACTTAGTTAGTTTGTGCGTTATGTGGCCATAATTAAGGAAAACGGTATCTCAACCGAAAATACTTATATGAGAGTTACATTCGTTACAATATTAGACATGAATAACCATTCTCACTTAGTCAAACATTTACCTGAATTTATGACGATAAAAGTCAGCTTGTCACTGTCACGCACGCTACGACGGTTTTGGTTAAGCTTGCTGATTCAGGTGCGGTCGAGAAAGTTTGTCCGGAGAAAAAACCTGCTTCGCAAGTAGGAAATACACTATAGAACTTCCACTTTTGCTTTTTCACTATGACTATTCCTGATTATTTTAGGATAAAAGGGGGAACAATACACCTTAGTTTTCAAATTTGTGAGGGGATATAGTACTACTATTAAATATTACGTGTGGCTGCCTGAATATTGATTGGTGTTAACTGGTTCCCGACTACAGATGGCGACAAAGGGATTTCGCGCCAAAACGGACTGCTATGGTACCTATGAAGATTGATCTTCTTGTTACCATGCTCCGCCATGCTCTCAATAAAAAAGGAAAACGAAGTCAAATTAAACTGAATGAAAATATCTTAAGAATTGCAGAACATGGAGAGAACCTCCACATTTACTTCCATTAAATGAAGCTTTAAGTTAACCAAGCTTGGGAGGCAAAATTGAGCCCATCCAGTTAATAGGAAAATTAAAATAGAAAGTAGGCCCTATAGGCCTAGGCCTATATAGCTCTATATAGACTAAAGAAATAATAATAAAATTGGCCTACATAATAGACCTATCACTGACTTGTTAAATCAACGAGTATAATAGGGCCTATTAGCCTAGTATTAATACACCCTATTTCCCCGCCCCATTTAATCGATCCCATTTCCGCGGAGATGGGGTAGGGCTCTTGAGGGGTTAATTCGACAAATCGACACAGCCCTTTCTTAGATCGACAAATTTCAAAGGCAACTAGTGACAAATGACAAAGATACTTTCTTAGCCTGACAAATCGACAAAGACCTTAATAGTCCTTAACGACAAAAATTCGGCTGTTTTATGAAAATATAGCGACAAACGACAGAAGAATTTCCTTAGGGACAAACGACAATTGCCGTTTTTTGGTAGCGACAAGAGAAATTAGATACCCCCCTCAGGAGCCTGGTCTTTTGTGGAAAGTTCGCATGTCCTCGAAACCCTAAAAAAGGGGAATTCTTTCTGGAGTTCTTCGCGAAAATGGAAAAAGGGGGTCTTAATTCAGCTGGTAACGTGACAAGTTTGTGTGTGACATTAAAGCTAGGTAAAGTTATGATAGAGATACTCCGGGGAGCAAATTCGCTCTACTGCGTGGGTTTTGGAAATAGGATCGTTGGTTTTGGGCATTTGATCTTGCCCATAGCTATAGGATTATAAATCGCTCTTAACACAGGAAACTCAGAGCATCTATTAGGCTAGGCTAGCCTACATGTGGGTTGATCACTTCTGTTTTAAGTCTAGTTTCTGGGAAAGTGAATGTTAATGAATGGGCAGAGGGCAGTTTATAAATTGTGTAGGTTATATCATCGGAACCTATGTCTTTTAAAATGTCAACGTTTTTAAGAAAAAAGGGTTAGGGTCAGTTCAATTAGGCCTAATTGAACTGACATTTTTCAGAAAAAAGGTGTGTTTTTAAGGAGGAAAAAGGTACTTTTTCAGCTCAAAATCCGCGGAAAAGGGTATGTATTCTGATAAGTGGGACGAGCATATATCCTACTAATTCTATTCTAGGTAGGCCTTAGGATATAAAATACGAATATGAAATGCCAAGACAATTGTAGTAATGTGTATAGCCTAGGCCTACTTGAAAAGAGGAAACAAAACTTAAAGTGACACTTGCCGCTGAGCTCCTGATTTTTTTTACATATGCTTGAATTTCAACAATATTCTGGATCATTATGCCATTAACCAATACCTGAGAGCATTAATGTATGAAAAACAAGTATTTGGAATATATAAGAGTTTAAAACTTCAAATTTCGTGGGGTGCCTCCATCACACTATAGTCTCTCAGACATGGCAGTTGGAAGAGGTCTCGCCGCCTGTATGCCTCTTATCTTAATGAGTTAAGTGATACCAGCTGGATGGGACAGGGTATATAATGTCACTATGTACCTCCTGTCTCGCTCCTAGTTCACATCCCTTTACCATACACTGGGGCAGCACCTTATGGTCTAGTTACTGCTCTCTCAGATTTGAATTCCCCAATGGAACCTCTGCCACATTCTTCGTTAACAAATATCAATTAATCTAAGGAATATATAGAGTTGGTATTCCACACAAATGTTCTTACTTGTGCAGGTAATCGAAAACTACAAACATATTTCTAAATGACATATAGTCAAACAGTGTCCTTAGCCACTTTAAAGAATAAAATTGTGAATAGCCTAACCAGTAGACTTCATGTCGAGTTATTAGGCCACAAAGGAAAACCTATCAAAGAGAGGGAGATAATGTAGCCTGCCGGTACTCATACCTTACCAAGCATAATATAAACATTATAACACAAACCAAACCGAGCTAGAAATTTGGCATTATTTATTATTTAAAAAATTTCATTTCAATTTTAAAGGCGAACGACAAAATTTACATTCTGATCCCAGTGGCAAGTTCATGAAGTGTTATGTAGGTGGAAAACGGAAATTAGGCCTACCGTAATCCATGCGATTGAGCTGGGCTACCTTTTAATTGTATTTCTTCAACTTAAGCCGAGAATAGCATTGACAAATGTCATGCTTATAGAAAATAAAACATCAAATCAATCAAGATACTTAAAATTTCCCCGGGCGCAAACTTCAAAGTGGTTGGTATGGCGTCCAAGGACTCAATCTAAAATTGCTGGGGATTTGTTACATATTTCTTTTGTGACAATAATATGTGAGGTGTTATAGCAAAATGAGTTACAAGTCGTAAAATGGATTTTGAGATATCATCACATTTGAAAAGATGAGATCAACCAGAACACTAGATATATTTTATTTCCTATGCTTTAACATAGGCAGAAGGCTTCTGGCTAAACAGTAGCTCCTTGGTTTGAAGACGTCTAAACGCACTCACCTCGGCAGCCATCATACTTCCAAAACCCCGCGAAAGTAGGTCATCCAGTACTAGTAGCTTATCTCATCGCGTGCGTCTACGGCAGCGTTGCGACGCTGGGTGACTAGAGCCCTTCTTCTACCTAAATTAATTTTTATCACTTTTAACACGCCTCTTAGGTCTGCACACATCCTGACGTAACGGGATGTATTAACACCTTATTATCAATTAATAATTTTCAATTGCGTATGAGGTTATACCTCATTGTGGCATATGTATACCCACTACATTTTTATTCATAATTACCATAATATGTTACCTGGACGGCAGTCCCTTCACAATTGACGTAGGGCTAATGAATCTTTTCATTGTCCCACATATAAGGGACTGTCGCACCATTGTTCCTCAGTTGCTTATCTAATTCCAACTAGGTTATAACATCATATTACCAGGAATAAACACCATCTTTAAACTTATATACTTCGTTACTATTTATGTTACACCAGTCACAACAAAATACTAGTAATAATTATTGAACAAATCTTAGATGTAAGGATAAAGTCAATTTATACCATTATATATGATATTTGCTTAGATGAGTCTCATACTTTTCTCGGACGAAATATAAACTATTAGATTAGATAGATAGGAGTAGGTCTATATAGAAGTACAAAAACAGTTTTGTATGAAGGTTTTATTTTCATAATTTAATTATGTACACTATTGTACACTGATATGGATCAGTCGGGCTGGTATTGATTTTAGGCGATATAAAATCTGTTACAGTGCAGGCCTATTACATCACTCAGAATATTATATCTACAGGCCTTACAACCCACATAATGATTCCTCACCATCTAGTTTACTATGTACAATAATACATATTATGTTGTTTTTGTATTACGCAATGGTCCAAATAGAATTAAGGAATCATATCCTACAGTGATCTTTAAAATTACTTGTATTTTTGTGCTAGTGACGTTATATTTAACCCACATTTTATTTGCGGCCCGATACTTTGTTAGGATTGGAGGATTTTGAAACAATGCTAAAGACAGAATAAAATCATTTCGTTACAACAACGAAAACTAAAACCATTCCGAATCCGCCACAAAATTATATTTCATTACAATTAATTCCACTTCTAAAACGAAGACAGCACCTGACAACTTTTGTCTACACTTATAAAATAAAAGTACTTGTACTTTGAACAGTTATGAATTCACATATTCAGATTCTGATTATAACAACCATAAAACAGATAGAGTAATAGTCATAAAACAAATTTGAAGATAAAGTCTATAAGTATAGTGATGGGCTTAAGGAGGTTCATCATTGCTGATCTTCGGATAGGTTTCCGGAGGTAACAGCTCACCATGTAACCTATGACCCTGTCTGTTGGAACCAGCATCTAAGTAGGGATCGCCAAGTTTTCGAGGAGTTGGTTGAAGTTTGTGACCCGCGGCGTCCGTCATGTCAAAAGGCTGTGCTTTTTTCTTTTTCTTCTTTTTGCGTTTTGGAGTTGATGAAGAGCCATCGATGGAGACGGGCCGATTTCCGGTAACACTGGTAAAGTTATTGATGAGAGAAATATTTTTTTAATTGGAATTTTTCAACCGAATAGTCAAGATGATACGACCATAAAACCATAAATATGTCTGAGCAACATAGCTATTAGTAAAATAGAGGAGCGATTGCCTCACTAGGTCAACTGCATGGTATGCAGTTGAGGGTTGTTAAATGAATTATGAATATTACATCGATGCAAAATGCTTAAAACAGAGCACGATGAAATCTCTGCATGGTACATGGTATGTTAGATGAATTTCAATATTCAGCTAGTTGCAAATTAATCCATATCACATAAACATATTCATCAATATTTTAACTTTTAATTATCTGTACCATAAGGTGTACACTTTAGACACACATCTATGCTAGGTAGATAAGTAACGTGAGACTATAGACGGCTTACTAGAAATGTAATAACTTATTTGAGTTTATATAACATGAAATGTATCCCATTAGTATCATGTATTTGCATCATAATATTATGTTTCTTTTTTTGTTATTTTTCAACGAGGGAAAACAAACTAAGGAAAGCCTATACCAATATAGAGATCGTAGGGGAGAAATTTAAAATCCAATTCCATTAATAGTTTGTACGGTTGGGTAATGCGTGTGTCACTTACCATTGCATCCAAGTGCCTTTACGGTACATTTGCAATTGCCCATAATTACACACGTTTATATTTAGGTTCAATGGAGACTTGTTATTATTTTTTTTACATATACAGTCATGATTACTATTATCATTTGAAATAATGTTTGCATGGACTTGTATAACTTTGGACATTTGAAAGTAAAATTATCTAATTAGTTCAGCAAGAAGAATGATTGATCATGTGCCAGTATGCCAATAGTGCTCCTCCACCAATGAGTTAATTATGACAGTCTTGATTGTAGGTCAGGGTCAGGTTACAAACCCCCAAATTTAAAATCTTTTGGGTGTGGAAAAAAAAAGAATTTGATCATAAAGTAATATGGGATGTTACTCTAAGGTTTGATGATATCCATTATATATTACAATATATAAATATACATGTCTATGTGCTATATGTGTTATGATATAAAATATTTCCCGGGGCACACCGACGGTAAATACCAACAAAGTAAAAAAAAACAGTGACTTGTTTCTCTTCAAGCTGCAAATTTCTCAGGTTTTTCTCTCTGTAGAAGTGTTGCCCTTAAAACCACCACTTGAAACCAGCTCAGCACACGCGAAGTAAAGTTTAAATGAATTCAATGACTTTTAATTTGAATTATACCTTGTATTCGGTGAAATGTGAGTGTGTCTGCCGATGGTCTGAATATTGGGAGTGGGAGTGGGTGTCCTCCTAGCCGGAAGCATTTCGTTTTGTGTTTCTTTACGGATCTTGGCCAAGGCAGGGTTAGTAGCTATAATGTTTGTAAAACAACTTGCATCGGTTAGTTCAACAACAAATACACTAGTTCCATTCAAGTCAATTAAACCACACATTCAAAAGGGAAAACACCTAAGATTCCTCTCCTAAAGTGTAACCAATAAATTCGGGACTTTAAGTGGTAATCACTATAAGAATAGAGCTATACATGATTTAACTCTATCGAAATGAAAAGAAAAAATCTCTTTCTACAGACAACATTTACTGCCATAGCAAAACTATTGCGAATTAATGTCGTATCAAATTATATCTCGAAACTACTCATAGATCTGTATAGAATTTATGAGGTTAAAGAATAATCTTTGAGGGTTATAATAGGCGTAACTGAACCCGCATAAATATATGCATGGATATCTTTGGTCACATTTTTTTAGATAAGATCTTATGGGGAAATGCAATTGGAGATTTCCATACACACGGCTAGAATACAAATCTAGATCTACTAGTGCAAACGCCACATATGGTGTAAATATTAGGGTTTTATGTTTTGTAAAGTACGAAGCAAATGAAAAAAGAGAATTAATGTCTGTATTTATAGGGGCGCTTAACTTAGAATTAACATGTACATGTTTTGGTTTGTATGTAGAAGTCGCTGTTAAAACTGTTCTTATATAATGATTCTTGAAGCACAAATATTCTCAACAAATCTCTGTTAGTTTGTAATTTAAGTACAATTCTATAAAAAGGGATCATTACCTATTCGTTGTGTTTGTGAAGGCACTGGCCCTCGGAGAGGCGCCAACTGAGCCGGTTGTGATTTTGACGATGAGACCGATTCACACCCGGGACTCACATTTGAGTATCTTATTGACGGAGTAACTGTATGTGACCGTCTATTGTACCCATCGCCTTTTACCTAGCGTAAACACATTACCGTAGATTATTACCTTATGCTAATGGTTTTAATCGAGGACAATAGCTGATCGCTGTTACATAATATGCATTATTAGAGTATATATTTTGCATGTTAACTATTCGTTATTCTTTATACAAATATTCAAACTCGACATAAAAATCAATACGTAACAATGAACCGTGATATTTTGCCAATCAAGGCGCGTATTGGAAGAACTCGGTATTATTAAATATTATTATCTATTATTAATAATTATTATGAGTATTATTACTCAGCATCTCAAATCGACCAATCTAAACAATATGAGTCGTGGTTCTCAAGCCTGAAAGTCTATCTTCAAAGACCATTTACTGATTTACAATTAAATAAATAAAAAAGAAGTTAATTCAATAGGATAATTTGCCTACCAGTCGATGATCAATAGCCGATGACGCTTTTCCGAGGGGTTGTAAAGACATGGGTACCATCTTTGCTTGAGACATGTGTACTTGTTTAAGTCTCCGTGAGCTCAAAGACCCAGTCGGCTTTTGGAGGGCAAGAATTGTCGCCGCATCTTCCTCCAGCTTTCCATGGTCCTTTTCCATGGTCCACAGTTTTGGAGAGTTGCCTCTTTTTGATGGTGGGGGGCTGCGGATGAGATGACTGTGATCCAGATCAGTGTTCGCTATATTAGAAGGTAAAGCCCCCTTCGTCCCCCCTAAAGGGACATTTTGTGAATGGGATGGGTGAATATCACCCAGTTCATAATGGTCAACTCTGCCCTTTCCATGTGCCATCGCAGGATTGTCCTCCCTTGAGAGCTGCAGCTTTTTCATAGAAATTAGATTTGAGTCTTGTCTGCGGTCTCCTGCCTTTTTGGACTTCAAAGCTGTGCCATTGATTATATTGTTTGTATAAGATTCACCACTGCTACCTGAAGTCTCGTTGTAAGTTATTTGGCTCTCGTCTGAATATTCATTATTGGTATTTTTATTTTTCCTGGGCTTGAATAAGTCTACGATAAACCCTAAGGGACCCTTTTTATTTTTGCTCTCCGTGACCTTTATTGGAACTTTGGCTTGTTTTCCAGGAGAATCCAATGGATCAGTTGCACCGCTTCGGCCTAGTTTGTCTTCCAGTATTTGAACACATTCTGTTTGAAAAGTTCAAGTACAGTTCAGATATATTATATGTTCGGATATTTGTTGTCAGACAATTCAGGTTTAGAAATTTTCGGAGTAAGACAATTCCAGATTTGCACCCATATCCGGATACATGAGAATCAACAGGACACTTGCACAAAACCTGTAACATTTTGTGTATCTCTAGTTTCTTTAGAAATTTCTGTATACTGATTCTCAATGGAATGGTTCTTGGAAAAGACAAAAGCGATTTATGTAATAATGATGGGTGTGGTTAGGAGCACCTGGTTTTGAACCAGAAAATTACTACCCATTTAGTCGCGAACATTGGCGAAATAAAGGATCATATAATCATTATTCCTAGTCTAATATGATGTATAGTATTTGTATATCGCTCTATAACATATAAATAGAATTACCTCTAAGCTAGGCGCTCTAATACAAAATTAATTGTTTAGGGATAAAGTGAGTATGGGGACATTTTACGTGCAAGAAATCCAGCCAATCAAATATAAAGATTAATAACAATATATATAAGGATTAAAGAGATCCAACTTTGACATAAGCGCTCAATTTATACACAACAGACAGATACATTCTAAAGTAAATCCAGTATACCTTCATTGCCCGATTGTCGGGCGTAATCCAGTGGTGAACCTTGTTCTATGTCTAAAGCCTGCGGATTAGCTTTAAGTTCTAGCAGAGCAGTCAGAGCCTGGCTCTGTCCCATTGCCGCAGCCCAATGGAGGGGCGTCCTGAAAGCAATCCAAGTATTCATAGAATATAATATGATATGATATAAGACGAAAATAAACGAAAAACGTCTAACAGCTCTTGCAATGGTAAGCCATGTACCCCCCTTATACCCCCCTTCCCTCGCACAATCTTTACTATACACATGAGCATGCAACCTTTTTCATTCACATATATTCCTACTTTAAAATGTTTAAAATTGTAAGAGCCCAGATGATGGCACGAAAGTAAATAGAGTTTGTTACAAAAACAAAAAAAGTAGTGATTTCGGTCTCTTTACTTTAACTTTACTTTCATTTTTTTCCATTGATCCGGAGCATACTGGAAGACCTGGAATTTACTTTTCAGATGTTTGCCTGTACAATGCTTTTAAGTACAAATAAATAACATATTCAATAGTGGAGTTCATATTGATTATATATATGGACGCGAATTGAAATTCTTAGTATCAGTACGAATGAAAACATCGCCCCTTTTCTAATTTTCTGGGATTATTTGTTAAATACTACAAATATTTCGTTTATAATTAATTGTATGAATTTAATTTAACAGCGTTATGTGCTGTATACAGAATGATAATATGTTATCCGCAATCATCGATCTGCAAATGCGGACAGTAACGCAAAATCAGAAACATATATCTGTCATGAAAGTTTTGTAGCATTTTATCCTTTGGTATGCCTATATTGTTCTGTTCATATTTGCAGTTGAATAATATAAGGATAAGTTGGCCGGTCTAGATAATATAAAGAGGTTCTTGGGCAGAATTCTTGTTTCTGTCGGGTAGTTCTCTATTTTCACTGGAGTGGTCGGTGAAGGTATTATATGTCCAAGCACTACAGGTGTGCATAGTCCATTGCCTCCAGCCCTAGCGATCCATTTGTGCCACACCTGTCTATTTACCTGTGATATGATAAGCCTTTATTCATTCTCGAAAAATAGCAGGTACTCTGATAATCTTAAGACCAAGTGTTGTGCATTTCCTTCCAAATTTCCATGGTATACGACTTATAAACCTGGATCATACTTATACGTCTGTCAGATGTGAGCTATATGTCACTATATTTACGTCCCGATGCGAATGACTTCATCACAGACGAGGAAACGAACAGCATTATAGTACCTACCTGTGTGGAAAATCTTCATCCTAAATGGTGATTTACACGTAGCATACGGCAACCGATAATTAGATGAATAAAGTGTATGGGAACACTCAAGTGCATGTAAACACCGATAGAACATGTTCCATGTTTTCCTGTGCGGCGTTATTAGTAGCTATAGAACTATAAAGCGACTGGGAATGGTCCACTTGGCCTGAGAGATGGTCCTGAGATGTGAGGAGGTGCAGGTAAAAGCTATTGCCTGTGCATCACAGCATGTTAAGCTTACATTGCTCCACCTATCTTAATTGTTGCTTTCTGAAGAGTAATGCAGCACTCACTATGTGGACTACTGACGAGCGCGGCTATAAGATCAAGGCATTGGTGAATCAACGTTCACGATGCCTCCAACTGTCGCTAACCCGACACCAACCATTTCCTACGTCAGCTTTTTAATAGGTTATATTCCAGCGTCTCACGTTTCACAAGTATAGACTATATTCCTGCGGCATTAAAAGTGTAATTGCAAATTGCCCATGCCGCACCTGTCATATTTCTTGAAGACTGGACTTTTTAAAGAAGTCTAAACCCCGAAATTCGTTTTTGCCATATACACAATGATACAAAATAGTGACATTTTTTCCCCATTTCCCTGGTGGCAATTAAGAATTAAGCAATTATTTAAAAGTTATATACAATGTACAGTTGACAACACATACACACACATATATATAACTTATCATACATAACAAAAACATTTCACACTAATCAAATGCATAATGTTTCCAAGACCTGATCCTCCGCATACATGTGCTGTAATTAAACATATGAGATTAATTATCACCTTTCGTCAGGATCTTCACAGTCGAGGTCTATTGGCTGATGGGCGGCCAGCTCTCTGATGACGTCTGAGTGACCAGCAGCAGCGGCAAAGTGAAGAGGAGATTTGCCAGAGTAATCCGCCATGTTGACAAGAGCTGAAGCTTGTGGGATTTGAAGCAGATGGCGACAGCACTCCACACTGCCTTTCTATGGAGTTACAAAATGGTAAAGCCCCAATTATGTATGTTTGTACATTATAATGATCGATATTTGAAACAGTATAATACTTCTAAAGTTGTTTCTGCATGTCCTTCTAAATAAAGCTGTTTTACAATGGAGTGCCTTTCCTACCTCTAGGGGATTACTGATATATATTGGAATTTTGTTTTCTGATAGATAATATCAAATGGTGGCCTCGAGGTATACATATATATTGCTGTCCTCATTCCAAAGCCCAAAAATGTCTACCCCTGTGTGAATGTTTTCAAGTATATGGGCCAGGGTATAAGTAGGTAGCACGATCGATAAAACAATTCTTTTAAGAAAATTTGAGTACAGTCAGGTCCAGACGGCCACATTCCACATCCAGCGAAAAGCTCAACCACAAGGCTAAGACTAAGGCTAAAAGTGTTAATGACCCCTAAAACTTAGGGGTCCAAAACTGCCTTCTGAACCTGACTGAGTAGGGATTGAACAATACGCTATGCATGCATTATGCACTATTGTACTGAATTTTACTTGATGAGAAGAATATAGGCTGGAAAGGTGGAGGACCGTGTTCGAACCCTGTCAAAATGTTTTAAAATGCACAGGCAAATAAAAACAAAAAATCACCTCTCAAACTTCTTTTTAGTTCAAAGATATTTTCAATCTCTCCCCCTCCTCCCTCCCCTCCCCGCCCACACACACCGTATACCTTTAAATCTGATACCAATTCTAGCTTCACCAAGTGTTCCATGTTATGTCGTACTAGTGTTGACTCAATTTTGGACCGGAACATGAACTGTTTATTATATTGATGGACACAAAAGCTTGTAACTGTTAACCCTTTAACGGAGGTCGACCCTTCAGCAGGTAAAGAGGTGTGTGTGCTATATTTGGAACGAGGGCGAGGATGTAAATCTAATTACATTTAGTTTATGAGACACATGAATGACATCATGAAGGCATTACTTCTTAAACTAAGGATAGCACTGCCATTTAATTTCTCGGCAGTATTTCATGATTTTGCTGTATATATGTTGACAGGTTGTATGCATTCACAGCTCTCACACAGAAGCGGCAATCTATTGCAGTTACAGGTAGAAATATATGGATCGTTGCGTTTGAGATCAACAGAGGCGGATCGATTTTGCATGCGAATCTGAGATCCCAGTTAGAAGTAGCCTATATATAGCGCTGAAGATAATTAGCTTATTTTCGGTATATTTCAAACAATAATAACACAAATGAAAATAAACACAATTGAAACACTTTACTATTCTTACCTGTGCCGCCCATTGAAGGGGTGTTTTCCCATCAATGTCATGAGCAAAAGCATTAGTTCCCTTTTCAAGCAAAAGTTTGGTGTGGTCCGGTCTGTTGTGAAAACATGCCCAGTGGAGAGAACCCATACCCTGAAATGTAAAATCTGGTTATTGATGGGTAAAATGCCACCGTTCCATTATTGAAATAATTTTATATTTAGTATCTTCATACAGTGTATCGTCAAAAGAGAGGAGTATTAGAATAGAGCCTGTACAACATAAAAGTGTAAAACTGAATGCAGTTTAGTCATCAAAGTTAAATTTGCAGTTTTCGTAGACATGTTGCAATTCGAAATTTTAAAAGATGACAACCTATTCCCATTATTTCTTACCTCATTGTCTTGTAAGTTTACATCTTCGCCTGAAAGCCTTTGGAGAAGTGCACTAAGAACCCTAGGTTAATCAAAATGTGAATTACATAATTAATTACATTATTATCTAACGGAATGCATGTAAAATATATCCATGTACAGTTAGTGATGATGTTAATGATTATATTTTTCTTATTGTAGAATTATTTCACTTGAAATGCATTTTGGCGTTAAACAAAATCAATAGTTTTCAAATGATAACACGTCCCCTATATAACATCGTATCATCTTGTTTCTCTTTGACATCTCTCGATTTTCTAATGGGAGACATGTTTGGACAACTAAGAATTGAAACCAGCATTAGAAGTGAATGCTTGCAAACATTGCACCTGAGTAGATCTTTGACATCAAGTATACATACAATATGTATGTACATACAGGTGCATGTATGCATCCATATATTTAACACGTACATGCATATAATTATTTATAGTAAATGGTTAATCATAATTTGTTTCATTATTCTATCTTACATGGAATAAAAACAAGTAGTGATTGGCTTTGCCAGCCCTATTTCAGAGACGTTTAGACTTGGGAGTCTTTTTGTTTCAACCTAGTTTCCTGGGTCCAGTCAGCAAACAGTCAGGGTTAGTTTAGAATAAGTATTTAGTCACATAAACATATTGCATTATATACACTTTTACGTACCACATCATTTCTCTGTTCATGCGTTTGACAAAATACTGTGGTAGCAAATTTTAAACAATTATTTTCTACCTTTTAAAGCAGTAAGTATCCCCATAATCTATCTATAGATATTCATCTTGGGTGTGGGTATTATTGAATAGGGCCTGCGATAGGTCATGCATAGTATAAGTATCCGTTCACCTGATTAAATACATTAAGATCCGATAGTTAGATGTCTTATTATCTTGTTATAGCATGTAAGTATGATATTGTGATGGCAGTGACAGTCTAGATTAATGACCTAGGAACTCATACAAAAGATAGAGTTGTTGCACAATTGTAACACGTTAAATTAGCCTACCTCGTGTCTTTAGAATATGTGGCAGAATGCAGCGGTAATCGACCTGCCTTATCACTGATTTGATCCTTGGCACCATTTCTAAGAAGAAATACCACTCCGCCATGCCATCCCTTTGAGAAAAAGCCAAATTACCACTTAGGTTATTATAAAATATCTTAACATTTATTCAAATAGGAGATATGGAGATTATAAGTATGTTGTGTGTAAATAAAAACGAGTGTTTACATCAAACATACAAAAAGAAAGTAGGCCTACAGTGCAGGAGAAAGGGTTACTAGTATATAAACCTTTCTGTAAGTAGGAAGGTTCCGCAAGCAAGCCTATCTTAATAACATAACCGTATCCGTATTTTTTTTTATGAATTACGTCGCATCTTTATGTATAACAAATGCATTGTGATTTTGCTTGATATGTTACAGGTCTGAACATCTTTCTTCATTTTAACGTACGTTTTATCATGAGAGATACGGATACGTTTAGGTTTAGGTATAGGTTAGACTTGCTGAACCTCCCTAATAACGTATCACTAGGTGTGCCCTAGAAGACCTGGATTACAACTCATGGAACAAATAAAAATGACATTATCATTATAACTCGCTTTTTAAACAAGAATTGCATGATTGCCATTCGAGTTCCCTGCATGCGTTGTGATTATGTCGTTAATTTTACTCACATAACACATGATATGTTTCCCCAATACGTACACATCAGCATAAGCATAGATTTCATCCAATACTGTAGGCCATAAAGTATATGCCATACAGTGATATTGCTTCTCCGGATAAATAATAATGTAAACACAAGAAGCGTAACGGAAAATGTACTACTCCTACTTCTAATAATACTTAAATAGCAGAGTACTCATTACTCGTTGTTCAAACATGGATTGATTGGTTCTAGGGTCATCAACTTTCATATTCATTACTACCATCTTAGACTTCCATTAGACATGAATGCTATATGAAAAAAGAAAGTAGTGGTCTGTATTGTTCAGTGGCCAGGGAGCAATTAAGTAAACTAGGCTGGCAGCCATAGTTAGTAGTTCCAAACCAGGTGGAGGGGGCAGTACAGTTGTCCGTATCCATGTGCTTAAAGTGGTTATGTTCTACCAGGGTGAGAGTTACAATTAATAGGGAGATTTAGCAACCAAAACGCACCAACGCAACACTAACGCATCCACTAACTATTTGTACATTGTTATCGCATTGGGGATATCTCGAGAGGCGCTAGGCTGAGGACATCTGCATCGCAGGCCTCTCGAGATATCACAACGGTAATAATGTACTAAAAGTTAGTGGATGCGTTAGTGTTGTGTTGGTGCGTTGTGGTTGCTAAATCTCGCTAATGTATATTAATTCTTATAATAATACCTGATAGGCCGCCATGGCTAGACATGTGCGCCCCAGGTTATCTTGAGCATTAATGGACGCTCCAACCTTGACCAGGAGCTTCAGAGAATCCAACTGTTCCGCCATTGTTGCGTGAGAAAGTGGTGTCAGGCCTGTCAGGGGAGGAGGAAGTTGAGTTGGATCATTCATCAAATTAATGAAGGCAACAATATTAACGTCTTAATCGATATGTATGTGTAAATTAGTTGTACCAATCAGGCTCTCAAGATGCGATCAGCACTTGCGACATATTTATTATTAAGGGTCGAGCTTAGATAATTCGTTATACATGTACTCCAATTTTAGATGCAGCTTATATGGTGTTTTAAATCCCTGTTGATTTTGATAGATATTTACTAGTAGTAGTTATGAATTTCGATTTTTCTGCCACGGTTTGCGTAATAATATTGTTCCCATGTTTCATGATTACATCCAATGGAACTGGTTTATTGAATATAGGAGAGTGAACATGTATAATGGTGTTTAACGTACAAATTAAAGCATAATGCTATTATAGACCTTATTACGAGTCTGATTAGCCATTGCAGTTACATAATTATATACTACAGACATTTACGATTGAATAAAAGATACTAAACAAAAGGCAATATGAAAAGGCAACAACCTAAAATATTGGTTTTTTAACATTTTCTTTTGCTGAAATATGCACAAATAGTGTGATGGAATGATAAATGTATATAGTGCAGATTGGTGGGCCAGAATTATAACTACATAATTGACACTATATAAGTAAAGGATAATACAAATACTAATTACCATCAGCGTCTTGTTGTTGTAGGACAGAGGGGTCTGCTTTTATTGCAGACATAAGACTTTCTGTATCTCCATTCGCGGCCGCTCGATGAGCCAGCGGGAGATCGGCATCAGAGTCTTCCAAATCTCCGTCTGAATTAATGATGATATACAGTGAATGTTTACCACTTGAACAAATTCTCCCATTGTGTCGAGATGCTATCGTGTAAATGACTTCATTATTACGTGATATCATGCAATGCATTGAAATTACTATTTATAGGCGTTTGGTTCCGGATCGAGTTTTCGCTATATGGCTTCAGCTATATGTGTGTGTACACAGTTTATGTTTCCAATGCGTAATGTTATAAATGTAAATATAGATGCAGTCTATATATAACAGAAATATCGCAACTGCGTACACAGCGGAATCACACACGAATTTATAATTAAGAATATGTATATTTTCAATTAAAAAAAGCACATTCGTTATGTTCTCTATTTCATGGTTTGATATTTCAAGTAATTCCAGTCGCTGGTAGAACATATTTTCGCATTTCAGTATGATAATATCTATGATGGAACTATAATAAAACTAATTGATATAATTAATAATAACTAACTTAACTGGAAGACTAGACCAGATTAACCGAAACATTAGTAAAGGGAAACATTGAAGCATTGTAAACTCACCCGGAACATAATCCATGTTGAAAATGAAAGTATTTCTACAAAGCAGCTATATCTTTCTCGTTAGTCCAACTTGATCTCAATTTCACCGCCATCCTGGTGTTCGTAAATTAATCCGTCTGTTTTGAGATACAAATAAAAGATGGAAATATGTCGGTTATATATATTCCGAACCGGCACATGCATTTATGCAACACTGTAAAAATATTGGTGTAAAGGAATCCAGTATGGTCAGTGTGCATTAATTCCTTGAACATTTTTTAACAGATATTCCCTATTTCCATACGACTTACTCACTCAATCAAAGGCATATAATAACACTGTGGTTCATCATGTTAACCTACAAAATGCCCTTAATCGTATAATTTATACCCTTTCAAATTATTGCCTTTAACAATATAGGCCTCCACGTGAAAAGTATGTGTGTGTGTCAATGTGCTTCCTTCCTAAATAGGTTTTTCATAGTAGTGACTCTTGATAGCTAATATCCTTCGATTGAGTACCCAAAGCAATCCAAAGCTGAATGGAGAATAAGTATGTGTGACTTCCGTATGTGATTAGGAAACAAACAATAATGAACTGAATTGGTTTAGGCTGCCTAGATCTTATTATAACAGCTAAAGATTTTTGCAACGAACCGAGACCCCTGATGTGAGACCAATGAAAATAAAAGTCGGATCGACACCCGCTTCGCGTTTGGCATGGGAAATCATGAGCGAAGTAGCACGAATGGATTTCAAATGGATTTTCCAAATACAACCTTTATAATGCCATGCAACCATAGTGACGTTGTAACTATTATGCTACATTCAAAATGCAATAGACATGTTATGGTTAAGGTTGGAAAAGGTTGGAAAAGACGACAGCTATAGTATATGTGCATACCATCTCCATATATTTTCAGTAGAAATATAACTTATAACTTAATATACCGAAGAAAATATGGAGATATCCAGATGATGTACCCTTTAATGGCAAATAGAATGTTTTCAAATCAAATCAAACTTTACCTATGCATATATAACCTATTTGTCTGTAGATGATATACTGACACCAGTATGCATATTTTAGCGGGTGTATGCACCTATTTTAAGCTGAACAGTCTGAATGAGAAAGCCCTGCCCAAACTTTCATTAGCTATTATGGCAATGTCAGAAATTCCTCGTACAATACAACACGCTCGTTTTGTGTATGCCCTTGGGGCAAGTATACTATTTTAACACACCAATAAATATTGGCAATTGAGATAATCCACAGTCAAAGTTTCTCCGATAATATGTATGATGGAACTACATGTATAGTTAAAACCTGAGCTAATTCTTTCGAGGAAAGTTCAGGCAAGACCTGGTTTTGAATAACAGTAGGGGCGTGGAAGATCGGTGCCAGATGAATGATATTTCATGCTGTGTTTACCTTTGTATTGGCACCGTCTTTAAGAGACACAATTATAGAAAAACCCACTGACCTATAAGAGACCTTTAATGTTTTCCTTCGCGTTTTGTTAAACGTATTATTATATCTACTCCTGTACCTGTAGAACAAAACCTCCAGTACATGACTGCATGCTCCTCGGTGTTCATGTTCGCTACAGCTTCATTAACCTTTGTCATGAAATCGACCCTATGATTGAATAATCTCATTGAGCGATCTAATCACAAGAGGGACTTCCAAATAATTATGACTTCCTTAATTGGAGAGGCGTATACTTATACCATCTAAGGATAAACATACTGAATGTATACTGATACAGACTAATCCTGGGGCAATGTATTTGAATTGCCAAATTGCAAAGGAGCCCAAATCTTACATGGCGATGGTGTATTGAACAGTATAGAAAAAGAATGTTCAAAAGCCAAATTAAAGGATTATTCCGTCGGATTAAATCACAATTCAATAGTGTATGGGCCTTCACATAGTGTAATATCTTTTTAGATGATTTCATAGTCTATTACAATCAATGTATGGAGAATAAAATGAATGTAACGTGTTACACTGTTAGAGATAATAAAACAAAAGTCTTGAAAAAGAAAACAATCCTAAGGAGTAGCCTTTTTTCCATTTAAAGGACATTAATAGATTGATTTTGTTCATCAAGGAGAATTAAAAAACATATCAATAGTATAACAAGAATTAGTTAACAGTGATCAGTTTACATTTATTTACTTCCGGTTCATGCAGAAGATTGCATTTCCAAGGGAAACGAAGATTGATGTCAGTTAAATGTAAAGTTCGAGAGGGGGGATAGTAGGAGGGGGAGGAAGGGGAGACAGAAAGCATGAAATCCCATCTGCTGATATCAGAATCAACAGATACTTCACACTGATATCCAGGATGGGAGGAGCCAAGATGCTATCAATGATTGACAGATATCACCCCAATCTATTTAGATTGATGTTATCTCATCAATCTAAAAAATCATCCTTGAGATCCTTTGATAGGTATTCACTAGCAATCATTCAATGACTGCCATAATATAGCAGCATTGAATGATTGCAAGTGAATACTTATGGTTCTTCAATATGACAGATGCGATAAAACCACCAGGGATAATGCACAGAAGTATATGATTCCTTTATTGATTTTTGTGCGATGATTTCTGCTGAAAGTGTAACCTGGAATCCTCTGCTTCATATCTAACAGGTAAGAATAATAATCATATATGATTTCAAACTAATGCGAGCATGTGAACGGCGCACCTGAGTTAAAGATTATGATAATACAAATACCCAAGGCAAGTTTGAACACATTGCGTCAAGAAGAAACATTTTGCACGCAATTGGATCAAAATATTCTCTCTTTTCTTGGCACTTCTCTGAAGAAAAAAAAGGAATTTTCGTGCAATCTATGTAGGCCTACACATGTCTGTAACCTAACGTCTCTTTATCCAATTGCACTGACACTTTTTGCGTTTCATACGAATGGAAATCATAACCTTTTAAATAGTCCAGGTAGAAAAGGGTAGTGGGATTTTACCTCCTATTTTATAATGTCTAGGGACTTCAAAATGATCACTCTGAAATACTTTTGGGAATGGTTTTTAATAGGGTCGAATAACAAGAAACAAAAACTGCCTCTATTTAACATCAGGTGTGTATAGATAATTTAAGCATGCAATACAAATCTTTCATTGGCTGCGTCAAGAGACTTAAGATCAGGTACATTGGTTGCCATAGTTACATCAACCAGAATAGATCCTCACGCAGTCTGATACGGAAGCGAATTGGTTTAGCTGTGAAAAATTACCTGCAGGTTGATTGACACAATTCTGAAGTATTCCTTTCCTCTCCTCCTCAACAATAATAGTTGTGTATTCACGTATACTATCCATAACCAGCAAAACCTTTCTTACTTCATTTAACAAATGAGAAGTGTGGCACATTTTATTAAATTTATTTTATATTGATATATTTATGGCCGGGCTTTAATGATAAGCACAGTGGATAGAACGAGTGGAGTTAGATAAAAGCGCTTTGGCTATGAGTATGACACACAGCATGCCTGATTCCTACTGACTTGATTCAAGGGCACGTATTGTCTTCTTTTTATACGTTAACATATGTGGGTAAGCTCATCATATTGGTAGAAGTTATTTACCCAGACCATATAGTTGCATATTTATATTACCATTTCCTGATATATACATATACAGGTAACTAACGTGTTGGTTGAAGGAGAGAGAATATTCTAAGTGACTGAAACCAACAAGTTAGTTAACTGTTTTATTATATATGCTTTAATATTATAAATAGAATACATTTTTAGTCATAAAGTTGAATTTTGGTAGTAAATTTGGTATAATAAATCGCATTGGTTGCCATGCCTACCACACATAACTCACTAGTGTAATACGCACTGTGCATAACTCACTGTACATATGTTTTTCTCAGAGCAATGGGCATATATAATAAGATGATGTAAATGAAATAATAAGATGTTGTGTGTGTGTGTTGGTGGGTGGGTGGGTGGGTGGGGGGTGGGTGGGGGGTAATGTCGCAGTGGTATAAGGAGGCTTTGGGCTCAGGAGACATGAGAGAGTTTGGCTATAATTATGCGTCCAATGTGGAAGACGGAAAACTACTAGGGTAGGGTAGGGTATAGCACCCATAGCGTCTTTCTCTTAACAATAGGTGGTAGTATACTATCCCGGGCTCTAGTGGAAGATCAGCAACATTAAGGGGCTGAAATAAAACTGACAAAAATACTGTTAGGATGTTTTCAGAATGTAAAGGGTGTTGATATTCTGAATGTTATAAACTTGATCCCAGAAATAGAAAACATTATATTCATAGAAGGAGACAGTTTCATAATATTGACCTATATATATCTGATCAAAGTGTGATTTGGAATAAAGAAGCAGGTTTTAGCTATAAAAGATGCTGTAGTTCGAATAAAGTGGAATTGCTTTTAACAAGTGGAAAAGGTCACTAGTTCATCAAGGACTGATTTATCACCTGCATTGTTACTATAATAAATGATATAGCAATACAATATGTATAGACACATCCACATTCCCAGGCATACATTGCGTGATTAACACCTGGTTAGGTATAATTGATATGCTATAATTACCATATTCCTTGTTATTGATAGGGTAAAGCAGGGTAATATGGGCACTGCATTGGACCCTTTTTTGATATGTGAGTTAATCTTTAAATATTATAATTTGTTCAGTTTTTTCAGTTTTCACACTTTCTATGCACTCCTCTTAACAGAATTTGAGCTTTTTTCATATTTATTTTGATTATATTTTTACTAGGCTGTATATATATATGGATAGGTAATTGTTGCATTTTCAGACATTCAATCTATAAGTCCCAAGACTCTTGCCTGGTACTTCGACTACAAAATGTAACCCATGTAATATTGCCTGTATTATAACCGATAAAGATTTCCATGTCATTTCTTGAATAAATATGCAGTATTGGACCAACCAAAATACTGACACAAACCATAGTTGAGCCAAAGAAGGAAATACGAAATCACATGGCATCGTATGATACAGTTTATGGTTTTTATGTACACCTCGGTGATTTACAAAATATACTATTCAGAAAGAACATTTTTCTTATGCACGGGTTTCTAATGAAATTATCCATTTTGCTCGTGGTTGTACATTACCCACCCTAATCAGACAAGAACGCGACCTAGACGTTGTCGGTGTAACAAACATGAACAAGAACTATGATCGAATGTAACGTTAGACTTCATTTATGCGCGCACGCACTTTGAATATATGTATATATGTATGCATGCATACACGCATGAATGTAAATAATTTGATCGTGTATCAGATAATCTTATAACCCCAGAAAATAGCCTTGATTTGCCATCACATCATGGAACATACAATATACCTGTCTTTGATTGCCAATAATTCCATCACCCGTTACGCGTGATAGATAGCAGCTTGTGACCAAGGTCTGCAGTAGATGGGACAAGTGTATTCGGTGTCATTGACATTTTGCGGCCAGTGTGTATAAGAACAGATCGATGAATGACAACGAGAACCGGACGCCTTACGTCACTGTCTTCCAATGTCAATAGCATATATTGTCAATATTGCTGCAGACATGCTGGAACCAAAATTCCGGGTATGTATAGAGGCAATTAAAGCTGTTAGAAAGGATAAATCTTTATGTGGAACATTTGGAAATTTGTTTTGTGATGCTGAATGCGATGAAATGCCTGACCATAAAAAGTCATATATGTACACGCCACGAAAAGTTGGAGACGTTTAACCGAGTTCATGACATTTGTTAAAATCTGATGTTAAACATTGTTCATGGCATGCTTTCTTTCATATTTACCTGTAGAGCCTCTTTATCCGTATTTGATGTATCCCATTGGTTGGTAATCACGTAACAATATATCTTTGGCAGGCAACGAAACCGTTCCATAGTCTATATCTCCATGTCAATGTAGAATGAAAATCCAACAAGTTAGCACCATGCAGCGAGCATTATATGAGCAAAGTACTCCCAAGTTTTGCTTTTGATTAAAAGGAAAAACTCCGTGGGACAAAATTCGGTAGCGCTTGATTGTACCTAATCACATTCATCGAGCATGGAGGACGAAAACATGAGCCGCCATTATCATGATAAAGAGTAGCTCCACGGTCCCAGTTGTAGGATAGAACGCGGAGGTTGTCAGGGCCATGTCCTGCTATCAACTCTAGCACAGGCCATCTGGTTTATACCTGAGCCTGCAGTTGCAGATCCCGTAGCGCTGCAGAGGCTATCTCAATCAGCTTCTGCGCGAGCCAAGAGCTCTGAACTGAACACATATGTACACGCGCACACCTGCTGCCATGGCACCTGTTAGACACATAGTGGCTAAGATATGCTCACCCTTTGGTCGATATTAGCACATTCTGTTTCATAAGCCTCATTGCGTCGTTGTGATTATTAGCTAAATCATTTTCTCAAGTATATGGATCCCCTAATGGTTTCGGGAGGAGTCTATGTGTGTAACGATTATTCATAGGACAATGCAACGACTGAGACCTTTAGGAGCGTGTAATGATCCGGTGGAGATTGCTCGAGTGAAATAAAAGAGTTCCCAGCATATTTATATACAAAAGCGTTCAATGTAGAAGACGGGAAACTAGCTCCACCTAGAGCCAGGACTCAAAACTAACATTTATGTAGACACAAAGGAGCAAGCCTGTATATGGAAATTGTAGCAAAATGTCTCGACTATAGGTTCGGGACATATAGAACAAACGATATTGATATTCCTTTACATCTCGTGAGTTAATTAAACTATTGTGTGGCTAAGTAGTGCATGGTAAACATACCCAATAATGCATGTGGCTTTTTATCTATTTATTTTGTTCAAATAACCACAAGCTTTTGGTGAGCTCAGAAATAAGTTATTAAGGATATTGGGCATGTACAAAAATCGTCAAAGAAAATAGATTAGCAGGGGTTATCAATGAAAGGCGTTTCAGAATTGATCCTATGAAAGAATGGATGAAAAATGACACCATCAATATATTTATTAATCTTTATTGGACAACGTGAGTTCATCCACATTCACATTGCAACTATGCAATCCTTCTCCCTCGAGAACATCTTTATTGTGGAATACACTTCAGAAATCAACATTTCTTAGTATTCAAATTTAACATCGAAGATGAAATATAAAATTTAACAGGATAATTCTTACACAACATGATTTCCCCCAAGAAATGACAAAACATTCAAATAATGTTTTGATGAATCATGCACCAGTCGCAACCACAATTGGACTACACACATTTCGTCTCTTCCGCGACAACGCATTTACACGCTTTTGGGCATTAAAATGATTCGTTAATCTAAGAGACGGAGGCACCCAACATAACTTTCAATTGCACCCTCTGATGAGATGGCATCTATGAGCTTTTCAAAAGAATATCTTTACAGAAATCTAAGGTGACAATGGGATTCAACAAAATAAATGAGAATTAGTCGAACAGAAATTAGCCGAGGAAAATAACTGGACAACGGGAAAATGATTGGCTCAAAAGCTCAGACGGAATCTAGATCCCTAGCGACATGGCTTCAAGGGCTAGGAGTCGAGTAATGTTTTTTATGGAAAAAAAACAAATACCGATTTCACATTTTTAGTACATCCATTCTCATACACCTTCATTACATACTGCGAAGATTTCAGATCACAAAAGAGTTTCTTACAGTGGAAGCTGTCCCAATTATCAAGTAATCAGAATTTTAAGAGGCAGAAAACAGGATATTAATAAGTGAATAGCCCGAAAAGAGCAATTACCTATTTTTACATAAACATGATTTTCAGAGAAAAAACTCCGTGGTTATGGAGCTAAATAAATGATATGCATACATCTGTATAAACCAAGAAATCTCAAATATGATAAAATTTAATAAAAGTCAGAATATACTTTGATATATGATTATAAGTATTTCCTAACGTATACGCATACCTCCCTATACCACAAGGCTGAAACCTTTTAAAAATGCAACTATGATTCAAATGAAGTCATCCAAAATCTTCCATTCTAATTCTAAATACGGTTAAATACACAGGGAGGGAGAAGTAAGAAAGAAACCTCAGCATTTATAAGTGTTTTCCCATACAATCGAGATGTGCATCTGTGAGCCCACTCGGAAGGATTAAGAGAAACTGACCACTCCGGGCAATTATCCATCCCAGGTATTTTCAATTAAAAAACAAACGCGTAACTAAAAGTATAATCATTAATCAAATCTTAATCCAACCATGTGCATTTTCAAGGAGTGTGTCACCTAGGGGTATGCAAATTCATTTCCTAGAACGATACTATAATTTTCCCTGACGTAAATAAGATCGTTTATATCATAGAAGAGGATACGATGGGGAATTTCATAAGACCACGTATACTCTCCAAGAGTAATAGCTTTGAGTGATATTACTCATCTCCTGTCGTGCTGCAAAATTCTAAGGTTTTCTAAACAATCACTGGTTTATATGAATGAATAACGCCACTTTTTTTTATCGGAAATATCATTCAAAACACTAGTCACTATATAAAAGGTATGCAGTTTCAAATATTCAGCCATTCGAGACACACATATTCACTTCCTATACGATCGTCTAAGTGTCATAAGAATCATTTTTACAATGATGAGAGGGATAACCTTTTATTGTATACGGCAATCTTCACTCTCATGGGAGTCTTGAGAATGTAGTAACAGTGAGTGAGTCCCATGCCTTTTTATCATCATTATTATTACTTTATTTAGCAATATCTACACACCACTTCGGGATAAGTGCAATTGAGGGTATTGTCCCGATTCGTTCCGCGGTAACTTGGAAGAAGTTTCAGGGGGCGGAGTCCTGAGGACATAAAACTGTCCCTCCTCAGTCAATTATAACATAGGATCGAAGGGGCTACACTATCGTATATATGATATACCCATTTTGTAATGCAAATAATGACAACGACCGACGACGACACTAGAAATACCTGGCATCATGTTCTTCATGCAATGAGTGCACATGAATAACACGAAATCAATGCGATCTCAGTCAGCGTATTGCATCGGTAGGATCAGAGGTAGAGTACCCAAATGAATGACATATTTTATGATAATTACAAATAGTCACACGAGGGTAAACTGTGTATCATAAGACATTTCGATAAATGAACCATCTGTTTCAGTCAGTCAAATAGCATTGAAATGAACAGCTGAGACCCACCATCGGAAGGGGGCCATACTGAGAGGGGCATAATCTTCTAAACCGGTGGTTGCCTATACAATATATAATATTCTTAGGTTCAGACCAGGGTTCGTATACAGCGCACATTCATAGCTATCATAAACTGCGCTTACCATATAAGTATATATGTAATATGTATCAACAGATATACCGTTATAAAAGGAAAACTGCAGGATTATATCATGCTTAAGTCTGTGTCCGGTTTCTTTAGACCCGCCTACGATTCTACATTGGTCACATAATATAACACATGGAACAAGATAGAAAAATATGCAGCCATTCTCGACGCGCCCATTGGCAATTTTAGACCCAGTCCATGATTGCCCACCATCGACGGTTGCCGTCCTTACACACAACTTCATGCGCTTTGAATCTCTTAAGGAGTGTATTGGTATGACCACTCTTTTTTGTTTTATTCATAACCGGTGAAGAAACTGGTGATTTTTTTTCTGTGAATAAAAGGTTCGACGTGACAATTTGACCTACTGAGTTGGTGATGATACTGTTTAGATATATGTTTATATAGAAGACCGGACAAAAAAGATGAACGAACAACATGAACGAACATATGTATGAAACCATTAGTTAAGCCTATATGATTCCAGAAAAGAAAAGAAAAATAACTACTGGCAAATGTGACAATATGATCGGGTAATCGAAGTACACATGTACATATGAATGGGGGGTCTGGGGGGAATAAGCAGCCCTTCTTCTCCGGAAAATATTACGATCCTCCTATATTATAAGTATGATTCATTAGCAAATGGTTCTATGTAATTAATAGTTTGAGCTGCTTCACGAAGTCTGAAGTGCATAATACTCCAGTAAATCAGATACATCATCCTGCTCGGGGAGGAAGCATTCTTGCCGCCCACCTTGCCGTCCATCATCTAAATGCATGTTTTGTAAGGCGGCAGCCGCTTGGCCAGAGGCGTCCGACTCCTCGCTTTGCGTCGACTCGGCGGAGGAATGGCACCAGAACTTGCCACCCGTCACGCCACCACTCGTGGATGAGGACACGCCCGTGGTGGAAGCATTACACAACTCGTAGTCAAAGTCTTTCTGGTTCTCCTTCTCGTCATCACAACTCTCTCCCCCCTCGCCGATCATGTGGTTGCCGCGCCCGTCGCCGTCCTCGAACGACGAGCCGGTGGCGTGCTCGTCGTTCTCCGGCGTCACCGTCTCCACCTGGAGGTCGGCGACGATATCAGAGACTGTCAGTTTGTGGGCATAGATGCGCTCGTTCACTTTGAGATCGTAGCCGTCCTCGATCATCCTGATGACGATGCGGGCGATGTTACGCGAGTCGTCCAGGCCGGAATGCTGGTGTCCTTCGAATGTCATGCCCATGCTCTCCAGCATGGTGGTGAGCTTAGCCCGCCGGAACCCGTAGAAGTTGCTGAATGCCTTCCGAATGTTGATCCACTTGCGAGCCCATCGAGGGAAGGGGATACCTGATATGCGACATTGTTTGTGCATGAATCTTGCCATGTCCCACGGTCTGAAATATATATAAAAGACGTTATATTATATAAGGGATATCGGCAAAACTGTGGTTCCTTTTAGATATGTATCATTCCCACAAAACAAAGGAACTGAATAATTATTCTCCAGTTACAATTAGCACAACTGTACAGTGCAGCAGATGTTATGGCACAACCGCTAGACAAATTGCATACATCAACGAGGAAATGAGTTTTTCAATTTGCACTGTTATATACTTTACAGAGACAACATATGTTTCTAGATACATGTAATTCGTATATCAGTTATTGTATAGTAATTAGTATGTCAACCGAAACACTTGGCCTGGTCAAGTAATTTCTTACCGATCAAGGTGATTGGAAAGAAGATACATGAGTTGCACCATGTATCGTATGTAATACACAAACACGATGGAAAGAAAAATGTAAATGAAAACAGAAACTTCTCCTCACCCCAACCCCTAACCCTGAATGGCACTAAGTTGACATTTTACAGGCCTTTTGAGTTAAAGGTGAATGAAATATCACTCTTCTCAAACTCTCTGTGCGATCAATCGTTAATTAACCTAAAATGATGCGAGTACAACTGCTCTATAAAATTAACTTTATTCTATTGAGTAATAATGAAAGGTATGACAACACAATATTCAGATTGAGTTGACGGATTCTCTGGTCCTCTGTGGTAGTGCGCTAAGAATCGCCCTTCTCCAGGTCTGTTTATTCTTAAAACGGAAGACCTGATAAATATTCCACTAAACTAAACTGGATTTAATATCTATTAAAGCTGCACTCTCAGTTAACGAGTTTTTGCAACATGTATATTTGGGGGACCTGCCATACTGCTTTGACTTCACTTATTATCGCTCACGACAGCCGTTTTAACTTCTAATTATTGTATGAACATATAACAGCAGCAGAATATTGATAAATCTAGTCCTACTTCTTATGTTTCACTACTATATAGATATAACCCTAATCTACCAAGAGATAGATGAAATAGGAATTCCCACACTAACACTATGAGTAAATTGGTAAGACTTTGTTTTATGATGATAGCTGAGAATGCAGCTTTAAAATAAGGGATGTAATATATATCAGCCCCTTGATATAATCTACGTCAACTCACCCATCAGTGACCACAGCAAATTTGTTCTTGGTTGCAAGTTGATGTTTCTCCATCCAGAGCAGTACCTTCCTGTGGACCTCCGGGAAAGTTTCTGACTCGTCGACCTGATTCTGTACATTATAGGCAAGCAAAGGATAAGATGAAAACACACTGTACCAACAGAGGATTAGTTCATAAGTGATTGACTTTTGTATGTTGAAGTATGATATGCTTGTAGCTCGAATAACCGGATCTTACTATGCACTGATTCGAAGATAAGTTGAACGAATGCGAACGACGAACTTACCTGTGTAATATGGGTCAAGTCCTTGCAAAAGTTGGTGAGTTTTGGGTTGAGGACAGGTTTAACATACAAATGAAATTCATCAACCTGAAAAGTGAAATCAAAACATAAAAATATAGGATGGAGTAATTGGAGGGTGGTCATTACAGATGTGCATAATCCCCCGTTAATTAAATAGTTAACATGTTTTGAAATATAGGCTTCAGCATCAGCATAATTTTAGCACGGCCTAGAACATCAATTTCTTAGGTACGGACTAAGTAGATCTAATACCTTCAGTTTTGTCACATGCCAGTGGTGTCAATATGTAGAGCAGAAAATTTAGGTTTACCTGTGTTACTACTCAAAAAAATGGGATTTGTGACATTGAAATGGTGGGAAAAAAAGATCACGAGGCATTGTCCTGAAGTTTTTCCACTATATGAACATCACCTATTTAGGGATGGTTTATCTCCTTTTAAAAGATATACTTGGGCTCTGCCGTCATCATATTTGACAAGTGGATAACTATAGACTATAACGTCCCATTTCGAAACAGGACAATATTAAAAAAAACCACCCTTTTCAGAGCCCAAGTCCTTATTGGGTTGATAATCGAATATTCCAAAGGTAGTTTCTAATGGACTATTACATAACCCTCCACTTTAAGAACAAATATTGTGCTGGAGAGGGATGCAAAACAGGGGAAACATTTCATCGATGTAAGCTCTTACCACTTTACGAAGTCTTGTGTCGATGAGAATGACAGGAAACTCAATAATCTCATACTTGAAGTCAGCGGGGTTATTTTCTTGACAAGTGGCTTCAAAGTCTATGACCAACAGGTAATCAAGGTGAGGCTCGCCGCCATTTGAGGGTTTTATTTGGGCTTTCATAAGTTTCTGTCTCTTATAAAAATTCTTTAAACGTTTCTTGAGAACCTCTTTCACGCCCCTACAAACAAACGAAGAAAACTATCAGTCAATAAAAAGTAAAATTGATGAAGATTTCAGGAGCTAATACTAATCTTAAGACGCAAATTTTACAACAATAATTCCTACATTGCCTATATTTCAATACAAGTGTGCAGTAATTTTTAAAAACCTCGGGAGCCTTGCGGAGATGATAACAGTAAAACTTTCACTGGTTTTTAGCAACAACCCTACATTATTACAAGTACTTCAACTTAAAATCTTCAATCATACCGATATTTAAGTAATAAAGTCATATAGGTGCAAGTTTTATCATCTTACACTATTAATATAATATGAAAACCCCACTCTAGCCTTGCCTCGGTCTATCACCTTGCATGTCCTCCGTCCCATACAAGTTTCCCATTGCAAATACCCGTCCACCAAGTGCAAACCCACCAGTGTTTTGGTTTTAAGACGGTCCTGCCAGATATTTCCCTCATCATCCCACCCCAAATTCCACAAGGAGCTTTCCAACAGTATAACAGATTTTATAATTTGTAGGGACTTCCCGTAGGAAGTTAAATTAAAATTTAGACTTTAATGAGCAACACATAGGGTTGCGGGAGTAAATAACCAGCTAGACTCCTAATAACAAGATTTACAGAATGTAGACTTCATATTTATTAGGGGAAAGGATTGCTAGGTTATCAACATTAAGATTCAAAGTAAAGACATGCATATCATATGATATACTAGAATACTGATTATATCGTGTTGTTTTTCTTGAGTTGACCTGAAACAAGACGAAGTTGTAGCGGGTATGTTATAATACAGTCTAGGCCCAAAGATGGGAGAATCCCTTAAAACCTAGGGAAAGCCTCTCGCCTCAAACCGCAAAGTGCCATTATAATTCCATTAAGACCGCAAAATGTCATTATATTCCCCTTAAAACGCCGAGTCTTAGGCGAGGAGACCGATAAGCAAATTAGGCTGACATACCATTCTTATCTGATCTGAGGGTTTGGACCTAGAGTGAATACAAGAATAAAGATATCAATTGGGTATGACTTCTCTGTACCTTGTATCTAACCGCAACTGCGCTAGTTTCTCTTTAAGCTGTTCTTTTGTCATACGGTTAATCTCTCCATTCCGCATGGAAATCTGTTTGTAGACTGGGTGTGAGAAGGGGCCAGAGTTCTCGGATGAGCTTTTTGATTTGTTTTTCTCTTCAGGGTTCTCCCAAGTGCCGCCATCTTGGTCACTGCTCTGGCGGTCTTGGGTGAGGACAGGCAGGTTGGGGTTGGACGGGACACACCAGGAGGGGTGAGAGTGGTGCGTCGTCTGGACATCCAGGTGGTTGGTACACTGGGGAGCGTTCATCTCGCCTCTTCCAACTTCAAACCTCTGTGGAAAAAAGTATCAAATAAATAATGCACAAAGTTGTGATTCAGGGTTCCCGTGGTTCAGAGCACATCAAATTTAATGACTTTTAATGAGCAATTTCCCCAGTTTTTAATGACTTTTTACTGTCTAAATGAAGTCATGTTAGCTGGTCAATAAAGGCTTGATGTTTGAATAGTCAATATGGATGTAGCACATTCTCCTCTGGTTTAATCAGGGGAGAACGTGCTACAAATGTTATTTACAAAGGTTATTTACAAATGTGTTTGGATTAAAGAAATGTGACAATTTCCATGTAACTTAATTGGGTAAGGCTGTCAGCGGAATTAAGTATTTCTGTTAATTGTATATGTGTCGGTATAATTTATGACCATGAAATGACACAAACGATATACGGTAGTTGGAACTTATTTTAACGTTAACTTTATTTAACGTTAAAGTGTACCATGTATGACAATGAAAAATACATTCATGGTAATGTCAACTTGTACTTCACTCTCCGATATTATGAAGCCACCAACTTCACTTGCCCATTGGCAATGATTGGGCAAGTGGCAGTCAAGATTTACTTGCCCAACATCATTTTTCACTTGCCCAAATTTATTTTCAGAATTATAAACGAAATCGCAGTGATCTGTATGTATAATGTTTCATTGTTCAGGGGTTTGAAATTGGCGTCGTAGAGATTTTCACTCGCCCAATCGGGCAACAAACATTCAATTTGACTTGCTCAGAGACATTTTTTAGTTAGGTTTTTTCGAGCTCTACTATGAAGCCACACACGTAATCTCTACCAGGGTTGAACAAAATCGCTTCAAAAACTGATTGTTCAGTTTTCAAAATATGGTTGTTCTATGGATATATATCTCACAAAATATTTGGTTGTCCTCTCACACTAAATATAGGTAAATCCTGGTTGTTCGGAGGACGCCCATATGTTCATGTGTGGTTGTCGGCTGACAAAGGCAGGGACAACCAGGACACGCGATTTTTCAACCATGTGGACCGATAGGGTGATTTCCGTAATGTCACAATTTTCCCGCCAGTGTTATGGACACAAAAGTGCGACCAAACAGTGATCTCTTTCTTCGTGCTCAAGAAAGATAAGATTTATATGTACTTCATTCTACATTCGCAGCGTACAATATAGGATATGATCAAAAGGTAGGCCTAAACCATTCCTTCTATTTACATTTAATAAGATAACATGATCAAATCAATGTATCATTAAATTAGTAATTTTGTAATCATAGTTTTCGCCCTCAGAAGTATTATAATATACCCTGTATGATTGAATGGCCATGTTCAAATCATCAAAATAGTGATATTTTGTGAATTAATTATCAAACAACAACCAAACTAATAATAAATAATAATGTGGAGTCTATAGGTCCTCAATCAAATTTATTTTGGTACCGTAATGGGATACTACTCCAAGGGGTATGTTTATATATGGAGGCAGTTGTATTAGTGACAATTTGAAAAAAGAACATGGTAAGTATGCCGGATACTGATAATGGCTAGCCCAGAGAAGGACCCAGTTGGATGGGATAGAAGAGGGGAGGAGAGAGTTCTGAGTAAAATAGCGATTTCAGATTAGGTCAGCTATTCGCATGTACGTTGATACTAGTACTATTACTAAGATTAGTACTAGAAAGAATATTGCAGTGATGGATATTCGAGACCATTATCAGTATTCTAAACTTTAAAAACACAATTTCAACTTGTAGCTACTTGTTACAGACCTGACAATAATGAAGTATCCAAGTAGGGAATTAATAAGCACCTTCTGGAAGTGAAATAATTCTTGCAATGTTCAGTGCAAAATCTATGGCACATGTTCATCTGAATACACAAATAGCATGGACACATCTTTGAGATTGTGCAATCTATACTTTAGGCTCTGGATTACCCAATATTTGGTTGCTGTCCAAAACATCTCACACCTCTTATGCTAGTTATAGTGAATATACTCAAACCTAAATCACTGGCGACTGTTAAAGTAGGATCGATGTATATGTAACAGTTTAATAACGGTGACAGAATGAATAACCTTTGGTATGATCATAAATTGGGTGATAATTTAGGACTCATAAACTAGTCAGCAATTCTAAAGTAGAACTTATAGATGTACACAATTATCCCCTTAATTAAATTGTATTATTCGATATCTATATCATTAAATGTATACAAAATCATTCAATGTAAGCAGGGTATCTAGATTCTCAGTTGTGGAAGTTAACTCAAAAGCAGTAGGCCTACCATGCATGCGGTACCGGCCTATATTAACTTCAACTTGTACTTAACCGTACATGTCAGAGGCTAGAGCAATCAATCCTAGAATTATAGCAACTGTTTACTCCTTTAAATGAAAGAATATCCGAAATATGTTAAGGTTTCGATTAGATGCCCCTTTGGATACACAGAACTACGAATTTAACTTCATTTATCGGCAAAGTCAATTGAAGACGAAGTCTCAACCAAAAACATGGACGGTCACGGTGAACTCAATGAATGTAAACGTGTACGCCAACAGGATGCATTAGTGACGATCCTTCCTTTAATAAGATGGCTGACGGGAATAAGGTATGACTCAAAGAAAATGACGAGTAAATGCTGCATCCAAAAGGACACCAATGAATGGAGGATTGGACAGGAGTAAATGGATGTTGCCACTGACAGTCACTGACTCTCTACATAGCCTGACAGTACATTGTCGGTCTAGTCTTTGCCTCTATACGGCTACGCGCTCACCTTGCTTGACGTCCAAAATCATAGAATGATTTCCTTCATATGAGGTTCTCACAATCAAGCTCCTTTGCGAAGCAACGTGAGCATAATCTTCACACCTTCCCTTTGGATCTTCAAAATTACGAAGGTACATTTGTCCTATTGAAGCTGTAATTTGTCTAAGGCGATTTCGGTCTTCGATGTCTTACATTCGCCGCCATGTTTTACTCAGGCCGCTTACGGTAACACAAAATAAAATAGATAAAAGATCAGAAGATAGAATGCAACGTAAGACAGTAAACATACACTTACAGTCTTATAGTATACATGGAAATACTTCAGTTGCAAGATGGACTGTACTTATGTAATTATCGTTTTGTAAACTTTATTTTCCACGTTGTATGCGCGATCCACCACTTGTGGCATTCGTCCACGTTCTTTCCCGCCAGTCTGACGGCGCCTTGTACCCGGCGGGGGACGCGTGTGCTTGAATTATTAGGTGGTGGTGCGGGGGGGGGGGGGGGCGGACAGTCCCCCCAAATATGATCATTGGGGGGGGGGGGGGGGGCGTGCCCCCCCGTTTCCACCGCGCCTGTCTTAATTATAGCTAATTATTTACAATTGCTTGATTCAGGGAAAATTATTAAATTTTAAAAGCGTAGATCTAGGTCTAACGATGAACACCTAGGGCTAGGCCTAGCCGGCTATAGGGCCTATAATAATTAGGCCTAGGCCTAGCTATTGTTTTAGAAAATGATACACCGGGTAGTCTATAATAGTGGTGAGCCTAATGCATAATATCATTGATCAATAGGTTTTGCCCTACATCTGTGGCAATTTATATAAAGTTGTACAATGCTTAGGATTGGAAATTTTCTAGGTTAAAATACCCATATATTTTTTTGCAGTAGGAGCCTAGGGCCTACATGTAGGCCTACAAGGTCATGCAACAATTACAGTAGGCTGTCTACACTTTGTTTGATTCCAGGCAGTAAACATCAAAGCCCATATAACAATATCAATATAATAAACAATATCAAAGCAGGCAACGGTTAACCCTATGGGGTGCCGCCGCCTACAGGACTCAAACAGAGTGTATACATACTACATGTATATATGACCCATTCTCACGAAAGTGGTGCAACCCCCAATTTTTTCCATTAATTGGTCAATAACTTGGTCGATTCTGATCTGAAAGACAAATGAATTGACTAGCTCCATCCATCTTTACATGAGCGTCAATAAGATATAGGCTACTTTTGGGTATCTATAATGTATATTTTATTAATTATGTATTACTCCACGGTGAAGTGTGTATCACACAACATTTGTATGTAGAGGCGTGTGGTACATACCGTGTGGTACATTGTTTTGTACCACGTGGGCGGAGCCTAAAATGATGTGCAAAATAAACTCATTTGATTGGTTTACTTTCACGCGGGAAAATGCGTTGTCAATGACTCTTACTAGCGTTACTAATGTCATGACGTTAGGCCTATGATGTAGGCCTACAATATTGCGTCGTCGCCGGCATCAGTGAGAGAAGAATGGCTGTAACTTCGTAAGTAAATAAAGGACTTTGTGTTATAATTCATAATTAATCTAATAGCACCGTGGAGTAAAAATAGTACCGCATCTCGTAGGTGGTCTGGCATCAAGGATCGCATGGACCCTCGACAATTCTTTTCAATAATAACCCACTCACCTATCGGCTCGTGGGCCATGTGAAAAGAATCATCTTGGGTCCATGCGATCCTTGATGCCAGACCACCTACTCGTGCGGTACTATCATATGAATAAAATTCATGGCATAGAATAGGGGATGAAAAAAAAAAAAAAAATGATATATTAAGGTTAAATATATTGGCAGAATTTATGCTCCCAACTCAATCTATAAGAAAATGGCTAAATTATTATATATAAGTGTTTTTATTTCCAAATTGCAATACAATTACATAGAAAAAGGTCCTCTCTCTTTCTTTGCGAACATAGTTCTTCGAAGAGCGCCTAGATTCGATCTTTTGTTTTTCATACCCTTAAGACATCTATTATTAGAAGCTTATCCTATGATTTTATTCACATCGAGATCTGGTCTTGTGTTTCTTCAGAAACCTTACACTTATTTGTCCATTATTGGAATAACACCAACCCTAACAACTCGTATCACATATTTACATTAATAACAAACTTTCATTAAAACTTTTCCCCTTTTCTTACTCGTCAGTTTTGTTTTTAGCAACTTAATAGTTATATTTATATAACAATACAGACTCTTTTCCACGCTTTATGTCAATAATACATATACTAATTACTACAAATACTACATACAAGTCATACATGCCTGATTTGATTAGAATTTTATCGTTAATGATTTAAGAATTAAACCATCCACGATGTACAGGGTATAATTATAATAATTTCTTACTATCCCTGAAGCATATAATCATTTTTCAGGTATATCCTGTAGTTAACCAGGTCTTCCACCTGGTGGCCTTAAAAATGAGTTACTCTTAGAATTCCATAGCATTGGTGCCATGTATAAAAAAGATCTTTTTATCCTCTCCGAGTGAGGAGTTAAAACTTTAAGCAAACTCTTTTTGTTACCTTTATTAGACCTTAAATCTGGCTTTTTCTTTTCAATATTTTCTGGTATCAAAGACTGTTTAAATGCCAATTCTAATTGATCAGCTTCCTTCCTTTTTTCAAGGGTACCAGTTCCTTAGACAGCTCTATATACTACTTTCGTTTTTTTTATTTAAATATCTTGCCCTCCTAACAATATTATTTTGTATAACCTGCAATTCCTTTAAAGTGGCTAAGATCACTATTTTGACTATCTTTCATTTAGAAATATGTTTGTAGTATTCGATAACTTGCATAACTAGGGACATTTGTGTGGAATACCAGAGTTCTATATTCCTTAGATTATTTGATATCTGTTGATGTATGTGGCAGGGATTCCAACGGGGAATTTAACACCACAAAATTTGAAGTTTTAAACTCTTATATATTCCAAATACTTGTATTTCATACATTAATGCTCCCAGGTATTGGTTAATGGCATAATGATCCAGAACATTGTTGAAATTCAAGCATAATGTCAAAAAAATCAGGAGCTCAGCGGCAAGTGTCACTTTAACAAGGCTGTATTAATCGTACCATTATATATGGTATCTCCAAAATCTATGTGTGGAAGTACCATCATCTTATACAAATTCAGATACATTTTTCTGAGAATTATGCCTTGATTTTGACAATTCTAATTGGGGTGAAAAAACGTCGCCAGACAAAACGGCTGTGCTTTTTAAAATTATCAAATAAATTTTCTTTAAATAGTCTGATTTCATAACTATAGGTTTGGAGACACACATATACCACCATTGGAAGATACTTATTACCTACAATCAGCAGAAATCCTGATAATCAGCAGATAATCAGTGGAAAAAACGTTGCCACCTGGCAACGTTTTTTCACACATTTTTCCAAATTAAATTATTTTCCACCTAATGTTTAAATATGGCTTAGCTTCAAGAATCAAATAAAAATAATCTCAAAATATCTTTCCTGATTTAAATACTGGGCTGTGTTCATTGGGCGACGTTTTTTCTCTTGATGTGATGTGATGTAATGTGTTGCAGGAAAATGAGTCACAAGTCGTATAAAATGGATTTTGAGATACAGTATCATAATTATTGAAAAGATATGATCCAGTGGATTCCAACGGTGAAAACATTGAGGACATCTGAGAAATGTTTCCATATTTTATGTTTGATGTATTCATGTATTCATGTTTCAAAAAAAGTTTGCAATATTTCTGAATGGGAAATTACCAGTAAAGTAGATAAATATACTTCATAGGATGTCCTTAGAAATTGAAGTATATAATTATTTAATACACTGTCCTGAAATTTGGTACAGATATTGCCATGATCAATATGACTGTGAAAAATGAGAATATTCCAATAAAGAAATACGATGATTTAATCACTTTGAATAATATCCCTTTTATGATATGTGACTCATTTTCCTGTGACACATCATATATGACTCTACTGCATGAAGACTTCACCACTCTTGAGTGGATAATGGCATGAATGACACATTTTCTAAAAATAATGCTAAAATGGTGTCAGTCATGTATTAAAAACATAAGAAATATCAATCAAGCTTTATATAATTGACTAAATTTGACATAGATTGGGCGACGTTTTTTCTGAGTGAAAAAACGTCGCCCAAATTTGAAGCCTTAAAATGTGGATAATTTTTTTTTCCAACTTTTATTCAATCTTTCAACAAATCCATCAGAACGGTTAACATTGAGGATACACCCATTCATCTCTCACCTCATCCTATGCACACTCTGAAACCAAAACATTACATATATATTTGACACAGCTAATCAATATGTTTGCAAACATCTAACTAGGTTAACTAGCTCCTCTATCCCTATTATAATGATACCAGGAAAATTGACCCTATGGGTTTTGGATGTATTCCAAAATAAATTCTTTGAGTCTTCTCCAAGGAAGGGAGCTGACCTTCCTGTTTACATCAATTGTAGCAGCTCTAATAGCTACATCGCATCTGAAGCGTAAATCATGCATGAGGAGACTCATTGACATTTCTCCTTTATGAAAGAACTTTTGCCTATGTATAAATGATTTTGTGTGGATACATATCAAATTGATCGTTTTTGTGTTTTCATTAACAATCTTTAACCCCAAAAGTATCTTCATTGGGTCAACCGCTACAGTGTCATTACTCTTTCTATAAATCTCTTCATCGTTAATACCACTGTTAAGATAATCAGTATTATAAATCCACATAAAAAGGCTTGCCCATAACTCTTTGGTTTTTGGGCACACAACAAGAAAGTGTACCGGATTATCCTCCCTTCTACAGAAGCTGCAACAAGAAGAACTTTTGACCCATATATTTTTCAAGTACAGATTGCAAGGAATTTCTCTATGAAGAGTTTTGTCCTGAAAGGATTGTAGTCTGGTCTCAGGTGAAACCTTATACATACGCTTGAATATTTCTCCCCAGTCAATGATACCATACTCTTCATCGGATATGCTGAGAAGTTGTTGCCACTCATCAAACCTCTCATGTTTTACCTTTTTATTTTTCCTACTAAGGATTTATGAATCATCTTAGAAGTACAATCAAGAATATTTATCAAATCTTCTCCTATCTGGAGGAGAATCTTCCCCTCATCAGGGGCATCGCATGAGTTTCTCAGGAGATTGAGCCATTCCCTTGGGATTGCTCTGGCTAGCTCTAACCTTTCCCCGAAATAATTTACCAAAAGTCTGGGTAACTAATCATCATCAGGAGTAAAATATAATATTTGATCATAACATTATAACAGAAAAAATTGAACGATTTGAGAATAATAAATAAAAACACATGCAGTCGATGATAGGATGTTTCATCTCATTGATGTGATAATAATATTACTAGATGAAATGCAACGAGTGGTTGTTCTTATTTCAGAACTGCCACAAGTTTGTATGGTATTCCATATTTTTATACCACAAACATTTTATCGACTACCTCATTGCCAATGCATTGCCAACAATTTTGTTGACAGTGGCCAGACCGCTTATGTCCAAGAAGCATCCTTATTGGTTGATGTTACACTCGCTCATGAAGTCACGCCCATTTGTGATGTCATATGCCATCTGTGTCTTTGTTGATTAGCCAATCAGTTATATGCTTGTCTAGCAATTTGGTATAAAAAATCAATATGGTGGGTCATTGGAGCGAAGCAAGGTAAATAGATAGTTTGTTTCTTCATTTTATTTTACAATATGGGATCATGGTATAAAAATAGGATGTAACTCGGTTACAGTCCTGGCCCAAACCGAAATTTCTCGGCTCTGTGGAGCCGGCAGGTATTACATAACAGGCCATTACAGAACCACAACCGAGTGTCCTGTCAGACCTAAACCAAAACCAAAACCATGTGTTTCATAATTGAGGCATCCCCCTCTCTCCCTTCTCTCCCTCTCTTAAAGGCAAACGCTACTATCTAGTGGAAAATGAAAATAAATGTCATTTTTCTGTAACTTTGGTATTTGATTCTTGAAGTGTTTCAGGTCATAAGGATGGAAAAAAATCATTGGGTCGCCGTGCTCATTTTTGAATTACAGTGCTTCAAAATTTGCTATCTCAAAAAAACCAATGAGGACCAAAAGGGGGTCCCATTTTGCAGTACCTCAACTTCATAGTTCATATTTGTTATTTATATTCACTCAATTTAAGTAAAATTAACAGTTTCAGAGACAGTATTATTTGGCCAATAATTCTATGCCTCTTTTCTATAGAGTGCATTGTTATTTTTATTTTGAAAACAACAAATACATAATGTGAATTTTAAATTAAAAACTCGAAAAAACTCAATATTTTCCACCATTTTTATAAAAATAATTTGTTTTCCTCCCCAGTGAAAATAAATGTCATTTTTCTGATTTTTTAGTATATGATTTTTGAAGTATTTGTGTTCTTAAAACTGAAAAAAAATTAATGGGTCACCGTGCTAGTTTCTGAATTATGGGGCTTTGAAACATGGCTGGCAACCCAAAAATCTGCTACTTTCAAAGTGTTCTATGTTTCTTAAACATGTCTATTTCAGACAGCTACAATTATTTTTTTAATGCAATGACATACATTTTTGTCCTTATATATGTGTAGAATATTACCTGCACTATATGTGTAGAAAATTCTGGGACATTTAGAGTATCCATTTTTGTTTTATTCCCAAAACCGTGAAAGGAAAATGCAGCATTTCCCAATACACTTGCATGCTAATTGGGTACAACTGAGAGTACCCATAGCTAGTTCTGTTTCCCAAACATGTCTATTTCAGACAGCTATTTAACAAAATCTAACGCGATGACATATATTTTTTTCCCTTTTTATCTGTAGTGTATAACCTGAACTGTATGTGTAGAAAATTTTGGGACAGGAGGACTAGCCATTAATTGTTTGTGTTATTCTATAAAATGTGACAAAATGGGCCGTTTCCTCATAGACTGCAATGCTAAAGGAATAGTGTGTAAAATGCCCGTAGATTTGGTATATGGTAAAGGGGGGCGTGGCAGTGAATAGTAGCGTTTGCCTTTAATACCCGGCCTCTCTCTCTCCCTTGTATAAGAATCCACCCACTCACAGTCACATCACAAATACAAAGCTTTAATATCTTTCCTCATAGTCATCACACATTGATGAAATAAAGATGAGAATAGTTCTTATGGCTAGGAGAATACTTCCAAAAATGATTTAGTTAGTATATTTCACAATTTAAAAAAAAGTTTAAAGATGAGTGGACCACCTGCTGATTGATACTGACACCACTTGCATTCGGGGACTAATTGATACATGTTTGTGTTAGGGATTAGGGTGGAGGAAAGCTTCCCCCTGCTGATAGTTCTTTCCAGACAAACCCTGGACTGGTTAGTATCTGACTTACTCTATACGATGCCCACTCGTTTTTTTCTGTATGAATGTATTGGCTACAGAACTCTATGACGCAACTCTGCATTATGATTGACCGACACACATCTGATGCTGGAAGTCACCTGTGTATCTCCTTTTTTACACTTTTACGTTTTGGGTTGATTGGACCACGTCATAGACACAAAGTGCCCATGTGCAGTACCCTATAACATGTAGGCTACATAACATACACGAGCCCTAGCTGACCCCTGTGCAAGGTCATGTGAGTATGCACAGTGATTTTTACATTATTGTTTTTTTATCATTTTCAAACATCGGTTCTTTATTCATGTCGAGCTGATGCACATTACACTATTCTTTGTCTGGACTACAGCAGCGACATTATTGTTTTTTTTTTATATTATTATTGTATGATAAAGTACTATTTCTCGTTTCATCTTCCATGGTAAAAAATAATATTCCTACCAGGGCCACATGTGCCGTTTTTGGCATATAATAATTAAAGCTACCGAGCCCTATTGGTTAGACCTTGTTACATTTTCTCTAAATTGCTTTCATTACACATGACCACTGGCAGAAATTAGTATTATTTTATCCGGGGTTGTACACGAAGTATGCAGACCTACTCAGAACACAGCCACTATATCTAATTGTGTTGGCGCCAGCTAGTGAAACCGGGCAAAACGACCCTTCAACGCACACTGCTGACACCTAGTTTTACACACCAATATGTAGTGTATTGCTTGGACGTTACGAGACCATTGATAGGATCTACTGACTGAAAACATTTAACAAAGTAGGCACAATTGCTGTCAACTATTTCATTTAATAATAATCTGTTTGTATCAATAAATAAAAGATGAATTCTGAAGTATTCCCTTTCCATATATAATTATTGTTTTATTATATTTAAATTGGCTATGCACACCACTCGTCTTTTTTCCCAAGTGCTACGATTGATCTCTTACATTTCTGGCCTGTATATTTTACATGAATATTCCCACACTTTGTCACTTGTTATTTTGGTGAATCCTGGCTACAATTTCATGTGCCCTTTCAAATCTATTTTCGGCAGCATGCTGGAGGAATAATCCGAATTTCACCGAAATGGAGGTCGCCAATCCTTTTAGTCACTGCTTAAACGCTTTCAAACATCTATATAACCATATACAACATCTATTGAACTAATATTTAATCAATAAACCCTCTATGAATTTGCAAATCCTTTCGGACTAAATACTACAAATTTGGTATACACGTACTTTACACTTGGTTGAGCATACTACTCCATTTCTAGGTCAGTTTCTGTGCCATTAAGACCCACCATTTGCGTTAGCACACTTTGTATGGGATATAACACATTTTATTGAATTCTTCCAGAACAAAAAAACCCTGTTAAGCTTAGTCCATTTCCTATACGTCAAAACCTTGAGCTACTTGAAGCACTTTCAACCCAGTCCGCTGGTCTCTCTCTATATAGAGCAGTCCGTCTAGGCACCTCGGTATATACATGCATTCATATATATCTGGTTATATTAATCCAAACTATATCACAGGCAT
Source organism: Sthenelais limicola (assembly GCA_942159475.1). NCBI lineage: Eukaryota > Metazoa > Annelida > Polychaeta > Phyllodocida > Sigalionidae > Sthenelais > Sthenelais limicola. The sequence goes on along the minus strand of OW804094.1, from coordinate 30,541,344 downwards.
ACAGCAGCAACCGGGAGCCAGCAATCAGGTGACTTCAACAATCTGACAGTTACTGTGGGTACATCACTATATATTTTTTTTACCAACATCTGTGGGAGTTTAAGACACATAATTATTGTTATACTATATGCAGGAACACTTACGGAATGCCCCCCCCCCACCCCCACCGGGGCGAACCCATACTTGATATATGTAGTATACTAGAAACACTACTTATTAGATGTCCTTCATATAATGTTTACCGCCATTGGAGTCGGCTTGATCTCATCTTTTCAAATATGATGGTATCTCAAAATCCATTTTTTGCGACTTGTGACTCATTTCCCTGTAACCCATATAGTCTTTCAAATTCTATGAACATCTGCTTAGCCAGAGTAAATCTTTTAAAAGGAGGTAAACCACGAGAAAACTGGTGATGTCTGTATAGTAAAAAAAAAGTCCAGGACAATGTCTTATAATCGTTTCCCACCATTTAGAGGTAATAAGTCTGATTTGTATGGAGTAAACTGTAGGTATAAACCTAAATCTTTTGCTCCACATGTCACAAGGTCTAGTTTAGAATGTACCTGAAATGGACGAGGAATTTTCTGCATCCGTCCAACTCAAGGACTTCTTTCCGAATATGGCTCCTTAAATCATTTTGAATGATTTTCCCTTTTTTGTCTTTAAATACAATGAGCTAAATCCCTTGGATCGCTATCACACACAAGAAATAAGAAAATAGATTTGTAAGTTTGGCTTAAACTTATATCGTACATATAGATATATATAGGCCTACATAGATAATTACTTGTCAGTCTTGTTAGTAAGTCATATTCAATTAAACATGAACTTGCATTATAAATTCTAAAACATATATTTTGCTAAGAGATTTTGGGTTAAACACAGGTCATATATCTCCTGAGTCAATCGCATTAGGGATGATTTCCTACTTTTCCTTTGACGTATTTGGTCATTAACTGCATGCTCAAGTACAATGCACCCAGCAGAGATTACTATTTTGGAAGTAGTGCACAACTGAATAATACATGTCCATACCATTCTTTGCAGTACAGTATAGTCTACCGTCACTATCAAATTGTACAGACCTTTTCGAACTCATGAAACGGGCAAAAGGTCAGCCTAGCTAGCCCTTGGTCTGAATCGGTTGTTATTATTGTTGCCATGAGGCATGGACAAATACATAATGTTGTACACAGTTTCGAGGAATGTGTTGGCAACTCATATTGGAAGATTTTATATTTTACCAGATTACTCACCTAATGATTGGAAATGATTGTTCTATTGAATTAAATTATGTATTCGTCGTGATATAAAAGGAATGTTATTTAGAAAAAGGGGTGCAGAAATAAAGGAATGAAATACCAGGATAGGCTTGAACTTTGTTTAAGTAAGATAATATTGGGGAGATTTATTTTAATGTATAAGTACAAATCAACCCATGGCAGAGGAGCAGCAGATTTTTTGTTTTTGCAAATCAAATTTTATTTCTGAAGTCATGACACATTTTCCCCAAGTTACATCTAGAATAGTCACTCTTTATATAGATCTTGATTTGTGTTCCGGAGGTAGGTACAAATGCCTCAAGTTAGCACATTTGCACAATAGAATTTACCAAATATATTTTCCCTTTTTTATCCTTCCACATTAAATATATTTGTCACAAGTATTGAACATCAAAATTGTAACTAATATATCAAATCACATCAAGGACAATAGTACTTAACATTTTGACGCTTCTTAAAATAAGAATGAATACAGGTTTGTGGTAACTTTTACTCGCTTTCCTTTATTTTACCTTTTCTTTCTGATTCACTTTGGCAAATAGTAACTGCTCTATCAACCTCAATATAACTCCATCATATTATACATCACTCTTAATTTTAATTTTATCTCGATTCTCTTCTATATTTTTATTTCCCCCTTTTTGTTACAATAGATCTCAAACAGGCTCAAAGTTGACATGATTAGTTTTACATCTAGATTGATATAAGTACAAATATTAAATAGAATTGTAGAGATCCGCTGGAATATACAATTTGAGCATAAACAATTTTCTGGTTAGGAGCAGCAGATTTTATTTGAGACATCAGACAGCAAACATATACTAAAATACCATTCCGCTACATAATATGGGAAATTCTTATCATCATTTTCGTGCTACTAATATTTCTCATATAGACAGTAATAAACCTATTCTAGTGATGGTTCATAAGGTGTGGGTAATAAAGTTTTGAAATCTGTTTGGTATTTATTTTGTAGGTCTTTCGTATAGGCAGAGTAAATACTCACAAGGGTACAATTCAATTAAAACATATTTGAATTAAGTACCAAAGAGGAATATGCTTCTGATAGTAAGGTATTCAGATCCACCGTTCAGTATGTGCCAATCTTAATTATATTAAGCCTAACAAGTGATGTAAGAATACATAAAACACTGCTAGAAGTTTATCAAGTTTAAAACCAAATTACTAGACGAACACCGCAACTGAGAAAACGGCAACGCCATGGCATGCGTCTAGATGGGGCACTATAGAAGGACAAAGCTTAATGTAATTAAATAAATGTGTTAATTGATTAAGGGCGTCATTATCATCTTGCGTGACTGTGGGAGGGTTTTTTCCAGTGACCCCCAACTAATCAAATCTAGCTTCGAGATTAGATTCCACAGTGACGCGCAAAACACCACACAAGTCAAATGCAATCTATGTTAGCCGGGCAATTATCGCTAAAAATGAAAACTCCACGGCAGGATGCGTCTGGGCGCAGTACTTTACAGACTGCTGTGAGCTAAAAAAAACTCTTATCAATTGAATGGGGCAGTTTGCCCAGGAGTTACTATTGCCTTCACATGGACGTGTCGATCCCTCCTTCCAGGAGGATCGTCTATGTCTACTTGACATGCGATTGCAATGTGGAATCAAACTGGGAGAATCAGTCTAATAAAAACAGAGTTTTGGTGTTTTATAAAAATATGAAGTATGGCATACGTATGGACATGATTAACATAAGACATGACGGGTCAAGGTGACGTTAAACGAATATTTTAGAAATATCATCTATATCTCTTAAATATCTGACTGCCGGTTTCCCAAAGTAAAGGAGAAGCAATGTGCTGGCGCCCACACATAGGTTGACTCTATAGTGGTAACTGTGGAGTTGATATGCTTCTCCCTTTTTTTCCTTCTCGTAACCGGGGGCGTAACTACATGATTTTTGTGCTTTGGACTACTGTGTCATCATGGGAGTCTACGATCGGTGATGGGATAAATATTGATGTATTAGTACGGTAGAGGGTCTACTTGTATGGCTATTGCAGGCACGAGGTCTGAGTAACCCAGAGATTCTCTGTATTTGAATGTGTGTGTGTCCACGTGAGAAAACTACTGCGACTCTGGAACCATATTACCACCTCTTCAATCTCATACATATACAGTGAGAATCTATAATCACGAATGGTTGAATAGATGTCGGCAATACATATAGTATTCCAGGAAGTGTTTGGACCATTGGTACACAGGATTTATATATACATACATGGATTCAGACTCTAAGTTCAGTGCTGTGTTATACTTATAGATGTATTTCCCACAAGTTCTTACCCCACAAAGGCCCATTTTATCTAAGAGGCAAATCTGGAAGCTCCACACACATGTAGCATGAAAGGGTTTTGCAGAGAATATAGAGGTTCCATAATTGACATCCATTTCTTCTACTATGTTGACTCACCCCATATAAATCATCTCCCGATTCACTTATCGATTAGTACCATCATTTCTAGTAATGAGGACGTTGTAGATACATACACTAATCTCCTGGATGATATATTGTATCTTCATCGAGGTCATGGCACGTAGCAAAGAAGGTTGAGGTCACGTTACCAACTACCTATTACAAATATAATATTGATGAACGAGTGCAGATGCAGTATTTTTAGATTAGGCAATGACAATACTATTGACACTGTGGTTTGCCACATATATTCTATTTATATTATTATATATAACATTTAATTTTCCCTTAGAGGCAACCATGCCATTATAAATAAAAAAATATCTTGATATCAGTTGTTTCCTATAATCGCTGAAGAAATAGAGCTAAAATTAATAAAAAGATAAGGCATGGCGTAGGCAGGAGTGTAGCAATACGAGATTTACATTTATCATTGTTTTTACTCGAAATAAATCATTTTGGCAACAGACATTATGATGATGATGATTCCAATGTATCATACTGAAGCCATATGGCAGCTGATACAATGATGTAGCGGTACAAGAACAACAAAGCGATACGAGATTATCTTTTAATGTAATATACTAATATATCGATGCACTGTCTTTGCGAGGTAATAATAAGTCATTCGACAACTATGGCGAGGAAAGAGGGAAATAAAGTCACTGACGAACGTTTCAGTATGACAAAACATGACGCCTTGGACGTCAACCATTTAGCTAGCTCAGTATTTTTCTGCCCCTTTGAATTTTTTAATGCTGGAGCTGGCATGTGACCTGGCGATCGTGTGACTACCATACACGTGGACGATCTATAACACCATTCCCTAATGAGAATACTAATACAGTGGAACCTCACATAAAGACCACCCACTGTAGAGACCAACCCTCTATTAAGACCAGTTTTTCACAGCCCCGAATTTCCCCCCTGTGTTAGATGTTTAAAAAACGCCCGCTATAGATACCACCTCTTTATAGGGACCACCTCACGTTGTAATCACCATTTCCCAGTCCCAAACTGCCAAATACTCTCTGAATTGAGACCAGTTTTGTCCCACCCATCCTGAGGTAACACAAAATGAATCCACACAGACAGAAGCTACGATGTCAGTCAGCGAGTGTTTTCACTCAGTGAGTGTGAAGGTGTCAGAAGCCATGCAACCACTTCTCCCCAGATACATGCCCCTGTATTAGGCCTGGAAGTTTCGCGTTGCTTTTGTCATTCATAAACAAACAATTTTATTTCAAATCAATATTTATATCATCTTTAAACTATAAGTTTTAAAAACGTTAAATAATTCCTAAAACTATATGACATTTATAAAGTAAAATTTGTCTAGTAAATACTATTATTGTCAAGAACATCATGTTTCTATCATCATCAATTTAGAAAACGACCACTTCAATACCCATTCCTGGCGCCGCCCCCCCCCCCCCCCGCCCCACCTAAACCTAGAACCCCTCTTATGCGACCACCTCACTATGCGACCAAAAATCGTTCAGTCCCAAGGGTGGTCTTACTAGCGGGCTTCCACTTTACTCCTCATCTCCTGGACCACGATACTGGAAATAATTGATGAAATCAAATTCGTGTTTGATTTGCGCGACTTTTTAACTTTGATTTATCATCCTATGTATCGATCCCATTATTTGTGACCCGCTCTGCGATTATGGGTCTTAAAGGTTTTCACTTGGATAGCCCTAGGGGCATTATTTAACAGGAAAACTATTAAAAACACAAAATTTACTAAAAAAAACCATTGAAAATGAAATTTTTTTTCACAGATAATAGCGTGGCGGAAAACTTTGGAGAAAATATTGTTATTGTTGCCATGGTAACCATGAATTCAATGGAACGTCCAAATCAACAATAATGACGTTTAACAGGATTCTGGTTTCCATGGAAACCTATATGCCAACAAATTGTTTCAAATTTAAATAAAGTCAAAAGAGAATTTTCCGATGATTAAGATATTGAAAACAGATTTGAATTACTTAAATTTTCAGAAATATGGCAATATATTATTCAATTTATTGAAAATGATGCGCATTTTGTAATCATATAATGGTTTAACTAAAGTTCGGCAAGTAAAAACTGTACAGCAGTTTTGGCTATTTACCCCATTTCAACACATCATATTTTAGAACTTCATATCTCGGCTTCTGTTTTTCGTATCAACACAATTTTTGCAGCATATTATGTCCTAAAACACATTTTACATTTCATATTTAAGCACATAAGACCCGTTTTTGCAGAGCAGGTCACATTTGTACATAACTGGCACACAATATTTTAGTCTCATTTTGTTGCTTTGAGAAATTTAGAAACAAAATGCAGGGATTTTATTATTCAATAGTACTTGAGCAAAGGATGATATGATTAGGGTTATTTGAGTATTATCATTGGGGTGTAATTCTATTTCATCTTAATTTGTGACTTTTTGAATACCAACATCTCTGCAACTGCAACTCTTATTGCAGGTTTGGTCGCAAGATAAAAGTTGAATTCGAACAACCCAGTTGAAAGCATAGAATCATAATGGTCGAAATTTCACGATAGTCAGACATAATCTATCAGCCATTTAGAAATATGATAGGAAGAGAAACTCGATTACTAAAGTAAACTAAACAAAGTAAACAAGTTAGCTGGAAATGTCATGTGGACAGCATTGCCTACAGCGTAGGCATTATGGCTCTGCCCCCTCCTCTCCTTGACCACTACTACCAATCTATTTATACCCACTCGGCACTTGACCACCAAGCCCTCACTTCTAGTCACTTGGCTCCCAGCAGCCAACCTACACACACCTAATCAATTTTCTCCCACCCACCCACACCTATTTCATCATATTTCATTAATTATTCTCATAATATTGACTCAATTTCTCAAAAATACATTTTATCACCCATTTTACAACTTCAATTTTTTCAATTTTTATATAAACCCTTATATCTTATATCGCTATAACTTAAATACAACTTTATATCTCAAACTTTTATAAATAAAACTTTAATGTCCCAAGCCTGCCTTTCACTCCTTACTTTACTAACGGGGGAAAAACTTATGTCAATAGATCTGTGTACATAATATCACTTCCATTAGTTTCTAGATGGTACACTAAATATATAAAATATTGAAGCCATGCAGCTAGGAAATCAGACCATGCCTCGTGATTTATTTTATATCAATACCCGTTGTGTGGTAGATCTCTAAAATAGAAATGAATCGCTATATATCCTATCAATCGAGAATGCTGCAGTGAATCGTATTAAAATCCCCCCTTTTTTATTTCCGGATGATTTTAGTGTACCTGTATCTTTTCAATGATCACGAGCAGGGGATGGGAGATGCACTTTGAATGACGCATCGCTGAAGCCTTGAGTGGATGGGCGTCGCTAGTGTCCGCATGCCTGACTGGCTTCTGATGCTGGCACTCAGAATTGGCTTCATCCCCCGTCTCCTGTGTCTCAGCAATTGGCCACTGGTGGCAGTAGCGTCGTTGGCCTTGGCACCAACATCAGCAGAAGCAACAGCAAAGGCTGTAACTGATGCATCTGCTCGAAAGGGGTCGTATCCGACCATCTGCACCTCTCCTCCATCTCCATATACTACTTCTCCAGCAGACGCATCAATAGGAGCAAAACTCTAGAGGGAGAGGAGGGAGGAGCAGCAGAAGCATCAGAAGCAGAGGCAGCCAGTACCTACTGCCCTATTGCCTCAGTGTTATAGCAATTCTTGTGCATTGCAAAGGAGCAGTTGCAGCAGCCCCCCACCACCACTGGCACTGCTCTCAGACCCATCCTGCATCTCAGACCTCGGGACACGAGGGCCAGGCAACACAATTATCCGATACAGCCTTCCTTGGTCGACCATAGACACTACATGCGGCGGCAGGAGATGAGGAGACTGGACTGCTGCTGTTGCCTAGCGGTGGTAGTAGTAGTAGTTGGAGTCTGGCAGGGAAGAGAGGCTGGGGGTGTTGGTATTGGTTCCTATATGCCTCAGCACTATTAACATCTGTGTCTCCAGTCAGTGGCACGGCAGGAGGAACATCTGACAACAACAGATACATAACCAGGGATTGTACCGAGTCCTCCCCCTTACTCCTTGTCCTCCCCTTCCGGCATTCCATTCTAACAAGAATACTTTTTTGCTGTCTGCAGGACGAGGGGACAGGGTATAATATATTGATATTAACATCGTGTCTGTACCTAGACTCGAGCTTGAAGGTACCCGCGAAAACATCAAAGAGGATATATAATGTATCAGTAATCTCCTGGGAATTAAGCATAATATTTGGTAGGTACTCTCTGGCTGAGAGTTTCTGTTCAATGTCCTGTCTGGGAGCAACATCATCGTAGTTGGTGCTTCTCATCGTGGACGAGGGCTGCATTACCGGAGGTGTTTATAACGGGACAGGGGTTACATGAGGCACATCACTGGAGGGAGAGGTAGAGGGAGAGGCCGTGGTGTGCGTGTGTGTGTGATGACTGTATAACTTGCTCGTCCTCCTGCTGCTACTGCTAGTGAGTCAGCTTCTTATACTGCTTATGGGAAAGAAAGATCTTTGGGAGACCCGCCTCCCTCAAGCGTAAGGAAGAATAGTTTCGTCAGCCAACTCTCATCATCTCAAAAGAAAACTGCAAGTTTTTGAGCGGGCCATATAATTGCCATTGCTACGACAGCTTTCCTCCTGACGATGCCTCGACCATGATCACGCTAAGCCTGGGGTCCAGTCTAGAAGTGGACGGTCCCCCTGTCACCTCTCCCGCCTCCTCCTCTTCCTTTGCTCTTTCTTTAATGCCGGCTCAGTGGTTATCCTTATCCACTTGAAAGAAAGGAACAGCCATCATTGTGACCCTGCAGCTCTACCCATCTACCCTCAACCACCACCACAGACACCCCCACCCCACCGCCATCATCGCGACCTACCACCACCATCAGCCGAGGAGATGGAGAAGATGGAAGGAGACAGGAGCACCGCCCCTGGAGGCACCCGTGCCCTCCTCATTCGTAAGGTAAGCACTTCATTAACATCATCAGAGCCTCAGGCACCAAGAACATGCCACTTAAAGCATTCATAAAAAGGCCATGCTAAACTGGGAAAAGGCGAAGCCAGTCTGTCATCAAGTATACATGTCCGTGTGTATGTCATCGCTTCCCTAGTGCCCCATTCTGTGCCGTTACTCCATCTACACCACTTATGCGTGTAAGGAGGCACGCTGCAGAATAGAAACTCCTGCCCGACTCACGAGGGAGAAAATATTCAAACCTGTCCGAATCAATGTTACATAAATAAACAGAATGAGTTTCCTTTTTAAGTGATGTTTGCAAATAAAATTGGTATCAATTGGGCGATATTCAGAGGCTAAGGTTTGTTGTTGTGAGTCCAGACCAGCATGCGGCATATCTATATATATATTAGATGAAGATATGTAGAGATCAAATGGTGTCAATGAGCACTTGTTTTTTCTCCAGTATTCTATCAACAACTTTCTATGAAAACACTTAGAGGGAAACTTTGTCTTCAAAGGTTTTTTTAAAATAAATTTTGTTGACAAAGTTTCACAATGTGATAGGTCTCATTCGTCGAAAAGATATTGAAATATTATAAAGATTTACAGTTTAACATTACTTACTCATTACTACATCGTTATATTTAGGGATATGATAATAGTTATAATACAGCAATCCTACATTACAATAATGTCATAAATATACATACAGTTCTCACTCATTCATTTTTCTACATTTGTTTCGCCATGAATTAAATACAGATCCCCGAGGGGTCAATCCGCAACACAATCTAAGAATAAACATCATCTTCTAACCCAAATTACACATGTGTGTCAAGAATAAGCATATTTATTTCCAGCTTCCCAGCATACAGTGCTGGATCAAAACAAATCAAATCTATTCAATCTTCAATACCTTCATCTGCCCTATGCTGTAACAGATCTGTCCCCGGAATCACTCTATTCTTTAAGTCACTCTTTAGACTTGACCAAGACATATTTTTGCATTCTACTGGTAGCTGATTCCACAGCTTAGGGCCCAGATAAGTCGGGGTTCTTTTCATTTTTTTTTCTGTTGCGGTATTACCAGGTTTCACAAGGTTTTACATTAGATATCAAACCCTGAAACAACCAGAAGAAATCCAGTCAACATACTTCCAGGATACACCTATATATATACAGCTAGGAAGCGTTGTAGCACAATATGCTTGTTATAAGGGGAATTTTCTTGCAGGAAACTTTGTCTTCCAAGGTTTCACATTAGATAGCAAACCCTCAAACAACCAGACGAAATCCAGTCAATACACTTCCAGGATACACCTACATAAATCAGGAAGCATTGTAGCACAATGTGCTTGTTATATGGGGACATTTTCTTGCAATCAATATGGCTTTATGAGTACAAAGTGACTTGATTGGGTATCGGTCTGTAAATTAGCGTCAGAAAGAGACCATTCATTACAAACTCGTTAGTTCTAATACATGCATTATGTACACACAAATGACAGTTACATAACGAGTGACCCATGCGTGCGAACGTTTTGAATCGGGGCGGGGCGTGGTGGGGACCTAATTTTCCGAAGGAAGTGGAGCGAGTTGGTCATACTTAACTGTTACAATAAGTGCCCTGGTTCGATGTGGAGGGGCGCGGAGAGCTTATTATTGGTCCATTAACACACGGGCACTTTCCCACACGATTGGGCGTCCACCGACGTTAAAGACCACCTTTTAATTAACCCTTGGTACATACTTCAAAGTACTTATACAAAGGGGCGCAAGCATACTCTTGTTGATGAATTACGCAGGTATGTGGACTCCGGTCAGTATGTACTCAGCATCGGGTTTCTAGGCAAGCACTCTACACTCGTGAAATGTGCTTCGTACTAAACATTGTCATTCATGCTCTCGGTACTGTGATAAGGGGGACTGCACACTCTGACAAGGCCTTAACCCATCGCTCTAAATTGCACAAGCATGTATAGCCCAATGTTGGCCTGATGATATTACAAGCCGTAGTGATTCCCAGCGCCTGGACGCTCGTCTGAACCAGAATAGGGCTGTCATTGCCATCCAACACTGGCCGATGCTAAAAGATTTATCGAAGCGAGGATAAAAGTATAATGAGAAGGGGCGTGTGTGTGTTCTGTTGCTACATCATTAAACTTTTTCAGAACAGAAATGTGTGATTATTATTTCAGTACGTTATCTGTAGCATCCCTGTCTACGGCACTCTACATTAGGAAACAATCCGGCCCCGATCTAGCTCAATCTGGTTACAATTGTTGGTATTTGCATTCGGAATACAGCATGTCTGTCGCTCTGTGCCTTAAAACCATTCATTGAATCGAACAAAAATGTATGCACACCACCAACAAACAATTCAACTTTGACTGTGATATATTCAAGTAATACTTATAAATAATTCATCTCCTACACAGCACTTATATCTGTAAATGCTATCAATTTACTATTCTATTTGGAATCCTATTTCTCCTATCATATTATAGAGCAGTCAGTCTAGAAAAAGCGTGACTTTTGCATATAGTGATCCCTCAACGGGCCTCATATATGCACACAATTGGTCTTCCTATATATACAGAGACTTAATCAGATTTGCATGGTAATCTGTGAAAGGCTTGGTCTCTTGTCTGCCTCCCATATGGACCAGCATTTCTGGTGCCACAAAAGCCCTCGCATGTGCAACGTTAATGCCCAGGCAAAGAGGAATGCACGAGCTAGGGGGAGAGTTCAATGATGGCTTCATAACACTTGGGACTCTTCAGTCATATCATTGGTAATTCGAACACGCTCTTCATCAGCTGCACACAAGCTTTTAGAGTAGGTCAGGGGAGTGATTTGTCCCTCCATATCAGAACCTCGCAATGCCCATGACATGGGTGACGGGGTGCTTCGCTGGGGACAGAAATGCAGGTACACAACCAGGCTTTGGTCCCGAGGGAAATAAAGTAGAACGGCACGGTGAAAGGGCCTTACCAACTAGCTTGTGGTTAAGTATTGGAGGAGACGCGAACAGAATCTAAACTGAGGTTAGCTTCAGCTTTAGTTAGCTGAAGCAGTAAGTAGTGAATGCCAGACCATGCACAGATTGTTGGCCCTCCCCATCAAATCAGAATCTGTGCAAAAGAAAATGATTTAGCAAGATAAAATATATGAGTCGAATTGATAGAAAAAAGGTTCTATAATAAATTTTCGGTTTGGACTGTTGTCCACCATAGATATAAATATATATCATATACTGTATCGCAGAGGTTAGCCAGGTTGGGGTATCATGCATGGATATATATTGGCTAGTCTGCCATGTACTTTTCCCAAATAGCCATTATTACCGATGTACAATATTGGCAGATTAGCTTAAACTGGCACACCAAGAGAGAAATTGCCCTCAGCCCGTGTTTTCTGCACGATTTTACAGATGATAGGGACGTTTCATGAACCAAGGTTACAGCCACACTCCTAGAAATGACGGCGAAGTCTTTTAAAAATCTTGAATGAATACCACAGAGACCGTTGGAGAATCTACAGAGTATGTTCGAAATCACTGCCGTACCAAAGCTGCATGGAGAAACTGAACTATCAGAACATGTACAATGAAAAGATTATAAGGGTTTAAATGCTCACATAATCCATAAACAACTTTGAATTCTTCTTTGATCATTTCTTCTAAGAGTTTGTCAGACACTTGAACAACCTATAGGCGTGGTTAACAGTATCAGAGATCCCTTGTTATCTAGCAGTGTCTCAGTATGTTCTTTGCTGGTAAGGTCCGGTGTTGAACATAGTATGGCCCCTAGAAAACGTTTGAGATGGATGCGCTTACAACCTTCCCTTGCATACCAATCGTGATCCCCTGGGGCGACTAAAAGAAGAAACAAAACAAACGTTGTGTTTGAAATAACCCTTGCATGTTGTTGGTGGCTCCAGTGTGTTTTAGCATAAGGTAGTCATGGCAACCTGTTGCTCTTTAACCCTTCGGCGTCTATATCGTGATTTCGATTGGATTCTGTTCTGCAAAAAAAAACTGGGCTATCGATTTACCCCTGTGACCGAGTAATCGAATTTATGACAAGCGATAAAAGTTGGTGTAAAGTGTTGCTCAAGGCCAGGGTTGGATTAACCCTACATTCTTACCCAAAGTGAATGAAGAATTCCGGTTCCGTTTCAGTTTCTGTGGAGCCTCTATGGGATCCCTTTATTCAGAATCAAGTTCAATCTTTCAAGTTACAATTTTTGAACAAGTCAAATCTTCGTTAGCCTTACATTCTGGAATGTTTTCCCCGTCATTCCTATAAATGCAGTGGAATGTGAATACTTTGTTAATATTGCATTTCCCACCATCATGATATTCAGATTTTGGATTTCAGCATCGTGAAACTTCATCCCTGATAGTAGCTGAACCAATAGGGATGTTCCAGCCTCCTAGTAGGGCGGTTACATATATACAGCTTGGGGCTGATAATACGTGATCTTCAGAGAGCTATCCATATTAAACATGAAGTTGTAATCCGATATTTGTGGGGAACAAACATACAAATCATGATCTCGCTGCACTATTACGCTGGTTACATCCCAAACAAGAGTATCTGCCACGATAGCAATCATGGTCAGCTTGGTTTTCATGGAATTATCCCAAGCCCAATATTACCTCATCCAAGCATATCATATTTCACTTTTGATTTGTGTGGATGCATTTGAAAGGTACAATTAATCCATTACATGCATACCACATTACATTACCCATCATATTTGCCACTATTGTTTCACTCGAATTTAATTTGAGTGGATGCATTCGAAAGGTACATTCAATAGGATAAAACTACATTCATTATTCTATCACATAATCGACAGGATTGTTGCGGCTTGGTAGCCTAATTGCTTTATTTGTTTCCGTTAGTCCTATTCTCGTTTTATCATTATGCCACCGTAAATCTCATAACTCTCTCTCATAGCCTAAACGGAACATCCCCATGAAAAGAATCAATTTAAAATTCGATTATATTATTTAGCCCATCCACCAACGGCTTGCCTAATTGAATAATAAACTTAACCACTTTTACCTATTTGCGACATATGCTGGTACTTCTCTTTCAAATGTAAGTAAAATGATGACTCTTGCCTGTTACGGATGGACCACCATGCAAGTCGGGGAGATTTCGTTCCGGTATGTTTGAGAATGAGTGCCGCAATTTGTCATGGCATCACTACAACATGCATGACATGATCAAATGATTTCATGTCTCGGCATAATCTAGCAAAACAGTCAGTGGGTCTCTCCCACTTTCTCCATAGAATACCTGGAATTTTTTTTCAGTCCGTATAGAAGGCTGTACAAGTGGTTCCATTCATGTTAACGTGGCTAGGGAATACTGACTAAAAGCAATACTTGAATCCTTTATTCATACATATATTGTTATCCCGGCGGGAAATCAATCGACATATTACGATGAATTTCCATATTCTGGTTCCAGACCTCTTTATGTATACCTAGATTTCAGCCCATTTATGTGATATTGTGAATGCTATCGGATATGGCTTATCACAAGCCCTTGATCGTTTACTCTTTCCCTCCTGTCGCAACGAATGGAAGCTGGTCCATGTGGAATAATCCTCAAGCATCCGATTAGCTTAGTCAACGACCACATACCATATATCAGAATCAATACACAGAGAACATTTATCACATCATGTTGATAGCATTCAAAGGATTGCTTCGAGGATATATTATTGATATGATACCTCCTGTGGCTATAGGTAGGGGCGAGTGGGCCGACATTGTACACCCATTGTCAATCGATCCCATGTCCATGCTTCGGGGGAGACCGGCCATCCACACTAGAAGCAGACTAGATAGAAACGCCATAGATCTCCAAGACGGGACCCATTAGAAGGAGGTGCTAAAGGAATAAAAGCTAGGTTGAAAGAGAATCTAGATAAAAAGGACATGCCAACCACACTGACAAAGAACGATGTAAGACCCTTTAGCTACAGGCTGTCGCCCATGTAGCATCAACTACCAATGCTGTGGTCCGTTTTGAATGCATTCCATTTATGTTATCAACACTGTGAATATAAGGCCCCTTTCTGTTCGGGGAAAACTCGATCACTGCAAAAGCCCAGAGGATAAATGCATTTGAAATTTATAAATAATATCGGCGAGGACTCGACAGCTAGATCTTAGGGGTCGATGAGAATATTTCTTTGAATATTTCCACTGGAAAATCAATCGTAGTGCCCCAACATTGGAGATTGAACATTGGAACCAAAGGGTGATATTTAGTCGTGCCCATCTTAGTGTCTTTTCATTGGGATTTCCCAAGGTTATAGAGAGCAATAAAGACATTTTATTAACGTCTATTACGGCATGCAAAACACATATTTATCATTAGCTGATTCAAGTTCTTTTGTCTGGGAAGGAGTTATATTAGTTCATATTTCTCTCCTGCTCCTATTTTGTGAACAACATCTTTTTATTCTGAATCAACATCACTGACCCTAGTGACCCTAGTATGGGGTCTGTTGATGGACGCCATTCCCTCTTGATTTTGATTTGATTTTAAAGTATGTTTATTCAGGACAACAAGCAGTACATTTCAGCGACAAGCGTTGATATTCTCAGAAGTTGCCTGATTGCATAAGGCAAAAGCGTTACTTATTTAAAAAAAGGCAGAGGCCATCATATGAAGATTTTATACAAAAATAACCAATTTTAGCACGTAGAAGTCTAGACATGATGGGTACATCGAGATCTTTTTCTTTATATTCAATACCATTTTCGCTTCAGGTTAGGCCTAAAGTATAATTATCGGGAGAAAAACTAAAAGGATTTTTTAAAAAAAAAACATGTATAAAAACAAATGAGAAAAATATATAATTTGCGTCGTGCTCTTACATATATACCGTTGGGTATTACACTTTAAGCTATTTAAATATATTAATTTAATCGTTAAAGCAATACACTCTCTATAATCAACATAAGCCTGGTCGCAAGAAAGGTCGTAGGCCTACAACACAATACACTATAGTCATGCTCCTGGGAGCAGAGTTCAACAATTATACAGTATATTCCAAGAATATCATACAAGCATAGCCTTCTTCGGATTATTGCAGTTACTACAGAGATCCATCATAAGAAAGAGTTATACAAGAAAGATACAAGAAACAGAACAGTCATATCTGATGGCAAATACATGCCTGTTTCATAACTGACTGTGGCATACTTTGGTCAACCAATAAACATATTCTACATTTCTACAACACCAGAGTTGATAAAACATTGGTGGTAATAATTCTTGACTGAGTTTTTAAAACTCATTTCATCCTTTATAACTCTAATTCTTTCAGGCAGCTTATTCCAGGTGCTTGTAAGTCTACCTAGAGTGGTTCTATTTATCTGCTGCTTTTTTGAACATTTGAACAAAGGCATTTGAACAACACGTGGCGTCAGCAGTGAAATAAAGATGGCACATACTGAAAACAATATGAACATTACTCTTTCCGGAACTTGATTCTAAAGGATATGATTGAAACTCCGCTTGTTGTTGAAATACAAATTTACAGGATACATTTCTATATGTAGTGCTAATAATTTAGGGATTTATAAAAAAAAATTGCGGTGTTTTTTTATTTCCCTGTTCCTCTTTTTTCCATAAAACACCTTCGAATCTTACACAAATAAAAGGAGACATTTCCCTGACAAGTCAAATGTCAGAATTGAAATTGAATATACCGCCAATTATTTATCGACAGAAAGAATTGCTGATCACAAATATAGACGGATACACGGAGAAACAAATGCATATCGTATTTAGGATTAAAGTTGATCTCTTGGCTCGCATTTCCTTTTGTACCTTGTGGACTTGTATTGGGGGGGGGGGCAATGTTAAAATATACCTTATTGAAATCTGTTTGGAATAAAACAATGTACAATCAAATCGCTTGACCCCAGTCAAATCCATACTTTTATCATTTTAAATAATTATCGAAAATAGCATTGTTGAAAATAGAGCCAGGTGGTCGAGTCAGACTCTAGAAGTACCATAAGGTAAATCGTGTGTGGGTTCAGTTTTGCACTGGAATGGATGGTAAGCATATAAAGTGGGGCTGTGATTACAAAGAGTGGAGAATGTCATGATCGTTAACATGATATTATTTTCTAAAACCGACCCGTAATAGTGTTCAATTATACCACGAAAATGGACCAATTGTTCGAGGTCGAGGTCCGTTTCTTTTTCGAAAAATAAATATTAACGACGGCAAAAGTAGTAAGACTAGTTTCTTTGATAAATGATTCTCGAGAGGACAGGAATTGTATACACAAAAAAGGCTTGAATACTCAGGTTGCCTTGGTTAGAATTTAGCACGGATGCCATGTTATACACGAAAAGGAAGGTTTGTAAGGGAAGGCTGGTGCTGTGGGCGCATGTGTATGATTGTTAAGTTGATATCGCATTTGCCTTTAGAAGTAAACAAGGCAATCTTGCCCTTGGATCTTGAATTTATCCTGGCTCCTGCGCTTCCCTTACCTATCGATATTGAGCAAGACCCTCATACTTCACATGAAGTTTCTTTGTGCCTATAGATTCTCAAGGAAGCGCTCTCAGACATCAGGGCAGAGACCGTATACATCATCTTTTGATGTTACATGAAGATCGACTCTTCATACAAAAGAGATTAATCGTTTAGTGGATGAGCCGTTCAATGCAACCCTTTATTTTTACTAAAGGGGTAGACCATCTATAGCTAGCTTGCCTGTAAATTACAGCCAGATAATAGCCCCCTCTTTTATCCTACTTGTATGCCCAAGCCTTTGTATATATTTGCCTCTGAGGCATCTCATCGATGCATCTATCCTTATAGATGCCCGAGGCTCGATAGCTAGAGCGATAAGAAATATTTCTTACTTGTGGGTTCACATAAGAAGCGGATTCGGTATTTCAGGTTTAGGGGTTTGGCTCCAAGACAATAATTAGGAGGATGCAAAGCCCTGATATATTATGTATCAATGTGATGTCCCTGTAGCCCCTGTATAGTAGGCCTTGCACTGTGGATAACTAATATGAATTAAACCAGATCTAGTGGTTAAGTTTAAGATGCATAACCATCCCTTGAAAGGAAGTTATTCTAAACCAATCGTGGACATATAACAATATATAACCTGAAAACAGATATATGTAATAATAATTCACTATGACATTATGACCTTATGACATTATGGGCTGAGATGTCAAGTTCAACGGTCTCGGTGAAGAAAGAGTGATACATCTCTGCTTTATTCACTTTGGGACTTTTCCCATTTCAAATGATGTTTGCCTGTCAGAGGAGGAAACACATTCCACGGTGCCTAGAACTACTGGGAAGACTACCTTTGTGTTCCACTGATGCGCCTGTCGGCGGAACGAACAAGCAGGGCTTTGGTTTGCTTTACCATTCCGACGATCCGCATCCAGAGCACTCGGGAACTAAGACGAGGATATATTAGCCGGACAAGTGAACTGATTTATGATAGAGGTCTGGGGAGTAGGCCTGGGACAAAATGGGCGTGAAGAGAATGGTTAATGCGGAGTATATCCATCTATCGTGGCCAATAACTCTCACCATTTGAGACATAATGCATACCCCAAGTTGGGAGACAAGCAATAGTCTGCCAGCTTTAATCAGGAGACAAGGCCGACTGCTTGGCGGCCTGTCAATGAAGCTGATCTAATATCATTACTTGCCAAACCAGGGACACCGCATACAGACCGTTTTCTCTAGCTTATTCCTCCGGGGAAAGCTGGGTAATGAGAAAAGAGCGCATTTCTTTCTGTCACACTGTCATGATTGATCTATACTGTGCCCTGTATCCAGGGAGGAGCAGGGCAGGATGGGGATTAATGTTTTCTCAGTGTATCTGACCCCAGGACTTCCTTTTGCTATTTGACACAGGATTGGCATTAATATGATAGGCATCCGGATACCAATAACAAAGGTCACACTCATTCCAATATTAGGGCTACATCGGGAGTTTACAAACAAAGGGTATATGTGGAGGGGATAGTTTCAGAAACAATTAAGTTATATTACATATATATGGCCAACGGGATAATTATAATTATATATCCGTAGCAATATCTTCAGCATTGTTTCATATTTAATATGATATAGACCAAAATAGGTTCAACATAACATAACATTAGCTGATCTCCAGCAGGCAAATGTTTTCTATTCTGATCGGTGACTAACGTAAAACGTCAAATGTGTGTCGTTAGAGGTTATGTTAGAAACATTTGGTTCTGCCGCTTCAAGAACCTGATATCTTATATAGATATTTTGCATTCATATGAAATATGCACAGAAACCATTAAGAGGTGACAACAACATTGCTTGTTTTTAGATGGCTTTTGATTAAAAATTAAAGTCATGAAAGATTCATTCATGAAGACCACATCGATCATTTGTCAAATGGATATCGCGTGGGAGAGGTCGCACTCGTCCGACCTCGTTCTCAATTACCAACTCCCATTTCTATAATCTAGGATGTAAAATGTTTTGAGATATGAATTGAAAGTGGGTGAGTTTTTATTTTCTTGAACGTGACGCGCATTGGTAGATCTATATAGATACGAAGCACGGGTTGACTTCAAGGTCCATTCTTTCCTTAAAGAATTTTTTGTCAATACAGGAACCATAAAGGAATAGATGAGTCCTTCTTGTGTATTGAACACTTTGGAGGCTTTGTTTCTTAAATGTTATATCAAATACCCTTCAGGTGAGAATAAAGGGTCTGGATTGTTTAGATGTTATACAGATCCTCGTGACATCAATTAGTTCGGGGTTCCGAAGATATTGGGCCTAGTGTGGTAGGTTAATTGTTACCTGAGAGAACGATATATTGGATGTGACAGGATAGCCTAGCCGGCGCATTGCCATATCTATTTCCTCCCACTAATTCTGCACCACTTGGCATTTGGTTATTGTGTAGGCTAATTATTCCCAAGGAAGAGATAGTTCCAATCCCACAAATGGCCCCTAATTTATTAGATAAGTTCTTTTTTGTTTTCTTCGTGCTTTTAGACTGTAAGTGGCCATAGCTGATTATCAAGGATGAAAACCTGGCATTCTGCCAATATAATGAGCAGCTGCGACGTGAACGAACATTTGGTTGTTAACGTTATTCACAGTGCATGGTGCCAGGAAGACAGCTAAATCCTTTTGGGAAGAACTTAGGACAAGCACCGTCTCAAATATTACATCAGAGTCTATTATGTCTCTAATCCGGAATCCTTTCGGAAACCCTCCCACTTATCTGTCGTGAGTCGATAACGGTGACTATAGCTCGGTACTTTCTGAGAGTGCAGGGAGCGCCTACCAGAAACTTATTCCATCTGTGATGCTCACAATACCCGACATGTACTACACATATATAGGGGAATGTACCCAAATTTCCAAGATATGATAGACGGCTGTATAGTATTGGTTTGCTCTAGACGATAGAGTGCAAGAAGCTCAAAGAGGAGATTATTCTATCGGTCAATCTTGGGGTTCCATGACATACATCCTTAGCTCTATTCACGGTCCGCTACTCGCAAAATGGTGGTTTTGTCTTATTTTACCAACTAAATATATTTCATAAGAAGCATACATCTAATTGTATCACTTTTTATTTATTCGCATACACACAAATATCAGTAATATATTAGTTTCATCAGTTGAAATTTAGCAGGTTTATAGCATATTTGTCTCCTACTGCACAAAACAATGCAGAACTGCCAGCTGATTGCGCAGTTTCGCAGTTTGTGAAAGAAAACACCTCAAAATCTGTTCTCCGATGAAATAAAAAAGTATTATTTCAACATCACCAAAGAAATAATGAGTCAGAACCTGTTCCCATTGCAAACATAATAATAAATCACACACCTAATAAAGGAGAACCGAAGATTTTAAATTGTATATCAAATAGGAAGAAGTGGTCTTAGAAATAGTGTGACGCCCGAGCAGGTTCAATTACACTGCCACTAGAAATTGCATCAGTGTCTCCTAAAGGCATTGGAAGAGTTTGAGCAGCATGGGTATATTATATATCATAGTATAATCATATTATTCTATTAATCATATTGTACTATTTATAGTATAATCATAAATATTATTCTATGGATATATCTGTATATAATTTACTTTTGTATAGATAGTCTTCTTGGTCATACCATTCCACCAGTTCCTGTCATATAATAGCTTACTGGAAAGCTGATCAATAGTCGATCCAAGGACAGAAGGGAAATAGAGGTATCTGTTTAGGTATAATTGGCACTTAGATTGGTATTGCGCACGATGGGCTAATTCTATCTAATAATTTGACATCAGGCTGATCGATCCAATCGACATCATTATAACTATAATAAGATGCTACGCAGCCTCGCCACAACCTACCTACTTCTACTGCAAGCCTACCATTGTCAATTGACACACGGCTATCTATATCCCGGAGCAACTAATTGCTACAGGGAAGAGGTACTGAAAGGCCACTCCCGTGTAAAGACACCCGATCAAAATCGATATTCTCATCCTCCACTGCTTTAGGTGTAATATGATTCTGATACGCTGGTCTGTGTGTCAAGTTGTGTGTCAAACTGAAGGAGTAGGCGTCCAGATATTTGATACGCTCTTGCTCCAGGGCCACGGATGGGTATCAACAACCTGGGCAGGTATATATACGTATATCTATACGTCGATCTATACGAACATATATATATGTATGTATAGATCGACAAGGGCTTAGTTATATATGCAGCTGGAGTCGGCGTCCAAATCCTGTGCAGTAAATTGATCCAAGTCATGATTTCTGGTTTAGTGAACTACTACAGGAGCGCACTGGCTAACCGAATCTTCCCTAGTGGGGGAAGATGTTTAATATATGGTTGGTATTTAGTGCTTGTATGGGGCTGCCAAGTGTTAATCAAAGTAGCAGGACTACCTTTTAGTTGTTCGACTTGTTATTTTCTAACCCACATCACTTGGTTGTATGGCCACAGTCCTGTCCTGGCTAGCTTACTCGGCAGCGAAACAAATGATTTTTCTTCCCTCATATTTGTTAAAAATCCTTCCAGCATGCATGTTC
This sequence comes from Sthenelais limicola, assembly GCA_942159475.1. Classification (NCBI taxonomy): domain Eukaryota; kingdom Metazoa; phylum Annelida; class Polychaeta; order Phyllodocida; family Sigalionidae; genus Sthenelais; species Sthenelais limicola. The sequence continues at coordinate 30,519,486 of OW804094.1, read as the reverse complement.
CTGTCAACTAAAAGAACAGTAGGTCTGACATGGAGAACTAAAGTTATCGGCTTTGATAAAGCCATGCTTACCGCGACACACGACCGATCATTGTATCCAGAGAATACTATCAAATGTCTTATCAGCTGTCGGGCATATTTGCACACATGTACTGTGTGGGTGTTAATGAAAACCAAAAACCTATTCACCATTTCTTTCATCCATCATGGATCTCGTGAAAAGAAGAAAACAATATTAGATCTGGCGCGTTTTAACCTCAGCTCTAAGCGAACGCCAGTATTTGAAATGTCCATCCCGTTGGATCCCTTTTAGGCGAAGGAGGTTGGAATGAGCTTGATTGGAACAAACATGCACCCTGGCAATAGATAGATTGAGCTTCTTTCTCGATAGGCGAGAGGAAAACATGGAATTAGCGTGACAGGCGAGCTCACCCATTGTGAGCAATGGGTATTGGTGTAAACCCTGATAAAACAATGGCTCAAAATTAAAGGCACATTCCCAATAACTACCATAGATTAACACTGTTGGTATAAGGCATTACCTCACAGCAGCGCAAAAATCAATGGGGATTTCCATAATGAAAATATAATTTCCATATGCTGTGCAAAATTAATAAATATTTGTCAAATGCACGATAAACTGAAAACTTCATGGAGGAGTTTGCGATGGCTTTCTGTGTTATCTTTCTGGAAGCTAGGCAGGTTGTTTGTGCAGGGAATTTAATAAATTGACAAACCAAATAAACCGTCGGGAAGTGCCTGTATTTCCAAATATCCCTCCAAGTCCTTCAGGATTCTATTTGCGTTGTTCCCGTCATGAAAACAAGCGTAAGCTTTCAAGCAATAAAACCGCCGGTCTTTTGCTTAAAATGTCTCTTCATAATTTCCGTTTTACAACATTCCATCCCCATTCAATTGTCATCCTTTGCACATTCTTTGGCGTGTATTTCAAGATTTTATACAAATGCTATCTAGAAGAGTACCTTCATAAGAATAAAAGCTCAATAAAAGCAGCTGCTACTCCCCGATCTTCAACCATTTTGGGGATGAAATACATATTAGATTAACACGCTGTGCCTGAGGGCACAGCGTGTCTAAACAGGATTCCTGTATGAGAAGGGAGAGGCATGAAAAACAAAATGAAGTTATTGGATATATCAGGACTAGAGCAGTCCCAGTAGTATAGCAAAATGTGACTCCGCGCCAGGGAAAAGAGAGTCAGTAGTATATGGAAATGGGTAGTTTCTAACGGCTTCAGTGCATGGGGCTTGGCAAATTGAAATTGGTTTTACCCGGATTTCAATCCAGAGGAGACAAATGATCTGTACAGACTGAATTATTCTCGCGCCTGTGACCACAATTGTACCAACTTCATACATGAACTATTGGTACCTTTCTCTCTCTTTTTAAGGCATACGTTTACATGAAAATATGTCCGTTTATTCACATCAAGTTGTGAATCTGTCGAATTAGATATTTGAACTATCGATGAATATACACGGGGAAAGCAGTAGGTTCGAGCCCTTACGTTAGTTAGGATTCATTCTTTATTAACCATTGCAACGAATGGCAACATTTTGTTCCTCCTGTTAATACACACCAGGTATTCACCTGAATTGTACAGATTACGTAGATTTTTATAGTATTTCCCATGGAACATGGCATTTGGGAAAACAATTTCATATTTACTATTCGTTCTGAAACACAGGGAGTAATTCATTACAAGTAAAATGCTGAAAACCCTGACATATTATTATATGTGCGTTTATTTGAGTATATTCCATAGGCCACAACGAATAATATCGATCAATTCATATATTCATCATGTCCATGAAAATTGCATTATTAACATGGGAGCCTCCAATGTCCTCGTTTGATCTGCATCGGCTTTCTTGGGCCGTTACATGTCTGTATTCCCGAGTCTGTACCGTTCGTGAGTCATGCGTTGCTTCCTACATGACTCTGAATCGGTGGGTTCTCAAGGAGGAATGCAGGAGGTAATTTAATTTTTCTAGGTATCCGCTTCTATTTCCCCCTAGCATGCCATTTGTGGTACGAACATAACATCAATTATATGGGAGACATGCCAGGGAGCTAGTGGTATCTGGAGAAATAATTCAGAATTCTGAAGAGGCACGAACCAACACGAGGGACAGCCAGGCAGGCCGTAGAGAATAAAGGAGGAGTGAATAAACCGCGTAACAGTAAATGGTAGAACATGTTAAGAAATCTTACACTGAATATTATCCGTGGAAAGCATAGGTCTATCCCCTGCGCGTTTCTCTTCATTTTATAGACTGTTCCTTCTCAATCTTGTGACAGATTGAGGATCTTTCAAAAGGAGCATGTGGACGAGATTGTAAAGTTTAGGGTTGCAGGTAGGATGCAAGTATGTGTGAGTTGGGGGCAAAGGGTACATTTTCCTCTGGATTCGCTACTGCCAATCTTGCATGCACACTTGTAGAAAGCCCTCCTGGGTTATACCTTAGTAAATTCAGTAATAAGTTCAATTGGCGTCGTTGTACATCGCAGTATACGTGCTGACATATGCTTGAAATACTCTTCATATTGACTTCATGATAGGATTGATGGCAGTAGTTGGATAGCATTTCCCTCGGTTGAATGTCAGCACGCAACAGAAAATATGCATAACGTTAGAATGCGGCAGAATGACAGTTCTACAAAGGGACATGATAGACATCACTCATGTGATTCAAGTTGAATAACAACAAGTACAATTAAACCAGTGTTATTAAGTTGTTCAAAGGAAACTGGTAGAGTGGCTCGTTCTCAATACATCAATATCTGACTGAGAAATACAACGAGAAGTTTATGACATGCTTTGGTGCAAATCCAGAGGGAGCCATTTGCGTGATAGGCATGTAGAGCCAGTATCGTACTATGACTCACAACATGAAAGAGCTTTCTTTTAACCAACATAAAATAATATATATTTCATATATATCTCCGTTCTCCTTGAGCAGCGTCTCTATTGAATGTACCTGTGGCATGTAGGCTAGATCATTCTCATTATCTGTTTATCTTAGTCTTAAAAAGATCTTCGGTTGTAGTGTAACGTACCGACTGCAAGTACATTTTTATCGTTTTGCACCCATTTTCTATATTGGATCATAGATCCTTCCGATACGTTCTGATTATATAAACCATTTCGTCTGATAGCAATGCACTAGGAGGGGTCTGTGGGTGGAAAGGAGGTGTTGGTGGGTGTGGGTGGGTGGGGATATCAGGTTCAAGGTATCAGACAGATCTAGGAGAATCGGGTGAAAGAGGAGACTAGAAATCAATGTTTCTGGCTATAGAGTTTGGGACATTAGGCTTCTTCCATTCCTGTTGTTAAGCCCTCGTCTGCTTGAGAACAACAGGAGTTGAACCAGAGAAAAACCCAGACACACGACGCAGTGCTGCCTCAAGGAACTACATGCAGACGTAAGGCTGTACAAAAAGTGATATCTCGATGTTTTAGAATGGTCTGGGAAAGAAGCCAGGTGTCCCGCAATACAAAACAACGCCGGGCAACAATGCAACCCATTCTCATGTATGGTCTCTGGGAGAAGATGGTCTGCGTTTTTGATTGTCACGTTGCGTATGTGGAGATGATCGATCTTCGTTGTATTGAGTGGTAAACCGCAAGCCTAAAAACAAATGTTACAAGGAAGAAGTAAGGCGACGAAAGATCTTATTAAATACTATGACCGAGAAGATTTTGGTGCCTTGTTTACATTAGCAAAGGCCACGTGTCAACAGAGACATTGTCCCATGACGTCATGTCCGCTTTAGCTGTAACGAATTGCATGGTGGGATCTCCCGAGGTTTGAATGGAGGTGTTGGTTGTGTGAAGGGAAGTGGGATGGCACGGGAAGAAGCAAGATAACGTAAGCTCGACGCCCTACCCCCATCCATCTCTGATTCCCCCTGGAGTAATCTCGATCAGTTTGCTATTTCTTTCTTGCTTGGCCAAAATGCGAATTACCATATCACCGCCCCCGAAGGGAAGAAGATAGCCTATTCACTGTGCCAGCCTTGCCTTTTTCTATGCGAAAACCTTTTAAACTATTATCTTGTGTTCCATTTGCATCTTTTTAAGCTGATTGTATTTAGTAAGATATCTGTTGATAAAAACATTGGGGTGTTACACTGCCCCAATTGAAGGTCCCCTAGGAAGTTCCTTTTATGTACAGCGGAAGTTCCCTTAGGCCTCCGTAGGAAGTATAACACTTAACTGGAATTTTTTGATGTCCGTATTGGGGCTAGTTCCTCTTGTAGAAAGTTCGGTTGTTGGTGCACGGGTGCTCGCAGGACAGTAAGAACTCCTGCTGTGAAAAGGTGTTCCTCTAGCATTTTTTCACTGTCCAGCGAGCACCTAAAAGTGATCGGACCTTCTGCCTGAGCATCCGTGGGCCAAGAGTTACACCTCTGCCCTGTCTAGCAACCCACGGAATTTTAGTAGTTTTGTTTTGTCGTCGGGCAGTCGTAGTCCTGAGTGAAATCAAACTATAGTTTGATCTTTGCCGATGGAAGCTCTGACGAAAGTTCTGATGGAGCTTCAATCAGCGCTGTGTAACACCCCATATAGTATTATAGTTAGGAGCTATCAGCTAAATTACCTCTGTGGGAAAATTATATTACAATAAATATACACATTGAATAGAGAACTTTACAGATGGCCACCCGCAATCGTTTCCACGCTAATTGCCTTTATTAGGAAGTCAAATGCTATGTGAAGAAAAAGATTTTCAGCTCAGCAGCTAGAGGTGCATGTGAACTGCTATCACTGGTTGCATATAGACGAAATCGGTGACACCTTGTTTGATGTGTCATTCCGTATTCATTATACCGATTTCAGAACCTCGATAGTTCCAAGTGATACAAATATCCATATTTGACACGCCTAGCTCTGATTATAATATATACGTTACCAGCAATCGATTTTTCAATAGTGCATTGGGGTCTTTGCGTGTTTAAAAGTGGCAATGCAATGCTTCTTCGATTTGTCATTGACGATTTCTGGCCAGATGGTCCTTGAACCAAATGAAGGCATGTTTCATGAATACTTCCGCGGAGTACTAAATTATTTCTCGGACGCCGGATCTTCTAAAGGAAGCCCTCTTCAAACCCCAAAGTAGGACTCACGTTGTGCCCATATGTCTGAGAAAAAACATGGAAAGACGCCTATTTTCTACAAGTAGATCATCTTTCACCACCGGCCTCACTAGCTTACTCATGCATCGCCGAACGCAATGATACAGCATCACAATCAATAGCTCTATCGTGCCTGTCTATCTTGTGAGACTGCGGACATTATAATATGGGCGAAGGCCAGATGATGTTTCATGTAGGCAGCACACAGCAAGTTAAAAATTATCACAGAGCTGGGCATGCTAAATATACTGATATCCTCGAGAGTCATTTTTAGTTTATTCTGGTCTGGCAATCTGTGCAATAGTATTTGTCGAACAGGAGCAACCATTAATAATAGCAATTCTTCACAGATTATTTCTTTGATACAATATCTTTTTAATTGTATGAACCTGTATCAATCATTGCTTTGAAGAAAAGAATGATTCAAAGCGAATATATATAATTATGCTTAGGTATTTTAGTTGCGAATAATGCTTAGAGATGAATAGTTCTTCTAAGCGCATTAAATGTGTATCTTGCTGGAACGATATCTAGTGAACGTGTACATAATTATCAGAAGACATATTTATTTCAAAGCTTGGCAAATGTGGAAACGAAACATCATGCTTTCGGCCTATGTGTGTCAGAGATATGACTGGCGCCATTAAACAGGGGAAAAAGAGAATCTTCCCTGATTCGCCTGCCTAGTTATCAGATACATGCTACTTAGTTGTCTATACGCCTTCATCACGTCATATATGCATGGCAGTTATACCTGCTGACCTCCATCAACATGGGATACAATATTCCTCCCTCCAGGGAAAAAGTTTATGAACAAATTAGGGAAATATAAAAGTTCAAAACAAAATCTGGTATGATGACACCTCTATATTCCACATACCTCTATAGTACTAGGTTTATAGAAGATGAAAAACACATTGATAAAAGTGGGAGACGCTGACGTGTCCAGAGCTAATTAAAACAAGGGGAGCTATTGGAAGCAGACAAGGAGGGTGACAAAAGAGGAGCAAATTCAACAGCGCTGGAGAGACCCAGCATTAACTGAATGATGACTTATTGTATAGAGGCAACACGGCCAGATATCTATAGATATACGCTGGTATGGGTTGTTCGTTTATCAATAGTACAACCCCACCCATCCTACTTTCCGCCTATCTACCAGGCCAAAGTATTATATATGTGCACATACTCCAGTGGCCTTACATAGATCAATGGGTCATTTGGCGTCCTTGCCTTGCAGCATACATTTCCCCTTTGTCTCTATCAATTGGGAGTCAGTATTTCGTCAGCATTGCCTTTACAGAGTTCTCACATGGGTAGACCCTATCTCTGACCTCATGAAGGACACATGTTCCCCATTTTATGCCGTGTACTCCTAAACCGTGGATCGATGGCGGCGAGCGTCTGCTTTGAAAGAGTAGCCAGTCCTTCACCTGTCTGTGTAGCAGGGCTGTTAATATTTCACTGCATTTGATAAAGCACAGCTTGGATGTCGGTTATGTCCTCTTTGTGTGCACTATTAAGTATACCAAGGGAAACAACATTATGCAATCCATAAAAGGGGAGTCCTTGCCGTGGCAAAACAAGCATACAAAAGTCCTGCTTTTATATATTGGTTTACTACGCAGTCCCTGGCATAGAGATGGGATTCCCTCCTGACCCAGGTCACTAACGACGTCCTCGCACTCATCGGGGCATGGTCATTACGCATGAAATAGTAAATTCAATAAATGAGAGAGCCTTTCTATGAATAGGCTTAGTTGAATGATGGAAATATTTCATATTTTATGCCCTGGCGTGTTACTGATGCATCGCCTGGCACTAGTCCTTATTTATAAAGCGTTGGAGTGTAGGGTTTATGGCCTGCACCTGCACTGAGCCAGAAACGGTTCAAGAGTGGTTATGTATGTTGAGGGATGGATAGAATCCAACACAGCTATATCCTTGCATTAGTGAGGCACCTCACTTGGATTGTGGAACAAAGGGATCTTCACATGCCCCCTAAAGGGGGATTTTTGAATACTAAAATGCCAGTGTAGATTTATTCTTGGATCTTCATACAAATATGTCTCCTGTTATTTCTAGATGTCTGCGTGTGTGAGAAACATTGCATGATGCTAAACGTATCTAAAATACATATTTCAGAAGCAAAAGCTAAAACTAAAAGCTAAAAGAATTTGATTGAGTATATTGTTCATTCATCATGACAATAGGAAAGTACGATTTCTGCCCAAAGGCTGGTCTCCCAATTATTGCCCAAAATACGCATAATCAATAATTAAGGGTTCGAAGACACGGTTTCTTCTCGGGCGTGTGCATTGTTTTTTCAATGTCCTTGACCTACGGTCGCAGTCGTAGAAAAAGCCCAATGCACCAGGGCAGACGGAAACCTTTCTTCAAATACTTTTAGAATATGTTTTGTCCATCAAACTTAAATGCAAAGTTTGCATTTTACCCTTATTTAAAGATACTTATTATTATTGGTCGTTGAAAATTTGAATTGATGGAAGTATCTGCCATTTAAATATCTTTGCTCACTCTTTAACAAATGGGATATTTACATACATAAGGGCAATCAGCAGCAAATGAACGTTCTGATTGGTTAAAACCTACCCAGATTGATTGTCATGAGAGGAGCACTCCTCAATGATGTTTCTGATTTGCTGCGGCTCAAATTAGCACAAACAATATTGACAAACACATCTCTTCTTGTGCGCGGCATTCTACTTCATGTATGGAAATGAAACTTTCACATTGGCATTTACTTAGCATGAATGATGTGGGTCCATCGCAATTGTATTGATAAAATCTCAAGGTATGGATTTTGTCCAGAACAGAATTACGACAGGGACGCGGGGATGAGTTGTAGGTTTGTTTGTTGAGGGTTCCGACGTTTCGAGCACATTTGCCAATGTGAATTTTATCAAGGAATTGTTGATAACATCCTTAGTTTTCCTGTTTCATGACACTGGTCACTATTGCTTCTGTAGCACTAACCAATCACATGCAGGTCATCGATCAATTATTAGTGACAGGTATATATATATATATATGGTGTCCAAAAAGCCCGAACATATTAATGAGATATTATATAATTAATTGAGTAACAAGATCTATGTCTACATCGTTGAATTTTATTATGCAGAATTTCATCATAATTATGTATTGACCAATATTTCTGTTAAAACAAGGGATTATATTAAACGTGTGAATACCAATGTCATGATGTTCAGAAGGTATTTCAGTCAAATGATACCTCATTATCATTTTGACATGCTCAAATCAAACCTCAAACCTCAATCAAAACCTCGAATGCCCAATTACAGTGCAAAAACAAAGGCTTCCAAAACTCTTCCTTCTAATGCAATACCAACATCATAGATGACACTTGCATTATTAGTCTACAAATCAATAGTGTAATCTCTGAAATAGGTCAGCATGAATGGTCTACGTAATGACGCCACACCGGTAATCGATGGGCGTAAACCTGTGCCTAATCACACAATGTATACAATCGCCATGTGCTGGTCAACCACTAATAAGTCTCGTCTCACAATAACACCATTTGCTTTCCTGTTACAAGAAAGCCATTACAAGATCCTAATTGTTGCTTTCTTAACTCAATTATTGACCACAATGACGAGGTAATCTTACCTTGCTCTGTTTACAGAGTCCACACCATGGCGTTAACAACCTGCTGACGTATGGCCAATTTCAGTATATATCACGATTCCTCCTTTGAAACAGTGGAAGTTCCTTCCATTGTATTCAATCTTTATTATTCATAAAATGGTATTTCCATATTCGTACCCATTATTCAAGAGAGAAGAAATATGGAGTTAGAATGTAAGGACCATAACATGCTCTCTCGGTTAGGGTCTGGGTCCATCAATCTGGAAATCATGCCACAGCTAACGCATGTTATTGTTAGCATAGATATTTTCATCGGATAGCATCCGTGCACCCAACGCAGTCATAATATTATATTGTGCTCCAGGCTAAATGGTGTTACGAGTAACGGTTAATGTTGATCCTCGACTGTTTTTGGTGTTTGTTGCTGAGCCTACGGGAAAAGAGAATAATATCCATTCTGGAATGGAACTATCCATTCCTATACTTTTAGGGGAAACCCCTTTTGCAACCAACTTTTGACACAAAGATTGCAAGATTTTGACACAAAGTAACTTAATTGATTAAATATATCAATCAAGTTAACAGTTTCTGTAGAAATCCTAGATTCTGGATATTTTTGGTAGAGTTAAGATTAAAATAGTGTACCAATGTGGGAAATACAGAACTGAAACACTAGTCTGCCCCTCTATACTATGAACATGTATACACCAATGTATCGTTAATACCTCCCTAATGACATCTTTACCTAAGTGGTGTTGGAGTTTACTTTGCGGATATAAAGAAGCCTCTACAAACAGGATTACAGCCCAAGCTTGGTTTATGGATTGCACTGCAAACATAGTTGACAGTTATACATGGTCCGTATTGCAAACACTGGTCACCCAAGGGGCGTATTTTCCATGGATAGCAGAGTCAAGAGTGGCAGTTGTACCCTAGTGGAAACACAGAAGATCTTTTTCGTATTCAGTGTGAGGCCTGGCAGATGTGGGCTACATAAGAAATACCAAGTAGGGATGGGCCAGCTACCATGGGTGGGTGCTGTATTCAATCCTATATATAGCCGATAGTGTGTTTGTATGAAATGTTGATGTCGTACGGACTATAATACGTAGCCATCTTTTGCAGATATGTATGCTGCTTGTGACCTCCTTCAATCTAAAAATAGATAAATTATTGAACACACGTTCTCTTATTTTGTCTTGATATTTTCGATAGTTTAAAGATAAATGTAGTACACTTCCACAACGTGTGAGAATTACTGATGATATGAAACCAAATAATTTAAGATATCAAGGAGCTTTTGATGATAGGTCAAACTTGAGTTTGACTTATCAGCCTTGATTTGTGGCAGGTCTGCATTCTTTCATATTTATAAAAACATATGTATAAATACAAATTTAGGGCAACAGCAATGAAGAAAGACCTAGCTAGCTATGTAGCGTTGAACAATCTGTTGGAAGCACCCATTTTTCCTAAAGAAAAACTATGTGAAATCAACTTGAATCTTGTCTGGCTTCTGACGCCACATGGGTATCGAATGTACCAAATGACTCTAATCAGAACTGTAAGCGAGCGTCAGATCGTCAGTGATCATCTCAAAGTTCAATATTTGTCCATCTGCCTCTATACCATCTGAGAATCAATAGCCATCGCACCCCGATTGCCCTTAATGAGTGTCAAGTCCTTGGGTTATTCAGGGGGGCCTATCTAAGGTATACTCTGTTGGTGTTTCAGCTCATGATGAATGACCAGTCCCACTGTGGATCAGCTAGAATTTAGAATCGCTCTTTCCATAGGGAAAGAGGAGAGCAGCAGACTGTTGCCTGCAATCTCTACCTCCAATTCATCTTAATCAGCTGTCATGTGTCATTGCAGGTTGCTTCTCTTCTCGGTATCCCGGTAGCCACCAATGACCCTTAAATAACGATCCCAGCAGCTATCGTTAACCTGAAAATCTGCATTAAAGGCGGGGAGATATATTGATAGCCTAACATAGATCTACGCCTATAGATATATATATATCGCTGCCCCACATAGGGATTGAGGGCTTGCCGGTGCATAAGAACAGCTCAATCAATATTATGCAATACCAATAATGGATGAAGTACTAATTTATGATACTTGATAATGTTAATCTACTTCTTCATCAACAGTTGTGTGAGAATTGTATCGTGGGTGTCGATTAGAAGTCCATGAGTGGGCCCATCATTTTATCTTTCATTGATAAATTTTTACTTCCATCAGTCAATGGCTGAAAAGGGGGAGATTCAGCAAAGTACATTGCATCTATCTAGTTCAAACGATTTAAATCATCTTGGGCGATGCTGAGCACAGCAGTTTAACACCTGATAATATCCCATTTTGAATCAGTGACAATGTTGCTTGAATTATTGTCATTCCTATACTGTATTTTGATAGATGACTATTGTTCTTTTTTCTGGGAAGCCTAGCTCGATATATTTTCCCTCCAGAAATAGTGCCTGCAAGTCATTGGTGTATTCTATGGTTTCCTGACCACACAAAACACATGCCTTGCGGGTTGGTGTAAAACTCCAGCGCCTAGAAGTGTGGTATTGCATGTGACTATTGGCTTATTGATGCAGAGGGCCCCGCTAAACACACTCCATATTGCACTGCGATGAATTCCTCCGAACCAGAGACACATTTCCATGGAGGGGAATGACAGTGAATGAGAAGTGCTGGTCATAGCCATATTGATCTTCTATACCAAAGAATGAATAGAAATTCAACAGTGAAGATATGTGAACATCGGAAAGTACAGAAAAGCCACAGATTGTATTGCAAACAGTACTATATTTTGAACTTAGAATATCGAATAATGCCTTATTAAAGAATTACATGTATATATTCAGTATTTCATAAACCTTCATAATTCTGTCTTATTAACAAGTTCCAAGGACTGATTTACTTGAAAAGAGATTTACCGATGAAAAATAGTGTCGATGTTAACTCATCATTTGAATGACTTCAGTTGCCTGTTGGTTTCAACGTATCGGAATAACATGGATTTGCCATGAAGGTCATATCTTATGATCCATGCAAAATCATTGATACTTAATGCAGCTCGACGATTGACTATCCGAATTGACATTCGATTATACTCGAAACCGTAACTGGCAATTCTAACAGGTAGAATCGGCATTACAGAGGTTTGTAAAGTGATCGGAACATGATACTATAGCGTTGCTAGCCCATCGATAGCCATATGTTCATGCATAATGTGCATATTTGCATGCTCGCGACCGGCCAGCCTGAGGAAAGCAAGATAAATGGATTTTAGACATGCATAGATGCCTAAGAAGCACCGTTCGTAGAGCTGCCGTTCCTTAAAACCATATGGGTATTGTCTGGGGACACTCAATCTTAAGCATATTAGAACATGATTGATCCGATCTTATCTTAATCATCATAATACTTTTCTGCTGCTTTCGGAGATAAATACACACTCTTGAACGTTATAGATGAAATATTTTACAATTATCCTTTCCATCAAAGGAGAACTCGTCGATACATCATACATATTAAAACATTCATGAGTAAATCATGGAAGTGAGTCCATAGGGTTCTTTAACATTGCAACAAGTATACCGGCGACAATGACAACGCCAATTGTTCTATAAAGCAATTGTCTGGGCATATTTCCGCATAATTCTACTTGGCAAATCAATTGTAGAATCTTATCAGCGAATTCAGCTGACTTTGCGTTACAAGCCCTACAGCGATCAAAAATCATATTCTCCTTTATGGGAGCTTTAGACAGGAAATCCATGTTGCCTTGATATTTCAATATCGCGCGATGTCAGTGTATGTAATCTATTCTGCTCCACTAGTATGTTCGTGACTGACTGAGGTGCTTAGAAGTCGAAAGATCAATGCCCTCTACGTCCAGGCAACTGTGCCTCTAAAATCATTTCTTGAGGGGAGGTAAGCAGACTATTCAGGTGCTCGGTCCTACTTGCAAGTGCTTCACTAATGGAATAATTAGTATACAGTTATAAAATGTCCCCTATCACGAACTTTGCACCTCATATAATAGGAACTTAGTATTCTAGCCTGTGCTTCATTCATTCTTTAGTTCATTCATTCATGCGGAGGTCATTATGCTGAGGCTAATCGGTCACCTAGACCCGATAAAATTCGCATCAAGAAACTATATCACCTCTAGCCAGCTACCATGCACCTTCCCAGATTTGAATGGTATAGATTGCTAAGCATGCTGATCAATATGATCTGGTGAGCTGATGTAGATACGTGCATTAAGCTATTTTATTCAGATTATGCGGCATAATATATTGAGAACTACGGACGTCACAATTGCTGAGAGAAGTTTTTCAATTAAAAGTTAATAAGTAAGCAAGCAATTGGAAATAAGCCAATGGTTTCCCCGTGCATTATCCATTTATTTCCCCAGATGCAAAGTCAATCAGAAGAATGAATGACAAGGTTGAATTTGTATGTGTTTGCCAACAGACGTATTTCCTGCGGGTGAGGAAATATAAAGGACGTCATTGGATAGGGCAAAACTACAGTTTGATGGATGTCGGGGTGAGAAGAGGAAGGCGTGGGAAAGATTATACTTCATGATCCATCACTGTCTGACCATACTTGACGTGACAAGACGATCGTATGAGGAATTAATACACCAATATTCCAATCGCTTCAGGATTGTCATGAGAATAATTTCACCGTGCAATCATTCTCCTCCTCTTCTGCTTAATACTATGGATGGCATGGGTTTTACATTTTTAATTCCGTGATTTCCGTATACAATAGCTTTTAAATCCATTGCCAAATTTATTATTTTATAAGGCATTAGGTTTTAAAACTACGAATATGTTTCCATCGTCCTCGGAGTAATTTCACCTACATCTCTCATGAATTTGAAATACGGTTTTTATTCTCAAAATGCGCCAAATGATTCAAAGCGATGGATATCAACATGCTATCACGTGATTGGAACATACATGCTAAAATGTGAATTTGTATCCATTAAAGTGTCGATCCAATCTCTTCAAATTGAGCACAATAGGCGATGACTGACAAAATGCCTCGCCTCGCTAATAAATAATTGAACTCAATATTCGGATTTTGCGGAAATTTCTTGTAAACCGAATTCCGGAACAAAACATACCCGAGGTGAATGCAAAGCACGTCGTGTGCATTTGTCGTGTCATATTTAAGTATCGCTTCGACGGTTTTTTTTATGGGGTGTAGTGTTTTAGAGGCCATCGTGTGGTGATTGAAATCGTGCACCACCGCCGAGGAAGGACACGTTCGTCCATAAATCAGTAACCCTGCACTGGCAAGTTTGGGCAGAAGCCTGGTAAACTATCCTGGTGGTCTTCATTATAGCGCGGATGAAATAGCACCGCATAGAACCACTTGCTGTTGAAAAGTCCTTTTTATATTCTAAATAACATCCATTATTTCCACTATATTAAAGAGTGAAAAGGAGGTTTATTCAACTTTGCTCCGTACTTTTCCTTCACCGGTTGAAGTGTAAAAAAGAGATATCGATGCTTCGGACGTATTGCGAAAGCCAATTCCATGCGCGATGGGTGCCTTCAGCGGGGATTTCAGGTGCTGGTCGGTTTGTGCTGCAGGAAGCATCCTCAACAATTCATTGCCTTTACAATCTCTGTCATTTTGCCATTAAATCCTCCTTACCAAGGGATAAAGACATCCCATTCGCGTCTTATTTGTAATGAAAAGTTGACATCTATTGATGTGATCCCATTTGTGTTATGTCTTAATATTGTGGATTAATCGAAATTATTATGGATGTATCGGAAGCAAGGGGATTTCCGAGCACTATGAAGGGGATATAGTTTTAAGCTCATGCCTCTTTTTTTGAAGATAGAATGATCTCTAAATTGTTCCCTAGAGTACAATATATGGATATTAAAGCGGAGCCATAATATGACCGCTCCTTTTATCTAGCAGTCAGGGTCTTTGTTTGAGAGACGGAAGACTCTGTTTCCTCCTTGATATGGGCAATAATATCCACGCACATCTATCATACCTTTGACAGAGATGATTCTATAAGAAACCCTTCAGACCGGGCATTCCTTTGAAAAGAACGATGCATTTATCTCTGAAGGGGTATTCGGAAGGGTAGCATTGCTGTATATATGAGCATTCAAATATTGAATACTATAATTCAATTACACTTTTTATTTCAACTCATACATAGTCCATGATCTGCTTATACAAGGGCTGTATACATATAAAGTTCAAACGAAATGACATCTGTATTACTAAAATTCTATTCTATTATTCTCGTCAATTTGATCTTCTGACAATATCATTCCAATTCGTTTGCTGCAGGATTCCCCTCCATCAGGTTACTATGTTCAAGGTTTAAATAATATACATGAATGAAGCGGTTGCTTGTTCGACTAATATCGTGTATTGATCTTACTACTATGTGCTACGGTGTTGAGGTAATATTTGAAATCGTTCAACATCTCATAAATTAAAGCTACGGATTTATGTAAAATCAATTGAAACAAAGTGGCATTTCACTTTTACTACAGGAAGTAAACACTGGGGTGAAAGTTGCGATCTAGGGGAATTTGTCATGCATTCTCGATATAATATGTATCACACATTTAAAAAAAAAATACTCGGCATCTTCCGACGTTAAAGGTAGTATTCTTCTTTGGGTACATTGCACTATATACGATTGTGTGGTAAACCACTCTTTTCGTAACTTGCATTGCACTATATACGATCATTTTCTGAGACTTGTCTGAGAGAACTTTGAGAGACCTCTTACCTCGCTCAAATGCATGAGTTTCATTGCAACAACCCTCGTATCATAAAGCCCTCGAAGTCGTAACTTTAAGAGGATGTTACAAGGCCTATATAAGACACGATCTTATCGCGTATAGTGCAATGCACCCTTTGTGTGGTAGTTCTGAAAGGTTTATGCATGGGAGGGGGGGCTATATTTGACAGTTTTATCAACTTTATCAAATGCTACTCGGAATTGCTTTTTTCAGTCCCCGATCTTAACACCACCCATGGGACAACCAGCACTAGATCGGATTGTGTTAATAATCAACCAGAGCATGTTAAGTATGATTGGAAGCGAGTTCAACTGTTACCGACATATTTCTATGGTGATACCAAATTGTATTAGTTGTTATGGACAGGAACAACAAAGTGGAACTGGCCAGAACACGCCAGACCAGCGTATTTCTTTTCCAGAGGTTGTTGTTGTTGTGCAGGTTCTGTAAATGGAGAGGGGTGGCGGGGTTCAATGTCCTATTGATTTGGTTTGAACCTGAATGTTGACTTCAAATCTACCACCCTTTATTATTTTTTTATACCATTAGAAGAACATGCGGAAATCTAGTCTTAATAATACTTGATTTTCCAAAATACACCCATCGTATGAAGTCTGCAAAGTGAATATGACAATGCGGCTGATTTTAATATTCCTATATATATATGTGTGTTTCTTGTATTTCTCTTTGTATTCAAAACCTCAATCGGTGCGAGAAAGAAAACAATAATTTATACATAGGCTACCTATATATGAAAATTGGCAGGTTCCTCGATTACCAGTAAGTTTCACACATTATATAATATTTCTCCTTGAAATTTCATCTCGCGTTCGCCTTTAGAAAGCAAATCTCTGTGTTCTTTTTCTCATGAGAGAGGAGTACACCCAAATTAAATCTACGGAAATTACAAAGACATTTACAGAAAATGCGTCCGCTCTTGTGTAGCCATCATTGCATAACAAAAAGAAAGAAATACTCGCAACAACTGATCTAACTACCTCTAGAAGAGGCATAGGTATGACTGTTCCTGCTGTGGTTGACATGTAGTGTACTATCTAAAATCTAGATGAAACCAAATGATTATTTATCTTCTATTATAACTTTACGGCATAAATAAAGGTTTGTGTTACAAAGACTGTCCCTACAACACCAAACTAATGCATTTGTATTATTTCAATTTTATCTCATTTTAACTTATCCCATCCACCATATCTAACAAACTCTGTTTTTTTATTATCAAACTAACCTCACATTGATGTAGCGCCCAGGATCGGGGTAAAAATCAGGCAATTTGTGCTGAACCCCGACAACAGAGATGGGAAATGCCACTCAAATTGTTATTTCCTGGTTAAATCAAATATTAAAAATAAAGATAAAAAAAGATTACATGACTGTAGAAGACAAAACGTATGTAAGCCTGTGGGCATCATGCCATACACGGTAAACATGTTGGACTAGGTTTGCGGGTACCATTCTCCAATTGATGAAAGAAAAATTGAATATTGATAGGCTGCACAAATTGGTATCCCTACCTCACAGCGAGTCGGGTGGTTTATAAGGGGCGTGCTGCCCCATGAGCCCTATTAGCGCCTAGCCAAGAGGAGTCTTGAGTAAGAATGAATAGTACAGAGATGAGAGTCTGTGTGTTAGAATCAATATAGTAATGGGCCAGGAGCTCCTAAAGCAACTCGAGCCAGGCTGGAAAGCCACCTGCCTCCTTGCAAAAGCCAATCATACCGTGTGAGCCGTATGCTTGCAGGTGGGACCACTCTTGTAGCTAGTGTTTTCTGATGGATCATGGTGGAACAAATTTGTTGGCAGCAGCTTTGATTCCCCTCATGAAAACATTCATATCGAGAGATTTTTCTAAATACAATTTTGGGCGTTCTATATAATATAGTTTACATCGGGAAATAAAGTTAAGACAAAATGGATGTTTTGTATAAAAGATTTTTTCGTCAAATTGACCTCTGCTGAGAAATATAATATAATATTTATGCAAAAATGTACCATTGCATGTACGTACATACATTGTGGAAAGAGATATGCAGAGAAAGCCCTTTCTACAGGAGTTATGATTATCAACTGACTTTCGATATACTGAATGAGGATTGGTACTAATCACAATCTGCACATTTAAAACAAGTGGTCATCTACAATGCCCTAATCGTAAACTAGAAATCTCAATGAATGTACAGCATTGTTCTTGGTCGGTCGGTGTGAGGTAGGATGAAAACACAGCAGGATTTTAACACTGCTGATCTTCTCTTCCTTTAAATTCCTCCTTCTTCGAATTGATATCTAAATTATTTCTCATCCTATAAGGGCTGTCTCTTTTGTTTTACATTCACTCTCCTACATTTGGGACAACACATCAATAATTCTGGGGATTTGTCGCCCTTAATTCTTTTTCAGTGCCAGTCCTGTCGGCCTTAGTCTTTACAATAAAACTCACAGTCGTCCAACACCTCTCAGACCCAGCTACCCAGCGTTTCTCAACACTTTCTTGTTCTTATCAATCCACTCATGTCGGTGGACTGCATTAATTTGGAACCTGTAGACTGGGAAATGAATGCTTTTTCTTCTTTTTACATTCTTTGATCCTTCTCCAAATGGTGATCTTCTTATATCTCTTGGCAATTTGTCTGGCATCGGTTAAGTGACGGATCATGTATTAGCAGGGACATTTTCCCTATAAATGATAGGAATCCGTATAAAAGGACAACAGAAACAAAAACTTATGCACAACATCCCTACATGGGTGTTGGGAAAAAGCGTATCGAACATAAAATAGCATAACTGAAATGAAAATGAACAGCAGTTGGAAGAATGTGTAGCATATTTGATCTATATCCAGGACGAGGTCATTTTAATTGACATGCATCGCAAAGAGAGAAAAACCCAACATTTTCACATTCTATCCCAGCGTCTAGGAGTGCTAGTACCACCCATTGAATAATTCCAACGATAATAACGGTGGGGAGGGAGATAATCCAATGTATGTTCAAGATATTTTTGTACCGCGCCGCCACCGATAATTCTGAGAATATGGAGGGATAATTGATAAAGACAACATAGCCGTACATCAGGGTATGATGAATAACCGGGCTCTGAAGAGGCTTAGCGTCTAGGCCTTACATCATATCGATCAGAATCTGTCTATATTAGTACTAAGGTGAATCATTAGAAGGACCGCCTACGCCTGATTTCCGATCGTAAGCAATTTGAGCAAGTGAGTCAGGTTATATTGGCCGACCGTTGGGAACGCTGCTATCCTAATCATATATCCCCATGGGTCATGTAAACCAGACCCTTTAATGGCTTATTGATTTTGAAAATGACTCTAGTAATGCAAATTGCACTGGAGCACGCGCAGTTAAACTTGAATACTCCCCAAGATCTTCATTGGGAGCAATTAATTGGTGATGTCTTAGACACTCTGCTGAATGCTTGCATTAATTGACATCACTCCTTGACCATCGAATCTATCCATTGATATACCATTTAGGATATATTTGAGTCTTTTATTCATTCCTTGATAAAATGAAAAGTATCACAGTATGTGAAATTTTCGGTCGATAAAAACCTATTTAAAAACTAGTATGCCATTCATGTACATTTAAAGGAAGCCCATATTATTATCATGTTGATAAATCTTTTTAATTTATACATATGAACGCTTTGTGGAATTCAACGGTCAGTTTGGGATGTAGATATGCAGAATTTAGTTGACAAACGGTCATCTTACTCTATAGTTATGTGTTTTTTTAAAACAGATTTTCTATTCAGGTTGTAGTTACATTCACAAAACACTCTCATTCCGGAGAATGGTTTTCTTTGCGTCCCGACCATATAAGGTTAACAGACCAAATTAAGTGAGTGTTTAATGAGTGTTTAAAGGTGGAACACACAGATTAGATTAACGATTTATACATTAATTTTGTTGTTATTTTTGAAAAATACGAAGTAGTTATATAAAAGGGAAAATGCGGGAAAAGAATTGATAAGCACAATACATATTACGAATGCTGTTTAGATGATGGATGAGTACGGAAATAATGGGAATGATAAATGATGGATATACAGGCTTTCATTATTGACACAGAACTATGTGAGTGGGTGTTGCCGCATATATGTATACATACCTTTATATACGTTCAATGACATGAAAGAGAAAATAATACAGTGAATTAGTTAACGGTTTATATTTATTTTTATAGGAGGGTGTGTCAAAATATCAATTAAGCATCTCTATTTTGACTATATTATAGCTGCTCATACTCATACACTAATCTTTCTATTTAGGATTAGTACATGTTTTGATGGATAGAGGTATATTCATAACTAGGAAAGTACAGAAGGATTATCAGCACCAAGCTTTATGGCGTATGAATGGATCATTTATTCATGAATCGTACCAGTCAGCGTGAATTAATCTATTTGGTAATATTCTTCAGGGACAAATAATACAGTATTATTACATTACTGACATACAGTGTGTTCAGTACAATTAGAAGACCACCGGAATGTTGTGTTTGATCAGGAATAGAAGGGCCCTTCCCCATTGCATTGTCTGCCTTTTCCCCAGGGAAGAAATCAAATTACATCATCGTATAAGAGAAATACATATTTCATCGCCTATTCTGAAGGCATTCAATCAATCCCTTATCACTAAAGCTCCACAGGGGAGTGATGCTCTCTGTGAGGTAATTGTGATGAACATAAATTCCCCTCGTGACGAATATATATATATAGAGAGAGAATACTACACGGCACCGAATCACCTCGGGAGAATGGCTGAAAACGTGCAGACCAATAGGAGCAATCATTCTGCTGTTTACTCTCTAATTATTTGTACGGGAGATGCCCAAATAGGGCCTTTTGTCCCATTCATCGGATCTGATAGATAAATAGATCATTTTCTACGAGATGGGAGTACCCGGAAAAGATGCATTGATTCTCATGGTTCATCAAGATGTGCGAGCTTCAATTTACCGCGGCCATGTCCTGAACGTGACTTGGCGAGAAACGCCGTGAGCTTGTGTGTACCTGTGAAATTATTCTCTCGAAGTAAAAATCGAGAAATGAGAGAGTCTGCACACAATCTGTCCAGCCACTGCAAATAATGGGATCCACACAATGGATGCCAACCTCCACCAAACCTTTGTTGTGTTGGCAACTATCAAGACAATATCACAGTCTGGGGCACGTATGATTGCCCCAGCCATGAATAACTCAAGCCTGAATTGATACATGTGTAGCAGCTAACAAAAACCTTGTACTGAGTAGAAAGTGAAGATTTCTTTTTATCTCAGGGAATAGATCTATGAGGCTTTCTAAAGTTTAATTGCAAACGTGAATCCTTGCTTTAAGGGCTGCCTGAAAACAAATGTACAGTGGGTGTTATTTATGGCAGGGTCATATCACTGGTGGTGCAGAACATTCCAGAAAAGCTAAACCTTTCGTCCCAGATGTACCTACCTCCCCTGATCAATCTATCAAAGAGATTTAGGGTGATGTTCAGGGGAGCTTTACCGTTGTTGGGGAGGACAAAACATGACGTATAGTTAAATAAGGACATGGTAAAGTGTGATGAACAAGGTACCTTGTTGGACAGATTCTACATCAAGTGAGGCTTTGTTCTTTTTCGCCCAAGAGACAGCTCTCATTCACTGCGCGACTCTTCATCCATTTTGCCTTTCCGATGGTTCCCTGCACATAAAACACTCCCAGATCTTGACATACTCCTAATCTTTATCTAGCGAGTAAAATGCACCGTGTTGCTTGCACCGCAACATTAGCAGGCATGGTCGTATTTTAGCAGGAGAATATCATTCGCGTGTGATTTTATCTTACAACCAGAAATCCTATTTCATATTGACCACTGGGGGGAATTAAGTATAATTATGAAGATCTCTATCTGTATTGTGCATCCCAGAGAGCATTTCTCTTAAAGAAATTGTTAAATAAATATCCTTTAATAATAGGATGAAAATAGTCAGGTAGATTGGTGCAAAAGATTTGATAGAATTAAAGCATGAAATTTGGTATGACGATAGATTTTGCTATGCTAAAAATGTTTTCTTGATTTCTGTTGCCATGGAAAAAAATTCCGGTGAAATATCACCCACCCCCTGGAAATAGATTTCTTTAAAAAATATATAATAAATTTAAACATGCGATTTTGTTCTCCTGCGCATGCAAGTTGCAGGCATTGGATCTCGCCTATTTTTAACTGTGTAATTTAAGTCAATGTTCCTCCCACAGTCTTATGCTTATATTATATTATCAGGGAGGTGTAATATGATTTTTTGTATATTATGCAAAAATGTCATTCTAATGTTTCGTATTTCATCTTGCAGGTATGTTGCTACCACGCGGTTATGGCCCAACTTTCAGTTCTCCCATACGGTAATGTCTGAAGTATTCTCTCATTATACCATCTAATCTCGTTGAATGAATGAAGCTGCATAACTTTCTTTTGTGGTGGGTATCGAGCTTCTCCCATCAAGCCGAGCGTAAACTTAAAAGATATGAAAGGTGTCATACTTTATCGACGTCTGAGCCCCACTTCAAATAGACTCGTCTTTTGTGAAGTCTTCCATAAATGATGGGTTTCTTGGATGAATGATCTTAACCAGATTTGCATTTTTTTCTATAATATATTTTGCTATTGTCCTTGTCTCCGTGGCCCGTGAATCAAAGCATTGTGGCAGACATTGTTCTTTCATGGAAGAAGATACTGCGGAGCATATCGAATGTCTGTCATACTAGATATGTGATGTGCTACAGAAAAATGAGTTACAAGTTGCAAAAATTGGGTTTTGAGATATGCTCATATTTGAAAAGGTGAGATCAAGAGGATTCCAATGATGGCAAACATTCGAACATTTAATCAGTATTTCTAAATATATATTAAATTTCATATTTTTATTTTTGATAAAAATGTTTGCACTATTTCTGGGTGTACCATTACTAGTAAAGTAGCTAAATATACTCTATAGACCTTAAGAATGCATGAATATATTTAATATTCAATTTTGCGACTTGTGACTCATTTTCCTGTAACGCATCACATAAAGGTATTGGACTATAAAATACTCAGGCTGTCCTGAAAATATTCATGCTACAT
This sequence comes from Sthenelais limicola, assembly GCA_942159475.1. Lineage (NCBI taxonomy): Eukaryota > Metazoa > Annelida > Polychaeta > Phyllodocida > Sigalionidae > Sthenelais > Sthenelais limicola. The sequence continues at coordinate 30,496,750 of OW804094.1, read as the reverse complement.
GTATTGAAATGTTCGTAGACCTGAATAAAATATTTTCTAAATCTAAAATCTAAATCTATGGCAGTTTTCAGTGAAATTTTAGTCAGCTTATCATTAGACTCATTGTATAATCTAATATAAGGATATATTCCTTCTTGAATTCCTTTCCGCCTTTCATATTACCAAAAGCTAACATATCCTCATGAGATTTATGGGCATAGCAAATGGAGCTTGAGTACTGGGAATACAGATTGAGGCAATATTATTCAAGCGTCAGCACTGCTCTGCCATACACCATACCCATCTCCATATTTCACAAATAAATGATGTCAAGCAGATTTCTATATATGCTGTATGAATGGATTCTACAGGGCTAAATAATGTTAATGACTTCAGATAATGTTTCGAAACTCTAGAAACTGATGTTTCGAAATCTATCGCTGTCTATTTTGCGCTGTTGATTAAAGATTAGATCTATATACTAGGTTGTGTATAGAAATATCAAACGAAAACTATGCCAAGTCAGCGGGTGAACTTCAATAATATAATATATTATTATGTGTGTAATTAGGCTATTGATCATATCACGTGAGAAATATAATGGAACCTGCGTTAAATCACTTTCTTTATCACTGTGCTGAGTAGCATATAATATATTGACATCTAGTTCTGAGCTCCCATGTGGATATATGGTGAATACCGCCTCCAGGACTTACTTGCAAAGCGAGTGAATATGCATCATCATGAGTACAGGGTTGGTCCAACAATTCTCCACAATGTCTAACATGGGAATTCAGTGATTCGTTCATTAAATGATCCGAAGCATTGGTACCAGACGCAAGCATCTCATTTAATTCCAATTGAGTGTAATAATTGACGTCGTCTTGGTAACGATTCCTAGAAGGAAATGAACAGCAATTCGTGGGCACGTTTCGGGGCACCAGACGCTTACATGATTAGAGCGTGATGACGCGTAGCTCCATCTCGACAACTGGTCCGTTCATGCCTCAACCATTTTCTGCTAGACAATTTACAATACATGACACGAAGGCTTAGTATACAACGCAATCGAATGAGAAAAGGCAATGGAATGGGGCTGATGTAAACTATATTTGCTTATGAAAAGCAACGGATGGTTATATCTGGTATACATGCCCGTAAATCATCCATTGGAATCGTTCTCAAATACTGACATTGGTAACCGAACAAACAATTGAAATCTAATCATGAATATAGAAATAGATTAATATGTATGAAATGAATGATATGTTAATCGTATTTGCGTATACTCTGATAATCATCATAACAATATTGGCAATATAAGAGTAGGACGAATGCGGAACCCACTCGAAATCAGCTGTAATCCTTAATTGTCGTTCAGAACAACTGCTCAAACAAAGTGGCCCTCTCATTTTGCCAGTTGCTCGGGGGAATGCGTGCTTCGGTGGGTCCTAATGAAATCAGAATGGTAGTCCGACTGAGCCTTTTGCTTGGGGCTTCTGATAACAGTCTCCTTATCTTAATCGATATCATCCCTTAACAGATGGGAACGGAGCTGTGGGTAGAAACGAAAGTTCTGGACCAATGTCAGAGCAAAATCGGCGAGACATTGGCTCTGGCCACGCTCGCCACCGATACGCCATTGCCTTCTCCCCAGACGGTTTGGCAGCCAATTTCTACGGCCGATGAACAATTGATCTCGTGGGAGAGGTTCCCTGAAACAATATTCCATCCAAACACGGCCGGTTCTGATTGAAAAAAAGTTTGTCACGAGTTGTCCATGTTCTCCGCTGTCCTTCTATTGCTGGTACTGTGGGCCCCGATGCTCTCCGCTGGGAAGCTTCACTGACTCTCACCAGGATCATTGTAAAAAGGCTGGCAAGTCAGATTGAGATCGGCCGACCAGTAGATTCAGTAGTAGTACTAATACTGTAAAGACAAAAACTACCAGGCTTCGCTCTCAATCGCAATTGCTGCGTATTTTCGCAAGACAAATTCGATATCTTTGAAGGGATAGAAAATCTTTTCTAGGGTTTTATTATCTTTCTACACCATTGGTTCCAAAAGGCAGTAACAATGTGGAATAAATTTCATTCCAAATTGGTTTTACTGTCCTCTCAAGCTTAAATAATGGGCAGTCTCCAGAGCATCGTTTTCCGGATTGGAGAAATAATTCTATCTATATCTCGATCACTGTCAGTTGGGATTTAAAGCCACTTTGTAATTTTAATTGGCAGAATATTATTTTTATCTCCAACTTAACATTATATTTCCCGGGACATAATAATACATCTTGGTATGTGATAATGAAAGGAGCACTAGCCCATAGTGTTTCTATTTATATCAGTTACATAATCTGAACCTATGTAGCGGACATAGTAATCCTAATACCCAAAAGTATAATCTCGATCTCAATGTAATTTATTTATCATATCAAACATTTTCATTGTACTGTAGGTTATCGAATTAAGACTTTAACATTAAAATACACCAATAACATTGCGATTGTTAGTAATCCCTATTACCCCATGCTTAAAAACATAACTTATTCATACGAAACATCCGTTCTACGTTCTAGGCGGTTTCTTCAATGAACCTTTTGCGCGGTTCTTTATCATTAATCAAGTTACTTCAGGAAACCTATTCCGCCAAATTAACTTTCTTTTTTAAAAAGTACATGGTGCAGAGTTTAAGTTGGGACCATCATGACATGTCTAGGTCTCCCAAACAAAAACCTCCCTTTGCTAAGTGCGTTGTTTTTTCTCCCAACTTTGTGTTGATAGTAATAATGTATGAGAACAACTTCGAGGGTTCCTCATACGAGAGCGCCTACAACACTGGCATGGGAACTGGGAGCTTAATACAGTATTCTCCACATGTTTCACTAAGTGATGAATAGATCCTATAGCAAGCCTCTGTGACCCTCTAATCGTATTATGAACCTCTTACAAATGGTCTCTGTTTATCGCCTTACTTTGATGGGGCTTGTCTTGTCTGGAGGTCTGGCAGGAGGGCTAGCTGTAAGATTAGACCAACATACTTCCCACTCTTTTGTATTGGAAGTGAGTGGCTGTACAGTCTTTAAGGGGCCTGTCTCACTACAACCAACATGTTGAGTATTGTCGTTGGGATCTCTGCAGCAGTTCTGATATAATGGCCCAAAAATGCCATAGTGCTTATCTATTTACTTGAATGCTTTCTGTAATTACATGAGTATATTGGAATTTCTAATGACAAATCTTTTTAGCATGTCAGAATATGGAGGTATATCATTCCAATAGTCTACTAGTAAAAGGTCTGAACGGATTAAAGTAATTGATATTTTTGTATTCATTGGCTATTTAAACCTATCCCCAAGGGATAAATTGACTCAAAGCCATGTAACAAGTAACCAAAACAAACAGTTATACATAAAGTCGTCAAACAATGGTTTGTATAATTCATAATGTCAATAGTTTTTGTTGCCTTTTGCAGATATACATGTATACTATAAAACAAATCGATCATAAGGGGTTTCTCGCTTGTAATGGATTCGTATGTAGTGAAACTTGCATTGGGGTCTCTGCACATTGCAACCTTAGTCCGATCGATAAAAATTAAATCAATTGAGAGAGTCACCAAAGGACCAGCAACAGCCCCTTCTAGAGAAGTTGGCCTGAGGGATAGGAAGGTTGCGATCCTGACGGGCATTCAGGACACCGGTGTCTATTTAGCAAGAGGCAGAGTGGACCAATAGAATACGAACATATGAGCACCTCTCAGATACTATCATTACAGGATTTAACGGAGACGATTTCTAGAAATTTGTTATTTATATCAATGGATTTAAATTTGTGCCCAGACTGCTTGATCTGCGGGCTGGTATTCGTTCCCAATACAACTGCTACTGTATTACCCGATTAGTTATTTTAATATAGGTCTGGATAGTGTAAGGTTGTCACTATAGTTTATTTTATCTCCATGAAATATACCAGGTGTCAAGACCAATTGAGTATTCCAAGTGGGATGTCCTCTCTCTCAGCTAACCTATACGTGTGATATTGTGCCTAAATATGTTTGACACATCTCAGGGCCTCAGTACCAACTGACTGCCATGGTTATGAGATGAAAAGGGAATATTTGGATTTTTCTACACCCTGTTTTCGCTGATGAAATCTCCTATAACATTTGACCGTTAAATATTTTACTATTAATTCTCCAACACACCTGAATCAATAGGGGAAAAGCCCTAGAGCGAAAGATTAGGTAGTTGGGCTGGTGGGGGTTATACACGTCAGAGAGAACGTGAAAATTGCTATAGACTACGAAGATGAGACTGGGCGTTTGGTCACACCTGTGTCTTAATCTCCTCCCCTTCCGTCCTATCACTTCTTTTGTTTCTTCTCTCTTGCCAAGTTCTGCTTCACACGCATGTGGAAAACGTATTGCCTTTCTCCTCGCCTTGTTCCCTTCATGGCGTTTCTGACACTAATCAACTGACAATGTCACACAAAGGTCTGACAGCAAGCGGCTCTCACGAGGGAAGGCTACCCTGACATTAATGATGTCACGAGAGTTCTGCCTCCAAAATGTGACAGACAACAGACCATATAGCTGACACTGTACAGAAGCTCCTGTAAAATGCCTGAGGCACAGACAAGTATAGATAATATGCTTGGAAAATATGGTGAATGTTCCCCCAAAATGATCAACAGAAATTGAGCTTAGTTTGATGTTTTAGCGCCAAATCCTAGTCTCTTTGATGGTCTGGCCACCGTTTTCTGATCTACCTAGCTAGCATATGTTTTTGTGTGAACTATCATATATTATGTATGCATTGAATAATGTTCATTATGCAGCGAATATTCTTACCGACACGCCTGGTTTTTTTAAGTTCCGCATATGGTATTTTCGTGGCAAAATTGGACCATTTACAGTTTCAAAAAGCATGAAATCGGATAGTTGCGAAGCTTTAGTATTCATTGCAAAAATATATATACACGGTGGCTAAATTTCATTAAACAGCGATAAAGCCTAACCACGTAACACCCCAAAATAGCCATTGCCTTAGATGATCCTAAACACCTTGAGGCAAGGTTCCTGTTGCCTTTAGATCCCATAGCTGTGTTCTACCAACCACATTAGCTGACGCTATTAGCCTATTTGCAAAGGAAAGCAACAGAGAATCGTTCTCCTCCCCTGAGGAACAAAAAGAGATAACAGAAGAAAGCTGCAGTAATGATATGATAAGGCAAAGATAAAAGTCCCACGAGCACCGTAATTTAGTCAGTAAAGCGTCGCTGCAGTTCCACAGGACATTCTGGCATTTTCCTTTTGATAAATTTGATTGAATACACTTTCATATAGAACCTGAAACTTCTGAGCATTCAAATAGATGTTAATAGAAATGTATAATGAATTCAACAATGACTGATCTAAGTTATTTAACATTAGATTAAACAGAATCGATGTAATGTCAGTTGATGATCTACATGACAGTTACATAACACATACATGGCATCTACAAGTTCAATTGTGTTGATACGTGACGTGTACATACATACAAACATACGTACATACATATACACATATGCATATATGTATGTTTATAACTATATTTTATTGAGGAAATATTAATCAATGCACACACGTATACGTACATTTATACAAACATAATGTCATACAGATTGATTAATTTCTATTGGAGAGTGTTACAGAATGGCAGGCACATTATCATTTATTGGGAAATACTTCGGGAAATACTTTTCCAATATAAATATTGAACGGTCGTTAATGTTTTAACGAGCGTGTAGTTGTTTACGGGAATGCATAACAGAACAAATCATGTACCATAATCGGCATTCCAAAATAAACTTCCACAAAGACGATCGTAAAGCCATCGGTATATACACCTATCTCCCATATCAAATGGATATGCATGCCCCCGGTATTCCTGTTACAACATATCATATGGTTTAGCTATCGCTACATAGGCAAGCACTTGAATTCAGTAGTGCCAATCCAAAAGTCCAAAAGCACAGAATCGCGATATCTAGTAAAGAATGGATAATTCCTAGTGCGAAGCAGAATAGAGCAAGACGTGATTTTGTACTCCTGACTGTGTATGTGTGTTTACCTGGCTTATCAGAGGGACTACCTGTTTGTGTGTTCTCTATACAAATACGCCAGACACCTGATGGCAATGGTGTAAGCACACAGGGGAATGTCACACTAGGAGCAACGTCAACATCAACGAGCTTGCATTTGTGGAAATGCTCCTATGCTGAAGCAATAGATCTACCGCCGGGGTTATATTTGAACAACCGTAGCTTGGCAATGTCTGTGTATGGATATGTGCGTTTCATGAATTTACTTCAATACGCTCATATAAGTAATGCTTGGCAACATCTAAATCACTACGTCATTGTCGTAATTAAAATATGAGAGGAGGAGTTTGGGTTTCAAATCGATGTAACCATATCCTTCTTTCATTTTGGATATGATTTTGCCAGGGGCATAGTAGAAGGATGTGATCTCAATGTGGAAAATTCCCCCAGTGAGATAACATAGGCCGGTCGTATACTATCCTCTTGAGCATTAATAGACTCATCATCATAACAACGATCATCTAGGTACAGCTTATCTCATTCTAGTACATAATCTATTGTATTTTATGTGGGCATATGGATATTTCTGCCAATAATCTCATGAGATATAGTCTCCGAAAAGGCAGCGATATCCCAGTTGATAGTTATATGGTTCGATATTTATTGATACAGTTCTACATTCTAAACTTAATGGTTACTACCAGTCATATTTCCTATTACTTTAAAGCAAAATTGAAACAAAGTATAGAAGCAGAATCAGAAATGGTTCAGTCTTAGAAAGAAGCATATGTTGTTCCAGTCTCCCTCTCCATGGAGGCCAACCGCAAGCAGATTGTTGTCAATGATGCCTCTGTAAGACTGCAGGTGGCGTCCCGAGATTGCAGGTTAACCAAGAGCATTTGATATCATCACGGGCCATTGAAATCGGTGCATACAATGTGTCATATAGGCCTAATATAATACATCCAAACGGTCACTTGATGTTACCAGTTTTTACTATTAAAAAAGTTTTGAATTTATTTTTCTTTGTTATGGTTTTTTTTACTATTGGATGTGTTTAAAGTGCAAAAGTCAGCGTATGATTGAAATGACACCTTTTGAATAAGTAATGACAGGAGTGGTAAAAGTCGTAGAAGTGAAGTTGCGGGTTTACTGCACGAAATCTGCCCCAATAAAGGAGATTGTGATATTTTGATTCTCAAGCTGATGGTGAAACGGGAGTTTCAATATACTCCCATTACATTTGAAGAGAATTTGACTTTACAATATAGAAGAATATGTTTTTGTCAGTCACCACATGCTGTAGATGAATGACATGGTTCAACACCTTTTAAAGAGGTAATACCACTGGAGGATATGTTGTGGGAGAGAACACGTATGCGGATGTACCCTGTACCCGTCGACGGTTCACTGCACGAAATTGGCCCCAATAAAGAAGATTGTGATAATGAGATGTTCAAGCCGATGGTTAAATATTCTCAATCGCATTTGATTATTATAGTATAGAAGAATGATTTGTCAGACAGCATATATATGTATTGAATGACATGACACTTTTTGAAAAATAATGACATGGAGGGAAAATTAACTCATAGGGGTGAAGATACTGCCGTATATTCTTACAATTGGCGTTTACTGCACGAAATCTGCCCCATAAAGTAGATTGTGATAATGTTATACGCAAGATGATCCTAGGGTTTCTCTCAGCTAGTCATTGGTGGTTGGGGCGCAATATCCTCCTAATGATGAATGTCACTTTCACCACACAGAATTTCCTTTTATACTTTTGTTTTGCAATCGGTAACTTCAAATTCTACCTGCCCAAGCAAAACCCCAATAAACAACGACCCATTTGAAAACACGTCTGCAAACAAATATGTTGTTCTTTCCTTTTTAGAAATTTATCAGGTTCTAACCAAATCAATAGGCCAGTGAACCACGTAGGGAGAACCTCGCCACCCCTCTGCACCTACAGAACCAGCACAACAACATTTTAGCAATCAGTAACTTTGAGGTTACCGCTGCTGGGGAATCACCCATACATCATGCGGTAAAAGCCCCAGACAGTGAGAATTCCTGTGGTAAAAGGTCCATGAACCCTTTTCAATGAGCCAAGTTTTTTTCATTTTCTTCAACATTGGGTGTACGAAATAAAGGATGGTAATTTACGCATTATAAAAGTAGTAATACATAATGGGTTGTGTGAGTAATTTTAAATTCATAAATTCATTCTTCTCAGTTATCAGATAAACGAAACATTTTTATTTGTCCTTTTTACATTCACAAAAATCTATTCTCATTATACGGTTAGGGTTATATTGATATAAATGCCTTATGAAATAAAATTATGATAAGCGTATCATTTGGCTTTTGCCTATCGCATAGGCCTAATAACACATGATATAAAAATCGATATTTATTCACATTTTACTATATTTTGCAGAAATAGGGAAGGTTATCGGAGCTACAGGCTACTCCCTATAGATATAGGAACTGATGCAGTAATCAACATGTTCTAGGTCTGTCGTAAAAAATCTACAGTTTACTTCTCGTAACATCAGCAAGAGCTTTTATCCCTGAATCGCGTAGTAGCTGCTCACCTCACCAGAACCTCTTGGTAATGGCTACGGAAACAAGCCTAATTTCATCATGTGTAAATCCAATAGATAAATGATTTATTCCCGATAATTAACTCTCTCTGCTTGTTTGCACCGGCGAGGACTGGGAAGTGTTTTGATAGCTGAGGTTTGCTGAGCAGGTGGATACAAAAATGTTACTTTCCGAGGTTTGCTTCTCGAGCCCTGTCATGAACCCTGGCAATTACGCCACGTTCTCATTGAGTTACGACGCAAAGCCCACGTCCTAACGAGCCGAGACACAAATGTCATTGAGTATGGCAAGCCGGACGGAAGTATTAGAGAAAGGCCGATTCGGCCCAGTCTCGCTGGCATTAAATCCTCAGGAGCACACAAGTGTGCCTTTGCTCCTAATCCAAGTTGGAAGGCATGACATTTCGCCTGACCCGTGGTGACTGCCTTTGGTGGTATTTAGATCCGGCTTTTACCACAAGTAAACCAGTTGTCCAGCCACAAAATGGCAAACATTCTGTCCAATCAGCGTGTGCGTATATGTTGACCAGTTTCGAATCTTTTGCCTACATGCACTTTGATCTCTACCAATTGATGCATCTTCTTCTATATTTACTGTAATATTGTTAAATACATGTAGTTTATAATTGTTTAGTTTACCTGCATATATTCTGAATGAATATTCAAGATTCTGGGCAGGGCCTTTGCGAGCACACTTGGTATGTGACAATGAAGTATGTCCCTGGTCGCAGATGGTGCATGGAGGAGACAGTTCCGATGAATTGCGAGCATGTATCACTCCAATAATATATCATGCGTCATATGATGCATTAAGATGGACACCTGGAATACGACGCTGGCTATGCATAGTATATAGTCTAGTGTGAGGTCACATGCCCAGTGATTCTATTCTATCCACAAACAAAACCCCTTTAAATACATTTTTCAAAGTGGGGGTTTAGATATAGCCCTAGAACGCCAATTGAAATCTGGTAAATGTATGAATAAACTAAGTGTATATGAGACGTATCAGGAATAAAATTGGGAACATTGAAAACATTGTTTCTGTATTTCTAATATAGCTCAATATCAAACAATGTAATTGGTATGTAATCCAACGGGCAATATGTATTTTATGTAGATTTGTAGATATTGTATGTAGATCTATTTGGGGAGTGCTTTCATGCTTTCATTCTTTCACAGACTTTTAGTAAGTAGCTTTGGCCGCTGTGCATGAACAGACATCCAAAAGATGTCAGCACTGAGCTCCTCGAACCTCGAGCGAAAAATCAATCCACTTCAGATTTAGTTAAACCTCTTCCCTATAGGTGGAAGCAGGAGCATGCTAATTTCCTGTAATAAGAGTCTAGATTTGTCATCAGATTGTTTAGGTTATTGGCCGTATAGATATTCTATAAAAAGAAATAACGAAGCCAAGGACGGTGATTTACCAAAGCTGATAGGTTCGTGCTTGTTCCCACAAAGGATTAAATGACCTCCTGGCGCTACTTTATCCTGGGCATAAACACAATCATTTGTTGAGTTGGATTCCATAATGTCCGTTCAAAACACACCTATTACTTCATCTAAGCGATGAAATATCAATTGTATGGGGGCATGACCCTTGACAATACATGATGCCAATTCTATTTCCCATTTATTATTAGGAATATCATCGTGTAGAATTCACCATTAAGCGCCCGCATACTGTGAAATTAGTGACTTGGAGATGGGCAGCAGAGTGAGTCGGACTATCGGGATATATTTACCACACACCTTTTCATTTAGCCATTCAGTAGATTCACGATCGGTTTGATAGGGATAATGCAAATCAGGTCTGCTTGCTGTTATAGGCTACTATTGTATTGGCAAGTTGTCTAGAACTCTTTCCCTGGTGTCATATCTGACTCATTAATTCTCGCTCGGTTCACAATCAGCCGGGTTAGCTAATGAATACGTGATTATCCAGTCTACAGAGCCGGCATATTACCAGACCCTTTGCTCTTTCTCCCGGGCTCTGTCTCATCTCTCAGCGCCAGCATAAAATGAAATCTCGTTTCTGGTGAGGAGGCGTGAATAAATAGGCTGTGACAATTCAACAAAGCATTACCATAGGCTAGAGACTATGGGCATGGCGCCACAAGGACTACATGTGCTCTCTCTCTCTCCCTCTGCCTCGTCCATATTCGGTCCCTGAGCCTTGAGAAAGTACTTAACTTATGAATTTGAAGTGGCGCTTGGCTTGATGTGAACCACTTTCATGTTGGGATTTGAGGCAGAAGGAGGGATTTACTACTGATGGAATTACAGTCCGGATATATCAAAGTAGTGGTCACTGGGCCTGAAATGGTAGCGTTGTTTGTGAACTGTAAGGATTTGGTGGGAGCATGTGTGCCAGAGCGGTGCAATCATATATGATGTTCATTCTGCGCGAGGTAGTATATCACAATGATGGAAACTATATCTTATAGTTCACGGACTTTTAGGCAGCTTCTGGAATAAGAGAAGAGAGGACGCTGGTGGTGGTTGTGCTGGTGTAGAAGGAGGAGAGAGTGATAGGAAAGGATAGCATCATCCAGGGCCTTGCTGCTGGGGATTTTGCTGGAGGAGCTTTCAGTTGGAGACGCAGCGGTGGTGGAAGGGGAGACGTCAATGAAGCGATTGGCCAGAAAACGGCCCCCTGTCTCCAGTAGCTTCAACTCCAGGCGGTGTTCCACGATCGGGAATTGGCAAACATCGAGTAGAGAGGCGGGTGGTCTCTGACTCACTGCAGAGCTCTCTATCCCGCTCGCTCCTGAGAAGGGAGAAGTAGTAGTATTGGGAGTAGGAGGAGAAAGGGAGGAGGAGGAGGATGAAGAGGACGCGGCAGATCGAAGCTTGACTCGAAGCAGACACCAAAAGCCAGAGTAGATAAATCAATTATATATTGCAATGTGTCAACTCGGGTACATCTCTGCTTCATCGACGCCGGGGTGGGATGCTACTGGAGGAGTGCCATTCTTAAGCAGTGTGCTGATTTGAGGTGGAATATAATGAATATGTCCGTCGTCGCTATGCCTCAAAGAGTACTCCTTCGGGATGCCTATGAATCGTCACCAGGCGCCTATAGGGCATCAGGAATTAGGAAATTACTTGGATTAAGTTCTGCTTCAAGTCACCTCTGCTGATGCATTAAAGAGCTCAGATTTCTAGCTGTATTTTATTGTCAACTACGACCTCTGTGGATACAGTGACATCCTTGCAGCGGATGTCTCCATTGGTGTGGAGATGCAGAATATTCTACTCTTCCTACAGCTTCTCAGATTACCTGAAGGCAGTGAAATGAACCCTGGAGCTAGGTTTACTTCTAGTTTATGCTGATCCCCCCATATATTTGTTTAGCAATACATTACAGAGGAACAGTTGTTCCTCATAAGTGCCAAACAATGTCCGACGTTCAGGACAAGGATGGGGTGAATAACCCAGGCACCCCCAAATCCGAGAGCAAAAAGGATAATGCAGCAAGCAAAAGAAGGCCTAGCCAACAGTCCTCTGATATTCAGAACGCTGTAGATAGCAAAAATAAAATGTCGGAGCCAGGAACCTCGGTTGTCAGTGTGCCAAACAAGGTAATGTATACACTGATTTGATTTTATATTGTGGTATACATAGATGGTGTAACAGAATCATCACTTGGGCAAACGCGTCTGATGTACCTTTCTTACATGGGAATCATCAAGGATTCCCAGTTATTTAATGCTTAGGCAAGTCGTGATTGGTATCATTGGTCATATGCCAAATTATGATGAAATTGATATTCCTCTTTCGTGGGTGGCATGGTTTCTATATTTAGATTTCTAATCAATATTTGGGTGGATCGAAGAAAGGTTATAATTCCAGTTGCGGTATATCATTATTCCCTCGTCCGTTCGTTTGATGTCGCCATGTTTGAGTTCAAAACTTTAGTGATCACGCTCTTATCTTAATGGAAGATTCTAGTAATTAGAAGCAATTAAGGAAATCAATACACATCAAAGCGAACCAGTTTTCTTAAAGTGGCGACGCTAACAATATTTTTGATCACAGAGTTAATAGCATATGTGGTATCGCGGCAGATCTATCCCTGTTGAGGTATATATTATATATATAAGGGTAATTAAGAATTGTGATTACTATCTTTAGATTCTTTCGCCCAGGCACAACACAACGTTTACAAAAAAGATGCTTAGTTGGCAGGAAGGCATGGGCTCTTGTCTCACCTGTTTATGAATTTAGCTCCGTCGATTGCATGTTTATGAGCCTGCGACCAGAAGAAAATGATGCATTTCAATAACGGCTAAACACCGATATAATGTTCAATATACGCAATATAGATGCTTAATTTATGTTTATGCGGGATATCATCTCCACGAGAATCTGACATTGTAGCCATTATGATGTAAAACTACACATAGATTACTTCGAGAAGTTAAGCAACCCATTAATCATTTCAAATTCTAAGGTAACGCTAGAATCATCCCCGCACAAAATGAGGATCAATCGGACGTCAGAGTTGCTTATATCAGAACATGATCTGTGATTTAGTAGCTCTAATTCCTCTCCCTCGTTTTTTTTACCCTGAACCTCAATTAACTAGCCATGACGTCATAGCTTAAAGGGTAATAAGAGCGTTATGATCCTGATATTGAATTATCCCGTAGGAAACGGATCCACCTACTGATGCACACATACATCAATCACCCTCTATGAGTTTTTTGATGTGCAATTATAAATATTTACTTGCATCAGCACAGAAAAGACACTATATTGTCTGTAGACTGAAATGCCCTTGGGTGGAACGTTAAGATATGCGGTAAAAGTTGTGTACCTAAGGTAGAGAATTTGACTATTTGAATTTTGAAAGGGGAAATAAGGCAGAGAACGGACTGTAGTATCCCTATTCTTAAAAGACTGTGAAAGGAAATTTAAGATTTGAGTTTAGATTGGAAATAAGTCGCAGTTCAACACCTCGGTTGCTTCTACCATTGCACAGACTAACGTTACCAAGGGATCCGCAGCTTTTAAATCACGGACCCGCTGTCATCATATAATTCTCACTCTTAAAGGTCAACCTGATGAGGCTAATCCTTTCCCCACTCGATAAATTGTGACTCGTGCTGTGTCGATGAGGCTTTGGAAGGCTATGACTTCCAAATAATCCAATTTGAAACATGTACCTTAAAATAGCCGTGTTTGCAGTGTCTGCCGACCAAGCAGTGATAGAAAACGAAACCAATAAACTTATCCTTTCTTGTTAACCTGTTTGCCTGTAGGATACGGATGAACACAGGTCTGGATTCAATTCAGGCACCTAATATATATATAAAAATGGGTGAAATCGCCAGAAAATGTACAATTCGCCTTCACCAACCCTCTCAAATAATCCAAATTTGAGATAGAAGTGAGGTTCAAAATACAATTCAACATAAACAAACAGATTGTTTGAATCAAGGCAATATAAAATATATTCAGATATACCTAGTATTGACCACTTCTCAGTCTAATTTAGCAGAATTTACTAAAATTTATGTGTAGATCTGCCAATTGTATATTTTCAGAAGATCTGACCCATATAAATAACGATTCGACTAGTCACTTAGCTTTAATTCAATGTGGTCGCACGTGAAGAACTGATATCCCCCACAGATGGTCAGGACAGGGGTATATGAGAGACTTCAAGATTGGGCAACAGCTCTTGATTCATTTTACATAAAAATAAGGCTTATTAGACTGTCGTGCTTTGGCAGCTGCTGTCGCTTTTGAGCCCAGTGATGGTAATTGGTGTTGGGTATACCGTGACCACACATGTAATCCATGTGCTGATCCGACAAAAGGCTGTCAGAAACGCTGAGCAGGCGAATCTCCAGTTTGTTCAGGATCTGCACCACATCTGGGAAGTGTTGAAAGCATTTTATATTCCGTCCATATGTGGGGCTGTTTATTCAGGCGAGGCTTCAAACCTCCTCGCAATCACTCGACAAACATTCAGTAAATCTAAAGCCCGTTCGTATATAGACCATAACAAAATTCTTTACCTGTGTAAAACACATAATTCATATACATGTACATGTAACCTTTGCAATAACATCATATAATTATAGTGATTATAAGGATATACGCCGTATTATTTCAAGGGGAGAATGTTTCTCACTACCATATATATATACGTGCCACCTGGGCTTGTTTCCAGAAGCAAAACAGACACAAGCTTCGCCAATTAGTTTCATTTTCCATTGCTGCCTCAGCTGGGGTCTGCACCTCTTGTAATAAGTCGTGTTATGTGCTCAAGTCCTCGTGAAAATCGCTTCCGTAACTATCCCCTAGATGGCAGGTGCAGGAGATCCCTTTCGTTATTCCATCCGAAAGCATGCCAACTAAATTTAGCTCCGTAGCCTTCAGCTGAGTCAGTCTTCCCTGAAATCGTAAATTGGCATCTTTTTTATGCATGTTTAGAATGAACATGAGGTTCAAATTAATACAGTAGAGTATTTTAAGGGAAGGATGTTCATTTTTACCTGATATTCTCTTTGTCGCCAGAGGACATGACCGTTGGCTTACTCGATGTAATTCATATAAATACCGTAAATTAGACACAGTATCAGTTTAAGGTATTCCGTATCAAAATAAAAGATATAATACTCTTGTAATACTACTGGTACATTATAACTAATTTGGACGTATTCAACGAAGGGGTTTATCGATTTTAGAGATTTGACTTCCACAGGATTATATGCCTTAATGCAGTTCTGTCCGTATTTGATATATCCACATGGAGACCCTTAGCATTGGTAATGAATTCCTGACACCAAGTAAAAACACTTTATTTGACTTACTTGTCATTGGAACCAATTCTTGCTTATCTGCGCTGCAATACAATATCCAATTTCGCACCACATTTATTATGCCTTAAGGCATATCTGTGGTTATTTACCATCAGAAGTGTACATTCTCAGACCACTGTAAAACATAATAGAGTGATGTTGGACGACTGAGAATAAGCTTCATTATCAGGTCGACAGGGAGACAAGAAAGCAACCAGACGGGCGTGAAACTGGCGGAATCGCCTTCTGCTTGTAGTAGTATAGGAAACGGGCATTGGTTGCAGACATTCCAATCATGGGCCAACTGTCGGCGGGTGAGACCTGGCTCTGTGTAAATTACGAGCTGAGAGGTGAATAGACTGACCTGATAACATTATTCGTCCGACAATTTCCTTGATAGAAGGAGATTCCCAGTGCTCTCTCTTACTCTATCTCTCTCTTTACTGTTGCTCTCCTTCTCTATGCAATACAATATTTCGTGTACTTTTATTTATTGATCAACAAGAAAAATAGAAAAACCTTAGAGCACCAGATTTTGTTTCTGTTGGCAATAAAACACGTGTACGTCTACCTGTGTTTTGTTTAGTCGCCAAGGTACAAATGACCCTGTGCTTCTGAAAAAATAATCAGGATCGGCTTCTTTCGAATGGTAAATCGTTTATACGAACCTCTTCTCTTGCCGCGCTGGCTGTGTGGCATTGACACGTTTGACACATGGATGTTGCGATGACATGGCGTATAGCTTAATGCCTGACTTATGCAAAGGTCATGCATGCATCATCTATGCTCACAACCCAGTTCCACCACGGGGTTTGTTAATGTGTTGTGCTGCTCGCAGATCAGAAGAAAACGAGGCAAAATACGAGAAGGTGGGCAGAGGTGAAGGAAGTAAAGCGGGGATGAAAAGAATTGAACCATCTAGCTCGTTCGTGGTGGACATAACTAAACAACGGTGGTTCATCAGGTCATTGCCAATAACACACTTCCGCCAATACACCTTTTGTGTATATTGTGCATTGGACAAAAGTACAGCGATGTCGTTGAGTCTTGCTTTTTTTTTATTATCATACCTTCTGAGTTGAAGTAAATTAAGCTCGTGATGAAGTACGATTTGCAAGTAAGAGACACGAACTGTTTGTTATTGACGAAGTCCCGCCAGCTGTGAAGCAATTCTTTCACGATGCTGTTCTTGTCAATTAAGCCCCTGTTTTGGCTACCAAGAGGAGAGGTAGGTCTTTCCAAATATGCATTCAGAGACTAATATTGACGTACGTGTGGTAGACAGTGCTTCCCTCATGGAAGTTCCGTGCTTCTAAATCGGAAAACCCCTGTTGCAGCTACATAATTCATATTTAAAATAATATCAGATAAACCTAATTTTGAAAGGATTTAAAGCTGCATTTTCAGCTATTACGACAAAACAATGTTTCTAAATTTAGTCATAATCATTATGACTTGTAGGACCGAATTTGTCAATATTCTGCTGTTGCTTTATTGTTTATACAAGGATTTGAAGTCAAATCGGCCGAGAGAATATGGCCGCCGTTGAACGATAACCAGGAAAGGATTTGTGCGGGGGTTCCAAATACAAATGAGGCATTTTAGAACCCCTGTTGCAACTGCCCAAAGTCCTAAAATAATTTGGTCAAATTTAGATGGGTTGAAGAAGAATGGAACAAAAAGTAGAAAAAGGTCAGTTCTTGACCGTTATTAGCTGAGAGTGCAGCTTCACACTTAGAACAAAACGTTGATATGATTGTAATGTGCAATACTTGTTTCTGGTGTTCCCATATCCTTTTACTATAGGGAAGACGAGAAAAGAAGTCACAGACCTCTTGATTTCCACAATTATTGGAATTCACTTTCAATGATGCGCGTCTTTAGTGTATTATAAATCAATTCAGATCCATGAAGTGTAACAGGAGAACAACGGGGAATTCAGATGATAAGTCTATGCCATGACTTAAGGTTTAATGCTTTCTATGATTTACAAACACTATGCTCAGAGAGGACGAACTTTGGTTTCTCAATGAGAGTGGTAACTACAATATCACCTCCACTCTTTTGCGCAATTCATTTAATGTAATTATTAGTTGTTTTTTATTTCTCAAGATTAAGCCATTGTCCTCAAGATCTTTCCAATAGTACGTCTTATTGGCAGACAATTGGCTTAATTATAATTGCGCCCGTTGACTAGGTGGTAATCTTGCTGGAGGGTCTTCTGATTGGACGTGATGATTTCTTAACTCTTAAGCTTTCATCCCAGACATTGACCTACCCATCTCGTTTGAAGATCTACGTGGAAATCTCTCTGGGAATTCGGTCCGAATCAATTCTGTTTTGCAATTGGACATGAGGAAGGGATCCCCAGGGATTAATGTTGACATCAGACTGGAATCAGACCAATTACAAGAAAATCCAATCCAAGTCTTGTCCAGCAAGATGTGGAAACTTGGTTTTCTAATCGAATTTCTGCCGTCCAAATCATGCAAGCATTTAATTTATCAATTCGAAATCTCAGTTCCAACCCACTCCCATCCCTTGCTCGCGTCTCCATTGAATTCAGTGCAAGTGCCAAGAAAATGCTCTTGTCATTGACTCCAAACCTCTGTCATCCATGTATCGCCATTATTAAAGAACGCCTTTAGGTGCGAAAATAACATTTTAGCACACGAGACAAAGAACACAAAAAGCAGGTTTTCTTTGAAGAACGTGACTTTCCAATTAGGATGGGATACTCGCTCCCTCACCACGGCTCAGTTTTAATTAAGCCAGTGGAAGGCGCTTCTGCTTGATGTGACGACCTCGATGGGGGAGGCCATGTTATTGTCAAGTCAGCGTCGCTTGACCTGACCTTGGGATCTGACGTCTATCAACACTGATCATCAAATCCTTCATATTCAGGAATGCCATACTGACAGACGTACATCCTTCGTGATCCTACCTATGCTTCCTGAAACTATGTTTGTATGAAGATTGCAGTAAAAGTATCTTCTATGTAGTAGAAAAGACATCATGATATATGACACATTGTCTTTCATAGATGTGCGATATTCTAGGAGTATAAATAGTATTATTTGGGTTAAAGTTTAAACTGGTCTAAGAAGGACATTTCCTCTGAGAATCAATTAATCTAATCCGAATCCCAATTGTTTTCCAGATATATATGTTAGCTATAGTACTGTGTTGGCCTCTATGGACGAACTTCTATTCTATAGAATATGTGCTATTGACATGATTTTGCACCAAGATCAAAAGCCTACTCCAGCAAATGCATTGTCAGGCTGGGATGGGACAGTGAATCG
This sequence comes from Sthenelais limicola, assembly GCA_942159475.1. Taxonomy (NCBI): domain Eukaryota; kingdom Metazoa; phylum Annelida; class Polychaeta; order Phyllodocida; family Sigalionidae; genus Sthenelais; species Sthenelais limicola. The sequence continues at coordinate 30,477,953 of OW804094.1, read as the reverse complement.
CGGGCTTATCATCATCCAAATCATAGCCATTAAAAGGCTGGCTGTCCCCACACCTACCATTCATCAGGTTTTCCTTCTTTGAACTGACAGTTTGCCTTTCTTGTTCTGCTCGTTGTTGAGACGATAACGGCTCAATGTGGTTCTGGGTTATGTTTCTTTGAGTCTAATTCTTTTGCGACCAGGAAAGGACTCTGGTAGCTGCTTGCTAAAGATTAGAGCTTCTCTGTCACGTGACAATATGCCGGAAGCCGATAGCAATCGTTGGTTCCCTCTGCGCACGCGCATTCCACATCTGATAAACTCGCAGTGTGCTTCCTATCTTGCGCCCACAACGACGCGCCATGGGTCTCCTCTGCCTTCAGTGGAAAATAGACGGGGAAGGAGCCACACCATTATATTTCCATTCAGACCCTCCATCCCATACATTTCCAACCATCCCTAATGAATAATCACTGTCAGGCATAAATCCTTAAAAATATACATCCAGCGTAAACATATTCCGTGACTATAGTACGAAGGTACTAAAGCTGTATCATGTCCTCTTTAAATACAGATTTACCCACTCATCCAACTACATAAATCTTTTGCTCACACCAAAATAGATCTTCGAATGGTGTTTAGTTGCCATTACCGACAAGAATTAATGACATATTCCGTCATATCCAGGGGCTGTAAAACAGCATCTGGCTCATGATAAGAACATTCTGAAATCGATGATTAGAAAACATCAATGATTATTCAATAGTCGCGTTTGGCAAAATGAAGGGGAAAAATGCAAGTCCTCTTATGCGGCTCGCCTGGTTTCACATTGGGGTAAATATTGACCTCAGGGAGTCTAGCTGCCTATAATTGGACTTTGATGATTATGGTGTGCCCGGGGTGGCTCCATGGTGCTATGGCAGATTAAAACATGAGGCTCGGTATGCAATCTAATAGAAAGGAAATATAAATAGTGTCCTGTGACCCACAAGGGTATTTTATGTGTTAAATATAGCCATTTCCCAATTATTGCATTAAGGGTATTTCATTTAGAGCTGGGTTGTAAAGTGGTGTTCTAAAATTTGGGATATTGATAAACACTTTCATTTATTTTCTTTATTTGCAGGAGTCGACGTAATAATCCAACGTTTGCAATTCTATTGTTTAAAAAGAAAAGAAAAATGACTGTTTAAAAATGAATTATTTAACAACACATAGTCAAAATAAAAACCCAACAATTTAATAATATTATCACCATTTTATTTGTTAAAAAAACAAACCTGTTGAATTCGTTGTAATTCAAAGCTCGGAAATAATGGAATTAATTACAAATTGTCTCGAACACTTTCTCAGAAAGAAAATGTAAAATATACATTTAGGTCAATTATCAAAATGACAAGATGGTGGTGTGACAGTCTCTACATTATCGGAGCTACCAATGACAACCTGCTTATAGCAGGGAGGTACCTAAGATTTGACATATATACTGAATTTCTCTCGAAATTTCTGATATTATATAATGATATGAGTTAACTAATATAATTATGTCATAACTCATCGTGTTTCCTTATCGCACTGAAAGTAGATCAAATGCGAATGTAAATCATAACTCGATCTATATAATCATAATTATATGTCTGCGACATTACCATGCGGAAAAGGAACTAGATCATTCTCTTAGAGTGATTTTGTACTGATTGTAAATGTTCGTGATACCTAAAGACACTTATGTTTCTGATGCTACTCACAGCGTCATCATGCTCTGATCGAGAAAGTGAATGTCTCTCATTAATGTATGTCTTTAATTTAATTAATTAGTGTATTTAGTATCATACAGTATACGGTAATTGCAGTACGTAACAAATTGCTATATTTTGATGGGGAAATGGAACTCGGATAAATTTCTACATAATACTCGTCGAAAAGCATAGGGAAATAAATCCTATACTTTGTGGAATTAAAAAGTCATAGTACAAAAAAACTGATAGAGTCCTTACTTGATCGGAGATTTTCGCCTATCTACATCTTTCTACATAATATATAAATGCATAAGTATAAATATGCCTATAATGAAAAACCTTCTTAAAATTCATAACAGGTCGAAGGTTTACACCAGCTATGTTTGTAATACACTGGGTAAGTCTAACAATGAGTCTGAAATGACATAACAGTTATAGTGTCAGACTGCTCTTGTAATACAGAAACACAATTGGTATAGCAATATAATATTGCTATACAATCCTGTTTGCATCCTATAGTGAACATTTGGAATGTAAATTATAGATTTCTTGCAACAATGGTACTGCTCATACTTTACAGAAGCTGAAATGTCAACATAACAGTTGTTACTTATTGAGAGATTATAATTAAGACATTATAATAAGAGACCTGTTATCCAGAAATATACATCCGATTGTACTTTTAAAGTATCAATAATAATCTAATCTAAAACTCTAAACTCCTATCTCTTTTGGGAAGTTTTACACAGGGAAACATCCCTCATTATCGGTAATGGTAGACATACATCACTTGATATCAAATTGCCATATGGCATTGGAGGAGAATGTATGCTTGTATTGTTGGGTAATACGATTAATTGTTTGCAATTTTGGCATGGGCAGATCGTGTTCATTTGTACAAATACTAGTCTGACTGACAGTCCAATGGATGGAAGTCATCATAGGCGAATGATTGAATTCACTGAGATGCATCTATAGATCCCAGATCATAACACTCAAACAAATTATTCTCAGTCTTTGGGGGAAATTTTGGTGTTTTTTCTATTCCTTTCTAACTGCTCTAACTGTTCTATCTACATTAATTGCAGATCTTGGAATATTCAAAATCGCTTTAAGTATAGGGTGTATTCTCAGTGATATTGAAAAGTGCAGTTGCCCTGTGGGTGGTGACTTTGGGTTCGTGTGGCAAGGGTAACCCCTTCCCCCGGACTCTCCTCAGACTTTCCCCCGAGTCTTTTCCCCTCCGGAACTTTTCCCCAAGGATATTTCCCCCTAGGTCTCCCCTCCGCATGTCATCTCTCAGTAACAAGCTTCAGTATAACAAAAGAGCGCATTGTGATCAGTGGAATATCATTACATAAAAGGGGTCGTTTATTTCAGAGAACATAAAGCTAGATTTGAATATAATATAATAGAAAACAATTACTGAAAATCCACAAGAGCGACGTATAGACATGATTTTTAAATATCAGGAATGGGCAGTTATTAAATGGATACCCAGAAATATATAATAGAACTAGAATTACTAACTGATTGTTAGGCGCTTATGGGGATAATATTGAAAGGGGCAATTATTTTCACCCCTGTTTTCAGCGAAAATCCTATAATGATTGTCTATCATAAATGTTACTATTAACTCCCCTACAAACCTGATTCCTAGGTGAGAAAGTCGTCTGGGGGCGAAAGGTTCTAGGGGGAAACGTTAGGGTGGGTGAATTCAGAGGGGAAAGGTCGGGGTGGGGTGGGGTGGGGGGTGGGGGAAGGTACTTGCTATCACCATGCATTGGTTGGTAGACCACCAGACATGTAATAAAAAGGTCGTGGGTTCGAGTCCGGCCTGGGGCATTCAGTCGTTTCTACCTGGGGTCAGTATAAAAATTGGTGCCGTGGCTAGGCACTCACATGGGACTACAATGAGCTTCCGTCCAAACTTGGAAGGGGGAAGTAAAGTAGCCCTGCGGGTGACCTTTAGTTGGTGTGACAGAGGTAATTGGACAAGGCAGTCCTAGTAGCTATGATGATAGAGCACCAGACATGTAAAATTGAGGTCAAGGGGTTGATTCCCTCCTGGAGCAGGTAGTCCTTTGTACCTGGGGTCACTACAACAATTTTCTTCTGTATTTGATATCTAAATATATATCTCATTTAAGCATGAGATAATCTAAAGTCCCTGTGGTATTCTTAACATAACAATTGTATACGCATACATGTGCCATGTATTCCAGTGGCACGAGCTATATTTAGAAGGCAACTCATCGCTGTTTTAGACAATGGCCATTGCCTATGGCGCTTCCACCTAGAAGTTTCCTTTTCATGGTATCAGCTGTGAAATGGCCATATTTCACGCATTCTGAGTTGAATAAATACCGGTACATACGCTTGGTCGACCCCCATTAGTTCTACGGTTCGGGACTTAGATGTTTCCAATGAGAGACTATCATAGAGTCGCATTACAAGCCGTCGCATGCTGCACTCTCAATCTTTCTGTTACGCATCTCTAAAAAGGCGCTCCCGATTACGAGGCAGGGAGAGTGAATTGCAATCAGTCCTCTTGCTCGGTGAGTATAATTACTTGCCGGGCTATGTATGATGGTTCAGCATGTGGAAGGATGGGGATCGATCATGTGTCTCAGTTGCTAACCCTCAGGTTGTATTTGTTTCCCTTGGTCAATGAACTACGTGCCGAGCAACTGTTGGGATAATACCACCAAGCGACTGGTGTTACACCGAACTGCTCAATGATGAAATATGACCATTCACTATAATTGATTCAGAGGAAAAGGCCAGCTCAAAGTCCGCCTGCATTTAGATTTCTTGCCTGATCAATCCAGCGAGCTTCCATACTTGGAGTAGGCCCACTCTCCAACAAGCACACATGATAAATGGTTAATGAATTGTAGTGCCTTCTTTGAGGCATTGGCGTTATAAGGAACAGGAGGGCCGTATGTTTTCAGGAAGGTTCATTCAGAAAGCAGATGTTGGCATAGGTAAGAAAATGGGTTGTTCGTAGGTATACATTTGCTATGACGTACACTGAACTTGGTAAATTCCCAACGTCATAAATTATTCAAGTTTTTGGATTTATGCCATTTCAAGCATAATTCATGAGATGATGAAAGATTGGAGGTTAATCCTTGATAATGTCGAAGGACATGAGATTTTTGCGTGCCGCAAAGCATCGGTTGAAGCATGTTTTCATTCTCACCAGAAAGTGAAATTTCTTCTAAAATTATTACAGGAAAGTCACTTGAAAAATATCGCAGACTCATGTTAAAAATATCCATGCATTGTGCAGATCCTACGATGGTATTTCCATATTATTCCAACTGGAAAGACATAATGAATAATGCATACATGTGGAAGGCAAATAGAGGAATCAAAGGGCTGACTTTATTGGAAATCTTGTAATGCTCACAATCTGTTTCCCCCCCGCTTCTATCCACGTTCAGGAAGGCCTCTTCTATGCTTTTAAAGCCGAGGATCCTTAGCTTAGCATTCAGTGTTTCAAATCCTTGATTTAGATGTTTGCCTACAGTATAGAAAGCCCTACAAGGTGCTGTGAATGTGATTATGCCTCGCCACAATACCTCTATACAGCTCTACTAGAGTGTGTTCCTATGCCATACTATGTGCTCCCTCCACATTTCACCGATCACAAGAAAAGAGGGGATGACACGAGGACTGGAGGGATGCACCCAATAGCATTGGATCGATTGTTCTCCAGAGCCCTGCAGTAACGATCCTCAATCAAATTACCTGTTGGGGACCAAAGACCTACTGATCTGACCGAGATTAGATAATTGTTTTCCCGCCCTGGGAGGGCCCTTCTGGGAGAAGTCACAAATAAATACCAGGGCGCTTCTTATTGCACCAAAGGCATTTGTCAGGGCGGTGATCCTCGCCATGTCTGCCTGTCATCCTACCAGAGAATTGGAGATAGATATATGGAGTAGTTAGGAAAATCTCCCCCTCATCTGAGCCTGAACAATATTGTTTAGTGGTGACTATTATTGGTCGTAGATAAACCTATAGTGGAGCGTATATTTGGATATTTGTCAATGTCCAAATGGAAAATGTGCAATTCGATTTATAGAGATTAGAATACACTATTCTACGAAGCCTAATACCAATATTTGTCGATCCACGAGAATATTCAATCTTATCCCTACGCCTTAATAGTCTCCCATACGATGTTTCAGCTTATTCAGGTGGAGGATTGCCATTGAACGAAATGTCCATTTTGTAAACAGTAAAAATCTATCTCAACCCAAATTCGGAGTGGTTTTCATCAGCTTCATATCTGCCCTGGGTTTCGTACACCACCCGCTTGACCTAATCAATACCTATATAGGCTCCCTTTAGAATAGGGAACGCAGTGCTATACCACCTAGCCTGATAGCCATCAGTACGTGTAAGATATCAACCTATTGTGACTGGGTAAGCCCATATAATTATATGATATACACGTTATGAATTTAACATGACAAATTTAAATTAATTTATATCTTGACCAGGAATTATAGCAGGAGGCTTGAAGTTAGTGTTGATTATTTAAAACGGTATTCTAAATGCACAAGCAGGTTTTCCCTTGTGAAAAACTTCACTGCATATTTACTGACACATTGGCTTTCGCGACCCTTACGGGGCAGTCCAACAATACCAAGTTGTAGTGTTGGACAACCTGGATCAAGCAAATGGGGCTGTTCATGGAGATAGAGCAACATGCCGTGAATCCTTCAGATTAAAGCATCGATTGGGGACGTATCTCATGTAGAAAGTTGACACATTTTATTCACCGCACTGGATTAAACATGCAACGGTTTAAATGCTTAATTTCCGGCTGTGCTGTTCAGCATTGAAGTCGTCTTTAACACATCTGATGGATCTCTCAGATCTGCTAACATATCTTCCTTCATCAAAGTAGAGACTAGGATTATTGCTATTTCCCTTGCGCTCGACCCTGACCCTTGGCGACAACATTGATCAGCAGATTGGGCGGTCATAGAAGACAAATTGGAGTGGAAGACCAACTGTGAACCATCCTTATAATTTTTATAGCTTTTCTAGGCCTTAAACTGCAGGCAAAGATACCTAAACTATGTATTATTAAGCAAGGTCTTCACCTACGTCCCAAAGCATTGTGAAGAAACGTTCGAGCCCGGACAAAAAGTTGGACACAAAATAAACAAGATCATATTTAAATATCTAGTAATGACTTCTCTCTGCCTGAGACCGACGAATTACATCAATGTTATCGAACAAAAATAATATTGCCTAGAACAATCAGTGATTATCTTTGCATGTTATATCCCATATATTGCTTTTCATCACTAATGCTCGATGGACATGGAAAGAATAGCATAAAACAACATATTCATATGTAATTATGAACGGGACTAAATGGCTAGAAACTGATTAACCTTCCAACTGTAACGTTCTGAATGAAAACAATCAACCCCGTGTTTTGCTGAGTCATCAATATGCAGATACATTATACGCGGACAAAAACAGACCTGGCTAATGCACCCGCCAGCCATCCAATCCTTAGCGGACAAAAAACCAACAAAAAGCAAATCAAAAGGAACCTTTACCCATGTTAAAAATGAAAGGGACTCCATAATTACTTAACCTAATTTTTTTGGAGGGGAAAAGGCTTTACGAGGTAGGCCCCCGCATGTTCTTATGGTGTTGGTGACGATAATTGTTCGCCAGGTACAAAAGCCTGAGAAAATAAGTCAGTCCTCTGAGAATGTTGTCAATCAGGTTGTCTACCAGGCATTGCTTCTTCCGTGGCATTGATAAAGTCCTTCGCCCGCTTCTAAAGCTCTCGCTCTGACAGCTCTGAGGGAAACATGGAGTTTTAGTTCATCTTTTTCCTGTTCAGATGCCAAGTAAAACACGAAGCTTGGCAGAGTGGAGTGCCTGGGCAGACGAGGATTAACGTTATGGTGGAGTTAAGAACAATCCATCTGGTGTTAATCACCATTTTCAAAGGTACCACATCACCCAAGTCCTGGTCAAACAAGAGTTAGTGATCATTCAATGTTGCGGTGTAACCTTCGTATAATGCTGTTACATGCTAGGCAGTGCAGGCCGCTACCCCTCGCTCACAGCCCCCCAATAAACTAAGCAAGCCGGCACAGCCTTCAGAATTAACAGGGGTAACATTGGTTGGAAGCGGTGTGGAGCTGTGGAGGCAGCAAAAGCAGCTGGAAGAGCAGCAGTAGAGTCGTCAGAAGCATCCATAAGGCCACACTCATGCCAAAGCATGCCAATGTGTCCCTCTTGTTCCACGAGGCAATCCGCAGCGCAGTCTCGCAGTCTGCAAACGGCGGCGCCACGTTCGCAGTTTGCCATCCAGATGTGAGACAGCGCGCTGAGGGATAGTGAGAGAGAGAGCTAGGGAAAGGAAAAGAACGAGAGAGGAGGGAGAGTAGAGAGACAGGAGAGAGAGAGACGGGGTGATGTAGCCGTTAGTGGAGGGGGTTGGCTTCTGCTGCTGATACTAGTAAGACAAGTAGGACTGCCGAGACAGCTTTCCACAGAGGTGTAGTAAGCAACCATATACACCCTAATATCAGGAGGTTATGAGCTGTGGAAATAGTGACCAAGGGTGGTCTCAAAACAGGTGGGCCTCGTGAGGAAAGATGGTCCATGAAGGATGGACACGGGAGGCAGCTAATGAGAACATACCCTGCCCGCCCACCAAATATCTCTGGGATTTTTCTTTACCAGGAGATTTATCCTTATCTTCAGCCTACCCATCACCACCATCGCTACCATCGCCGTTCATCATCGGCAGATCCTTCAATAGACCTACCACCACGACTCCTTCCTATGACAGAATAGGCAGTGCTAGAGCAGGAGATCCAAATATTCGCAGATCCAGATCCGTTCATCTTCTGCACCATTCTGGTCTAAAATATTCCCCTATCTATGACCTTTCTGTGACTACCACGCATGTAGAGCCACTTCACTGGAGGATTAACAACAGAAATGGAGTGCTTACTACTCAAAGGACAATGGGTTCATCGTGTTTGTGATTAATTTGGTGTGATCGACCAGAGAGAAATGAGAAAATCAAAAACTGGGCTACCATACAGATCGGGCCGTAGAGGGAAGCATGCCATAGGAACAACTGTCCATCCATGCTAGTCTCGTCAAACAATAGGCAAGTATACTTGCTGCCTCAGCTGATGTTTGCCTCCCATACATCAACCTTATCAACCGTTCTAGTCACATATACGCTAGATTATGCTCGAGTGTTTTCTTATCTCATCTCAGTTGGTGAAATTGTTTTCATTTTACACTCCATTCTCTTCAACCCCACATATTATGAACATGGTTTATACGGGGTAGCGTTTACTTCCTCAGCTAGTTGAAACGTCGCACAATTGGCTGTTGGTACTGGGGTAACCATTTGGCACAAACATCAATAATCAATTATGAATTTCTTTGTGGGGTTTAGATCTATCGTTAATTAAGTCCTTATATCGCGAAAACACAAGGGTCGATGAAGAATGATGTATGTTTATTTTACACTAACTATATCTGTAAACATGATACCTCATGAATATACCTTCACAATATAAAGCCTGGGTATTATCGATGTGTGTCCTCACACTTTCTCCCTTGTCCTACCTTCCCCTCTCTAGTCTCAGCCCGCCAAGCATAACCAGAGAAATCAATAGATGCATGAGTGTGCATTCTGTCCACACATCTCCCAGAGCCTGCTCTTTATATGGGGGAGAATACAGATACGCGCATTGGCCTCACCCTATATGGGGCTAAGTAACCTGCCCTTGACGAGGCAAACAACACAAAAAGTATCAATATATAACCCTGAGTCCTGGACTAAATGCTAAGCTCACTTATCTACATTCTAATCTTAGATCTGAAGGGGAGAACAGCATTCAGTCAATAGTGGCACAATACTATTCGTCTAGGGGTTATATTCATGCAGTGAACGGGTGCCTGATATATGGCATTTATGGTGGAACAGGGTGAAAAGCTTGCTGATCTCAACCACACAAGTGCAAACAAGTCAAATTCGCTGGTTAGGGTTGGTCTTGCATTTCAGACAAAGCCCCAAGGCGTAAATCAAGAAAAAGAGGGAGAATTTGATCAGATACTGTGTGTCGTCAGAAGGCTAAGCGTGAAACACGTGGGGGGTTTTCGATTGGTGAAGAGAACTAGGTGTGTGTATTTGCGTGTACGTGTGTATTGATGCACAACCTTGCTTTATCGAATCATGGCATGCCTAGTTTGAGAGTTTTCCATCCACCAAATATCTAGGTCCAGACTTGGATCCGATTGGCCAATGTTGCACGCAATTCTATTCACAGCCGAAAGGACTTCAATCCTAAAGCCCTTTGAACCCCGTTGAACACAATAAACATTTGTGGCGTTCTGTTCTATAAAAATGGAGGTCTTATCTCCCAAGGCCAAAACAGTACTGTACACTTATCCCCAATTGTATGAACAGGTTAAGTTCACCATTAGGAGAGTATATATGAACCTAATGCATTGCTGTTGTATCTCACTGTGTGAGAAAATGTCAGATGGAAGCTTCTTTTGCAGCAAAGTTCGAACGATGGACAGTTCTTACAAAGTAAACATCTCGCTCGTCCAGCATCCTACAGTATGAGCATACGTGAACGTCGATTTCTCATATATGGCAGAGATGAAAGGCTAACCACATTTGCTGACACTCACTAAAAAGCAATGGCCCCTGTTGAGTACAAGTGAATATTGGCAATGCAGAAAATTAAAATTGTCACATGAGAAAATAAGCATAGACACCCCTCTACTTGTCACCCTGGGGAATCATATTACTAAAAGCTTTGATATGAAGCTATGTCGTGCTGAATTTATTACGGCACCAGCAATGTTGTCTATTTGCTGTTGAAGTACCTACAACTTGTGGTATAATTAAATGATACCGTACGCAGACAATGTGTGCCATACGACACCATCCCATTGATGACCTAGAGAATTGCATGCACACATATTGCATTACAGATATTGAGGTGTATATGTTATACTGATGTCAGACGCCCCGAAGGCAAGTAATATTTTATGGCCACAAGCCACAACAAGAGCGTGCAGCATATGGCTTTGTAATGTTGGAGATAATAAAGTCCAGCCTTCTTATGTCGACATGTGATGGAGCGACATAATGTATTCTCGAGCATTGTGTACATGATAATTGTCTAATCTTTGGATCCTAGATGAACACGCACTTTCACTGCATGCCCGACTCTCTGCGAGAGAGAAAAAAACTCCTTTTCCCAGTGTGGACTGCTGTGTGAGATATAATGTACAATCTATTTTCCTCATGTCTCGAGGGAAATTATCCTTCGCCAGATAACAGCCTCACTTTCCCTAGCGTCCCCCAATGCTGATAACTTGGCATAAAACAGCCTTGATGCTGTAACTAAACAGTTAAATTCATTTTCATCCCTAGCACACCGTCGTGTCTCGTCCATTAGGAGCGTGGACATTGCGACATCTTAGTGTGTCTGCTTTTCTTGGACCACATCTCAAAGCACTGTAGGGCTGCGATGTGCGCTCCGTCGGTCAGACGTTAAGTTCTCCATCTTAAGTGTGCCAGTCTCTTCTGCCTTATTTATTATGTATAAATACATATGTCCCTGACTCATAATGTTAACAGAAATTGCCTCGTGACCACAGTAACATACCTGTCCAACTTTTAGCTCCAGTGTCATGCAACTACGGTTCAGATAAATGATTCCACACGTGAATTTGATTTTAAACATATTGTCCACAAAATGTGGAATGAAAGTGTTATTGCAATGTTACATAGATGGTATCCCTTGGATTTGTTTGGAATTTTTACAAACGAGAAAATCTCTTTTACTAGACGAAATCGATATTCCTGATAAACTCGAAAAAAAACCCTGTGGTACAATGTATTATAGCATTATTACCAGCATTACCGGCATATGGAATAAATGGAATAAATGGATATACCTAACCATTCATATAATATAGTAATATTTTTGAAAACTGAATAAGAAAATTCTCTTTGTAAACATGCGCGAAATTATATTGACCAATGGATTGCTGACATATTTTTAACTTTTTCTATTACGACATGAACGGTTCCATGGTGCCTATATTGATTACGTAATAACTGAATCAAATCTACGGGCGTGAGGGGATTGTGTAAGATCTGTCTGGATTGGTTATCAGAAATCTGATACACTGGTTTCTTTAATGTTCGACATGGATCCGAGTGAAGTCCTTTTTGTTGTAATTAAGTCTGATTGCTGAATTCAGACACCCGATTCGAGAGAGTTAATAGAGTTGGTTTTGAAAACAATATCTGTGAAGGACATCAGTCATCCATATTTTGAATTTGCTCTGCTTTGTAACCATCCTATGGAAATGATAGATAAGTAGTCCTAAAGGAACTGAACGACAACAAATGCTTATAATGTAATTTATTTGCTCGAATTGGACCCCACAAACGACCGAGCTGTGTTAATATGCAGACCCATCTTCGCGCCAATCCCCTGATTCATCTAGAAGTATTGACCTTTCTCCTTTCCCGCAACAATATTCATTTAAGTTTCTCCATAAAATAGGATAGGTTTCAGTTAATTCTTCAGAATTATTGAGAAAAACAAAACGTTGAAACGTGTCAAAGTGTATGCGAAATGAAAGAAGAAGGAACAAAGTAAGTACATGTATGTACATTGGAGTTGTGTCTAATGAATGACTGCATTTTACTTTCACGCCAATAGGCTGTTTTTCCCTCACTGAGAACTACATTGATTTAACCCTTCCCTTTCATACATGTTTGATAACTGGAATCTGTGATTAAGGATTCGGGGATTCTGCAGTTTTCCACCCAAGAGGTATTTGTATCTATATGCATTGATCGCTATCATGTACTGTTCCTTTAGAACTTGATTTTCTTGCAAATTATAGACAGTGTTTCTGCCAAAATGACCATCGGATATATTATGTAATACATATCATGATTCTCGTGATCGCACACTTAAGGAAATGGTTAGGTTTCGTATCAAGTAATTTCCTTTATGCTTCTTTCCCTTCAATATCCTGCTTTGCTTCAAGGAACACGCACTCTGTGTCTTAAATATGCCACTGACATGGGGGAAATAGCAAATGAATGATTTGGATTGTAATATGGATATGGTCACTTGGCATGCAGACATGCACACCAATCATAGTCTGGCCTTAGTATGGAAAAACTGAATCAAATCAATTGTTGGGGCAAAATAAGTCTCCGTACAAGTGCGGTGGCTACATAGAATTAAACCGAGAGTCATTGGGCAAACTGCTTTCATAGTCTTGCCTTATCAATGGCAACATGCCTGACAAAAATTCTATTCCAGTAATCGCACTGCATGGCCTCTCAACACACAGACACAGTTGTACTCTCTATTGAATGGATTATCTCAGGTATGAAGAGGCGATCGACAGTCTTTACCAGCGTGTTTGAGACGTCAGAAACATCCCATTTCCTGGATTGATCGATCTTTACCTTGCATTGTCTAGCTGTACAAATCTGACCAGAGAATGAAATTACAAGACAAACCATCCAATATTTAGATGATGTGGAGAGGTGCTAGCTTAAAGACACTGGACAGATTGTCTCCCACCCACACAGTGGGAAGGTTCAGAAAGCTTAGGGAAGGTTCAGAAACCAATTGAACAATTCACCAAATGTCGGAGCCAAGATGCCGTGACAGGTTTGCTAAAGGAACGAACTCATTGCCCCCTGCAAACCTTGCCAGGTTGTTCTATATCTATAGGCGTCTGAGGGGGGAATAACAGACCGTTCTCGCCTCCTTCGATTTATTTGGTCATCAAAGAATGAAAAATTTACGAGCACAACCAAGAGGCCGCCAATGACAAGCCCACGCTCCGTGTAAAAAAAACGCCAGTGGCCAGAACGGTAGAACCTTACCTGAAGCAAATTTAAAAGCGACATGAAAACAAAATTCCACTTTTAATTATACCAAAGCACCGCAACTCAAACATTATTTAGTTTCACATTGAAGTGAGCGCTAATAGAAACATTATACAATGTTATAAGTAATAATACAGTTAATTGCATCTCCAAAAGCGTTCTCATGATCATTATTAAATGTTCACCCTCAGAATCAAGAACGAGAGACTCTGATTATTAGTTATTACTATATTGTGTGATATTTTACCAAGGTGTTTGGTTCAGTTCCATAACTGGCCCCTCACTCTACTGAGGAAGTATACTTCCTTCTATTTCTGAGAGGAAACAGTTTGATTCATGAATTCTTAAGTATGACATTACATTAGGCACATCTCCTTGGTGATCTGAATTGATCAAAACCTGTGAGAGTCGTTTTAAATATCACGGAACACTTCCTATGTCAGTTGGCATATCGAGTGTATCGACCACTTTGGTGGTATTTTAACTGACACCAGTTCATTTAAAACTCTCATACCATTATACTGCACATTGCTTTAAAAGAATTTCTTGATAATGGAGGATATATCAATCGTTATACCAAAGTGGAAGCAGGCTGGGTATATGGTATCATCATGCACCTGGTATTTGGACCCTGGAGGTCATGGAATCTATGGGTATGGGAGTGGGAGTGGGATGAGGGTGGTGTCCTCGTTATTTGTTTAAGCTGACAGGAGGTGATAGCATTGCAAGTCTAAGTATCGTTTCGAGTCATGCGAAGTTTTGCCTCATCCCATTCTATAGGAAAAAAAGAAAAGCTAAAGGAGAGGAAACCTCGAAGTATCAGCCATTCAGGGCCAATCATGCAACATCCTGTGGTAGTAATACGGTGGCAGAGATTGTAAATACTGCGTTCAACAACATGCAACTTACCTGGTAACCCTTGCCTCGGTCGCAGACATAAAGCACACATTCTTTCCTCCCCGGAGCAGTTTTTATATACTCAAAAGTAATTGACCCAGGACTCTTTGTTGAGACCCATTTCATGACTGCACTCTGTGTACTATAGAGGGATAAATAATGATATCAAAGTCTTATGCTTGTATTCTGTTGTTATATGTTATAATTATGTCTATAGATCGGGTTTCTTAATTTTCCATGTGGATGATTTAGGGTACCGTACAGGCATTGTTTGTATCGGTCTCTGTATCCTCATAATTGTTGTTGATGAAGGACCCGATACAAAGGAATGATTGACACTCGTCATTACAGTGGTAATGATAATGATTAACCGAAACAACAAGAAACAACACTGGGGCGAGTAAAACCATAGTCAGTGGCAAAGAATTACAGAGCCTAAGAGCACCCACCGATGAAATGTTTATGAAGGTTCCGGTAAGTCTTGGCAGAAAGACGTGTTTACGAACATTTTCACCTTTTGTCCCCAGATCTAGACTGTAACTAGCGATCTAGTACCTTATATATAAAGGGGCCTGGGCTGGTGTATGTATGAACACCGAAGCCCGGTTCGGCGTGAGGTAGTGCACACTAAATGGACACATACCAATACACTTTGATAGATTGGTCTTTTCTCCCACACTATACCGGCATACATGTGCTTTTGTACGAGATAAAAGCTATGGTAAGCGATGGGTTGTTCCCCCACCGCTAAAAGAGCTCCTCCACCGAGGTACAGGTGCGCTTGTTGCAGCTGCGAGGTGGGGTGTCTGAGTGAATCTAGGTCATCCTGTGTCAGTCTCCACCTGCTGCTAGCCCACAACTGGAGGTCTTTTCAAGTCCTCTCTAGGGCCTTCCTACCTGTAGCGGCATTTCCTATAATTAATTAATTAATTAATTGGGGATTCAAGGAGGATAAATGCAATTACCGTAAACAATTTGACGGCCACTTTGTGATCTTGCATTTGGAATTTGCATTTGATGGCTATACCCTATGTGCATGATGTAATACAGATCGTGCTGATCATTAATAGAACAATAATTTATTATAGTGAGCAATAACGAAAGAACTATTTAAACATCATTCTTGAATACTTTTTGCTTGAGTTTGCACTTTTTTTGCGTTACATGATAATTTGAAATTGATAAGCGTTACATATAAATTTGAAATAAGCTTTATTATGCATGGTTTCTATAATCACCTTGTCACGTAAGAATGAATTTATCGATTGGTTTCTACGTAGACAATGAAAGCCTTACCCCAGTTTAATGCCATATTTTAAAACCATTAGGCCATTAATGATAATAGTCATACACGGCAGATGCTCACCTTTTCAGCTCATGTTTATTTCATTCTTTCTCAATGCCAATGACCTGGCTGAGTGAATTCTTTCAACAGTAACAATGATCGCCGTGATAACTTAATTATTTAAGAAGCAGCATAACTACACATAGACCTATCATGTACATTGTATTAGTGAAATAGAAACATGCTGCATAGGCTATAACTTTTGCACAGCATTAAGTGCTGCAATATTATGGCTATGCAAGTAGAAAAACTGTCTGGAAACATATGGAGCTATTCCGTGATTTGACTTGAAATCTGCACGCTTGTTTAATAGAGGTCAGGGAAACCCCCTTCAATGCAGGAAATAGTGTTTAGAATAGACTGGGTCATTGCTAAGCACTCTACATACTCTCAAAACAAGAATAAGCCTTCTTGTCCTATCGTCAGTAGTTACAGGTAAGCAATTGCATTGTAATGTTGCGTTATATTACCGAAGTGAGGGTAATAAACAGGTTGCATACCGAGTTACTATGCACGTAGTTGTCAAAGGGACCATTGAGAGCTGATAGAACGACACCGATTATTTGGCAGCATTATATCATGTGTCACAGTAGGCCGTGTGAAAACAATTACATAGATTCCCAAGGGACAAACATAACCAATCCACACAGAGCGGAGTTACATGTAAAAGTAGAAAGTGAGAGTCATTAATATCCGAAGGGATGTATCATATTCACTTATCTTTGTTAGGTGATACCCAAAGTATGTAATGTATACATTGCATGCCATAACACACCACGAACAAATGGATATACGTATGATTGAAGTAAATCGAGCTGTTGGAATCACTACAGAAAAGCCATCACGAACTAATACAGAGAAGAGAAGTTGCACAAAAACAAAACCCATTACCTCTTAAGGATAGGAGGAGAATGCACATGATGCAGGTAGCCTTTGAGATAAATGAAAGCGAATTAACAATGGGTACTAGGAAGAAAGTGGTCAAGAAATTAGTTACTGCAGCTTATGGTATTTCTGACAAAAAGTAGTTTAATAGCTATAATTAAGAGGATTTGCAGATGGATAGATACACTTTCTGTATAAGAAAACTACCATTAACAACCTATTAAGACTCATGCACGTGTATATTTTGATCATTTATACTGATTGTTATTCTTATTTAAGATACGTGACAACCATTCCTATATATTACTCTCTATAAAGATAGTAAAATATAATAGGATTTAATAATTAAGTAGTTTAAATGCGTCCTGTGCTAGAAAATGCATACCATTTAGCGTTAATTTGTTATATGAAACATATATTTTTGTGTGCTATGGCGCCAATCATGTGTAAAAATGGAAGAGAAAATATGGATCTTCATTGAGGTTCATATGTTACTTTGTTCCTTTCAGTATTATAAAAAGGTAAACAAATACAGTGGGTCTTAGAAACCTTATTCTGATATTGAATGTATGGCACACTGAAAGAAAAATCATTCAACGAATATGTTACATATTTTTAGAGTAGGTCTACTTTTTAACCTCTTTATCCCACCTTTATGTTGTAAACTGAAATCACACAGGTGCGACAGCCCTTCTCAAAGTAAACTGAATACGCTCATCCTTTATAATCCTCTACACTGACGGTACGATGCTTTAACTCACCTCTACTTTTGCGACCTATGGCCAATCATGTTAAAGACACGAACAGGTGCAATGGACTAATAATGCAGAGCCAGAATTTAGACCCGACGGACGTCGGAACTGCTGTATACGTACATTCAATTCTTCATAGGCGATCTGGAAGGATCTATTCCAGACACAGCAAGTGTGTCTTTCTAACATGAGGGGTGTTAATTATATATGAGGAGTTGGTCCGTTGAACAAGAATAATTCAGCGAGAAAAACTGTTACCCCAAC
Source organism: Sthenelais limicola (assembly GCA_942159475.1). Taxonomy (NCBI): domain Eukaryota; kingdom Metazoa; phylum Annelida; class Polychaeta; order Phyllodocida; family Sigalionidae; genus Sthenelais; species Sthenelais limicola. The sequence goes on along the minus strand of OW804094.1, from coordinate 30,460,130 downwards.
GCTCAAGTCATGCAAATACCTGTTCTTGATGTGTATAAGTATGCAGGATGTGTGAGGGGGCTGCTATTGATGGGCAAATGGGGGCTGCGTTGTATTGCCTCATGGTCCATACGCTATTTCAGACAGACCTAGACTTTTTCTAGTCTCTCGAATTAATCAGCGTGTATGAAGCGTTGGCGTGTGGAAATCTGGCTCTTGTAATGTAATATTTACCTTTATTCAGTTCTCAAGGCCTTCGCCAGGATGTACTTCACAATGGAAGGCATTGATGGATGCCTTTCTAGGTAACGATCCCGCGCATTCGGTCAAACACTTGCAATGTTTAACCAATTTTATAGAAATGATAACAGGGCTAGACAATAGGAAGTTCAAATGACCTATTTCTTTGGTAAAGTATAATGTGATGTGTTCCAGGGAAAAGTGCTTTGAGTCATATAACATAATGTCATAATTTATGTACTAACTTTTCAAGACAGTGTATTAAATGTATCCTTTCGATGGTCATCTTCCGGAGTACATTTAGTTACTTTACTAGTAATTGCCCACCCAGAAATATTGCAAACCTTTTTTCAAACATAAATATATCAAACCTGAAATATAGAAACATATAAAAATAGATGTCCTTAATGTTTACCAATCCACTTGATCTCATCTTTTCGAATATGATGATATCTCACAATCCATCTTTTGCGACTTATGACTCATTTCCCTGTGACACATCACATATGGAAACCTCAGACAACGTTGGCTTATGCATTGAGCTATGTCATAAGAAGCCTACTGCATAGGTCGCGGTGTTTACGAAGGGAGAAGACAGTTACTTTGCCTAGGCTGTTTGTGTAAAGCATGTAAGGGAAGATTGGGAAACACATTACCAAGCAGTGATTTCTAACATTACTATAGCGCTTTGCCCCTGTTCTTCGCGTTACTCTATAAGTAGTACACGGAATATAGACATTGCCCCTGGCTTGTTACGTGGCCAATCAAGGAGGAACAATAATCAATGCAGTTTTATCTGACTTCATAATACATGTATATCTTATTTAAAGCAGATGAATATGCGAACGAATGATGAATATGCGTTCAAGCTATCGAAATTGCATAGAAACAATGTTTTCTTTATAAGATGAAGATAAAGTTAAACACTGATTCGCAATACAGCTGCATACCATGCGCTGCCTTCCGTGTAACATCGTCAGCTTCATATCAACTTTATTCCCCGTTAATAAGGCAGGCCTGATTATTCGCATCAGTGTCATACCAAAGCTATTTTGGGTAATGAAGCAAATCTTGAGATATCTGGAAGTATTCCCACGTCCCTTTGCTAACCATTAGGACTGAATGCTTCTGCCAAGCACATTGTACGCGGGCCTTTATATGAGCATAATGGTCGGCCAGAATTCAGACATGCACAGGGACAATGACAGTGCTTGTGTGATAATTGAGACCTGACATAAACTATTCAACGTCAGCCCACTAGATATCGCCAGTAATGTTGATTCCAGGCTATCCATCGATTTAGTTCTCCTCCCGAAGAGGAAATGGACAAAGTACTTCCATTTCACCAGTGCAAATTCCAATCGATTACAGCCAAATTTGTCCACTAATCACAGTACCGCAATTTTAATTAAAAACTCTATCTGAATGCATGCAGCTTGGATCGCCATATCAAAACTTTCTTTTCAGAGTTGGGTACTGATTAATTTGCTTTGCAACTATGCAAACTGGTTGGTTTGGAGGACATTAAGCCTATACATATTCATACATTGGAGTCCTTAAACTGGCGCAGTCCTAATACTACATTGTTCAGAAAGATCGAGCTAATTAATACAGCTTCATTCAATATAAATGGTCATTTATGGGAGACGACCAAACAGGGAATATAGACATCAGATAGCTAATAGAAACACAACTGCTCTTGGCCCTAAATACAAGCCCTCATAGTATGGTGTCTGTGCTGATATCAAATTGTATAGGCTCCATTATTTATAGATAAAAGACATTACCCTCGCCGTTATGAGCAGCTAGCCAAACTAGCTTTTAGGTAGGACAAATTTAATCTACCGCCTCAGCTCGTGGCTTTCGATCGAGGCCTTTCCCTCTCGAATATACTGGGTGTGTGTTTTGGGGGTCCCTAGAGGACCCTTGGAAATGGACTTGAATGAAAATTGAATGAGAGTTGTATGAGTCAGTTTGGCGATTGATGGGAGCTACAGGGAGAATATCGATGTCGGTTTAAAGATCTCCCAGGCCTCCGCGTATTAAAACAAAGATGATTAAACATGACCAAGCTCGCCATGGCCAAGTCTGAACAGCTGGTATGAATTCTGTATCCATGGTGTGGGGAACATAGCTTGCAGACACCCGTGCGAGCACACAGTGCATTTTCTTCAACATTGTTGCTTATGAATTTTGGATCGGGCACTATAATTATCGGTTTTTAGTCCTCTGATGATGGACTGATAATTAATGAGGGTTAATTTAATTTAATCAGAGATCTTCATTTCATCCAGTCTTTGTGGCACTTTACTTAATGTAAATATATGATAACAACGAATGGGATGGAAACACATCAAAATAATGATATATAATACTATTTTATGATGTATTTATAAGATATATGAAATATACATAATATGATATAATAGCCTTTAATGTAATATTATATTATAATGTAATGTATCATAATATATATTATAATACATAAAATCAAGAGTCTGTTGTGTACAATGGCTGACTCTTTTCAAGCTACTACAAGTGAAGTATCTTATTTTGAAAGCAAAGATGCAAAGTACCCGTTGCCATTTTATTATTCAAAGGGTGTTGAATCCATTCTTTATTATGTTCATTGTCACGCAGGTGGCCATTCCCCCCACATTGCCAACATTGAATGGGACAGCCCACTCTTCCAAGCGATAATTTGATTACCATACCACTAATGAGAAATACATTGATTAGAAAAAGAACCCCAGCATATGCATTTGGGACCTCGTGGAGAATAATGGGAGGTCATTTCTATTTAGACTCACGATCATCCCTAATTGAGAACAAGATTAAAACCTTACCAAACTTGACAGCTCCAAGGCGTGATAATCCCCTAGTAAACCTGCTAGAAAAAATCTTCACTCGCCGTACTAGAGAGTCCTCTTATACAAACTTTATTAGCAAGGTAAAAGATAGATTAATTATTCAAAGGAGAACCTATTGAAAGTTAAATTTTCTACTTGATTCGCTGAGGTATTTTATAGATATCCCGAGGTTCGATGGACCACTGACTGTGCCTGAAGTGCTGTGGTATTGGGCTGGGGGAGATCAAAGTTGAGCAATGTTGGACCATTTCCAGGGCATTGCAATGGAGCGAATTAAAATTGGCCATTTGTTGACTATGGGGTTTCCGTCCTATCATTTTTTCTAAAGCATTGGGCGCTATTGCTGGTAGTACAATCGTTTATAGGGGGCTTAGAGTATAGAACTTATCTTGGAAATGGATGCTCAACGCTCTCATTTCCTCCTCATTTCCTCCTAGGAGGCGAAGTTTGAGTTCAGTGCTGGATGGAGATAAGATATTTAGGTGACTGGGTACCATCCAATAGAGACTCGTTCCATATCTAGAACATTTCCTCTGGTACTTTAATTAAAGAAACCGGGAGTATGGTTATTTCTTTTGCTGACATCCTTGCAATATTTATTCATGGCAAAAAATGATCGAGTTGAGGGATTGTCGGAGAGGCGAATCCCTTCAGAAATTGATCTATTTTATTAGAGGGATGCCGAAAGCGGGAGCAGATTTACCTCGAGGCATGCGATAACAGATTTCAATCTTCCACAAGCCAAAGTATTTTCCCAATTTCTTTGGTCTTTGATGGAAGTGGGAGCTATTAATCCAGACAGAATCAATTCAGGCATGAAAATCTCCCACTAAACCACTGGCCCCTTCTTGGCTGTCTTTCACTCCGGGGGAGATTGTCTACCACCAGCTCAAATTGCAGATTGGGACAATAGGCATATATGCTCGTAATAGTGATGATGAAGGATACAGTTACTTTGATGTGAATATGTTAGGGATGGTGGTCAGAGGTAATGGCTTGGTAGTTCCAATGGCCCAGCTACAAATGGTGAGCTCTCTCCCTCTTGCGCAGACGTTGAATTGACAGATGGCTACAGGAGGCGATATGACACGAACATCTCCTGGGACTTTCCCTGCCTCTGTTGTTTCCATCTTCTGGCACCAGAGCGGCCGACAAACTGTGTGAATTGTCAACTCATATGAAAATGGACCATTTCTTATCCATTTCTACATACCTCGCACCCACAAAGGACACATTGGCATACTTAAATGTCATACTGCCCATGCCAATGAATTGAGCTCTGAATATATATATGCTTATAGCTCCCTGACACGGATTCGGATTCGTTCCTTTATTTTTCCTCAACGTTAATCAAGTCACGTGTATGCATACTTAGTCTCTCAGGTGTGAGAGGAATGTTTTTATGACTTAGCTTGCTCACTGTGAACATATAAATTAGCATACTCTGAATATACCAACGACGCAAAAATAAGCTTTTTATGGTACAATAGTTATGCTGTAGGTGTGTGTCAAAAAACGTATTCCAAACGTGCAAAGTTTGATTTCGGGTAACATCGGTGTTTAAGCCTTGATTATTTGAATAATGTAATGTATCAGTAAGGTGATACAGCACCTAGTAAACCCATTACTCTCTTTGATTTCACGCCTTCCTGATTGCTTCGGCTTCTTGCCTGCACTATGGCGTTGACCAAATCAGGAACAAATCTAATTAGCCTAGCCTCAGCCCACCGTAATCAGGCTACATGTACCCACAAGAAAAACAACACTCAGAAGCGCCTACCTATATCAATTTAGATGGGGTGGAAAACTGATTTGAGTTCTAAATAAAAGTGGAGACCACTCAGATTACGGGAGATAACTAACGTGATTATCAGTTACTATCACTTGTGATTGTCTCCTCTTCAAAAAACAAAGCAGGTGCCTTTAAACCCAATTGATTCTTGTTAAGTGGTTTTCACATTCGATTAACTCTTTTCCTACTTTGGAACCTTATGAAATTAGGGGCGATGTAAGAGCTGTTAACCAAATTTAGATCAAATGGCTCTACTAATACCTCAACAAATTGTTTCAATGTTTAGCTTCTGACCTTAATATTATATCGACACAGTATATATTATGATCTCATGCTATAGGTATCATTTAAAGAGTTAAAGCTCTTCTATATTTATGGGCAGTATGTCAAACCCAATTGGTCTTCATTAATTGTTGCTCTTTTTCTCTTGCAGGCTAAAAACAAGTTCATTATGCTTAAGGTGCTTAAGGAGCTAAGTGGGAAAAGCAGCTTCAGACCCATAACTGACGAGGCCGGGCAGAAACGTAGAAAAAGTCAGTCTACCCAGGTGAGTAATAAATCTTTCTTCCATGAGCAATCGTACATTCTCAGGTGGTGTAAATCGTAGATCCCAGGGATTATATAGCAATAGCTTTTCACCCAAATCGAAAAATGCATTATTATACTCAGCTTAGCTTATTTCTAGCGACGTCGTAAACATTAATTTTGATTCCTTAATGAACATACATACGTATACCCTTCTCTACAAATGCATGTAATACATTTTTCTTGTTTTTAAAACGTACTTTATTCAATAAAACCTGCCATCAGCGCCTCTACAATGTTAAGAACATGTATTATAAAGCGAGACTCAGCGAAGGTTTAATACCTTAGACAAAAGGAAGTGCGCAGGTTGTGTAAATCGTAGAAAATAGCTTTTCGCTCAAATCGAAAAATGCATTAGTATGTACTCAGCTTAGCTTATTTCTAGCGACGTCATAAGCATTAGTTTCAATTCCTTAATCTATACATATATATATACTTTAGCCTTCTCTACAAATGTATCTAATACTTGTTCTAAGTCTAATTGCTGGGGATACAAATGATTCGGGAGACCCTGAACGATACCCAACAACCATAAAATTGTCTCCCAGACAATAATTGGACCTGAGGCGGGGATCACTTGATTAAGTTTGTAGGCAATACTGTAACGATATACGCAATGATGGCCCTAGGGAATGCTCTTGTCCATTAAAGTTTCATTTAAGATATCTGGGCATTGGTGTGAAAGACATGGGCAGTGGTCTGAATCATTGCTTCTTGTGAAATCGATCTAAAGTTTCTGTGAACATTAAGTCTGCGATTATGTCATTATAACATTATGAGTCTATTGGAAATTTGAGCTTCATTCCAAGCGCAAGATTTATGGTACACCCGTTCCCAAAGCTTGTTACTCTCGCACCAAATATGGAAGTTGGAATCGATTCGCATTTGTATCAGTTACTGGTCTTTCGGTATATATGTGTACAAGCTTTTCTGAGACGCACAACCCTTTTGTATTCAATCGGACAAATAAGGATTATTCAATACAATTAATTCACCATACTTATGTCTATTCCTGCTAAGATTTTCGGGAGCAGTTTATTAACATATCCTACTTTTATTTCACTTTCAGTATTAGTATAAAACATGTATATGTATACGTATATACTAAAGTGTAACTGATCGATGTCGAAACCTACTTATGCAGTTAAATTGTTGAAACACTACGAGTGCAGAAAAAGAAAACTGAGGTGTAGTTTCACCATTAGATTAGATTAGAGAATTCTTTATTTGTCATCTTGGTGGTATACAACAAAAAGGTCATGGCCTGCTCAAATAGAATGGCCATGATGATAATACACCATGATATCTGCCTTTTCCTGTATCTCTTTAAAGGGCCTCATTCAAGGAAAATAAAATGAGAAATCTTGCCTATGTATAACGGACATCAGCTTGATGTGATAGCGGTCATATTCTCTTCTGATAAGAACATCTTATTGGCTTTTTGAGTATCATGACAGTTGTACGTTCAGCAAATACATGAACCAGCGATACAAATGACCTACAAATTCATTCCTCGCCTTTTGCCCGGATTGTATGCACGTTGGGGGATATAATCCAATCAATATAGGAAGGTAAACACAAGTAAAATACAGGGACTAGGAAGGAGGCATACTTATTTAGACCTGACCGGTTTTCAACCCGCCTGCAAACCCCTCTTGATTCATGCCCAAAGCTCATGGATCCAGAATAGAAAATTGATTTTATACTATGACTAGCATCAATAATGGCACGTGCTGTTCCCAAGGTTTGATTTCACGGTGTGTGGGTGTTGAAGAGTGTATATCCAGTCAGTGTTGGTAAAAGGCGTTGCTCAATTTTCCATCAGGGGCCTTCGGAATGATTTCTCACCGGTGGGAACTGATCAGTGAAAAGCCCAGGTCTCCTATTCAGATTCAATTTGTTGCCCCCCAACTCACAGGATCGATATGTGGGATGGATATTTTATGTTCCTCCTTGTTGGATTTCCCCATGGTGGAACAACCGTCTCACTTTGTTGAGCGATGGATGAAGCAAGGGAAGAGGGAAGAGAGGGAGCAAATAGGGCACTACTTAATTGTATGGGGGACGGGTCATGCATCACCATCATTCAATGCTAGCTGGCTAACTATTTGTGCCAACCTTGATGTAACCATATGTCACACAGACAACTGGTGCATTCATTGTTGCAATATTCTCCTCAATGCATAAGGATATGTCATCAAGTGCGCAAATTGATCCTCGAATGACCCCCATTCTTCATCCTATAAATAAACGACGCTTTATGATGCTACCAATACGAGTGCTTCAGACACTCTCATAAGAACTCCTTTAGTCGGTCACACACTGAGAGAAGACGCCGCTCATCATTACTTATAGCAATTCATGGGAGGGGTTGGATATGCGCCAATCCAAGTGCATAACCCTAGTGCGGGGTTGCGCGACTATTTACCCCTCTGCCTGGCATACTGATCAATTCCAGGTTGTATGTTGCACGTGTCAGCATTTTTTATTCCTTTATTTGGCGTGTATTGACGTGGTAATGAATTATTGGTAAATTATTGGACGGAGGCAGATCGAATTTCCCTAATCATAATATTGCCTCTTGTCAAAGCTGGGTGAGGTTCCTATACACAATATTACTGTTGCTCTTTGTAGTTGCTCGGAATGATTAAAGCCCTCGCGATCAAACTACCTCTTTTGATTTTGTCACAATCTAATGAATCTTTGATGCTTTCCCAGAAATTCAAATAAGCTCTATCCCGAACATCTTTGATTCGGCCAGTAGCCAAAGCACAGGCTGGCAGGCACCTGTAGTCCGATCACGAAGTTTTCTTTCCAGAAATATATTCACTTATTACTTGGCTCATTCGCTTAAATATGCTAGAAAATTGGAAGATAAAATAACAAAACTCTCCCTCTTATAAGCCATTGTATCCTTTTATTTAAATTGACTACTTGAATGCAGATTGTAGTTGATATTAGGTCTAAGGTATGAGCTTATATGCATTTAGAACACGCAGCCTGGAAGGCTAATTGGTAATCTATCTCATTAGGTCCTATTTCTGTTTTTATTAGACGATGTTTATTATTTTTTCTGCCTAGAGCAGCCTCTATTTGTCCATGCAGAGTGTGTGTGACGAGCCTGGCAAGCTAAATCCGATTACGGTGATAATGAGCATCTCGACAGGGACGAGTTTCTCCCATGAGAACGTTTAGAAGCAACTGCGAGAGGCAGACCTGTGTCATCATTGCATCAACATAGTATGCACCTTATCCCACAGTACCGCGCGCTGAGTGCCCTCAACCCTAGTGCCGGAACCGGAAATGGAATATCGAGTCTTGCGGCCATCGACCCTGCGTCCTGGTGTCAACCTCTCGAGGGTTTAGCTGCCTGAGCCTTGAGCCGATGGTATCAGCCCTATTAGGGAAACAGGGTTTCAATTTGGTGTTACAGATTGGGTTAAAATTCTCCGATTCCTATACATTGTAGTCAATTTAAATGTATGACAGTAGCTGGGAAATCAACGTAGGTGTACATACCATTGGGCCTTTACCGCCAGACCCAGTGAGTGATGTCCCGTTGTGGCTCCAAGGGTCTTTTAGGAGTATCTCCGAAGTCGATGGGCCAATCCATGCCTCCGTCATGCCTGTTAAATATGGCCATCGCATAAATTGGCCCGGCTGTTCCATTATCCCCAACATTCCACTCTTGGCCCCTGCTTCTTTGGACAAGGGTTCGGACAAATGCGTAAGTGTGGAATTCTTTGAATGGTGCGAAGAGGGTGGCCAGGGTGGGAACGTGGGTCTGCATCAAATCTTTCAAGTCCCCTTGTCTCCTTCAGCATTTACTGGGCAAAGGACCTGGACATGAGAAGAAGACCTTGACCTTAAACTAAGGGATCTTCTTGTTTACACTGCCACGTACTCAGCTGTTTGGTTTGATGAGATGGGAAGGGATTGGGTGCAGAATCCCTTGACTAAATTCTAGGCTTACAATTGCCCTTTCAGGCCCCTTTAAAGCGGCCCTCTTATGGGACTAGCAATTTAATCAACCCAAAGACCCAAAAATTGTTTGTTAAAACACAGAAGGCCAATGCACTTACTGGGGAATTGGCCGAACCTCTAATTGACCTCCGACTTCGTTTAAAGTCGACATCGAGCTAGGATATTTATAAGAGTATGTGAGGCAAAGAAATCACTGAGAATTATGCCATTATAATTATAAGATGTAACATAATATGGTGTTCATTTGGGAATGCTAAAATAGAAGTGTTTTAAGAACATACAGAAAACGTAGGGCTAGATTTCACGACCCAATTACATTATTATATATGTATGGTATTTCAATAATTATAGATGGAGCATTCGCTAATTAACAATGTTCTAGAACTCCGCCTCATATACAGGTACCTAACTGAAGTATCAGACAAATATCATTAATAGTCATAAAGAAATATAATTGAAATAGTACTGTTAGCCAGCAATTTGGAAATATACGTAGCCTTAATGATGGGCTTATATTTTTCAAGAACAGAATATCAGGAGATCACCAGGTGCATGTTTGAACATAATGCAGGAAAATCGAGGAATGTTTTAGCTGTCTAATGCTAGGTCAAATTATACTCAGGTAACTTATGATAGCCTAGATATCTGAAGGTCAGATATTCCCCTCAAACGTACACTGCCATCATATATGGCATTAAAGGGGATGTGCATCACCTGAGAATCATGTAGGCGTATCTTTTTTTGGTTGCAGAATGTACGCAGGTGTGTCAGGGTTCTAGTCGCAAACCAAGTACCAAAATGAAATCGAAATAATCATACAAAATACCAATTCACTTCTGTGAATAACAGATTAGCAAATGTTTGTAACACAATAAGGTGTATCATAATAAAACCCCGGCAAACCCGAACCACACAGCATTCTTTCTTTATAATTGATATAGCATTCCAAATTTCAAATGATATATCTTTACATAACAACACTCCACCTTTATTCAAAGGTTTACCATTAGACATGCCACATGTTCACATTAAGTACCATGACTATGAATTAGGTTTGACGCATTTTTATGACAAAAATCAAACTGTTCTCTTCATTGCAGGCGTCGAATGAAGACAAGAACGACGATGACGATGACCAGTCGGGCAGCCAGCCGGCCATGGAAGCAATCTTGCCTCCAGGATTGCGGATCGTGCCCAAGTTCATCATTCTCCACTACTCGCCGTTCAAAGCCGTGTGGGATTGGATCATTCTCCTGCTCGTGCTCTACACTGCTGTCTTCACGCCTTACGTGGCCGCATTCTTACTTAACGAGGATGAAACGCGTAACGAGCTTAATCAAGACTCGTCGACGCGATTACAAAATGCTGAAACCAACCAGCCAGATCCTCTAGTAATTATCGACCTCATCGTCGACGTCATGTTCATCGCGGACATTCTTATCAACTTCCGAACGACGTTTCTTCACAATGGAGAGGTCGTTGCGGATCCGCAGAAGATTGCTGTCAACTACGTTAAGGGTTGGTTCTTAATCGATGCAGTAGCTGCCATACCTTTTGATCTTCTCTTGTTTGGAACGGGTACAAGTGACGTAAGTTTTAGCCGGTTCACAACCGGAAATGCTTTGCAAGTTTGATCGTATTCGTTATATATATATATCTCTATGGTGTCGTGAGGTGATTTATGTGGTGGATTAATGAATCTGTAGGCTCGAAGAATTGATTATATACATGTATACATACATGTACAATAGGTCTATGTTGTGTGTATCATATATTTGTATAAATATCATATGGTCACTAATGTATGTTTGGACGAGTATCTTGTGGTGTGTCACCGAATGGAATCCACGTAGACTTTTTACTACATGTATATGTATACCTTAACAAAATGAAAACAAAGATAGACATTTTTTACATTAGTAATCAATTATCTACTACCTTCTGTACTTCCTTCAGCGTATCTTAGCTATCCCTGTGTGTCTTGTTAACTATTTCCATGGCAATGTAAACCTATACACCTCCTGCCGAAAACCAGAGTCCTTGCAGATATTCTGAAACTTTCTCCATTAAGGATCAAACATATATATAATAGTTTTCATTGTTCATTGGTATTCTAACCTTCTTCCTGAGATGTTAACTTTTAAAACTCCTTGTTCTCCCCAGTGACCATTCTTAACATTGGGTTCCGGATTTAACCCTGGTCTTCCCCCACCAGGCCAGCGTATGCATGTATAGGAAAACAGATAACTTCTAGGATATGCCACTCTTATTGATAATTTCCTCCAATACATCTTCAGAAGTCGGACCTGGAATGGATATCCAAATATATCTTGATAGTCATCAATCTCTCTTAGATAATTTAATAGAGACTCCCATTTGTTTGTATACAGCCCCTAGGGTCTACCCTATCGTAATATGTATTACAAATGATTATGTTTATCATTTATAATTATGAGGTCAACTTAACATTATCCATATTGCCAGTAGCCGGTGCTATCCTACCAAACTATCGACTGCCATACCAAATTGTTGTTTAGTTCCATTAGAATTCAGAATTAGATCAACTTACAAATAGATTCAACAAGAGAAAAAACCTTTGTGGAAATAGATCGGAGTGTTGCCGTGTTAAATTCAGAATTCAGGAGATGTTCATTCGTTTTCTATCCAAGGCAAATCAAACGCTTGCTTTTATTGTGAATCATGATGATGTTCTAATGCTAACGTTGCACGGGAGTGGTCGATTCTGAGCAAAGTTTACGTCCAGTTTTATTCCCATGAAACTGTCCCTCGGAGTATGATCAGAATAATGATTGGGAAGGAAGTACATGCACGCCCGTTCTACTTAACTCTAGTACACCTCAACTCATCGCTCATCGCAATTTCAATGTTGGTATTGGCGTACGTAGTTTTTCGGCTAGAGAAAATACGCATGGTCAAGGTGGGGAATGACCAATCAATGTAAATGCCTCCAAACTTATAAGGACAGCATGGATTATATACACGACCTCGCCCCATGTTTCTCAAACCTTTTTCACCAACATAGTCTCAATAAATTTTCAAACGTAGCAACCCGATGAAAACTGGGTAGATATTCCCTACATGAACACCATTTCCTATACTCTATAGTTATGATATCATTTATATAAATATTCCGGCTTTTTCCAATGAATTTGTATGCTTGAGACTTCATGCAATGCCTATGGGCTGCAAGTGTCTAAATTTTCTATCATTTAAAGTTGGAGCCTTATGCACGTAATATGGGTTCACGATGTTCCTGAGAAATCAGGATGTCAGAGACAGTTATTGATCGTTTCAGAAATGACGATTGATAAAGGATGTACTTGTTACAAATATCCTCAGCACGTCTCCCTCAAAATGTGACCATGGTAACAGTTGCTGATATATTTGGATCGCCACCCTGATTTCTCAAACATAATAGAGGGACTCTCCAAAAGTTCCTGGCCAGATTTTGATTAAATTACCGAGTTGTCCTAGGGATATATTTTATGATTAACACTTGTTGAAAGAAGCCTTCTTGTTTTCGGGTTTACTCTATTACATATGCCTGTTATATATCTTGTGCTGCATGCATAGGAATGCTGACACAATACATCACAGAAATGTACTATACAAAGTCCAACCTGAAACAACTATGCATTATTCAAGACTGGTCAGTCATATACACGGCATAAACCAATTACAGAAAGACATTCCAATCAATTTTCGGTTATGCTTGCGTTATAAAGGAAACTTTTTATTTTCGGTTCAATCCTGCAGCATGACTTTAATTCCAATGTTCTTTCCTCTATAGTATTGAAGGATTTTACTTTACTGAATCTGAAAAATGGGGCGCCAGTCATTTAAATGAGTTCTAAGATATATATATTGTTCATTCATTACGTATATTTCTCAATGGGCTCTGGTTGCCTAGTTCTTCTCGCTCTGCTGTGATCTTTAACCTGTCGCATTTTCTTACTCTTTCTCTTGTGATTCTTACCTATACGGTTGATGTTTTCATCCTGGAAAACAACATACTGTGCTCCCGCTTTCATCAATCTATATTAGCCCTCACAGCACCCAAAGTACAATATAAAGCGTGTTATGGAATAGAAACGTTAATTGAGTTATGACTAGAATCCCAGTTGCAAGGTCCGTTGGTAATGATTCATGAATTTGTGCACTTAACGGAAAGGGTCCTGAAATGATGGCTTTGGTTGGAAGTATTTCGATGCATGAAGAGTACAATAGTGCATGTAAGATAAAAAGTAAAACTTAATTTTGATTCATGTCAATAGTAATCTCTGATATAAACAGCATCATCCAGTTTGTAAACTGAATCATATATCACATGTGAATGGTAGAAATACCAACATGAAATGATATTGTTACAGGAGTAGTAGGTAACATTCCACCTTGTATGACAAAAAATGTTTTTCTTTTCGTGGTTAGATATTATATAAGACTGCAATATTAGAATCCATCATGATATTGGAAGACTCATATCTAAGCCGCTCATCTTAATTAACGTTCAAATTAACTCTATTGATATATAATTAGATGCTCTAATGTTATATAGGAGATATGAGGATTTCAAGTTTTTAAAAATATTCGTCGTTAGATACCAAAGTAGAAATACCAAAGAGTTTATATATTCTCCATTTCGGTGCTTGCATAAGCAAGTATATTTGAGTGGAATTTCATGCGAGTCTTTATCCCGTGGGTGAAGAATAGCCGACTCTGGGGAGTCGAGCAGTTGTGATGCTGTAGACAGAGATGCATAGATACAGGCAACGCTTTACTAAATCATTCATCCTGACACCGGAATATATTCATCCACTGAACAATGAAGCAACTCTGAATGATATAGATGCACCATAAAGATAATTATGTTCTTGAATCTAACGTAGTCAGCTTGTTGGTCAAAACAACCTATGAATCAATCGAATATTTGCACTCAGAATCATAATAATAAATACATATATCTTCTTGAATCTAACGCAGTCAGCTTGTTGGTCAAAACAACCTATGAATCAATCGAATATTTGCATTCAGAATCATGATAATAAATGCATCATTATACAATGTTATGAAATGTGTAATACAACTAAAAGCTAGTTTTAAAATGTATAGAGGTAGTAGTACAGGACACGTTAAGCCCATGTCCTAAAATTACAATAGGCACTGTCCAACATACTGTCTATATTGGGAACAAAATTTCAAGTCAACTTCCAAAGCAAATGGGAGAGACCATTTCTTTCTAGCAGTTGACCAGTCAGAGGATTCCTCTTTTGATAAATCCTGTTAATTCAGATTATAATATGTATTATTACATACCTCACAACTCCAACAAATAGGAAACGTATTTGAGCATTATATTTACATGTACCTGTACACAGACGGTATTCCATTATCATATTCCAGATGTTGAAATTCTCATATCATTCCTATACTTTGCAGACAATGACAGTGACCGGGGTTCTCAAAACGGCACGTTTGTTACGCCTGCTACGAGTAGCGAGGAGGATTGATCAGTACTCTGAATACGGAGCCGCTGTTCTCCTGCTACTGATGGCCACGTTCACACTCATTGCTCACTGGCTTGCATGCATCTTCTATGCAATTGCTTACGTCGAGCGACCCAAACTTGAGGAGCCAATAAGTTGGTTGGATAAGCTGGCTAAGACGATGAACAGACCCTATATGGAAAATGACACAACAAGCGGACCCGACATTCGGTCCAAGTACATAACGGCTCTTTACTTCACATTCACCAGTCTCACCAGTATAGGATTCGGAAATGTGTCCCCAAATACGGATGCAGAGAAGATATTCTCAATTTTTGCTATGTTGCTAGGCTGTGAGTATGAATCAATTGTTCGTTTTTTCTGACAACCCGAAAATCATATTAAACCAGGGGATTATGTTAAAAGAAGTATATCGGTGGAGTGTGAGAATCTTTTTTTTTAGTGTGACACTCTTTTGATTATTCAACCAGCTATACGAACTGATAATTTCCTTAAGTATTTAACACAGGAATTAGACAATTTCTTTCTCCTATTTTACATTGATTTTAAAACCCCTTTTAGAAGCTGAATAGCCTATACAAGTAGGATTGATATCTGCATAAAATTGCATGGTGCTAAAAGCATATATCACCCAGCCTCAATCGAGAATTCACGATCGACGATCGAATGCTCCTTTCATATGAAGCAGTATGATACTCATATCCTGTGTCATCCTATCATGGCAAATTTAATCACAACTCTCTTGAAAAACGAAGTGAGACACGCTATTGCCGCTCAGGACCATGTCCCCTCCCGCGTCCTAGGTGTCTCGTCGACTACGAGAGCACGTGATTGATAGCGGCATCGCGCGAGACTCCTTCCGCTTGGTCTTTTATGACTAGCGATCTAAGTAAAGACCCTGCGAACAATGTCGGAGGTAATCAAAATGCTGAATGGCCAGGACCACCCTCTCCGACTCTTGATTAATTAACTCTATCAACTATTGGCAAAGGACGATTGCCTGGCGGGTCCAGCCATACAACACCAATGATTGGGATATTGACATAGCACAGAGACAAGTGATGAGTTTTGGGATAAATATAAACAGTCAATGTCCCTATAAAAACATATTATTTCCCCCTGTATTTACAAGAGCAATGTGAATAAACAGTGGCAAATTGATCTCTGCTGCCCATGCCTCTTAATACCTCAAATAATAATCTCACTTTTAATATTCCCAATAAGAACTCAAATGTAATCAAATAATAATCAAGTGATAACAAATTTGACCGACCGAGTGCAATATTTTCTTACATAAAGATCGCTTCCAGATAAAATGTCAACGAAAGAAGTCTTCTTACTCGAATTAATCTTGAGATATTTTTCCGGGGTTGAATGGTTTTCACAGGCATTTGATGAAGGGGTTTGGGGCAAGCAGGGATCAATTTATCACCATGCTTTTCCATTATGAATTGAGGGCAGAAAGTGGAAATCGATTTATGGTATCGAATGTGATTTTCACTGTGTATTTATGGTACCATGATTTGGACTTTTTATAACACCAACCGCGAAAGCTCAAAGGCCTATACGGCGCCTGATCATTTTGGATGCAATTGCTGCGGCCTGTCTCTCAGATGAAGCATTGCATACTCTCGTGCTAATGTTATGTAATCAATCATTGGATGTGTCCTCAATCAATAGTCATCCTTTGCCTACCCTAGATCGGCAGTGCAGGGATTATGTCACATAAGCGTCTAGTAGAATATCAGAGTCCTTCCTTTGTAAGGACCATCAAACAAGCGCTCTACGACAACACATGTATGCATAAGTCAAGATGTGTAATTGCTGCTTTATTGATGGTCAATATTAGGTGTAGCTGGTTATCTTCTGACCAGGGAGAAAGGGGCCCGGGAAGCATCGTAAGGTATAGCACGACCAGCCCCTTACTGACATTTTACCAATAGTAGATTAAGTTGAGTGCGCCTGCGGAAAAGTGGGCTAAATGTTCGTACAGATTTGTGCTTTCGTCTTTTGACAACACTCATATATCAATTTGTATTTTGGGAAGGGTTCATTGTATTTGGATGTAAATTCATTGTCTACCCAATATTCTTCTCAAATTGCCTTATAAATGATAACCCAAGATCCCATTCAGTGGAGAGGGAGATATAATACCCCCTCCCTCCTTGATAAAGGCTATAGGAAATAGCCTTTAGCTCCCGGGTGCAAGATAAGGTTACTCATGTCTCACTGATTGCTTTGCAGCTCTGATGAGTGCCGCCATATTTGGTAACGTATCGTCCATCATGCTGAGGCTGTATCAGGGTACTGAAGAGTATCACGAGATGCAGACCTCTATCAAGGAATTCATTAATTTCCACCATATACCTAAACCACTGGCCAACAGACTCATTGAATCATATCAACACGCTTGGTCCTATACCAACGGTATAGACATGAATAGCGTAAGTATTTGCCTTCCTTATTTCGATTGATTTCTTCTCCTTATAAAAAGCTCGGAATAAAGACCCTTTTCACTCGTCATTATAATTCTTGCTTGGTTGCTTTGGTTGTCGATAACCTTGTGATATAAATAATTCCCTCGTTCCTTGGATGTTATAGCGTATTTAATCAGAGAAACAGTCTGTTTAATTATTTAAATTTGTATTGCGTTTGGAACCGGTATTTAGACATGCAACTGCCAGACATTATTATTTATCTGTTGAATGACTTTGGATATAACTAACCGTATTGTTTACAAATGCAACACTGGGAAATTGAATCAGGGAAATGGCAGTGATAATGCTTGTAGAATGGCCTCATATTACGTATATAACTAGAATACAAAGACGTAGATATCAGCAGCATAAACCTGAGCAATTATTGATGGAATGAACCTCAAAGTGCCGCCCAAACCCCGCCTACACACAGGTTTAAGTAGTGATTGCATGTCCTCCTTGTGTTAATGGCTCGTAGATCTCCGAGGAAACGCTGTAGACAATACCTAACAGACTTGACTTATAGTCATTCTAAAGATCCCCCATCTACTCCCCTCTCCCCCACCCCCTCCCCATTATATTGTCTAAATAGAAGATCTTTAAGGGCCATTGCCTACCTTCCTTGGGCCCTCCCTTATCTAAACTCTCTTCAAACTCATCCATCTAACATAATGTACCACCGATCCAGCGCAGTCAACCGCCCATGTGGTCGGGATGGGATATGGCCTGGCGTAATCCTATCTGGTTAATTTCTCTCTCCAGATTAGCATTAATCCACGGGGTGAAGGCACCAGGAGCGCTTGGGAATTCGCCGAGCCTTCGCTATATAGTCGGCCTATATAAACCCCTATGGCAATTCCCATTCTCTAATGTAAAGAAAGCTCATAATATGGCCGTTGTCGGGTTATGTACCACATGCTTGCCTATAACTTATATACATGGCGTATACAAGCGATCATACGAATGGGGGTGTCTTTACAATGTGTTGCCTGGCTCAGAATCATTGCGATTATGTTAAAACGCCACGTATATATATAATAAATTCAATATAAGGATGTTGGTACCAGTCCCTGAACAGCCTGACCAGACTCTGTACCATGTTATTACGTTTGCTGAAAGGGAGGGGGGCTAATTATTTCTTTATATATATATAGAATTTTTATTCCAACAGCTCATTTTTACATAACAAATGTCAGAAACAGTACAATACCCTCTGCACGATGGATCGTGCAGGTCTTCCCAGGCATACTCAACAAATGATTGAAATAAATTAAATTAAATTATTATATAAATCTAATAATCTTCCATCAACTTCAGATCTTTCTATTCTTAGATGGCAGATCGCTCCATGCAGCGTTTCTTTGGATTTCCACTTGTAATGAGTTGTTGTCTGAATTCATCGGAACCATTCATTGTCTTGTTCTTGCAGCTTTTGAAGAGTTTTCCAGATTGTTTACAAGCTGATATATGCCTTCATTTAAATCGCAACCTCTTAAAGAATTGCCCTGCCTTCAAAGAGGCTAGCCCAGGTAAGTGATAGAACGCTGTTTCGCCCATCATATTGCTAGCATGGAAGGATGGAATCCCACTGATTGATGGAGGTCGATTCCAGACTTTAAAAGGTCTGGTTTCCAAGGGGATGGATGCCAATTATAGAATTGTATCTATCCCAAAATCTATATATTTCACAATCTCCATTATCGTCATAATCTCCATGGCTTAGACTGTATTTATATTGACAATCATGTACCATATAGTATATAACGTATACATAGGCCTATAGCTGCATGCTGGCGGTTATTGCTGCTAAAATCGCTAGCACCCACATTCAGTCTTTATTGGGCTGTCCCTGCTAATATTCCTGCGATTATGAAGTATTGTGCTGTATGGTTAAAATACCTATAATATTTAACATCATTCGCTAAATCAATTAACTTAGAATTAAGGCTTTGTCGTTAGAATAATATAGATTTGGCGTTAATATTGTGAGAAATACATCTGGGTTGAGTGATGGTCTAGTGTACATGGGATTCTTACCACCGCAGTCCATGTTGTTAGACTTTTCCCAACAGTTCCATCTTACTCATCGGCTTGTCGCCTTACTTCCGGTTGCAGGTTGCCTCCGCGCGCTTTCCATGAAATTCAAATCTACACATGCGCCGCCTGGTGACACGCTCATACATCCGGGTGACATCCTGGATGCCATCTATTTTATAGCAAGAGGTTCTATTGAAATACTTAAAGACGATATAGTCATGGCCATTTTAGGTGAGTTTTTACATTATTTTACCAGTTTCATTGTGTTCAATAAAACTTAGTTCAGAGCTTACTTCTTGATATTTTCATTGGCGTAAATAGCGAATTGTTATTGATCTAAAAGGCCGCAAGTCCTCTTACACATATTCACAAGTAATAAGCCCGTCAAGGAGAAATTCGTGTTCTGATCAACGGGTCATAATTGGGTAATATCAATG
Organism: Sthenelais limicola; assembly: GCA_942159475.1. Classification (NCBI taxonomy): domain Eukaryota; kingdom Metazoa; phylum Annelida; class Polychaeta; order Phyllodocida; family Sigalionidae; genus Sthenelais; species Sthenelais limicola. The sequence goes on along the minus strand of OW804094.1, from coordinate 30,440,204 downwards.
TTAGGATACAAGCCCGACTATAATTGCTTTGTCATTATACTACTTACATATCGTGCAGGAAGAATCCTGACTATCCGTTGATATTTGACTTGGTTAATTCGGTTTTCTGTGTTAGTTTAAGTGTTCTATCGAAATTATGGCCCAGACTGAAGAGACAAATGCAAATATATTGATAACAGTGAGGTAGTAATGCTGAGAATGATGTTATTTTAAAAGAAATCTTTTTTTAGAAAATGCTCAGTATAATATATACAACATTTATCACAAAGCCTAAAATGCCCTTATACATACTATACACATGAATTCAAATAGACTATTCAATTTTAAACCTATGCTCAGTTGATTGATAAAGTGAACTTATACATATATAAACATACATACATATATGTAATATCTATGGTACGTGGCAAAATACTGATTCATCTTTTGCACCAGTAATACCCGAACACATAATTATGACTAAGGAATATGCTCCTAGCTCTTACTCCCCATCGATCATCTAGATTGATAACATACTTTCCGTTATGACATGGATTCCGTAGATACCATAACATGTTTTTGGCTTCTTATTACATTCATACATAACGCGCAATATAAATTGTGAATTTCAGGTAAAGATGATATCTTTGGTGAGAATGTAAATGAATCCTGCCCACTCGACCGGGCCACGATTGGCAAGTCAAATTATTGTGTTCGGGCGCTTTCCTATTGTGATCTCCACAAAATCATGATGGAAGATTTGCAAGAAATTCTCGATATGTACCCGGAATTTGCCGGGGACTTTCTTGCAAAATTCCGAGTCACTTTCAATTTGCGACATGTAAGTATATTGTTTAAATCCTCTTCTACACCTTCTTCATGGTTACTTGTCTAGAAACGCGATCTCGTAATTGTTCACTCACGTGTGTGGCTTTTATCTTGTGACAGCAAATCACGCAATAATCAATCAATTTTAGAAAACATATGGCACACGGATCGCTCAACCCTATTAAATGTTAACCCAACAATCCTACTTCTGATCACTCTCTCTAAATATATGTATACTGCTTTCATATGACCATCTATAAATAATTATATATGGACGTATGGAAAGCTAATTTACTCACCAGCAAATTCTTTAAATAACTAACACATCCACGCCTAACATTTTGTTCTGACAAATTCTAGAATCATCAATCGGTAAGGGTTCATTCACTGTTTGCATTGTTGATCTGGAAATAAATTTCCCCATTCAGCTATAGTGCACGTACACACAGATCTATCGGAACTCTTTTGTTTGCCTTGATTAAGAGTTATGATTAGAAACCAGATTATGGATCGATGCTATCATTATAGTCCGTCAAATTTTTGTTCTTGACATGACTATTGCATGCAATTCAGTATCAAACATATCTATCACAAACTTTGTCATCATATTATATACGCCACTGTGGAGCTTTTTCTGAAATATTTTTCTCTGTAATTAAATTCAGTTGGAATTATTTTTGCTGCAGTACCAAACGCTCACATTGAATCCTTCAATCTTCTTCGTTTATTACCTTACAAAAACGTTAATTTATTTTGATTTATCCCTGGTCATATTCTATTCAAATAGATGCTTACGTGTATTCATAAAAAATAAATTGATTGGTCTCTTGGTGAAGTTTGGACTTCTAGCTTATTCTACTAGCTTATTCAAGGTTACCTAGATAAAAATATAGTACGTCGATAAATGTGTAATATACTAAATGTATGTATACCAACTAACATGAAATATATATATCATGCAACCAAGATATCAAAGAATCGTTTTCAGAATTCCTGGATAATGTACACCAAATAACCTCTCCTTCAAACGTAGTACACGTATAAGAATTATTTAATTACATTTGGACGTAATTTATCTTCCATTCAAGGCTTTCTTTTGATATTAGGTGTAGGCTTGTGTACTACTATCCATACACGAACTTACTCTTCTCTATTACAACACCAAAGGCGTCAAAGACCAGAGGCCTTTTTCCTGAACACTTCAATATCACGCCTATGCACGTAGCTTGCTAATTCTCTGCCTTGTCATAGTCCTTCGGAATTATCGATCCGTTCCAAAAACAACCTATACACACTATTTGAAGTAGCACACGACACAGAAACCCTGCAGTTTCCATTAATTTTCCTCTGTTAATATTATCGTTACAGTGCAGTTGTTTTTTGAATGTACAAAAACCTAAAGATTATTCGATATTATAACATGAAGAATGTCGCCAATGTTTGACGTTTGCCTTGTTGCATAGATCGAAGTTCAAATGTTGTGCCAAAGAAGGAGTATCAGCAGAGTTAATCAATTTGAAATGTCCATGTTGTGCAATCTATTATCTAAGCATTAAGATTTTTTGCGTAGCATTCATTATATTAGTCAATAACTCTTCGATCAAATACCTAGTACCTAGATGCAGCTCTGTTATCCATGTTAAATTCTCTACTAAACATTCTGCTTTAGTTCTGTTTTCATAGAGACTATTTAATGGCTGACTTTGGTTCGCAAGTTATTGTTAAACGTTATCCATGACATAACTACTGTATCTACTCTGTTCAGTTATTTGTGATACATGTATGTGCGTGCATGTATTGAATATTTCCATATGTGATAGATATCCTTAAATCATATAGGATACATGTGGTGGTATTAAAATGGTATCAAAATAGGGATAAATACAATTCGTGAAAATTAATGAATGTTGGATTTAATCCTATTCTGAATTAAGGTTAATGAAATCCTATTGTTCGTTTTTAATGTTCTAATTTATTGCCTTAATGCTCCTGATACCTATGGCTACTTATTACCATGGCGTATTTCCCATATGTTGGCGACCCTAAAAGCTACTGGTCAGTCATATTTTCGTGTCCCAGAAGTCTATAATTTCTACCTCCTCACACATTTTGCATGACGGTTATCCGGGTTTTCACGTTTAGCATTAAACCGTTGGCAAGATGCATTATATCATTCTTCATTACCAAGTTTCTGAAAAATTCCACTTCGTTTTTCGTCATTATTATTTAGGAATCAGTCACTCATAATATATCTATTTTCCGAATGTGCATCTTATATTCATTCATTCATTATTCAAACAATCAGATACACATGAACACCTTCTTTTCATAGGTGATATCCCTTTCAAAGCGACAAAACATTATCACCGGTTTACCATCATTTGTCTTTCTCTTGACATCTCAATAGAATCTTTGGTCGGGGTGTACCCAAATCATTCCTGTGTGCATTTAGGTAATGCAATGTTATAGGTTGATGTGTGCGAGATGAATGGTATCAAAGCAGGCATGGCATTTTTAATTTTTTTTTTCTCCCACAAACACATTGTTTTGACTATCTGGTTGGTATATATATAACGCTGGCCTGCGCTACTTGAATGAATGGCACGCTCTAGAGCTTTTTTGCTGAACTGCTGCCTTGTGTCCACGAACAGGAACAACATCTAGGCCAAACTCGGTCCCGAAAATCGCTATCGAATGAGGGGACAGACTTTGATGAACTATCGGTAGCCAAACATGAGGGTGAAAATCATATGGAAGAGGTAGGACGTGGTGTATGTCTGGGCCTCAGGTGCAATCCTGGCCTCTGTCGTCCTTATATTACGCTGTCAGTGATACTGTGGTGGTCGTTTAGTCTGACCGCCATTATGGTCACATGGTTTTAGACTAGGGCGCCACAAATTGTTCAGCGCCGTCACTAAGGCCCTCTGAAAAGTTCCCTAAATGCGCTTGATCAATCAGTATTTTATATATATATATATCTATATTGTGGACCCACTTCTGAAAATTATAATTTCTATTCTTTTATATCGTGTGTCCGTGGAGTCATCCTTGTAAATCTTGATTAATTAAATCCCTGCATCAATGTGTATTTTCTTATGGAACTTTGCGAAGGGTTGCGGATGGCGAGCACTCGCTCTTGGGTGTCAATCCACTCATCTCCTGCACCACTCTATATACAACACAGTGTTGAATATATATTTATTCTTATTTCACATCGCGCACAAACCTTGATGATACACACACATATATATGAATAGGGGCGTATACCGTATATATATTCGGGGCAACAAATTTACAAGTAGAATACAAAAAACAGTACCCTGAACTTAAACTAATGTTCCATCCCTTGGTAGAAGGCTCCGCACTTGATATTTTTTCATCTCTAGGTACTTCTGGAAAGGTTATATGACTGCTTTAATGTTTAGCCCATGTCTAGCGGTTTTGACTAGAACACGTAGGAAGCTAATCGACCATGAACCTATCGAAAATAGATGCATAGGATATGATTGGCACAACCCCTTCGTGATAAACCCCCCACACCATGACCGAGGTGTATATATCCATGTACTTTTTAGTGATAGACACCAACTTGTAGTTTTAAAAAGGGGATGTCTCCATCAGGTTTGAACACATACTTATGCTCGGTCACATTTCGTATGTTTCGATTCCAATCGCTCTTTCAACTAACTCTTTCCTTGAAACATTTTCATACGATAGACGTTCTTATGTTTTGTTACGTTGCTAAAGCATACAAAGGCTTTATTTTGACGTTGATTGGCAAATTCATCCAAAGCATTGCTCCGAATGAAAAAAAAACACATTTTGTGTGCACATTTTGTTCTTTTTTTCAGTGTTGGCATTTACACATTTTTAAAAGGCATACCAAAGGCTCTGAGAGCCCATACGTATGACTTTTACTTGTTCGTTTTTTAGGCATAATGGTTATTTCCATTTTTCTATTATCACGTGACATTGTCCAACGGTTTCATGGACGTACCTGCATCGATATATTATTACCTTGTCGTACCCCAAATGTTCTGATCTTTTTAAAGAGAAAATATTATTATCCGCCCTTGAATGAATTGTTTCACGCTTATGACAGATAGCTACGCTAGAATATGATTAATAAGAGTTTTCTGCTGGTCTGTAGGGTGACCTTATACACCGCACGGGTCCGCAAAAGATTGATGATGAAACACTTAAGTTCATTCGTCAGAAACGGCCCCGACTCCAGTGTAAAGGGAACGTGCGCACGGGAGCTGAGAAAGGTAAGAATGGCTTCCTTTTTGATGACTCGACAGAATTTGGTTGCAGGGCAACGACACTTTAAAATTGTATTAAATGAAGGGAGTGATTAACGCTCTTTAAAAGGCGACGGGGAGGTGGACTCTCACAAAAAAAGACACAGCTGGGTGTTAGGCCAGGGTGTTAGGTGCTTGCTTTGAATTCCAATCGACAGACCAGGGGCAGTTTGAAATTATTGCCAACTGCCCCATTGACGCCTCTTCCGTCAACTGACTATAACACCCAGCGCTCTGTAAAATCCCATAAATTCATCAAAATAGGATTAGTTTCCTTGCTAATGTATACTTAATCATATAGAGGCGATGTCCTTTTACCAGGAGCCATATTTTCATTATTGCAAAATTGTTTGTTTGTTTCTTTTATTCAATAGGTTCTCGTACATGAGACGATATTTTCAGCTTATACACAATTACAACAATAGACATAAAGTAGAGAAAATTTATGACATGATATGTTGCAAGACGGATTACATCATGCTTAATGCATTCTACTCGTGTACACGTACTTTGCCATATTAAGGCTGATTGACGAAACGCGGTAAATAAGAGTAAATAACATTCAAGTATTTTTGATAATTTTGGTATAAAATGAAAGACAAAACGACAGTTATTGACATGGGATGAGTATCTATGAGGGGTTGGCGCCGTGCGTCATTATATAGTCACATGGGCACATTGATTCGAATAGATAGGAACAAATACAAATAATAAGATAATAATACTGGGCTCACATATAACCTATAACCTAACCTAATATAACCTAAAATTGTGCCCGTAATTAGTAATCAAAGTAATATCCAATGCTGCAAGCCATAATTTAAGTGACATGGGCGGCGTCATTAGCATTTCCCCTATTGAGCCAATCTTCGATGATTGTTTTTTCAGCTGCGCGACATGCTGGACTAAGGCGAAAGTTTGCCGTGACCAGAACGGCAAGTCTCGATCGCCAAAGGTCCACCGCCGACGATTCTAGCGACGAGGAGCACGGCAATGGAATTCTGGAACTCTCCCCGGATAGAGCTTCAGAAGATATGCTGTCAGGAGAATCGAAAAGTCCGGATAGCAGTAAACGTAGGTCCTCTATTGTCGGGTTGGCAGGTACCTATACTCTCTCGTCTCGCATGCTCTATCAACGATTCATGCGGACAGAATGTTGTTTGCTGAACTTTATGCATCACTACATTAAATAAAGACATATTCATACATCAAGTACCGGTAATGACATATTTATACCCATTCTGACACATCTGTAACATCCTACCAACATGTTATGTCTGCCTAAAGACATTTCTGTTGGGATTTTCGCCCACAAATTCGTAAAGTGAAAGTGCCGAGAGCCTTCCCCCAGGCTCTAATTTTAAGACCAGATTTGATTTGATTTGATTTAAAAACGTTTTTATTATTCCATAGTCAGGTACATTTTCTGGATTGCTCCATATTTTCGGCGGTGACCTGATAAAACCATGCCAATTTATTTTTTTAAAAACTTGGTACATTTCTGAGGAATTCCGGTATGGCTTTCTGTATAAAAAAATGTTTTCTTTGTTTAAAAAAACCCACAGAAATTATGTTAAACATTGATAAAGATTAAAGGTAATTTCTTGACTTTCTCATGGAGTCGTGAGATCATACTATATACGTTTTAAGACGAAGTAACTGCAGCATTCACTCCGCAATGAGTCTTTCTACTCACCTAAGCCTTTTTTATTATCGAGTCTTCAGATTTTTTATAACTATGTATCCCAGTGATGTGTAATCGAGTATCTCTCCCAGACAGTCAAGGTAAAATTGCCTGTACATGTGTCTATTGAAGTTGCAACTCCTTACTCGAAGCAAATATATTATGCCTTATGAACTCTAATATATATTTTCATTGGATTATTCTCAATTCTAATACTTTCTGCATGTTAATGTTATTCATATGTTATTACATTAACTATTCGCACCGAGTTATGATTCTCTATATCTTGTCTATGATATTGATTCTTGGTCGTATCTGCATATCATACAATTTACATATTGACATGCAAATATATTATATATATTTAAGTATTTGTTCCTATACGAATCTCTTCCATTGCATCCATCGCATGTTTCGACTTTGCTGTTTAATATATAGAAAGAGGCCCATATGATATATAATTTCGTCAGTCTTGATTGATTTTCTCTAGCATTTGTTGTAAACATCTTTTACTCGCATGAATATCTTTCTGGTCCAGTGGTGACCCTCTGTTTGCCCTTGCTTTTGTAGTCCAACAAATATATGACCGTAGAACAATCAATTATTGAAATCAATACTTAATAAGAGCATGTAGAACGAAGATTCATCAGACTAAACAAATGATTATATATACTCCAGTATATACTTAGCTTTGTAATATCGAGCTTTTCCAATCATAAATACCTTATCCCATTTAGAAAACACACAAGTAGTACTTCCATCAATAATCATCTAACCATCTCCTGTAATTACAAAGCCTGCATAAAATATACGGTACCAGTCCATCGATACACAATCCCTCACCAAATAGATAAATCTCGGAGGAGCCATATTACGGAACAACAACACGGTGCAGTTTCTTTGATTAATCGCAATACTGTTTTCCTCCCTAGCGGATGCGTTGTCTTCGGCAAGAGACAATTTAATTGGTGCCGTCACCGGCCAGCGAAAGTGGAGCCAACAGCAGGTTTCACCACAGCTACGCCCCCTACTGCCCAAGCCAAACATATCGCACAAGGTGGCGCCATGTCCACCAGGAACAATGGGTAGCAGTGTGGTTGGGGTGCCAGCTACCGGACTCTCGCCGATAGCCTCAGTGTCCAGCTCAACGTCGTGCATACCTAAATCTAGTTCTAGTACAGGTCCGCTCCACTCCCCCATAGATTATGAGATCCAGCAACATCCAGACAAGGGGAACATACATTCCTTGGCTGATATTGACGAGAGACTAGAATCAATTAACGAGTAAGTTTCTCTTATGAGTCCTTCCATGATCATCACTGATTTATTTACCTCAAGATGTGTGTTTGCTTGTTTGATTAAATTAATTATTGATTAATTATGAATGAATTCTCGGTCGTGATTGATTTCTATATGCTGTATTAACGCTTTTTCTGTTTTACCTGTTATTTTTACTCTGGCTAAATCGGCCACCAATTATATTCATTGACGTTTCTCAATAGTTAGTTTTTACATGTGCATCTTACATATCTGCCTTTATATCTGATAGTTTGTGCAACTGAAACTCATCACGCGTTATGTCTATTTGGATAACGACTCTCTCAGCGCAAGTTACAACTATCGATTTCCTTCTTTTCATTTCCCATCTATAATTATATGATACATCTGAGCTAAATTATTTCAACTCGTGTTGCTTTCTACTAAGTTGTCATTGATGCACACTGATGGCCTATTTCTATCCTTGATTTAATATTTTATGGTTTCTCACCACATGAATAATAGAAAAGTATACCAGATACGATTTCACGAGCAATTACTGATGATGGTGCTTTGCTGTAAGTAGGGGTCATAAAGGTTTTACCGGAGGATAAATAAGCGAGTATCTTCACTATATATAGCACTTAATCCAGTCAGTACTCGGTGCATCTAAGTAGTATATGAAAATGCATGACTTCCTCGGGATGTAACAGGGTTTTCTGGGTCGGATATTTGTGATAGCAAAGAAGGAGGTAATATGCCTACTCAAACAAATCCTTGTAGGACGTAGTAAGCACCTTTCTAGACATAGAATATTGGTATTTGACTTCTTTTAATTGGCCTTTCTCCATTTCAGGAGAATGTTGAATTTTGAGAACGAGCTTTGCACCACAGTGGACACCATCCTAGAGATGTTAGGGCATCGGCCACGCGTTGTCCGGGAGATGTACCAGGTACCAGCCATGACCAGAGGTCCCACACGTCCACAACGGATAGACCTGGGGCAGCCCCGCCGGGGGCCCCGGCACATACCCCCGCCCGACCACGACAGGCCAATCCACCCAAATGTATGAAGTCTCGCTTGAAATAGTGGTCCTAGCTGAGTGATGATGATGAAGAATCATGTCAACACAATCGGGAGAATTTCCCCTGATAAGACAGGAGCAATTGTGCCCGTGTGTACATAAAATAGCTTAGGAACGGCCCGAGAAAGTGCCAAATAACCAATTTGGATAATGTGTGAGGCCTTGCTTTGGAATTATATAAGACAAAAGATGCTGTCTGTCTTCAGTTTGAACTGTGATGAGGTGGTCCTGCCGTGTGAGGCTAAGGGAGAGAGAAAGAGACTCTTTGCGTTGGTTGGGCGTGTCCATTCCCAAGAACCAAATCACAACGAAGTGTTGTATAGTCAATTTGCAAAAGTGGATTAAAGTAACGGGAAAGCTTCCAAAGGATGTTTGTCCCAGTTGCGTCCACACTACTACTATTACGGGGTGCCATTTTATTGACTTTGCATTTGAATATAGGTGCGACATTTTGTCGTCACGTGACAAGTCTAGAAGGAATACGAGAAGTACGGAGAACGGAACATGATCAAAACTAGAAGGAAATAACCCACTTTAATTCTTTGTTCATGAAATAATAGAAAAGACTTTTAAAATGTTCAACAACACCCGCTCAAGGTCTTAGTGATTCTTGATCGGCCAAATGCTCAACGTATGCCTTAGGTGATATTAGTATCCATGTGCGTATAAATATACAATATGGTCAGGTGTTCATATCCTATCCTATGCATGTTAAAGAGAGTTCGCATGATGGTATGATTTCTTATTATTAGGTCGTTTTATTCTGTCCGTGATTTGTCACCTAACTTGTCTTGTGCAAAGCAATGTTCCTATTACCAACATCCATCCAAACCATTTGATTTTCTCTCGTATAAACACAAAAGCTTTCCATTGTAAATAACTATGGTACATATATATATGATACATTCCACGGCACCTGGGTATTATCGACATAAGGAAGAAATAGTGCACATTCATATAATATATAACATTTGCACTCGTATACATTTGATATTGTATCATTGCAACAAAGTGTTAAGATTTTAAAGAAGAGAAACACTATTCACCTCTCGGACACACATTTAAAGACGGTATATGTAAAGAGAAACACAGTTTATGACCCTTGAAATAAAATGAAAAAGTCAAAGTAGAACGTTCCATGTCTTCTACGGTAGATAACAAGAAATGTAAGTGTCAATTGAAGTAATTGTTTTACTTTGTATCGTTTTTTCATTAGTTCTAACAGTTTTAGTTATAAAATTATTGTAATAATTATGGCAAAAGCGTTAACCAAAGAGGAATAAGCAAAAGATACTATGGAAGTGATTAACACATAGTATACGGTACAAACTTGATTAATTGGAATATTGCTAAATGGTGTGCAAATCGAAGGGCAATATTTCTTTGAGACACCCGATACTGAGTTATTGGTAGCACTTAGGGCTACACCACTGTTCCAGTTTGTTATATTGTTGCAAGTCTAAGATAAGTTGAACTTAGATAACAAACGAATAATTGTTGAATACTTATGTCCATGTACATACATCTATCAGTGTATCTGGTTATGAAAGCTATTGCAAACCGTCTGATATTTGCATTTAAAATGGGACAATAAGGACAGTTGATAAAAAAAGGAAAATTAAGTACATACAAAAAGTGAATTGTAAGATAAAAGTTCAATGTATCGAGCTATCCCACTCCCCCAGTCAAATGATAGTACTGTGTACATTGACGAATCCAACATAACTTGTAATCATTTTCCTTTGTGATTTTGAAAAGGGCCAAGCGTAGAACTGGCTGTAGCTATTTGCAATAAATGTTTCTATTTATGCAAATACCCAGAATAGTGCGTGAGCCAATAAAGTGTGTATATAATATATACGTTTGTGTAACAAACAGTAAGGAAGACTATTAAGGAACCTGTATGTCCGAGTGCGCAGACTATAAAGTGTAAATCATTGTACGTATACTTCATGGTATAACGATAGATCTAATATATCCACATGGTAGGCTCTATTGGTGTATAGATGGCCACTATAATCATTACATTACATATAAGAATCCGTGTCCATATGTAAATTACCAGTTTTACACATTATGTTGATTTGCTTTGAGTTAATCGTGTCCTCTAAACACGATCACAAATCACAAGTCCATGAACGTATACTACAAGGACACCAACAAACCGTCTCACAGTTTTCTACTCAGGAATAGGAAAGATGTACAGTAATAATTTGGTGCAATATTCTATTTCATACTTGAGTCATTCCTTTGCGAGAAAGTTATAATTCTTTTCGTGTTCATTCCATTATCAAAGAAACAGACCAAGAACTTATTCCGTTTCCTTCTCTATATTAGAGATTTCTTTCTACAAACATATCTGTAAGACAGCATCCAATAAGAATAAAAGTCATGTGCTGTCATTAAGTGGGAAATTTGTTTCGTTTTATACTTATAAATAATATATTAATTATACTCGAATTAATTATTTCAGACAAATATTGAAATAAGGAATGGAATTGTGTCAGTTGGAACTAGATTTTATCGATACTTTACTGTGAAGGGAAGGACCATGATCACATATTGATTCCACATAATTATCGAGAAAATGAGGCACACGTTGAACTGCGTTTGAACAGGCCTCTTCGTGGTATTACAGAAACCAAATAAAAATGATAAGGAATATGCAGTGTCTTGAAGGTTGCGTGAATAGTAGGGATTCGTAATCGGATATTTCTCACCAGAACGAATTGCGCGCAAGGTAATTTCGTGAAAATTTAAGTATGAATAGCATGTTCTCTTAATTATCTTTACATTATCTAAGAAAGGGGATGAGGAAGCATGGCACCAGATGGATCTTTGGATGTGTGTGTGTGTGTGTGTGTGAAGGGCGGGGTCCTATGTTTGCCATAACTATAGTATATATTTTATAAATATTTTAGGTACCAGGCAACCATTTTATCAGCACTTCCTCATTTCTCAAGAAAAAAGAATTTGTGAAATCGGCTACAACTCCCTTCGTGCAAATAAATAAACAAAGGAAAACCATAGAATCACTCTCGACCATAGGAAATAATGAACGATAAGGACTTGATGTAACAGATAATCATCACTTTGTCATCTTTATTTTTCTTCATACAAATCTTGGTACAAAGACAACAAATATACATGAAAACATTCAAAGAACAGTGACATATTAATCAAATAAAGTCGGTATCTGAACTATTCATGCAACAGAATTATGTAATACTACTACGAACCTTTTCCTTTTCCATCCCATTCTACAGCCATTCATATAATCATTTACTCAAATCCGTAAGTGCACAGGTACTTTACATTGCGAGGAATCTCTTCAAACGGAGATTCAAAGTAACATAGCATTATATACAAGGATTATATACAATAAAGAGAAGAATCAAAATATTTCTCCACAGACACAAATTCCCAAGAACGTATTCCCTATTATACAGACCTCTAGGAGGTGAACAATTATATTAGCATCAGTTTCTCACACCAGATGGCACTGCCTTTGGTCACCATTCTGGCATTTGATGAGTATTAGAGAAAGAAATTCATATAAAAAATTCCCATTCTTTCTTTTATTCTATCGCATTTATGTTATCTTTCTCAACCGCTCCTTCCTATTATCTCCGAAGGTTACAGATGTTCTACACAACTAACATCTACACTAAAAGGAATGCTTTCAATGTGTTTGCAGGCAGGTTCGGTTTAATGTTCTCCTACCCACAAGTGTTTATATGAAATCTATTTCAATTTAGATAAACGTGTTTCAGAGAAAACAAATGGAAAGGCAACTTCTGTGAAAAAGAATACCAAATAATAGGCTCATGCATTCCTAATACAAGTTCGCAATCTTATCTCCCTGGAAGGACTTAATTCATTCCAGTATCAAGAATATTATTAATATCGATCCACAACAATAGAATGCAGCTGTCATCAGCATTCATATTTTAGTCAACGTATATAATTATGCCAATAATGAAACCATTTTAAGATCTGACGCCAACTTCTTAAAGTTCATGTCTAAGGACATTTTCATTTGTGGTTGTCAGTTACTGCGATTCACTCCTGTAGTATTTTTCCATGTGTACCCCTTTAAGAAGCAAATTCACTTGAACGATAGGTTCAAACCCACACAACCAGAAGCATCCTCTGTATCCACCAGTCCAAAGCGAAATACACATCCAAATGTCCTACTTGATGTCTGGCACTTTGGAACCACAGAACGGATAAACGTAACTTAGATGGGCAAGGCGGAGGAGGCATCCCGACCTTCACCCTTCCAATTGTCCATATTCATAACTTTTGATTGCAGTCTCACTCTTGCACCAGTTCTCGGATCATGAAACATGGTACTTAGGCTGCTTCTGTATCTGAAATAGAAGATTAATGTAGATATTAAAATTTGAACGCTTTTTCCTGACGAAGTAAATATCGAGATAATAAAGCCGCTTGCTAATGCTGTTTAAAAATGCTAGTTTTAAAGTTTATTGGAAATAGACAGAAAATTGAACCGATTTGGTATTTTTGTTTCAAAATTATTTTTTTTCACATTCCCTGTATTAGTATATATATTGCAGAAAACAACGCATTTTGATTCATGATTAGTAAACCACACCACATACATCTTATTGGCACAGAATCTCTCCCTTATCACATGTTTCTAGTTTGTAATTCTCCGATATTTACGCTTAGAATCTTTTACTAAAGTCATTAGGGGTGGTCCTCAATTTCGCAAATAAGAGTAACCAATGAAAGATATATCGAAGAAGACCCTGTCAAGGATCTGTGTATAAATCTTCTGGGAAACACCTGAAACGCGTAGTATTCTTATTCCATCAATATCTGTAACATGGTTAATATCAACCACTCCCAAGAGCAAATATGCAAAATAATGCCAGCGCATGCGTACGTGTACTGCTTTGAGATTGTTTTTTACTTAAGCCTTCCAATAAACCTAGTCCTTCTGTTAAACTAAATCCTTAACATTCTCATTAAACATGCTGGAATGTGTTTCATTCAAATAATAAGTAATTAAGTAGTATATTTCCAAAATTGACAAGAGTTAGTAATGTGACACATTGTGTTCACTCCAGTGTTGGGTGGTTCACAAAACACAGAGCAAGCGACAATCATGCATGCTTTGAAAGGGTCGGAAACAAAGCTCAGCTCACTCAAGAAGTGGGGGCGAGGAAAAAACTATCGTTTTCTTTTTTCTTAAGCCTGGTTCAAGAACCAGATCGAGTTATCAACCTTAAAGTGGAGGGCCTGTTTTGGACACACCTAGGAGAACCCGTTCACATGGCCAGAAGCAGATAAAAATGGAGACGTGCTCACTTTAGGCAATCTGCAAGAGAAGGGCAAGGCTCAAATCAAGGTCAGAATCAGAGGTTATTTTACATGTAGTCGACCTCGCCTTTAACTTGGAAGAAATCACCTTTTGGCCTAAGTTGACGATGGTTCTTGATGTGGACTAAGAGTTTGACATTGAGCCTGCAGACAGGAGAAATGTGAATGGAAATAAATAATCGCCGCATGATGTGCAAAGGATGACAATGTCAACATTAGGAACAGGCTGAGTGGTGTAACGTTAATTTTAAGCGCAATTGTGTTGTAGCGTTTTATAGATTTTACTGAGTGACTGGTCTGTGGATTGAGATGCATTAATCTAGGACCCACAGGTTTTGAAGTGAAGCCCTAAGCGACCATGCACGTGTTCCACAAATTCCATTCGGATGCATTCTCATTTGTTAGAACATTAACTTTTGCTTTCCCCCAGCAATGTCAATGAATAATCAAATATTAAGATCAAATAAACCGATATAAAACTTTTTTAAAGTGATGTCTATAGCATCCAGATGGAAATTGTGTTCATTTATATATGTATGTGTGTGACTAAATGCATGCATAATTTGTACAAAAATGACCCTCACGTTACGTTGCCAATATCCGTTTTGCGGTGCACCTTACCTTAAATACCCAAGACAAACAAGACATGTGAAAACTAAAATTTACTAATTCGCAACATGAGATCTGTAAATCTTGATCTATCTAGGTTCACGCATTTTAACATAGGAAGATGGGGTTGTAAATTTGGAAATAGGTTAAAAATATACACATCACTATAGCTATTGCCTAATCAACTATTTGTTCATCTAGAACATGCACCTTACTGTTTTTGCTATCAACCAGAATCATTGTTCCTTTGCCATGTCGAATGCAAAGGATTGTTCGCTGTAAATGCATGCAGTACTGTAATACAAAGTGTGAGCCAATAAAGGTGCCATGGAGAAGGAAAAGTTAAACAATATAATGAAGTAAAGAAATGTCATTTAATTTCACTCGACCTCTGATTTGAAATAGGCATCGTGGATGTTTTAGGTCTTGTTTCTGTTACCATTGGGTTTGTTGTGAAATGCCGAGTCCTACAAAGCTATAGAAATGCAGAGATTCAAGAACTAGAGCATGTATTCTTAAGTGTATGAATGGTTTGAGAGTTGTATTTGTATTCGAAATAGATGCCTTAACTTTAAACAATACAGATACGGAAACATGAAAGATAATGAATTATCAAAGTTGAATCACAGAAGCATGACCCATAATGGATCCGAGCATTGTATCGAAAAGTTTCCCCTTAAAAAAAATCAGAAAATATTAAGTGCCGTGCCACGGAGGTGAAGAGGAACCCGTTTCTATACATCATTGTCACTCCCACACTTTGGTAATTTATCAGCTGTTTAAAAAGGGTTTATTATAAAAGAAATGCATGAATTGCAGAACGGTATTTAAAAATCCCCAGCCAAATCGTAAAGGTTTTGGTAGGAAATATAAACTGCCTATCCTTATGGAATTGACCTTAAATTTGCAGAGCTCCAAAGAATGGTGCCCATTTGCTTAAAAAAGTCACATCTACCCAATTCCTGAACAAGAAGCCATACCCTATTCCCAGCTGTCTACTTCGGAGGTACCTTCGGATTCAGAGCCTAAATTGCTAACACTTGAATTGGGCTAGGCTTGTTTTGGCCAAAGATATGAAAGACTTTATGAATTGCTTTTTTTCCCTATGTTCTTTTAATAAAAAAAATTACAACGCCCAACAAAAGACATATTGGGAAGACTGGGCACTTACTTAGGTGGAGAGATTTCGCTGTATGTCCGAGCTGGCTCTCTACCATTGGCTTGAAGGGCGGATCCCGGTTGACTCGTTGACCTCGACAGCACATCTTGGAACTGTTTGCGTGGCAATGCTGAAAATTGAGACAATGGTTTGGTTTTACTCCAGCGTATACGATCACAAGCACCTTCTGCACAATATTGATTGAAGCATGTTCCACACATCATAAGAAATATGCAGTTATTGCCGTTAGAAGCGAGGTCATGCAGTTAAGTACCTATGAGATAGCATGCAAAACTGATATTATTGTCAGTGGTCATCAATCAGTTTCTAGTGTCTGCATCCTGAACTATATCAACGGAGGTTTCTCCTACCAAGTTGGTTTCAATTGGCATGCTCATGTGTCCTTATTTATCTTTTATCCATGATCTAGTGCTACAGCATTAGATTATTTGCTCTACAACTCGAGATTGCATGCAATATAAATCCATAGTAATAGAGTAAAAGAAAAGAGGAATGACCTATAATAGCCTGGTGATCAGATTGTATCCAGGGCAAAGAAAGAAGACAGATCAAGTTCCGGTGCACAGAATCATGCACGTACATCTATACCTCTGAGTTATTCACCGGTATATACTTGGTCAGAACCAACTGAATGCAATATTGACAAATGAAGAGAGTGACGTTCTTCATTCACCGAAAATGGCTTCATTCGTAATTATGAGAAGTCATTGTGAAAATACTATTTCCATAATACAAGGAAATCAGATTTCAGAGTCTTGGTGAAATTCTTTTGTGACATGCATCACATATTTATGCTCAAGAGAGAGAGAGAGAGAGAGAGAGAGAGAGAGAGAGAGAGTTTAAAAGAGTATATATATATATATATATGTGAGGTGTTACAGGCAAATGAGTCACAGGTCGCAAATTTTGATTTTCAGATACCATCATATTTGAAAAGATGACATCAAGCGGATTCCAATGATGGTAAACATTATATATTAGGACATCTAATACGAACTTCTATATTTAGTTATGCATGAAAGAAATAGCGATATCTATAGATGGTCACTCACTGTAATAGCAAGTAACTAAATAGATTCTCTAAGATGACCTCATGGTATAGAAAGACATATTCAATACAACAATTTGGTACATATGTTTATGATACCAACACCACTACAGACCCCCAAGAATAATGGATTCTGAGCAAGAGTTTCTATGGAAGAGCACTTGCAAAATATCATTGTTTTGCGACTTGTGACTCATTTTCCTGTAACACATCACATATAGTATCCAGATGCATAATTTATGTGGATGTTACTGATATTGCTATGTATAAAGCAAGCCAAAATCATTCACGGGTCAGTCATTATGCTGCATGACTACCGTAAGCAGCCTAGCAACATACCTGTATATACATGTCTCCCAGGTAAACCTATAGAACAATGCATAATTTGTCTTCTTCATATACAACTTGCATTGCCAACAAATCTTCATGAATTCCAAACAATTATTACATGATTAATACTTGTATTACTAAATTACTCATTTGGTAAAAACACAACCATGATTTTAATCTTGTTAGATACATTATACCGTCCATCAGTTCAGGTTAGATATCAAAAGTGTTACAAAACCCTAAAAGCACATACTCGAGTCTGAGTTCAAATTATCCTTAATTTGTTATCAAGCCACATTCAACCTTTTCATCATTATTCCACCAGAATTAATCCAGTTATTGAATAATAACACAAAACAACATAATTAATGGAATATAAAAATGCTCGTCCAATTATTGTTCTTATTTGCTGAGGAGGGAAATATCCACCACCTAATAACAAAATATACCAGCTCGTTTTATATTCATTTCTGCTACAATGGTTATGCAGAAACATATTGTTCATCAAAAGCCACCTTTCGTGCAGTTATTCATACAATAATGAAATGTCATATCCTTGTTAACCAGGAATACCTGTGTTTATTTTAATCATATTTGATTAAAATCAAATATGCAACATTGCCTGAAGAAGGATTAATACAACCCGAAGGTAATTATTTTCTTCTGCTATATTAGTATTGAAGTGTGGATATTTCCCCTTTCAGTGTTCTATAAGCAAAGTAAGAAGATCAAGGACCGAGTGAAGATTGAAACATGCGGTTGAGTACTTTACCTGGCATCATGTAGCCAGGAATGGCTCCATGGCGAAGGCCACCATTAACCGGTGGCAGGTCTCGGTCCCCTGTTTCATCAGCTGTCACGAAACCACCTGGAGACACCACATACAGGGTGAGGGGACCGCAATGATGGCACCTCTTATAATACTAAATAGGGGATTTGCATGGACACGCTTTTGAATTCTAATTTGCAATGTATCATGGGAGTTGTGTCACAGAATGAACTAGGGAAAACATTCCAATACGGCGCAGAATGTTCATTAATAATTCGCTAGAAAGTAGCTTGACGTGTTTGAGCTGAGGTGATAGTATAAGTTTTCACTTTTTTACACCATGCGTTTGGTTTGCATTTGAGCAGAAACACCAGTGACAAATGTTTTGCTAACTTTTTGATCGAAATACTGCCATATACATTTGTACTGTATGTGAGGGCTGACCTCAGGGTATCTCATTATTAGATAATGCAAATGAGAAGCGCGGCGGTACATGCAAATCCCCTATTTAACCTCGATGGAGAGAGAGACATAAAAAAGCTAGAACTATATATATATGCTTATTTGCTAGTAGTTTTGTCCAGTAGTCTATACAGAGTCTCTCCACGTAACTTAAGCAGAATATGAGACAATAGGCATGGTACTTAATTATTTGTATTGGGGAAAAAAGTAATAGGGGAAATATATATATATATAACAGCTTGGGTATTACAAAGGATTAAAAAAATAAAAGAAAGAGCATGCAGCAGATTATACTTCATAGGTATAGTGTGCTTTTTATTGTTAGACAAAGCGTGAAATGATAAAATGCATTATATGGGAGCATTGTATATTGCATTTAATATTGTTCAAAGCTGAAAGGTAGAAAGACTTATAGCAGGGGAAGTAATTAAGGTTATATGGGCCACCACCAGGAACTACTCCATAAAAAAGTGCTTACTCCATTGTCCATGTGGATGTTGTGTAATTGCATGTTGCCTCTTTCGCTTCTGTGCTTCTTTACTCTCCTGCCATTTCTGTATGAACTGTTTGTTTGTCGCGGTGATTTCTTTGCCGTCTAATGTCTCTGTATAAACAGTATCAGTGCATTAAATACGTTTTTCTGAGAATAGAAACTATATTCTCGGCATATAAAATTCGCCTAAGGCGAGTTTATTTCCATTTTAAAATGTATCAGAAATGTGTATCTTTGGACTTACCTAACTTGGGGGCCATGATTATGACTCTGTCCCGGTATTTACTCTTGTGACATAGTGGATTTCCTATTAGTTCTAATTTGACCATTTGTCTCCAAGAATTCATACAGTGTCCAAGTTCCTTCAGGTCACTTAATTGGTTGTCTGCCGCCATCAATTGTTGTAACATGATTAAATGTTCCAAGTCCCTGATGCTGTCTAAATTATTTCCGCCAATATTTAAAATCATCAGAGATCTCTGCAATACAAAATTGTTCCCTATTTTGCATGTTTTCACATATTTGTAGAATTTGGACACACGTTGATGATGATTTAAATTTATATATATGTTACACAACACAAACACCCAATATAGTCCTTCATTTACATGGTGCTATATTATATTTATTAAGTACAGACATTCTGTTATTCATGTTTGCCTAATCTCTACTGACAATAAGTGTAGGCGTCAATTTTTTATCATGATTGAGTTGTCATCAATAAGTACAACTGTATCACCATTGCTTGATCGGAATTTAAGTTGCCATCACTTAAGGTATAACATATACGTTTCCAACAATACTTATTGACCTTTGTTTTGAGTCCGTATAATGCTGTAGGTATTACTCACAGAAATGGCCATTATGGAGATTGGGTCGAACAATAACTTCTCACCAGGTGGTAGTTTCTGGTTCTCCACATGGAGTTCTTGGAGCTGGTCCAATTTGTCTAGTCCTTCTAAAACTGTTATGGTATTTCCACCCAGATATCTTCAATCAAGATTAGCATTACATTGGTATTTCTCTCAACGTTAGACAATTTGAACTATTTTAAGCTTTTTGGTTCATTAATAAGCATGGTTAGAAGTGAACCATTTTCATTCCAAAGTAGATGCACTTTAGATATGTGGAAATATTTTTCTCAATCCTATTGAAACAGATTCAAATAGTATCTTTCATCAAGGAGCTTTTGAATATATTTCAAAATATATTGCTTTAACATTATTGAATAAATCTCTATTTATAACTGCATATCAGGTAATTGCAAGAATTATACTTACAACTTGGTTAATTTTCTGAGACCGCCTAAATGTTCTATTTTGTCAATATTATTATTCTGTAGATAGAGATGACTCAAGTTGGTGTTGAAGCTAAGGTTGGGCATTCGGTTCAACTTGTTGTCATATAGATACAGCACCGTGAGATTGCGACATAGGACGAGATCCTCACCCTGCAAATAGTGAAATTCAACAAGGCAATAAATAAATAATATAATATTTTTCCTCGCGCATCCCTTTCGTTCTTTCATGGGAGCTCTTTTGTTGTACTTCTGATTTTGTAACTATCTACCTATCTGTAGTAAGGGCTCCTGAGGGGGGGGGGGGGTCCTCATTTTCTCTCCTCACTACCAAGAAACAGCAATTGTTGTTTGCCACTAAGAAAATTCTTTTCTCGTTTGTCATTTTTCTAATATGGACGAATTGTTTGGGTTCAGCAAGGACGATTAAGGGTCTGTGTCGATTTGTCAGGCTAAGAAAATGTTTTTGTCGATTATCACTGACTGCTTTTGTCGATTTGTCCATCTAAGCAAAGGCCATTTCGATTTGTCAATTTAAGGCCTCAAGAGACATACATGACAAGGTCAGCCTCCTATCTCGCTTTCACAGTCATTCACATATATATTCTTTAAGATGACCTCATGGTATAGAAAGATCTCGCTTTCACTCACCGGATGCCTCCTGGAGAGGCTTCCCCTACCAGGCTTCCCCCTGATAAGCTGAGTCCCAGTAAGGCTGGACACCTGTGAAACCTTATCTCTAGAAGGCGTCTCTCAAATTTGCAATTATACAGATACAGTGACACCCAGGGTATGGGCCAATCATGAAAAGCCTCCCATATCCCTGGTAGAACTGGAACTCCTGACCTCACGACTTGAGTCCTGCGCCCTAACTACTGGGCTATGGAGGCGGGTTATATAATATATTATGAAATAAACCCAGCAAATCCCCTAAAAACATGGCAAACCAGTTTCTGATCTCATTATCCACAATTATCCAATACGTGCAGGTGCAATGAGTAATATCCTGGAAAGGATGAACTTAACAAATAATTTATGGAAATGTATCTAAGATCGTAATGGATCCTAAGTTTTCACTCTATATAAACATTGATTTTTTTTTTAATATAAACATTGACCAAGGAAAGAAATTTGATTTGAACCCTGTGAGAGTTTTAAACGCATATTTACAGTATACACAAATAATATTGTAAAAACAACCAATTGCAGTTCTGAGATACATGTCGATTTCTTTGGCACTTAGCGGTTACACTTACAGAATGACTCAATGAATTAAAAGAAATGTATGTCGTCAAATATAAAATGAGTACCATGAATAGATGTGATGATAAGTAATCCCATATTCAGACCTTTCAACAGATTTTCACAAATACGTACCAGCTGGGCTATTCAAAGTAATTGGGGGAGATCTATATTAGTTCTGTACAGAATTAATCCTTTCAACACTTTAATCACTGCATGAATAACTTGATAAAATGATTAGTTATAAAGTATACATGATTGGGTGATTTTAATTGATTTATATTATGAGCTTAAGTGATTAAAAGTACCCCATGCATATATTTGGGGCGATCTCGAGGTAATACTTGAGATGTTCCTTCAAGAAATATTTTTAACGGCTTGCAATAACATTGATCAACAATTTATGTGCAAATTTCATGAACTTTAAAATAAGACTTCGTTGTTCATTATTCTTTTAAAGAATGCATACCTATATAGATTCCTTCTAAATTTCTTAAGAAAAACATCGTCTGTCTAATGCCCGAATGATCAATTATTGATCTACCATATCGCTACTGTATGATACATATTAAACATAAGATTGATTATCTTAGATTAGATAGATATGGAATCCATTATCCCTCTTACCAATGCCATAAGCAAAAGATAAGTGGATAGATTACTTAAGCATACATGGCTTATTCTTTTAAGCGAAAGCCTAACAATTATACGCTTTCAACTATTTTTATGACGACCTTGTAAGTTCCATTAAATAACAAGTTCATACATTTTGTATTTCTATATCTCTGATATACTAGAAAGAATAATTAAATTATGTGTTATTAATTCCTTATTTATAAGTAGTTTAGGGGGGAAACATACATGTATATCCTACTAAGGCGAACAAAGGGTCATTTGTTAAAATCTCAGAAAGTACTGCCTGCTAGGTTAGCATGTTAAAACTTGCTGATATTAAGTCGGGGTTAGGTCTTGGACTGTCATACTATAAACGGTTGAGATCTTATTGCTTTAAATGAGTTGGAGATTGCTGAGGTATTCATCCTCAAACCAGAACAATGCTCAAGGAGTGCTAATTTCCAGCTATAAACCAAAGATATAAAACCAAAATTTGCCCTCTTGGGGATCCACGTTATAACAAATTTCTTCATATTGTGCCTCCCGTTTGGTTAGCAGGCGTTTTGTCAAAGTTGAGACCAAAATATAGTGACATCTGTACAGGCTCCTGTCACCACAAGTTAAAAAGTATTGTTGAAATTTTAAATTAGCGTGAGTTATAATTATTTTAATTCAATGCGAGGCATATTCTATATATCTGTCGAAAAACCATCCCGATATTGAAATTATAAGGTCATACACTTATATAGCAAAAGAACCATAACCATATTTTTAAAATATGATTCTTAAGTCATGAATATTTCAAATTTTAAGGATCAAGAACAAATATTCTATTACATTCACTCATACCAGAGGAACATATTTTAACCTGAACTAACTACCCATGGATGTGGAGACTAACAATTCTATAAAAGATCATAAAGGGCCATATATATATATATATATATATATATATATATATATATATATATATATATATATATATATATATATATATATCAGGGAACATCATTTGCTTCCATCCTTGTTGTACGGAATAGTGAAAAATTTAGATATAGTCCAAACTGTCTGAGTGAAACAGGGTCAGTCGAGCTCGAATACGGAGCAGTATTAGAGGATAATCCTGATCCAATGATAAGGGATTAATTCACCTTTGATTGCCACTCACACGATACCAGGTTAAACATGGATTGTATTAGGTGAAGGAAAGTGCTTTTATGGCACATGCCTCAGGAACAATGAGAAAACATCGACTCACTTCAGTCAAGAGATTAACAGCACACATGTAATATAAATAGAGTGTTCAAAGCCCACAGGGAAAAAGTTCTAAACGCCACAATACCATCTCTGTACAAATAGTTACGGAAAGAACTTTTCCAACTTTTTGGTCATTAACATTTTAATGCTAACATAATTCTCATTTAGTGTAGAATAAATGCAGGCAGTATTGGATCAATTGGTATCTGATGTACAACAAACATTCAATATGCGAACTCGTAAATAGTTATTTCACTGTCAATTGTCATGCAGCCAGGGACAATTACAATTTTTGTAATGACTTCGCCAATAACCTCTACATGCATCTATAGATAAATGCAGGAATAAGATAATGGGTATAGTTGATCCGATAGATTCGCTCCAATTAATTAAACCCAACTAAAGTTAGGCCTTTATTGCAATATTATTACAATCACCCAAATCCGAATGGAAACCACCAAATGCAATCGATGTCAATTAATCGGGGATATCAATATAATGCATCAGAACGAGGAGTTCATTGACAGGGATGTTTCCTTATATTGAAATGTGCACTTAATTAAGAACAACGGTACGCACGAGAGAACAGACTAACATTAGTTTTGTTTTAGATTCTCTAGCAGCACAGGAATTGGAACTGTAAGGAATCGATGGGGATTGTGTACGAATGCCAAGTAATAAGTTTTACACCCTGTTGTGTAAATGTACGTCTTGGCGAGTTATTGGAGAATCTATATAGTTTGCTAACAGCACTTGCTATACAAAGCATATCCCTCAGGTGGTTCTTATGGTTCTTACCAACAACAACAATTTCAATAGAAGAATCTCCTTGGTTTATTCTCAATATGGGGAGTATGCCTATTCATTAGATACGAGGGAAATAATTTCACGTAAATCCAATAGTATTCATGCGTCGGGGCTGAATAGTGACTAACTATTGGTATTTCATATGACACAACATGTATAATCGATTCGAGATCTGGGGTTAAGACCGTGTTAATAATAGATGTTTATGATTTCCATCGAAAGTGAAAATTGCTGAGTCATCACTTTACTGGAAAAGGTCGAGATGCTTCATCTTTAAAAGAAATTTCAGCTGCGAAATAAAAACGTCGATAGATCACCCAGAATAGTGAAAGGCAGTTAATATACCATAGTGGAATAAGATACATGTATAGTATACTGATGTATACATAAATATATACTATATATGATTTGTAGGGTGATCCCCTCTTCTACCGTGTCAACATGACTACGGCTGGCAGCTTAATTAAGAATAATGGAAACTGCTTAATTAAGAATAATGGAAATAATGGTGACTATTAAATGAATTTTGGCTTACACCCAAAGAACATTGTTATATCAGGGAGATATTATGGTGAAACTGCTCCAAACTGTTCTGTGATTTGATAGAGATGCTCTTGGTGGAAAACATAAATATATTTATTTCCTAACGAAACAATACTTTCTGCTCACAAAGTATTACTTTAGAAAAAATCATAGCATTTTAGTTTTTAAACCCTGTATAGAGCAGCAATCTCAAATTGAATATCTTTCTAGAAAATATTTCTCTAATAGTCTTTAATGGAGTCTATACACTCACTCCGATTCCCTTCAGTCCTGTTATTTAGACTTGATGCCACATTCTTGCGTCCATTTAAAGCCCCGAGACTTGCTAATGGCCCATGCCCCGGGGCCAACTTCACAAAACAAAATCTTGATTATACTCGCCGAATCGAAGCCATTACACAATGAGATCAAACAAGTTGTATATACCCAGAATAAGCAAGAGATCCGGAGCTCGGAGGCCTCTATAATGCCACCATAAACCTAAACTGAGGTGTATTGAGACTAACCTAGCTAACACGATGGAACATAAATGTAAGATCAAGGGGCTAAAAACTAAGCAAACAATCAAGGTCCGCCATCACCAGAACGTGTTCATGTGGCATAAAACATAGGGTTTAAAACAACATGTTACACGAATTATTACCAACCTATACTCTCTGATAGGACATATACATTGTGTTTGAAACAATATTTTCAATTGCAGTTCAGACCAACATCTAAGTTTATTGTTCATCAAATGCAGTTCCTTGTACATATGCAAATGAAGAAAAAGCTCTAGAACCACATCATTTCGAGTGTATCTGAGAGCTGGGCATATATCCAAGTATTTGCCTCTTTGGAACAGGATACTAAACTTGGAAGCACAACTTAATTAACAGTTTCAGTTTAACATGTCTGAGACCTTTCTCTCTGACCCACATCTTGCGCCAAAATTAACCTTTCTCCCGGCAGCATGTATGAAATTAACATTTCATAAGAAGATATCTTGGTGCGTTCCATTGTAAAATCCTTGTACTATACTATGAAATAAGCCGATTAAAGTCTGTTTCATTACATAGGCCATTTTGACTTGAGCGAGAATGAAAACTCAGAGGGCATTAAAGCGATACCAAGAGTTAATATACCATAAAGATTCGCCAGTTTAGTATGGTTGATTGCCTTGGATTTCTAGTATTTTAGTACTCTGTCTCTATAGGTGTCGTCAAGAATTGCGATAAAATAAAGAAACATACATGGTAAAAAGGACTGAGAGCAGTGTTGTCAAATTAGTTATCAAAATGCGTACTCTGCGCAAACTGAAATTATTTTTCTGATTAAAATATGATTCAATTCTGCTCGTTTCATTTATTAATCTCAATATTTATCTACTACTATAACACTACTGCACTGGCCCTGAAGAAGGACAGAGATGTCCGAAACGTCGACCAGTTAAAGTCCTAATAAAAAGTGCAAAATTCCACTCCACAACTCTCTTTTTCAACCAAGTCACAAGCTAAAAGAATCTAAAATTCAGACGGTAGGCAGAACCCCTCCCAACATCAATATTTATCTGTGCCATGAAATGCGAAAACGAAAAAATTAACTAATCTAAATATCTCATTGATGAACCTGACATTACCACAAATTGAAAACACTATTGATGAGGTTTACATGACGATTCATACAACAGTACAACTAGAGGCCAAGAAGCCAAGGTACAGATTAAATACATCCTCTATAAATAAGAACATATGCCAAAGGTTCTTAGTGACATGCAATAGCCAACACTACAAGTCTGTTGGGGATTTGATCCAGCGCCAAAAGGGGGCAGTAAGACATGTTACTCATGAATGTAAATTCCCTACAGGTCTTCTGGACAATACTCCTTAACATTGTATTAATTAGCTTAATTGTTCTCTTGGTAAAATGTTTATAAGAGAATGGATCAATACATACCACGTCATCTATATGTCTATCCTCGAGATATAAATGTGTCAGTCTCTTGAGATAATGTTGCATACTTTCATCTCTTTTCTTCTTTGTGTAACCCGAAGTGCCACGGGCAATAAGGTCCATACTTAGCTTCACCATCTTGAGGCTTTTGTATGATTCTCTTTATATAGTCAAAGCACAATTCCTGGTTTAGGACTCCACTTAGGAGTCAATTCTGAGACGGTTTGAACGATTTCTTCAATCTCTTACATGTTTTATCACTGCCATCCTTGTCTCAATCTGTAGCCTTAGAATGCGAATGAAGTTGCTCCATCTCGAATCGATGAATAATCTAAAATACAATTTAAAAAAAGAATATAAATTAAATATCATGAATGACATTATTTCGAAGCTACCTATGTTTCGAAAAAACCTATGTTTACTTGCCCGGGGCAACTAAAAATGTCTCTGGGCAAGTAAAATTGAATGTTAGTTGCCCGATTGGGCAAGTGAAAATCTTTACAGCACCGATTTCAAACCCCTGTTGTGATGTCTACTTACAATGAAACAAGATAGATGCAGATAGCGTGATTTCGTTTATAATTCTGCAAACAAATTTGGGCAAGTGGAAAATGATGTTGGGCAAGTAAATCTTGGCTGCCACTTGCCCAATGGGCAAGTGAAGTTGGTAGGTTTTTTCCGAGCCCTGCTACAGAGATTATGGCATCAATTAAAGATCTATAATACAATAATACCCCCAGCTCATCTGTTGTTCAACTGAATACGTCTCACATGGAAAGATAAATTACCAGGTGGCATTTTAGAGCTGACGTCGGATGAATTATTCAGCAATTTTCCCTAATTAGGTATTGATTATATCGACAAGCAGGGGGGCATTGCACCCAATTTCACAGGCTTTGCATATGGCAAGGATTATCCACCAAACGTTCTTACTAAATGATTGGACCTAGATCCTAGGCAGAGATTAGACCTTGCAAATAATAAAAAGCTAAAACAAAATGTGTGGAAATAGAATAATATATTCAGATATTGAAATCAATTGAGGAATGATAGTTGTAAGACAACGCCAAAGTTAGAATACTTTCTAAAAGAGATAGGTACATTATTATCAATATGAAATGAATTGAAAGAATAAATGAGAACAAAATCTGAATTTCTTGAGAATCAAGCTGAAATCTTTATGATTAAATATATTCGCTGGAGTATTCCGTATTAAACTGAAAATATATACTAGGTGTGTGGGGATACGTGGGTGGTGTGGGTGGTTAGCTAGGTGTTTGATCCAAAATGACTTGGACATCGATACTGGTGAGAGAAACAAACAGCTTTTGGCCCCAGTTTATTATAGAGACGCGAAAAACTGTTTACTCAACAAGAGCTGACTCTGGATAGGTTAACCAATTCGTGGGTCAACATGAAAAGGATTATCCCATTGCAGACAGTGCATAGGTCTTATTTAAGCACGATCTCATTTTGATAATAAGTACCGGTAAAGATAGAATTCCTCGTAATATCTCCACAGAATTCTAGAGTCAGAAGATAAAACGAGAAAACAACTCGATTATATGAAAACACTCGACTTTGAGGATTGAATTATAATTATGTATAATGAAATACACTTTAGATGTGGATTTTATCAAAAGAAACTCAAGACTATATTAGAATTAAGAAAACTATTAATAAATTGTTTGTCCAGGTACGAATCAGCAACATTATTGGATTCTGTGCATATTTGGAAAACAAAATCAATAAGCTTGCAATACAATATAATTAATAGATTTTGTTTACAAAGGGGATATCGTCTACACACAATTCACCGGGTGGAGGTTCCAGAGTCTTTGGAAAACCACATGATTCCTTTTAAAGTGAAGCAGCACGATTTCAATTAATTAGGCCTACCTATCTGAACTCACTGACGTGTTCAAGACCCCGTGTATAATAGCCATTTGAACTGTCATTGTTCGGTTAATTAAACGTAGCTTCAACTAATTTTAAAATATCTCGAGTTTATTAGATTCAAACCCCCTTTTCGGTGGCAAATTTTCCAACCCATTGATCTTATTCTAGTCAAAGTTACCCTGTTGTGTTTCTTACAAAATGTTCAACTCTAAAAAATAGGCCTTATATAATCAATTATACAAAATCAAAATCCAATATACAATCAATTCATTGGGTACCATATATAGCATCTTTTATTCAAGTTACTTTCTATGACGTAGGCCTACTAAATTGATCAAAGCCAAAGGTTGCTTTTATCCCATCCAACAGTTGGCAGTTGATCACTTCCTACCCGGGACAGTAGAGATGGATACGCCTACTCTGTCTAGATCAATTAATCGTGAGGTACAGTCCTCGAGAACGGGTACCGTATACAAGACAGACAATATAAAGCTTCCGAATGGGAAGAAAACGTCTTCAACGAACGATATCCACTGATTATTTCCTCAATGGCAAGATAAACATGCTATAGATTGTTGTGATAAGTTTATAACACCAATGAAGTTTCCATAAGATGGCACTTGGCTTTGGATCATAGACCATGTACACAGATAGTCATTAATCATTGAAGTTTTTGGCACCAAACTCGGCTCTTCCTTAAGACAGTTTCGGTCTAATAGTAATTAACGAAGCACCAGGAAGTATACTTATTAAAAATGTATGGTCACATGGGAGTCCTATAGTCCAAACAAATCTTGATAATTCAAACGAACCTGTTCATGTGGGGCGTGGTCAATAAAGTGGTAGACGAACGCATCCGATTTGTTTTGATCTAGTTTCTGACAGCTGTACATTGCGCCGTCAGAAAGAAAGAAATTCACTAACGCACCTGTTAGAACTATAATTATTCTGCTGTTCGATAGGCCTATTCAAAATAAGCATTGCCAATTTCAGGAGAGTTGAGTCAAGTTTTTAGATGCCAAAACAATGTAGAGTGAACAAGCGAGTAAACTTACCCGCCAAGCACTTGCGTTGGAATCAAGTTTGACAGATGTCAAAGTTTACATTCCGCCTGCCCTGTCCCTGAGCCTTACGAACGGAGCTGAATGAAATAGTTGACAACTTTTCCCTCTGAGATCTAAACTATCTGCTCGAAAATGCAGGTCCACTGTTCTTCAAACCAAGCGGAATCCCAGGCCTAGGAGTCGAGGGAACTGTGGATTCAAATAAGTTCTCCTGTCTGCATACCCCACCGCATTAGTCCTCTTGTCGGTTCTTGAGTGTGAAATGCCGGCCTACATGTTTGGCGTGTTGTCATGCAGGTTGCTAGGGAAGCCAACACGTGGAGAACGACCCGCCACCGACAACTCACACGTTCCCGGGCCTCTCGCTGAGTGTGGCTGGGCTCAGAAAATGTGCACTGACGGACTGCACCTCTAGCTCTACCTCGACCTCACTGAGGCAGTAGATCAACCCGTGAGGTCCAGACAGTTAATTTCCTCGAGTAAAGCAATGCCAATGTTTGTAAGTGTCTGCACCACATTTTCTCAAGCAGGCCTAACGTTACTCTATTGAATTATGATAATATGATAGTCGATATAATGCCTAGACTATAGGCCCTAGTTTCTAGGCCCTATAATATTATTATGTTGTTACAATACGTTTAGGGTAGGCTATCTCTCGAATCCCCGATACAAACAAGAGACCGATTTCAAATAAATTATTTTATTTTATTTTATTTTATTAGGAGGCTATTTTATTACAACAACCTTATCAGCATTTATGATCTCTTAGCCCCGCTCTCTCTCGCTCTCTCTTTCTCCCCCTCTCTCTTCCTCTCTCTCTCACACCCTCTTATCTAATCATAGGCCTATATTTTATACATTGTTCTTACTGCCATGGGAGAATAAAATGACACGGGATGGTATCTAGCCTATATAGAGAGGGAATGGAACGAGGTGCTAGTAATTGAATATTATTGGACGAGATTGTATAGCAATCGAGTTCAATGAATATTCAATAAGTTCAATAATTATTCAAATATATATATAAACCTTTCTTTTTGGTTTTTTAATCGTCATAAAGTATCTAGAATCTAAAAGAAAACCAAATGCTAATTTTTATGGTACACATACCATAAAAATATTTTTATTGCGCCCCACTTATTGCACCTCTCAAATGGAATGCGCATATAATAAATATATGTGCACAATCTGAATAATAATTCTGGACAGTGGACTTGAAAGTCATTAGGCCTAGGACTACTGTGAATTTATGTTCTTCAGCCTATCCATTACTGGGTTAGATCTATGCCTAAATAGCTTAGGGCCTATAGGTAGGCCTATTAGGACTCGACGAACAGCCCCCTTACCAATATTCCGCTAGGAATAGCTCCGCTATGTTTCTCAAATCACGTGACCGGGGCACTGACCGAAGGGAGAAACAACGTATATACCAAACCTCCCTATGATCGACCTGTTTTCATGCTTTTTTTTTTGCTGGAACTTTCTAACCGATCCCAGAAGCTAGCTTGACATGAGTGAAGCAAGGTTCAAATGGAAAAATGTTTCATTTAATGAATAATTAAAAAGTTATCGCTAACCGCATATTCGAATCGAGAGCTCTCAGCAATGGCCGCCATATCAACACAAGTAGATGGGAAGAAGCCACTGCCGCCCTAAGCCAATCAGATCAAGACATGCGGTCACGTGACCATGGATACAATGACGTCATATATAGCGGCAGGTCGGGGAAGCCCTCCGATCAGAAAAACAAAGCTCATAGCCTTTTGCAGGTAGAAAATCCGGGATTATCATTTATTCCATTAAAAAGGTAACGAAATATAGATTCTTCTGCTAAAATCTTAGTGTCTGCTGGTCGTTGGGTTGGTTGAACCCATACGACCTGAGCAGACAACTCAAAGCAAAACGTCTGCAGACGAGAATGGCCGAAGCCATGCCTTGAAGCGGCTAGAAATAGTTTAGTAGTCGGGATTTCCGGCTGGTTTGCGAGGGCCGTTTTTGCGACAATGCTTCATTTGTATATATAAAAACAATATTAGGTGTTCAGATCTGCTGAAAAAGGTCTAAAATAACTATATCTTTAAAGCGGTACACTATCTGGACGAGCTGGCAAAAATGGCATAATTATTAATTATGCACCGCATAAAACCCAAGCCAGAACAATCGCTATTCCTCCTTCGGAGATACAAATTATACTGGACAACTTCCTCCATGATCGGGAAACCCCCTCTATTTCTCATTGTCCAAGACCCAAAAGTTACATGAGTGCCTAAGTTAGAGCCTTAAGGAGAGATTTGAACAAGAATTGTTACCTATTACTGGTATAATTACGGCGTGACAGGCCTCTCCCGTTGACCCTATCTTTAGGATGAAAATTCAACACCATAACCATGCTGTAGGCTTGGCGTGACATGTGACAGCTGAGAGAATGGTTTCTCACCCTCCCATGAGGTAGCGCCACCAGCAGCACCAGCCATAACAACTCTCTGGACTGGCCTATATTGCCATCGGCGATGGAGGCCAGATGGATTAAAGCTCAAAAACGGTAGGCCTATTATTTTCATGCGTCAGGAGACGCCAATGGGAGAGGGAAGCAGGTAGGGTGTTGACAGTGTTAATCTAACAAAAGAATCCATATTTATGGACGTAAAATGCCACAAAATGACGTTGCGCCCCCAGTGCCCACCTGGTGCCATCATACTATCTGGACAAAATGGCGCAGTGGCTTCCCTTATAGAGGGAATCCTGATTCTCCCATAGGCACAAGAGCGCGCCACCAGTCACCTGGAGCTGCGAAATTAGTCTAGGAAAGTTGGCTCGATGTCCCGATTTCCTATGTTTTCGTCATCCAGATCACAAACTAATGCCAGATTTCACTTCCTCAACATTTTTAAGAAGCAAAACATCGGGGTTCATAGTGTCTATATTGTACTCGTAATCCACATACCCGGTTTCCCCAACCCATGTCACCGTTTTCCAAGGCTTCCCTCAGCTTTCTAGTCATGACATCTGACCAGGCTCGATCTGTCTGCCATGCGCATCTGATTCACGCATCAACACAGACTAGCGCAGCGTGCCATGTAGTTAGTCTACATGGCACCAGGGACGGTGGTGGGGTGGGTGGTGGTTGTTTATGATTTGGGGAAGGGAACCTACAAAAACAATCCATATTTATGAAAGTAAATAGCCCAAGACTTCCCTTCATTCCCATCAAATTGTGAAGATAGTCCTAATCTGGTGCCACACACATCCTGGACATTTAGCTACGAGATTTATATTTTATTTCAAATCCATGAAAATCACAAGGACAATTGACAGAAAACATTATGTAGCTAGGCCTATATATGCCACAGGCCTATATTATACTTTTGTAATAACCTATAGGCTATAGGCTAATAATATGCCTATGGTAAACAACAGTTGAAGTATTTATAACATATCTATAGGCCTATATTATTTGCTATAGGCCTAGGCCTACATGTGTATATATGTGTGAAATTCTGCCCTTGTGACTATTTTTGTCAAGTCTAGGCCATAGAAACCCTAATAGGCCTACACTTATTTAAGTTTCTCCCCTCAATATAGATTTGTTCTGAATGATGATATCATATCATGTATGTTGACTTTATTGTTATAACTGTATTATGGTATTTTCTTTACGTGAAAGGCATCATCACGTAAATTGTGAAATTGTAAGGAAATAAAAATCTGTTTGAAAAAAGGATGAAAGTAGGCATGCTATACAATAGGGACATGTCATAAAGTGCACTATTGGGGACAAAATAAACAAATTCCTCCCCTTCTATAAATCCTAGAAAAATCTGTATTTGGGGTATTTGGGCATAACCGGGATAAAAGGGTTAATATCTAAAATTGCTCAAGTGTTGGGAACGGTCACCCCCCCCCCCCCCCCCGATTTGTGATTACCTTCCCCTAGGCTACATGAAACAGCGAAGAAAAAAACTTTATCTGACAATTCCACGTTCAGCCCAAAAATGGCCTTTGGCTCCCGGACTACAAGGCTCTCAGTAATATAAGCCAACCAACCAGAATACCAACTGCCATACTCGTTTGTCCAATTTCTAACCAACAATTGGCCAGTGAACCATGCAGGGAGGAGCTCGCCACCCCGCTACACCTAGAGAACCAGCTCAACAACAATAACATGCTCGTTGTGGTACGGTATCGAATACGCCATAGGCCTGGATACCTTTAAATTATAGTTCCTGAAACTTACAAAAGAATAAATAATGGCGATATATGTTCCTATACACGGATTTTATCAACACGCTGCCTGATATCCAGTTTCTATATTGTATATAAGTAGTTTTATTACCGATATACAACAGGAGAATTGACGTGCCCTTCTGAAATCATTTTGTTCTTCCAGGGTGCCCAAAATAAGTAAATCAAAGCTAATCAAGAAAAAGGTCTTGCATCGCCTCAAGTAATAAAGTATGGCACCGTAGGCCCTATGCAATACAGAGGCCGCATACTTATTGTGGGGGTAGTGTGCAACAATGTTGGACGAAAATATTATCCCATCCAATGTTTAGAAATTTCATTCCCTTTCAAATAATTATTTCAAACACTACGATTCACTTTACCAATATATAGATATGGGTCAGATTTTCAGAAAATGGACAATTGGCAGCTGTACACATTTAGTAAAGTATGCTAAAGTATGCTGCAATTTGGTCAATACTAGGTAAATTCGAGTATATTTGGCATTGCATTGATTCTAACAATCTGTTTAATTACGCTAAACTGTCTTTTGAAAGCCATTTGTCTCTTAAATTTGGGTTATTTCAGAGGATTGGTGAAGGTGTACATTTTCTGGCGATTTCACCCATATGCATCCAAGGCACGGTTACTATAGTCCCCTTATTATCAACTACAACAGCCAGCTAGGTACAATTTCCGAATACATTATGATGTGTTTCAGGAAAATGAATCACAAGTCGCAAAAAATGAATTTTAGATATCATTATATTTGAAAAGATGAGATCAAGCCGATTCCAATGATAGTAAACAGTTGGGCATCTAATAAGAATTTCTATATTATTATGTTTGATATTTTTTTATTTTTGAAAAATAAAGAGAAAATTTTGCAATATTTCTGGGTGGACATTGACTAGTAAAGTAGCTGAATATACTCTATACGATGACCTTAGATATGCATGGATATATTTAATACACTGTCTTGAAATTTGGTATATGTATTCATGGTACAAACAGCGTTAAGTACCCAAAATTGAAAACATCTCGACAAAGATATTTTGTGAATAAAACATTTTTGAAAAATATCAGTTTTGCGACTTATGACTCATTTTCCTGTAACACATCACATATATTGGGTGGGAGCTAGATACGGTACTGCGATCCAAAATCCACGTGTATACGCTAGAAGACTTGAAAATTTACTTTCCGATGCGTGTCTCCTTTGTGTACACCTTCACGTATGAATAAAAATGCATTGTGTTCAGGTTTGTTTGTTGTACGTTTTAACTTTGGACTTCAAAATGGAAATTTTTCCTCAATACAACTTTCGTTTGTAGCACTAGTGTCTGCTTTGAATTGTCTCTTTGATAAACTCATTATTTTACATGTTGTATATTGATGTGTATGTAACAAAGATTAATGGGGATATTATTTTACTTATTCACCATTATTGCTTTTATTCATATATATATAATTGTTTAATAATAATCTAAGTGGATTGTGTTCCATGAATATTATGCGAAAGACTCCATTTCCAAGGTGGCCTCCAATAAACATCGCGCACGAAATGTTATCCGCTTTCAGACATAACAGCGTCTGTTATAGGACAAACGCTCTAAACCGAAACTACATCGCCATCTCCCGCGTTCCTGCCTACCAATACTGCACACAACACTGCCTACCAATGGCGAACACCAGACGGCGTCTCTGTCAGGTGGAAAAAATAAACACATGGGCAGGAGGGGCGCAGCTGCCGGAACCACGACTGGGAGGTTTGGCTGTTCGATGATCGTTGGTTGAGGCGTTGATATACGAGCCTCAGGGACCATCCCACTAACTCTATCTACACACATACTACACACTCGATCGGCGGCCACGTGGTCCTGGTGGATCACAGTCACACTTGGGGGATCTCAGCGTCTCTTATCCCACACTTTTCCTGTGATCGGGACTGATTCCCCCTCCTCGCTCGTGTCTAGACACTCTGACTTGGTTACTGAACGTCAGAAAGGCAAGGGGGTGAAGGAAAACCAGGTGTGTACTCCGGCCGACACCCTGGGCCAAGCACTTATAGTTGGAAGAGGAGATTTACACCACATAGGCTGTACTTTTCTGTATGCTGATTTATACTGAAAACATAGCATCATGACGGTCGGTGCTGACGATGACAAAACCCAGGTGGAGGAACCTAAGGGTATGTTTAACTTTTGATTAGTTATTGCTCCGTATACTGTTTAGATCTTAACTGATCTTCAACTGTATAATATGATCATTAAGCTGGTACAACCTGGATCCAAAATATAGTGCCTAGCAACTAAGCTGCGATGCACGTTGAAACCAGTAGTAGTAGTATAGTTCGTCTAGGCCTCCAATATTTGAGATGTGTATTGTTGTTACCTTTGATACCACTTAGGCCTAATTGTGCTATTATTTCCCTTTCTTATGCCAACTTTAGGTATTGCCCATAAATGCATTCGTTTGTCCTCTGGTGGTTATACATGCGGGGGAATTATACATGTACACACAGTCTATTGTGCCATATTATGATGGATTTGTTGGGGTAGGAACAGGTTTTCACGCGGCGGTCCACTCACTCGATGTGATGTTTATTGAGTATGTGGCAGCGCTGATGCAATGCCACTTAATGTAGTAGTAGTGTAGCAAGGCAAGACCAGTGGCTGGAGCACAGTTTGTTTGGGTGCTGGGTGCACTCTAATATATGTGTTGGCTGCCATGCATGTACGAGCGCGGTTCATTCATGCTGGTTGTGCGATGTTGTGCATTGTGCGGGAGGGGGAGGGGCCGGATTGAACTGGTTCATGCAGGCATGGAGGCCCACGTGTGCGTAGTATTCACCATATAGCTCACCATATAGTGCTCTTGGGTGCTAATTTTATCCGTACATCGCTTGGTTTTTTCAAATAAAAAGAATCTGCGTTGTAGGGTCACAGCATTATGGTGGGTTCGCCCAATAGCGTCGATGGCGGTGACATGTCTTGCTATTCTTGGCCAGAGAGCAGCTTAGAGAGACTTGAGTCGATGGGCTGACTAACTCACTAAGTGCACGGGAGTGAGTCAACTAGAACCCAGCCTGGTGCTATCCCTTGACCCTATACATGCATAAGGTCAACCCACATAGTGTCTTGCTGGTTCCGCCCGTACAGACCCCTTCCACATAAAAAATACCGTTTGATATGCCCTGATACTAGTCTCTTTTTTTAATTAGTGATGGAGAGAAAAACAAATCTAAATAACTTTTGAGACTTTGAACAAATCCGACTGTAGAGGAATTGTGTGGATTAGGCATTGTTACATATTACCTATCTACCTCTATCTAATCTACGTATACTATGTTTATATATTCCCCCAAAGCATCCCGCCCCCTGATTGTGCCAGAACGTTTACAGTGTTCAAGTAATAAAAAATACACTATTCCACCAACAACTTTACGAGACCAATCCACCTCCGCCATCCCGTTTACCCCCACGCCTAATCAGAGTGAAAAGTCTATGCAGGTTTTGCCACTGACGAAGCCGGGCCTGAAGGAAAGGTAAACTCTGGGAGTAAGATATACCACACGAATGTCGCATTTTTTATGAGTCTGAAGGCTGAGAGAACAAGGTCACTTGATTAATTATGCATAGGATTTAGAAAACCGGTCAAGCCCTCTTCCTATACGAACTGCTGAAACTTGGATTGTATGAACTTCACAGAAGATGAAAGGCTTTTTGCATGCCAGACACTATTATTCACGGTCTCATGCATTCCTCGATAAATAAACTTCGGTTAGTTTGTATATATATATTCAGTCTTTAGATTTGTTCTAAGATTTTAAAAACTGGATGATAATAATTATGTACTTCAATTTTTCCGAGATAAAAGCAGTGTCGGGGACTTTATCTAGTTCATCTCTGTCTATAACCCGAACAAAACACCTGAAATACAAATCTTTTGACAATACTTAGTCATATGAACACTGGGGCTTTATGTAAGAAAGCCTGGGGTATGTTATAATAGCCGTTCCCTAGACTTCAGAAGAAGGAGGGGCATTGTGGTCGGCGAGTAGATAACCCAAGTGTATCGGTCGACATATAGGTGACATTTCAACGGATATGGGTCATATCACCAGAAAATGTACAATTGGCAGCTCTATACATTAATTAAATTCGACTAAATTCGACTGAAAAATGATAACTACCACGTATATCTGAGTATATTTGGCATCGAGTTGATTCAAAGGATGTGTTTGGTTATGTTGAATTGTGTTTTGTGTCTCAATTTTGTATTAAATTCGGGTTATTTGGGAGGATTTCTAAATGTGAATTGTACATTTTCTGGAAATTTCACTCACATACATGTACCTGGTATTTATTATTAGAAGGTTCTATTCAGGAGCTTGTCCTGCTGTAACCACTGAGGGGTGAATCTTGCATGTGGGATAAATGCCTCAAATAGTGGCACATTTCATGATAAAGTAATTGCAATAATTGATCAATTTTCAGGAGAATGCTTTCCTTCAGTTCTATATCCGTTTTCTATCGGAATTGATCAACATTTCAACAAAACTTCATATAATCCCTTAACATCCTTTGTATGTGGTTTCATTTTTTTTTATTAATATACATTCCAGGAAGAACAAAAAATGTTTTGTCCTAATTGTACTCATCCTATAAATACCTGTTGAATTCGAAAGGACGCTGCTTTCGATATTCCAAGCTTATCTTTTAAAAATCAGTTATCGATGTATATACACTAGGCCTGTACTTAAACAGCAACCGACAGCCATGTGTATTCACATAATCAATGAATGAACTATACAGTTGCACCGAGTCACACCAAACAGGTAACAACCTTCAGCGAGTCGTATGCATACTTTTCACCAAAGACCTCCATAGATCCTCCTCAGCCACACCTCCTCCCTCTGCGTACCCACCTTATTATAGGCATACTCCTGAAGGTATACTCTGTTTACTCCTGCGGGATCGAGTGGTGTTTGTGTATACATATGGTTGTCGGTGCATTAAGTGATTCAGAGGCAATAATGAGTAATGATTGTTTGTTACTCACTTGTACATACATGTATGTTTAATGTTATCTTGCCTACCGAATTTGGCCTTTTGTATTGGTATATCAACACTGAGTGATAGAGCCCATTTAAAGATATTTAAAATCAGCATTCACCATTCCAAAATATATACATGTGGAATTTTAAAAATCAAAGAGTATACAGAAGTTCAGCATATAAATTAGTGTCATTACATGTTCTCAGTTCTTCATGAAATACATAATGTATTCAGATATTCTGAGTAGTTTTGTTTATATGTTCATTTTATTTTATACCAAAATTGATTAGCGCCCCTGATCATACAGAATTTGGTGTGTGCATGACGTGCATCTATGGATGGACATGTAGATCGTAATATGTTTTGCAACATACCTCTGCATTGTATGAGTGCTGCCTTGTTACCATTCATTAAATGGGAACAAAGCATTGCCTTACTCCAGGATCGTTAAGCCTTAATCCTTAGTTTACTACTCTTTTATGTATTCACGAAAAGCGTCTTATGCCTTTTGCAAGAAAAAGAAACGAGAGAAAACAAGCCCAACAGCCAGAATCCATTATACAAGGAAGGTGAATGCAAAAGAATTAAGCCATATTCATTCAATATTCTATTCAGAGTCATTGATGTTTATAGTTTTAGTTCATGTGTGAAACCAATCATACAATTATAACTAAGTGTTGGCAAATATTCTGTATCTTATTTTAAAGCGTTGACAAAACTTATTTTGGTATCTCTCACAATATTCATTCATATAAGATATTCATATTCATATAAGATATTCATATCATCCACTTGCTGCATGTTCAGTTAGGAAACGATGTCAGTATTTCCATTTTACTTGTGGTCATTGGGTTTGTTTGTTTTAAGATTTTTATTTAGCTAGACATTATGCATCAGGTATATCAGGGATCGAAAAAACCTATGTTGCCAGGGGCAAGTACAAAATGTCTCTGGGCAAGTAAAATTTAATGTTAGTTGCCCGATTGGGCAAGTGAAAATCTCTACAGCGCCGATTTCAAACCCCTGTTGTGATGTCTACTTACAATGAAACAAGATACATACAGATCAGAGTGATTTCGTTTATAATTCTGCAAATAAATTTGAGCAAGTAAAAAATGATGTTGGGCAAGTAAATCTTGGCTTCCACTTGCCCAGTGGGCAAGTGAAGTGAAGTTGGTAGGTTTTTTTCGAGTCCCGTATATTGTTCTCAGTACTGGCTGATTATCGATACATTTAACAAATAAGAAAAGTTATGATCAAGGAAGCAATATAATTATATAGTTGTCTACTACATTACCAATTTTAGCAATACAACATAGAAGGGAAAACATGGCGCCATAATAGCATTCCCCCAAAATCACCTATCACCTATTCACAGCTTAATCTGTCAGATTACGCATATAAAAACTATTACCATATATACTTTTAAGAGACTTAATAATTAATGTAATCATATTTCATTTTACAATAGTTCTTATTCATTATCCTCATTTACTCGTTGCAATGTCTGCTTCTATTTTGTGTCTATCACTTTAACTGAGTGCCTAGAGAGAGTATAATATTTTAGAAGTAAATTGTTTTCAATTGTTACACTAAATAATTGCTAATGACAATTATGGCTAACAAATGATATTCAGTTTTATATGCATAAGTATTAG
Source organism: Sthenelais limicola (assembly GCA_942159475.1). Taxonomy (NCBI): domain Eukaryota; kingdom Metazoa; phylum Annelida; class Polychaeta; order Phyllodocida; family Sigalionidae; genus Sthenelais; species Sthenelais limicola. Next base: position 30,399,235 of record OW804094.1, on the reverse strand, counting down.
GTCGTCTGGGATTCAACTCATGTAAAACTTACTCATATTTCAAAGATATGATTTATGCATGCAAAGTCACTTATTATATTTATGCATAAATAGTATCAGATTTTGGTGCGGCGTTGTAGGCTTGCAATATGACGTTTTGGCATTTAAATATATATAAAGAATTAAATGTAATTAATTTATGTCAGCTGAAGTGCAGGCCTAGTTGTACATTAATGACATAATAATATATAAGAATTCCTAGTAACATTAATATAATTCAAACTAAAGTTGGATTACAAAAATCGGACGATCAGTATGATTTCACTGATGTAGTTTGGATTCAGTATTCCTTATGCCTCATTGTTCTTATTATTTCATGAACTATCTCAAGGTAGTGAGCTTTTCTAAAGAAATCAAAGTAATTTTGGGACGGCTGCAAGAGAATGTCTATAAGTTTTTCCCTCCTACATGAACAGAAGGAGTGTTGGCCTGGGGCGATACATCATCTGCCTTAAAGCAGATCTATACATTTGCACTAAGATAAAAAAAAAAGGCACCTGGTGTCATTATTTCACTGTGCTCATCGTTTCTTATTATTTTTTATATATGAATATTGGTGTGTGTGGAACTGTATTTTCACTGAAAGTGATTCACAAACAGTGCACGCTCCACTACCTCAGAGACAGCCATTTCCAGGGAGAATGACCTTGGTTTACACACTAAAGGAATGACATGAGCATTGTCTCCCGTGATGTATGTGACTATACCTGCATTTGGAGTAATAGGCTACAAGGGGAACTTAGGGTCAAAACCACGACCTGTCCTCGACCAACCACCCATTCACCCTTAACAATCGCGGGGTTTGATCATATGAGATGTGCATGCTGGTGCATATTGTTCATCCCTCGGGGTGCACGGGTATTTGATCCCATTTATTGTATAAATTCTTCCCAATTTTCCCCGTTCTGATCAGTGGTGATTTCCAAATGGTAACATTAACACTAATCTCAGTTCGCATCAAGTACCATGCAGAACCTTGGGAGCAAGAACAACAGCAGGTACCATCCAACGTATTAAGGTGGAAGAATCAGTTGGACTGCCAATTCTAATTCTATTCCGATAATCTCTGAGGGCTATGTTATTGATTCACCGCTTAATTTAAGGTATTGTTTCGCCGGGTTCGTTATTGGGGAGATATCATTATAATTATATTGATAATAGCTCGTTATCCATAATGGATATAGGCCTACATGTACCCATAATATATAATTCATTAAGTATAACCCACTGTTTGGAAAACACACATACGCATCAGAGAATAGTAAATTGGGCATATAACCTAATATACAATATATTCTACATATGACTGATTAGTACCTCAACATGAGCATATATACTGAGATCAGAGATCGAAGGGTTCATCTGAACCTAGTGACCCACAGGTGGCACGGGCAGTCAAGCGTGAACAACAACCATTCCCTTTGGGAGCCGATGTGGGTTAATGGAATAACAACTGGTGTCATCCATTCATCCGTACCATCCTATATATTCCTCTGCTCCTCAGACAGGGTGCTAGTATAATGCGCTGATTTCCAGACCTATTGTGGGCCACCATACAAACAACAATAGGGTGGGTGTAATGTGATAGGATGGGCTGGCCGTCTGATAATGAGACTCCCATTTCAGCTTTAGATCCGTAAAGGGAACCCTGAAAAGTGAAAGTTTCTTGAATGATTGATAATCTTGGGTCATAGATCATGTAGATGGGATCATGTGATCGTCTTTTGTGTGATGTACGAAGTGATTTTAAGATCCTATTTATCGTCCATATTTATGGCCTAAAATGTTTCTCATGGGGTTGGGAAATTGCTGGAAGTTAACAAAAACCCTATCACTGCACAGTATGCTACATTTCTGCTTTTTCTCTTTGACCCAAAATTTGTGTATAAGGAGTAACTCTTATGAGAGTATGATATCAATGTATGTGTTAAGGGCTTAACGTTTATATATAATTTATTTTGTTAATAGAATTAACACAATGTGTAAGGAAATAAATGAAACCCATTTATAGACTTTCGCTTGATATTTTATTGTTTCCAAAACCACATATATATACAAGAAATGTTGGAGAATGAAACGTAGGAAATTATACGTTGAATTAGTCGGTAATTGCCTATATATATGTGGTGTTCACATTTCTCGAATGTCATGTGAGGGAAGATTTCCTATAGTCGATGCAATCAAATTCCCCCAGTATTGAGGAAGAACAAGCGCCTTCGGCACTTGGAATATAGCGGGTTAGATCTGCAATTCTCTCTTTTCCCCCTCTCCTCTTTACTCCCCCCCCCCACTCTTTTCTCTGGGTATATCCTGAGAAAGAAAGGGCGATACCTTCATTATTTAGAATGTTAGACTTGCCACATTTAACTCTGGAAACTTATTTGAAAACAGAAATAAAGAGGATTTAAGATTAGCATTTTAAGAATTTTAGGAGACAAAATTTTAAGAAAAAATTTTAAGAATTTTAGGAGACAAAAAATAAAGGAGTGAGATAGATAAAGAAGGGAGGGAGAGAGAGCACAATTGAGGAGAGGAGAAGAGAGGGACAGGAGAGATGAGAAAGACAGATATAAGAGGGTTTCATTGAAAAGTACTTGCACCCCCCCCCACACACACACACACCTATACATCTATCAATTTTCCTTCTCCCCCTTTCGTTCCCCTCCCCGACTACCACCCTTGCTCTCCCTCCCCTTTTGCCCCCCCCCCCCCCTCCTTCACCCCCCCTCCTCCTCGATCCCCTTCCTTCATATAAATGCGCAGAATGAAAAAGCTGACAGAAAGAGGTTTAAAATGATATGTATAACATGCTTTTGCTTACTTATTTGCTAAACTAAAATGATATTTCAAAATAATCTTCAATCTTGATCATTTATATTACCCGTTTGTCATCCTCTTGTAATCTTGGACAAATAAGCATTCAATATTTCGATTTCAAATAATCTTAAATCCTGATTATTAATATTTCGATTCTTCATACTGTACTGTACTTTCAGGTTTTTCGTGGTCTTTTTGATATATTCCCAGTCTGTTTGTGGGCTGAAGTGGCAAAGCCTCTTGTTCTATAATATAAATTTATTCCCTATCTGAGTATCTCTCTCTCTTCCCTTCCCCTCTTTCTTTCTTTACTCCCCCTGCCTTCCCCCCTTCCGCCCCCCCCCCCCCCCCACACACACACACCTCATACACACACATATATATTGTATACATAGATTTCACTGACGTCACGGCCGTAACCTGGGATTCCCCCCCTAATGAATGACGTCATGCGCTACCCACAGAGATTAGTTCATGGAAAGGGAAAGCTGCATGGTAGCGATGCATGACGTCATAAGACCATTGAGGGTTTTTCCCAATGGGCTCGGCTCTGTTACATAACACATGGATGCTTTGTAAACAGTCCCATCTTCTGTACCCTGGCCGAAATGCGTCGACGGAAATTGACGGAAATGTACGCAAAGAACAACTCACTAATAGGCCTAAATAAGTGAGGGAAAAGGGATATACTGAAAAAGAGGGTTGCACATATAACTATGGTGGGAATTCTTACTACATAAAAAAGAAAAGTCTGACGCCCATCTTATCCCACGTGTACCCTGGTGCGCCTGCCTCTGGGAGTGCAGGGTTCACCGAGCCGTAACGAATCTCGTATGCTGCGAGTTTTCACGAGTACGCAAACCTCGAGGAAAGGAAGATTTCATTGTATAGGCTACTATAAGCTTGTGGATATACGTAGTAAAGCCGACATGTATGCCTGATGCGCCTAACCTAAATTTCGCGCACATTATTTTTTTTTATTCGGCTCAAAATAACATAAAAAAAATATTCTCAATCGGTCCCGACAAAGGGAGTAGAGAGGCGGCTACCATACTCTACACAGATTATGCAAACATCATCCTTACATAACATTAACTATTCATGGTGTTGTGCTATACCTTCAGTATTTATATATCACTCTTGCAACATCAAGGCCATGATAAAGTACCTGCCACGAAGCTCATAACATAATAGTTATAGTCTTTTTTTAAAAAGTATTTTATTTATATTGGGTTGTCCAGTCCCTTGGTGTAGGGTTTTTCACTTGTCTCAGTTTTACGTACAAGCATTTTTTTCTTACCTTTATATTAGAAGACTGATATTGAGATTATACAAGGATACAATATTTACATACAGGTATGCACATGTTGCACTTGCTAGCAATTCCAATTATAATCGATAGGCATAAAGTGTAGTAAGATAATAATAGGGTTCACTTCCACTCAGGAAGTATTGGCGTTTTTACATACTTAATACCATGATAACACCATTTGTTGGTATGTCATACAGGTACATGAATGTTGCACTTGCTAACAATTCCATTACAATCATCCGATTACAGATAGGCATAAAGTGTACTGATGTAATAGTAGTCTCCAAAATATTGATTTTATGAGTATTGCATGATATCAATATCTCCATTTATGCTCATCTCCTAGTCAATGAATCGTCATGGTGTTTCCCCATATAATTCGTTCTCCCGAATGTTGTGTAATTTTTAATTTGATTGCTATTTTCAGGATCATGGTGGTGTACAACTCGTTTCAGCATCGCCATCCTCGGCTTCCTGGCTCTGCTATGCATGAATGCTATGAGAGTGTCCATGTCCGTAGCCATCGTATGCATGGTCAACCACACTGCTGTAGAACTCCTGCGTTCCCAAACAAACCCTGCCATCAACGACACAATTGTGAAAAAAATAGAGGACGAAACCTGCGAGACCATTAGTGTCGACCCTGGCAATGCTTCCATGAAGGTATTTATTTTGCGCCAGAATCTAGTCCAGATCTGCTGGACGTCTTGATAAGTTTGCTGACTATTGAAGCTTTAATCAGAAGTGCGCTTTGTACCAATCAAGCACGAACCCCAACCTGTTAGCATATCATTGTTTATATCCCCCTATAATATAATATGCCTCAATATATTCAATAGTTCGTATTTGGTAATGGAATATCACTACCCGAATATAAGATTGTGTGTAGGTCCCGGGGTGTATGTAGGCATAGCCTGCCTACTCCCCTCCAGTCCCTATTATCCGGAGTTGGTCCTTATTTTATTAGATTGTTTCACCCTGCCCCTGGTTCACCTCTGGCATTTCGCCAAGACTGATGGATCTACCATATGAAAACATTCCTAATCTGGTATCACAGGGGTCGCAAAATATAACCAACCTTGCCTCCCTTTCTGTAAGAAACTTAATTTTCCTTATGAGTTAATGATATTTAAGTATTCAGAGTATACCTAGTTAAGTTAAAAAAACATTTCATTCGCATCACTCCACGGCTGCTCTGGTAAATTTATTGCAGCCAAGATTTTAAATAAAAGGTGTTCAAGCGTAATTAAGCGATCAGTGCGAACCAGTTATGCTAATCTCCTAGTCAAATAAAAATAAGCCAGAGAACCTTGTATGAACTTATAACTTATTTCATGTTCATTTTTTCAAAAGAAAACTTTGAAAGCGGCTCTCCAATTAATAGTGGCTCTCCAATTATATTCAAGCTTGTATTTATATAAACAATTCTTTCTTTCATTGATTTGGAACAGATCGCATTTATAATAGTCAGTGAGCGAACCGACGTTTAAAGGGGGGTTATGTCTTCACCCTGCTGGTATTCTAGCTTTAAGCAAAGAACGATATACCATCGTTTATGCATACATGTGTATACGGTGTTGCATATGGTGTTGCGCCAATACCTAGAAACGGGGCATAACAAACGAATTGCTGAATGGGAAAAGGGAAGAAGTTCTTGCTTTAAACATGGACTTTAACCAGACTTCGTAGTTATGATTCGTTTCCCTTAGAAAAATGACTTTCTTGTACACTTTAAGCGCTAAAAGGCCCCACCCCTTCCAACCCTTGAGCATTGAAAAAAAAGCTGCCTTTATGCGTTGATTATATTGTTAAAGCGTTAGTAATATACTAAGCCCCGTAGAGTTCCCTGCTAATAACGTTTGAATGCTATGGTATGCTAGAGAGTGATTTGTTTGTATCTTCTAAAACAGTACCTGGAGGCTAAAACCGATCAGGTAGGTTCCAACATCTAATATATGAACAATTGTGAAACAAACGAACAATTATCCACCAGAGCATTGCTGTACATATATATATCCATTTCCATATCCATATCCATAGAGAAGAGATGTAGAGTGCTCCAATCAACTAATGATAAGGACATCCATCTGAAGTATAATTTGATGATCCCTATTGAGGTGCAATTGCTGGATAATTGGGTGTTTGTATTGCGTATTATTATCATGTAGAGCGTGTATAGTTTTAATAGAGGTATGGGTGTTGTATCTGTGTTGATTTCTCTTAACTCTCCTCACATTGTATTCTCCTCTCTTTATTTCAGAATATTCTCTGTTTTGTTATGAAATATATAACACCAAGAATCGTTAAAATATCTGTTTGTTCTACGTCCCATGGACCTCTTCATCTTTCAATTTAACATTAACTAACATTGATATTTTGAGTATATCTCTTTATGAGTTCAACTATTGGAATCGTGCAATTCGGTCACATACTGTATTAAACCAAACACACACATATATATAGGTCAATAGAGAATTAAGTCTATATTTTACGCGAGATTGATAGTTGTATTGGAGGTGTTCCAACAGCCCTCTCATGCGCACAATGCTTACGTAATAACTGACATTTGCCTCTCAAAATCGGTCATAAAGTAGTTTTCACATACCAAACATATTGCTACTAATTTACTGACTTATTCTTGTGGGTGGTAGCGTAATTCAACGTAAATTAATGTGGACATTTTCACACTGCTAAAATATCAGATCCGAATTTAGGAATTTGATATTATCTGTCACTTTTATTTTACTAGGAAGAATTTATTTCTTACATCAAGTAGTTCCGCCCTAATAATCCATACTGTGAATATTTTCTTCAATGCTGTATGCGTCTTAATTGTTTGACTACAAATTACTCACTTTGACAAATTGCTCACTTTGATGAGGGAAACTAGTGTATAAATTGATGAATTAACCGCAAAGAGTTCCAGTCCTATGTCAGGCATCTTATCCTATATCTAAGTATATTTCAACATTAAGCAGAATTTACATGGACCCAATAACAAAATGTAAACACGCCGGGTATTACAATGTAGCATATTTCATATTAAATTTTGATTTCTAAAGATTATGCATGTAGGAAAGCATATAAGCAGCGGGTTAGTGACCGCAGGTTGGGAAGAGCACCCTTGAGAGTTCAGACATCGATCAGACCAATATGAGGATGACAACAAGCCTGGGTCTAACATGTGGTTGATAGGGAGCCTGATCATTCAACTAAAATCAATTCGCTCTAGAGGGAACGGCTTAGGGTCCCGTGTGTATATATTCAGCTTGAATGGCTATAATATTTGTCAATGGAAAGCAACGCCCACGTATGAGTATCCCTCTTTATCTGTCTTCTATTTTCCTGACTTATATACTTTATCAAATCATCTCTAATTTAATGTGTTGGATATCATTTGACATTATATTGTGGCATATTTAGCACGTTCGGTATAATTAATGGACGTTGTTTTCAATATGCCCCTTGATTCGTGGCAATTGTGAATCTTTTTATTGGCCTATAGATACATCCCTCCTATGCATGTGCCGTGCATGCACTTAGCAAAACATATGGTGCTGGTATTAACAAAGAAAAAGTTCACATTCATGACTGACCTGTTTTTACTTTGAAATGTGGTCAGAGATGGCCGGGTTTACTAGGAATAATAATAAAACGAATCTCTCGGTGGAACGCTTGATTTATGTGAGGGGTGTGTTAAAACATCATCGAGAAAAAGTCCACTTGGTTTAAGATGCTCTACGCAAATTGCTATATATGCATATTCCAATAGAAATAGATGGGAAAGGTATAATTGATACATATAATAATATAATCATTCTGTAGATGAAAAATAATCACCCAAGACGTCAGTCATTTCGGTTTATTTAAGTTTTATTTATTTTCTAATAGTTCGCCCTTTCGGGCTTTTTCTGGGAGTGTAATTTACTTTAAAATTCAGAATGTTGGGAAAGGTGAAAACACTATGTTCACATTATATCTTCATACGTATTGTTAGAATTAATGTTACTGAGAAGCCATTTCCAAGGTCATTTCTGTAGAATTGCCATGGGGGATGTGAGAAAACTGTCAGATATAATAGCGCTAGCACGTGGACATATGAACGATCTAGTTGAGAATGAAAAGAATATTATTTACTCCAGGCTGTATAGAAAATGATCCAAAAAGCATCCTGATTTATCCGTTAGACTGTAGAAATATTTATTGGTTTAGGAATATCATGCTGCATTTTGTTGATGGCTACCGCTTGAATCTCTATGATCAAGGATTAAATTATCAATGTTGCGTAATAAAAAATGGTATCACTCAGTCCTTCCATATTGGTGTATAATGGGAACGTGAGATCTGCCCCAATCTGACCAAATACTCCAATTGTACTCAATCACAATGACATAACTATACACTCTGGCCCTCATTACTCCATTACTCTCCTCGGAATGACGGATAAAGGACTTGTCCAACGATTATTTATCCTTTTTTTACCATTTATTTGTTGCCCCTGTTATGGCTACTGCTATCATGCAAAATACAAAACATAATGGCATTTTAATAACCCTATTTAGGGTGGTTAAAAAGTCATTTCTTTGCCGCATCTGTCAAATAATCTACTGCTCTTTTCTCTGGGACTTATCTATGTCTATCTCTTGTAGTGACTTGGTAAATGTTATAGGGTAGGCAGTATTAACCTTTTTATTTACTGTAATATGTGAACGATGGGCTCAGGGTCAGAACCATGTTGTTCGCTATTCCACCTACTGAGTGGATGGCGGTCACAACTTTTTTGTTATATATTTTTTCTTAAATGTGCATCAATATTCATTCTGTGTTTGTGTTGTGTATTATTCCATTCGTGTGTTGTTCCCTTTCTATACGTTGCTGTTCTATGAATATCGTCTCTGGTGTTGGTATCCCTACTTTTGTCCTGTCTTCCATGGGTTTCTGTGTGTATTGTCCTTCTATGTTTGTTCCCAATTTTTATTTTCTAGTTATTCATATTGAGATGTGTGTGGAGCTTACAAAGTAGTAGAAGGGTGTAGGTAAACCTTTCAGTCAGAAAATTCATAGACTCATTCCTTCTAGATAAATCACTTATAAATAGAGTCTAATGTACGATTAAATAAGGTATAATTTTATTTCCCAGATTGGTATAACATTATTTCTAACAGAAGTTAAAAAATATACCCACATTAATATCATATTCTGATAATTTTACCGCACAAAATATGCCTGAATGCAGTACAATCACCGCCCATTTTCATTATAGGGAAAGTTTGTTCATTCTTTTATTCCTGACCTTCAGCAATAGTTTTTCCTTGACATCTCATCTGTATCGTTCGTTTCAGGATGGAGAGTTCGTGTGGGAAAAGAAGATTCAAGGCTTACTCCTCAGTGCCTTCTTCTGGGGATACATGGTGGCGCAGGTACCGGCCGGCTGGCTGGCCTCTAGGTTTGGAGGGAAGCGTATTATCGGGGGCTTCCTCCTGGCCACATCCATCAGTACCATCCTCGTGCCCTTCGGGGCCAGGATAGACTGGAAACTCCTCATGTTCCTCAGATTTGTGGCCGGCATGGGCGCTGTAAGTGTCTCCATATTCCTTTTATATGGCCTTGAATTTTATTATTCATTTTAATGGCCTATGCATTAAAAGATAAAAATAATGAAAGATTTGTAACTGTTCCCTATATGTACACGTACTGGTTAATTCGATCTCTTTAGATATGATCCAGCTATTTGAATTGATTTGAAAGACCAATTCCACAGAATAGGAGACATGCATGTGCCTCCTACCGATTCCCATCTGGACTATTGATTTAATGGACCAATTCCCCATATTGAAGGAATTCTAATTGACTCCCTCATATTGATGTTAACGATTTATCCTTGAATGCGAGGCGTGATGGTAAAGCCTCGATGTATTACCCCCCGCCCCCTTTTTTTGTCGCTCTGGTTTGTATTTTCTTCTGATTAGGTAATGAAAAACCTGAACCATTGAGACAATCTAGTCCTGGTAAAAAAAAAACACAAAAAATATACCTATTCATCAGAGCATAGGTTGTGACGCAGATGGTTGAAATTTGATCGATAGTGTACACAAATGTATTGTGATTGTAATTCGTCCTATTTTTAACCCGTGCTTCTGGTGCCAGAATGATATATGCTAGTTTAAAATCTTTGTTGGAATTGTTGTAAGCGAAGAGTATTAAGTTTAAATTTTCCCATTAGTGTCTTGAATGTGGTAGGTTTCTTTGGGTATTGTATTCAGATAAGGTCAATACAACTTGATTTCATTTATTTATAGTATCCCGTATATATTTACGGATTCGTTGTTTTCCCACACTTGTAAGAGTAAATGCATTTAACATCTTTTCCAAGCTGAAACGAGCTAGAAGCGGTCCCGAGTTGCCAACCTTTTCTGTGGTTTATTTTTTTCGATAAGCACCTTGTTATAATATGAGTGATACGTATGATATCAAACCAATGAAAACTGTGCGATGTTGTAGTTTATTTTTCCATAAGTCACCATTCGTCATTGTCATCTCTTGACATTCGAAATTGCAATTCGGGCAAACATTTCTATTCTCTTATTAATCAATTACGAGTACAGAAAGGGAAAGGGCAAGCCTGGTGGAAAATATGTATTACAGTTGAGATGACATTACTGGTATAATACTTGTTGTCTCTGCCGGGCCTTGTCACGGATTTCATGTCATGTTGGCCTGCTGAAAATTAGGCAATGTGTTGTGACGCTTGTTGACAGGTCTCTCATGTACACTTTTCAGAGCGTTTGTTACCCAGGGATGCATGCTATGTGGGGTAACTGGGCGCCTCCACTTGAAAGGTCTCGCCTAACTGGAATAAGCTACGCAGGTCAGTGTTGTGCCCACGTATAGTATATATGAAAAATATAACACAATATAGGAGTTGTATTGGCCGTCCAATAGATTATAATTGGGGTTTTAGTCAATGTCAAAATTAGATAAAAACTTTTAGTCCGTATCAAAGTTTCAGTCCATATCAAAATTAGATCAGAACTTTCTGGACTTCACACAAACCTGTACAGTGTATACTATGTCAAAGAAAGGCATTTAGATGGATGAAAACTAAGTGCTGTCTCCCCTAACTTATTTGGGAATTGTTAGAAATCTGATAGAAATTTAAAATATTCAATGACTCTTTTAAAAGAGTAGACAGTTGTTTTTATTATTGCTACCTGTACACTACATGGTACCAACATTATAATGCTATTCCCCTATTGTCGTTATGGTAGGCTCATGTTGAACTATGAGTCATAGTGGGTCATTTCTCCCCATCGATAATTATGTGTCTTTTTCACATGTCATTTGGTTCTGGAATCGCGTGCTAAATACATACAATCACAAAAATTGCACTTATATTATAATATCCTTAAGGATGGTTGATACGTTAGTGTACTTTTCGTATAGACATTACCATCCATTATAATAGTCTGAAGCTTTCTCAGGGAATCAATAAAATCAAGTAAAGGGAGAAACCTTTATTTATGCAATCAGTTTTTAATACATAAATATTGATATTTCAGGAAGCCAACTTGGCAATGTGATTGGTATGCCAATTGCTGGGCTCTTATGCGAATATGGCTTTGATGGTGGATGGCCCGCCTTATTCTATATTCTAGGTGACGTATTTGTCCTCAAATGTTATTTTGTTAATAAAGTGTTTGCTTGGTAATTTCTAATTGAGTAAATACTGATAATTTGAAGCGTTCATTTGCACTGCAGCATTTTGCAACAAAATGTGATGTGTTCCAGGAAAATGAGTCACAAGTCGCAAAATTGATATTTTTCAAAGTGTTTCTTTCACAAGATCTCTTTATTTGAAATGTTTTGATCTTTAGGGGGTTTAGCACTTATAGTCATATAAATCCCTGCAGAAAATTTCAGGGCATTGTTTTGAATATATTCTTGCGTTTTGAAGGCCTTCGTATGGAGTATATTTAGTTACTTTACTAGAAATTACTCTTCCAGAAACATTGCAAACTTTTTTTTTCAAAAATAGAAATATCAAACTTAAAATATAGAATAACGTATTTGGTGTCCTAGTGTTTACTATCATTGGAATCAGCTTGATCTCATCTTTTCAAATATGGTGACATCTCAAAATCCATATTTTGCGACTTATGACTCATTTTCTTAAAACAGATCCAGACCCATCTATATATCCCTGTGATATGTATATATATATATATATGTTTACTTATTCTGAACTTCGTTTACAATTGTAGGAAGTCTTGGACTTATTTGGTTCATTCTGTGGATGTTCTTGGTCAGTGATTACCCCAGCTCTCATCCTCGTATCTCAGAAGAAGAAAGGACATACATAGAAAGTAGTTTACGGGGACAAGTCCGTGAGGATAAATCGGTAAGATTTCAACCAAATTGTATATTCCAGTAGAATGTTTGACCTTGCAATACATTTCATATAACCAGAAAAATATTTACATCCTTTTGTCTGGGGATGGTGTTCTCCAATACCGGATATATTTTAAATTCTAAGGGGAAAATATGCGTCCAAGTTCAGTGGCGAAGCTGCATTCATGATGGCAATTGTAATTGAAGGCTGTTAAATACTGGATCTCTATTTTTATTCTCCTTACCGAATTCCATAAACGAATGTATTTATACACTGATTGCCCTCGTCATTTGTGAAATCCACTATGATCCCTTGTCGGAAATGTTTTACTTGTCATCCACCCAATCGTCCAATCTTTGCTTCATGCATTCATTCAATTATTTACTCAATCATAATAATTATTCATTCAATTACCCATTCATTCATTTTTACCCCTCACGACTCCTGCGATGTTAAAGTTTTATGGTAATACTTATGGATGTTTATAGCAGGTCCAACGTTATTGTAAATCTTCTTCACATTTCCTTTTATATTTTATTCTGATATTCAATATTACAGAAACTAAACGTTCCCTGGATCGCCATCATAACATCTTTGCCAGTATGGGCCATTATTATCGCCAATATATCCTGCGATTGGGCGCTTTATACGTTCGAAACACAAACTCCAACATACCTCAAGGAAGTGCTCAACTTCGATATAAAATCTGTAAGTTTTGTTTCTTTCTTTATACTTATTGTTTTTTCTTCAAATTGAAGAACGTTCTTCAATAAGCATTCTTCAATAATAGAGGTGTCAACTATTTTCCCCTTTTGTTTTGCTTTTGAAGTGAAAACAATGAATATGGACCGTCGCTGAACCAAGAATTTCAAAATTTCCCAAGGGTTTATGTTTAACACTTCACCTTTACTCTCTCCCTCTCTCTCTCTCCAAAAAGTATGAGAAACCACTCAAGATAGAATTTCAATCCTATATCATTACGTGGCACTGAAAATAATATATGAATTTATATTTTATCCAATACCATGCATTTATAACCATAATGTTACGGATTATGTCAAGAACAAAGATAAATGCTGATGATAATGCCTATCAATAACTGATGAATCATTTTATTGAAATGAAATGAAATAAATCAAATGTCTCCTTGTTTACAAAACATTTGGTTACTGTCGTAACATATCAAAACATCGTTAAATCAAACTATAAATGCTCTCCTATCTGTAACCACATTATCATCATATTTTCTTTTCAGAATGGTTTAATCTCCTCTGTGCCATACATTGGTCTATGGGGTGTTATAACATTTGCCGGTGTCTTAGCCGACTTCTTGAGAACGAGAAAGATCCTCTCCACAGCTGGTACCAGGAAAGTTATGGATGGGACAGGTGAGTGGGACAATTACCCCTTATATAAAGCTGTTATATTTGGAACATTAGATGCACATCGCATGGTAATTTTGTAATAATTTAGACTTATTTATCAAGTCTCCCTTCAGAAAGGAATTGATGCAAAATGCATTTTTTTATTAATTCATTATACAAAGCTAATTATGAATGAAAAGATTTCCTTTAATTACATTTGAAGGTTGATACCAGATTGTTTCGTTTTATTTGTAACAAATGTTGCATATTATAGTTGCGGTGTTGCTTTTAAGGTTTTATATAGAACCTAAGATGTTCAAAATAATTATATGCATAAATGGAATTCCTATTCCATGACATTTAACACATTTTTTCATGTGTTTGGGCTGAGCCCGAGATACCATTTCTCTATGAGGTGTAGTATACAATCTAACCGAATTTCCCCCATTATTGCTCCAGCCAGAGCCATTCCCTGCTTTGTTTTACTCATTATCCATTAATAATTTATATCTTGTGTCCGTCTTGCAGGTAAAATGGTAATGGCCGTCCTCGTAGTAGCCTTAGGATTCGTCCACTGTTCACAATGGCAGATTGCTGTTAGTTTACTCATCATAGGAATCTCCCTTCAAGGATTTCAATACAGTGGATTTCTTGTCAACCATGTAGACATCGCTCCTACCTATGCGGGCATTCTCTTCGGTATCTCTAATTCCATCGCTGCTCTTTGTGGAGTAGCAGCTCCCACTGTGGTTGGACTCATGACGCAGAATGTAAGTCAAGAGTTTTTATTGCCCCTTCCTTCCCCCTGTTATAAATGATATCACCAATATCAGTATTGTACTCCCGGATAGCATGGTGAGGTACTGATGTACTGCACAGGAAGTATTCGCAGGATAAACAAACCCAAGCGTACACACACATATATTATAATATGTGTGTTTCGTTTTGATAACCCCCTTTTTTATATTACAAAATAGGCCGTACATTTATATGTTTTTACCAAAAAACGCATGTCCACCAAGTGGATGTGTTCTTGCGTCACCCTCCATTTACACAGTATAATAATTAGAAATCATCTACCAACAATATTACAAATTACTACTGTCTAGGAAATTTTACATCATCCTATATATAATTCCCCATTAATTTTAAATCGAACAAATATACAAAGTTTGCCAAGAAGGTATTCATTCATTCTACATAAGTAATCGGTGTCAACTTTGGAAAAGAATGCAGATTATCAATGATGGAATGCTCTTTAATATTCGCCCTGCCGATAATTATTCAATTAATGAATTTTATATATTATATTTTGAGAGCAAGTATTTTTATATATGATAAAAGGAAATCGAATGTAGTTGTTAAATTGAAGCCATTGAAGCTCAATGCTATTAATACAATTTTGATCAATATATCCTAATGGACGAAATGATCCTTTGTGAAGCTGTATCTATAGCCCTTGGTGAGGCATATTATCGATCGCGATGTACCATGAACCAAGTTTTATCAAAATTGTTTATAAACCAATCTATATTAACTGCATGATAACGTTCTGACATATATTTGCCTATTGCAGTTATTCTTAATATAACACACTTAAAAAACTATGTCTCTATCTGCCTATTTTGTGTCGATGTTTATGTACTTAGTCTTTATGAGAAAACTACCAGATTACTTGGAAAGTATTTCAAGCTATATAATTGCTATTTGCCATTAACAATTTTCAGGGAACTCGGGGTGAGTGGCAGACGGTATTTTACGTTACTGCGGCTGTGAGTGTAGTTGGCTCACTCTTCTTCTCTTTCTTCGCCAAAGGAGAACTCCAGCCCTGGGCTGAACAAAACACTGAAAATACTCCCGAACAAGAAAAACTCAACGCAAACGGCAATGTGGAGGAGAAAATATCACAGGTTTAATGTTGCAATCTCACGTAAAACGCAACAACGATATCAAATTAGGAGAGAATGGCGCCTCTACGTGGTCCTACACTTTATAATTGCTCGGCAGGATGAGAACAACATTTCTATTGTGGTTTTATATAGGGTACAGCTCATTATTGTGATATGCATACTTTGGGTTACAGGTTTGCGTGTCATGCATGTTGAGAAAATATGTTTTAGAAGACATAGGAGTGTTCTCTTTTGTCTGCTATGTGACGAATGCATATTATAACAGAGACTCTATTATTTTGACGGGCAATTTTGGTAGCCTTAAGTTGTCTAATTGGGTGCCTTAAGTTGTCTAATTAGTAAACTTTGCTGTAGATTATATTTGCGTAATTGGTAAGGATTGAGTCAGCAGGGACCATGTTTAAATGTCATGGGGTTTTGTATTAATATATTTGTTGATGAAATAGAACAAATTTCAGACTTTTATTTAGTACTTATTGGGAATTAGATTTTGTATTTTATACTTAAAAACTAAGGTTTTCATGGACACGTTTTGGATTATTTCTTACCAACACAAAGACTTATTATGGATGCCAAAAGATGGAGCTGAGATGAACATGAGTGTGTTGCATGTATATGATTTTCAAATGAAAATAGATAAATTCAATGTTAGAAGTAAGTGTTTAGAATGCATGTATGAATCACTGATATTAACAAGCATTCTGTCAAAGAGGCTTTTGTTTGTTCTGAATTAAATATTGGTATTAATTCAGATATTTATTCCTACATATATACCATATCGATAGAAACGATATGTTTTTCTGACAAAACGGTCAGTTATTACTACAGGTGAATCAAATTATAGTTATATAAGAAGGGCTAAGCCCTTGCTCCTCCTTATAGTTTTCCCCCACATACTGAATTATATTCTCCGATATGCAAACTCTGAAGGAATGTACATCCGAACCATGAATTCTGAATTTTATGTAAACCCAGTAATGGATCGTTTTATCCGTTCAGCTTATATATATATAATGTATGTCAAAAGTCAACTATAGTTGACTTTGTTATGTACATAAAAACTATCTAATTACTGTTATCCATTTCATTCCTTCACATCAAAACGGCATCATTAAAATATGTGGCAATTCATCGGAATGAATGTAGACTGTGTGAATGGGAGTAGTTGCCATTTTGTTTGCTATCTTATCAACGTGATTGAACAAAGGGATTGTATTGAACAGGGTCCTATATAAGGAAAAATCTCTTGAATTTATTACCCTGAGTGTCAGGCATTAGTGAAAAAATGCTTCCGATTTATGATAAGGGTTTTTTTCAAACTTATAAGAGTTTGATGAGCCAGACCTATTACTATACCGTCGCGCCTGAAAGGTATCATGATGCTAGTTAAAAGTATAGTTATAAATATCGTGCACTGTCAGATCTATACATGTATTATTGAACCATGCATCATTTGATGTTGACTACACTATTCGGACGTATTTGTGTTGCATGAGAAACCTGACTGTTAGGAGAGAATGCATGGAATAAATGAAGCTTATTTCCTCTAGCGGATGAGCCAACTCGTTACTAGGTACGAGCCGATGTCGAAATAGTGTTCTATATCTTTCATGATAGCAATCTCGATTCCATGAAAGAAAATCGTACTATTATCTTCTACAAATGGGTTTGTAGGAACTGGAATTATTACTCGACTATCCTTATGCAAATTCCACTTCGAGCATTCATAGGTTGATTGGCCTTAAATAGGTATATATTCGCTAGCTTAGAGGAAATGCCGATGTGCCCAACCTTTATCGAAAGTAGGTATCGTACTGTAGGTAGGAAATGGTAGGTCACATATCTAACTCTCAAAGTTATTAGATTATTGCCTAAACGCAGCTTTTTATCGCTTGGAGTTGGTCTCAATGTTAGTGAGTATATGTTTAGATGGAACACATCGTGGCTTATATCAATCTGATAGATTATGCAGGTATGAAGGGTAAGTAATAATATGGTGGCCTAGACCTCAATTGCCTATACTATGTGTCGTATACTAACAGAATGTAATTCAATCTATAGGGATTTCCATAGCAACTATGTAAATGATAGTTCCCCCTCAGCAGATGAATGCCAGGACATAATGATGTAATGAAGTCTCGTTCAAATGATGGTTTATGTTATCCGCAAGAAATGATTAAGGTCACTTGAAATCCTACCCTCTTAATTGGTTCGCTTTGTTAAATTTCAAATATATTCCCACGAAATTACGCAAGTGCACGTCCACGAATTTTCCTCCTACGTGCTGGATATTGTGTTAACATTGTATTTCCTGCCATAAGAATGTGATACTTACTACAGCAACAATGTTTGAGATTAAAAGTGCCTGCGATATGGTGCTGTATGTATTCTTCTAATTTGTGTACACTACAAATGTCATGATCGCTATTATTTTGTTTGAGGCATGATTGTTCAGTGTTGGAATTTCAGTCAGGTGGTCTTGATTTTGACCAACTGAAGAATATATTAAGTTGCGACACTGCTCACCTTTCCTTTAGCATGTAATCTCCTTACTATCTCATATATTGTTTATAATTTTCATATAATTATAAGACCAAAGGGTTTCAAGCCATGTTTCCGGGATCCTGAGGTCTTACGACTTGAATGGTGCATAAATTATGCAATGATAAATGCACTATACAAACTTGTACATATAGTTTCTCCTCCTCAATCAGAGAGACCTCACGTTGTGCCTGTTTAGTTTTGGTCCATGGTGGTTTTCCAAACAAATGTGCATATTTTGAATTATCACAAGGTATTAAATTACTCCGAGTATAGATCTACTGTTTTGGTTGTTGGTCAGTATGTGTGTTATGTTTTCACTAATCCACGATACAATGGAAGATAAGATTCCGTCGCGATTCCTGGAAATAAAATATATTTGTAAAGTTCAAGGTTCAAGACTTCACTGGTTTCGCCTTATCATCAAGCCGGATTTTAATAGCGTAATATTTGTTGTCAACCTGTCTTAGTACATAACGGATTCGTTGGTATCATTATTATGAGCCATCCCCCAAGACTAAATAGTTGTATCGTCCCACTAAGAGATGGCACCACCACCTTTGTAGAGAACGGTTACCCGGTTTCACTCAAATTCTGATTTCAAATTCACTGGTTTCCACCGGGCTATTTTTGATATTTCGTATATATACGCCAAATGCAGAATTTTAACAAATCATTACAAAGATACGTAACTGGCAAGAGCAATTGTTTTAGGCGACTGATCCCTCGCTTATAAGTCTTGAAAATTAGGATGGAAATCCGGCGTTGGCAAACGAACATTATAAGTCGGAAATTCTATCATCAATTCATTGGCAAAGGCCCCGGGCAAAGGTAAAGACGTGAATAATAAATAATCCGAAAAATCAAGGAAGTATAAATTCATACTGTACTGTTCTGATTTTGTATTATTGGGATTTTATCTTATGACATTAAAAAGGAGTTCCTTATTCTAATAAGAGAGGAGAGAGTTCTGTTATGAACAAAAATATGAAACGCCCCTGAACGCCAGCGCCGAAGCGCGTAGTGTACTCCTACCATCATTTGATTAAAAAGAAAAAGCGATTTTCAAATTTCAGAGTACTTGTGTTTTTTCCACTTTTTGGTTAAATATGAATTCTATTTAAACAAAAGTTGCTAGATGCATGTTGTGCTAGTTCCGAATTACTTGTCATGTCAAGTAGGCCTACTATAATTAAGGTATACTCTTTTGACATAAGTCACGCGAGATAAAGAAGATAAGCTGTAGAAGAACAAAAGTAGATGTATGGTAGTGCCAATCAAGCTTAGGTGGGCTGTCAGTGTCCACACCAGGCGGACTACACACCCTCACACCTGTCACTCGTGCCACGGCTGCTGAGATTACCACACATCACATGCAAATCCCAACCCAACCCACACCTTTACAACAATACTTCTTTTTTTTTTAAATAAATTTCATTTGTGCAGTTGTCGACATGGCGATATTTTCACGAGATACAAAGTTCAAAAGCATACCATGGATTCAGGTCTTCACCTGTCTTGTTGCATACTGTATTTGTAATAATTATTTGAAATAAGTTGTTTTGTATGCGACCCCGTGGTGATGGATTTCATACAATATCATTCTGTCTATATATAATATGGCCCAGTTGCATAATTGCGCTATAATTTTGTTTTTCATATACTATACCAGAATTATTTTAGTTTTTCTAAACTATTAAATTTAAAATATTCACCTAGTCTGACGCTAGTATATATAATATATATTTTATAGAAGTTTGATTTAATATCTGATATTTGTTATAGTCGACACTGAGCATAGTGCAAATTATGTACGATGTCTTGGCCAGTAAAAAAACCTTTTAACAAAATAGGGATATACCAATTGTACAAGGTAAGCGTTTGTGTGTGCTGCCACCTCGAGGATAAGCTGAGGACGTGACGTCATTGGGGAGGTGCGCCTCCATGCATGGATGCGATGTCGCCAGAAAATGTACAATTCACCTTCACCAATTCTCTGAAACCAAAATTTCAGACGACAATAAAGTTCAAAATACAGTTCAACCTAACCTAACAAGATTGCTAGAATCAATGCAATGCCGAATATACTCGGATTTACCTAGTATTGGTCAACTTGCAGCCTAATTTAGCAGAACCTACTTAATGCGAACAGCTGCCAATTGTACATTTTCTGAAAATCTAACCCATAGATCCGATGTAGCTGAGTAAAAGCGTTGGTCGCTCACCTGCAGACCAGACGCTGTCCAAGGAATAAAACATCTCCATCCCTGCACAGCCGCTCCGCTCCTCCCCATAGGAGCTAATTCCCGAAGGGACAATGCACCCTGCACAATCAACCAAATCCATGGACGCATTTCTTCGATACCTGCTCTTTATATACGGATTGTCTTGAAACTATGAACCAATTTAATTAATTTAAATATAACTATAATATAAAGATCGAAAACAATGCTGTTTAATTGCATAATAATTTACATGTTCATGCATGATTTGTCGAAACAATTTCTGTTTTTACAAGAGACACTCCCCACCTACAGTGCTTAATGTATATGCCATGGGCAGACACCGGGTTGGAGAAATAAAAGTTTATTCATAATTATATCAAAATATGATGAATGAATTACATGTACATGATTGTAGATGTACATGATTGATAAATAAACTTTGAGTTGTATACAGATTGATAAAAGATCAATGTATTTGTTGAATTGATCTGAGTTAAATAGATAAGAGATTTGTTAATTGATGACAATTAAAATGTCAGCGATAAACAAGCAGTACCATTGATAACATGAGGTAGCATTTAAGGTTTGGAGCAGATTATAGTTTAAGCTGCTTCCGTGAGGTGTCGCTCGATGGTATTTGGGACACCTGAAACATAAAGTTGAAATATTAAGAGAAAGGGAGTGTGGTGGGTGGGAGGGAAATGAAGAATGAGGGTTAGTGAATGGATGAATGGCTATAATAGTGTTAAGAGGCCCGGTGATCGAAGACCATGCAAACCCATTGGCTAATATTAACCAATGCAAGAAATGTTGTCTTGCAAGGTGCGTGCCACCGCATTAACTCAATCATTTCCCGCCTCATTAAGCATTATTTAGTAATCACGCCCTTTTAAACAATAATGATACGCTATCAATAATGAATGGGCTTATTTTGTAAAGTAAAAAAATCACATTGCATCACCTTAGAAAATACGTTTAATAATTATAGTATCACCTTCTGTTTAAATGAAAATATAACTGATATATATATTTCAATTTCAATTATTCGATTTAAGTTTAATGTCTCTATTCTCGCTCGTTATTAATTATCATATTATCATATTCTATTTACATTGTTTGTTTGCCTAAAAATCATTCACTATTCATGAGGTATACCCGCCAGCCTTTTTAAATTTGTGTGTTTTAATTGAAAAAAATAGCGAACGTGTGAGTAGAATATCACTTACGATTAATTTGAAGGCAGGTGCAGAAACCAAAATACCATTACTCTCGGCCCTGCTGGCTGGGGACTTGGCCACAAGTGGTAGCTGTGGTCCACAGAAATCCAATTCTCCTGGCAACTGTGCAACTGGCCAATGCACCCCGAGATAATCGCACCTGATTTCAGATCCTGTTTTCAAAATACAGGATCTGCTTGGCAATTGCATCCAGGGCCTCCAGTGATAATGCCTTAAAAACAGTCATGACAGTAAGTATTTATGCGGCAAATATTCTGCTATACGTTACTACTCACATTCTTGTCGTCTTCAATTGGCTATTTCTTGTATCTGTATGTAGATACACTTCTTTGGAGACATGGACAAAAAATAGGAGATCTGCAAGGTAGCAGCACCGACTTCAAATGGAGTCATGCATGCCCTCACTCGCCATTGCGGCAAGGGGAACATTCTGGTTTCCCTCTTCAGTTCATTGGGCGATGTCTATGTCGCATTTCCATAGCATAGAACCGTGCCTACTGGAAAATACATTCTGCAGTGTCTTAATTTTCCTATATACATTGTAGATTTGTATTTATTAGAAGAATTATATAATATCTTATATCTCATGCAGACCTATTCCAGGCATCTATGGTATTCGTCCATCTATTTAAGGACACATGATATCTGAGACAAAACACGGCGTCCAAGGTTGATATTATTTAAAAGCCTTTAACATTCCAAAATATATACGTTCAATGATGAACCCCCAGAAACCAACGAGTGTAAAGATCGGTTACTTAAAGCTTCAAGTTTTAAATGTCTTTTAAATTCTTCTTCGACATTTTATCGCCATCAAAACCAGAGTCGAATTTCATCCCCTATTTTGGGGGCCAATTTAGAGCTAATATAGTGCTTAGAGGTGCCCCTCTCCTATTACGCCATCTAATTGATTTAGAATATTGGACGTAGATTTTTGCCCCCAGACATGACTCATCTGCACTTTCACAGAGGCTGCCTCCAGCGCATCCCACCGCCGTCACATGAGGAAGAGTCTACTGCTTTGGCCATGACATTTTCTCCGTGACTTTGGCCAAATTATCCATATTCCATATATTTCTTACAATTTCAGTTCACTCCCTACAGGGTATCAATTTATAATTTGACACATCATTGGAGAAATATTTGCTCCCCTCTGGTGATAAATATGGACTTTCGCCCACGTCTGCTGTAGCTTCCAATTCATATATATACCAGCTAGCATTATATGACTACACATTGTAGGAGTGGGCCAGGGTATGTGATTATATACATTGTAGCAATATGGCTAGGCTTTGATGTTATGAAGTACTATGTTATATATAGAAATAATTTAGCCACCTCATGTGTCGTATCCTCTGAGAATCGTTCAATAGTTTTAGTTTTAATCATAACAAAATCAAATCCAAAAAGTTATTTTTCTTATCAGCTTTAGCTCTAATTGTGTGTGGTGCAATGCGTCTAGACAGGGTTTCTTTTTATTTCGAATATGGTACCAGTCGCTACAGTTCCAAGTTTTCCAAGTTATAGCATGAGCATCTGTAAGATAATGAGCCACAAGACAGCTTTTATAAATCAATTTCCTTGGGAATAAAAGATTCAATATCATTCATCCGGGATGCGCGGTTTTCTTCTAGAAAAACAGAGTAAAGATTGATATCATAGTTTAGATCAATTTCCTGTATTTCAGACATCTTTCCGGCCCTACTCGTTGCTATATAGACAGGCCCTACATGTTGTTTACGTCCGTTTTAATTAATTCATGAATTACTTAGTTCTTATTTTGCAGAAGGTTTATTTATCAAAATTTGTTAGAAATAATGCAAAACTGTGGTAATATATTATACATAGTAAGTTAAGATGTATCTATTTTTCAACCGGATATCTCGTAACCGTTGAAATATCTATATAATTTTGAGGGCAGTGATACGGTCGCTGTATGATGTCCTTGTAATTCAAAACACTATGCATGTACCTATAGTACACATTTATAAATTGTTGATGCCCCTGAAATTAAAAAAAGCTTTTAGGATAGTATACAATTTTGAAAGAGTATAGTTGACTTATGGAACGCAAATATTTTGTCAGTAATCCAACACAATTCTTATATATAATTATGATGCCCTTTATTTAATCACTGATATCCATAAATGCTTGCCATTTTCTCGTTAATAATACATTCTGTTTTGGTTTCTGTGTGGAGTTCAAAATTGTGGGCAAAACAAATCTTGCCTAACAGTTCACGATTCCCATGCAATTTAGCTACAATAACAATATATGTGACTCTCTACTTCATGCCTCGAATTAAATTTTATAAGGACCTTGATCAAAAGCTCTTTCCCACCTTATTCCGTAATCGGTTTTATTGCTTTTCGATGCAGATGGCCAACATGGTCCTTCTGAACCATGTAATACATAATGAACTGTGGTCCAGATATTTATTACTTTAGAATTTGCTCTGTTTGTTTTTAATTTAACCACATCTCCCGCGGGAATGCATCTTATATGGTGACCTGGGAGTGCTGAAAATTGTCCCCGAGTTTTATTTTGGACGCCTTCCTCAAAATGTTACATTGACTGGTTTTGGAGCCCCGTGAATACTAATTAATCAAAATTTTATGTCCTACCTCATGCTGGTTACCATGCCAACGTTCAGCTCCAGTGCCTTTAAAGATAGGGAATGTGCTGAATTCCCTAATAGTGGAATGAAATGGTTCCGTGATAATATGATCCAAACGATTCATCAATTTCCAACTAACGTCTTTTCCCTACAATTTCACTTGCATATGAGCGAATCGTGCTGCAACCTCCACACTAATGTTACCGAACGAGGAATAAACGTTTATAATGATTGTTGTTTCTCTTTTTTTAAATAGAGAACATGAAAAGAGAGATAACTCGATTAATCGTCCGGAATCACTGGGTCGTCCAATGCATGCTGAGCCGATTGAACAAGAATTAATGCTCGTTGTTTTGGTGTGTTTTCTCGATTTCTGGCAAATCAATTTGGTGTGCATGTACGTGGCATGTCAGCAGTGATTTATCAATTCTAGAGGAAAACACACCGTCATAGTCTCTTTATATTACCATCTTGCTGCGAGGCGAATTAAAGAATCGTTCTTGGGATCTTAGGAACATAACAGAGTAAAACATGCGATGCCAAAACCATATCATACCATGGAAATTAATTTAAGTAAACGATAAGCCAAAGCAAAACAGTAAAGCCCATGGGGTTCTTTTTGAGGAAACCAATTAATTCGCTCAAACATCTGAAAGGGGACACAGGTTTTCGAGGGGGAAGTTTTGCCACCGCGTTTTTTTTTATTGATACCGCGTTATTACGGTACCGGAGTTGTCTACTGGTTGGGAGGTACGATGACGGGACGGTGGGATATTTGAGATATGGAAGTGCTGGCCAAGATTATCTCTCCATGCTCTTCTTGTCATTAAGGATGTAAACGTATCCCTTGCCTAATAGGTATAACGGCAGGCGAGACTTAAGATATTTATTGCTTCCTGAATCTGATATCGATTCCGGGCTTAGCAGGCGCTGCATAATTGCATATTCATATTTTGAGGATATTTATGGTCAGATTTGTTGTGCCAAGTCGCCGCTTCGTGTTGGGTTTATTGTAAATTATTTTGAGGGGGAAACAATGATATTACCCAAACACATTGGCCTATATACACTTATGGTTATTATGCCCATCGATGGTTTATTGTAGACAGCTTCCTAGTTCATAATACTATTATACTTGGTACGTTCATATCGTGTATTGCTGGCGAGTTAAAATTGTTCTTTCCGGGCGGGATTCAGACTTTATTTCAAACCTTTTCTGGGCCACAGAATAAAGATGCATAGATGGAAACCATAAAAAATGTTTTGGTGGATGTTGTTACCGCTTTTCGCTTTTATTTGTAGGTTCAATCAGGTACAATCATACAATGATGTCACAAAATTCACATTGCAAATGCTACAATCAAGCATAGATTTCATGAAATCAAAAGCGCGAACGGAACGTCATATACATTATATATATAATATTATATATACATATATAATATATGATGCATAATATAAATAATTCGATTACAAATCACATCTAAGTATGGATTAGAAAATAAATATCGCACTTTCACCAAGTATGTTAAGGGTAGAGTTTGCCTCAAGCCATTCAGCTATATATATATATATGCCTCAGGACGTCCAATTACATTCAAATTCCATATACATATGTATGAAAAATAAATGAGAAATTCTTAAAACCATGTAGGCAGGGGAATTTTAACATTAGTTCAATTTTTTCACCGTGGCAGCAATCACTATTACAGTGCTTTTTTAAGCGTTTACACTGGGTTTCAAGCCGTGCAATTATAACAGATATCAATTCGCACTTCATATCTAGGAAAATAACCAAGCATCGCCGAGGCGCTATGATTGTCCAATGTAGTGGCCCGGTGCACTTATTATTATGTAGTTATAATAATGTCAAGTTGTAATGTGAGGAACGTAATGCAGAATATCTCTTGGGGTATCAGCCGATGATTTTGACGGGGATGACACATTTACAGCAGTCACCAACGATACACAATCCACCACCATTAGTATAGTTTTTAACTTTATTATCTGCCAATAACACAGGAGAACAGAGCCAACAGATATAGTTAGTTTTGCCCGAAGGTATAACACGGTACGATCCAATCAATGGCGAAGTCTGACCCTCGAGGGCAAGCATGGAGATGGACAATTTTATTTTCTGATACGATTTACACATCAGAGCATCTTCCTTATTATCAACAACAGCGACAACAACCGCCAACCGCGCATATATGTACTGGATATTGGGTGAACATCGCCTAATAAATCGCAGGGATCGCATGAATATTACATGGTCAAATGACAATTAAACCTTTCCTGCGTCCGTGTATCCAGTATCCAATTAGAAATAGCGTCCGTCACCGATTGTGGTGGTGCTTGGTTAGAATACACATACATATATGTAGACGCCTTGTCTTTTTTACCCTCTGTTTGCGTTTTAAGCATCCTCATAATGTGTACACATTTGATCATTGCCCATATGTTATGCTTATTTTTCAAAGGAACGATATTAGTTTTATGAGCATTCATTGTGCTCTATCATTAAACATACATAGCTCGTCAATTATCGGTACACACAATATACCTTTAACATGTAGTTTATACTCTCAAGTATACATTGTATAGCACGGAGTATAGGAGGGATTATTTAACGATTTGGTTAAAGAGTTTCAAGAATTTGTTGGGTAATGTAAGGAACCTCCATGAATGGGTGACCCTATTTATTGACATTTATTCTACCCTATCTCATTTGGTCCATCTTCGTTCACAGTTACCTTTGAAAAATACCAATATTTTAGCACGACTTACATCTGGAAAAGAACTCTGGAATTGATAAACAGAACATATAGCTGCAACTCTAGGCTTGTGGTTGGCCAGTGTTAGTTTGTGAAGCTCTACACATAGAGATATACAAACATCTAGAAGATATAAAAGTTACCAATTGTGGCAATGGCCCCCATTATGTTTCATTTAATCGGAGCAATGGAAAAGTTGAAATGATATCTTACATTCAAATATTATCTATCCTGATTACCTTGTTTGCGACAAAAGCGGATTTATAAGTGCCGCGTTTTGAATTGGACGACTCTATAATAATCAGTATGTCACATTATCAAGTAATATTAATAATCACTAACCGGTCGAATCTCTGTTTTAAGGAAACACTTTTGCAAGGTCTAGCAACAATTGGTCCACTATAACGACTGCAGTTTTCAACATCGAAGTTCAAAAAAGCTTAACAATGTTTTGTGGGTACTACAATACGTAGCCCATGGTCCCATGATCGATACGTCCCATCTACCAAGTGTAACGGCGAGTTAAGCCCATTAACAAGGCTAAACGTAACGTAAGGCAGACTACTTTCATTGCTATATACACAATTTCCTTCGAACCAGAGGGAAAACAGTTTAAATATAATAAACACTTGTCTTTCATCTCACTCACATCCCTATATTATATGAATACATATCAATATCAATCACTCCTATTACAATGTTCGTCATTGGCGATATTCTTCGATACGATAATAAACAGTTTGGTCCTTCCAGCATTGAGTTTCATTATTTTATGGTCGTTTCTTTTCAATGTCTCCAGTACTACTGCACATAAAAAAAATCAGATACACAGGTTAGTTAAGGTATAAATTTGGGGCACCACATGAGAGTACCATTGATGACAGAAACACTACGAAGTACTACTAAGCACTGGAATGCTTTGTATCAAAAAGCATTCAACAAGATATTAAAGTCTTAAAGGAACACTGACAGGCAGTTTTATAAGTATAACTTTTCGGTTATTATTTTACTTCACATTCGTTTGTGACATCCATATAGTTGTGATAATATTGGCATCAGGTATGCTTTAGATTCAAAGACACAAATTCCATTCACAATCACTGCGCATCATATACATTTGGGTCAAATTGGTTCATATTTATTTTTAAAACAAGTGTTAATTCTTAATTAATTTTCCTACGTAGGCTGATGTTGTAATTCTGCATCCAATGTTATGATTTACGGAAAGATTTGATCCAACATAGTATAAGTTGTTGGCGTCTCCATATTTGATGTTTAACATATATAATTATACTTGTACTCACAGATATTTTTTTCTAAACCACCGTTGGGTATTGTTCGATCGGATACCAAACATTATGTGATATTTTTTAATACCATTGATATGATTTGTTTCCCTATGTATAGTTTTCAAATCTTTTCCCGTGGTTTAACTTAAAATCATATGACATTTGAAATAGAACAGCAATTGCAATCAGCACTAATTGAAATTTTATCGATGACATGTTTGAACATTAATATTCCACACTGAAGAAAAGTAATTACGCTTCTTTAGTTTTATTTTTGATCAAATAAAACCAAATATATTTTGGGGAAATAATCTCCAATGGTCCCGAACATCTAAGATGAACATTACTTTTTTATTAAAATATCACTGCTACTTTGTTATGATCATACCTGGTAATAAAATAACAGTTTGTCTATGAATGTAAAATACGATAGTCTTAAAATTCAAGAAAGACTAAATACATCCTCGAAAAGTGAGCATAAATGTTGATGTGTTTATATACAAGAATTGGTCCTCAGAATGCATTATTGCGTGATTGCATCGGTTAATCATCATTGCCAATAATGTAAGACACTGTACTAAACATATTAAAATTCGGATAAATTTAAACCCTGTCTAGTAGCGTACGTCTCAGAATATATGAGCGATAGGAAGCTTGTTCACAATTAGGAAATTTTAACATTCATTATGAATAGGAGAGAAGCATGGCTCCGTTCCAATTGGAATTATTTGACAATGTTCTTCTTTTTCTTCGTCTTCGTCTTCGTCTTCGTCTTCTTTCAGTTTGACATATTTGTATGTATGGGTAATATTGCTGATGTGAAAACAGGTACACTGCACAGTCACTCACTACATACAGCAGACGTGATGCTTTGTTGAAGAGGTGGATTTTCCAAACACAAAGAAAGGGAATGAAATATTCCTCCCAAAAGGATAAACGTGGATCCTCCCTAACAAAAATATAGATCAATGGATAAATCTAGTGTAGCAAACTTTATTTCTGGGTGAGGTTGGTAGTCGGCACTATCCTCTTCTTGGTCCCTTTTATGATTATTATCATTAGGCTAGCTTGCAAGAAGCTCGAGCTTTATTGGCGTTGCAGGCTTCCCTTTTAAGCAAGGAGGATGTTGTACACTTTCCTCCTTCTGATATCATCTTGCATCAGAAGTGAGCATATTTGACGACCCTTCGTTGACGGATTAAAACCAGAAAGTCTTGGCATTGATCAGAGTCATCGAAGCATGGAGTCAAGCTAACCTCGTGACGTCATTATCCATAGCAGAATGTCGTTCATCTTGCAATGACGTTATAGTTCCATGGTTTGTACGTCATGGTTTCAAAGTTTGTACGTCCGGTTGTTTTGTCATGATGTACTGTTGCGCTGGTAGTTCCAGTTATTTTACTTTGTATGTTTTTATGTTCATGCCCACTCACTGAGGCTATGTCATTTGGCGTTGCCATAGCAAACCCATAACTATTATTGATATAAGACTCACGTGGAAAGCGAGTTGGAATCCGCACGACACGGGGTTGTATATCCTATATACATCTACATTTAGAGTTTTGTTCACATTGCCGGCAGGGTTCCTGGCAACACACCTATATATCCCCGCATCCTCGGGGCTCACCGGGTTTAATCTCAGAACCCCAATGGTCATTTTTACAGTTCTGTCCGGCGGGTGTCCAGTTAGGCGTCGACCTCCTGTAGGCTGGTGCCAGATTATCGCCGGAGGCGGGTCGCCCGTGGCTCTGCATTGCAAGATCAAATCGCTAGACTCACTGACGTTGACACTGCGCGAAATGTTCAGTATTACGGGTGGTTTACACTGAAATCTTTCCTCTTCCACCGACAGCAGTGGTACTGATCTGGGAGAGGCGCAATGTGCGCCAAGCACAGTGACCGTCGTGGAACTTAGCCAGAGTTTTAACCAGAGCAATTCGCAGTTACAGTGCAGTGGATTCCCTGCTATGCTTAGACGTCGGAGGCGCTTAAATACAAATTTCAAATCTTCCGAAAGGGTTGTTAGTCCGTTGTCGTCTAGAAAGAGATGGGTTAAATGGGTGAGGCCTTTAAAGAAAGAGCCCCGAATATAGCTGAAACGAGTGGAGGAGAGATGGAGTTGACGAACATGGCGCATGTTAGGGAACTGACCGAAGTCGAGTGGTCCAATAGAATTGCCAACCAGTGAGATTTCATCGGCAACAACATGTTCTAGAAATCCAGTGTGCGTTATACCATTATTGTTCAAGTAAAGGCTACGAAACGTAAAGCCCTGAAAAAGATTGGCGGGGAACTCCAATGGCCGTCGGTTATTTTGCCAATTAAGTTCATGGAGACTCTCCGACAGAGGAATCAGGGACCTCGTAGACTTAGCACTGACCGTTGCGTTGAATATAAATAATTTATTTATTTTAGCGCCATAAAAGGCCTTTTGAGCTATTTCCGACAAATTGGGATTCTTTTCAAGTGAGAGTTGTGTAAGGTTAAGTCCATTGAAAGCAAAATTATGGATAATCCTAATGTCGTTGCTATCTAGGACGAGCCTATTCAGTTGGAACAGTCCACTGAAGGTGTACGATTGAAGCTCTTTTATTTTATTCCACCTTAGATCCAACATCCCCAGCGATCGTAATCCTGAGAAGGCGTTTGAATCGATTCTCTCAATGTTGCATTGGGTCATGACGAGGGTGCGGAGCCTTCTGAGGCCTACGAAAGCCCCTTGGCGAAGGGTGCGCAGCTGGTTCTCCTTAAGATACAGCTCCTCGGTAATATCAGGAATGTCCGACGGTATATAAGTTAGATTCTGTTTGATACAAGCAGTCACTGCTGACCCGCTCCCTCGCATGGCACAACGGCAACTTTCGGGACATTCGAGATAAGCGGAGGAGGTGACGGTGATGGCATCTGTCAGGGCTAGAAGCCACACGCACACACCGAAGAATTCCAGTCTTGGCATTGTTGTGGTTCACCATGCGATCAGCCTGGAAATACATGGAAGAAATACAGTCAGTCCACAAGGATAGATGCTAACATTGTATAAAGTATAGGCTAGTATTTACAGGATGTCAGAGAGTGAAATAGATTCTAAATAAGTAGCGTCTATAGTATATGCAGCATTGCAATCACTTGCATGGTAGGAAATATCTATTTTGGGAAGGTATAACATATAAACTATATAGTTGTGTCCCGACAGTTGAGTTGAACTTAACGTACGTAAAAGTTTTATGAAACTATTTAAAATTATGGCATACGATTTAGTTAAAGTAGGCAGTATTCGGTGTACTGTATATGTATATGGCAGAAGGTGAAAGGGAGAGAAGGAAATGGTTTGCTGCAAAGAAGGAAGTGGTATATAGTAGTATACACAAAGTTGGAATTGTGTCAGATCTAACCTGTCATTCTGTACGATAATTCTGTTCATAATTATTGTGCAACCTTTGAACATTTTGAAACAACCTTTAAGTTGAGATGTACAAGGTCCCTAGTGGACAAAGATGTATCATTATACCATTGGAAGTAGGGTACAATATATCCACATCATCCAATACTATACGACCAGACCAATCCCACTGACAAGGGGTTTACAGTAATTTATCTCGTATCTCATCGAGAACCTCGATAGGAAGAGGTAAGCGCCTTACCCACGTCATATTACACGGATAATATAATATATAGCCGGAGAAGGAGGAGGAAAAAGATGGAATAAGTTATCAGGTTGTCTATGGGGCGTTTAATTGGAAATGGCTGGGAATCCGGTTACAAAGTGTAAAGAAAAGACCACGCTCCCCTCCTAGCTTGCCACCCTGATATCATTTTCATTACTGAAGCTGCTTGATTTAATTAGGACTTTAACCCTTTCTTTACACTATCGAGATAATAAGTGGCTTTTCAGCTTCTGTGTTACTCCTGAGGATTGTAAGCTCGTGGGAAAGCGTGCCACAAGATAATTTTTTTAACGATTGCGTATTGGATGTAAGAATACAATATTTGGATGTGATCATCATGCAGGGAATGGAATGGTTTGATTGGTGAAAGAAGGTATTTGATAAATCTGAGTAAATTCCTGAACTAAAAAGTGCGATGTATTGATCCTATTTCTGCAAGGCCACAAGGGGGCAATTGCCTATTGTGCTTGAAGATAAATGCCAATTTTTAACACTGATTGAATTTTAAAAAACAGCCAATATTCACTTAACAAATCTTTTTCAGTAAATACCCATTAATTTGATATTCATGTTCCCAATTTGTGTATACTCCTGTTCATGCTACTATCGCTTGAAGCAATGAGTATAATGTTAGATCTAGGTCAAATATATGGCATGTGGGATCTAGACCACACATACTAGTAGTGTTATTTAAATCCTTTATTGATTAATATTGGCAAAATTAAGTTCAATGAAATGTTGTAATGTTACTCAATATAACACACTGGGGCTGAGATTTTTTCAGGGGGGAGATCGAGGGACTCCTGTCCTGATGTACCTTTAGAGGGAACTGCCTTTGTTATTCTTCCTAGAATTAATGGAGGGTCCCAGCTCGAGGCTATATGCTCGTTAGGGAAGTGATATGCGGTTAAGACAAGCGAACAATAGGGCTGTCTAGGTTAAGATAAGCTTCGGCAAGTAGTGTCAGATAACCCTCAACTTTGCAGTCGTCAGGGGCGCACTGTGTCTTCCGCTTGTGAGTTGAGTCACGTGCGTGCCTAGGTAACATGTGACAGGCCAATTTTGCTGCGGACCGACCGGAAAGAGCCACTAGAAGCGGATGTTAGTGGTGGGGATGGGTTGGGAACGAGCGATAATGCAATGTGTTTTAATATCGGGGTACACTATAGGTGTTTTGTCACGCCGCGACGCGCACGAGACAAATGGGGCACTGGCTGCCGTGGCATGTACTGACTGGGAGCATAAGGAGCGCGATAAGCAAACTGACCTCATAAATTGTCCGATGTGAGTATAAATATGTCGCCACCCACAATAACACTGTTTCCTGATTCATACAGGATGGCGACAAAGGCCAGGGCAGAGGCGATCATTCCGTACATAGGTGACGGTGTAAAGTAGAGACAACGAGGGTGTCCAAGTTGTTCGAGTGAGAGAGAAGGCCATTTAGCGAGGTATATTTATCACCCTCATAGTTGGAACAGTCTCAGTGACATTCATAGAGCAAGGTGTTGACCAATATTAGAGGAGAGACCTTGCTTCCTGGAGTAGATGTATGGAGGTAAACTGTATTGCTTCTGCTCGGTGATATTTGTCCTGCTGTTTACAATTTAAGTGTTGCACCAACGTAGGGCCTATCTCTATTTTAGCCATTAAGAACCAGGAATTGCAATGTTAATTATTCTTATTCAGGATATAATTTAATATCTATTAATCCCTACACTCAAATATTGAAATTAATTAAATGCATTCCTATGGTGAGTGCTATTATCAGGGTTAAAATCCTGGCTATTCCACTCCTGTGCCATTTATATCGAGTATAGCGAAACCTTTGTATATGATAAACTGATTGGTAAAGAAACAAATCTCCGTAGGAAATAATGGCTGCTAGAGATACACAAGCCAACTTCCCTTATATGGGTAAGGCTTGATCATGCATGCTTCTGAAGGAAACCCGATAGCGGCCTGTGCCTCACCGTGTAGAGGGTCCCCGGAATGGCAGCCAACCACTCAGTCATTTCAGTCAGGGGAAAATTTCCACAGGGACCTCTCGAGTAATTCCACAAATCTAAAAACATTTTGTCGCCGAATGGATTGCCCTGTGGAACATGACGGGCGTTTGACTTGACACAAAGGAAGGCCCTCGATGGTTTTCACATGGGTTGAAATGGAGCACATGCTGACAAACTTAATTTCATGCGGAAAATTGATTGGTTGTATACCTGTGTGGGTATGTCTTCCATCATTTAATCATTTAAACGTGCATGCTGTAACTGTAAGCACCACTACGCTCACCATGCCAATATTTTGATTTGTTGAATTTCCTCAGTATGGTTTTCATTGGATTGTCTAGAATTCTGTGGATGAAATATCTCCCGGAATATTTTGCTGCTTCTAAAATGCAGACACATCGACATGTAAATATTCCGAAGCCTCCTTCCGCGTTTTGATTGCCTTCCAGCAGATCTCCCTTTTCCGGATCGCACCAACTCAGACGTGACCATCAATTCCTTATTATCTGCTGAGCTGATTTCTACGAGTAAATCAAGCGTGGTCAATCATTAACAGAAAATTATTCGCGTTCGTGCCTTTAGGAGGCATCAAAAATGCCTGCGCGAATATTTCCCTCCATTACCAGCGCCGGAGACAGAGTCATGTTTTGACCGGTCTCGTTCTCCTCGCAGGTTTCACATGACGAGCGCCGATTATCACCCATTAGACCCATCCTTCTCTGACAGGCTGGCATCAGAGCCACACTCCAAGAAAATCCTCGCTAAAACTAATTACACGCCAGGCTAAAACAACCAGCTTCCACCTCAGACCACAATCAGCAAGAAAAAGGCAAGAAAAATATAACATCAGTGACTACATTCTCAACCCCTCTCCCTGAGGGAGATTAAGGGAAATTCGGGGAGGGAGGACTCACACCTTGGGGAATTCACTGAGGGGGACCGCTTTTGTTTTATTCCCAGACTCTGGTTTCAACTTGTGCATCCCTGTTTGACAGAGGAGGTGACGCGTTTAGCCGGCCTGTCAGGGTATGAATCAAGGGAAGCATTTCATTCATGAGTCCTAATAAATGAGCCTGATAAATTGCCAATCATGACAGACTGCGCGCAGATAGACTGAAAAAATAGTTTTACTCCCATATAATCCAATTTCTCATAGTGTTCTCAACAAAGTCGGGTGATTTTTATGCAAGATATGATCGATTTTAAATCTAAAGTGTAAATATCTCCGGAAAATTCAATTGCAGTTTCCGGGAAAGTGCCTGGAGGAGCGTGGAGTGGGGTATTCGGAAATTGGTCTCATTGGGAAAATAGTGCACCGACGCTCTGGTATTTGATTTCTAACCGATCACTTACTTACATGGCAGAAAGTAATGGTTTAAAGCTTTGTCCTATAGATATTATCTTTAATAAAAACGTTTTATTGGCCACATCGTTTAATACAATTACAAATCTAAATACCTTCATAAATTCATTATGTGCTATAATGGTTGTATAGAGGTATCAATTAAGTGCAGAGCGTTGTGTATATCCATAATGTGCCGAGGGATGTACAGAGGTATTCATTATGTGTCAAGCATTGCATAAATGTGTTCATTATGTGCGAAGGATTGCTATAGTATAGGTATATTCATTATGTGCCTATAGTCTCATATGAATTGCGTTATTCTCCCATTGCCTGAGATGTACTTACTGTAAGACACACTATACACCATGTATACTCCATGATTGATACTCCATGACGCCCAGACATTTAGCATATTACCCGACTTGATGCATCCACAACATCACCAGAGGTGTGGTTATCTCACATCCAAATCATACAATATTCACTTATTTGGTTAACAAAGCCGGATAATAATATTACGGGAGGTAGTGAGTGTGTGAAATGGATGGCATAGAGACAAGAGTAGCCATGTTGAGTGGCCATCATTTCATTGGGTTGTCCAACCTTCGTCTCACAGACGGGTCCCTGCTTTATTCTGTTGGCGCTCAGACGCGTACGCGCCATCCTGGAGGCATGGAGATCCGACACCCTCTCGCGCCAACTTGATCAAGCTCAAACAAGGCGTCTGCATTTCCACCGTCTCACATTACATCGCGAATCAGTAATCATATTAGCGGAGGTTGGCCCCCAGTGTTTGGTTAGTATATGAAGGCAGGCTGTGGTGTCTGCCAATTCAATTACGCTCGGCATAATGACTTTATTAGCCGCGGGAGGGCGTGGAGAGGAAGTCGCTGGTGTTGGTAAAGCATACCACTATTTTTCATAACGGTCGCGTCGTCTGGCAAACCACCTGTTCCCTCCTCATCTAACCATGACCAAATGGAGAAGGACGCGAGCAAACGTGAGCCGGGCTACCTCTATGTTTTGATTGAGTCAATAAGTGACTCAGGATGTATGGTCAGGCGGTAATCCCCCGAGGAGACAAATGAGAATATGACATGGTATTCCAGAACGCAGCATTAATAGAAAAAAAGAATGCCAAGGCGCACTGCGAGCAGTACCTGATGAAGGCGATAGGGGATGAGTGTTTTCATTGTCAGCCAAGAATGACAGAAATTATCTTATTACGTATACTAGTATGATACTTCAATACTTTCCACTTAAGAATAACAGTATCCTTATGGCCCTCTAAAAGGAGAAGAAAATTGCTTTAAACTAAATATATTGGCCCTTTAATAGATCTATACCAAGACTATGATTCTCATCCAAGAAAGGGAATAAACTGCATTTACACTCCATTTAATATCCTTTAGTAGACTACTAACGTATTTAATAAGGGGAATAGACCAGTGGAACTGATTGGAGGTTTTTGCATAGTAGTATATGAAAATGGCTATTGGACCCGGGCACCAAAAAGTGGTCATGGCAATGTTAAAAGTACAAATTGACAGACATAATATCACAATAGAAATGGAAATCTTCAACAATATCGCTTTGTAATATGAATGTAAGAATAGTATTTTGGTAACAAAATTCACATCATTGTAACTGATTGGAGGATTTGCATAGTAGTATATGAAAATGGCTATTGGACCCGGGCACCAAAAAGTGGTCATGGCAATGATAAAAGTACATATTGACAGACATATCACAAGAGAAATAGAAATTTTCAACAATATCGCTTTGTAATATGAATGCAAGTATAGTATTTTGGTGAAAAAAATCACATAATTTAGTAATCTAAAAACTATGGCTTATTTCGAGGCTTTACCTCGGCAAGGCATAGAGGTAGTAGTGTATGAAAAAGAGCCTCATAGACAGGCGTCAACTAGACGGCGACTTGATGTTTTCATTATAGTACCCCGGTACTTGAGGAAAGGACCAGACTCACTCGAGAATAAAGAGAGGTGTGACGGTCCAGAAGTCTCGAAATGTTTGGATGCATTTCCCTTGGCTTTCTTATAGGCACGCACACCAATAGATGGGAGAGTCTTGTTTTGTGAGCCATTCATGGATGGCAAGGAATGAGGTATAAAAGATGTTGGCGCGGCCGTAAATTGCTTACTCATTAACATTTATGTGCCAAGTCTAACGTCAGTCTGAGAAAGTATGTGAACTCGGACAAAGACCACACGTTCTGGACCAACTGACTGTGGGCAAGGATAAAGTTCTCCGAGGCAGCATGCTACCTAGTTGGCGATATCTTGGATAGGAGGTCGTGCCTTGCCGGAAATGCCCATGTGCCACACCGGATGTAGACATACAGAGCCATCCCCTAGAAGTATGGCTGCCCCTGGTAGTTGTCTTTCTCTATTACCGAGTTTATTTTGGGTCATTGTGTAGATACCCTATCCTTTGTAGGCCTACTACATTACGCTGATTGGGTGCAGACATATTTATAAACGTTCAGATTTTCCTTTAGTGCAACTTACTTTTGGGTTATCACTTCGTAAATATGGTCACTAATCTTAGCTTAGTTCTCAGCTGAGCAATATATGCGCAAAAGTGGAGTTATACTTGCACTTGATAGAGAATTCTCTATCTTTCTGGTCCTGCCAAGTCATATGTCCAGAACTTTTGTAATTTAGTACCGGTATTTGGCCATTGCAATGGTTAAATATATTACATCACAAGATCAAGGTACACATCCAACTCAAGCCTTGAGAAGCTGGTATACTTCCTCCTCCCCTTAGGGAGCCCCCACCCCTCCCCCTCTCCCCATCTTATGAGCCATAAAACAAAGGCTGGTGTTAAGTTGCCTCCCTTGCAGTGTGTGCGCGAGGATGAATGGATGAGCTGGCTGTTAACAGATGAGAACTGAGGAACTGATGGAGCTGTGATAGCCAGACCTCTGCCATCTTTCACGGCTCACTTTGGGGCTGAGCTAGAAGGCTCTCCTCTGTGGGCACTTCTCCGGTTGGCTCTCCTACCACACAACTACCGTCACACCCTCGCCAATCACACCATTGCCTCCTTCTGCTATCTGATCGTATCGACGCTATCTAATCGGCCGCCGATAATGAACGAGCGACCCCAGAGGTCGGTGTTAGCGAGACCCTAGAACGCCGACTTCCTGTCTGATGGTATCAGGTAACACTGACAACAAATTAGAATCGTTTGTCACCAGTTCACCTGTCAGGCTTGCCATCCATCTTTCCCGGGGACAGACACAAGCATGGCCCATCCTTGCAGCAGCATCTATTGTCCGCAGTACTCTTTATACCAGCTATATAATCACGCCATTGATCATAGCAGTAAAGAGGAAAAGCTAGCGTCTCCCCATCGCTACTGCCCTTCTGGTGCTGGTACATATCAGTAGTGCCAAGGGTGGGGCCTGGTAAAAGCCCTTTCGAGGGCCTGTTGGTATAAGGGCCTTCAAATTCACACGCTCCCAACCTACCTACCATGGAGGATCTAATGTATAACATGCACACATACTCCTCCGGGGCCTTGAGGATGAATGGTCCAGGGCACGCCCACCCCGCCGAGGAGCAACCCTTGTATAATTAAACACACATTTTACGGATTTAGTTCGCTTGTTTGATCTATCTAGTAGATGGAGGAGGCTAAGGCAAACATATTGTCTTTCACTCACCATCAACATAACATGAGGGGTAGATGGCTTAATTATAGATAAATTAAGTTCGGTGGCAGAGACATTGATGAAGCTAGCCGAATCGTATGTCACAGGGTTGATGGGGTCGTTTCCAATTTTACTGACGACCAGATCGTTATTTGTTTGGAAACCTGAGGGGAGACGGTAATATCAAGCGAACTCTGATTCACATTATTATAAATTATAAAAGTGTAAGTAAATATGAAGCCCCATAGATAAAATAAGAATTCATGATTGATAATTTTACTTCTAAGCTTTTCGAATATACGTTTGATGATAGATTGGAATAGATGTGAAGTATATTGGAGAACAGACCCATTCATATGCTAAGAAAGAGTTAATAGATTCTTAGCGAGGGGTATTGCGTCTTGCGTCTCAGCAACCGATCCATTTTACGCTGGTAATAGTGTGTTGGCATCTTGCATATATATACATCAATAAAATGTTTACGGACACTAGCTAATGCAAGAGTTGGGTTGTGGTTACTGTTGTAGAGGAAGAGCAGTTCTGACTATACACCTAATCAATCTTGGTGTCAAGGACTGCAGTCTAGATAGAACTTAGAAGTTAGCACTTGGCCCAATTCGAATCCAACGATGATTAATCTAATCATAAAAAGGACATGGTTAAATAGCTAAGTACTTCCAGGTCACGTCCGATCCAGCAATTTCATTCGTAACAGAACGGAAGGGCGTTCAGGTCGGGTCGACCTTTTTGAACCGCTTTGGATTTACCTTGTCTCCTGGGTTTTAAGGTATATATATATATATATATTCAGATAAATCGTGATTAAAGGGTAGACAGTTAATTCTAAGGTACCAGCCAGGGCGTCGGCTGTGTGCAATAGGCAAGGAATAACAGCCGAGAAAGGTGTCTAGTGTGTGTGCGTGTATACACCATTGGCGCACGGTATGTGACAATGTTACTGGGTAAGGACATAATGAAGACAGATCCTGGATGTGTGTGCTAAGCTCAGGTGTCAATGTCTGCCGCCTATCCGGCCATTTTAACACCCTCCCCTCGCGCTCCCAAACACCCCTTCATCAGGCAGCCTCACACTCGGCCCCCACTCGACGTAATGATTATTGTCACGTGTGCTACCAATCTCGACCAGTAGAGGGCGGGTCGCGAGTCGCTCGTGCAGGTGGCGCTGGTGTGGCGGTGCCTGCAGGGTAGTAGCTCCCTCTAGAGAACACACCTGACATCTTATTATCACAGGTGGCATGGCCTGATGCTGTTCTGCCAACTCCTCTTCCTTCTCCCCTCCCACTTTCCTTCCTCCTTTATCTACCTCCTCCTCCTACTCCTACTCCTACTTCTCGGCACCACCAACACCACCACTTCCACCACTGCTTTCTCCTTCACTCTTTACAATTCCTCCCCACAGCAGCTAGTCTGTTTCCCTCCCTCTGTAGGAGACTGCACTGAGCCTCTCCATTCAAGACCTCCTAGATTGGTTTGCTGCGCTTCTAGGGATGGTCTCGCGAAGCTGCCAAGCAATGTTTAGTCGCACGGCGGCACCACTCACCCACTTTTCTAATGAAGCTATATCTATGTAGACTCGTAGCTGACCTTAAGGGGGCTATAATTATGGTGGATCGTAGCATGTGCCCATGATGATGCCTACGCCGAGAACCGAGAGAAAGAGGAGGGGGAAAGACAATTAGAGCAAGCCCTCTTCCGTGTTGGATAGTTTAAGTCTGCCTCTAACCAAGGGTACAGCGCCCAGGGGAACTAGGGGCGACCAGGCATGTCTGGCGGCCTTTACGTGCCATCGTCCTTGGCTTACCCGGGGCGTCTTCTATCGCTCTCATCCAGTCCTCATGCCGAGTTCACTCTTTCTGTGGCCACCAGACTTTGGAATTCTTATCTCGGAAACAAACGCGCCGCGAGTTAACCTCCCGTCAGCCCGCGACATGCTCATGGCCGCCGCTCCGCCCGGCCTTTTTATTTATGGATCATCAGCCTTCAGTGCCCTGGCCGATAGCGCGCGTCCGAGAAAAAAAATCCAGATTTAATTTGCGCAGAATGCCACTAATGCGTATGACAATTTATTAATGAACGGAGAAACGTTTCTAGATTGCCCGAGGGCTTATGTGTGCTTCATAGTCCAGCAGATTTGTCCCAAAATTATAAGGAATCGTCAGCGTTTAGCATCATGTCAATTATCCATGTGCTATACATGTCGTCATCTTCATCTTTCCCATCATACATTTGGTTTTCAATCAGGTATACAAGCTATGGTTTTGGTGAAAAGATCTTTGCATTTTTCGATAACAATTTTGTACATGTCTTCATCTTCATCTTGCCTATCATGCATTTGGTTTTCATAAATCATTTATACAAGCTATGGTGAAATTGGTGAAAAGATCTTTGCATTTTTTATAACAATTTTACCGAATATTTGTATGTCAGATTGTAACTGAATCCATCCCAGCATGCACTGTCAGAGAGACATGCGCAGAGGCACATGCAAGTCCCCTATTCTGAAGCATTCTGTTTTTTATATCCAGGTTGAGAAAATTACACCCGTCTGGAAAATTTAACAACATTCTAGGTCAATGCATGCGTTATTATAACTATATACGCAGTTGTATATATATTACGTACTCAGTGTTCAGTAAAAGGTGGATGCTGAATTACCCTGACCAAGGCAATGAAAGATTAGAGCAATGAGTATCATATAATCATGTATAATGGAGTGATCGGCTCTTCCAATCGGGGACGTCATCAACCTTGTCTGGTCACATGACATTCGCCAGTACCATTCTGAAGTATCATATTTTTTGTTCAGAATTTCTTTATTCAGGGTTCGAGTATACAGCTCATTCTCAGAACACCGCATCATTTATAGAGACACTTTGAATAGATAAGAGAAGCATATTTAATCATGTTGATCTGGTTGTGTTATGTTTTCAGTACAAAGTAGATAATACATTAGGCCTACACTAACATTTAATTGTCCTGGCATAGACAAGGCCATAATGGGACATCAGTTATCCAAATTTTTAGGCAATAATATAAATGATATATCCATGCACCCTTCCATCCCACTTCACCAATTAATTATGTCATCCTATCACGAATATGCACATGTAACCAACATGCACAATTAGGGTGAATTAGTGCATAGAACCAGAGTATTTGTTTTGTGAGTGAATCTATATACAGTGGGAAATTCCCTTCTCGAATGGACCACACAAAGATTAGGATTGTTAACTCAAAATCAAGGAATCCAATGGAGAGAATGATACAATTTTGGGCTACTCTTGTTTTCCTTAATGTCAAATACATTTTCAATAAATTGCAGTCTTTCTACTCAATGGGAGTAGAGCCAATGTTGTAGGACCTATTTAGGTATTTTTTGCAGCTCAAGGTCATACTTACCGACCTGGACATTTGCAAATGTCACTTTTTTGTTATTAACATACATCCCTCGTGGGGAAACTTCCATAATCTTAATTTAAGAGGCATAACTAGGTAAATTTAGAAACATGATCAATACAAGGGAAAAAGTAGGCCTATTGGCTGCCATGGAAACAGCTATTTTCAACATAATCGTAAAATATATCAAGTGAGTCTTCATCTTATTTGAAAGAGTATGGAAAAAACTTCGTGCAAAATTTCATGTTTTAAGCACCAACTCCCCATTTTTATTTTTACAAATCGGCATGACTATCATCCCCCGGTGGTACATGGGGATGTTCGTACTGGACGAACGGATGCCCAAGCGCTTATTTCGATAAGCGGATGCTATTTCCGAAACACTACGTACGCATCGCCATAAATGTACAGCGATTATTAGAGAGGGGGCCCCGGGTCTGCAAAAGCTTTCTCGCACTCATTTTCCTACAAACGTATCCATCCAGGCACATCAATAGCCAGCAAAATAACAAAGCTATACTTGAGTTAAGTCAGTTTAACCGAAATGCACACAAGTAAATGACAATCTTCGTTCAAATTACGTTAACACTAGCGTGAATGGGGACTGCATATCGGCCGATCGACCGACCGTGAAAGTTGGGCCACATGACTGAAATGTATGGGAAATGATACGTAAGGCTTCTCATAGTGTATTGAGCACGCTCCTTCCGGTCAGACACTTCCGTCTTTGCAACTAACAACAAACAACTAGCCTAGGATTATCACGTGCATGTATTGCTGTCATATTCCATGTAGAAACTCCGCGATTATTCCATTAATAAGGTAACGAAATATCGATTCTTCTCCTGAAGTCTAAAATCTGCAGGGGTTTTATGGCATTGCCATAAAGACGCCTGCAGACCAAGCAAAACACCGAGTCAACTCGTTCCCAGTGGCCAAGTTTAGCCGGGTCCCCCGGCTCTGCAGTCGCCGAAACCATAATTTTAAAAGCTTTCATTATTACCAACGATATAACAAATACAGCGGCCGGAAAATATTCTATTAAACTAACCAGCCAAGCAGTTACCATACACCTACACAACACAAATTCTCGCGCGGATACTTTCTAGACAATCAATAAAGACTCTGAGCTGATAGAATCTTGAAGAAATGGGATCGGTGTAAGACTGTACCTTAAATTGACCCGCCCCCGCCCCTGTGAAATTAAGGATGTGATTTATAATTCATTACTATAGACTGAGTACATGTGGTCAATGCATATGGATTATGTACGATACTTCTCCAATACAACATATATAGTCATATATGAATCTAAAAATAAGCAATCCCATGACATATATGTCGTCCTAACCTTAAATCACATCGTAGATAACTTGGAGAACTATAATCAAACATCTATGATAGATATAAATCTTAGTTTGATTACACAGCCAATACTATGGATCGCAAAGAGAACAAATTGCTATAGCAAGGTTATCTGGAAAATGTGTGAATATTAAAGATCATGGGCTAATGGCATTTGCCCTTTTTGATCGAGTAGGTTATCTCTCCTGGCCACCTTTCCAGCGTTTTAGAAGAACTAGTCAATAAACTTAGCTTTACCTTTTCAAGTGAAACATTTTCGAGCAGCGGGTGGTATTTTACTCAGGTCA
Source organism: Sthenelais limicola (assembly GCA_942159475.1). Lineage (NCBI taxonomy): Eukaryota > Metazoa > Annelida > Polychaeta > Phyllodocida > Sigalionidae > Sthenelais > Sthenelais limicola. The sequence continues at coordinate 30,354,950 of OW804094.1, read as the reverse complement.
TTGTATGTTCAAAGAGTATAGGACTTCTGGAATTCCCGATTGCCTCCTCCATTACTCCACTATCCTGTAATGTTGATCTGCTATTTTTGCCTTTCTGAACACAATCTTCTGGGGGTAATGCCATTGCATACGTGTCATGGGTCCAGCAGCTCAGCATTGAAGACTCTTGGGACGGCAGGTTTCACGGAGATAAATCCTCAGTATTCACTACAGAATTTCAAAAACTTATATCGATTGAAAATATCTTTAATGTATTGAAGGTATAAAGAAACGTTTTCCCAGTGCCTTCCCGTCGCTGCTGTGGTACTTATTGTGTCATCATGTAAAAATTAAGTCGAATGCCGTTGGTTTTAAGCAGTCCATCTTTTTTCCACGGTGGTGGTCTTAGATTACTTTAAATTTGATGAATGTATTCCTTTCGGGTGGAATGGAGCGCAAGAAACCACAATCTTTGAATGGGCTTTGAATGAAAATCGGTTGCACGGGTCCAGAGAGGAAGTCCGGAAGAAAAGAATTTCGGATCCATTCTCCCAACTAAATATTCCCTCCCTACCTTATTCAAAGAATTTCCGTCCCTGGCATTTTATGCATGCATGATTTTGATAGACCCAGTTGAACTCTTAAAATTGTATTTGACCTTTTGCATGGGAAAGTCCCAGGTCAGGAATGGAGAGGACTATGTATACTCATAAGTCTTTCCCCAGGCTTTACTCTCCTGGATAATATTTCCACAAATTCCAGGACCTACAGGCATGTCGTTAATAATCAGATTGAATGAATTAGATAACAAAAATGCATACACCAAAACACTTTTTTATTAAATGAAATATGTCCTGCCCCAATAGAAATCGGTACGTCCTATAGGCCCAAATCCTGAATAAGAGATGATTTCACATTATTGTCGCCTCTTTTCCTCATAAAACTTCAATCGGCAAGGCCAGGTATGTGGTCTGTGTCGATGTAGTAAAGCATCTAAAGACGAATCTATTGCTCCCGTTTTCACATTCTCCCAGCACCACTTATGTCCGGCGGCCGAATAAACCTCGGACTTAAAAACACCCCAGCGATCTCTGTGTATTGGACGCAGGGTCAATGCGGTCGAGAGTTTTTTGTGTTGGCCACGTCGCTGCTGGTATTTTATGATGTGAGCGTAGCCCTATAATATTCTACTGTATATTTACTTTAAGGATGTATCATCAATGGTTACCATGGACACGAGGCCATCAAAGTATGGCCATCAAGTTGGAAAAGAGGTGGGCAGCACGCAAAAGAAGGATCGCGCGATCAAGAGGCAGAAAGGTGCGGCTTGCGTGTGATCCGAAACGGAGCTGGAGTCGAGACCAGGAGACCCGCTGCTCATGGGCGGCTGCGAAATAACAATGCATGTCGCTCAAAGATGGATGGAGGCCCTCAACACGTGTATGTTGTCATTATGGCTCAAACGTCGCACTCTGTTATGGGTGCGCAACTTGCGCAGCTAGGGCGCCTCATTTTTATACTACATCAGTAGTAAGACGGGCGACTGGAGGGAGGGAGGGCGGCAAGTAGCACAACAACGAATGGCGAGGCAAAGTGAAAAGCGAGCGCCAGAATGGTCAAGTGAAATCATGAAAAGTGTGAGGAAGCTTAGTGGAGAGGCTATAATGCTGAGAACGATGAACCCTGGGAGTGATTTTATTCCATAAGCTGGGGAATAATGAGGAGGGCAGTTGGTGGGTGGGCCCGGTTCTACAGCCCGCGTCCATGTATATTGTTACATTACTGGTGACCAGGCTGTCGCTCCGACCCACTCAGGCTATAAATCCTACCTATCTCTAAAATGTGGTCAAGAATCAATACAAGACCTTGGCCCTAGTAAAGACCAAATTTAGCTGAGGGAATTATACATGTTTGTATGTATGTGTCGGTATGCTTTACTCAGCTAATCTTCGCCACTGTACGGCTGTGCATTTATTGAAGCATCAGTGGCAATCCTGCTTGTCCGTCATGTTTGCTATTTTAAGCTACAGGAGCAAGGAACACAATCTGCTTTAAGCCTCTTATTTTTAAAACAACCATGGGGGATGGCTTCGGGGAAAATAAAATGTCAGCAAAAATAGACGACAGCCAGAGTTCTATAGTAGAAGAGTGGTGGTTTTTAGAAGTGGCTGTAAATCTCACCAGGGCCTCAAGAGTGAGAGGAGAAAAACACATGGACATTAAGTTGGTAGTGGTTCGCCGACAACGGCCGTACTAGCGACGAGTGGTAGACATTTGAGTATCGCTAATGCGAGCGATAGGGGCAGAACATTGAGATCCAGGGGTCGCTTCTGTGTCGGCTACTATCCGGCGGCCATTTGGCGACAAGACTCTATTGAACAGAGAATGGCGGTGTGTTTAGAATGCGCACTATATCCCAGACTGGCACGCGGGGGTCAATCCATCTCAGCAAAAGGAGGATCATGGTTAATTAGCTTGATTAGGTGACCCTGACCATACGTGATAGGTTTCTTAATGATACTGGACCCACTCCGGGGCGCGGTGAAAAACTGACACGTCTAAAACGAGGATGTAATGGAATGACGTATTGAATCCTTACTAGACAAATGCACGTGAACCCCGTGGGACTCATTCATCAATCTCAGCCAATTCCCTCCCTCTTGCCTTAACGATGTATAATTTTATCGGTAGAAATGAAAAATAATTAGCACTAGTATTGACTCAATAGTAGCCATCTACAGCTATATATATATATCGATGTCACCATTTCTATCATTATTTTATATAATATTTTATATTACACATTTTCATTTCATAAGCAGTAAAATAATAAATTCAGCATTAATTTTTTTTCTGATAGTGAGAATGACTTGTAGAATGCACTGTTATTGGAAATACATGAATAGCCTTTTGCAACATTCTGTTTTAAAGCATGTCATTGGTGATATACACCTGCAGTTTCGTACAAAATTCAAATGTACCAATAGATACATTATATGACAATTTTCACCATGTCTGTTGTAAACAAAACGGAATTGTATCCTGATGCTAACGACAGCTCTATTTATTACAGTACAAAAAACTTCTTATATGGAGCTTTTAAGGGTACTTAACACCTAATTCATGGACATTTTATGTGTGACCTTTTGAGCTGTTATTGCCTCGCTTGAGAGAGAGAGGACATTACATTCTGGTCAAAGAAATCGAAAAGTTATTTGACCTGAGCTGCAAATGCACATTAAAAGACTCTCTGTGATAATACCAACTTTAGAATATTATGTCATTAATTAACTTAATATTCTTTATGATCTTTGAGTTGTATTGTTTCTGTGTGGATGCAGTCCTGGCCAAACACTAAGATGTATACTAACTACTTCAAATTGCCGCTGCGCAATATATAATATGCCCTAGATCTAGCTCCATTTGCTCTAGACCGTTTACTATGAGTCATGTATTTAATATGTGGAACATATAAAAGGACATTACAATGTGCGCAATAGAATAGGGTAAAGTACTATCTATATCTATATTATATACAGGGAGTGTGGTTTGATAAGAAAACAAATAGTGAACATATACCGATAAGTACTATAGTCTTGTAAAAAAAAAATGCCTCAAACTACTTGCCCACCAAAAATCCAAGATGCATATGGGTCTCAATATTATATCATTTATATGTTATTCGTCGGAGATTTCAAGATAAAGGGTGAATTGGGTGGCCATAGTGCCATGCAGTTCACATGATCCTATTGTTCTTCGGGTGAAATGTCTTATTTATGCTCTCCCGGATGATGTCTGAATAGCTTTTATTCTCATCGCTTCCTATCATACAACGGCGTTAGGTTCGGCCGATAATGAGATGTACCCTTGATCCGACGGACTGGATTTTCACAATGGCCATTGCCGACACTCCTGCGGGCCTCTCCATATTGCTCATCATCGAGTTAACCTATCCAGTATCGAGTCTGTCGTGGTGATTGATTGTCAACTCCTTCCTTTTCTTTCCCTCAAATATCCCCACGCGCTCCAGAACCTTTTCCACACCCACCACTACCATCTTAACATGAGGCTGGCCACTGAAGTATACTCGATCGACCACCCTTCGAGGCCAACTTAAATCAGGGGGTGCTTTGGCCTCTCCACGCCTCTTTGTCCGAAAAGGACATGCTTATCCATGGATACCTTCAAAAGGGGGTACGTATAGGTTGTCAAGGAAGAGGTTGGCTGGCCATTGATCCGACGCGCCAGCTTGAGCCTTCCGATGGTCACTGTGGGAGTACTCAATACCCCTTTCACAATGATCTATATGTGTTTGCATGAATTATCATAGCAACTATTTTGAGGTCAGGCATAACCTCCGTAAATATGCGCAATTGACATGGATGACAAGGACCTATATGTTTAAAACAGAGCAGAACAATGCAAGGATTGCTGCGCGTTAGGGGGCAGAATGAAGGGGGAATAACATCCAACGCATAGGACCAGGCGTGATATCCTGTGATACATTACGTAGGGAGGCACCACCAACAAGGACACGCTTCTTTTTTATGTATTTCATCAATGTGTTGGTCAATGCTACCCCGAGATCTACCACATTCGCTGTCAACTGGCAGTAATTCATTGCACATTTTGCAAGTCTCCGTGTTTATCACCAATAACATGTTATAAGTCTGGCACACAGAGCCACAGAATTTTTACATGTGTCACACGGCTAGCCATCTGGATAACGCTGTTTCTCTCAGTTATTATAGATCACATGGGTAGTGGCAATGATGTCCCTAGGTACGCAGAATAAAAAGTAGTATCATAATAAAAGCGAAAATTACGTTCTGGTATAATATGCAATAAAAGCACGAGTCTTGTCCTAAGACGACAATTCCAACATAGTAAAAAGGCAAGTCGATAATAATGGACACGTCGGCTGCTTTTAAAGGAAAATAAGCAAGGAACGCGCATGCCCTGCATATCCTAATTTGTGTAACATTTCAGTTGCTATTGGCAGAAAGAGCCAATAGAGGGTTATATTCCTGTTTTAGAATTGATGGGAAAATAAGAAAGCTAGTGCCTTAAAATTTGTCTTTTTGACAAATATTAAACTTGAAGGGAACACATCTTGATCTAGAATCGTTACGTGTAACATATTTGCTTCTGGAGGATGGATGATTGATCGAATGATTAAATCATGAACAGCATCACCCGCCGTCTTTGTGACACAACCATGTGGTTCCTTGTTTATTGCGTTTCTTGTAGTCAAACGCCGGGGTGTATTAGCAGAAAATAAGAGAATGGAAGCTGAGTATGTATGCCCCCTCCCCCTCATTATATTCTGGCATGCCCCACGTGGGACCCTGTATTATCAAGTCAACATATCTCCGCTCGCTTCCGGCAAGGATATATGATCAAGTCTACAAATTGATACGGAGGCCCAGCCTTCCCCCTCTGTCTTAGCCAGTGGTTGGAACCGGAATCTCAGGAGGTGTTATACCGTATGCCACATTCTACCATTCCGGTAGACAACCTTGACGGAACAATCCGTCCACGGATTGGATAACTAATGACATGGATATATATGTCTGTTTTATCAAGAGGAATATACTCTAGGGACCGTTCCTAGAATTAGACTAACAAGTAATGAGTGTACTTGTGTATGCAGAGGTTGACATTGGATGGGTGGGTCGATGGGTTTCTCCGTTGTTCAAGTAGCCTACCTCTAACTTAACATGAAATGTTGAACTAGTACATGACTGTATACAATTATGGGCTCTCATTTTCACGTTTAGCGAACAGTTTGAATATTGTGCATTATCTTGCTGTTTATTATTTCACACACAGGGATTAGCTTAAAATAACCAAGCGAGCCTTTATCGATTATGCACCATGAAGAAAGTACCTTATCGAGTGAAGGCATTTCGTCTTCCCGGCTTCATCAATACTTTTGGCATCATCGATACTTGCAGAATAATCTGTGTCTTTTTGTAAATCCTTGATCATGTTAGAAGCCAATGTCCATGGACATGTCTCATGTGTTTATAACATGCGAGTATAGGTCAGTCATATTCCATAGCATATTGTAAAGCACCAACGTGGTGTAAGTCAACAGCTCATGGACAACATAAGTGATATATAAAAGCACAAAGTGATATAGATATGGGACATTATAGAATCAAAGGTATATGATTATACCAGCGTTCAATGAAAACAGAAGTTTTAAAACTTTGACTTGAGAAGGAATATGCTAGGGTGAAACCAAAAAGCCAATAAAATAATGTCTCTGGATGAGTTTTCATGTCAGGGACCACTGAAATTTATAACCCTTCATAGCAGTCTATGGGGAAAAGGGATATTTTCTCTATTTTCTCAGCATATCAGACGATTGAATCATGTATTAGCCCTAAAAATCTTTAAACCCTGGTACACTAGTCATCTTCAAAGCCGAATGATATTATTCACATATGTTGACACCTTCTTTTTTAATTTATGAGGACAAAACTGTAGACCAACTTTGTTCTGAGAGACTTACAAAATAAGTACTCATCTGTCTGAAATATTATAAAATAACTGAGAAAATATCCCCCCCCCCCGTGCATGTTCTTTCTCAAGACAAAGTTTGAAAACATTGTGAAGTAGACCCGAGGAGTCTACGCATAATATCTCCAAGGGAGCTGCCCTTGACGACGACTGACGTAGATGGTCGAGTGACGTCACTGCGTTGGTCGTTGTCTTCCTTCGCTAGACATCAATACTCAATGGAAATTTAAACTTTCAAGTGGCAAAGCAGCTTGTCAAATTTATTTCGCAACTTAGATAAACTTTATATTATCACATGAGAATCGGCTTAGTGGACTAGGCCATTAAGTTTAAGGGCACCAAGGAATAGCTGCAGATTGGCAGATGGCATCGTACCATTTCCGTATACCATTGCATTCATCTAAATAACAAACCTTATATAAGTTAATATAACGACCATATTGACTGTTTTATGGAATATCACTCAACACATTACTTATATTTAAAAATATAAAAATTATATACTAATTTTCTATGTCCAAACAACTGGGAGGAGGAATGATACAAAGCACTCTTCCCCAGACAATAAGACTTTGAAAATATAATATAAATACACTACTTATACCCACCAATGTCTGGGTACTTCTAAACATAATTACATTTATGAATTAGAGAAAATATATTGAACGAAATCATTTCAGTTGAGAATAAAGGTTCAATAGACTGCAACTGCATCTTGCAATTGCCCATGCAGTGGATTGCAGGTGACGGTAGACATCTTGGTTCTATAACAATGACTGGGCCGGTTCTTCATATGCGAAAACAACAAAATCTAGACAAAGGCAGACGACATTTTCTACAAGGCATTGCCATTCCTCTCATCTCAGCCACACACAAAAGCTCTCGTTCTTGTCTCGCCTTTGGTCACGTGTCATGGAGGGAGCAGATCGTTCTACAGTGTACGGTCCAGGAAACATTTCTCGTAGGCGACAAGCTGCGGGGCGATATTTTCTCTAGACGACAGGCGACAAAGACGAATAGCCAACTGTGATGAAACACAGGAGGTCGTTTTCCTGATTTGAAATGGAGGTCATTGATTTACGCCGGAACCACAAAGACCTTCTTTCTGCCAGAAAGTCCTTGTGGATTGAATGCATGATTATGTTTACATTCACGAGACGATGGGTGCATTCAGGAGAACATAGATAGACGGAGTCTTAAGAACTACTTTGATGTAAAGGACAAAGGATAATAATAATCTACTGAACATGCAATTTTTTTTCTTCAGTCTTAACGACTCCAAATTTCATATAGAAGACGCTGTGCCACTTCAGTAAATTTTGGGAGGTTAGAAATAAATAATTACCATGTAAAGAATATTCTACCTTTTGAGTAATAGGTTTGTTTTCCGTCAAAGTAAAGTCTATTTATAAAGAATGAGGCATGTTATCCATTTATAGATATCGATTAGGTTTACTCATCTAACATCAGTACACACCCACGCATTTAATTAGTACCAACTCTAACTTTAGAATATGGCATAAAATATTTATTCGACATGGGGGACATTTCCCAATTAGTTTTATCTGTTTATAGGAATGGAAAAATAGATTCAGCTAAATGGGACGATTTGATACTATCATACAATTTTTTTCCCAAAAAATCACAATAGGTCATTTTTGATGATAGACATAATAGTTATGCGCCTGAAATCACTATGAACATATTTCTCCCATGTTGACTGTGATGTTAGAACCTTTTATTCGTTTGTGCAATGTTTATAATAGTTTGGTTTCTATAGTGCTTATTCAAATTTACACAGTTATATAAGTCTACGGTATCGCTGGGGCAATCCTCCAGAAGTTCATTGCTTATTTACGACGCCTTACACATATATCTATGACATACATGTAATCCGATTCGACAAAGAATCAATTAGGTAGCGTATACAAATCTCTCTTCCAGGCGCTGGGATCAATTTCCCAGTGTCCTTGTTCTAGCTGTCAGTATACTGCCTAGGTGTTTGTAAGGAGATATCTGAAGAGGAATCAGTCTCACTATATGTACTGACTTTTTGGCTTGACTTTCAATGAAAAATACAACGTATACCTATATTTTACGGGTAAAACTTGGAAACTGAGTTCCTGTTAGTTCAGGGCGTTTATAAATAGCAAACTTGACTATAATTCCATTACAATTCTCCTCTTTTCTCTGTTTCAATTCACTAATAAAATTTAGGGACTGGTAAAACTCAAGCGTCTGACTCAAATTTCGAACCAAGTTCACATTGTCTATCCAGGGGAAGTCTCACTTGGCCTCGAACCTTCGACATGGAAGGCATCCCACGTCACTTCATCACAATGATTGGCTATCTGATAGCGCCGTGTGTGCCTCATTTGGTCGCCACTCGCCGTTGGCACTCCGCTTTCCTTCCTGCCTCGTCTTTGTTAAGGGGAAACACATACATATGCTTTAGTCACACGAGGTAATACGCATTGGGGGCCCAGTGTCAAAGGTCCTTTTGTGATAGGCATCAACGCTGAAGGCAAACGTTGACCAAAGTGTCAATAAATGATGCGATTGTCACCATATTGTTATATGTCCGGGGAACATCTGAATAACAGTGATCGTGTACATATCCGCTCCTGGGAAGATTGATATAAACTGCCTGCTGCTATTTCCCATTTTGCAATGGCTGCTTCTGTTCCTGTATCTACAAATGGCATGAGCATGCTGTTGGTTCTATTAAAACAGGTTATTTCTCTAGCCTACAAATATAGACCTCCCGCAAATAGGTGTACATTCAAAACTGGAACTATATCTTTTCAATATGTAGTCTGTGTTTATCCTGGTTATCCCTTAGGACTTTAAGACATGTTAAGAGGTATAGGCCGGTGCAGTGGCCAACTGCCCTTTCGAACGTGAATCAAGTCCATGTCCGTGACGGAGTTCCAGGGGTGGTGGTGGTGAGTACATTTCCCCTTTCTATAGACAGACAATATAATTGCAATTGCTCTAAAAGGATGTAGAGCATATGGAGGTTTATAATGAACTGCTCATCTGGAGATCCAGCGTTTGTGAATGTACTATAAGGGAGGCATAACACTGGCCTCCATATCGCAGCCACTCTCAAGATGAGGAATAAGAACCGTGGAAAGGCTTTGGGTATCGGGCTACCTCTTACAACAGATTTATATTCATACCTCAGGAAATTATAGAGGCTTTTACCAGAAAGATATCTCCATTCTCTCGGCTATTGGAGCCTATGTATATAGGGAGACCCAAGGCGAATGTTGGGTAATGACACTCGTATTTAGATCGTGTTTACATTTGTATTATTCCTGCTTCTTATTCCTTGAGATTTGAGTGAGGCCACTCGACCCATCCCCTCTTCTACGCTTTACAATATCTCCTCGGCTCAGATTGAAGAAAACGGAAATGGACCTGGCTGCGACCGGAAATGATGCGACATCAGCGTGAAGCTGGCGTTCTATTCATGGTTATTGGGGGATGAAGATTCTTTGGAATGCCACTTACTTCATTTCAACGAAAACGTGTTTCGGGGTTAGAATGCTATATAAATCGTATGTGGCGGCGACAACCACGGCGAATCAGAATGCCCTCGATAGAAATGGATCGAAATTACACTAACAGTCAAGCTACAAAACTGTTACTGCAACGAGATGGACTCGGCCAACGGACCACAGAAGCAAATCATAAATGAGGCAGAGGACATGTCCACATGCAAAGCGGTTCATTATAGCAATTTATTGTTATATTACACCCGGGAAATGATCTTGAATAAATGTGAGAACACTGGATTCAATAGAAATTCTAGCCTCATTAGGGTAGCGTGCCAGAGTGCATGACCTTGAAGAAAAGAGTCACTGGGATGCTGTAATTTAAACATCGTACTATGCAACGCTTGCATGATGATTGCCCTGACAATTACCCCCGTCTTCTATGCCTTGTTCCCATACCTGTGTTTAATCAGGAGATTTGACAGCCAAGAGCGTTTTAAGCGGCCACATTACGACTTCAATCCTTATGATGTAGAAAATTAATTTCATTATGTTCACCCTGGTATTTTCATTCTAGGCCCAAACCCTCAGATCAGATAAGAATGGTATGTCAGTGAGTGGATGCCTACTTCGCTAATCGGTTTCCTGGCCTAGGACAAGGCGTTTTATTGTAATGACATTTTGCGGTCTTAATTAATTATAATGATATTTAATGGTTTGAGGTGAGAGGCTTTTCCTCCGTTTGAAGGGACTCTCATCTTTGAGCCTAGACTGTTTTATCAACCTCTCGTCAGTGATATGAATTTGGGTCACTCAATAACTCTGCAAGTAATGCTCTCTCACCCTAATAGTTGCTGGTCGAAATAAGTAATAATAATATCATAATCACCTGTCAAACTGGAGTCACCTTCACTGTCCTCCTAAAGTGCCACAAGGACACTTTCTCTGCGTATCGTGTTTGTTTACAGTAAGAGTTCTTGACTTGATGTCTTTAGGAAAAAGGCGATCCTCGTTGAGAATCACACCCCTCCGGAACTACTTAACAGCGGAGCTACGATGGTATGTGACCCCGTTCAAGGAAGAAGGCAATCCCTGGGGTGAGAAATTGCCTTGCACCTTACATCGTAAGTTTCATCAACAATTAATAATGATACATGGGACCGCAGGGTTATCGGCCCCTTGCAGCAGTTGTTCTCTGGTCTATGGGTAACCATCATCTACCTCCTCTTGTCACCCATGACACTAGGCTGTCCTGCGCCCCACCGAAATGTTTCTGATTTACATATTTCACTCCCTATAGTGGCGATAATATTTATATTAGAGCGAATAGCTGGCGTGAATCAATTGATGCGTTCTCAGATATAGACCTGATTCTAACCACCAGACCTGACAAAACTGGAGTTTATAGGTGCCGATATTGCTTGGCTTTGTCCATAATTTCCATGCAATGGTCGACTGGCCCTTAAATTAGATAAAGAAGAGCAAATGTGTCTGATTAGCAAAGGCCAGGGTTGCGTATTCTTGTACAGTGTTCATCAATTAATGCCATAATGAATAAACACAGTTCTGCACCTTGACTATTAATGAGGTGGGCGTTCAAGCCAAGTTAATACACTGCTAGAGATTCAGACTGCGTTCAGTCTGCCTTATTAATTAGGCCTGAAACACTGCTGCCCCCATAGTATGATTGGCAAAGCATGGATAGGTCTGAAGCATGGATAGGTCTGAAAATGCATCATACACCAAGCACCATACTCGAGTGGACTACTTCGGCTGCTATGGGAAAGCAATTACCAACGTAAAGGACCAAAGAATATACTGACCCGGAGTATATCTATTGCCAATAAAGTCCATGTTTTTTATTTACTTGGTGCCTGATTCATAATGATATTTATATAATGGCGATCCCATTACCTCCGTTTAGAACAGAGGCGATAGGAAGCATTAGATTTTCCGGAACACAGGGAAATCGATTACGTGAATTGGAGAGTCGGTCGCCACGCGGCGCCAGTGTCTGTATGACACTAATTACCGAATAAGCATGTCGACGTATCAATCACCGTTAGCAGAGAAAAGCAATGGAAAACAGCTGCTTGGGGGACGCAGTATAGGACGCTGGAGCAAGATAGGGGTGCAAACCCGGAGGAAGATGTGATACGGGAAGAGGATGGCGTTCGGGGAGAACTATAGGGTTTGGTGGGGGTGGAGGGAAGGGCAGGTTGGAGGGGGAGGTTTGGTTACAGGAAAGTGGTGGAGGGGTTGGCAATGAACAGGACAGATAGGACGTGCAGGAATGAGGCGAGAGAAAGTGAGCGGCAAGCGAGATGTCAAGGAACCTCATGGGAAAAGGAGGGGGAGGGTTAAAAAAAGGCGAGGCGAAGTCAGGTCCGTTCGCAGACAAGAGCAATGGCACGAAGGAAGGCCCAGCATTATGGGTGGCAGCAGGAATAAAAATAAGGGCTTTAAGGAAATCGCGGATGTAAGGAAAGGACACACTGCGTAATAGTTTACAGTAATAGCGTCTCACGCAAAGCGCCAACTTTTACGTCATGCCGCAGAAAATAATCAGCGTTGTCCTATATCATCTCGCTCGATAAAACTCGTTATTTTGCCCTCATATCGCTCGACTCTCCAAATTATCTCTGTGTCAGTGTTAGAAAGTGGGACAAATCCCATTAAGAATTCAACCGTCCGGAAATAGGAAAAACAATCGGCTCATGTCTCAGTTGGGTTTATAGATCACCATAAGGCACTGCTTGGATGTATCTATATGAGGCTTTTTAATGAATGCCTGGTATACGATAAAAACCACTAGGAAGGGGAAAATAGCATGGCCTATTGTAACGAATAGGGTTAGGGCTGTCATTCGTGATTTATAGCTCTATTTCACCCCAGTCCATTTTCCCAAGTAATCAAATCTCAATCAATTAGCTGAGTGCCAATGATTCAGGCGTGGCTTTGATCATAAAACAAAAGGACAAAAAGGCAAACAGAGACATTCATTTAATGCGGGGAATAGACATAATATACGTCTGGCGACTGGCAGTGGTTTCCTCCGAATGGTCGCGAGTATATCATTGCGGGCGGTGTAAGTTGTTTTGCTGTGGTAAACAGGTGGTTTAGGCAATCACACTTTTGCTGTTCAGTATAGCTTGTTAAAATTTGATGAAGGAACGTTTCATAGTCTAAATATAGGTTGCAACTCGGTCGGACCTTTCAGGCTTGCCATTGTCAAGGAACGGACATCTGCCAAAGCCCCCACAGGAAAATCTGTCCAATTAGATCTCTAACATCTTTTCAGAGACGCCTGTGGCGTATGATAATAATGTAAATTCGAAAAGGTTACAGGAAATAATGCCCTAATACTATAATAGTTTCGACAAAACAAACATATATAAGTATAGGCTTTATGATATGATAGGAGATTTTCTTGTTCTCCTCTGAGCTGTGCCACCCCCAGCATCAATTCTTGCTTTTATAGGGAGGGTAAGATAATTGTTTTTATTCATTAGTATTACCATAAAATGCGAATGACGTTTTTCTATTTCCCAATCCGAAGCGCTAAAGGGAACCGAGGGCTCTTATAGCCTATAGAACATAGGCGGTCATTTAACTTTGAGAAATGAGACTGTCAGCGTTGTGTGGTTGCTTAAACTATGACAAGTACAGTCCCCTCTACATGGCCACTTCCTCTGAACGACGGCTTCTGATATAGAAGGAAATGCGGAGCTGGCGAGCGGCGGAAAGGTGGACGTGGCGGAGATCAACTGACGTGTCTGATTCGTCTCTCTCACAAGTCCCTTTCCCTCGCAATAAACCAGACCCGCTTGTCTCCCGTATCAAGGAGAGCAGCCGAGAGAGCCGCCATGAAGCCGGCAGTAAACATGGACTAGTCCCTGCTGCCTTTGTTTAGCTTGCGGGATATTCCCAGTCATGAATTGGCCAGAATGGCCCGGTTACTATGGGGACGGATCGTCCCCAAATGAGTCACAATTAAAGCCAGGTGACAAAGCGACTCCCGTTGGTCGTTTTTTATCTCAGTGCTAATCTGTGGCATAGACTCCCAGCATGCACTGCACGTCTACCAGGAGCGACCCCTGGTGTAAGGGTGTCACATACAGGGGCCACTCTTCCATCACGACATGCTAGCGCGTCGTCACGTGACGGCTTAGCTCTAGGCGACGCCACAATCCATCACTTCCGGCATGACGCAGCATTATCGCTGCGGCGTGTATAGGGCGTCCAGACAACCCAGTTACTGTAGCCTTCATGGGTGTGATAATTCACATGACTTTCTACATAATCCGCCCAGCTGCGCACAGAAAGGACTGGGCCTTGCTTAGCGACCCTTTATAACCTACCTATCGAATGGTTCGCCCTCGTAATGAGATGCTGGTCGACCTGGTGCAACATTCTGCGTTTCCATACTACTTATAACCCTCAGGCGCAAGTAGTATGGGCCTTTTTAGCCACGTGAAGAGTAATAACTCGACTCATGCCACTTCCTCTCACCTCAGGTCGTAGTGTAAGAGTTTCCAAGCTTGAGTCTTGGTATACCAAAAGACATGCTACATTAGCTTCATTGGCTTCCCATCGGGAGAAATACTTTCCTAGGCGACACGCCATGCCATAGGACATCTCAATGTAGACAGCAAAGCCTATGGAATGGTCAATTAGAGCAGAGCCTATACTGATCAGTCAACCCAAGGTCTACCAGTTGGCTTTTCCCTTTAAGACCAGAGAGCTGTTTTCGGTAGAGGAGTGTTCCAAGTATATCTGGTCCGGATTGGACCGAAATCACCTTGTATAATCCTCGTGGGACCGGGACTCCCCAAAGCATCTGGACTCGGGGATGGATGTACATAAGTCAGGAACTAAGGCCATCAGAGGCTTGAATTATTTCAATTGACATACTTAAAAAAATAACTCCCTCCTCGTTCGAGAACGTCTGGGCAAAAAAGTAACTCTATTCGCTATAGGCTACAGCCTTGCAACAGGAAACTTATTTTCAAGTTGAAAATTGCAGAATAATAAATCCTCCGCGACCAAAGGATTTCCAGAGTGCCTTTGCCAGTTTTGAAACATTCAAGGAGGCTGATGGCTGTTCTGATCTGATACCTAGTATGCAAGTCACATAATTATAGGGTCATAGATGGAACTAGGAGAGATCTCCTTTCTTCCAAGATAGCTGACTCCATCTCTCCCCAGGCTGATTGTAGTATAGGAAACTATTGTGTTCAATTTGGCTAAACTGATGGCGAAGCAGCGCATGCGCGTGCTGCACTACTTTCATATAATTACATAATTGATATAACCTTCTTGCGCTGATGCCATCATCCAGTCAGTTATAAGAATAATTGAACAGTTTTACGTGTGATTATATATACTGTATAAGTAATGGATATCATAATTAATAATTTTATATGTTTGAATTTTGTTTGTGCATGTGTACTACATGCATATATACATGTTTGTCTCCATCCATAGATTGTGACTGCAATTTTGGCATACATATCATGTTACATGTATATCATATGGACATTATTACTTGCAATGGAATTATATCTGATCATGTGGTACATTTATCTCGGGGGCATTTCGGGTCAACAGCGATCCAACTCTTATATACACACATTCTTTATATATGGGAAGCACGCTTGTAATCGGAGTGGTTTCACTAGACACTTGTTACCAATAACCGATCAGGAAATGGGAGACCTATTGTCCAACACTGAGCCGATTGTTTGAGTATATCAATTTTGAGTGCAATGCTAGTCTGAGCAGCGTATGGGCTTGAGTCCATAGTGGCGGTCTATCGGGGGTCGTACATCCTTGTATTGGAGAGCAATATAAGGACGGGGATTGGGTATTTGGAACTGTTGCACATTGAGCCGTGTTTGCGGCCTGGAAGCTCGCCTATCTGGTTATTGCAGATAAAGGTCTCGGGATAGTGAATCACGACCAATACAGCAGTGGAAGTGCCTGGGTAAAGGGTTGACACGTTGGATCGTCAGAACGCGAATTACCAATGGGTCGAGAAGGACAGCAATAAAAATTATGGGTCTCGGCTATTGAGAACAGTCATACAGACAGCGTCCAAGTGAGGGATGAAAGGGATGTTTTTCAGACCCTGACCTCGATGCTACACGCATACTGTATTACCAAATGCCACAGCCTATTTTCTATTCATACAAAACACAACTGGGCTATAACCATAACACCCTGTAACATTCACAGACTATGTTCTAATAATTCCGCCTACGAGATTTATAGATAGTGCATGGTTCTGTTTTGTGTATAAATCTATACATATAATATATTGTGAACATTTGATCACCCCCGATAGATACAGGTAGACCTCATATTAGTATATATAAAAAGGCAAAAAGGCTGTTTTAACTGGGATTGTTCAACAGACATCTTGTGTATAATCACGGGCCTTGCTTGTCAATTAACGCAGGAGAAAACTTGTATTGTCACCTGCCCCAGGAAACAATCAATAAGATATCTGTGCCACACATATATTTATATGATTACATAGGTCCTACTCAGAAAAAGCCTGAGGTGGGTTTACGGGTTGAATATGGTTTTTATTCAGGAAACATGTATTGCAAACAGTATTCCTTCTTCTCAACGTGACATGACTTCATTTGTTCCATACATAATTAATTGGCAACATTTAGCATGATTATATTATAAATATACAAGACTGTATTTGATCAATGGTTTATCATATTATTCAATAAGACATTAAAATATCGATTTACCTGTTAGTTTAAATTCTAACAATTGGTAATATACGCGGTCGGGCATGATATACAACAAAGCCTAAGGCTGAGGGCCATAAGGAGTTAGGTATCCAATTCGGTTAGTCAGGGACCTGACTCTAAGAAAAGATCGCTATATTTAGAGTATATGGGTTTAGAAAAGGTAACGAACCCGCTTTATTTTTGCTCGAAGCGATATTTAAAGACGACCTCCACGATGCTAGCGCCTCTATTTTTCTGTAGACTATGCTAGATTCCAGTGAGGAATCCAAAAATATAAGAGTGACAAAATGGATGAATCAATAGTAAATGTTGAACTAATATAAATCCGTTTAAGCTAGCTATCACCAATTATGTGCATACTTCTTACATTCATCCTTAAACCGATCAAAATCAAACGAAATAGAAAGAGCTATGTGGCGCGGTGCAAAACAACGATAAATGTAGGATTTCTTGGGATTTCAAGCTATAATTGTTTATGGCAAAGTGACTATATTTCTTAGTATTTATGTTTATATTTGTTCGTTGAAATAGGCTACCGTATATAAAAATATAGCAATTTTGCAATAAAAATAATGTCCTGTTTGGTCCATGAAATCACCCACCACGGCCCAAACGTTGACTATAAATATGTTTAATTATGTTTTTTTTTTATATTGAACTTGGTGTATGTTCACGTGTATAATATATTTAGTGTTATATACCTCAGTGATGTACCTACCTGTTAACTATGACCCAGCAGTAGGCTTTAACTATATAGAAAGTGACCACTTTCTGTATTCCCAAAGTTATCGCACTTCTTAAATGATAATCTGAGGCTCAGCTTTATCTCTCTAAGTATGAGGAAGATCATTCGGAATTCCTTTCCTTGATTCCATCTACCAAGAAGCATGATATCAAAGATTGTTTAAGCACCACGCATCCCCGGTGTCTTAAAAAGATAGATCGCCAAATCACATACCCACATTCGAGGTCTTTAGGCGTACCCCAACTCTAGATACGATCACATATGCTATGGATAATTTCCAGATACAAACGCACGCCCAATGCTAAAGTCATTTTCATATCACCAAGGTTTATGGAATATTAGTTCGATCAACCAAGATGAAACTCTTCTTTATCACCAGACGACTTTAATATAGCAAAGCAGGGAAGGTCGAAGGAGTGATTGTATCTCATGGAAGGAAATATCCACATCCCCAAGGATTATATCGAGGGGTTTCTTTTCAGAAACCAGCCATTTGCCGATATAAGGTATAAAAGACATGGTCTTTCTAAGGTTTTGTTATATTTCTATTGACCTCTTATTTTATCAGGTTTCAAACATTCGATTTTACTGGCATAACCTAGGTAATTGCACATTTCATTTAATAGTTCATAGCTGTAATCTCAACACCCAGTTTGTTCCTATTCCAACTGTCCGCTTCAAAATACACGTTCTATATTTTTCGTCCTGTGCTAATCACTTTATGCTAATTTCATCTGGAGAATCTCTTTATTACAAAGTCATTCTCACATTCAAATTTGGATGGGCCACTTTTTGATAATTCACTTTGTGAACTCAAAAGCCCACTTTCCTTCATCAATTATCCGCTGGTCCAAAACATTTCCATATCAGAAAAATGGTTGACGTTTTTATCCCCGGCGTTAATCATATTTCATCTGTTCGCAGACCTTGTAAAAGTATTTTCATGTACAACGCATTCCTTTTATTGCTCACAACGCCTGATTTTAAATCATTTCGTCCTCATTGATCAGTATATATAAAAGACGAGCATCGTGACAGTCTATCATCAACTTATTCTGTTATAAAGTCGATATTACCTCATCGGGAATACCTGCGTTTGCATATGTTTAGATCGTGCAATCAATTGGGATTAAAGAAAACTTGCAAATACAATATCTACATTTGGTCTCAGTGTATCAATATGATATAGCAAATAATTTTCTTCCACTCTTCTTGTTTAGAAAAACCGCTCTCTTCTTAATACGGTATACCTATACTGAAATTGTTATCTCTATAGTTGATAACATCGATCTCATGTTCTAAAACATTGACACCATAGAGCTGTGTGCTTTTACCAATTCATACTCATACTGATAATTCCCATTTTCATATAAATAATGAAATATAAATAAAAGAAAGAACTAATTTTACATTCTCAGACCCAGACTCTCAAAATGTTGTTTAACATGCATGTTGACACAATGGTTGCATGTTTCTGTTGCTTTCGTATATTTTCCACAATCCCATTTTAATGAAAGAATCAAATTGATTAGATTATTAACCAAACCATCGTATCTGTTTGATTCAAAATGTGGTTAACCCAACGCCTATCACTGATCTAATTACGATGCACATACGAACAGTTTGCTTGGCACATGATCCACATAAAAATACATTCTTCATGTGAATTCAAGGCGTAAGACAATATTTGTTCAGGGACTATAAAGGCCAGCCTTAGTAAAGGAAGAATTTAATCCCTGTATGTCTGATATAGGAGGTAGAGTATTTTTGGAGAAGATGCAGGTGCCGGTGGCTGAGTTGAAATGGGATTTGCAATGCGACACTGATTGGCCACAACGATTAGCCAACCATGGCACCCCTTCATTAACAAACAAACCAAAGTTAATTATAGCATTGCTGTTTATTGTGCAATATTGAATGACACGTTGCATTCTTAATTCACAGGGATATTTGGCGCAGTTCATCACACAATGCTCGCTGGATAAAAATGCATTGGAAAATTTCGCCTCGCTCATTTATCATACTTCTCTCTACAACTCTGACAGCATTGACGGCTGATTTTAAAATTCACACTAGATAGGGTCGTTTTAAAAAGATGGCATTTAGAATTGCGTGGATAAATAGCTTTCCTTAAGAGTCTATAACTTCAGTTTAGGATATTATATAGAGAGAATGGAACGAGGTGCTAGTAATTGAATATTTATTGGACGAGATCGCATAGCAATCCAGTCCAATAAATATTCAATTACTAGTACCGAGTTCCATTCACTATTTATCATATGACCCTAGCATAGAAAAATACAATTTATTATATTATGCGCATTGCATATAATAAATTGTATCATTGAATATCTCATTGTAAGGGGAGGGCTTGGTGGGGGTGCTGGTGTTAATAATGGTAACAAAACAACCCCAGTATAATGATTATTACTATTATCAGTTGATTGTGACCATGGAAAACATGAAAGCTGATGGAGACATCAATCTCCCAGGGTTATGAACGAAGGTGAACCTAATTCTACTTAAAGGAACCAGAGTGCACTGGTAGGAATAATGCAGCATTGGACATCAAGAACCATGTTATCCTCGCTAGACGCTTTTGTCTGGTTCAAAGAATTGTCTAGACGTGGAATGATGAGGGACGAACACCAAATCTCTATTCCACTTTACTCGTATCTACGTCCCCTCGCAATGTCATAATGTGCGCTGTCGCCTCTTATATGAAGACCTTCGAGGTCACGTACAAACCCCAGGAGGACACGTTTGCAAGAGTCTCACAGGAATTTCTTGAGAGAGGACGCGGTGAAACAGGGTCTGTGTGGCACGGAGAAACCCCCCTTGATCACCAAACCACCGGCTGGGAGCCTTTCTTAGTGGGTGCAGATTCAAAAGCGATCCCGACTTTCAGGCGTTCTTTTAGATGCTTCTAGGACAAGCACCTCTCGAGTCAATGGCCCACGCTTGGCCCACTTGGGCGAAGCTATTACCCTACATATTTGAATTACATAGGTCATGCTTTCTGTTTGTTCATTCTTGCGATTTCTCCCAAAAAATATTTGATCATTTGAAATGTTTTATACGTAAAAACAAAAGGACCGGACTTCATATTTTCTTGCTTATAATATACATATTGCCTATTTATACATAATCTTATGTATTTGTGCGGATGGAATATTTCATATTCTTTTCCTCTCCTTGGAGTCCACTCTCAAAGCTAGAGGTTTACCTCCATCAATTATATCTAAATTCATGATATATTCATATACTATTGATATTGTATGTTTACTTTGCTCTTTATCTACCTTGTTACATACAGCTAGGTTCCCACTAACTTTCAAGTGATTATCCCTAAAAATGTAAATGGCTAAGGTGGGTACACCTGAAAACCCCATAGCCGTGGGAAGTGTCAGTTGAAATAAAATATTTACAATAACAAAAAGAATGTTGCATTGACACTTCACAATGAATATGGATCTATTTGGACTTGATAGGCTGAGTGAATCAATACAATTTCAAATAGATCATAAGTTATGAACGAGGCTACAAATATCCTTTCTAACAATATGAAATGGCAAAGACGAAAATTTCAATCACCAAACAGCTTCTTCACCACCAGTAGGCGTAAGTGGAAAACCCATACATAATGTGTAGCCAAATTAAAGTTAAATTTATTTGTACCATCAAAGCATCACCCAAAGAGAAAGACACATCGAACCAATTATCTGGAGCTTGGATTAATTATTTAAAGTCTCGTCAATCTAGCCTTCGTCACATGTGGAATCCACATTGTGGGTCTCAGTAAAGCCTCCTTAGTCATGGTTACCACAAAATCCTATCAATAATGGAAATTTAAGTTGTATTCTGTAATCCTTCCAAAATTTAAGTGTTTAGTCTTTAATTAAGCAAAGTCTTTTTGACAATAATATTTTCGATTGATTTCTTTTTAGGATTGTACAAGTCACAATGTATCCCACTAATGGATACAAACCAAAACATTTACGCAATGATTTATGTCTTTATTCCCCTTCTATTTTCGACTTAATCGTTATTCTGTAGTAATTAAATATAAGAAAGGAGTAATGATTTAATTCATGATAATTACGAATCTTCTTTGTTCATTGTCTACTCATTACAAAACAAAGTCTATATGGAAGCATTTCACGTTCTCCCTTTAATCTGTTGAATACTGCCATATAATTATCATGCTTCTTCTTAACATAGAGCCGCCTAGACAGACGACAACAAATGGCTATACAACATGAAAATGTTAACGTGATGACACATTCATATTCTGTGATTGACGGGAGAACTATGGTGGTATTCTTTTTTGGATATTTATTGAATTCTATTCTGCAAAGAAGAGAAATGACCAATTGCTATAATTATAAGAGTTTTGCTATGGTTAAATCTAGCAAGATATCGACAAAATGTATTTATGTCTAAGAATATTGAGGTTTCTATGATCATAAACCAACAGAGTGGATTAAAATAACGCCAGGAATTGGGAATGACCTTCTCATGATGGACAAGCTTCTATAATAAAAGTCCATAAATCTCAATTTGACCTGATTTAGGGCAACTTCATTCTTAAAACACCATTCACACTTTTTAAGAATTTCACTGGGGAAAAGCAAGATTGAGTGGATGGAAAATGAAAGGGTTTGAAATCTGATTGTATTTTTGATGGCATCTGTCGAGGAATCTGTCAAATCGAGCAACAAGCGGTTCCTAAAAGGAAGAAGGCGTGTCTCTAAAAGGAACCTTCAAAACTTGAGGCCAAGGGAATCAGGCACCGCAAAATTATTAGCTGATTATCATCTCAAGTTCTGGTTAGCAACGCTAAATTAATTATAAAATCAAACAATTGAGAAAAAGATCTGAGCATTTGAGTTGGCAGGGGTTTGGACTTAAATTTGGTCCAAAAAAATCAAATTTAAATTTTATTGGGCCATGCAGTTGTTTTTCCCGATATAACAACAGACGTGGCTTGTGGAGTCAGGTAGTAAATAATGCCATGGAGAAGGGAAACCCGTTTCGTTAAACGGTGTGATCGATTGGAATCAAGGGAATGTTTGTTGTTATTGTAAATGATGCCAAATGGTTGCCTTGTCTCAGCCCACTGGCCTGAATCAGGGGATGCACAGCAGCCATATTGGTAAATCACTTATACGTCTTGGGGGCGATCAATGAACCTCCCATGCCACTTAGTGACTTTGACATATTATAAGCGGGGATCAAAACCGTTCATAAGAAGCTCACCCTCAATTTTATACTCACAAAGAACATGTAAAGGACTTAGTTCATAAACTGTGGGAAGGCCTTAATTCCTATAGGTAAAAGAACTTATTGCATTCGCATGTAATACTTCTCAATGGGTAATCATGGATAATATAGTGTATTGGTGTGGTGCACCGAGACCCTTACTTGCAATTGCCTTAAAGATGGATCAACATATTTAGCTAGTCATGCATTAAATGTCAAGTGGTCACACTTCTTCTGAATACTTACAATTGCGGAAGATTGACGGATTAATTAAGGAGAGGGCATTGAGTCATCTTATAAGCTGAGTTATTAATAACATTTATTTTTTCCATTGTAGCCCTGGATTAGGTATTATTGTTAGATGGCACACCTTCGCCTTTAACTGGTTTATGTGTATGTATTCATGAAAGGAAAACAATGAACTTACTATTGTAGGTACATTGTGTGGGCAATACTGAAGAATATAAAGTAAACCGACAAGAGATTGATTCAATATTGACTTCCGGAAGCCGACGCCACAAGAAAAGCAGCACTAATGAGCGCAGCGACAGTTCACTTATTTTATGTGCCCCGACAGCGCCAAGTAAACCAAACAGGGGGAATAATATTCCTCTCTGATTTACCAGAAATCATGGCCACTCATACGTTAACGATACAGCATCCGATGGCATGAGACACGGAGAAACCGATGGTCGTTATCGGTGAAAGCTCATGTAATCTTGACTGGAGTTCCCCAAGGAGTGGTACTGGCTCCCATGGGTGGGTTATGGGTGGTGTTAGATAGGCATTGAATGAGAGCTGGGGGGCTGTTTTACCTACCTGTTTGTATGCAACACGTGTTGTCTACCACTTGCCAGCCTCTGGAGGAGATGGTAATACCCCAAACTGGCCTCTTATTTACAACGGCTGCTCACATGTAGAAGGTATTTCTCTCCAGGGTAGTCCGAGTGTAAGTATCCAGGGGCGGGGCGGGGGCTTTGGCTAGTCTCATACACTAAAAATCGGCGGCTGGCGGGTACGGTTGTTAATTCGTGATTCTTCGAATTTACTCCATGGCTTTTATGGAAGATATATGTCCACTGGTTGGGTTGGGCATATTTGTGTTGCTTACATATTCTCTTCGGTATTTCTGGCTGTGTCGCTCATATGGGAAGAGGAGCGCATGTGGCCCATTTTCCACTTGAGATATAAGGTAAATATATATTCCAGTGAATCAAATATAGTATGAATACCTTTGCTATTTAAGCCTAAGATAATGCCAATAGAATCTATGGCTGATTATATTTTACTAAAATATACCTTGTGGTCCCAAATAAGGCGCACTTGTGTGGCTGAGACGATGTTCTCTTGGGCGCTGGGCTCGTTCCCATACTAGTGAATCCACTGTATAACCAAACAGTAGCTTATTCTTGAGAAAAGATTGCGATCCTTCCGTGTGCGAGTGAGACCATATCCCTTCTTGGCATCGTGGAGCAAGCGTCGATCCTGTGGCTTAAAGCGCCAGTGATAGGGCTGCAAATGTATAGGCGGACCCGATGGAATCCCTTCCGTGGCAGCGCAGCAATTCATGGGGCCCTTAAGGCCCGTTGGCAACACATGTTATCCTTCAGATTTATCATCGAATGATCGGTCTGTAAAAATAAACACTGCTCACTTCTATTCCCGAGGCTGTCATTTCTATTTAATAACTCCTGCTAATACCACTACTTCATTTTAGAACGTGTACGTGTCCCTTGTTCAGAGATGGATAACATTTCATGCAATTGGATGGAGCCTAACACAACACTGGTAATCTTGCGATGAGGTAATGAGTTAGCCAGCTATCTCTGGTAATCCCCTCAGACTCTGCAGGTTGGATTCCCGCGCCGGATGATCTAGGCTGGGCTTGGGCGTCGATGTCCTGGTCAGGTTAGCCGTAAACACCGCCTTGCATCCCGACGCCCGCGTCCGCAACCAACCATGTAGAACAAAATACTCATGTTTCTCTAGCAGAGCGTTAATATCCCATTACAACTGTGGTCCTTCAGGACATTGCTCTCCTGTTTCGGTGAGGTAGGGATTCTTGTCCAGCCTCGCCTCTACAGAGGAAATAATGTCCATGAGGTTCGTCCATTCGAACACTCCATATCGTCTCTCAACTGGTTGCAGGTATAAACTTCTTGAATGCTACACTTAAGTTTGCTCCGAAGATGGGTAAAAGAACTCCTCGAGTAGATTGCGATCGTGGAATGCTTCCCTGCTGCTACAGCGTTCCAATAATATGTATCTGCAATGATGAGCTCCTCAGTGATGGGTCATCAGTGTGTCCCCGGCCCCTGGGTGTAAAATATATAAGACTAGCCTGTTGAGGCGAACTAGTAGGTTAGGAGGAGGAGAGGAAGAAGTGAGCGCATGATCCTCTCTCCCCTCGGCCGCCCCGCTATTGGAGAGACGACTGGCGGCGAGTAGAAGCTATAGTGGCTGGGAACGGCTGGCTGGTACCACGTGAGAGAGAGAGAAGTGAAGGGAGGTAGGTATCCTTGCCTGGCGTGACGACCACTGATCAGGTACAGGGAGCAGCTGTTCGTAGAATAGGATCAGGGTACTGCTGTGTACTCCAGGTTGGCCTTAAACCTCTAGATCAGGCACCCAAGCACATAGAGCAAACTTGACTTTGCCAGTGTTTGGAATAACTGCCAATATATATATACTCAAAAATGCCATGCCAGAGGCTTGAGGAGGAGGAGGAGGTGGAAGAAGAGGGAAGCTATAGCTATAGGGGAGAAAGGAACCAGAGGCTGGTTACATTGGTAGGAAGGCAGAGACAGAGAGAGGTGTGGTGCAGTGTAGCCACTCTCTCCTAGGATTTACTTAGATGCTGCTGCTTGCACCGACCACAAGCCTGTACTACTGGCTCCTTTCATAGGGCGACCATTGTAGCTCTACCTAAGATGCATTGCACCGGAAACCACATTTCTAATGCTGGTGCATTGCAGGAGGTACTCAGTCTTTGTATATAGCACCATTTCCCTTACATCAGATTTTAACAAATACCACTTCAGTTGATGCAATACTTAAGTTCCTATGGAAGTCAGTCATGAGAGGAAAGTGTACTTATTCTACTTGCATCCATTAAACAATTCAATGTCCGTCTATGTTATGCATGATATTTTAAAGTATGCATACCATATTATCAAAGAATAAATTGATGGTATCTTAACTCGAGACATAATCTGTATTTCTGTGCGCGAAACCTATTCGCAAATCCTTTTTTCATCAACGCTGATGAGAGGCAAGGGGTGTCAAAGTGTCTGTCAAAGGTGCAGCTTAGAAGATGGTTAATGACTATTCCTAATTAGCGAATACCAAGGTCCAGGCTGAAGACATCAATGAGTCTGTGGCGTCAGTGAACATTTAAGTAGCTTTTTTCTGCTAAAGGTGATATCATTACAAAGAAAAAGGTCAAACTCGGGATGATTAGGTATGAAGTAAAACCAAATCCTATCGATCGTGGTGACGATTATTGCATTTTTAAAAAGATCGGAAGAAGGCACCGGTCTTAGACTTTTCTTAATGCTTCCGCGTGGTGGTATATAATAGACCCTATAATTAAACTGAAAGCCTGCTGTACGTAGCATGTAGCCCTGTTTATAAATATTGGATCATGCAGTGTCGCGGTTTATTTAAAAGGGATAAATTGGTATAGAATTAGTCTAGGTCCTGACGATGGTCAATTTCCCAAATATATGTGATATATAATGTGGAATATCAACTTTACATCCGCAGCTAGGATAAAAGATATTAATGAATGTAGGA
The DNA here is from genome assembly GCA_942159475.1 of Sthenelais limicola. Lineage (NCBI taxonomy): Eukaryota > Metazoa > Annelida > Polychaeta > Phyllodocida > Sigalionidae > Sthenelais > Sthenelais limicola. Next base: position 30,328,371 of record OW804094.1, on the reverse strand, counting down.
AATTGGTTGAATTGTTTTTCCAATTATAGTCCTTCCAGACTGGCGTCAATTTATGCTGTTTTATGAGATTGGTTGGAGGAAGTAAGTGGAACTATTATCATTGTACTTTCATTTCGCAGCTCAAACTCTCATAATATGTACGTGCCCTGTTCCAGGATTAAATCTGACCCTCCCTAAGAAGGTTATTATGAATATACTTGTAAAAAAACGTCTGGCTGGAAATGGATTTTCAGATAGTCTAAAACAACAAAGTTATCATTACATATATATTCGTATATTCTCCGCGATTTGCGTGGGATTCTCATATCTGTGACGGCAGAACTCGGTATAAATCGTCTTATTTAAGTCGGCTTAACTCCTCAAGGCAGTCACAGAACCAACATGTAATGACCCTATGTTCGCTTGAGGAGGAGAAATAAAAACAGAACTCGTCATTCTATTATTACTTTGTTTCCTCCAAACTTCGTTGGGAGATCAGATTAAATCTATCATACACATCAATGGGAAGTATCACAGTAGTAACGGAAAAGGAAATAAAAGTAGTAGCCTATACTATAAAGCTCCATCTTGTGGATAATAGTAACTGCCAATACAAAGAGACGCGAGTAGTATAGGAAATATATAATTGTCTCTGGCACTACACAACTATTAAAGCTTGTGATAAAAACCAATATCTCAAATAAAGGTCTTAAATTGTGGCAATAATGAACCTTTCATTTAATTCCAAGAATAAGGAATTAGGTTTTTAACGATTGTTGGGATAAAAAGACGCGAAATGTGTCGTACTCTCTGAGACAATTTAATCTTAAGCCGCCATCAAGCAGTCAATACAACAATTGAAATGGTATCAGTATTATATGTATATTTTTCTGTTTCCACTGATGCAAGAGAATTGCTTTATACCCCATATCAATGTCAAGAAGATATCCTTCAGGGTTATGTTGATATGCAGAGATTATTTATCGCATTATTTGCACACGAGCTGACTGCGATGTCGGGCGAATAGAGGGGCCCACGTCAAGTTCTTGTCATGTTTGATGCGCATGTTATGATTAAGGTTGGCACAGGTGCATAATCATTATTCTAGGGCGTTGGGAGCTCGTCCCCGATTCCCCTAGTCGTTTTCTGCTGATTAGACAAGACGTGCAGGACTAGATACTGTCCAGGCAATTACATCCCGGTGACAGCTCGTGCGAAAAATAGGCAGGAGCGATAAGGGAAATATAAAGATCATAGCGAGAAAAACTAAAGCTGTTGGGAAAGGGAGAGCACGAGAGGGAGAAGGAGTGAAGCAGAGCCAGCTTTTTTGGCCCCGCGGAGTGAGATTGGAATTGGCTTTGTTTTGTTACTTCTTCCAGGCATCTGGATCATTACAGCTGCAACCCTCTTAGCTCAGTGACGCTACGTGTCGAACGAACGTGTTGAGAAGCATGGGATTCAATGTCCCTCCCATGTCTTTCCTGTCATGTATAATATGAATAGCGATACCATCAGTCTTAAAGGTCCGAGGTAGATATCAGTCTCGAAAGTCGACTGCGAAACCAGTAGATTCTGTCGCTGTTATTTATTTCTTCCTTGCCAATGGATATTGTATTTATATGTGAAATACGAAATCGAGTTGGCCAGTTTGCCTTTTTTCATATGGGAACAGCATCCAACATAATATACCATTCTTTTCCATGCAGGCATCCCTCTGAAATATACAAACGGAGGTGCCCGCACGAAATACTGTCAGTTCTTGAAATCCCTCAGATGCCAAAGATAATCTCACGGATTTCCGTTGCGATGGAGAGGAAGTATACACTCTATATGCTTCGATTCTGTTTGGTAGGCGCATCCACCGCTTACCCGAATGCTGTAGAACTATAGTGTATGCATACACCGTGTGTCATATATCATTTACGTATACACACAATGTAGGCAACTAAAGGATGAGATCTAACTATTACAGTATTATAGGAATGTTCCAAAATAGTAGTGGAATGGTTCATATTCAGTATGAGTGTCCTATCTAATGACCTAGACTTCCGCAACGTTACCACGCGCTGTGAATGTAGGGAAATTTGAAGTCATAAACATATATATATGTCCGTATCCTATAGCTACGCCTACGTGATGGGATCGCAGGAAAACATAGGTATCTGCCTAAAAAGGACAATCACTGTCGGAATATCAGACCTGAGCATAATAATTGCTCAAGCATTAGAGGTATTTTACGTCTACCGGTATGATTTAAAAATATCCACAAGGAAATGGGATACATTTATCAGTGGGTTAACGAGATGGTATTTTTAAATAGGTTAGTACTTAGTTATTTTAAATCCCTGTAGATTATCCTTCCCCTTCCACCACACTAACAATATTGTGTAAGGACTTTTTTTGCAAACGGGCGCATCGTGGCAGTCTAAAGGTGCACCCTAAAGATATATTTTACGAATAAATTGAATAAGCAAGCTGTACATCAATGCTGATTTCTGATAGATACCTTCTAATGAAAAAGACACGATAGGTAAGATATGTGGGTATTTATTTCAGCAATCCACAATACTCTACAGTATCTATTATAAAAGCGTGTAATTGTTTTTTTAGACCAGACAAGACTTTGATGTGTGTGTGTGGATGGGCGGGCTGGGGTTAGTCTAAATGTATCCATTGACTTGCCGACTATTTTGTCCATTTTAGTGAGCCTATTTTATCTATACAATATCTGTATGCATGGTTGTGTAAAAAGGTTGTGTAAAAAGTCCATAGTATGAAGCCAAACTCTCTGTCTTTCACCTGTTGTCATAACAACCAATATATATATATTCTTTTTGTAGTAAAAAGTACGACATGTGGCACTTCTTTCTCGCCTGTAACGCCAGTAACAAGGAAACAGTGGTTGCATCTTTAAATCTGGTTAGAAACTATATTGACATGTAATACCCAAAAGTGGATTCTTACGACTCACTAATTGGTTTCGCAGGCACCGAAGAAGATGTATTGAACTGAAAAAAAAAAAAAAAAAAAAAAAGATGTATTGAACTATATTTATTTTAGGCAGGATGCCATATATGTATCTAAAACTAAAAGTAATGTTTAACAAGCAACATCTATGTATGTATGTTCCTCTTTCTAATAGATCTGAAAAAATGATCTTCTAGTTTGACATCACTTCACAAAAAGAGATAGAAAGCAGACATAAGGGTGAAGGCTTTTTAATGCATTTTAACTCCAGACATATAGATTATGTCATATTTTAACTCGTAGCTACTCGCATTAAATGACATACCGAACACCAGGTTCTCAGACCAAGCCAGTTCTCTTATTACTAACAGACAGTGCTTCCACATGAGTGGGAAGACACTGCCTAACCTCTGCCAATATGCGGATAGTGACTATTACAGAACACAAACAAAAAATAGTGCCCAGGGGACACAAGATAGCTTCAAACCGGAAGTAAATAATCAAACATATGCCGCAATCATGGTTTTTAAATGTTCCTTTTTAGATTATAAAAGGCATATACAATAATGTATAGGCATTGGTTACGACACAATAAGTGTAATACGTTGCATATGTTACCACTAGAGGTATACGCAACACCGCAACCAGGATCACTGGAAGTACTTTGGGAATAGTTCACAGATTAGCTTTAAAAAGTTCCTTTTAGATTATTGAAGGCATGTTAATAAATCAGATGTATATACACCCCGCCCCGCGAAAAAAACAGAAGAAGTAGGAGAAATGGGATGAAAAAGGAAAAGAGGACAATGTACTAATAATTAAATAAACTAGATGCCCCTGTCTAAAACGGGTAGTAATTCTAAGCATGTATTTTCTATTCAATTCCTCCATCCCTTCCCTACTCTTCTTCACTCCTTCACACTATCATTTTCTTTGTCAGTGTCCCTCCCCCATCTACCTTTCCCTTTTTGTCCCTTCCCCAGAAACCCCTTGCTGTCGACCCGTCCTCCTCTCTGCCACTCCACTTTTCTTATAATATGAGATCAGTCCAGCCTAGAGGGTAGCAACCCGATTTTTTCGAATACTATGAGATCAGTAGAGGGTAGGAAAACAGTGACAGAGAGGCCTTTTAAGTAGAAATCCATTAGAGTGATTTTGAGATAAAGATGAAGAATCCTGCACTACCTTCCCCTTCAGCACACTCTCATGAGCAGCGTCTTGCTACTGGAACAGAAACAGGGGGTTTCCCGAGTAAGCATGACATTGCATCATTTTTTCATTTTTCTTTTTAAATTTAGTATGATGTTTATACAGTAATCATCAGACATTACAAGGATATTACAATAAGGCATGTACATTGCACATTGTAAGTTATAACACAGTTGAGGTCATTGAGATATGAGCTCACGGTAGTATATTCGGTGAGGAATATCCATGGTCTTCCACCCACTGCTGTGTCTATCTATTACTAGGGAAAGAAACAGATAACATGTATAATACTTCTACTAGTACATATTAATATGGGGTGGGGTAAAGGGTTGGTGCATCCTAACAGGGCAGACATTGACATGTGTAGGCACTAAGTGCATCATCATCGCAGCAGCTAAACTGCCACAAGTCGGTCATGCCGCAAGTCGGTCGTTGAAAACCTTCAAAATCACCTCCATTGAAAAAAATATTTGAGAAAAACCAATACCGAGGTAACCTCACTCGAGACAAAAGTAAATCACCTTGAAAGTTAGAGTCCTGTACATACAGCCAGTGAATAGCCTTTTACAACTATGTAGTATCGCACACCGCAAATAATTATTGTAGATTGTACACCCGTATATGGGAGATGCATGTCATTTCTTCAGTGTATATTATTGATGAGAATACAGAAAACGGATTCGATGATGTAGTTCAAGCGGCAATTATTTGAATCGAGGTGTGCCAGTGACGTAAAATGCCTAGGGTATAAGGACTTATGTTTCACTTGATAATAGTACAACGCAACGTTCCTGGAAATTGTACCCATTTTCCTATACTACTTATGTCTCCTGTATATACCGGTAGCTAGGTTGCCTTCAGAAGTTCCTACTGTATGGATTGCGTCTACAGTTTCCAACCCTTGGTATACCCTATTAATTTCATAAAGCGGTATCTTATATCTCGGTACCTAGAAATTATACTCTAGAGGGAGCCTAACGTATTACTACATCAGGCCTTGGAACCCGGCCGAAATTCAGGAAAAGTAAAGACAGAGCGGCCAGGCAAATGTCTTGGGAGGACACAGTGCTTGCGGTCAGCATCGGTAAAATCCAAATTATGAAGTCTGTGCGTGAGTTTTGAGTAGTGATAAAGGGCCGTGAAGCAGGCCTGTGGGCCGACAGTGCATCCCGGAGGACAGATCAGTGAGCGCCGGCAAACATGGACGTCTGTTTGATCTCTGGATGATGGGCACAGGACGGAGAACTATCCATCACTGATGATAATTGCAACAAGAGCACTAGCCATACTTATTTGAAGCACACCGTGTTCTAATTTAAGTCCTTAACCGTCGCCGAGAGAATAGAATTATAACAAATGGCGTGTGATTAACATAACATATGATCCATAACTTTCAATTATGTTCGCAACTGTAGTGTTGATACGGCAAAAAAAATGAATAATCGAATAAATCTTGACGTCGTTGTTTTATCTCCATCTACACACGATCGTACCACAGCGGCGGCGGTAGCAGCGCAAGGTGCAAAGATGGTCTTTCTGTCGATGGTCCTCCATAAAATTACTTCTGCACCCCTTTTATGGGGGAAACTCGTCCTATTGTTCCATAGATGCGTTTGTGTTGCTCTGGTTCGCCAAATGACGTATCTTGGTAAATATCTGGCCGACACGTTCCCATGAAATCCGGAATAGAAGTCATGAAACCATGGCATGTCAGCGATGCAGAAGATACAAGAAAAGGGAAAGAGGGTCGTTAATTCGCGGACTGTTGAGGAGGCAGAATGACATCTAAGGGAATAAAAACATGGGCGTAAATTACAAGGGCTTCTCGTAAAAATGCCTAGTTATCCCCGCGACATTTAAGCTGGACGGATCATTTCAGCCATAGAAAACCTGAATATTCAAACATTGATTTTTCAAAATCGGAAAATGTTTCGGTTGTACACAGGTATGCAAGTGGTTATTTGATCCTTGGATTATTATGTTACGTCAGTAATTTTCTCCTTTATAATACTATATTATGCTATAGTGTGTCTTTATCCCTTTTTTCCGGAGAAATGTATCTGTTATTACTGGAAATAAAAATAATACATGTACATATTCTCCATCTGCCGTTTTCGGAAACATGTAACACTTGATAGGTCCTAATACAACAGCATCAGAACAATCATAGGTTATCAAACAATATCTCAAGGGAGTTGAGTCTTATAAAAACCACCATACAATCCTGATCTGATATAACCTTCAAGCTACACAAGGTTCTATCGGTCGCAAAACTGTTGATAACTACTTTAAACATGGACATTGAAGTATCGATGCTGTCCAGAATTGTGAATAATATATCAAGTTATTCTTTGGAGCATGCCTCGCTTATGCTTAAGTATGCCTATCTGGACCTACGTAGGCGTTTTCTGAAAGATATTCTACACCGTGGGTAATTGTAACTTATGAAAAGAAATTTTATCGGGTTTGAGGCCATAATTTCACCGTCAAATCACATGTCATTATGGAAGTCCTAGGTTTTGTTCATGTCTGACGAAAAATGCCTGGCAAGGGCTGAAAGATTGCATTTGGAAGTCTTCCAAGCGCTACTGGAAGGATTGCTTGAAATTTATGATGAGAGCATGAGCTCTTTTATGATATCTGATCCAGTAGAGCTATCTTTAATTGCATAGCCTTTTATCCTTACTCCTATTTTGGAGCTGCGTCGGTTACAATGTCAAACAGTTTGGATATGTAGCTCCGCTGGGTAGCTTCAATGCATACATAGCAACCTTGGCAGGCCTTGCTTAAGAAAAACATTCCAGCCTGGGAGGAGGGTAAAATAGAAAAAGACGCCATCCCCCCATCCTTACGAGGTGGTCTGATCTTATTGCTTTGAAGGCCCCAACTGGCCGTAAGAAAACCTCATGACAAATAACATGAAAGGAGAGAAAACCAATTAAAAGCTAAACAAGGTGATGCGTGGCACTGAGGAATACATCCTAAGATAAAGCAAGAGATAAGAAATCAGACGCAGTAGCAGACTTAGGTGCTAACGAGCCTTCGGGCCCTCTACTAGAGTTTGAAGTGAAGACGAGCCAAAAATATATCGTCTCATCCGTCACAGTGGCTTCATAATGGCGCTTGTTAAAAACATAAAAAGCCATCCAACTGCGGTACATAAATTAAGGAAATTCCTTGCGTATATGTTGGGATGCTCGATGATAAGAAGAAGTAGGAGGGTGGGGAGGGGTCGGGAGAGGAGGGGGTGAAGGGATCGTCATGTTTTTGTTTTGCCCTTAAATCAAATCGACGTATTTTAACACCGAACCTCATTATGTCCATGCCTCTTATATACACCCCGAAACCATTGTATGGAGTTGGTTTAACATAACATCCACAACTGACTCACCGATTTCTAACATGGGAATTAATGAAAATAAACACATGAGAGAACTTCCGAGAAATGATTCATCAGACCATAATAGGGGAAAACATAGAAAAAACAATTGCATTTCCAATTCAAGGATGGACGCATTATGATACCAAGTCTCCATTCAATTTGAAGATTTTGAAATAACTGCTGCGAAATTCAAGGCAGATAAAAATAATAATGGACTCGATCTGTGGCCGGGTGTTCATCCCAACATGGCTCTTGCTCCTGACAAATCGATATATTCCAATATTTTAAGCTAATTGAATTTTAACCCTCTGTATTATTGCAGGATAAGGCGTTACTACTTTTACCACATCTATGTAGCTAACTCTTTTCCTTGCGCATCTATTTGGCACGGTTCCAAAACGGGGTGGGCTGTACCATCCATGAATAATTGTCTCGGCCATTGTATGAACACTTACTAATGAGATGATCCTTTGATTGATCGTAAGATTGTAATTATCTCGGTTCTACGCCATTAATCGGCATCATCCGGCCCCTCCAATATACCACCGCACCCAGGGTATTTGGGGCAAGCGAGGAGGGTGGGCCCGCTTGTAGGTCCTTCTCAAAGTGATTTAGGTCAGATTACTATTCATCGTGGAGCTGAAAACGTAGACCGTAAAGTATGTGATATAGTAGTAGAATGCCTAGTAAATTCATCCAGTTTTTATGTCAGCATCGTAGAATTAGAATCAGCCATAAAGTTAGGCCTTCATTATCGCGAGTGTTCATGAATGTGAATGCGAGCATACGACGTATTTTCATGAATTGCCAAGACCTAATTTACATGGATTAGCTCAGGTTGTGTTACGGATCCTGACGATAATTACAAATTGATGGACGTCTAGTGAATTGAAATGAGGTTAATCGGATAGAGCTGGAAACCCATGTTCATGATTTCAGTGGTAAAGATTAGTATGGAGTCGTTGCAAATATCCCCTAGGACGCTGCTCATATAAAACTCCCCTAAAGGTTCGATGTCGTTGCTTTCTAATCTAATCAGGGATACATATTCCTATTAGGGGAGTCATTCAAGAGAAGCTCCCACATCTAACGCCAGGCACTCTTATGATCTACCCACTTCTCCTATCCAATCCCCCCGGGTAGCTCTTCAGACTCTCCAAGCAATTGCCAGACAGAATCACACCGTTTTACCTCTCACGACGTTGATCACATAAGACTGTTGATTGACACCTAAACCGGTGCGCTGGTCCCCTTTTTCAGACGGCTCAATCCCTCCTACCCTTTTTACCCCGGCCATTCTCCAAGCCCCCCTCCAAATCACACGTCACACATTGTCATGTCCTCCGTGACGTCTTATGCCACGTCACGTCAACGTGTCAGTCCTTAAGCACGCTAATGGCCCAGTGAGCGGGCCGATCAATGCTGGTCTAAGTCGAAACCAAGGATCATAAAGCTGTAATTTACCGCTGCCTCTACACTTATGTTATGAAAAATACGGGAGGGAAACTCAAGGGAGACTTTATGACAAGGTGGATACCCGTTAGAGTCTACGACTACGGACTGATGATAAATAAACAAGATCCTTTGTTATATTCCTTCTCGTTTGGGCGTGTGATGATATTGTTCGAGCAATAAAAACCAGGAGAAAATACTTGGAGAAGCTAAAACATGCAATAGATCCTGTGCCACTGGTTCTGACTTTATTGTGCGTGCACAAGAGGTTGTTAGATTGCGAGTGACCGCCTTCTCCATCTTAATCAATGTGGGCTACAAGCAGTATTAAGCACTCGGCTTTTTCCACGTAGCATTCCCATCGGAGAGGAACGCTGATCTTTAAATCCCTTCATGTAATTGCGATCTGTTCCATGGTATAATCATGACCATTCCATTTATATCATTGATTCGGTTGTTTATTTACCCTGCCATCATATACCAGGTAGTTTTCGGAGATCCAATTTGATCCCATCTATAGATACGTGGGATTTTCATCGGAAATTCTGATCAGGGAGCGACTGCAAGTTGATATTTCCTCTCTTGTCATTTTGCGTAGCATGGAAATTATTTTCACGGCGCAAATGCTATGTTGGTGGCTGAGGCTGGGACGGACATAAGGGGCCAGGTATCTCCCCTGTGATAACATAAAGGTTGCTATGTGATGGGCATGCACTCACATGATCTAATATTGTGTAGAATTAGAGCTATTTACATTGATAATTTCCACATGTGGTTCCTCATTTAGATGGCAAACACAAGTTCACTCCGGCTAATGGGCCCACAGGATATGCGATTGTTTTTATACTAAAGCTGAGGGACGTGAGAAGCCTGCAAAGTAACATGCTTTCACGGCTGTGAATGGTCCACAAACCAGTCTACAGCCATGTATTAAGGGAGGCAAATTTTATTTCCTCTGCCCGACCAAATGCGTTTTATAATGCTTGGATTGGGAGATATGTTGAGTGCATGATAAAAGTGTAGCTAGTCCATATCCTTAAGTGTTCTGTTCCTGTCAAGATTTATAGTCCACAATAAGTGCCCTCTATTATTTTTACAACTCTTCTATATAACTCAGTATGTACGACCACACACTGAAGCAAATTCTCCTACAGAAACTTAATATTCCTCTACGAGGAGTTCTTATAATATTTAGCTCAAGGAGTTGTTTATCAAGGAGGACATTTGGAAGGGTCAACACAATTACTGACTACAATTCTATGAATGCTAATAGTGTAAAATAATACACTACGATGACAGCAATATAGAAATTGAAATGTTTATCGAGAATGAAAATTCTCTGAAACGAAGAAAAATCACTATCCATAGGACTATGAACGACCTGAAAGACGCCTATTTCAGTAACACAGAAATGTCACTAGGAATCAATAATAACAGCATAATATCATAAATTAGTGAGTTTTTTTTGTCAAGTTCAACCTTGTACAAATGATGTGTTAAGCAGAGAATAGACTTAACATTTCAGTAGATGGTAATGAAGTGGGTATACATGGAAAGATAATCTCCTAAAGCTCATTATTAACATATAGCACCCAAGAAAAATCAATTTTGATATGAGGATCCATTTTCGCGAATATCATTATATTAGGCATGTCCTGAATAATAGGAGGAAGAACCCCATCATCTCCCTCGTAAGATTTGATTGAAAATCGCATGAAAGGCTTTCTCCACTACGCTTTCATATCCTGAAATTCTATCCGCCCGTGAAATTGAAAAGATGGTCTTGCTGGAAAGTCTGACTTTAATGCGTCCTTTGCAATTGTCATAATAGTCATTCAAGTTCGATATTTGGGAATCTAGACGATACTGGGAATTATAGTGGACTACGCTAAATATAATTTCCAAATTTTCCTGTCTCGATTCTCTTTTCATTATTGTTAATGCAGTAGAGGGTATTATTATTATACTGTTATTATGTTAATGATATATATTTTTCGGCCACCCTACGTCAACTAACCATCCACACCTTGCTCAGGCTTCTACGTTCAAGCACTTCCGCGGTGAATATTCCTCTATGTAGCCCCCTATTTCATGTACAATCCTATATTAGGCATGATAGTCATGTCAAAGAAGAAAGAGTCTGTTCATGGTATTTTTCTACCCGTAGCAGAAACGTAAAGAAACGCTGTTCTTCATATATTTTTCTAACCGTTGAGGAAAACGAGAGTTTAATCTTGATATATTTTTCTACCCTTTTTTCTGCACTTATTTAACGATTCATTACCATGTCTTAGTACTGTATAAGCCTCGACGGCACGATGTCATGAATAAAAGCTTAAAAATAATGATAACATATATTATATATTATATATAGCGTTCTTTTATATTGATTGTGAAACAGATCCCTTGGTTTCCTTTTAGTCTTTGGCCATTTCATTTTCAGCATGCTTTTAACCTTTGCTCCACCTTGTGGCCTACACTAGTATAACCCAGGCCTTTGTCTCATAGATCTATGCCGTTCTTGGTATTCGTATTGAACTCGGGAATGTGTCTTGAAAACTAAAGGTACTATTAATTTAACTTTATTGTTATATCCCTCGTAGTTGCTTCCTCCTTTGATCACCACGTTTAGGCTTCTAGCCTCCATATCTTCCTCGACCCTCTTGATATTGTTGGGGTGTTAGAATCCTCAGCAAATAATTCATCGAAATCCTCCATGTGACGCGACCGTATAGTTTAAATATGGAAGACGTGTATGTATACACCAAGTATGCTGCATGGGTAGTATTCAAACTTTGTTCCCGACCATCAAATGATGAATTCTTGTTGCCGGTTTATGCTATTTCGACCAGTCGAGATATACCAGGTTAAGTATTTTTATCCGGTTAGAAAACCAAATGGTACGGTCTGGTTTGTTGTAAGGACAATATGACATAAGCATGCACTATCCAGTGCGGTTGTGTTCGTATTAAAGTATAAAGGCTAATATTCTATTTGGATTTAGCGGCGAAATATGGCCGAAGCTTGGCGAACCTAAACTATATGATCTACATTTATCTATTTCCGATGGATGCATGTCACCTGAGTGACTTGCTAATGAAATGACCCACATTCATATCTGCTGATCACTCACGCTTCTTTCTGGAAGACCATTTTCTTGTAAACATATGCCACTCGATGGCAGTCGATTGATCCAACGCCAACGGTAGATCCATCGTCCCCCAGCCAGATAGATCAATGGTCTTGCATCCAACATACTCCGTACACTTAAGATAACGTAGAGACATGGTGTACTGTCGATTCGGTCCAAGTCACTGTCATAATGAGACTCAATTTTGACTGATTTTATTATACTTGGTGGTCGTTGAGACTTGTGCATGAAAGTGCTTTTGGCCAAATCTCTCATCAATCACATCACCTGGGTTATATCAATTTTCTTCTGATCATTTCTTTCATTCTACTCATTTGCCTGAGGCTGTCTTAAAAAGTGCCAGCCTATCTTTCAAAGAAGTAAATTTTATAATCCTCAGGTAGATCGTCTCGTCACAGTCTTAATTCATACTCTGACCTGCGCAATTAAAAAGTACCAACGCCACTAATAAAGAATAATCACTTATGGTAAAAAAGGCCGTTTATCTTTGTCAGATGGCACTGTCTCGTTTAGCCACGCTCTTGGCCGAGACTGTAGCGAGACTGGCGGGCGTTGTGCGGATTAGTGGTGTATGTTACATTCCATCGAGGGCTCCCGGCTCATCATCTGACAATGTATTGCCGCCCAAGAGAAATCTTTTTCTTTCCAGGCGTCTATAGATTTTAAACACGTTTGCCTTCCACAATCAGGTAATTTTTCAGTATGGAACTGGGTCATTAACTGGACCAAAACCAAGGGCTGGGGATATCAGTGATGAGGAGAGAGGAAGAGAAAGGGAGAGAGAAAGGGAGAGAGAGAGAGAAAGAGAGAGAGGGGGAGGTAGACAGGGAGAAAAGAGAGAAATAAAGGCAACTGATCCCCGAGGTCGGTATGCAGAGGGGGCTTGGTGTTTTCCGGGCTTTGATTTATATTTGCAATTAAGCCCCGGTGTAAGCCGCATGCTCGGAAAATGCTGTCGCCAGCATGTCTACTCAAATACTACCGCTATGACCATTTAATTATTTATTCCGCACTACATGACCAATAACTAATTTGCGTGGTCCCTCTGAAAATACAACAAATTAGAGGAGATATTGCGTAATAACTAGCGCTTCTAGGGGCAAAATCCATTCTAGCCATCCACAGCAATTAGCACCGTTAGTTTTTTCACTTAATTGGATCCTCATTCAAATACAATAGATTTGTGTATGTGATTTATATGGACTGTGCAATTTAGTTTGAAAGGTAATTAATCATCGCTTTACATAGGGATTTTTTCCTAACCGCTATTAAGCGGGTGTAAGCGCTTGAATACCATATGAAGCAGAGTCTCATGATGTCGCAGTGGTAAAGTGTAATGTCTACAGCAGCAGTGATTGGAGAGTTACCGTCACATGGGGACTGATTTGAGAACAAGACATGATCTAATGGCGTTCCCTTGCACTAAGGCTTATAACACGAATGTACAGAGTCTAAAATGTAGGAGCGCTCTTATTGCTCCGTACGACTGCGCACTGCACGTTATTGGGCTGATGGTGTTTCCACATTGTGCAACCAATCAATTGTGAAGGGGCTATCACTGAATGCCCCATCTTCCTGTGCTGGAAGAGAAAACCACAAATCGAGATGGTAAACGGGGAAATAGAATCAGTCGTCGGACTGGTATGGAAGAAGGAGAAAGGAAACGGCGTCGACTGATTACCTTCTACAATCTCAGTAATAGGCTAACGACCCGTCTCCTTGTCTCAGGCTCCGCTGTCCTCTCGCGAGACGGTCTAATAATTGTGGCGTTATGTCCGTTACAAATTGGATAGATGAAAACGTATGGGGGTGGACCCCCAGAAGGCCCCAGTCTGCCCACAAAATCGCCTTATCTATAGGGCCAGAGAGATGGAGGTCAGAGGCAGAACCATCGGGTAGAGATGGCGGAAATCTCCTCCGATAGTTTCCTCCGACCGTGTCATTTCCACCAAATTAAGTTCCACTGTTGTGAAGTTCTATTGATGGTGCATCCCAAGTATTTAATACACTCGCTCGTAATTGTCAATATTGTCAAATTGTCATATTATAGACCGTTCCCGCTTTAAAGGCTCATACATATGGACTGCTTTTCCATACAAAAGAAAAGTGGCCTTGTCTTCCTTTACAGAGGTATTATATAAAAGGCATATGCACAAGAAGGTTTTAGTTGTAGATATTGTCTCGAACATTTACGCGCTGTAGTGGAAGGCATGTAAAGAGAAAGCAATGCCTTTTTGAACCCAGCCTCTTTGATCTATCTGTCTCTGTGTCTTGCCTAATTAATTTCCTATTGTCATTGGTCGGAGCTCATTGCCAACACCGCTATTTTGCCTAGCATATCCTTTTGTTTCTCAGTCGATACTTCATGGATGCAAAGCGCGGCCTCATCTCAATCGTCGGATGAAGCCCGAGACTATTCGCTTCTGAAGAGCCACATAATTCTCAATTGCAGAGCTTTGCTGTCGGATAGGATCTCACTCAAAATTATGACGTTGTAAACAATATAAATACCCTAGGGTATACAATCGATAATTCCACTTCAGGGATCCTAATTATAGATAGGATACATCAAATTTTGTTCCTTTATATTTTATGTCGATGATCTACGCCATGGGATAAGGGCTTTTTACGTATCTAAAACTGATTGCCATCTAACGACTGTGTTGTCTTCCTTATATGACATCATTTTCTTGAACCCTTCCCCGCATCTTGTATATGGTCCCATTCGATCTTATCGCTGAAGGTATATGTATACTTTTAAAAGACGCCCAGTCCTAGGGACGCAGTGTTGCCCACGGCTCGGGACCCTGACTGTCCGTATAATGTATGGAGGTAGTGCATTTCTATGCCGCCCTTCCCTTGATCCTGGGTTAATTATAGGCTGGGATCGTGGGCAGGGTCCGGATTATAGATGTCTCCTTCCATGTGGAGGCTTAGCCACATGCTAGCCCTTGCTCCGACGGCACTGCAGTGCATTAACATAAATAACCAATCTGCTATGGCCTGCCGCACACCCTCCATGACGGTGACCCACAAAAGTGGATTTGTTTTGTTTGAATATATAAAAGCTTCATAGGAGACCCATACCAAGTAGAGATTTGCCTGGGATTTGAAAGTGCCCCGAGCCATGGCATTGTTTATTCAATGAAGAAGAGTTGCACTGATATATATTATATATAGAGAGAGGGATGTATTCCACTTTTCCCGCCCCTTGTGTTTTATATGGTGTTAGACCGGCCCTTCCCAAATATTAACCCGATATAAAATTATAGTATTTGGCAAAGGGTCTTACATTAGGTCAGGGTTATAGCACGCGGTGTGCGCGAATGATGAACCGTGAGACAGATATAGTTGCATGGAGAAGCGAGCATGGGAGAGGAATAGAGTTATGGTTGCTCGTTTGGAAGGGAGACAACATTGCTCTCTCCGGTATGCCCTTCAACCGGTAGCGCTGTTCACCTATCATTCATCTCTCAAAGAGAATGGAAACGACTTGTCAGATTGGCGCTCAGTGGGCTGTTAGATTCACTGGCAGCAGAAGACCCACCGCGGAGGAAAGGGAGGAGGTGGAGGAGGTGGAGGAGGAGAAGTAGGTGGAGTATCCTACAAGGGACGCTAGCCAAGCTGCAACGCCACCTGCGGCATATAGACGCACCACACTTCCTGTGGAACAAGTGTATTGACCTTGCGTCCAGAACGAATGTTTGAATTAAAAGCGCGACTGTTCCTCCCATTGTCCCATGATTAATAAGGCTGTTGGGGACATTTTCAATACACAAGGGGTACGCCACGTGAATAGACGATCTTACGCAAGCATTGGAGCAGGCAGGATTCGAAGGGATTCCAAAATAAACTCATCTCCTCGTCGATGCGCTCCCCTATTCCGCCCGCCGGACTTGGTTTTATTCAAACCCCACATGGCTCAGCTAAATCAATTAGGACCCGTCCATGACTGACAAAAACAAGCATAGGAATGCTTCTTGGAAATTAAAAAGCAGAAAGTCAAATGTTGACTCAGATGGAGATTGTCTTGGAAGAAATCTAAGCGCTTTCACTCGGAGAATAGAGCCACATGATGTTCTTTGAATATAAAATAGGTGTATAGTACCCCATTCCATGTCTGGGACTGTTAATTATGGGTGGGCAGGAATATCATACACTCCCATCTGTGTCCCTCTCATGAATAGTCAAACCGGTCTCAATATCAAACTACTAGGCCTAGGCCTACATGAGAAAATGGCGTTATTTTCTTGTAGAAAGAAACTTACTCCTCATTTTGAAGGCTACATTTGGTTTCGGTCTATGGCGTACAAATCGATGGTAAGGCAAAGGTAAAGAAATCAATCAAGTCCTAATTTGGAAACCTAAATGAGAGTCAGCCTCTCTAAAGTGTGGTTTGGAATGTACTGAGAGCCCTCAATTGTCGTCTGCCTTCTCACCTCATGATCACGTGACCAATCGATAGTCTCTCGCGAAGTCTCGCGTGCGTCTCTGTCACGTGGCCATCGATCTGAACAGAAGCGGCGAGCAATATCAAACAAGGAACACAGTATCACTGCTCTTCATCCAGCAATAAAACCGACAATGATGAGAACAATAATTATTTCTTGATTGCAACAATAGCTCATAGCCTTTGGTATGCTCAAGCATTTTAGCGTCATGTGTTTAGCGTCATTTCTAAGGCAGTACTAGAGAGTGTGTATGCATCGTGTGTAATTCATATTTACTCTTTGCGTGTTGACCTGTGCCTAAATCCCAGAGATGACTTCGCTTGCTCACTGGCCTATCTGAAACGGACACAATCGCCATAACACTCTAGTCCCAGTGGGCTGAGCCATGAATCTTCCCTTGTGTAATGTTGCCATTACTTATCCAACATTCAGCAGTCACCAAGCGCTTTAATAAATAAAGACCTATACAACAAAATGTGACGGCCAGTGATTAAGTGACGAGAAGGTTCTTCCTTCAGTAATAATGATTGCGACATGACGGCGCTTGAAACGAGTACAGAGAAGAAGTTTTGGGGGAGGCCCAGATCACGCTCAGCACATTTAGGAGGAAGCTGACCTGAAGAATACGGAGGAATGAGGAAGAAGAAGACCGGGGATTAGGGAGCAGGGATGTAAGGCAGGTCGGCAGTAAATCACTGGCCTACCGACTTATGGGACCGGATGTGACGCTGCATGTCTCGTCCTGCGCACCCTGGTGGCTCAAAAGGCAAACAATAAGCTTATCTGGAGCTATTGTTTACACTGGCCGAGGTCGATGTTGGATTGTTATGCGCGTCCGGGTCTCACCAAGATGACTGCCGAGGTTATGCGCCCGTGGCTTTCACCACTGATGACTGCCAGAAGATGTGTTGGTTTGACAGTCGTTTGAGAAATTGTGAGGTGGGATCTGCGCCTGAGAAAGAGAAGGGGGTGACTACAAGAAAACCTCTGGCTGCCTGCGCTTCCACCCAAGCGTTACAAGCAGACATAAGCAGGGGCTGGAAAACGGCGAAGGGGGCCTTTCCACCTCCTCCATGGTGCTATGTCAGACTTCAGCCAGCTAGAAACGATCTCATAGTTACTGACAAAGAGGATACTGGCCAGTCAACATGTCGACATGAGGAGTGCATTTACTGGCGGTTGTCGCATGAAAGAACATCCGCACGTCGGCGGGTGGACGCATGGCAGACCATTGAGGAATCCCTCGTGAATTGCAAGGAAAAAAGCCTTGTACTCAATGTGACCTGCCCCTCGCCATTCTCGCCTCCTCCTTCTACATCTACCCTCATAAATGACAATGTCCATCATTTGTCCCCAGTGCTGGATCCATGGGAACCTCGTCATGTAAAATACCATTTCAGTGCGATCTCTTTATTGAAATTATAAAGAAAGAAGCGTATTTGCTTTTAAGGCTGCACTCTCAGTTAACCTCGGTCAAAAACTCAAGATTTTCTACTTTTTGTTCCCTTCTTTTCCAATCCCCCTGAAAGTCATTTGACCATCATTTGGAGGGATTTTGTCGGGTTGTTTTTGCAAGAGAGCTTCATAAAAGTCCACTTTTTTTAGAGAAACCCGCTGAAATCCTTTCCTATGGTGGCTTCACTTATTATTATCGCTCACCGGCGGCTATAGCAGCAGCAGAATATTGACAAATTCAGTCCTATAAGTCATAAAATGAGTAAATTGTGCAAGATTTGTATACCGCCTAAACAGCTGAGAATGCAGCTTTAATCAAGAGAGGGGGTTTCAGTGAAATGGGTCCATAATATATAAATTGATTGTCTGGGGAAAATTGGTGATTGACTATACTACTTACATCCGATTTTTCCGAGGCCGGAGGTATAGCGTCAAAATAATGTTGACATCTCAATATTTTTGTATTTCAAACCTCATCAATGTTGTATGTGAGGTCGCAGATAATGGCATGGATAAATGGCATAGGAATTAATTTATGTACTTTTATTATATAGGCCTACCCACTAACTCATGTGAAAACCATTGACAGATCTGTTTTGTAAACCTAAAGCTATTCTTAAAAAGTGTCAATAATCTTTGAAGAGGGCTAACTGGCAATAGATGAAACAAACCATTTATTTAATGAAAATAGAGAGTTTATGATTCCATCGTGCTTGTATATTACAGAGATGGACCATATTTAACAATAACTCGCCATGAAAGGAAACCTTGAGAATTTAAAATCACATTACAAACCCTTCTTATTAAGAATTCATGAATTTTTAAAACATGATAATCTTGCCTCTCCGGGCCTTATAAAATTCAAGGCAATTCTCGCAATTACCACTTACGGATTGGTGAAGGCATGCCAATCATCCTATCGGATCCGCTCATCTACTTTATAATTATGTTGCACTTCCTGAAGGCAATTTGTTTCGGCTCGTGTCGGGATTGAAACCATACAATTATTCAGGCGGAGATTGCCTCCCTCCCCCATAAGATCGGATGTAAACAAGGGTAACATACATACAGCATCTACCTGCTCTAGAAAAGTACCTTTTATGGGTGATAATACAAGCCATAGTCATTGATTATCATCCTATATAGTTGGCGAGAGAATTTGGAACAATCGATGGTGGCTGGTGGCACCCCAATAAGACCACGATAAAAAGCCAATTTATCAGACTAGCCTTTCACACGTGCTCATCCTGGAAAGTCGAATGTAGTGAGTGTTGTAACAATACACGGAGAAGTCGTCGTAGCATTGCACAGATTTAAACCCGCTTCCTGCACCTTGTAGATAACGACATTATCTCACAATACTCGTACAAATCTCGCGATAAGGACACGAGAATTGGCTGACCGAGGAAGAACAATGGCGGTGGGTCTTGGCTCCAGCCGTTCTGTTTCGCGGCCTCATTACACCGCTTTGGTTTATAGTCTCACATAAAGTCGCACGGATGGGGGAGTCTATATTTCAGGGTAAATCAGAATAGCGCTAAATCGAGCCCCCTCACTTGGCCGCAGTTTATTTGCTGGCGAGGCCTCAAGCGGCGGCAGCAATCATAATGTGAAAAAATATCAGGCACCATCAAATCCTGAGTTGATAGCAGAAAGTAAGGGTCGATTGAATGCTATCATATCTAAAATATCAAGCTCCTTCCGCGCCTCTTTTTGTGCCTCCGAGACATTTGATATTTGATTTGTCTCAGGCTCTTAAACGTCTAAAATTGGATACCTTGTTCGTTTTTCCCAAGTGATTGATATTGCGGTGACGACAGAATAATCCTTCAGAAAAGAGAATACATAGATACAATATCCCGGTGTGGGCATAGGCCCATCATTCTTTTCTCTTCTTTCTGGACGTAGCAGAAAGGCACAATGTATCTATCTTCTAGTCAACATTGTCTACCCAGGGACACAAGGATACGCTGAGAAACAAGGACGAACCCCCCTGAGGAGTAAATTGCGACACACACTGAATGTATTTCCGAAGCTCATTTTTTACAACGTCTGAGGATTTATTCGAACACCAACTATTTCCTGTTGCAAAGGGTTAATCATTTTGGAAGGAGTCAGGAAAGTCAACAGAGAATTAATCTAATAATTTGAGACACACGTTCAGATACTTCATTCAAACGACCATTTACTATGGCATAATGTGTTGCATGTCATTGAAGCTAATGCTATGTAAACCATTTACATCTCCTGTTCATTTGGAATTATCCGGAAGAGTCCCATCGTTCTGGAAATATGGTCCTTGTCTTTGTTTCCAACTATCCTGCAACTCATCCCTTAGTCACGTGATGGATTGAACGCTGACAACGCCCTCTGCTTGATAATTCTCACACCATCGCTCAGCATCCACTTCCGGAACGTTCACATTCAGCCATTAGTCTTTCACACCTGTTGAATCCGACAGCGTTCACGCGCATATCATATTTGTCTTGATTGGATAATGGTGAACGGGTAGCCAACGATGCATCTTATACGGAGCGTGATTCCTTCCCCGTTCATATGAATATCTTACTTGTATGTTTAGAAGAGGACGCTATGATACGCTCTCATCTTCAGTATTAGGAGAAATGGAGAAAAATTGTTTTAACTCTTGGTGGCAAGAAAGGCTTACACATATGCTGAGATGACACATGTCTTTATTTTATTTCTAAAAGTTAAGAAATCTTCGTGAGAAAAAAATATGTTAAAAGGAAATAGTTGCCAAATTATATATTATAAATATATATTAAGAATTATATCCTATACCAGGCTTCGCCTTAGATAACAGAGACTATAACGGAATTGGAGGTGCCTAGATACGCATTGTCCCTTCACAATCTTCTTCCCTATGAGATATGATTTCGTGCAGTAAAAGTGTACGGAACTCGTACCATATAGTACTGTAAATAATGTAATACTGAAATTAACGAACTTAATGCTGGGTATCATGGGAGATGGCAGGGAGATGGCATTTGCCCGTTTCTCATCTAAGAAAACAGTCCTAAGGGCGGCATTGGAGGGGCCGAGGGTCTCTCATCCGAGACACGCATTGTCCCGTCACAATCCCCTTCCTTAAGAGACATGATTTCGTGCAGTAAAAGTTGATTTTGTGCAGTAAAAGGGTGCGAAACTGGTACCACATAGTATTGTAGGTATTTTAGAAATTAACGAGCTTAATGTTGAGTATTATAGGGTGTGTCAGGGAGATGGCATTTGCCCGTTTTTCATCTACGAAAACGATCCTAAGCTCGGAATTGAAGGGGCCGAGGGTCTCTAATGCATTGTCCCGTCACAATCCCCTTCCCTACGAGACGTGATTTCGTGCAGTAAAGGTGTGTGTACAATATGGTATTGTATGTAATTTAATACTGAAATTAACGAGCCTAATGTTGGGTATTATAGAGTGTGTCAGAGAGATGGCATTTACCCGTTTTTCATCTAAGAAAACGCCTATTAGATGTGAAGAAAACAACCTCATAAATAAAATTCATGTCAGGTATACGACGATGATGTACCCATATGAATAATAAAAATAATCAATTGTGTGGGCGTTAATTGTTAGTCCTAAGTCTTGTTAATAGGTTGGAATAACATACCCCTGTTGTGTTGAAAGAATACACGACTTTTATCAGGTTTTAGTAAATAGATATTATTTTAAAATGTATTTCAGTTCACAAAGTGTTCACATGGCATAAGGTTTCATACTTTCCTTTGTTCAATGATCATCATTTTTTTCTATTTTAATAGTGAACATAGATTGCTTTTGGGGCTCTGGCTATAAAGCAAGCCTTCTCCGGGGTCACAAATGATAACCACTGTTTTTTTTTGTTTCTGCATCACAGTTTGGATGATAAGGGAAATTGCTTCCTGCATGTTTGTCAAAGAGGATGAATATGCTAATTTGAGGATGAAAGCCGCAAGATTTGCACATCGTGAGGGTGAAAATCGATGCCTGATAATGAAGTGTGCGGGAATCACATGATTTTTCTATGAAAGTATTATGCTATCACCAAGAGATTAGCATTAGGAAGACGCTGCTCGGTCAAAGTATTATATGCTGAGCTTATAAGCAATCGATACCAACACCCATATAAATTGAATGCAAATTTGTTTCTAGCCAAATTTACAGACCGTGTTTGAACTAAAGAATAGCGCTTAATAATCTAAAGAATGATATAATTTAATGATGCCAATAGACGATAAATATTTGATTTTAGGGGAAATTTGACTCAGATGTTTTATGTGCATGCATTCGTTATTGTCGAATTATTTTCGCGAGTGAAACTGCTTGAAACACCTATATATATATACCACTACGACAAAGAACCGTGTTAATAGTTTAAAGTAGTAACGCTTATAGAGAAACATTGATATAGGAGCTTAATACCTGAACACCCACCTGAATGACTGGAAGGCACCTGCATTGTAAAGAATCTTCCTAGAGCCGACTTTTCCATGGTCTCCGGTGTAACGCAATTCCTTCAAGGGAAGTCTTTGGAGGCCGTTTTCGGCATATCATTTTTCGGGCCATATTTTGCCCACATCAATTATAGTATGAATGGCGAGGAGTGGACTGCGATGAGGAGGAAGTTAATTGACGTGAATAGAAGCGATCAGATTCCATAATGGAATTACTAGGAGAAATTTCATCAGCACCTCACTCGCCGAGGCGGCTAAATAATGGTTGTCGCCTTGCGTCACTTATTACCGTTGGCCATGATTGAATAACACTTTAGATCAGTGCTTGGCTTGCCCGCGCTCCAAAATGGCAATCTCCTCATGCAACATGAATGATTTGGTCAGTCCCCGGGTACCTGATCTCCAGACGTTGTATCAATACTGAATGAAATTATTGCTCCTAAAGCCGTCACTATTGTGTAATTGAAACATGCTGCTGCTACCTAAACCCCCATTTGCCCGTGCATACAACATTGTATATGGTCTCCAGTCTTTGTATACAACAGACTTCTTTCCCCGTCTTCTCCTTTTTATGGGTTTCCTAAACTAAGTAACATCGGAGAGTATGAAACTGGTGGCGGATTTTCTTTTCCATTTGAGGCCTGTCCATGCTGCAACAACATTTCTGCCATGAACTCAATCTATATTTTCATGCAAGAATCTATTCTGTTGTCTGATTACATTGATTAATAGTATTTGTTCTCATGTTGATTCCTTTGATTATATTTCTAGGGTTATTTTCTGGTTTTCGGAAACCATAGTTCCTCAATAGACGGCATTTTAAAATTGTCTTGATTCAATTTCAATAATTTTGTTTCCATTAGCCAATTTTGTATCATAAAGGAAGTGTAGTTCTACAATCGTTTTGGAAGGGATGATTTCAAAGGAGCGCAAATTTATAAATTATTCACAGGTTCCAAAGGTTCTGCGCTGATGAAAGGTAAGTGCAACATGTTACAATGATATTTTATTCTGGGAATCCTTGGGGTGTCGAGCCATCACATTTTCAGATGTATAGAACATGGTTTTGTTGTACATTGACGACTTGCTTCCGACACATCAACTGATGGTACCGGTCCAGGTCCCCCATAGTCCCTCTCCTCATACCCCCTCGCATCCCTCATTCATTTTAATAGGCATACAGAATATCAGAAGCAGGATGACAGTGATTCGTGGCATCTGTCAAAAGGAATTCCAGGTTTCCATTCTGTTTTTGAGCGCCTTGCCATGGTGAAATATGGGTAGGAATTTTTATAAAAGAAGCGAAAAAAATAGTCAAATGATGATTGAATCTCTCTCCCCAGCAAAACAGGAGCGAATACGGTTGCACACAGCGGTCTATAAACATTGGGAGGCATACGCCCTGATTACATAAAATGTCTGACCTAGATGAATTGGAATGCTCATCCTTTGATGAGCAACACAGGCACTGTCACTAACTCATGGCAATTAGTCCCTGGGGGCGTCCTGAAGTCTGTTACAAAGAGGCAAACCAAAGCCTTATTTGTCTTTTACCAACCATAATTGGAACCTGATTCATGCCTAGTATTTATAATGCAATTCTTCCTACTTTCCGCGCCTCCTTCAGCGTGATAATTTCTCACAGATAATTAATTCTGAGTGACAAATGTGATATAGTCGCTGGACCCTCACTCCTTATCGGATAAAGCCACGCTTGCGATTCATGTGCCCTGCGTTAACCGCCGGTCAAACTGGAATCTTCCCCGCAAAGCTTGCTAGAGTAATATACAGGAACAGAAAGGCGCCCCTTGAGCTCTAACAACCCCTCACCACCCTCTTTCTAACCCTTATTAAACTGCTGCTCAACGCCCAGCCCCTTCTGAATCTTTCTGCCTGACCAGGGCTAGAGGAGATCAACTAGGGCTAACTAGAACTGACCTTGAGCCCATTATGCCAGGGCGCACTAAACTCATTCCAGCATAGAAAGGTTTCTTGAGGAAAACCTAGTCAATTTTCCCTAGATCAAAATCTTTAACGATCAAAGAGTGCAAACAAAACACATCACTTCATCCCATGGCCTGGTGGAACACACTGAACTTTGTGTGAAGAAGGCTATTTGAGCGTTACAATGAAGTTTTGGTATTTATCACCATTTCCCAAGGCACTGACACACACCGACCGGAAACGACTGAATTGGGAATGAAAGGTTGAATGATCGAAGGTAATAACATCCAAGTATCCATGACAACGACCGAGCCGCTTGTATTGTTGGACCTTTCCTAGATCAAAACATCTCCATGGGGCCATTTATATTTATGTGAATAACCGAAGGCTGCCATATTTATAATAATGCAAGAGTTGAAGTGTCTCGCTCCTGGGGAACAACTGGTTCAGTAACTAAATCGATCATACAAGCGTCGTTTGCCACTAGGCCTTATCCATTCTCGTGGTGGAGCAGGCTCTTCAATCAGCTAAGAAAGGCCAAGAGAGGAGCGAGCAGAGACAAGTCACGGAGCAAGTAAGCAGTGCGAAACGGACCTTTCCTTTTTCTCTCTTTTCCAGAACTAACTAGACCAAGAAGTAATAAGGGCTTGGGTTGAGGCATGATGATCCAGTTCTTTTGCCTCGAGACTCCAAGGGGGACATGGCCTCTGGCGACGGATAATTGTCCTTTTTCTTGAGGAAAAAGGACATAGATTACAATCGTAGTCGCCGACGTTTCTGATTAAATCGATCGATACGACAGGTGGCCCGAAGAGCCGATGGGCATTAATGTGGATTAGCAATGCAATGCTGATTCAATTAGGTAATTGTTGGCACTCAATCAATGAATGATGAAGTGCCGTTCAAATCACAATGAAAGTGAATGGTAATAGTCCTGGAGTGACTTAATATTGACGTTAATTACTATGAAAATACACTGTTGTAGGGTATTCACGTATAACAAGTCAATTTAGGCAATGTGGTACCATGGTTGCACACTATTATGCCAATGTGTAAATTGCCATTATACGCCTCAGTGATGACTCCGGATATGGATTTACATGTATAATTTAAATTTGGCATTTTTAACTCTCAATTTACTTCCACCGACATCAAATTTGTCTTTTCAATCTCTATTGTATACCGACGCATGAAATAGATTATATGGTTTTGCAATCATTTTAATTCAATAAATTTGTGTACGCCTGCTCACCAACAAAATATACAGAGAGAATGGAACGAGATGCTAGTAATTGAATATTCATTGGACGAAATTCCGGAGGAATCGAGTCCAATAATATTCCACAGAGTCCAATAAATATTCTACTCTCCTCAAAGTTCACCATTTATTATATGCCCTTATAGCGGAACTCCACTATAGGTAAAAAACGGCGCCAACAGGAAAAAACGGCTGCGACGAATTTTTTGCGACGAAATATCTAATCAAGTTAGATATTTTGCAATTGTTGGCAACAAATAAATGTGTTGCCAACAACCTGTTTTACCCCCTCATCCACTAGAATTTTTAGTCATGTCGAATTTTCCGAATTTTCCGAAATGTCGGCGACGAATTTTGCCTGTTGGCGCCGTTTTTTACCTATAGTGGAGTTCCGCTATTATAGTGGAACTCCACTATAGGTAAAAAACGGCGCCAACAGGCAAAAACGGCTGCGACGAATTTTTTGCAACAAAATATCTAATCAAGTTAGATATTTTGCAATTGTTGGCAACAAATAAATGTGTTGCCAACAACCTATTTTACCCCCTCATCCACTAGAATCTTTAGTCATGTCGAATTTTCCGAATTTTTAGAAATGTCGCCGACGAATTTTGCCTGTTGTCGCCGTTTTTTACCTATAGTGGAGTTCCGCTATTAGCACGGAAAAATAGTGAAAAATAAAAGCATCGCTTTTTATTCTGATTCCTCATGAAGTATCTAAAATCTGATAGAAATACAAATTTGAATATTTATTTTACGTCTACAGCAAAGATGTTTTCATGGCACCTCCTTTATTGCCTCCGTCATACAGCATAAACTCAAAAGAAGGTGGTCGTTGTATTTGCACGTCTAGAAAGCAAAGAATATATCAGACGCGTCTAATGGTATAAGTAGTATATAAAGAATAACCTTTTTGACAGGCAATCACTCAAGGCCAACTCACAATATGATCTACTTTACTGGGTGCTTCTTACCTTTGTCTCATAAATATAGCGCATACTCTGAACAGAGGCGCTTCCTTGCGACATAGGAATGCTAAGGTTAATTGATTGCTACTAAATCCTAGGATCAGGGGGATTCGACCTTTAACAACGCTTGCCCTCCGGTGCATACTAAGGGACTATTCATCTAGAGGGGGTCGAGGCAAACGAATATAAGATGTTATACAAACTATCTCCAGGTAGTGAACCTATTTCTATCATTTCAATTCTTCTATAAGATGCCCCTATCTGAAGCATGTATGTATACATAAAATACAGATTCCTAGATGGTATAAATTGAATGTATTCTCACCTGACTACAGTGGAGGTCCCATTTGGCAGCTAACTTAACATTAAATTCGAATGTCTCCGATGACTATACGTCCAAGCTCTCTATTTGACAAAGATCGATAGGTGTAATAAAGAAAGGATTCATCATGCTGTCCATGACATCAGCAATTGAGGGAAGAACAATGGCTTTTTTCATCTCCTTTTCTGTGCACAGAATATCATTTTTAACGTTTGAAATAAAGTAGCTAATTTCAATGAAAGATTAAAGTAACCTATTCTGTTGGAGCAATGATCATAAGGCCCTGAATGGTTTTCGCATATAATGTATTGAGGTAAAATATCTAGCAGTTGCTACACTGGGGATAAATAATCATGTTATATATCACCTATGTTGAGCATAACAGGAGGAGAATAGGGGATTTGTATTTGTGATTCGCATTGAATTATGGGAGTTGAATATCAGAGTCAAACTAGAGAAGTCATATCATTTTTATGTTCAGCGTGTAATTATTATCAGTATTCCGATGTAAATAGCCATTTCTTATATACAATGTATAGCCTACTATGATAGCACAAGTCTCCTTCCATTTTTCCTATCATGCATTTTGTTTCATATATCATATCCGTAATTGCCAAAATCATTCTTGTAATTGCAACGTTGGTGAATATTGAACTGAATCCATCCCAGCATGCACTGTAACAGACATGCGCAATTATACATCCAAATCCTCAATTGGCTTGCGCCTTCCATTCTGGTTTCTATTCTAGCCCTGATGCTTTGATACAGTAAATCCATGTCGACCTTTAGGAGTGGACGTCTATTGGCAATTCAATGTCTGGCATTCTTGTTCAGAGAAAGCAATTCAGACTGTGGGAGTATTTGGGGTCAGCTGGAAAAATAACTCAACAGCGGGGTCCTTATAATGCTCGACTTTAAATTGGACTTTGCGAAAACAACTACTTAGAAAACTACCTTATTACCCTACAGAACTCATGCGTACTACATATATAAATAATGCAATTGATATTAAATGTTTATTATTGCACTTCAATGCAATCGAAGTGTTCAAAATATTCGAAATGTATTGTATAATACTAAACTCTGAGACATTGTGTTGTGATCAAATGTTTCTGTTTAGGGCATAAATGGAACACGATTATATGTTCCCTATTGGACCAATGATAAATTGGAGTTGTGCTTCGCAGAGGGTAATCCCATCTTATATCCCCATGCCCATTCCCTTTGAGACTGTAAAGACCATGGTCTTCCTGAAATATCCACCATCACAATCATCATTATTAGTCTGAGATAAAATAGGAAGCAATTGTGTTAAATCATTTTAATATCCAGCAATATTATCCCTCCGCCAAACCTCAGTATTGTGCCGTGTTCATCTTTCGGCTGTATTTATGATGTATTAATAATTTTCCCATTGCTCTGCCGCAAACAGGGGGATAAGATTCAAATCACTGCGGCTATTAAGTCCACAATATTGTCACGTTTTTCACTCGTGCATACTCTTTCAAACGATGATTTCAAATTTGGTGATGAACAGGCGGAAATGTTCGTCACCCGCTCTATAACGCGTGTATGGAAATTCTAATTTCTTACGTTTTTCCTATTATGTTTTTATTTCACTAATATCAATTCAATTCATGGAGACTGCTCCCCCTTTTCTGTGCCATGAGAAATGTACTCTCCTCAAGAAGGCTACGATCTGTGGAAACAGTTTACTAACAAAGTAGATAGAGGGCAGTCAGGCGTACAACTCAGTATCATGAGGTGCCCTTCCTGCTTTCATTTACCAGCCTCAAACCTACTCTTTGTGATCCACTTTAAAGCGTTTATACCTACTAAAGCCAGAACCATTGCTGATGCCCATGTGTTACCAAGTGATCCTGGCGTCCCCTCAAATATCAGAAAGAAACACAGGATGCTGTAATTACCGTCAGTCTAGGCGGGCCATATTTTTTTTATCCCACCATCAATATTGTCGTAAGGAGTTGGGGCATTGGTGGGAGGCAGAAACGTGGTGATTGTCTACAAGATGGATTATTGTGGCTTTCAATGCTTTTGTAATCCTAATCTTCTGTGGCTCTGGATTTGTAAACAGCGCTGTTTAGAGAGCACTGAAGGCTAAATTACACCCTTTGCAAAGTCGGGTAGCATTTGAATGTCTGCCGCAAATTGCCTACGAATATCACAACATGGCCATCGTTTTATTTTAAATCTGTCGGTTGAAAAAATGCTTCCTATTTGGTTTGATTAATCTCGAACTGAGAAACAAACTAGTCAATAGGCCCTTTTCAGTATTGGATCTGATAAATCAATGCCATAGAACCAGTTAGTTCCTTTTATGCCTACGAGAAAGGGGTTAGTTTTTAATTATAGTTATTGCCCCTCGCGCCGACCTACCAAACGTCGGACTTGGACTCGTAACATGGACGCTCGCTATACGAAATGGTAGATTAAAACATCATTACATTGCCTATCTAGGGGAGCACCGACCCTAGGGAGTTGGGGATGCCACGCACCTTTGTGTTCATCCATTGCCAATGGTCGATGGATAACCCTTCTGAATCTTTCCATATTGTCCATTAAACCACCAACTGCTTTGATCTTTCAGAAGAATAAGAGAAGTCGGCGATCTTCTGCATAATGCTAACATTGTCAGGTACCCTCACGTTCACAGATAAAAATGGTTCCCTTTGAAATTAAATCTGATTACCTTTTATTTAATTCATCACTTAGAATTTAGAAATGGCCTTAAAACGACTCAGTAAATATACAAGTATACTATAGGTAAAGCAGTTGATGGACATAAAAAACAACACGTACAATTAAATCATAAAATGCCTTCTAATAATGGTTGGTACTTATTTATTGATCTAGAGTGTCCATCCACCAATTGGAGGTAAAATCGGGGGTAAAATAGTCCTAGTCGGCGAAGCAAATACTCAACGTGATTAAATACGACAATGTCTCCGCGAGTGATTCCTACACTTGGTCGAGGGACTAAGCCATACGGTCTTGTAATCTTGTCTGTGCATACATGTCTACAAGGAGTTCACGGTCCGCTAAACTCATACGTGTCCTTGAGATACATGTACATACTGCGATTCCCTCAGCATTTCATTTCCGCCCAATTACCGTGTATTTCACAACCGTATAAAAAGCGCTGGAAGACAGACCTTGGTGCTGATCCTTTTTCTTACTGCCTCCTCGGGCTCTCTTTCTCCGACAATGGAATGAAATTTAAAGAAGAAGATTAGAAATACGAATAGTTTAGTGGGGGCAAATAATGGATGTGACAGACGGCTTTGATTGGCGCGCTGGTTCCTCTGTTCGCCGCCAGTGTGAGGTTGGCCGATCCAATTAAGGCATTGTGGGATGGCTTTAATCAGCTCGTGTGTGATGGAGGAACTGACAAGTAGAGGCTGTGATTGGACAGCTGATAACTGGGACCAACACCGCGGTGTAGGAGGAGCAGGACAGCAAATAAAACCCAGCCTTTAATATATCACACACTTTTATCAAGAGTGGTTTGCTGGATGAACACAACTGTCAGTAGTACTCCTCCTGCATTTTGTCGCCAGATGGAATCCTCTCTCCCCCCCCCCCTCCCTCCCCCCCCCCCCCCCCCCACACACACACAGACATCATCCCCAGTCCTCACACCCACCCACAATAATGCCCGCCCATGTATTTAGTACTGGCGCAAACATGTCTTTCACGTCATCGTGAGGTAAGAGTGCTGGCAAAACCTGGTTCTTTCTGATGGATCAAAGGACAACGACCAAATAGCAAGGACGCCTCTCATTGCCTGCCTTTATTAAAAAATGAACTTAATTTCAAGTAAAACGACAGCAAAACGGCAGATCTTTTTGCAACACGGGCACGGCTGAAGAGATAAACACAGGGAAATCCTATATAAATCCTTCCTGGATCGTTGAATGGAATTGTGCCTGCACCATAACCACGATATGCATGAACCTACTCTTAATATATATTAAGATATATATTGTATTAAAAAAAAGAAGATATATATTGTATACACTGATTTCCTCACAAGTGCCCATATACTCTTCTCAGACAACCCTATAACTTTGGGATATCCGTAATCAGTAAGTATTTATCGCGACTGTCATATTGCAAGTCTGGATACATTGGTCTGATATGATTCTATGTAATCTAATCTGCAGGATCATCGAGCCCAAACCAATCCTTATACTTTAACGTTATAAGTAACGTTAATATCGGTAAGGTCTGAATCATGATGAACAATCTTCCTGAAGAGAAAACGATTTTCATATCCTGACTTTACCTCACAGATGCCCCCTTATTTCTTAATTACATAGGGCATGTCAGAATTATTGTTCCCACGTTATGTATGGTGCTGCTCATTATCAAGATAATAGAACCTATATGTGCTAGGTCTTTCCCATAAAGAAGGGATGTCTAATACCAGAGTCATTATTAGGTGGAACCTGCGTCCCTGCAATCAGCTACGGAGATAAACATTCAACTTTATGTGCTTATACTGTATATGTCATCGCCATTAAAAGCGGGACCAAGAATTAAAGGGACACTCGCCATAAAGTCACCGGGTGAATAAGGATTAGGCCTTACTGAAATTATTACAACTAGTCAATTCTAGAGAGATATTACTTAAGAGTACATGGGTTGTTGGTGTATGGAATGGGGGCAGCTTAGTCCTGAGCTACTATCAGACATTCGCAGATTCCCGCTAGAATCCATCAGCTGGAGTGAACGACGGAAGCCGCCGCCAAAATGAAGACGATCCCATCCGCGCCGGCCGGCTACTATTCTTTAGAGCTGACTACCAAAAGATAGGAACCGGAACTGTTGCGAAAGCGTGGCGCGGCGGGTTGTGGGACGGTGTGTGTGGCATAGATAGCATTGTGCCCTCTGGTGGAAGAATTTTAGCCCTTCGCAATGTTGACCAGCAGCGGGCCTTGACTTGCTGCAACATTCCACAAGACTGGAAAACGCAGCCGACGACACAAACGAGTGCTGGCTTCTCAAAGGCGCGAAATGAACTATGATTTTCGCTGAGAGGGTCTCAAGGGCTGTTCAGGCAGCGGCGTCTTTGACGTGAACAAGGTCTCATAAAACGAATGAAACCACAGCCCTTCTAATATGCAGAAGTGAGAGAAGGAGATTGTCTTTCGAGTAGCTATAGAATTGGATTCAGTCTTTTAGATAACAGACAATAATTCTGAACGCGATCGATCCGTACAAAACACAAAATGATTTCAAAGTAGCAATTTAGGAGCTAGACACAGAAATTAAATAGACTTGGCAACCGCACTTCAATAATATTTTGTTTCAAATGGGCTGAAAAGGGGTTCATATTTCACAAACGAAACAACGATTAATTGATTCGATTAATTCGAATTTGCATTCATATCACCTATATGGAATCATGTATCGGTAGCAGTCTATTCGAATAACTCCTGGATTTTAAATCTCCCATTTTAAATCACAACAGACTCGGGTCTGTCCCTGTTGAGGCTAGGCCCATTTCCACAACTAATGTGACATTAAGGATAATGTTAGGGCCGGTCTGACACGTGATTGGGCCATTAATCCTGCCCTCCAACTAATGTGTTTGCCTCTAAGTATCCGTTTTTCCATCGTCTACTGTCTACTCCACGATTTTAAATTTGAACAGACGCTTAGCATTGGAGACTTGTGATTTAAGACCGTGATCACATAAAGATTGCTCTATGGCTGGCCATTTATGGCGCCCAGTTATATATTTCCTCCTGCAGGCCAAATTTTGATGATATAATTTGGGTATTTCTCCATGTGAAACCAAGGGTTTTTCATTCAGGAATCCTTGCAACATAGTGAACCCGAGGAAAGTAACGTTAGTGTGGTATCAATCATTGTATCTCCATTAGCAATCTGGGAATCTGGGACCGTCGCTTTGCCACTGATTCGTCCAAACAAGTGTATCTGTTTAATAAATCCATAGAAAGTGGTATAATTCCAGAATTTTTTAAAGAGGCTACTATAACGCCTCTTTACAAATCTGGTCCGAAAGATTTGGCATCGAACTACAGGCCTATATCTGTAATTGTACTTCCTGCAAAAATATTGGAAAAGTGTATTCACCTACAATTATATAAATACTTTGAAGAGAATCATTTACTGTATGATAAGCAATTTGGTTTTCGTACAGGAATTTCCATAGCTGATGCACACCATAATATGTTTACTGATATTTATAATGCAATCAATAATAATGATTATATTGAAATGGCCTTTTTAGATTTTAAAAAGGCGTTTGATACCGTAAATCATAACATTCTTTTACAAAAACTTGAAAAATATGGTATAAAAAGTTACTCTTTAAGGTGGTTTGAAAATTATTTATCTTTGAGAAAGCAAAAAGTCTTAGTGAATAATGTTTTATCACATGAGAAGGGAGTAAATTGTGGTGTTACCCAAGGAACCTCCCTTGGTCCTTTAATGTTCAGTATATATGTTAATGATATTTATAAATGTGCTATTAAATCCAAAATTCAGTTATTCGCTGATGACACGGTTCTGTACAATGTAAATCATTCATATATTACTCTTGGAGAGGAATTACAATCTGACCTCATGAACATTCATTCGTGGTGTAAAATTAATAAAATTTCTCTAAATATTGAGAAATGCAAATTGATGAAAATTAATTCTGGTAGATCAGATAATGCGAGGAATTTAAATAAATATCAATTTGGAGATCAAGAAATTTGCCATACGGATGAGTATACATACTTAGGACTGAAAATAGATTCCAAACTTAATTTTCAAGCTCATCTAAAAAAGAAAATAAATGTGATACAAAATCAGAGTAGACTACTTTCAAAATCTAGACATATTTTTACTGAGAAATTGTTCTTGAACCTTTATAAAGTAATGGTGATTCCCCACATGGATTTTGGGGACACAATATATGACGGAACT
Organism: Sthenelais limicola; assembly: GCA_942159475.1. Taxonomy (NCBI): domain Eukaryota; kingdom Metazoa; phylum Annelida; class Polychaeta; order Phyllodocida; family Sigalionidae; genus Sthenelais; species Sthenelais limicola. The sequence goes on along the minus strand of OW804094.1, from coordinate 30,294,415 downwards.
AGTAATAAGACTTTGTTAAACAAATTACAAGTGTTACAAAATAATATTATTAGAAGAACAAGATATTTGGATAAAAGAACAAATGTAGTGGAATTATCGAAGGAACTTGGTATTCCTCCCCTTGAAAAAAGGAGAGAGGCTCATATTCTAGAGATAGCTTTTAAAAAATCATTAATAGCGGACAATATTGAATCAAATAAAAGAGAACTAAGGTCGAATAAAGGTAACAAGAAGAAAATGCTTAAGATAATAACTCCTCACACAGAGAGGATAAAAAGATCCTTTTTATATAAGGCATCTTATCTATGGAACTCAGAAAAGAATACATTTTTTGAGGGACACCAAGTAGAAGACTTGGTTAATTTCAGATTGTATCTGAAAAATCAATATATGGGTCAAGATGACTAAAATATGAATACTGATTATATTAAAGTTTCAGTAAATAATCTAACCATATACATTTGTACATTATTGAGAGTTTATAATTTAAAATCTCAATAATAGGTTTATCGTTTCAAGCTTGTAAGTCTTGTATGAATATATCGTTGAAAAGTAGAAATAATCTGCTGTATATTATCATCAGGAGGCGTGGTCTACCTTGTTATATATAAGGAGCTTTTAAGTTGCTAAAAACAGAAATGACTAAAAATGTAAAATTTTAATTTTAATTGTAATGAATGACTGTACATAGTTATTAATAGTTGGTAACAAGTATACCATATTTTAATGATATAGTGTAATTCCAGAAAAAGAACAAACAAGTGGAAAAGACCTAAAATATGCACATTCTGTTAAGAGAATAGTTGTAATAATAGTATCAAAGCTTATGGGCGCTCTAGGAAAATCAATGGGTTCATTGACTGAGACATGACCCTTTTCTATATAACTGCAGATAATGTAACTGTATGATGATTTGGAAATAAAAACACTTATATATATATCTATATGGATTATTTCATATTCACATGGACATGAAGGGGGAAATAAGAACCTATAACAAATTCTGTCTGCGATAACCACAAAAGGTTCAATTCGTATCGGAAAAATACTGTATAGGGATTGTCTTCGCCAAAGGGAAGGTTTAACATGTTTAAAGTAGTAGGATAATTGCTATCAAATCATTGACAAATGTTCAGTTCGCCATTTAAGTCGATCAATAATTGGGGAGTGATTGATTTCCCAGGGTTTAACACCTTCTTAACAATGTCCAGGCAGATGCCTAAGAGGAAGACTAAAATGCTGAACATGCATTTATTCATATATTATCTATCCGAAGGTGCATGAACCATTTGGATGAAAACACGGAGGCATTTTAATTAAAAGAAAAGGCTGAGTCAGGAACTCGACTGTGTACACTTGGTCAGAGACGATAACCAAATAAGCTGGAGTTCCCAGTTTTACCTTAGCTAGGCGCCAGGAGCGTTCTTGCTTTGAACTCCTTGCCTCAGTCCCCTTAGTCCCACTCTCTAGGGCTGCAAATTCCACCCAAAACGACCTGCTGTCTTTCTTGGGAGTGTGTAATTGATCGCTTTGTGCCCCGGGTCGCCCCTCGGGGGAAGAGATCATTACCCTTCATGTTGACATTCACTAAAATCGTCCGAACGTGAAGGAGACGTATGTCTATATCATTATAAGTCTCCTGGTGCGGGCTATACCCTGTATGGTCAAGCTCATATCCTTTATACATTTATATGACGCTCGAAATGAATCTCTTGACTGGGTTGAGACAAATGGAATTCCTAACCCAGGAATACCAGATGGCATTTACCAGGAAATGGATATGTTCTGACGAAGCAGATTGGAAATACATTCCCATGCCAAGCCCAACATCGTATAATATAACAGGCAGAGACCAAAACATCATACCGCCTGACTGTAGCTCGTTCGTACTGCTCTCAGTGTTAGCTAGTGGTCCCATTTTTCAACATCGAACTGAGTGAGGGGCCTGCGCCTCGCCAATATACGACCTGATTTTAAATTGTATTACGACATTCTAAATTGTATTATATGGAGGAGCTATATTTCGTAAAGAAGAATAAGTTGTATGAGGAATAACACAATGACATAATCTGATAATACATAAATTATAATACATATGCAGAATATTCCAGCAACGGTTCTATTTTTAATATAAGAAAATATTTGAGGGGAAAAATGTCATATTTACATGCAGTTGAATATATTCGGTGCAAAATAAGCTAAGATGAAATAAGCTAAACAATAAAAAAAAGACCGAGTTTTTTCTTATATATGCATGACAAATTTCACTAATAGAATTTGACCATATGGAAAATTAAAAAGTCGCGCTCTTTACATAACGTGTTTCACCTTATACACCAACGTATGCGCAAATTCATTTCGACAGCTGAGCATAGGCTGCTCGAGTTCATTGTACGATTGTTCGCGTCAGAAATATATAGCCTACACTCTGAGGAGATGAACCAGCCAAGTAGGGTAGATTTAGATTTTTTAAATACAGAAACAAACAGACTCTGCACTAAACATGAGGTGTTCAGTTGTTTTTCTGTATCCACAGACATTGTAACGTCCCAAGTTGCCCTCCGGTGGTCTTGATTAATTGTCAAGGGAAGGTCAAGGCTGAATTTTTATTCCCAGCGTAACTGTGCAACTACACTGTGGTCAGTTGGCAGGCATTGCACAGAGGGCTTGGCCAACGCTTGACCGCTCATTCTGTCTCCCTGCCTTACCTCACCATCTTCCTCTTCTGCGATTGCGACACCCTCAGACCGATATACCATTTACCCCCGTTTGTTTATTTGTTTGTTTGTTGAAAGCCTTTTTCTGGGCTATTCACAGTGTATTCGCCACAATGCTATTATGGTATACATGGCTCGCAATATATGTACTAACAGCATACATGTCACATATATATTTGGTTGGGTGAAATTGGTGGCTATACCGTATATATAATATACATGTATATATGATAACAGGACGAAAGGTTGTGAATGGAAGAGGAAGTACATAATTATAGATTGGGGTACGAGACCCAGGAGGACTTTCAAAGACTGATAATGCATGCGATTATGCATCCATACATGATTGTGATTCTAATAATTACGCACAATGAAAATTGGGCAGACTATCCACAGCCTATACGACTACATTAACGTCCATGCAAGGCACGTGTACACCCATGTATACATAGATATATTTACATTATATTATATATACACACATTAATACATAATATACAATTATGTATTATATGTATATGTATACCGGTATAACGTAAACACAGGTAAGTGACTTAGATGTAATGGGCTTTACACAACGTAATGGATATTAAAAGTGAATGAAAATAATGTATCAAAAAGAAATAGGTAGAGAATTTTATCGATGGATGGAAAAAAATGTAATGAATTGCAGCTCTATAGCTTTCCTTCACAACCTACTTTGTCACAAAGCGTGCGAGTGAAGTCCTTAGTTTAAGAATAATTGGTTCAACCGTCCTAGTCCACTTGGAAAAGGGTGCGGGAGGATGGCACAAAAATAACTGCCTCACGTCATTGAGAATTAATGAGAATGGGAAATACAGTGCGGTGTTGTTGGGGAGAAAGTGATTTTAGACTGCTTAAAAACACCTTGATGAGAAATAGTAGATTCACGAGAAGAAAGCGGCCCGAGAAAGGCGAAACACTGAAAACAAAGGCCAGCTCAAAGACAAGTGAGCGAAACAAATACTCATCTTGAACGAAATGTGGTGGGTGACCGGTATTTTGAGAAGGCATCGTGGTAGATGGCACGCATGAATACATTCTAATTATATTAGTACCGGTGTGTAGCACAAAACACCGTAGAGACCTGCTGATTTTTGTTTATCGTATACGTTGGAGAGGAAACTAAGCTACGTTAAGCCCGGCTTAACCGTGAAGGTAACATGTCCGTCTAATAAGGTTATCAAGTGAACAGGTCGTGCAAAAAGTTGGGAAAATATACGGTATTCAAATATGGGAAGAAAAGAGTGGGTGTCGAGCTACGACATTTTTATCAAATTTATATTTTCATCGAGATATAAGAATTATCTGTTCCATATGTTTATATACAATATACAGAGTGGATGAGTATTTGGCATGGAACCATAGTTTTAAAGGTCCTAGTCCCCTAAGCCGATTCTCATGCGATTCTCGCATAATTTAGTGGAAAAGAGTCCTCTGTGGCACAACATTGCATGAGAATCGGCTTAGTGGACTAGGCCCTTTATACCAAGGACAATATTTAATAAGTAAACCAAATTAAGGCAAGAGCAACCTTCCTATGAATGTGGAGCTCGTTTTACCTTCGTCTATCAGTCATCTATATAGCCTATACATGTAGGCCTACAATATAAAGGCTGGATATGAACATGAAATAAATAATTTGTTATTATCTAATTTTATCTTTAACTACTATCCTTCATTAGGCACTGTGTTATAATGCAGAATTACATGGCTATGTTAGGCATTGGGAAAGTGATAACAACTTGGACCGAGAATACTCGTCAAGTTACGACAAAGAATGTGTGTGACAATTGATCCGACTACCTCCAATTTCGACTGTGCATCACGAGAAAAAGTACAAACTCGGCGGCGAGACTCCAATAGATTGTTCAACGCAAGTTAGATTGCCACGTGGATGAATTTAGCCAAGACCCACTGACAAGCAGCATAATAAAGAACAAACTAAAACCTGTGAACCCATAGTGTAACGACATAGAAATCTGAGTTACAACTTCGTAGAAATTCCTGAAGATAATTCAGGGGCGCATGATGAATCGATTATGACTTGTTTTGAAATTCTTATGCCTGATACAACGACAATGAATCTGATTAGTCATTGTAAAAATTCAGCAATAAAACTAAGGTGCTCATGTGGCTCGACCACTCATGTCGTAACTCCCATAACTCTTCCCATGAAAATGACCTACAACGCTCCCTTTTTATATAATAAGAAGACACGAGAAGAGCTATCACTCTTTCCCTTTTTCCGTGATCTAATAGCCTCTCATATAAAACACCCAGACTTTTAAAATGACTTACTCAATCCTAAGCGGTGTTAAAAAGACGATTGGCGTGCAATCCCTGGGTGTAACCTGCATTCTCATATACTACTATCGCAGCCTTATTTCACTAGTAGTGTAGGGAAATGGGGGATTTATGAGGGAAATTACCATAGCTCCTGAAGAGTGTCTTTCAATTCATGAATATTATTCCAAAACGATTGACAACCGCGCAATAATGACAACTTTGCCATAGAAGCGATCCTCAATAAAACTGAATCGTATACTCTAATCGCGATTTGATCAATACGGGAAGAATTGCTTGAGGGAAAATATCATCTTTGGATTCGTGCTGACTGGACTGAGTGTGGCAGATGTGTTACGTGTGGCTTGGAGGCAGACGGAAGTGATATTAGGATATTAAAGAAGAAATCTGTTCGTCAAATTGGTCAGGTGATATAATTCACTTGCTATTTTCTCACTAAGCAGTGGGTATCGTTAGGAAGGTGATGGGTAATTAGAGGTTGTGCCAAGAATTCGAAGGCAAATAATTAAATCTAATGCCAATGATGAAGGACGCGTCTGATGAAGTGGTCTGCAATGGTACACATTCTGAAAAGGTGGCGCTCGTTCCCTCGGGACTAGAGAATATCCCTGAAGGTCCTTTGTGTCTAGGCGGTTCGTGTCAGGCAACGCAATGTAATGGTTGGAATCCCAGGTATAATATTCCAATTTCACTCGATGCTAACAGATTTACCTTTCATATTAAAGCAGTGAATTTTATTGAGGCCAAAATAGAAACAAAATAGGCTATAGACAGACCGTTAATAGCACAGGTTGTATGACAATGCACCTAGGGACAATGGCGTGTTTATAGCATGGATATAATTTTCCAGCTTTGTTTTTTGGGGGACTACTAAACCTGAATCTCAATACATCACTGCCAGAACAAAGGGCCCGCTGACAGAGCGGTGCTGGCCTAGCAGCCCCCGGCTTGGATAGCAATATTGCCTCCACTATCGAAGTCGGCCCGCAACGGCCAGGGACCTTGTCTAGCCGTGATGGACAGCCATCAGCCAAGGAATGACTTTGATAAACGAGAAGGTTGTGCAACCTCTCATCAGCCAGCCAAGCCAGGGATAGCTATTCCTGTTTGGAAAGGGAGAGAAAAAGAAACCATTCCAGTTTCCAGCTACTCTTTTTTTTTGATTCGGCAGATTCAGAACCATTGCAAATCACATGTCTAATGAGAATTGGCTCGACGTTGTACACCTTTGCCCCCAGACTTGGCAAAATTGTCAGGCGCCAGACACTTTGATCTGTCAAGTATAGCATTGGTGTTATCAAGTTAAATTTGGAAAAACAAGCATATCTTAGTGGAGGTCACTACAGTCGGAATGCATAGTGATTTTCCTTTATTGCATGGTAGAAAGGACAACAAAATAATTGTCTGAAATACGATCAGCAAAACGCCTTTGATATTTGAGTTGTAGGTATCAGACTACAATGCACATGACTACGGTATCAGAAAAGGTTGAAGGGTTTTTTAACTTCGTAATGTAGAGGCGGAACGTAATTATATATCCGATACATTATGAAATACAAGGACATATCAGTCTCTGTCATACCAGTACCCTAAAACCTCTCTATTACGGAGACCCTTGGGGCTGTGCCCATGTTTCAATACTGCTGATGGGGTGTTGGGATTGAATAGGGGTCACTACGAGAGAAATAATGGTCCGTAATGGCGATGTGTCTGTATTGGAGAGGTATCCGCAATTAGAGGTGTGACTGTACACACATATTTTGAGAAAAATATCGACCAGTAAAGGCTAACGCACACATAGGTGATTTGGCTCCCTATTGCCCCACGATTTGGGTCTTCTTATGAATCATAAGATTTCATTCAAACCATGGTTTATGTTATTTCAAAAACGTGAATCGGGATTTGAAATGAAATCCTAAGATTCATCAGGAGACCCAAATCGTGGGGCAATAGGGAGCCAAATCGGCTATGTGTGCGTCAGCCTTAACAGTAGTTGACCATAGATGCTCGAGCGGTGTGACCAAATTCTGCTCACTTTTATATTGAATTCTTTCCTATAGATATGTAGTTCACTTACTATGTCAAATATTCTCGGGAAGCCTTCAGGGCAGTTCTTAACTGTCAATGTGGGGGCTTCTTAAAATTCAAATAGGACATGCTCGGAATATAAATGAGAGCGTCCCGTGCGGCCTCGACTACGGTCGCAACTTAACCTTACATGCGGATGTATAATGGCAGCTTCAGTAGGTGGCTTGAGGACACACCCATCACGGCGCACCCACATATTAAAGACTGTTCCAGCATGATTCATTGAGCTTTAAAAGCCTAATTACCCCAATGTATCTTCTCCCCCAGAATGGAATTCTCATCTTAGATTTCATCTCTTTTATACCACATCCTCCTCCACATGATTAGGCCTATAATCCATTTTATATCAGATGCTTTGCGGCAAAAAAAAGACGGAAAGATTTCGTGGAGTACGTACGGCATGTGAGTTAGCTAAGAGATATTGTGCATTTAGGGAAGAGTAGAACATGCAAAAAGCTATGCATGGCGTGTGAACTCATGACGGAGTGAAAGCGAACAAGACGTGTTGAGGGGCTGGGCCACTAATCCCCGTCTCGCACATGTTCTATGTTTGAGGCAGTCTAATAACGGTTGGGCCCTGCTTTAAGTGCCCTTGTTCTGCCCCCTGCTTGGACTCAAGGCGCATGACCACATTCCTCAAGGACAACAAGTCATGATTTCAGTCGCTCTGAGATCACAAGACCGAGTGAAAGTAGCATTGGCTGCCAAAGGCCAATGTTACCAGGGCGAAAGTGATACTGTAATTAAATCCTGAAACTTCTCCATCGATGGGAAAAGTAGCGGAGTATGGAATTGTGGCTATAAAAAGCTATATTTCGGTGTTCCACAGAACCTGCTGGAATTACTCAATTTACAGAGGCAAAAATATCTCCGAATGTTTTCAAGGCATCTAAGACCTACTATCGAGACCAATATTAAAATGCGTCTGGAAGCAGGTTTAATTATTTTTCAAATAATACCAAACGGAAAAGGTAATTTCAATTAATTCTAGCTTCCCTTAGCGTCACATCTTGAGAAAGTGTCCCAATACCAGGTCGATAGCAATCTACGTGAATGTCAGGTCGTCCATGCCTTTCATCTGACTCGACCATTTTTCATTTACAAACAAGGACGACCAATCCTCACAATGGAGCAGCAGCGCCACCAGTGGCAATGCGGGCAGGCTCGGGCGCCACCAGAACTCATCTGACGTCTAATGACCTTAGTGGAAAGCAATAAAACGAAATAACAGGCAAGGGGTTGCCCTAAGTCGCAACACAACCAGAAGATGTGACCAACCTATTGCTGTGTCTTTCCTACGCCATTTTACGACCTAACCTTGAGTGATTTATCAGCCCATCGCTTCGACTGGCGCAACTCGCCCATTCTTTCTACCTACTTTTTCTACACGCCCCTCTTCGTTGATGAAAACCGATTCATGTCGGAGGGATTAACGAGGCATAAATATCCTTGCTGTTGATCACAGTTGAACAACTGCCTGACAGATCTCTCTCGTGAGGTTGTGATTACAGCCAAGAAATAGCGAACATTCCTATACGTCCCACTTTATAAGGCTGAATATATATCAGATTATCAAGGGGCCAACAGCCCTACTACCCTAGAAAGTAGATGTAGATGGCCAACCTGTACTCAGACGACGATAATAAGATAGAGGCCGCTGCGGCTTTAGATTTATGAGACCGAAAGTACAATGACTGTCATTTATATCACTTAGTGTGGCCACCACAGAAAACATCCAGACATAAGATTTAGAGAGGTTTTATTGAAAGCATATTAATAAGTCACAATGATCCGAATGACATCAACTAGATGATACAGACATATTTAATTATTACAATGATAAGAATTCAGTGTCACATTGTAAACGTTGGACAATCGGTGCTAAAGTATGATCAACATGATGAAATATAAGAGATTACATAACAAGCTTATCAACAGAACCTATGGCTTTAATTTCGTTAGAAGAATCTGTGCGCCCTTAAATGTGACCTTGGAGAGAGAGCCTTGCACTTTCTTTAACGCCTTCTTCAATCTGCTTGTAATTTGTGGATCTTCCAGTTCCCATAATCTGTTAACAAAAACATGATGATGAGTATGATGATGATGATAACTCAATTAAGCAAATGTATGCGAAACACTGGCTAGCACCTAGCATAATGCAGCAGCCAATCTGATATTTTTCACAGATGGTGCTGCCACCTTTAGAATGAACAGGAATTTCCTGATCGGGTAAATTCGCAGGTAGGTAGGTCTAGGATGTCTTCAAAGTTCAACTAGTAAATCAGTTACAAGCTTGTTATATCCGTCCATAATGGGAAAAAACCTTTAAAGCATGAAACGCTTTTAGACATACTGTAGTAACCCTACTATTTTTTAATTTATCGATTTCCTAATATAGACTATTAACGGGAAATTAATTTTAAATTATAAGGAACCAGAAACAACAAAAGATAGATTGTTGACCAATCTAAAGGTTCAGGACAGTTTCACTCAAGAACAAGCAGTATTTTTATGTGCATTTATATTACAATTCAAATCATGTTTAAGTCGATTAAATGATTCAGGTATTAGTTATATTTGAGATGAAAAATAATTCAAATTTACACGGGCGGTCTACGAATCCCCTTAATTGGTACACCAGTATCAATACGGGATATTATAAGATGTATTTATGTTGTGAACCAAAATAATTAAAAACGAAAAGATGACAAACTTACGTGACAATAATGAAGCATCCTCTGTTACAAGCGGTCCAGGATTGTAGATCATCGTCAGATACTGTGTCCACCAAAATCTTAGAAAATTCAGCTGTAAGTGAGAAACCATTAAGAATTAATTACAAGGAGAAATACAACGGTATGTACACCAACTTCCACTGAACTTTCTTAGATCCGGGAAATTTCACACATCAATCAATCGGTGCCACGAAATTCCGGTTTCTTTTATCTAAATACTTGTTATATGAATCAGTAACATTTTAACCACTCATGATGTACAGTGATTGTATGGTGGTGGTGGTATGTGTGTGTGGGGGGGGGGGGGGGTGCGGGCTAAAGAATAAATAAACAAAAAGCCTTACCTTCCTCGCCGTCCTTCATTTTTTCTTTTTCGTGGAGGATGAGTCGCTTTAAGGCTAAATGGCCGACAGAATGTTCTACAATATGGGAATTGTCAAGGCTTCCAGCCACGAATTCCTCAGCGGCGATCTCAGCAAGAGCTTTGTGACAGCCAGTCTTGTCACCTGATATTTAAAAATAATGTATACAGATCCCTGAATAAATCTGATATCAACGAAACTTCTAATCCATGACAATATCAATTATAATAATTGCGAATAGTAATTCGGACATGCTTCGATTGTATGAAAACATTCATGATAATATACAAAATATATCGTGGATTTTGACTATGTTTCATCATTTTTTTTCAATTTATTATTTTATACAGCAAACCTTCTGTTAAAATGACAGTCGAGTTATAAACAAACATGCACACTGTACAATGAAGTTATATTAATGATTGAAGACATTTACATTGAGATATGGCCTCACGGGTGATAATTCGTTACAGAATAACCATGGTATTCTACCCACTGCTGGTCTAACTAGAACTAACTCTACGAAACAATGCAACCTAAGACTATTCACCTTTTGCATGCTGCAGTATAGATATCAAGAGCAACAACATGGAGTTGTCAACCACGAGTTCCTTCATATTCCCGGCCACATATTTGAGAAGAGGATCGGAAGCAGCCGTCAGCAACTCCTCGCGACGCACAGCGGGATCCTTTTTACTGTGGGAACAAACATCAATCATTTACATTCTCAATGCTAGCCCTAAAGCGGATCTATTTCGAAGGTTGAAGCCATTCTATTCTATATGTATTCTATACCATCTGATTAAAAAAGCGTATATTTGATATACCGGTAGACGATTTACAGAGGTAATTATATATAGCGTGAATATCTATATTCTGACAAGTTTAAATTGTGAGTCCATCGATAACCTTCCAATGTGTTTGAACAACGTTAACCTATTAAAACAAGTAAATGATGCAAACATATTCCTTGCCACCAACCAACAGTTAGAAGGAGATGCTAATAATCACATATTAATAACTTGTATAAGAAAGTACCTTGTTTGATTGCTATCGCCCTGTTTCAATATGTTAAGCATGTCCGGGTGAAAATGTTTTGTGTCCCGAGGACAGAGGAGGTAGAACAACACTTTCCTTCCATACTGATCCTGAGCGATTTCAGCCATGGATTTGAACATTTCCTAAAATTAAAAGAAAAGGTAAGCGAATCAACCAATATTCCCTTGAGTGTAAATCAAGTCGAGTATCTCCAAAATTGACATCTTAGCACGAAAGTCTCAAGTTGCGAAGTGGTTTTATATAAGCTAAAGTAACAGGGAAGAAAGAGGGGCCGTGGCAAAAATACTGAAATATTTCTGGCAGAGGAAAAAACACCTGTAGGAATTGCCCCCTCCCCCCCGAACATTTTTTAAACATGCTCTTTAAATGGTACATTCAGATACGTTTTTAAAAATGAATAAACAATACTTTTAGCGCATGTATTTCAAGGTTATTTAAACTTATTTCACTTAGGTTTAAAATGATGAAATTTGGGGGAAATTCGAAAATTATTTTAAGTTTTAAAAAATACTCATTTCAATAGAAATACTGAAGACTTTCCTCCATGCAATAAGCATACTGCCATAGCCATTATAAAAACATCTGTTAACTTCTTTGGCATCGAGCAATTAAATCCCAACCAAAAGGTATATTACACAAAACTTACTTCTATAATTGCTTTTTGTATTAGTTTGGTGTCGTCGACTGTATCAAATATAGCAAGTAGAGCCAAGTGGCCGTATTCTTCTTTCGATATCTTCTCGATATAAGTCTTCATACTTTTTACTATAACTTTCCTGTCCTAGAAAAATATGAAATCGAAGCCATCGTGAACAAAGACGCGAGGCACATTTGTGTTCCCTTCGCAGCAATGCATTTGTTTACAAACGAAAAAGGACTCTGTAACCCTACTCGGCTCCAGTAGGAACTGTGGCTTATACCCTCAAGCAATATTATAAATCAATATTCAGTAACTGGTGAGGTAAAAATAAGCATCTTTCCAATAAACTCAAGACTCTTTTATTGAGTTATGATCTTGCAATAAAGTTGTCATACCTTGGCTGTACCAGACCAGATACAATGCATAGTGATTCTTGCTCCGTCCCGGGTGTGAAGCATGTGGATCAATTGTTCGCGAACTAGCTCTATCATTTCCTTAAAACATCAAGAAATCACATTGTTAGAGGAGGAGTAATATGATCGTCAGATGGCAAATGACAGAAGCTTGTGACATGTCAAATATACCGGATTTACATTATAATGATTGGTTACACCGGGAAAGGACTACGTCCTATTAAAACTCACAATGTGCTGAGCAGTAGTTTAATACCAGGGTTAAAAAATCAGGCAATCTCAACTTGCCAGGCTTCCTATCACAGTTAATTATGTAACCTACTATAAACTCGCCAGTTAAACAATCATAGTACAGTGTATTATAATGTACACAGCTTAATGACGAAAAATTCCTGCAGAGAAAATGACGAAAATTTCGTCATAACTACTCATATATGCTAGTAATGACGCACATTATGAGTAAAAACAATTTGGCGTGTGAGTACCGACTGAAATGGTGACAATAGGAATAAGAATCTTACCGCTCTGGCCTTCTCGGTGGCAAAACTGAAGTACTCAAGGAATATTTTGTGAACTATGGTGTACTGACAGAGGCTCCTGAAATATGACCGATGTATCATGGTAAAATCGCGTAATCATACACACAATGATATTTTGACCACTGCTTAATAATATAAAGGAAAAAAGTCAAAGAAGATGATCTAATTAAAGAAAACACATGAACTTACTTGTTGATTAGCGAGGCAAGGGACTCTTTCATATTACTTAATACAGTGTCTCTCTTCTCTGGATTGGATGCCATTATTTCCTCGATTGTCCGTGCTTCCTCGTTCTAGAGTAGAACAAAATCGAAAATATATTGAAATTGTTTTTAAATACCACAACAGTAAAAAAATACTATTAAAAGGTTGATGAAGTGAATGGTTGAAATTATGTCAGTATTTAGTGTATTCTTGACTTACTTTGAAGAGAAAACTAATAAAATCAACACCAACTTTATTATGTTCTTCATAATTATCATCTATTAAAAACTTCGGCCACCCCGATATACAGCGAGCCCCCTTCCCATCGACTTACTTTGAAGAGAGCAAAGCTAGGTCCATAAAATTCTTCTACTAGTGCAGATCTCTGTACGGCATTGGCGTAGTCATTGTATGCTAATTCAATTATGTCAGCAGCTTCCTAGAAAGGAGAAGACATAATATAAATCATAATTGATATAAACCAAACAAATATCTAAAAGAAAAATATGTTCACCAGTTTATTTGTAGTACTATTCCACTTCATTAATCAATTGCCTTTGGTCACTTACAAATAATATAGTTTTAAAAATATTTAACATACCTTGTGTTTAATGAGCTTTTTAACATTGCCATGCATGGACTTGAAGACGAATGTTCTTTGGCTCTTCGATCTGGAAAATTGTTTGTCAAACGGATTATAATGACATAGTAACATTGAAGAAATGCACATAAAAATGTATGAAAACCATACCAGACACATTCGATAGTAAATAAGTATGATCTCAGTGATGTGTCTCAGAATAGATCCTTCATTTGGCTGACGTCATAAAAATGGGTAGTGCTTCATAATTAAGGAATTTTCAAGAATATTTCGTTCTCAGTTCGAGGTACATCAAGTTTCGATACATACCCGTATTTAAGAAGCTTCCGAACAAAGAACTTGGCATATTTCGATTTTGCCATTTCAAGGATGTTATCTGAAACCAAGAAAGAATAGTGAGAACATGCTAGCGGTACATGCAGGAAAAGTGAAAATACCATGTTTCATACATATAGATATGCATGACAAAATAAGCTATCAATAGACTTGTAACATGGACTGTGGCTGTTAAATTATGGCAATATCTTATTACATAGCCATGCCATGGGTGGAAAAAATGAAAAGTTGAATTACCTCTCAGTTCTTCGAAAAGCGCATCGCGATGCTCCTGATCTCCAAACTTCATTAGACACTGAATGACCCGGCACGTGTCATGAGCAAATATCATCTAAAAGTAAAAATAACAAATTAAGGACAACTTTTTCAACAGCCCATTTTTCAAATGAGAAGAATCTGACCTTGATGATATGCAGATATTATTAAAGAAATAAAGAACTTACATGGATTTTACTGAGACCGTAATCATAATTGATACTAAAATTTAAATACTTACTTCTTTTGCCTTTCCTTTCACAATTGAATACAGTTCGTCAGTGACTTCCTTCCTTTGATCCGGCTTCAAATCTTGTCTGTGAATTAAAAACGAGCAGCGGGTTAAGAATGGCCAAAAAGTCAGTGAAAACAGTTACTAAGTGTTTCAATGCTACAAATGCGATAAAACATGGAGTGCTGTTGCTAACCTTCGTAGTTTTTCCCATAGTGCCTTCGCTCTCGCCGCACCGTCATAATTAGTTTTCAGTGTTTTGCGTTGTTTTTTCCTTTCCTTAAACGTTAGTTCTTCTATCTTAGCTTTCTTTGGCTCGCCTAGTATGAAATGTATATGGAATCCATGTAAACGAAACCAAGGAATTATATATAGGAAATGTTATTAGTTCATTCAAATCAAAGTGTGTGGAAGTAACCAGAATGATAGTAATTTAGCAATTTCCTCAGACTCAAATCTCAAACTTAAAGGTTGGGCATGACAGAAGCATAAGTATACATCGTTAAAACGAATAAAATTAAGATATCTTAATTCCTGGACATGCATATAATGTAATTGGTCGCTTGACTTGGAGAATTTAAGTACCAACTGTACCAAATACAAGTACCATTGGATGACGATGTGCAAGTGGGAATGGGATCAATGTTTATGGCACAAAATAGGGATACTATTTAAAGCTACATACCTGCTCCTTCTTCGCTACCGTCGACGCTTTTACGCTTTGTAGCCTTTCCTTTTGTGTCCGTTTCTGAATCTCCTTTCTTATTTAAGCTTTTAAGTTTTTTGGACGCCGTTTTTAGAACCTGTTAAAAAGTTGAGTGATACACGTTGAAAAAGAACCATTGAAATCAGGCAAATGGTAATAAATATTACTATTTAAACAAAATCGCAATATAGTTTTCATGCAAAATCCTAAGGATGATCTTGAGATGGTCAGTTGCCTTGGATAAAAACTATGACTAAGAAAACTACTCACATTCAGAGGCTTCTTTTTTCCTTTCTCAAATTTCTTTCCATTTTCTGCGTTGCCACCATCAGCCAAACCCTCTTCTGCACCATCAGGTGCACCACGCGCCTTCGACACAGCTTTTTCCCAATTTTCATTTTTAGCTACTTTCTTCTTCTTCTTACTCGAACCCAAAGAAGAGACATCAGTAAGAATATCCTCGACTGATGAAACGTCAGATTTCCTTTTCTTTTTTCCCGAGGTAGCGGCCATGCTTCGAGACGAAGGTAGTGACGATTGAAGGACTATAAATGTCAGAATAAATATACAGGATTTAGGATAGGTCGAACCAAACATCCAATATAAAGTAGATTGGAATTGTCGAGCCTGGTACTTGTTTTTCAATTATCATAGTGGAACGCGAAAGACGAATGGCCAATGCCCTGGTGCTCTTAGCACTAATGCTATTGTGATGCTACGAAGTTCTTGGCATTTTTTGGTGCACTATCGCATGCCAGTTTACAAAAAATGTTCACACTACTAGAAAATCAGAGAAGTTTTGTAGTTTGAACATTTACACTTTACCTGTTGAGGTGGGCTGAGGCCCCCCTCCGCCAAAATGTGGAGAACCCTCCCCTAACGAAACAATACTTAGTAATGTGGTTGTGTCTCTACATTCCAAAGCTAATGACAGCAATTATGTTAAGATCGGATTATTATTTCAAAAGTTATGTTATTTTACTTAATCGCTATTATAGGCCCCCACAACCTGGTGGCATGATCGTTGTCCACTCGGACCAAAATTGTTGCTTAGACCCTAAGCTTTCATTGGATACCAAAAACTTAAACTGAAATTTCAGAAAATCAAATTTTGCATAAGCCAGGAACCCTACTATAATAATTTACTACACTGCCGTCTGCACCCTGCGTCTGACTGCTTCACTCCGGTTGCACTATAAGCCCCATTTTACACGAAATAAACACTTTGTGTTTTCTTATCGTGTTGGCGGGTTGTGTGTGTGTGGGGGGGGGGGGGGGGGGGAAGGGGAGGGGGAATTGTTTCTTTCATGCTTTCATTTTACACTTGGGTTGTGTATTCTATTACTACACTTATTACTCTACGCTGTTGTTACTTACATATTCGGTACTCTTAGTCTTTACTTTACAATATCAAACTGGGAGTCTAGAAGAAATTATAGGGGGAAATATTTTCATTTTATTACTATTAATTGGACAGACTGTTCGCGAAGTTCCATAACATTGGTAGTATAGTCTGTCGACTCAATATACACTGTCTTGTTAATAGAATACACATTCATGTTTTGAATAGTCTACAGAAAAAAAGGTAAACCCCGTCAACGCAATGATACTCTTCTTATTGTGTTACCTCTACATCTAGTAACAAATAGTAAAAACAACAATAATAATTATACCATACATCGACGAGGGCCCACTAACTACAAGTGTAGATAGGCTAATGAGTAGGTTAGAGACCCCCGCACACACACACTCACTCACCCTGTCAAACTAGAAGAGGTAGGTAGCCATAGAATACACAACCCAAGACAAGTGTAAATTTGAAAACATGAAAAAAAATCCCCCCCCCCCCCCCCCCCCCCCGAAAAAAAAGATAGAATACACAAAGTATAAAATGCGGGGTTTTCGTGTAAAATGCGGCTTACACTATAGGTAATTGCACTAAATAAGGCCCATGAGGTGTACACTTATAGAAATATAAAATTCTACCAGTTTATCCGGAATGTGTTAGTTATAATTTGGTATGCTTATAATCTTAGAGCCAAACTTAAAATTTAATTTGTTTTTCAGAAAATTGAAATCACTGTTGTAACCATGGCAACCAACTAAGCATAACTATTCATCATTATTTGTTTATGCCATCACTGACCATATTTTGGGCTATATTACTCATTTAACTAGTATTCAAATTGCATTTACATTAGTTTAATTTCTCCCTAGAGGCAATTATTTGAGAATTCAATATCTACAATACGTCATGTCATCAATCAAATTTGGACACCAGCCTTAGAAAATAGTTTGGGTGGTCTATCATTGTGATTACACACAAGATGTTTGCTCATCCTCGATGTCTCCCAAAACCATGCCGAAAATTGTCCTTTTTTACCATTTCGACTCTCGACTCATACCCTTTTTATTCCTTGTGAAAATATTGGAATCACACATGTGATATATCAACAGATGTGGAAATTTGTTTACCACAACTTGCTGAGATAAAAAATAGTTTTCATCAATTTTTCATGAAATGGGAGACATTTGATTGCCGCAAGGTCCTTATTTTTTTTACAATTTCAAAATTTGTCAGAAACGGCTGCCATGGCAACTTGACAATCGAACATAATTTCTAAGAAGTGACAGTTGTGCCAAACTGTTCCCCACATTGTAAGCTTTGATAATATGTATACTTTTTCAGAACTCGTATAAAAAACTAAAAAAATATCAGGGTTCAATTGAAGGGATGTCTGGAAACATAATGTTTATGGGCCTTATTTAGTGGCTCTGGCAATGACTGTGTAGACTAGTGTAGACGAGTTTCCGTCCCCGTATCCTCCCGCACCCCCGGAGCTTGGGGTAGCACTATAAGCCGCATTTTACACGGAAAACCCGCATTTTACACTTTTTTTTGTGTATTCTATCTTAATTCTAATCTTCTAATTGATTCTAATCTTAATGTTTAGAAAAAAAGTCAGAAACGATTTCTTTATTTACCTAGTTTGTACAACGATCCGCCATATTGAGTGACAACTCCCGAAGCGTATGACGTACGAACGGGCGTGACGTCACGCGCAGCACAACGTCGCGGTTCATTTTTCACACAAGTGAATATGTGTATTCATGCTGAGTCAGTCAATACACACTAGTGAATATGTGTCAGGGTTTCCCAAATCGCCGTTTTTGCTGCCCGGGACAACCTAAACGTCAGTCCGGGCAACTAAGAAAACACATGAGGTTGCCCGTTGGGCGACCAGCTTTCACCCATTGTTTTCTCAGTGGAGCAATAACCTTGTATCATGTTTATGCTATAATTAGAGTTTCACGCAGACAACTACAAAGAAACATGCAGGTTTTGTTTGGTTTGGCGTTTATGAAATCCCTAATCATATCAAGTTATGTTTGTGCCTGCAATGTCTACCAATCACCAGTCCTTCTTTTATGTAATATTAACAAAGTACCTGTCCTCCTCTCCCCACACTCCCCCTCTCCCTCTTTTCCCTCCCACTCTTCTCTGACTTTAATAGCTGTTTTTCTCTCCCAACCCCATCTCCGATTCCCCCGCCCCTCTCCCTCCCATCTTCCTCTTCGTACTGTAACCTAGGGTGCTAGGGACGAATAATTTGTCTAGGTCCCCCTGGACGTAGGTTGTGGGAAATGATGTAGTATATCACAGGGTATATGTTCGATTTTTCTATGCAGTTTTGTCATTCATCTGGGGGCCCTTAAAGCATGATGTCATTAAACATGAAAATAGACAATATCTAATAAGATTTTGAAATGTAAGATTTTGACAACTGTTAAAAAAATCAAGTTTCCTCACCCAATGTATCAGATTTTGAATTGTATAAAGTTTAAATAAAATAATATAAGCTGTTTCAAAAAACATCATGTTTCCTTGGTTTAAACTATCTTTTAACGAAAACATTCCGGGCAACCATGTTTAATGGCTGGGCAACCAGCTTTTAGGTTCTGGTTGCCCGCCAGGCAACCACATTTCTGAGCGATTTGGGATACCCTGTGTGTATTCATGCTGAGTCAGTCAATACACACTAGTGAATATATACATGTGTATTCATGTTGGCTCTGTCAATACACACAAGTGAATATGTGTATGCATGCTGAGTCAGTCAATACACACTAGTGAATAGTCATGTGTATTCATGGGTCAGTCAATACACACTAGTGAATAGTCATGTGTATTCATGGGTCAATCAATACACACTAGTGAATAGTCATGTGTATTCATGGGTCAGTCAATACACATTTTGTCTCAATACATATCAAAATTTGGGTCTAAAAAATGAAATTTTGATGAATGGATGTAGGCCTATATGATACTGTAGTACATGTGATTGATATTGCTAAAATGAAAACATAATACACCACCCAAGTGTAAAATGGGGGGGGGGGGGGGGGGAATCCCCCCCGACACTCCCTCCACCCCACCCCACCCTGATTGAATAAATCTAAGGAAAGCATTAACCCCAAGTGTAAAATGAAAACAGAATACGTACATACCCCCCCCCCCCCATGTGTAGAATGAAAAAAGATTTCCCCGCCCCCCCCCCCCACCAATACACAGCCCCCCCCCCAACACTCCCTCTGCCACCCCCGACCCCCACCCCAAATTGATAGAATACACAAAAAAGTGTAAAATGCGGGTTTTTCGTGTAAAATGCGGCTTATAGTGCAACCGAGCCCGAGGCTTAGTTAAATGAATGGCAGCTGAGTAAACATCTCTCCTGGCCCGAAACTGGTAAGATATGGATCTCTTCGTAGCTATTCGTTTAATTGGTGATGAACGATTAAAATATTTACAACAAACATGTCTAAAGTCCTCACCAATTTCACGGTTCCAACGACAAATTGGATTTCATGAGACTCGCGAGCAACGTGACTAGCTGGGCGATAAACGGTTGATTCCCGATTTCTGGAATCTATAATGTAGTCAGCGCACCAGTGAGATAGTATCTTCTGCTTAAATAATTTGTGATTGTTTAAACGTGTTGTTAATATTGATGTCATACTGACGCCAAACTGAAAATGCTTACCGATTTAAAATTAAATCCAAGTCCAGTTTACTAACATAAGTCTACCTCGTGGATGTCCCCTACGTTACTGCTGAACTGCCTTCTGAAAATGAGTAACAACATGTAAGTAAATTACGAAACGTCATTCAAATGAAAACATTAATTGATATCAGTAACACATGTCATTGAAAAGTAACTTAATTTTATGCTCTAAGAAATATTGTTAAAAAGATCAAATAGCACTTTGAGATATATTTACTCCGTTTCAGTTTAATTCAGGTCTTCGCACGCTGTTTGAGTTGGCACGCGCGTGATCAGCACTGAGTTGACATATGGTAATAGGACTGCAAGAACAACTTCCCTTCTTCATTTGAGGATTACCACTTGTACGTATTGCTATATGACTGTTTTTATCTCTCTACCAGCACCTTACCCTTTGAGTTGGCGAAGGATAATTTTTCAGTAATCTCATCTTCTAAATGAAACTGTTTCAGTCACAGTTATCTGGTATTTACATTCATGATGCCTTGAACATGAATGATGAAAGCTATGGCTATGGAGCTATGGATAGCTATGGCTATGGAGAAAAGCTGTGCAGTGTGACTGGTTGTAGCTGTCATGTCAATCAGTGTCATGTATCTTCATGTGCTGATGAAATAGCATCACATTGAGTGAAATATGTCTGGCAGTTTTGACAAATAAGGAACAGGGTAGGCCTATAGTATTCGTCTGAAGTTTCTAAGACTTAGATACTCTTCCATGTCAATGGTAAAATCTGTGAATATTAATTTAATTAATTATTATTTTTAAATACCGTATATATTATGTCATAATATGTTAGGAAATCACAATTTATGATTTCCTAGCATAGGACAATTATCCTTGTCTGAAAATCCGGCCAGAGACTGCAGTTTAAGTACTGTCTATATATGATAATATATAGTGTTATGTAGTCGTAGCATACAAATCCACCGCAGGTGGAGTTGTACAGTATTCTATAGTAGAGTGCCATAGACGGCCCTTAACAGCCCATAACTTCCACAAACTACAATCAATCCCTCAAATTTACCTCCTACCTTTCAGCAATGATAAAACGTACTTCATATTGTCATTGTGCGTTGCTCATACTGTAATATTAAATAAACTATAGACTAAACTGCTAGCGAAGCGATGGAATCGCCGCCATGAATATTTGAAGGAATGGCGCTACTTTGCTAAAGGCAGAAACTGACAAAAC
The DNA here is from genome assembly GCA_942159475.1 of Sthenelais limicola. NCBI lineage: Eukaryota > Metazoa > Annelida > Polychaeta > Phyllodocida > Sigalionidae > Sthenelais > Sthenelais limicola. The sequence continues at coordinate 30,272,942 of OW804094.1, read as the reverse complement.
TCACAAAGGCCGGCAGAATGAAGCCACGCCTATCTAAGCTGGCTCAGCCAATCCGCTTAACAGACAGCGAAAATGGTAAAACATATGTGCAGTGTTGTAGCTGGTTATTGGTCACTATGTATGATAGGTTTCTGCCTCTTGCGGTCCCGTGACTCCAGTGCAAGATGGCGAAGTACGGCATGGAGTTTTGGTCACCGATTCAGAAATGTATCAGACCAAAACAACACTTAAACTTCGACGGCGGATTACGAAATTGCGGCGAAATATTGCTAGAGACAACATGTTAAAGGTGAACAACTTTGCCTGTACCCATTGATTTTTGCCTTCCCACATCATCCACGCCCTCGTTATACGTATGAAATTGTATCTAACCCTGTCTGGAATAACAGGGGGAGAAATTCTAACTAGTGTTATGGAAATCTTGCTAACGTATTTCTGATTTCTGTTTGTAATTTCAGATTATTTCTACATAACTGATAACATATTTGCACGCGATGCCTACCACCGACAGTGAATTAAATGAACGTATCGACGAGTTCATTCGTGACCTGAAGTCTGAGTAAGTTTATGGGTGCATTTCCTTTTCTTATAAGTCGGCTTAATGTTATCACCCCATCTTATACAATTCATCTATATAACTGACATACAAAAATGACATATCATAATATTTGAGCTAACATCACTGAATGAAATAACATACCGTATGTGTTCAGGGTTCCCATGGGTCATTAAAAGTCATTAAAAATTAAAATATTTGTTAAGGCCCTTAAAAGTCATTTTTGGATTTTACTCTTTTTTGTATTAATAAAATTAATTCAAAATGGTAGTGACCTGATAATTTCCCCATTGCCTTCGAAATTCACAAACATAAATAATTTTTGCTCCAAATAATAGCCTAATATATTTCTCTATGTGCGGTGGCACTTGCAGCCCACCTCAACCTGGGGCCCATTGCATGAGGTATCGGTAACTTGAACCTAATTATATCGTATTATTAACATATCCTTATTGTATCCTTAATTATGAACGTATCCTTATCGCTAATTGCCCCATTGGATTTAGTAGTAAAATAAGGACAAGGATATAATGCGCCCTGGAGCACCCCGTATCCTTATGTTAACGCTTTCTCATGCAACACCCGCAAAATAAGGATAAGTTGTGCAACAGGCCCCTGCCACACAATCGTCAAAACCTTTTCTGTCAATTTGGTCATTTTGTATTCTCCATGTCGCAAATTTATAGTCATATTTACTATGGTACCATGAAAATCATAATCCTGCTGCTGTATTGACATAATTGTATATCAAAATTCCTTCTTAAAAAGGCCTTTTTTTGAGCTCCAAAAAGTCATTAAATTTCAGTCTCCCTAGGCCTAGTCGAGTAGTACTGCCGACCATGCCTCTAGTCAGGAAAACCATGCATCCCAGAACCCCATTTAACTCGCTTTTCTCGCTTTTCTCGCTTAATTCGACCTTACTGTCATTGGCCTCTCTAATTCTTTCACCAATCGAAAGGGAATGATATCAATAACTAAATGTGTGAGTTTAAAAGAAAACCGAGTCCTAGACGTAAAGATATTATTGAAATTATAAAAGAAAATGACCCGAAAATGTAGAAACATGAATTTAAACACTGGGCATACCCATAGATGCATCACACTCTCTTCATGATGATTGAGGAGAACGGGGAAAATAAATTATCTGAGGAGTTCCCTGTGTTAGCCACAGGCGATTTAATGATTCAAAACATCATAAAGTATAATCTTGCATCTGCAATCTATTTATATAATGTGCAGGAATGTCTAGCTCTGCACGCTTCTCTGGACTGTGAGAACCCTGGCGTTACTTCATGTTTATTTAGTAAATTTCTACCATGTCTGTGAATGTCTGTTCTCTCATGAAACAATCTTACTGTATGTGCGTATTGCAGGAATGTGCAAGGGTCATATGATGTTGCCTACCAAACGGTGGGTCTGCTCCGCCGTGTGGTCTCACAAACTCGGTGGGCAAATGCTGGGTAGGTTATCTTTTGTCACATGTTAGGTAATATTTCCGGGTAAAATTCCTCAAAATAGTCCTTTGTTTGGATGTATACTATTTGCATTGCCCTTTGCAATCATTCAATTTATTTTCAAGCCATTCTCTCAATATGATATGGTGCATTATGTTTAAATGTTTGGAATATATTCTCCCTGCGATAGGCTGCTATATTACTTATATTCCTGATTATGAATGTAGATATGGTACTTCAAACATAGAAAAGAAACTTCATGTACTTCGCTGTGTATAAGAATACATTGGAGGACAAATATTGTTTCGTTTTTATCTCGTCTTTGATTTGTACACGAAACAGCAGAAACTAAGTCAATATAGTTTTGGGGTACATGCTAACAATTGGTTCAGCTTTGCTGCTGTGGTAAGCGCACTGCTAAAAACTTTCACTTGAGACGATGTTCCATAAAACATTTCTAGTGAGTTGATGGAGACCATCGGAAGAGAGGGCAAAATTCTCATGGAAGCCCGGCCATCTGAAACAGCTGTTGGAAACATGGTTCGTAGAGGTAGGCGTTGATTTAACTTGTCTCTCTTCTTGTGTTTTTTTCTGCCTCTTACGTTCTCAGTTTTTTCCAATGAAGCTTTTTTTATTAAGGTAATATAATCCACTGACCAGAATAACCCCAATTAATGACATATGATTTCATTATATGCTACTATATGAGTACATTTTCATAAAGTTTTATGGGTTTTTTTCAGTTTTGAAAATCATCAGGGAAGAGTATGCTGAGTAAGTTGGGTTCAATTTATTTCGGAAAATAGTTTATCAAAGAAGAGCCTGTTACGTTAACACCATCGAATTTGTACTAAAAGGCTGTCAGCCATTTCGTAGAAAGTAGTGTAACGATTTTTTTTAATGTCTACTAATCCCATATGCGCATAAAATTGTAATCCTTGTTTCTATTTTAGGGACAGAGGACGAACCGTGGAAGTTGATCAGCAAGACCTTACCCGAATGTTAATGGCCGAAGGAAATACCACAGATTTTAGTGTACCAAGCCATAACTTGAAGGCAAGTATTTATGACTTATATGGTTTGATTACCTATCTACCCAGATGTACACGGTTCATATTGGAACTCGGGAAGGTTATCCAAGAAATAAAGTAAACGAATCGAAAAACAACTTTAATACTTAGTTATCTCTCAAACCAGTTCCCTACCCACTACGAAGCATCAAGCAGTTTGCATTAATCAATAGAAGTTCTTTCTCAATAGAAGTAGATTATATTCCGAAAATCACCAATTAATATATTTAATTCTATCCTTCATTGTTTTTGCATTTAATTTCTGTCATATTAGGAAAGAATTTTACTCTTTCGTTGATTCGGTATAGACTTCAAAGCGTTGCGTCTTTAAACAACTACATTCTCAAATCAAATTCGCGTTGTGACTTTACGGAAAATTTACGGATTTGACTGCGCCGTATTTATTTAATATCTTTCTAATATTGCTTTCATTTCAGAGCATTATTATTGAGGCGATCAACGAGTTGATCTTTGAACTTGAAAATAGGTAGGTTTGAATTCCTCTTTCTAGTATCATTTACGGATAGCCACTTTTGCGAAATTGTCTCTTTCTTAATCTAATTTTGTCTAACACTTATATTTATATACCCGTACCGAAAGTAATGCTTCTCGTGTGTGACTGAATTTGTTTCTGGTGTAGTATATAGCTAAGACTCACCTATGGTCATATTTCCACAGCGCGGATAATATTGCAGCTCAGGCGCTAGAACACATCCATTCAAACGAAGTCATCATGACTGCTGGAAAATCTAGAACTATTGAAGCATTCCTGAAGGTGAGATATAATTTTCTGTATTATCAGAATATATAATACTATGTTCATTTTATTTATTACCGTATCAACTATATTTTACTTACTGCTATGCTTTGAGAAGAATTCGATTTCTACCCGTCCTTCACTGTTTAAACAATCTGTCCCCATGTCTTAGGGATTTAAATACTATTTTTCAGTTTTTCTACCTTAACATAGGCTGTAATTGAAATTGTATATATTTCGTTCTAACATGTTATTTAAACTGTTAAATCCTTTTGCAGAAAGCAGCCAGAAAGAGAAAATTCCAAGTAATTGTCGTAGAATGTGCCCCATTTTTTCAGGTAAGCCATAAAGTAATAGTCCATGACTTTGGTACAAATTATTGTATTATTATCATCGAATAAAAGGAAGTGATTCTTTTTCAAAATATGATTGCCCGCCTCTATAACGGTCAAGGCTTGACTAATTCGTGAAAATACTATCACAGTATGGTCTCACATGATGATACTAAAAAAGACTTTTCTTCCCACATTCATAGGGCCATAAACTAGCATCTAGTCTGGCGAAAGCGGGAGTGGACACGACTGTAATCACAGATTCTGCTGTTTTTGCCATGATGGCCAGAGTAAATAAAGTAATCGTTGGTACCCATACAGTAATGGCCAATGGCGGGTAAGTTGCCACGCTATAGTTCTAATTAGGGTTCTTTTGGAATAAAGGGGGGGAAAGACCAGATCCTTTGGTCATTAAGCTCGCCTCCCTGATTTGCCCCACCGCCTCTGTCGGTAGACCGGAACGGAGGGGAGAGGAGAGCTAAGACAGGAGCAAAATCGGGTCCTCAACGCGAACTGAGGCCTGTTGTTTTTATCAGGAGGTGACAGATTAACAGTGACTAATAGCTTTCCTTCTTCCACACATCGGCATCAAAGAAATATTGCCGTCGTAAGATTATCCTGATTAGAACTATATACAACCTGGTCTTTACCTTCACGCGAACATGTCCCTTGGGGCTATAATTCAACCATGGTGGTATATTGCCTACCAATGGTGTCTAGGACAAGCACTGCATTCGTTATTCCAAAAGTGATAAAATCTTTTTTGAAATCATCATGAATTGCAAGCAGGAATTTGAATTCGAATGTTTCTTATTGCAGTTTGAAAGCCATAAATGGAAGTCATTCTATAGCATTGGCCGCCAAGCATCACTCGGTTCCAGTAAGTAAAAAAATAAATCTATTCCTGTTGCTGAAATCTCATTGATGTCTGTCTCGCAATCAAACAAGTACTGACTTTTCTCTTCCAAAAGGTTTGATCTTCACGGTTCAAAATTACTTATTTGTTCTCTCTTTAAAATTTCAGTTTGTTGTCTGTGCGCCTATGTTTAAGCTGTCACCTCAATACCTGACTACACACGACCAGGTAAGTCATTCCTCAATTTACGGTTGCAAGGGACGTTTATTAATACATTCTAAGTCGATGAAACACCAAAACTATAACCTAAGCGATTTTTTTAGAGGTGATATTTATTCAGATGTTTGATATAAATGTTGAGTTGTGATTCCAACGTTTCGGATTCGTGGCGATCCTTCATCAGGGAATGATTGACTTAGTTTTTCTCGGGGGGTATATTAAAAATGTGCAGGATGGTTACCATGGTATATTAATATAGTTCATGTTGGAAACCAGCCTCCCCCTCAAATTCCCCATTCTTGTTTGCCATTTGAATACTAACATTCCATGGTATGCAAATAAAATTAGTAAAAAGGTGATTGGTTTTTTTAAAAAATCATTTTTATTCAGGTTATGAGCTATGTACATCATTTTAATAAGTTCAGTTTTACCAACCAACTCCCCAGTACGGTTTAAATCAATTAATATAGTTCGGGTATAGTAAGTGCAACACATCACTTCATCAGACGTTCACAATAAATACAATACCTGAGCAGTCAGTATTCTTAGATTTCACTCTCCACGTAAACTGTTAACACATTTCTACGGGTCTGAATTTGACATTCAAGTTGTTCCACTCTGAACAGACATTATAATATAGATTTTTTTTAATTTGGTACTTCTTGGAATATTTATTTTAAAGACTGGAACATCTGTTCGCCAAGTGTCTGTATTATGCCGACAGGCTTCATGTTATTAAATGTCTTTTGTGCCTGAGCATTGCAGTTTTTGTTCGACCGTAAAAAATTACTATGTTGTTTCTGTCGACTTCTAAAATGGTTTCTTTATTTCTTTTTCCAGGATGCATTTAACAAAATCGTCAGTCCACAAGAGGTATTACAATACTCAGAGGGTGAAATCCTAGACAAGGTACAAGTTCACAATCCCGTATTTGATTACGTTCCCCCGGACCTCGTGACGCTCTTTGTCTCTAACATGTAAGTACAAAGCATTGGTTCTAAATTACACCCCTAGGGGGAGGGACCCCCTCCATCTCAGATTGGCTCCCTTTCGTACGTCATATACGAATATATTAGACGGTTGCACACTGCTGAGTTTAGAAGCCTGATTGAAATTAAATCAGGAACTCCCTATTTCTTCCATCAAAGAAAAGCCCAAGAAAACAAGAAAAGGGCAAGAGATTTTACATATCTGTCACACGTAAAAATACGTAACAGTTATGTATCAATTAAAGTCAACACGGCCCGGCAACCAGGTAATGCAGAAACTTCATGAACGTTAATTCGGCAAATTAGGGAGAAAAAGGAGATCACTGGACCGTCGATACTTTATAAAACTAAAATAATGAATAAATGAAGATAACATTTGTAATTATTTACAACACATTAATAGTAACCGATTTTCAGTAAATAACCATTTCGAAATTGGAATCTTATCAAAAGTGCATTAAAGTAGTACCGATTTTACGGTCAAGGAAACTGTTGCGTTGTAGTTTGATCAAGATATAAGCATATGAATGATTGAAAAAGTCATTTTATCGAAGGCGAATACACAAAAGCAATCAATATGCAGCAATCCAGACACTGTTTGATCGCCTATTCATAGAGTCCCACATGGAGATGAAATAGGCAAAGTTACTCTTTAAAACTGATCCAATACATGACCTATCCGTAAAGCAGTCGTCGTTTTATCATCCCTGGTTTTAAAATATTACAACGCACCTTATCGACTTCTGGAGTTCAATGATTTTAGCCAGATTTATAAATATTTTCTCATAACGACTAAATGAGCTTGCTCAAACTCACCGCATTGTTTTGGCTGAGACGGACCATAATTTAAAAATTTTAGATTTTGAATGACCCGCGTGTCATAACCACCATCTAGGGGATGAGGATGGTTGGTTCTGGGACATACTCCCCGGCACCTCTTATTTTTTAAAGTAAAACTGATCGAGAGGTTAGAGCAGTCTGAGTCGGATAAAAAAATAACTCACATGTTACTGATGCACTTCGAAAATTACTGACTTATATTAAGGTCCTTACACACAAGTATGATTGTTATGTCAGAAAATGAACAGGTGAAAGAAAATATGAAAATAACAAAAAAACTATAAAATATAAGGTACTTAACGAATCGTGTCTTAGAATTGTAAGAGCCTCGACGGCAGGATATTGTGAATAAAAACCTTTAAAACAAAAAAAAGGTCCTTACACACCCAAAATCAAAGATAAATTTTCGCGCACTAAGTACTTTGACACCTTTTCGCTCATATTTAAATTCGCGCAGCAAGGAAGTCTCACACTTTGTTTATGCAATAATCATACCTTTCGCGCAGGATCTATTTTCGCGCACAAAGGTGGGTGCGCGAAAATAAATACTGCGCGACATTAATACGTTTACAGTAATCAATGTACTCTTTTGTCTATTGCAGTGGTGGCAATGCCCCGTCCTACGTTTACCGACTACTCAGTGAAGTGTACCACCCAGATGACCATGAATTGTGACGAGAAAGCTAGATGGAGCTTTAATTTTATGTTGATCTTGTACTTCAAACATACTCAATGTCCTATGGCGGGGATGCTGCGCCATAAATTAAGTGCTTCGATAGCTTGGAACTTTTCCTGGGGTGTATTGTTGGACTTTCTATTGTCTAAAATTCCTCCCACAGTCTGTAGGTGTTTACTGCAGATGTATATTCTCATGTACACGAGTACCGAAGTTACATGTATTCAGACGGGGTATCATTCAATTTTAGGGTGCTTAAATGCTTCGGAATTGTTCCATATATTTCCCTTTCCCGCAGCCGTTTCGAATGATAATAAATGAACTGCATTGTTATCTTGTAAGTTATAAATTGAGCCTATAATTTTCCTGCAGTCTCTCATTGTTTTGTATCCATACTATCACTTTGAAGTTGGTGTAAACTATCATGTAAATAAAAAATATCATAGTAATTCTGTTTACAAGTATTTATTCCGCATATTTCAGGTACTCTGCATTAAGTATAAGTAATCTTATTGTTGCATCAAAAACATTGTTTAGAATGTCTTTTAGTTCTGACATAGTGCGTTCACTAAATCTCTCTACGGGGTTCTGCACGTATATTTAAAACATGGTTACATAGCCACTCAGTAATTTTGAACTAGAAAGTATTGCACAATAGTGGGTGACATCGTTTAAACAAAGCTAAAGGACAAGTTAAGCACATAAGTAACTTGAAGTTTGAAGATGGAACAGCGGAAAATCATGTACACAATAACGCCATTAGTCTCACATATAGATAACAAAGAGTGCTATACAACACAAATAAATAGCTGCCTAGAGCATTACAGGGAAGTCCTATGTACAATTCTACAGCATAAAAAGGCTTATTTTCATGAAAAGATCATAAAAAAAGCTAGAGGGTAAAAACTAAAGGAATGGTAAGAGACGAATAATATATGCACATATACAAGACAATAACACTGACTACTGAATGTTATCCATGGGAAACATCTAACAACTTCGACTTGTTGTTTTGTATAACAAAAATAACTGAGTAGAAAAACTCACATGCACAAAATAAAGACAGGTGTGCAGAGATTGTCCTTAAGTATAGCCCAATAGGTTAAAAGAGCATCCCAAGCAGTTGTTACAAGGGTGTACTGCAACTTACAGCACAACGACAGATTGTATTCATGTTAAACTCAAATTACATCAAGTGATCATTATTTATATACACAACAAATACGTTAAAAATGCGGTATATACAACGGCATGTTTAAATCTTTATAAAATAGTGTCATTCGCTGGAAATACACAGCATATTTCCGAATAATTTATCCTAGTTAAAATGTAGAATTATCAAACATTACTACGAGCACCATATAATTTTCTGACTCATACCTTTTAGAATTTGTTAAATATTAAAAGCTCAGGCATTCACTTTACACGATAAAGACAAAATATATACATGTATATCGGTATCAGTACTAGCGATTACCCTGAGCCAGCTGGACCAATGCCAGTGCCCCAAGTATCCGATCTTGCTCGTCCTTTTTCGGCTCATCCTCATCGATTTGTTCAAGTTGTTGAACTCCACAGTTATCTGCGAACATCAGATCTCTGGGCTGCAGTAATCTCTTGGCGGAATGTCCATGTAAGTCAGAGCGCTTCACAGGGGACTTGTGTTGGTTTTCAATATCTTGCTGGAGCGATCTCTTGGAGGATTTACTGGGTCTGGCGGGCGATGGCCTCTCCTGCCGCCTCAGTTGATACCTAGAACAAACATACATTCAGTGAGCATATATTCACAATATGGTTAGACATACTATTGGAGATGCTTATCTAATATACATTTTAATGCCTGCGATGAACGATGGACGATTAAGTCTACCACTAACTAACAATACCACAACAAAGGCCAGATCATAGGAATTAAGTAATTTGATAGATATGCTATACATTCACCACTAAGACGAATACAAGCAACCATTTTCCCTATTTGGTGAGAACTCTTACCTCTGGAACCATAACTCGATTGCCTGACTTTGCTTTGAACTCTTGGACACGGGGATGTTTATTGGAGGTTGATCATCTCTCTTCAGCGATGCCATAGGGTGGTCGATGCAGTGACGATTGGCGTGGGTGAATCGGCTGTTACAACCTGAAAAGATAATTGCAAAATTAGAACATAATAGTCTAAGTAACGCAACTTGTTGTACGTACACCTTAGTTTATGACTTCCGCCACTTATTTTCAAAATACAATGTTTGTAGAAGAATCTAATCTGTTCAACTTCTATGTGACAGCTCTGATGTATGTTTGTAAATTTTGGGCCACAAATACATGGCCTCTCTGTCAATAGTGAAAATACCTCTACTATCTTCTATTTCTAATGTAATGGCCCAGTTTAGCTGCATTCAAAACCAAGAGTAACAACTTACCAAGCTCTTTTGGTATTAGAAAGTAAAGTATATGAATTATTATGAAATACGTACCTTCAACTGAACAGATGAATGGTTTTTCCCCAGTGTGTAACCTTTGATGTGTTTTGAGTTGGCCACTCTGACAGAAAGCTCTACCACACCCTGGGTAATCGCAAACATAGGGACGTTCACCTGTGAATGATAAGTAAATTATAAGTCAAATTATAAAACTTTTTTTCTTTTTATACAGATGCGTGAACAATCAAATGCGGCTGATTGAATCCGTATTTAATCATATCAAATTTAAGGATTCCGCCAAGCATGTCAGGAAAATTCCCCAATAAGAAATGAATAAAAGAAGCGATGACGAAGGCCCTACGCGTAGGCAGCACAAAGGATGCCAACCTTGGCAGAGGGAGGGAACAGAGGACTGAGAGGGGAGGGGTAACTTTCACTAGGCTACATGGCAATGCCTAAGTTATACTTATACAGGCCTATTAATCTAATGCAGTCACTAATGGTGTCAGCACTAATCAACTCATGAATGTTTTCTCCAGGCTAACAAACCTAATTAATGTTAATTATAATAAATTATAGATGGCACTATCACTGGCTGAGCCCTACTCTTAGTAATCATGAGTAATCGCCTATTAATAGTACGGTATCATGACATCAATATACAGTGAATAAGAATTATTATTAGATATGACCAATTCAATAACAATAATATTAGTGTACTCAGACATCATTAAAATGTGATAAGTGAGACAATGCCCTCTGTTGCGGTTAGTGGCCCAGATTGAACTTAGCGCCAACTTCCCCAAGACCAAGCCCCAGGGAGGCGAGGCCCTACCGTGAGGAGATGCCCTTACTGATAATAATCCGAGCATTTAAATCCCTGATTGCAGAGAAGAAATTACCTGTGTGTGTGCGCATATGCGCCTGGAGTGATTTTTCCCTGGGAAAGACACGTTTGCATATAGTGCATCTGATGTTACTTTCCGTTTTCGTTCCCTCGATCATAAGATTTGTAATATTTTCCGCGCGAGGCCTCCCTCTTTTTAGGCGCTCAGCCTCAGAGTCTGGAGATTCACAACTACTGGCAGGACTGAGATCCACTGTATGTGCTCCAGCGCCCCAATTCCAGGGGTACATTGATAAATCTCGAAGTGGGGGGCTTGTTGGAGTCATATCCAACTTTCCCAGTAAGACTGGATTCCTCTTGGGAGGCGTAAACATGTCTTTTCCAGACATTTTTTCCTTTGACAGGTCTTTGTATACGTTCACCACGCTGAAGCTTGGTAGGAACGGCCTTTCCCTCCAAAACAAACTTTCCCGGCTTTTTTGCAAAGCATTATGGGTGTGAGAGCTAAATTTTCAGCTTTGCCCAAAATAATTTCAAATGGGTTCAAGACTTGTTATAATTGAATATAGAACCATTAAAAGTAGTTATCTATGTTTTTTCCATCATAGTAGCTGTTGGTAGACTAGGGGATTTGTCTTTGATGTATTTCCCGCCACTATGCCCATATATGGCATCTATGACATCATCAGCTTATGTATCCCAGAATCCATGGGTCACAGAGAGACCAATACGCCATATTGAAAATAGCAGGGTAAGCCTTCCACAGCCGCTTGGCTCCAAAAATCCATTGCCATCCTCCACATCGAGGGAAACAATGGAAAATCATTACGGTATCGCCGTCAAGAATAAGTATGACTTATTCTTGGACGACGATTGCGACCCATACGAGATCCTGAAAACGCAGGAAGAGGCAAAACAGAAGGCGAAAACCGACAAGACGAAGAAAGATGCCAAAAACGAGAAGGCCAAGTCGGGCAAGACCAAAGTCCCGAAAAAGCCACCCACTCCAGCAATGGACCAACCGAAAGGTGTAGATGTCAATGCTAACAAGAAAGACGGTAAGTGCAATGATTTTTTCAGTGTCATTTTATTGCGTCATTGATTGTAGAAGGTGAAAATATTATTCTCTGATCTACTTGTCATTTTTGACGGCCATGCTGGTTTACCCTCCACCATGCCTGAATCACTTGGGAATGCACCCATCATTTTTCCAACATACACTAAACCTATACTAACTAAATCATGTGCAAATACATCTTTCCAATACGGTTCGCAGCCTGTCATGTATTTTAAACAAATCCGCTGCTAAATTCAGTGTTGAAAGTGAAAATAGTGTTTTGACAGCCCTCGAGCCATGTGACAGCTCTCCATGCGCTCCAAAGCTACTTGTCAAAACCACGGTGCATGCTTGTGTATTGAGCTGTCAAAATTTGATAGCGTTGCCCTTGTGGATCTCGGGTCGAAACACTAACATTTCTCATGTGGGATCTCACTTTTCTACGTGTTTTTGAGGTTTTTATTCAATGCGTCGCGTTGAAATGGATCATTGTATTGCTTGGTAACCGAAGCAAACTTTGGTGTTGGGGTAGCCGTCATGTGGAGACATGCACAAGTTTTGGCACTGACAACCTCTGCACGTGCACTGCCTCTGTACCAAACTACGTGTAATTCAATTAATTGGAACTCTATTCTTGCCCTTTCTGTATATTGATAATAGTTATCCATATCGATTTCATTTGCCTTTAACTTTTCGGGTACAAATCAGAACTTGGGTCTCTAGACAAAACAAAGGCAAAGTAAAGTTAGCAAGTCTCAAGTTCCCACCGCATGTCTTGGAATGCATGCTAGTTCCCCTCGGTGGATACCGGTGGTCTTGAATGACTATGTTACCATATTCATTTTGTATGATATCAATATTAGAATATTTCCCTCTTCTGCGGTCGTAAAGAAGTGTTTGAAGGGCAAGGCCTATGACCATGTGGGTCAGCTAACTGGGCCGGCTGAGATAATGGGGTCACGTAAAAGCAACGAGGTTAAAGCTGGGAACATCGGTCCATTTTTTCCCCCAGCATGTATCCTGCTCCCATTCATGTAGTCTGTCCCTTATTTAGCATCCGTTCAACACACAACTTCAGAAGATATGTTCTTTGTAAACAAGTACCAGACTAGTGCCTAAGACTTGAAATCCGTTCCAGAAGAACATTTACAAAGATATAATACTCTAATTACCTTTGGATCCTTTAAAACAATGGCCATCTTCCATTTCAGATCAAAAACCCAGAGGACGCGGAAAATCAACAGACGGTGGTGAAAGGACTGGCAGTGCCCGACCATTCAGAGAATCCGGAAACAGAGAAATTGACAGACCCCCACGACGAGAGCGACAGGATAAGGAACGGACGCTGGGTAATGCCCCAGCAGAATTTAGGTAAATCTAGATATTGCATGCAATTCAGTGTGTGAAATAACTTTTTCCTTCAGATATTTACCCGCCCTCCTAAGTACCCCTCAATGAAAGGTCAAGTGATTTCAATCACTCAATTGAATTATGAAATATCATCCTTTCTTTGTACCACTTGATAAAACACTCTTAAATGTGTTGATGAGGGCGTAAAGCAACCAATCTCACTCACTCACCCTTTCTTTGTACCAAAACAAGATAAGAGCTTTTTCTTAACGTCTAATAGATGGTCGAGTTGCATAAATGTAACAAATGGGACGGACCCCTATCTCAAGCTCTCTCCCCCACCCCCACTATGCACCTGTCCAGTGCGGCCCCATCCCCATCCCCGGGGATAATGGGGAATGTCCTGGGAATTGCTGCTATATATATTATGAAATCTACCAGTGCAAGACATTTTTGTAAAGCCCCGATCCCATAAACTTCTTATTGCAAATAACTACCTTGACGGACATTCCCCAGCCTCGGCCACCTGTACTAACCGGACATACATAGCTTCGTCCACTGACCTCAAACTGACAATGTTGAATTAAGGCAAACAAAGACATTGTTTCACCCAATATGCATGGCCCGTGTGTGCTTGAAATGATGATTACATAATCTACGCTGAATAATCATAATCGTGTGATGGCTTTTACCGGATTCTGATTGAGCATGTCAAATACATAGGAAAGCAGCCCCCCTTTGCAAATGCATTGTTATCCTACTGCCAAGGTTAAAAACTTGAGACAATGTCCACTCTTGCAATCCCATGAAACATTTTATTGCAAATAACAATACCTTGACGGACATTCCCCATCCCGGGGCCACCTTTACTAATCTGACATAACATAAGTTCCTCTTTAGTCCACTAACCTCAAACTGAAACTGTTGAATTTGGGCAAACAAAGACATTGTTTCACCCAATATGCATGGCCCATGTGTGCTTGAAATGATGATTACATAATCTATGCTGAAATCAATTGTGTGATGGCTTTTACCGGATTCTGATCGAGCATGTCAAATACATAGGACAGCCCCAGCCCCAGCCCCCGCCCCCGCCCCCACCCTTTGCAATTGACAAATACATTATCCTCCTACTGCCTAGGTTAAAAATTCCTATCCCTTTTGCCAAGATTTTGAGACCTACATGATTGCCTGTGTGGTGTCATAATCATGCAAAAGACAATGAATAGAGGCGACCCAAAGAAATTATGTTGAGTAATTCCTGGTTGGCTGCAGATTGATTGCTTTTGTGTATTCCCTGAAAATAACTTTGAATTGTTTCTCTTATAGGGACAGAACTGACAGACCTGAAAGTGGACGAGGGAGAGGTCGTGGTGAAAGAGGTGGTGGCCGTGGGCGAGGGGGTGCCCGAGGAGGAGGTGGTGGTGGCCGCGGTGGATTTGATCGTTTTGGCAAGCGGGAATTTGAGAGGCACAGCGGATCTGACAAAACGTAAGTTCCTTTTAGAGTTTGCTAACCTCAAACTGAATTCAACTAAATATGTTGAATTTAGGACAACTAAACTGTGCTTCACCCAATAAGCATGAACAACGTGTGTGTGTGTGCTTGAAATGAAGATAACATAATCTACGCTGAATAATCATAATCCTGTGATGGCTTTTACCGGATTCTGATCAAGCATGTCATATACATAGTTCTTGCTCCTCTACCCTTGAAACCCTGGAAATGGACGACCTAAAGTCTCCCCCAAACCTGTTTCCTTAGATCTGTGTGCTCCCATGCATACGTTTTATTAGGCATACTTAGTTGCTGAGTCGTAGATCTGATAAGTTCGCATTAGACTCCACTTGAAAATAAATTTTTATAAGCTAGAGTTAAAATAGCCCCCTTTTCTTAATGGTCACCCATACATCTGTTGCTCACTTCCAGTGGCGTCAAGGCAGTGGAGAAGCGCGAAGGTGGCGGTGCCCACAACTGGGGAACAATCAAGGATGATATGGAGTGAGTTTTCTTGATCTTTTGTTTGGTTACACCCTGCGATTCCTTTTGTTAGCAGGCTTCTTAGCCCATAAATATTAAGACTTGTCAAGAGTTCGTCGTATAAGGACTTCCAGTCGTTGAATGTGTTTCGGTCATTGGATTTTTATATCACTGACTGTTACATTGTTTTAAGTCGTTGACGAACTAACGCTTATACACTTGTGTACACCTTGTATTTATATGTTCATTAACAAAGGAAGACCTCATTTCAATTAAATTTTCCATTCCATTACGCTTGCCACCCCTCCACATCAGGAAGGAAAAGGCAAGGTTAGTAACATCGATTTATTTCCAGAATATCATATGAATACAGGGCACGCCTAATTGTTCTAACAAAGCTAATTGTCCAAGAAGTTATCACTTCTTCGTAGGTACACACAACGAGTAGAGTGAAGATAGGTCCGATTCCATGCCTGCACTACTGGCTTTTTCCCAACCCGATATGGGTTCTAAAAAGAGTACCCAAGTGATCTAATTCTGGAAGTTAAATATTATTGGTACAATTAAGTGTTATGATTAACACTAGGGGATAGAGATGCTTGCTTTTTTTTTAAAAAAAATTACTATTAAATATTGGATAGTGCTGAAACTGTTGGGGGGAGGGGGGGGGGCTTGGTAGTTTGGCCTCTTTCCACTCTTGATATGCACTAACCCTATCACATGCTTTATCTTAAAAATAAGATCATCCATCTCTTTTCTAATCAATCTTTGCAGCGAAGCTATATAGTATTTTGTGTTTTATCACACATGTACCTAGTACTTCTGAGACTTAAGTTTCGATGAGAAAATGGAATGTAAACCTGTATGTGGGGTTAATCCCCTAATCCTAATTCAGTAGTCTTGAGTTCTGTCTTCACTTTCCCGGTAGCTGTGCACAACTAGTATTGATTTTTGGTTTTGCTCTTTGCAGTGAAACTCTTAACGATTCCGTCAACGACGAGACAACCGAATCCCCTGACACTGAGAACCAGAATCCAAAGTAAGTACATGTTTTTTTAGCGTTTGAAATGGATACCTGCAAATTCTGGCTCTTCCAATGGATTCTTGTTGGCCCAACACGTCCTCATCCCACTTTTCCGTATTTTCAGTGCTGAACCCGAGGAGGAAGTACCAGCAGAAGAGGAAGGACCCAAGGAAATGACCCTTGATGAGTGGCGAGCACAACAGTCCCAGGAAAAGAAAGCGGCACAGAGCTTCAACATCAGAAAGGCTGGTGAGGGCGTTGACGGTGGACAATGGAAAAAGACCTTCGTTCTACAGAAAAAACAACCGGAAGTTGAAAGCGAGGAAGAGGAATCTGAGGATGAAGAGGTTAGTTTTGTCTTTTATTTGTCAGTACCTCGTACTCTCGTGATGTGCTATGTATGAAAGTTGGGGGTCAGTAATTTAGATATTGTGATTTTCAATACCTTTAAAGTTGTATGCGATTCAGTAATTTTCTACCTGAGCCCTGTAGAAGCGTAAACGTTGTCACGGCCAAAGAGCTAATATATTCGGATATTTAGAGATTTAAACCATTTATATGTATACATTCATTTTAATACGGAAAATGTTTGCCAAACAAATTTTAATTGGCGTGACCTTCGATAATTGAAAGAAATCAAACCATTTCAATGAAGTTTATGGTTTGTTTGTTTTTTTTCTTTTAAATCGTTATATGGTGGGTTTGAACTCTCAAATATTTCTCGCGAGAATCCTGATCATTTCTTGATATTAATCATCACAAATCTAATAAGCGGTATGTCATAATTGTTCCTTTAAAATGAAAAGCTCTGGTGTATTTTGAAAATTACGTTTTCCAACAACTTTATTTTGTCAGTACAAATTGGACTGCTGTAACCGTTTAATGGTCGCGCAGTATTTATTTTCGCGCACCCACCTTTGTGGGCGAAAGGTATGATTATTGCATAAACAAGGGGTGAGACTTCTTTGCTGCGCGAATTTAAATCCGCGCGAAAAGGTGTCAAAGTACTTAGTGCGCGAAAGTAAATACCTTTACAGTAATAAGATCGTTACTTTGAAGCTGTGTGTGATATCCCCGATAGCTTAGTTACCACTTTTCTCTTTTGTAGGAAGAGGATCCCCGTCAAAAGAAGAGCCTCCTGAACATTGAAATCACCTTCAACGACCAACCACTTCGCGGCCGCGGCGGAAGACGGGGACGCGGTGGTGGTGAGAGAGGACGTGGTGGCGGCGGTCGTGGCAGAGGCGACGGTGGAGACCGTGGTGGTGAGCGTCGTGAACGCAGCGAACGCGGCGGTGGTCGCGGCGGCACCTTCGGTCCCAGAGGAGGAAACCGTGGCGACCGCGGCAGCAAGGAAGTCGCTCCTCATCTAGAGGACGAGAATGACTTCCCCAGTCTTGGAGCCAAGTAGATCCATTGGCTGATCTCACACTTGTCACCTGTAGGCTGAACACTTGAGCAGCCTATTTGCAAAGTAGTCTTGGCCTCCTTAAAAAAAATCTACATCAAAAACCTTTATGGACTAGCCTGCGCTGTGGAAGGGTAGGCGGCCACTGAGACCAGGTTGATGGAATGGCTTACCTTGTGGAAAGTACACAAAAGAAATGAACACCTTAAATAAGAAACATGACGCATCATGGATTCGAAATGATTTGTTCTCTAGTGTGCATCATGGTTACTACTGATGTTTGTAATTATAATTGTAAGATATACTGAACTTTTTGTTATACAAGAGTACATGTATTACGAACTCCATGATTTGAAAATATGAATTACCATGTGGACAATGGTACCAAACTAGCAGAACCTCTAGGAACGTGTACAAAATGTTAAAAGTATTTCACTAATAGCAGGTGTCCCTGGTGCTCTTGTGTGCCAAAAGGACTGATGACACCCCGTTATACTTTGCTATTTTTCTATATTATATTATGTACTTCCCTTCGGATTGATGTGACTGGGTACAAATGCATGTGTGATGTGCTGTCTGAAGGCAACCAAATTTAAATGGATAAGTATGACGTACCAAGAAAGCATATACTAAACCTTAAAAAAAAATGAAAAATTCCATGCAAGGGAGTCTCAGAAATAATAAAAAATGACCTTGTATATGAAATAACTTAAGTGTTCTTCGTTGATCGACTTGGTTCACTCGACTTCATCTATACTTGGTGGAACACTGGTATCTATTGGTGTTGATCGCTGGCAGGCCAGCCGTTGTGAAATAAGTTCTTCTATTCTAATTTAATGCATGACCGTTGGGCTTGTTGTCCTAACACCTATTAGATGATCTCCGAACAAATCCATTAACCATTTAAGGGAAGCATTAGTAAATAGTATTTAAATTTGTTCAGATGGCAGTCTCCATGAAAGGTAGCTGAATATCCCGAAGGAACATAATGTACCCCTGCTCAGGTACTAGAGTACACGCATTTTGCTTGGTTCCCAATTGTTTTCATGCAAGTAACCGGTTGTGTATTGTTTTTTTACGGTAATAAAATGCCTGAGATTATTTGAAAGGAAATACAATTCAGTTTCTAGTCTGCAATAACTAATTATCGACAAACTTCAAGACGGACGAAAATGATCCATACGAAGCCGATGCGACTATTTAATTTGAAGGAAGTTTGTTACAGCCTGGGTTGTCAGTAAAATATACGTGATCAAGTTTATACGAACTGTATCTCTTACTGAAAACGGCCCTATGATGAAACCACAGTACCTCGGGCTATTACTGTTCCAAGGCAGTCTGTAATTTTCGATCAGAGCTAAATCAATGTTGATCTGAGCGCCGTAGAAGCGTAATCGTAGCGAGAGCTTGAACATCGGAAAACTCCTGAAGACCTGATTGTCACACAACTTACAATGGAAACACTTTATTCAAACATTTGTAAAAAGCCTGGGGGGAACGTTACGTCCATACTGACTTCAAATATAAAGCCTTTAATGACCAGCGACTTCAGTAATTTGCGGGAACCATTGGTATACCGAGCATTTTCATCTGGACAAGTGCTAGACCATAGCATGGCTAGCCTGTAGTTCCATCAACATTTAAGCTACTGAATAACATAGTCCGTGTTAGAAGGATCGGGCTCGGTGCTGCCACAAGACTGCCTATAGTATATGCAACTTGTGACTGCGGCCGTTGCTTTCAGTATAGAGCATATTTCAGCCAGTTTTATGTCCATACGGGCAGCAAACGGAAATTTATTCCTTTGATCTAAACAGCCAGTCTGCTCTTCCCGCTTCGTTCGCGTCTTTAATATTTTTAAATTTTGGTTTTAAATTGAACCCAGTTAAATGTTGAACATGGATATTCGGAACTTTCCCATTAACAAGAAATACTTGGTTGGGTTGCTTTCCTAGCTTTTTATTAAAAACACCGATATTACAAATAAGTAACAATGATATTTAGCACGGGAATACAATGTTAAATGTTCGATTGCAAATACTCTTTTGTAGAGAGTATCGAGTAAAGATAAATTTGGATCACGAAGGCTTAGACAACTGAAGATGTGGATAGGGAATTTGATAGAACATGAGCTTCCCGTATATGGATAACAAAGTCGACGAGGTTAAATAATGAAAACGAAAATGCAGACACGTTCTAAAGTAAAGGATTGGTGAATGATGTGTATCCTACATAAATACACTCGCGAAAATGAACTGAAAAATAATTACTAGTAACATGAGAGTTTCTTTTCTTGTGCGTCGTCACCTGGCACACATTCTACTAATTATACTGAACAATGCGAAGAATATTTTTTGTTATATACAACGGCAAATTCATGTACATGTATTCTTTGGATTGGGGTACAGAATTAAAACCTGAGGCATCTATATTAAAGACACTAATGAATAACAAAAATGGTGATCGGTCTGATCTCGTTAAATAAAGTACAGTGATTCATACTACCTAGGGGAGAAAGCTTCAGTGATAGTTCAACAGATGGGTATACATAACGATATATTGGGACAACAATATTTTCCACTTGATAATAGATAATGGTCATAGAAATAACTCACAATATAGAAATAAAAAGAACCGAGAAGAAAAGAGGAACCTTTCCACTTATTATGGACTACAAATGAAAACTCACACCTGCGATACCGGAGTATATTGAACAATATGTCTATCACCTAGAATGGAACGAGGCAATTTCATGTGGCACAGAATGGGTGGAACATTGGCTTTGGGGATGAAGGGGGGAGGAGCTCGCCATTCCCACTTACACCGGCCTTGACATCGATGGTTAAGGTGGCAGAATGATTCCGACCAATCGGCCACAAATTTATGGCCCTTAAAGAATACAGATCCACCCGGCCATGTGCAGCACACAGAAGAGAAGAGATCCTGTTTGCAGTCAAACCCTGGAACACCCGAGGAACGGCAGGACCAGAGGCGATTGTCAGGGTCGTAGTGGTACGTCATTCTTAAGCTGGCCGGGTCAGCAAGAACAATTTCTCCATCTAAACTATAAAGGGCATGGTTTTGTGTGATGGGAATAGGATTGCCTTCCTCGTCAGATGGCCCTTGCAACTGTTCCCACGAATGACTTTCAGGGTCGTAGCGGTGGAATTGAGCTTCTGTTGCAAAGATGGCCCCAAACAGATCGATTTTGAATGACATAACAATGTAGATGAAATCACCGTGAGAGACAGCTTTCAAAATCTGTTTGGGGGGACTCAGAAATGCCGTGTTTCTTTGGATCTGGGAGAGAGTGTTCCATCGCTGCTCGTCAAAGTCGTAGCATTCGCCTGGGGTGTCTCCGCTGAGGACATAAAGCTTGCTGTTGCGGGCGATCACTGACTGGACGTTACGATGGGTGTGAAAGGTGGGCGGTAGCGTGGACCATGTCATCGTCTCCATGTTAAGGCAATGCTCTTGGGGAATGTAACCTTGTTGACAGCCACCAATTATATATAACTGAAAATGGAGAGCACCAAACTATATATAAACTATACATGATAATCCAACAAGTTAACAAAACAAAGCCTTCATTGTGAAATCATCAAATATAAATCAACAGGTGATTTTTTTTTTATTTAATTGTTGTTTTCCGAGACCAGAAAACAACTCATAAGAGTGTGAATGTAAACAGAGACACACATTATTCATGAGTATTTAAGTAATAAACAATAGAAATTGTGGATATCTAAGAGAAGACCGAATACCTTGTTTCCGTGTTGCACCATGCCGTGGTTCTTTCTCTTTTCAGGCAAATCGGGTAGAGATATCCAATGGTCGTCCTGAACTATGTACGCCATATTCATCAGTTGGTCCTCGAATCCATTGACAACAATGAGATCCAACAAATCTATTGCATTCCCATCTCTCGCTTCGTTGCGTAGTGTCTCTCCCGGGTCGACCCTGGACCTCTTCTTAGGCGGTCCATCACGCTCTTCCACCAAAACAAGTCCTCGTGTTGCAGTGGTCGGGGATGATGTTGGTGAATGAGACTTGATTAAATCATTCAACATAGCCTTGGACCGTTTGTTGGTCGTAATAAGTTCATGTGTCAGCATTTTGGAAACAACTGAACTCAGACCAGAGGGATTCTGCTTCTTCAAAGCATCATATACGATGTTGGGAAACATTTTCTCGTGGAATATCGCTTCTCTAGACCGTCGCTCATAAACAACCCACTGGCATAATATGTCCAATAGTAGAGATGGTCTAATGACTTCTTTAACCTTTTTGTCACCTAATATGAGCTGGATTTCATCGGCATAAATTGTACATAGTTCACTAGAATGCTGGAGGTAGTCTTCAAGTCGGGACATCACAATTCCTCTAGCAGCTTCATAAACTTCTTGCAAACAATACATGTGAGCAGTTATCATATACTCTACACAGTTTTCTACATTCACTGAATTCAATAAGAGTTTTCTGATTTCATCTTTCAATTCGTCCATAATCAAGTAGTCGGCAGCATGGAGCAGTGCTTTCAAATCTTCGACGTTCACAGCTTGCCATGACTTTGAGGGAGTGGAACTTTGGCTCGTACTTGTAGAAGAGGACATACACTTTGGTTGTCCGAGAGATGTGCTGGGACAAGGGGACTGACTTTTGTTGCAGTTTATATTTAAGTTACCGGTATATACATACTCCAGTACTTGGAGCATAGCTCCTGATGTGATTTCTGGCAGATGAACTACTTGAGCATTGTTGAAAGAAATGTCTTTTTCTGCATGAAGAGCTTCAAAATATTGACTGCATGTGACGAGGACACAAATATGGGCTCGGGATTCCTGTCCTGCAACCGAAAGAAAGCACAAGAGTTGTCAAGATTAGAAATTGTAGTTATTGTAGTTCAATTTAATAACATAAAAATATCAATTCAAAAAGACAGGTTTGAGGAGGATCAATACACAAATTCACAATACACAAAGACTTCAAGAAATGAAAAAATTAATCCCAGAGGCAGAGGCAAAAACAATCACTAGAATAAGGCTGAAGGCTTGAAGCATGCTACGGTAACGTAGACTGCAGCATAAATGTATTGCTGAGATTGAGAAATGTGCAAATAGTGCCAAATTTAGTAGGCTGTAGCATCCAAGGCTAGGTCCTTACTAGCCTGCAGCAAGCAGAACCAGAAGAAGGCATAATCCCTGCCCTGCCCTGGCCCTGTTGAGTGTCGGAGTTATCACAAACCGTTATATTAAAGCATCTAAATTAATTAAAATCTTGATTTAAAGACAGCAATGCTAGGAGACTGAAAATGAAACACTCACCCTGAGAAACGAGAGTAATATCACAAACTTTGCCAGATGTCCTTTGCTCATTTAATCTCCTGAGAACGATAGACTCGTGACTACTCTTTTCTTCTGGTTCTGGACATTTTGTAGACCTGGAAAGGGGTTCAAGTACCCGTCCTTCCATGCTGACTTCTCAACATTTATCTAATATTTACAAATGTTTTCTTCGAAGGCAGCCACAGGAAGTGGCAGCCGACTGTAGACTGTGAGGGAACGAGGCTTCACTGGGGAATCCCCTTCTGATTGAAGACGTCATTTTAGGGATTTCCCCTCTGGCGGTGTTCGTGCATCAGCGCACCTTTTGTTTTTGATTTGAAAAGATTAATTGTTAACTATTTTTGATTATATGGATAGTATTTTTCGAGTGACCTATAAAGCTGAATTATTTATATATAATAGGTGTCTTTTCTCCAAATAGTCGACATTTGTAGCAAAAATACCCATATATTTTGTAAATATATTACTATTCGAATGATACAGAATGGCTTGCGATGGAGACAATAAACTGAAGTCCCATATAAATGAATAAAAATATATAAACATGAATACGAGCTCTCTCATCATAAGTCTTGATACAAATTCACGTAGGAATTCGTCTTATTTTGATGAAAATCACAACTATGCATGAAAGTGCGCCTTTTTTGTAAGCATTTTCAAAGCTAGTCTCATTTTAACGGGACACATTTTGCAGGCTCCTTCGCGCGTTGACCAACCTGACACATGGCCGCCGATTGGCAAAACATGCGTTGATCGTTGTGCAAGGAAGTTGGAATCTGTGGAAGGCAGTGTTATTCATATCCATCTCCACTCCTGTGAAGAGTGTAATATAAATTATATCTCACCATGGCGAGCAATCAGGTATGATTAATTATGGTTTGGGTCTTATTTACTTAGGTCGCAGGCAAGTTTACTCACCATCTGAACTGAGAGTGAGAATCAACCGCTGAAGCCCACACAGTCACTGTTTTGCAAATCATCTATCTCACAGCGGACTAGTGGCTACCAAAGTTCTACTGAACTTCTGAAGCCTGACTTGCTAGCGTTACTATTTATTCTAGGTCCATAGATGATCCCTACACTGACTAAATACAGCGATACCATAACTGTGTGTATGTATGGGTGAGAAAAAAGCTGACAATACCATAGTCACAATGAAAGTGCCTCTGCGTATGTCCCGATACTAGGCAGGTGCGCTGACTAACAATACCAGGGCAGGAGTTCATTGAATCAATGGCAATGCATTGAAGATGAAGAATAAACCACTTAAAACTTAATATATGTGTACCGTATGTTGTCTTAGTCCATTTAATGTCAGTTTCTGTTTGCATGATACTGATCATACATACGACTGCAGAGCAATAGCAGATATAATATCAAAATATTATTGCTCTATGACTATGATTGCCCAGCACTGTCACATATTTCTCTACAACTCTACACCTAGCTTGGATCCACCTAGAGGCTAGTCAGTCGAACCTGCCTCTACTCAATGATCATGAGAGGCTAGAACAAAGAAAAAAAACACAAGTAGGATGGGTATATAATATAGGCCTAGCTATGCACAGCAGCTTGTGGATGTACATGTACGTCCCAATAATAATGCACGCAATATCTGATGATTAACCTACAACTTTAAAATATATGGTATAAAATACTTTTATCAACATCTCTTATCCCAACCAGTAAGTTTTAGTTTCAGTAATTATGGGGAACTAATTATGAATAATTACCAGTTAAGGTCCAATAAAAAAGTGTAACATCCAATCCACAGCCCTCTCTTTCCAACAGAAGTATCCTACTCAACAATTGGAATTTCAAACGGTTGGCAGCCCCCCTCCCAACAATTATGAATATAATATTCAGGATATATTAAATGATGGCGCTATGTTGCATATTACCTTAAAATATTTATAAAACTTTCCCAAAATCACAAACCTAAATTTAATTACCCCTCCTGGACCACGAGGAGGAGGAAACAGGGACCCGTCGGTTAGACATTATCATAGCTATCCATCAAATGTATACATGTATAGTTTTGACCTTATCATGTACTCCCTGCCACTGCCGGGAAATAATTGTGAATCGTGGGTGCAAATTGTTCCATAAAGCAGGGGCTTCATAGAGAGTTTTTCTTGAATCAATGTCCTTTTTGGGTAGGGCCTACAGAAGGGACTATAGTAGTTCCTTCCACTTTGATAAATCTCAGGTTTAAATCTCTCTTATCAATATCTGATAGAGAAAGTTTATTTATAATAGCAGACGCTCCACCTCTGCTAAAAACGAGTTGTTGATATTCCCGACTGACAGATTCTAGAATAATGATATCCATGTGTTATTTGATGCCTAGCAGAAAGTTTATTCACGTGTGAATATTCTTGCATTTAGTTGTTATTCTTAGGTCGAGAGAGCTTCTCTCGCCAGATAGAGGAGAAAACCCTAGTTTTTTTGTTTTTTTTAAATTATTTGAAAAAATAGTATTGGTTTGACCACATGTTTATTTTGTATATTTTTAATATGGTATGGTCCTTTGGACGTTAGAATATTTGCTGGATTCATTTCCTTGAAAACTTATTCTGATTTTATTTATTTCGTTCAGCCTTCAACATCTGCGCCACCCGCTCAAGAATACATAGTTCGAGTATCAAAGCAAGTATTTTCAATTCACTTAAGAGTTTCAACGTTACCATATGATTTTCTACGTATTTTCTGTATATATCCAATATTTGTTGTATATTTGAAAATCAGTCTGGAGTTTTATCATACTAGTTATAAGCCTACTTTTGTATCTTTTCGTTCTCATTTGTGCTGTATCGATTTAACAATACGATGTTTTTATCATTGTTTACAGAGATGCTAAAAAGAAGGAAAGCATATTAAAATCCAACCCTGCAAACAATGTAGACTTCACCAAAGTCGGAAAGGTATGTAACACAAATTAATGTCATAATAAGAAACCAGGAATGCTTGACATCATATTTTTATTTGTGGCTCATCGATTCACATCGAGGCAAGTGAGATAATTTAGATAGACACTTTACACTGGCATCGTGCATATATATGGTTATGAGTTAAGTTTTCCGTTCTAACCTTCAATATACAGATAACATTGGAACGAGAGAATAACTACAAAGAATTTAAGCAGGCCTATGATGTTGACACTATGCCCAAGTTTGGTGCTGGTAGTGAGTTTGGAAGAGAAGCAAGGGAGGAAGCCAGAAAGAAGAAATACGGCATGAAGACTCGTATTTATGATCCAGATGATCAGCCCTGGGTTCTGAAAGTAGGAAACGAGAGTAAAAATCAGCGCAGGTCAGTAATTTTCGGCTAAACGGAGATCGATTGTTCCGTCTATCATTAATTTAAGATATTAATGGCAATTGCTATGATTAATGTTCGGCAATTACCTTGGGTTACAATGAGTAGAATAGCCGAAAAGTGACTCGTTTTTAAGAGGGAATTTGTTTTCGTTTTTTTTTGCTTTATTGCTGGACAGGGTCTTTTCAGGTAATATATGTGTATCCCTGGTTTTATGTAAGACCGAATAACATGAATTCTTTGAATAATTTATCATTAATAGATTTCGAGGTATAAAAGAAGGCGGAGTGTTGGAGAATGCATCATATTACATTTTCACACAATGCCCCGACGGAGCCTTTGAAGCCTTTCCTGTTGAAGATTGGTATAACTTTGCCCCTGTTCCCCGCTACAAAGTATTGAATTCAGAAGAGGCAGAAAAGGAATATGAAAAGTAAGTGAACAAAATCGCAGTGTACAACTTTTTGGTGCAGGTGACGATGCATTTGTGATTAATAATATCAATTTCAATGGACATTTGAGGTTCCCTTCTTTAAGCAACCATTACTCACTCACTCATTTGTCTTCCCTTTATGTTTATAAATGATTTACTAGTTTTGATAATAATTGCGATCCGTACTTGTAATCATGAAAGAGGACCTTTTGTCTCCATTTTAATCTAGGCGGGAGAAAAATGTTAACTACTTCAATATCATGGTCCGAAAAAGAATGAAGGGTGAAGACGATGACGCGGACGTTGATGACGACGGGAAAAAAGTGAAGGCTAAGAAAACAAAATCGAAGGATTTCGTAAGTTTCCAAATATGAAACTGCCATTAAAAAAAATTCTTTTGCAATTTCATAACAAATTAACTGTTTTGTTTATTTGCATGCGTAAAACATAACTTTGTATCATTACAGATGTTAACGGAACTTGATGAATGGGCTATCCTTTCAAATAGTGATGAATCCGAAGGCAGTGAAAACAGCGGCGATGGCGCCGGTAGGTAGATTTGATATTTCAAGTTGATTGAGAATCAGATTTCAGCTCAATTGTCAACAATACAGGTTTAGGATAAAATAACGCAATTAAGTTATTGTCCAGACATCTGCTATCCAACTGAGGGACTAACAGCACGTGGTCAAATCTGTTGAGACATTTACCGGGAGTCCATTTTCGTTAATCCTATTAAGGTTGGCTAAAAGGGCTCTTCTGAAAGATAGTGTTCTTAGTGTTGTGGAAGCTGACTTGTAGCGAAGATCATAATAATCTATTCTATATTCTTGCTATATCTATATTTTGTGTTTAGACCCTCATACTCCGTCATTATAATGCTTTATACGAAATCTCTTTCTACTAATCCTAAAATGATATGGGTCCATTCTGTAATCGTAACAGGAATATATTGTAAGAAGAAAACGAATATGACTAAAATTGAGGTGAAATGGCCGTCAGAAATTTTTGGTTTTGGTCTTTCCACACAGAACAAAAAAATCCTTTTGGGTGTTTTTTTATAGATTATTTAGTACTTTCACCAAGGTTCCCACATGTCGAGAAACATTCAGTTATTCTCTCCCACCCTCTTTATCTGATGCCACTACGCAAATCTGTCTCAACATGATTGTGCCAGTCATCTGACAGTAACAATAAGCTTTAGACTAAAATGCCTCCACCTGACCCTTGTTCCTATTTACACTCCCTGTAGTGTAACTTCTTGAATCCACCTTTGCATTGCAGTACTTTACTAAGGTTACCTATTGAAATAATACGTTTCATAAACTTCCAGAAAAGAAAAAGAAAGAGAAACCAAAGAAGAAAAAGCTTACGAAGAAAAAGGGAAAGAGAAGGGAAAACTCTGATGATGAAGCATTGGAAGACAGTGATGATCTCGATGAGGGAAAAGAAGTCGATTACATGACAAGCTCCGACAGGTGTGTAAAGATTTCTTTGAGGGTGATGATACTAATCTTATGACAAATGTCAGTAGTCTAGGTTAGTATTTGTAGTCTGGAATAATTTGACTTGAATATAACTTTTAGTAATACCTATCCAACTTTCACTTTCAGCGAGGATGACGTTATGTTTAAAGAGGATGGTAAAACCACTTCTGATAAATATGAAGAGAAAGGTGTTGTGGAAGAGGATGGACTGCGTAAACTCATCAATTCTGACGAAGAGGATGAAGAAGAGGCTAATAAAGAGGAAGAAAAAGAGGAAGAGGAAGAAGAAACAAATAAACCGAAAGAGGGCAAAAAAGAAGGTGCGTTTTTTTTTATTTTCTTATGACTAGTAAAGTATGTGTCGATTTAGTGATACTTGTAATTATGAGCAAAAATCTCAGTAGCATTTCCAAGAGCCTGAAGATGATTGCTATATGTGTTACGTTAGTATATTACTTTCCATACAATGTACGTGGTAGGAAAACAAGGCAAAAATGAGTACTTTTTGATTTCTATTGACTATAATTGTCTCTCATTGTCACATTATTTGCTTTAGGAATGCAACTTGGCACTGAGTGTCAAATTTATTTCATTTAATGTTAAATCAAATTCAAATTAAGAGGAGACTTGATGCATGCAGACTTGTTCTTTTTTTTGGGGAGGGGGGGGGGGGGGGGGGGCGAAGGCGGGGTCAGGACCTACTTGCATCGTCTCATTATCTTTTTACTGCATCTTTACTAGTGGTATCTGATCCTCCAACGTTTGGTCCTTTCCAGGACCCTGTAAAAGATGGCCCTTTGATTTGACTTTTTAAATTGTACATCTTTCAATTTTCACACTTTTAAAGATATTGAGCAATGAAATGGTTGCAATCTTACTTGTGGAATGTGAGGAATGCTGGTGTATGCCTGGAATAGAGTCGTATGATTGTGCAATTGACAGAGGTGCCAACTTCTACTATCTCAGTGTAGCAACTTGGATCTCAGCGTCTAAATACGATAGGCTAAACGAATATGGCCGGCGATCTTTGTAGATCACCAGTTTATATAAGAGCTAATGTTACATTATTCATGCCAGTTGACGACATAAGCGTTGATTGAAACACTGACGGGTGCCTTTCGACTCCATCTTCTTATATGTATAATTGAGTGATCATTAAAATGTTTTTTTTTCAGGTTCTGATAGCGAGTCTAGCTCTAGTTCAGGTTCTGATTCAGACGTGGAAAAAGCAGAAAAGGATGGCTCGTTTGCATCTGCACTTTTCTTGTCGAAGGCAAAAAATGTCAAGAAGAGTAAGAGCAATGAAAGCACTCCCACATCAAGTCGCTCTGCTACGCCGACTGTAGGAGATGACGAGAAAGGTATGGATGCTGGATATTGTTTACCGAGTAATGCGTTGGTTCTTCATCTTTGTTTCGTGTTAGCAAGCCTTTAAATTCACGGAACTGAATTTAGCACTTTTCTTATGTGTATCCACCCATGTGATTTAACCTTTATACTCTTTTTATGACAAATTGACTAATGTCATTCATAGCTTTATCATGTCTATAATTATATCAAACTGTAATATCGAGTAGATTCTGGCGGACAATTAGTCCAAAATATTAAGTCTATAATTATATATCGGCTATTCGCCGTACAAGATTTCATTCTTTCGATATCAGACGATATATGTATTTATAATACTTTCCTTGTCAGACGTTTGACCTTTGGGAACTGGTAGCTTGAACTGTTGTTGTAGTTATGCGTTTTATCCGCAATAGGCAAGAAGAGGAAAGGTGGGGAGACCGATTCCCCAATGGCTAAGAAATCTAGGGTATCCACTCCTACTCCTGGAACCACATCTACACCTTCCGGTGGATCATCAAGGTCTGTCTATAATAACACTTACTCTCTATTAATTCAATATAACCAACGAGTTTAAAACTCGTTGATATAACTTGAGAATGTTAATTAAGTCTGTACATCTGGGAAGACCAATGGCGTATATGTGGGGTGGATCTAATTCTATATGAATCTTGGGTGGGGTTTCTGTCTCCTGTCCCTCTATTTGACAGTACAGAATTGAAAAACGTATACTCCATACCAGTGCGTCGCCTAGTCCCCCGACCCGCTCCCACCTTATCAAGTATTACTGGATAGAAGATTGTCATTAAAACACTAGATTCCATTTATGCTGTGGGATTTTAATCAATGAATGTAATTTACAATTTGTAGTCAGATACGATTTGTCATTATGCAGTTACATTAAGGATTTACTCCGTTTTACCTGCTTCCCATTTTTCTTTATTATAGTGATGGAATCAACGATGAAACGGTACGAAGATACTTGATGAGAAAGCCTATGACTACGAAAGAACTCTTGATCAAGTTCAAACATACGGGTCTCAGTAAAGAGCAACGCGTGACCAGCCTAGCGCAAATACTAAAGCGATTAAATCCGGAGAAAAAGAAGATTAAAGATCAGTTGTATCTATCGTTGAAGAAACCAGAATAGTAGAGGCCGAAGCCTGTAGTGGAAACTGAACTTAGTAATGATCGAAAATAAATTTATGTTGGTGTAAATTCACCATGTACATGAATGAATACGTCTATGAGTAGAGATTGCTCGAGAAGTGTGGATAGTATATCTGGGGTAGAGTGAAAGAACGATTTGAGTGTTAACAATGCTTATTTCATTGAAGGATATATCACCTTAAAAACAGTTTACAAGTATATAACTTTATATGTATACATAGTAAACACAGATCATACTTAGCATACATCTCCAATTTATAATTTGCATCCTCGGTGTAATAAATTATATAGAAGCCATAACTAAGTGACATACATTTTCATGTAAAAAAGCTAATAATTTCACCAATATGTCAAGTATACTGAATCAACGACTGGTTTGTCAAGAAAACTCCAGTGTGTATATATAAGTTCATAGTGTTTCGGTGCACATGAAAATTCATATCACAGATAAATAGCTCAGTCATAACTGAGAAAATAAATAAAACAGAGAGTTAATATACAGAATTATGAACAAAGTTATTCATTCTTTTTCAATTTACAACACATTAGAAAGAACTCACTAAAAGTTCCCACAACTCTTAATTTAGACGTGGCATAGCTTTGTACGCATTTAGTTCTTTCGGGTTCAACACGGCAATAAGAATGGTATCGCCCAGAATTAGATAATAACTTCACAAACGTTACGATACTTGTTAACAAACCCTGCCATTTATTGCATTTTCACGAATGCTTATTAACAATACCAGTAAAATAGACGTAGTAAACATTAGATATGACGTCTCAAAAATATTTTCTCCAGCGAATAAATTTCGTTTCTATAGGTTCATATATATCTCTTCCATCTTTTGGTTCTTTGACATTTATGACACAAAGGGGCGATATTTTGGGCAAAGTGGAATAAGAATACCTTTTCTCTATCCGAGTATCGATTACTTTATCTATTATGAATGGGGCCATTTCTAAAATCTGCATCATTCTAATGTATATTCCAATGAAAAAGAAGACTCAGATCTAGTAAGTATTCGGGTAACGTACACGTAACGTTCCCAACTAAACAGATCTAGTTAAGTAAATTCTACTTGAAATTATTCCTAGTGGACACAACTTATGCATGGAGTTTCACAAATCAGTTGTCAACTGACACTAAATAAGGCAAAGCAATCTGCCTTCGGATTAAGTTTTTATAGTATATCTTATATATAATAATCGTCTACAATTTAGTGGATTTTATCGCCGCTGCGTTTGCTCTATCAACCACTGGATTCCTTGTTGAACACCGGCTAAAGAGTCGACTACACTATCGTGTACCTGAAATATAGGATACAAATAAATTGCTAAATGATCCATTATAAACCAGTTTTCTACACAATGTTTTATATTCAGTCATTAAAAATCGGGCATGAATAGTTCATTTCAAAATTTTAGTTAGATTCATATTACTGGTGAGAAGTAAAGATGTTGAACAAAGATTAATATGCAATTAATTATTTCACGTTTAAAGTGAAATCGAAAGACCACGACAACAAGTATGCCCTTACGAGGATTATTAGTGCATCACTTGCTTTCAATTAAATAACTTTTGACTCACCTGCCATGGTCGATTGAGTTTTCCAAGTTGAAGAAATTCTACTATATTTACACACGGCGCACGAGTAACTCTGTATTCAGGAACACATGCCAAGACAAGAACTGGTATATCTGGGTTAGCCCACATCTCACTAACCATCGCCATCAATTCAGGTCTACCAAAAGCAACTGAAAATAAACAGGGCATTTACATTGAGAAAACGTGAAAAGGTAACAGCGGGAATACATGGAATTTAATTCCATAAGCATGTCGACCTTTTCGTCACATTAATTTTATAATTTCTGTACACTTGGTAATGAATAAACAATTTTCTAATCTAATCTAAGAAGCAGTAATTAAGTAATAGTCAGGTATTCTAAGACTCATGCAAATCAGAGACGTCAAGGATGATACAGGCATATATATCCTACATGTTTTTATTGTCCAAAATAATGAAACCTTGGCCCAGCATAGCCAAATACGGTACTTACTCGTCTCTTCGCTCTGGCTTGCGTCCACAACAAATATCAAACCATCCAATGTTCGGCATAGGTTTCTGATGGGTTCTTGCAGCTCGTAATGTGGTTCTACACCTTCCACACCGTCCGCATTGGAGCGCGTGGCGAGGAGTCGGCTATGCTGGAGCCGCTCTGCATTCTGATGCCTCTCTCTCTCATCACGGGTGCTTGTGTATAAGGTGACCAGATTGAACAAGAGTCCTGAGGACGTGATTTTCATGGTGAAGCCTGAACCAACTCCTGCAAATTAAAGATGGTTGTTCCATCAATACCAGCTTGATATTTTTCCATGGATCATGAATAAGATAAACCATATTATGGCATTACTGGAATTTTTGTTTAATTGATCTTGTTTATACTGGGTATAAAATATCCCCTGGTGGGGTTTTTCAATTGGCTCAGTTTTATGATGTACCGTAATACAACAATCAATGTTCAGAAAAATGGTGTGATAGTATTGTTACTATCTGTACCTTATTAAGTCAGTTTGCATATGGTCGATTCCATAAAATCTGTGACATAGCCCCAAAAAAACTCAAAATTTAGAATTGGTCCAAAATCATTTATCTTTTGCTTATATGTACTCTATGTTTACAGTGATAAATTGTACGATTTGGGAACATTAATCTTCAAAACTCTTTCTGCTATGCTCTTTTAAAGTTAAGGGAAGAAAGTACAGGTGTCCCCGTGGGTGGGTACATAGGATTTTCTAACATTAAGGGCTTTAAATCATAAAAATAAGTTCATGCATTAGTAGTACAATTACATCCTTATACAAACATGCATGAACAATCAATAAACATAAGAGTTTCATTTCCCATTGTGCTAATATTCATATATATCTATATGTACCAACCCACGGGGACTGTACCCACCCACGGGGACATGACATTATTCTCTGCTCTTGACTTAGGGTAAAAAGTGTGATGAAATTTTTTTTGGTTCATAACAAATCGTTGTGGAATGGCCATACTTAGAAGATAATATAAATCATAAAATCCATACTATTCCAAATTCAATACAGGAAAATGGTACCCACCCACGGGGACATTTCAAATTACCCCATCTTGTATCTAAGGCTCTGGGCTTTTTAATCCAAACCCAAACATTATTTTAATGTAGTCATTTTTTTCCCCGAGTAAGGGGCTATGTATGAGAATTGTCAAATATGAAATAAAACCCTTTTTCATAGCTAAATTAATGTTAAATTCATGTACCCACCCACGGGGACACATTACCTACCCCACCAGTTTTTTTAGAATTCTAAGCAGAAAATATATCATTGAATACTTATTTTGCTAAAATGATAAATCCTAAAGTATGACAATAATAATTATCAAAAAAAAGATGTGCCAAAAGTTAATATTTATTCTACATCTTGGCTCAAAATTAAGAAACGTTATTTTTACTACATAAATAACCTAAATATAGGGGTTTTTGGCCCATAAAATCTATAATTTTCTTCTTACATATACAAAAGTGGGGTTCGCATTGAGGCTTTCAGTGGGCCTGATACAATTATTTTGGTTAGGAATGCGTATATTGACAAACTAGAGTGTAAGGGGTGAAAAACCTAATGTCACAGATTTTGTGGAATCGACCATATAAGTAAGACGTCCTACTGAACATACATTATATATTATTTCCTAACGAAATCTCCTGTATGGGAAAGCTCTCCACTAAAATCTGATGAAATATACCTAATATGGTACTTACCATCGAACTGTCCAGGGAACATGCCAGTCGCTTCAAAAAGACCAACTTTGTGCTCTATTATTTTCCGTGTGAGGCCACTTGTCTCAGATTCTAACCCTGGGCCGAACATAGCAACCCTTGGTGTCTTTTTCGGCCATAGGGAACGTAATATCGTTGACAAATGATGGAAGTTTAAATTTTGCTGTCTAACTAATCTATTCACCTCCGGAGAACACCTTAGATATCTGAAAATAACATAATAAGGCAGTATTAAAAGAATGCACAGTTCAAGTCAACGATGTCTGATATCTTCGTTAGACTGGGGCCCAGCTAGCAACATTTCTACATGATCCAATTGCCTATATATATGTTTTTTAATCGAGAGATATTTCTACTTACATGTCTTTATATGACCAGTCCGATTGGCATTCTTCATACATGGAGGGGTTTGTGTTGTGGCCGATAACGTGCCACTTTTTGGAATCGAGTTTCAGGAGATGTTTCCATAATAAATCATCAGACCCCAACATCAGCCAGTGACGACTAACAGTTGCTATCCTACAGAGGTCCGAAGCGGATAGGAATGAGAAAATGTGAAGCTGTAAACTGTCCTGCAAAAGGTAATGTTAAAACATCTATAATATATGAAATACACAGAATCTCACAAAACGTGAAAATATATTAAAATTTAAATGGCTTAAGGTACGTATAAGAATAGTGCATTCATGACACACAATCTAAAGAGTAAACTCAATAATATAGATCAAAGCAACCCAACGCAACGCAAACATATATATTCGCGCATTTATTACTATTTATGTCTATTAGCATAAGCGTATAGGATAGGTGTGGTATACTGGCACGTTATTATGCTAATTTCTGTGTTTATGCAGTTATCTAGATAACACCACAGAACTAGAGTATGGGACTTAATCTAGTTCTGTGATAATACCTATTCTGATATGCACATCATCAAATCTGAAACCAGGCAATACATATAACAAGAACATTCGTACAAAAAGTAACATGGCAATAAAAGCGTCGGTTACCCAACTGTCTTATGTAAACATTGTGTTACTTACAGGTAAATCATGGAATGTTGTGTCATCGCTGCCTCTTCCTTTCCTTGGCTGTTCG
Source organism: Sthenelais limicola (assembly GCA_942159475.1). Taxonomy (NCBI): domain Eukaryota; kingdom Metazoa; phylum Annelida; class Polychaeta; order Phyllodocida; family Sigalionidae; genus Sthenelais; species Sthenelais limicola. The sequence continues at coordinate 30,237,090 of OW804094.1, read as the reverse complement.
GTTTCAACACCAAGTTTGCCACGGTTACGGATAAGATACTGTTGGAATCCACCCGATATTACAAGGCCTTCTTCAAGCTCTGCAGTGATGGGAGGGTCTTCCATTATTTGCATATTTTTGTTTATGTTAAACACACGGTATAATTCAGGTAAAACACTGTCTAGAACTCCCCAGAGTCGATTTTCTCTGTATGCGAGGTTACTAGTATTACTCAAGTTGTTTGTGTGGTTTTCAACGATCTGTTGTGATCTCAAAATGTTTCCTTCAAAATTAAATTCTGTACTTTCGTTTCCACAGTCACAGGTAGTGTCACTGTACATTGAAGTCCTCTCGTTAAAGTAAATATGTCCTACCACAGCGTTGTCACATTCATTATCATTAGATGTCGATGATGGGCGAATAATACCCTTCGAACATAGACTTTTCCGAGAATTTAACGCTGTGTTATGACAGTTGCAAGATCCAAATGTAACATTAGAAGGCTGGTTAGTGTATTCGGCATCCATTATTATCCTCCTGTCTGAAGATGTTTTCACAGGTTCTTCCAGATATCTTATAGCAAACCCAGGTGAAAGCGTTTCTTCGTTTGATGAATTCCATAGCTGTAACACTGTTATATACAAAATGGGAGGTAAATCTGGCAGTATTTACGTGGAGATTAGGGCCGTGGCTGTTCCAACGTGGCTGAAATGACTGATGTAAACACGACCGCTGGACGTCACTTCCTGTCAATGACCTCCGGAACCGGAAGCCTAGCTCTGACCTCTTTTCATCTACCTAGCCGTCAAAATGGTGGGTTTTCAGCATGATGGAAATAATATCTACGTCCATCTGTGCCTTTATATTACTTAATCTATTCTCATATGCATTCTATCTTATTCTTAAATGTTTACTCTGTGATGTCAGCCATGTAGTTTGTACAAACAAGGTTTATGATTAAGAGTTTTAGTTTTGAGAGTTGACAGTGGTCCCCATGGCGTAGCCGTTCATGGACGATGATAGGGGAGTTGTGACATTCCGGCGTGTTTACTCGGAAATTATTTAGTTATGCTCCTGTTAGGTTCGTGATCTTGAACCCAATAGTAAACATGAGTCGTCAGAATATTTATTTACTTGCACTGGTCGCTGGAAAGTCTTAGAAGAATTGTTTGTTTACATCTATATGGACATGTCATGATCAAACCACGATTCCCAGGTAAGGCGAAACCCTGATTGGTTGTCATTTATTCTGTTTCGTTGGATCATGTTGCTAACATTTACTTGTATTATTTACAGACGAAGGGTACATCCAGCTTTGGAAAGCGTCACAACAAGACGCACACCGTCTGCCGTAGGTGTGGCGGGCGTTGTTACCACATCCAGAAGTCCACCTGCTCCCGTTGTGGATACCCATCACCAAAGATGAGGAAATGTAAGTATACCTAAACTCTTAGCACATGTCATCTGCTTCGCACCTGAGAGCCACGTTGTTGAACATTAGTTATATGTCCCCATATTTTCTCTTGTCAGAAACGGCTAAGTTGTGTCAAACTATATGGCCAAGGCAGTCATTGTATTCCTTGGCCAAGGCAGTCATTGTATTCCTAAGTCAAAACTGCCAAAAGAGGTCCTCTGCCTGTTAGTGTCACTCTCAATCACCCATAGCTAGTCGGATGCTCTGTTGACCACTTTGTTTTAGAAGTCAATTGTACCATTATAAATCATTCAAGCTGTAGTTGTATTTTCATGTCATGGCGGTTCAAATCTAAATTAAAAGTGGCTATCCTCATTAAATGAGTAGTCATGAACTCGCTTGAACCTTGTTCAGCTTGAATTAACATGTACAGTAGGTATACGCATCACTATTTTGTTTTCATTCAATAATTACTGAATATGTATGATAAAAGGGTCAAACCCTCTAACCATTTCAAATCACAGAGGAAAGGCTTCAGTCACGTGACGATACTCGATAGTGTGCTGCCAAATACCCAAAGAGACAGAAAATTAACTGATTGTCATCTATTGTGACACCATATCTTTTTAATACATGGATTACATAGTTTTGACATTACCAGGCAGGGATCAGTTAGGTAGGTTAAGATTTGCCAGGCACAAAGAAGATTTAGTAGAAATTCCTTTACTCCTGAATCAAGGCCAGAATAGTGAGAAATGTCACTTTAATCTCGAACATCACAGTTGACAGTACCCGAGGTCTAGATGAAATTTGATCTTGGTAAACTCTCATTCTAATTGGCTTACCTACTTGTCACCATGGGAACATAGGTTAAACCGTTAACAACTTGAATTAAAATGTCTTGCCATAGTTTTGACATTTCTGCCACGGCCATGAGTAGTTGTTGCCAGTGTAAGCTTTTTATGGTGAATTCCGAAGCAACCAGTGTCAGTGCTGCGCGCCTAACCATCTGGCAACGTTTCCAATGGACTGGCAGAATTGTTGTTATTTGTGAAGGAAATGATTTATTCATTTGTGTTGATGGGCAAAGTAATAGCAGGGACGATTTTCTTCGAATAGACCCCCACAGATGTAGTCCAGATGTTTATGATTAATCTATCTGCTAGTATTCATCGCATGTTGCGCGTTTACAATACTACGTTCGTCAGTATGTGTTACTTGTAAGGGCCCGGAGTAAACCATGTATATTTTAGGGACAGGCGCGTTGATAATGATATCTAGTATGGTGGGAAAATCTGCAGTTGTTTCGTTGTCTTGGTTGGTAAATGCTGTTTGGCATAATGAAGATTTCCTATTCATTTTTCGTCTAGATTTAAATTGTGCGCTTAGTTCTTCCTTACGGTGCCACACAACGTGAACCTAGCAGCGATTCAGTCTTTTGCGTTGTCGGCGTGATTGAAGATTGTCCTAAAGCAATACATAATAGAGAGACTAATGCTAATATTCATTCTGGTGCTTTTTTCCCCCACAGACAACTGGAGCGAGAAGGCCTGCAGAAGGAGGACACAGGGTGTTGGACGTATGCGCCACCTTAAGAAAGTCTTCAGAAGATTCAGGTACATATTCGAACAGTTTACTACCCATTGCTGCCTTTATTTTTTAAAAATATATCCTCTTACATTTTAAATGAATGGCATCAGTCATATCATTGCCGTCATTATGACTTCAAGCGGCCACTATTGCTCACTCTAGATTTTCAAACAGTTTCGTCAGTCCATGTCTAACTATAATGTTGCATTTCGCCTTGCTGCCATTAGTATTTATCTTGCGTTCTTTGTTTCAGGAACGGATTCCGTGAGGGAACAGAGGCCAAGCCAAGGAGGAAAGTAGCAGCCGCTCCCTCCACCGCTGTAGCCACGAAATAGATTAATGCTGGATGTCTGTTGTAAAAAAAAGAATAAATTCCCTCAAAACAAAGACTTGCTTCGGGTTGTTTGTTGACATGTTTAAGTAGAATGAAAAATTCCGAAGATAACTGCAGTATCATGAGTATTACACTGATATATTGCTTTCTCTACTGCAAATAATTAAGGTTTTTTTTCCGTGGTCACACCGTTCCTCCCTCAGAGATGTAAGTCATGGACTGACACTGTTCATAGTATCGCGGCTTTCCCAGTATTTGTAATCATCTAAAAAGAAATTTTATATCGATGTCTCCTCTAATTTATGCTATACTGTCTAATACACCGTCACAGGTCATTATTACAAATCTTTCTGGTCGAGGGCGGGCGGATATTTATAAGCGAAATTATACTTTTCTGTTGGAATCACCAAGTGGCCTGAAATTTTCGAAAATACTCCGGTTCCTCGCGGTAAAACTTGATACATCCTTGGCCTATGAACAACTGCCGCCAACTTATACGATTTAATATTAAATGAATTTTTAAACGATTTTATTTCGAGAACCATTATGGTACTAAATAATGTAAAAAATTCACCCTAAAGGGATTTTCGCCCTGTGCAGAATACTTTGCCAGAAATTAGTTTTCACGTAAGGGTTGGGGTTCTGTACTTCACTTTAATACAGTATTTCTACAAAAACCAAGGCATTTGATGTTTTTAAGTGGCTAAGATAGTTGAAATGAGTAGTCCTGGAATCGTGTGAAACTTTGTCAGTGTATTCATATATGATAGGTATAGCAATATCTGAAGTATTGAGTATCAGCTTTGCGTTTTCATTCAATGATTAGTGAATATGTGTAATGAATGGGTCAGAACCTAAACGCACGTCAAATCCATGAGGAAATGGCTTTGGAGACCAGGAGGTACTGCCAGATTTAGCCCTGGTGGCAGTAATGGAACAAGTGCCCTTTGTACTGACCAGCGCCAACCTAGGGGTTACATAATTCCAGATGTCATCCCAACTGACAGTTTGAATATCGGGTTGGAGTGCATAAAACGATTTTGCTCTTTATTTTACCAAATATCTGATGTAATATGAATGTTAGAGTTTTGATATCCACAGGAGTTATTAAGGAGGGTGAGGTGAACCAAATACTAGAAAATTAGCTAATCATTACTAGTATTATCGATGTATATTAATCACTAATATCTCAAACTGAGATTTTACACAAGTGAAAACGAAGTCATGTACAGGGGAAAAGTATAATTGTAGTGAATATTGTAATATTGCTGTTGTCATTCAGTTGAATGAAATATGATATTTTGTTATGACAATTTTGCTTAAAAGCAACTTAATATGAGTAAAAGATTAATCTAATACTAGAATGTTAGTAATAAGAATTGTACGGTTGATCATATTCTATGTCATTGTTATATATATAGTATTGTATGAGTATCCAATCACAAGATCGTACCAGAACATATAGAAACGAACATTGAACTTGAGGAACAGAAACCGATCTATAAAAAAATGGAAGCTCAGGAAAACCTATGTTAAGTCACAGAGGGGCAAACAAAATCCATTTTCCATTGTGATATACTAATGTAACTGTATATAAAAATGAGAAATAAAGCTAATACATATATACATACATACATACATACATACATACATACATACATACATACATACATACATACATACATACATACATACAAATGAAGTAGAAATTCCGTTACTCGATAATCTAGCCCTCAACAGTGAGAAGTGTCACTTTAAAAGAATTATTTTATAACCTATTGACAATGTTACTTTTTGTCGACTGATTTAGTTTTCTTTGAAATGAAATGTTTTAGACTGACATCTTTTATGGAAAGTAATTGAGATTTCCGTCAATACACGGTAACATGGTATCTCTTAATCAAACAGTAAAATAATTGTCATTCACCAGCCAAGGGGTGGTGGGGGGGGGGGGGGCAGGTAACTTGGTGGTTTTACCCTCTGCAAATCAAGAAAAGCGTTTGAATTATGATATAATTCCAAATCTTTTTACCCCAATATAATCTATACGATATTGATTGACCACCACTGAACATTACATTTCAAATCGTTTTTCAGTTCTGGCCAAGTTTTTTTTTTTTTCTTGGGCTGGTAATCTGTTCCACATTGTGGGTCCTTTTTTTGGGGGGTTCAAATTGTTTATTCAGGCTAGCTCACGATATTTCATTTACATAATTACCCTGCCCTTGCACTTAGGTGATTTTGATTTTTTTTCTGAGCTTGGTGTGGCACATTATAGGGTTGGGCCATAAGCTAGCCTCATTTGTTGGGGCATATTCTTAATTAATTCTAGTTTCATTTCCCTCACCGCCATTAGGCCCATGATCGCAACATTGCCTCTCTTTCTTTCATAAGTTTTTCATCTCAAATGTTGATGAAATTTGATCTAAAAATATCTCCTATCGCACCTGTGTGTATATTCCTGGATTTTGTATATCCTCCCATTTCTAAAAATCAAATAAGAGGTTTTGTGCCTTTGACGTAAAGCACACTTGACTCCCCCGCGAAAAATGATGATTTGGGATCCTCACAGGTTGGCAGCTCTGCAACAATTACATCCTTCTAGTCCCGTCGTTGTGGGGCTCCTGGAATTTCTTCTGGCCCAAAACACGGAGACCCTATACTAAAATCCCAATTCTTTATATTATATCTAGCAATATCTCCCCTGCTGTGCCGCCTTCGAATAATCCTGCGTTCAAGCCTTATGTTTTGGCATATTCTGTCCCGATTATTTATTGCCGAGCAAAATTCTGGGTTCCCGTGATCAGTAATTTTGATTTTGTGTTGTTTAAGTTGGAAACTGTAAGCATCAGACTGAATTACCGTAGAATTAAACACGAATGAATGAGTCGATCTGATGCCATCCAATAGGCAAAAGATGCCAAATCGACTTATCGGGGGGAAATGACAAGCTGGTCCTATGTTAACAGACGAATATATGGAAAATAAGTCGTCCATAAAGCATGATATAATGGAAACTGGAACTAAACTTGTATATACTTCTTTCATTTATTGTACATGGTTATTATGACTAATTATTTACACGTTCACTATGGCGTTATTTTTGTACAAAACAACTATTGAAACATGATTTACAAAGGCCTTTTTTCAATACTCATTACAGGTATTCTACTAAAAAGTACAATTTAAAAGAACGACTGAAGCAACAGATACATGTATATACCATGCGCGTTATATATTCAGAGGCTAACTACCATGGTAAATGATAGGATCTCCCACACTTAACGAATAACAGTACATGATGAATATATCGATCATCGCGGGTAGAAAAGTTTAATACCAACAACTTTCATAAATGCTTACTTCTGCAGCGATACAGACCATGAATCCATGAAAGATTATTACTCTGCACTCCGCTATGCCTCAAAATGAATTTACTTGCTAAAGGATATTGAACACGTTTGACCCGAAATATCAAAGATTAACGATTGACCAACACATCATTTGGTACCCCCGATGTTACTATCTCCACTGGGTTTCTACCAGTGTAGAATGAATGCGACAAACCAGTCGGCTGACTCAAAAAAATCTCAAGCTTCATTTTATGATTAACCCTTCCTTAAATAAAGTGGCTACACATTGTTCGTTATCAAGCAAATCCCATTGTTCCCAAACTGATTGTATTAAGGCTTAAAGCCGTTGGTTGGTTCCCAGTATGCAACAAAAATACCGAGTACTTCATGCTCGCCTACGGTTCATCTTCGAGGCATTTGCATTCACTTAAGCTCTATATCTATTTCATAAAACTACGTCCATTAAAACCATGAAATAATACTGAATTACAACGGGGATTCATTATCTCATGATTCACAAAACTTATCCAAATCATAACATCACAGATTTGACGTACACGATTATAATCACTTTGATAGGGTAAACATCTGCACGCTCTCTGGTCAACAACTGTATTCGTTTCCTTTTTTAAAAAAAGATCAACGCTCAAAATAAGCACCCATACGGTGTCGGAGATAACTATGTCTCACCTCTTTCTCGTGAAAATAAAGGCAGTAAGGAGATAACGTCGACAATAGTTGAAATAGAATCTAACAAAGGGATGTATCTAAGCATCTGCAGGCCGGTGATTTAGAGCAACCAATACAAAACAGTATCAGCTCGAGCAAAGCCATTTTAAAAAAAGTCATAACTCCACAGACGAATCAAAGGGAGCCTATCAAGTAAAGACCCAGTATCAGGGTATCAGCTGTATCGCTCGACACTTGAATGAATTGTTTTCGGTATACTATGCGCTAACAGCTATTCCACACTCTCAAGAAGTATACCATGTAAATTCACGTCGATTGGAGCAATCTCTCTCCAAAGAAATGAAGAAAGAAATACTTTTTTAAGCGTCACCTCACTCCCGCAACACTCATACATAAAGGTCGTGTTTTCCAGTTCTTGTGACAATGTTATAATATGATCAACATCCATATATTGATATCGTAGGGAAATCGCCTTGCCAATCGCGGCCCGATGTGGGCAGAGTTCATTCAATAATTCTATAGGTTAGATACAGGCTAAAACTGATGCATTTGACGCAATCTCGAATTGAGTAACACCTGCGATTCACCGCGCTAATGTCGTAATCAAACTTGCACACATTTCAAAGAATTCTAGGGTCTGATGCGCCTGAGGGCTCTCCACATCCATTTCATCTGCAACAAAAATTGTGCCTTGTTAATAGTGCTCTCAATTGGCAAGAGAAAATGATACAAATATGACAATTAGATATACGGTAGAAGAAACAATTTTTATGGACAGGTGCTCTGACTGATTTGATATCATTTTTCTTCACTTTGTGAATATTTATTAGCTGAACGGGGTATATCTAAGTAAACCCGAATCTGTAGTGACAAACTCATATATACTTTTGTTATAGCCTCTTATAATCCATGCAAAATTCCATTTCATAAAATAAATCTGGTTTGGTATCTAAATATAAATTAGCACCAAAGCACCAAAATCAGAAATACAGCATACTGCATCATCCTAGGTTGATTTTAGTCACGATGTGGATTGAACAATACGTTAATATAATTAAACGTTACAAATATACCAACCAGTTTTCTTGGGAAAAGTATCTTTATGCATGGCAGCTTTCGTCATGTTTTCTACTCGTTTGGCATCCGGATGATCGACGGTATTGAGACTCTTAAAATCTAGCAGGTATGATTTTTGATCAACTTGATACAGCTGTAGGCTCATTTTTACCTGCAGAGACAATTAATACAATTAATCAAGACGATCAAAATCATTTAGTCTGAAATAACATTCATACTAAGAGGGCGCTAAATTCGTCTATATATTATAAGGTGCTAAACGAGGCCATTGGTTTTGATGCGATATTTATTGATATTAATATTAATTTATTATCCCTTCATACAGAGTGTTTGATTGGATTCATAATGTACAAGATAGGAGCTGAGGCCCTAGCAACATATCAATTGGTTAATCTTAGCAACCATGGTAAGCTAAAATGCAACATTTAGTTTGGTATTTGGTAATCAAACTATTTCAATCAGTTTGCTATTATGGCCAATCACGGCTAAGATTGAGTTATAAAGTAAATTTAATATCTCATATATTGAAATAATTATTACAATACTGTATACACAGACTCCTTATCTGGCTTTTATTCCATTATTTAAGATGCCAGCATTCAAACGGAGAAGCATGTACGATTTAGAAGGATACTTACAAAATTTCCAGTAACAGGATTTTTCTTCCGGCTACGAACATTGAATTGGTTGACAATTTTCCATTCCTGAATACAGAGGATGCGAGACATCAGGACTAATTTCCTCAAAAGGTTTAGTTTTTAGGGCACTATTACGGTAGTATAGAAATAACAAGCTATACAAATTATAAGTATTTTTATTTTTCTACAGAGTGTAGAGAAAATGCGAGATGTCATAATCTGGAATATTTTTTTTTGTGTCCAACATCGGATCATAATCTGGAATATTAAATTATACTCACATAACCAAGGGCTTTCATTGCTCTGAATACTTCGTGCATAATATCATGTGGCCGACTCTGGGACCTTATTCCTATCAAAGCAAAAGAAACAATGTCACATAAATGAGAATATCAACGCGGTACATGCATACATTATAACCTACTATTATCAACAGTTTTTATAATATAGAAATCTACTGAGGTCGCCTAAAACTATGATTCATATCGGACTTTATAAAACCAATTTTGCGTTTTCAAGGAAGTATAATATATTTCTATTAACTTAATTATAAAAATGCCGACAAGGGTGATATACATTTGCCATAGAGGACCTACCTAAGTGCCATTTTGCCTTTTTCATTTGAATGTTCCTTTTCTTGTCAAAGGCCATAGAAGAATCTAGTGTAGGTGTGACGCTAATCTCTGAAAAATGAATCAGTAGGCTATATTAAACAACTACTGACTTAAATAATTTTTTCTGTTTTTCTACCATGGCTTCAGCGCCAATACAATGGAATTGAATAATATAAAACGTTAATGATACGACATATTGAACGTTGAGCCATTTCATAATAGCCTTGAAAATCATTAAAATGTTACCTTAAGGAGGAGAGATAACATTACTCACCAGGCATTCTTTCAGGGTGTGGTTTTAGAGGACTGCTTGGCGGTACAGATCCTTGGTATCTCTGGAACGAAATGTGACCACAATGTAATACTTAAACAACGAGAGGTGGTCTTTGAGAATCGAACAAATTAAAAAGTTTTAACTTAATGCACTTGTCAATTGCACGCTACCCCGGGGCATGGGGGAATGTCCTAGGCGTATGGGGAAATATTATGAAATACCCGTCCCCCCAGGGCAAGAAATTTGTGTAAATACCCGACCCAACGGGGCACATTTTTCGCATTATTTTGGCAAATAAAAAATATAAAACCTGATGAACATTCCCCACCTAGGGGAATGTCCTCGATACTTCGATAAACTAAGGGAAATCTCCGCGTGGGTGGGGGCATATTTTCTCTGATATCCCCCTAACATAGCAATTGACAAGTGCATAATTAAATTTTAAGAATATCGTGATAAATAATATTACAGGTACCAGACCACCCTTGAGGATGAATTCAGAGGAACAATGTTATTTAATGCCCATATAAGGGTTCTTATCAATATTTGCTTCCTTAATGTAAAATCTAAACACTAAATAGCAAACAAAAAAGGATTAAAAGTAATTCTTTCGAAATATTCCTAATGACAAAAATAGGTAAATATTTTGATAATGAAACAAATAAATTACAGAAAGCACTTATAACGTTGTAAATAAGCATGGGAATTGGGAATCGTTGAAAGCAAATAAACATTGACAATATCTCACCAATTGAGCATAATGGCCTTAAGGAAATCTACATGAGGAAATATGCTTTACGTATTCAACAAAAATTGTAATATTACCACTTCAGAGCATGCCTTTTGTTTTGTATTATCATCAGATTCTGAACCCTGGTCAAGAAGAGAATGAATGCATCATTACGCCTGAAGAATTAAGTATTGTTTAACCAATGGCGAATATACGAATGATTTTCATTCTAGATAAAACAGAATATACTTACGACCATAAACGATTCTGATGGTGGACTTGAGGCGAGGTAGAAATCTCGAATAGCCAATTTCGCAGCTGCAAAATAGTAATAACCCATAAGTACAAGCACTCAATGAAGGGAACCGAAGAAAGAGAAAACATGCTGTGGCCCTGCAGCTAGGGCGTTGGAAATATTAAGAGGTTTGTAATTAAGACTGTCCCTATTATATTCACCCCGTAATACCATGTAAGAAACAAATTGTATGACTTACTTTCGTCTGCAATTCTCTTATTGTCAATAACCAAATTATAAGCTATGACTAGTTGGTCCTGAGGATCGCCGCTCAAGAGTGCGTAGTGGACTTCATGTTCCTGTACATTGCATTTCTGCAAGAAAAGGATGGAATGATACATACATACATACATTTTATTTTTTTTAAAGTTGTATTTCCCGAAAATTTCACAGGTGTGATGCATTTCATTCAGAGAAGAAAATCAATACAACTTCGAGTTTAATAAATTCAATTCTTCACTAAATTACATCATTACTCTAACAGCTTCAATAATAGTAGATATGTTCCAATTACAAATAAGCTAACATCTCGATGAAGTAACTAACCCTACCTTTTAATGTATTTTCTGCCTAGAATATTTCTTTTTTAAAATACAAAACATTTGTCCATTTAATGAAAAAACACCAGTCAGCATTTTACACATCAAATTGGACATTTCTCCTACATACATATGACCCGGTAAACCCCTGCTCACAGATTAATTCATAATACGTATATTGTGTCTTTTTGTATCGTGTAAAAAGAATCGCGACCTACCTCACAAACTTCCCTAATAGCTTCGGAATCAATAAGTGAAGAATCATAATCAGTGTCGGGCGGGAAAAGGTATTCTGGAAGTTCGTGTTTGAAGAACTCGTGCTCCCTTTTAAAAAAGAACAATACAGTTTAAGATTGTACCAAACGGAAACATGTTAATGGGATGCGATACACTACTCTTTTCGATTGCTAGCAATTCTTTTACGTATGGAGAGAGAGAAAGAGGGAGTAAGAGAGAGCCAGACAGACAGCCAAACAGACAGACAGCCAAACAGAGAGAGACAAACAAAAGATAGGCACTGGAATACATATATTTAAAGACTACTCTCACAATATGTGGTAAACTGGTCACTTTTCGACTGTCAACCGCCACAGAAGGATATATTGCTAATTAGTCTATAAAACATATACAACTCGAATGTGTGTAAACATTTACCTAACATCCTTAATAGTTGCTCGTTTAAGAGGATCAACTTGAAGCATGTGAACAAGAAGGCTGACGACGGATTTATTAAGATAATCAGGTATGTGAAATATTCCAGCTGAAAGAAAAGTACACGTTGTATTTAGAATTATGAATAGCTTCACGTGCATAAAAACGTATACAATTTAGTTATTTACAGTTTAGTTTAGTTAGTTATTTATTTAGATCATTTATTTAGATCCACGAACCACACTTATTTTATAGTTTTTACATCATTTGCAGGCATAATTCGTTATTTATCTGCCATAGAGATGGAGCTTCTATTTTAGGGTAAAAATCTGGTCAGGTTTAGGTTCCCCATTGGTATAATTTGTGTTCAAATAGGACAGATCAGCCACAATTTGGCAATAAGTGTATATTTAAGGAAAAGATCTAACAAGATAGTTGCTTACATTTAATTTTTCTGAATAATGTCGGAACGTGCTCATCATCGAAAGGCAACTGAAAGAGAAAAAGTGTTAAATGTTAATTACCTGACATTGATTTCAAGCGTGTCAAATGTCCTAATATATATACTGTGTAATACAGAAATCACCTTTAGAGTTATATAGAAACAGGTTCTGTGAGAAAATGGTCACCGCCGGTTTTTATATGATTAAGATAAAACAGAACCATTGACACATAATTTCTGCAAAGCATGAGAAAAAATGTCGCTTGAAAATTGCATTATTTACTTACTGTACCACAAAGTAATGCGTAGAGGATAACACCACAACTCCATACATCTACCTCTGGGCCAGCATATAATCTGCAGGGTGAAGAAAACAAGAATTAATTAAAGTGCATTAATCAGCGTCAGAATTAGAACTAGTTAGTACAGGGTTGGGTGATTTAATAGTCCATAGGGATGCTCAGGAGAATATAACTATAATGGAGTATGTAAGGGTGGATTTCTGCCAACTGGGTAGATACTCCAAATGATTCAATAATATTCCCACTTGGAGTATATTCTTCCTCATTGAAATTTCGCTATTAGAACCGCCTAAGCTGTTGGATATTTGCGTATTAAATAAAGAAGAGTTTCGATGTACGTACTTCCCAGAAATAACTTCGGGTGCGGCATAATTGGGCGATCCACAGCTGGTCCTCAGGAATTCCCCATCAGTCATCATGTTAGATAGACCTAATTGGATAAAACAACCAGTGTTACAAACTGAAGAATACGTCTTGGCATATACCCCGAAGTCATACCCCACTTCAATCCACGTTCAATTTATCCACATTTTTCATACGATCGATCACTTGATTAACACTTTTATTCGAACAGAAAATCTAACTTTAATTAATTAACAATCTTGGGTGAGATTCCTATTGATATGAATGAAAATATCGGAGTATATAGTGAGGTAGAGCTGGTGGTAGAAGTATCGTCGAAATAGAATATTAGATACTGTTAGGCTACAGGATAAAACATTCCGATTATAGAATAAAAATATTAGTATTACAGTATATTATATATTGTATTTGTATTTACTGATTACTTAAGACTTACAAACAAATCCACGCAGAAATGATATTACACAAGTCAAGTTACGGGCTCCTCTCCGAGCATATATTACTATATATATGTATTTAGACAAATTGCTCACTTACCGAAATCGGCGATTTTCACATTTAGATACTTGTCAAGGAGTAAGTTTTCTGGCTTGAGATCTCGATGTACAATCATGTGTCTATGGCAATAATCAACACCCGATATGATTTGCTGGAAGAATCGCCTGGCCTCATGTTCCTTGAGCTGCACAACAAAATTCAAATCTTGTGAAACTAAGGTATTAACCCGCTACCCAGGAGGTATACACAAACTTGTGAATGTAAAATAAACATATATATGGGCCACCAGGTTAAATAATGAATAGGTTTGGTGACAAACAATCGTGGTATATTATTTCCATCATTCATGCATCTTTTACTAAAACCAGGTTTTATCTCATTGTTCAATGTTACTTGAAAAGAAATGGTTTAGGTGAAATTCAGGTTTGGGTGATTATTTGTTGAGTCATAGGAAGACGACTGTGGAAATTGCAATTGTCATTTTATTTTCCCAATGTTGAAATGAAAAGAGTCGCCTTGGACCTATACTCCTATTTGTGGAATAGATACAGGTTATCAACTAAGTTTTATTACCTTGCCATGCTTGACGATATAATCAAACAGTTCACCGCCTGACACGTATTCCATAACCATGAAGATATCAGTAGGTGTACTGATAACCTGATATCTGCAAACGGGGAATATGTCATTACAAGAATGGAAGCAGACAAACAAAAGATAAGTTCTTAGATTATAGGCACTTAATCGGGCGACTCAGGAGTGACTTGAATTAATTGAAAACTAATTCATTCAGTAATTATGATCTGAAAATGAGCAAGTTATTGTTACTTGAACCTGTTTCCTTCGATTCATCCCCACTCCCTTGGGACCATAGTTTTTAATTAATATCAAGACTTATCGTTATCAAACTAGAATAATTTAAATAATAAAACAATATAACGGGACTTACAACTTGATAATGTGAGGATGTCTAAAAAGTTTGAGGTTCTGGATTTCGCGACGTATCTTCCCGACGACATCGAGGGACTTGATCTTTTGTCGATTAAGAATTTTAACAGCAACTTTGTGCCCAGTAAGTTGATGAACGCCAACTGAAAAACATAACCAATATATATGAGCATTTTCGGATAATTTGACATCTAATTTTATCCTAATAGTTTAATATTGTCAGAGATGGAACAATAACCTGTCAGGGATGGAATAATATTCTATCGTTAAGCCCCTTGATGCAATCAGTACATGGATTAATAGGGGGTAACGTTTCGGATCTGCACCACTCCCCGCCAACCCCGGAAAAAGCAAATATCGGTACGTAAGTTTAGCGAAATTAAGGGAACTGTATCCTAGTATCCACTACTTTTGACGTAGGTATGTTTTAGGAATGAACTAAAATACACTGAAAGTACAAGTTGCGCCTGGCATCGACTCCGTCAGATATAAACTAAATGCGTGGTATTAAATCATAATTAATCAATAAATAACAATTTTGTACATAAAGATAATTTGGATATTTTGTCAATTTTAACGATAAATATAGCATATATAGATATAGTGTTCCAATTTAGCCACAATCTCTTATGGACGCCCTCATAAGGTTAAAAAAAACTTTACCCAAGAAGGCAAATATTTTAGGTCAATTTTGAACTTCTCTGGTTTTCTATTTCATCCAATCTTTATACCCTAATGTACATCTTATGGACCAAGGGGAAACTATAGTATTTGATTTTAATTTTGCAATGAACAAGCAATGAACAATTGGGTGGATGGCTCCCTTTTTTCCTGCCCCATTTGTGGCATTACATCTGATCTATTATTGTCACTAATCTATCAAACCCCTTAATTAACTACCCCAGCTTGCCTGCAACTCAGGTGTAATAGCATTGCAGACCTCCCACACTTCGCGGCCAATCAATCAATAAACCCTTGCCAATTGCCTTGTCCTGTTAAACATGGACATACCGTAAAGCCTGTATTAGACACCGTGTCTTCTATTTTATGATTCTATATGATAAATAATCATGTGGCTGAGTGATGGGCCACAAACCTAGTATCATCAAGGTTCAAAGTGAGTGAAATGTACATGTATACCGTATAAGTGGGCATAGTTGACAAGTCTTGGTGTACTCTATACAGTATTTTGAGCTGCAACTTTAATACAAACTGTGCTACTATCAGAGAAGATACAATGTCACACCAGAACGAGAAATGAGGGAACATTTTTTCTCTAGTAGAATAAATCACTAACTTTCCACACATTTAGTAAATAGAAGAAATCTGAAAATTGATGATGATCTCGGTAATAATTATATAATTGTTTATTCATTGACGCAATTTTACAATATACATTGCTTTTCTCAATGCTCAATAGTCGAGCAAGACAATCATTAATATGATCTGATTCAAGCTCACAGGGTATGACGAAAATGCAGTTTTCGTTGGTCTCTGCAATTCTATGTACCGCTATTAGTAACCCAATACATTTGATCGAAGTTATTTTGAGTCGGCCTTCTATAAATAGGATTCTATTAATAGTGTGTACGGTACGTATTATATGTGACCCAATTAAGGCATCACATGTCTTAACTAAGGCTGCAATGTAATGAGCAATAACATCGTGAATGCTTGACAGACAAAAAACAGAATATGTATAGCTCTAGCCCGCTTAGCTGGCCTTGGAGTCCACCCCCCCCCCCCCCCCAAGGCTCTGGGAAAAAATCTATTGAAAAATTTAAGAACCCTAGCCACAAATGTCCTTCATCTAACAACCTGAGGCTGAGTCTTAATTCATAGGTAGCTAGACTATATATCAACTAGCATGATCTGTTTGGAGGTATACAAGTTACAACAAAAAATACTTGTATGTCCCCAAGCTTAGGCGAGCCAGGGATTGGTGAAATGTGGCTTATGCAAGAAAGTTTATTTCCATGAAGATATTTCGTCAGCAAAATTAAAATGGAAAATGTATGCACTGCAGACAGTACTGACTGTTACGTACAGAAATCCCTGTTTTAATACAGAAATATATCACTTTAATTTTAAATAATTAACTTCAGTGGTGGACTAATTACTATAAGCTATTCAATAAAAAAAAGGTTCCAATTTTTTAATACATATCAGATAAAGATACAATGTAAATCGAATTTATCTAGGCCTAGCCCTATCCTAGGCAAGACCATGCTAGGCCTAGATCCAAGACCAAGCTCATTATTATTTTATTATTGAATATTATTGGAGATGTGTATCTAACTAACAGTAACAAAAGACACGTAGTCATACTATGACACTTACTCCAAACACAACAAATGCATGAGGAGGGTAAAACGTTGCAGAAATGAGGGCAGTCATGTACAAACTTAATTCTTCAGTTTGACAGCTCAAGAGTCAAGTCAGGAGAGTTGGGACCTACAGGCTACACATGTACTTGTCATGAATAGGACATTCAGTGACAACACCAATTTTAGCTAGCAAAAACAGGGGGTCCCCGCGTGACGAGGGGGTGGAGGACCATAAAATCAAGCACAGAGGGATGCACTTAAAATGACACTACATGGCCTTGAATCTTTATGGAACTTACTTTTCACTTTGCCAAAGGTCCCAACGCCCAACGTATCACCAAGCAAATAGTGACCAATTCTAACTTGCGCAGGTGGGGATGGTTTGTCCGCCATGATGTTGTTTTCCTGAATTTGTTTAGCTTGTGGTTTGACCTTATTAATATTCACCAAGACCGGAAGTATCCTTATTAGGCCTATCCAAAGATTAAAGTAGAATGCAAAATGCACCGCTATATGCCTCCCTAGAAAATGTCGTGGATGGAAATTCGATAATGCACCACCAACTTCCACTTGCAGACCTCCAAAATTGGTTAAGGATCCAGCCTCGAAAACAACACGATATGTCACTGGTCGGGTGTGTTCGGTAAAGTCCGTCAAGGTGAAGCTATTTGTTACGGTGCTGCTGAATGGCTATACTCGAAGGCGCTGTCCTGTTGACTGACCAATGAAAATCTCTGTAACATTTTCGCCACCTAGGAAAACAACATGAGCGAAAATATGTGATCGAGGGCACGTCAGGTGAAGCACGCGATATTAGTCAAGAACGCCTCATGGTATTTTGATCACTTGTCATGTTCAGCTCCAAAGAGTACCTAGAGAGAAAAACCGGGCCCTATGGGATCGGTCGATTTAGCTATTTGCAGTCGCTAGTCACTGAGTTTCAGGACATAGACACTGAAGGTAAACAAGTGCTTAGCCTGGCTTTGACTTTTGAGAACTGGGTCAGTTTCAGTTTAATCCCCTTCTCTCATTACAAAGTTGAATGCTCCTAAAAAAACCCATTGAATTGAAAGGATGTTTATATTTTTCTAGAAGTGTTCAGAATGGTTGCTATTCAGGGTGAATAGTATTGATGAGTACAACCACAAACATATTATATCATTAATCCATTTACAAACAAAATACATGTGTGATTTGAAAACTTTTCAAATCACTATAAGTATAATGAATATATGAAGGTACTGGCTGGTCTAGGCCATTGGCCTTTAATGCCAGGTCGTTTTTTGTTTTTTGTTTTTTTTTATTTTAGTATAAGAGTTAGTTAATAAGAGTCTACTAAGACTAATTTAAGTTCATCACTGACACTTCACCATGGCATGACTCATGAGGTGGAGTCATAATTAAATCATTTCTATGTCTATAATTAGTGTTATTGTAATCAAAGGTCTGACTTCACCTTCTAACTAAACTTGTATGTAGTATCAAGGCCCAAGTTATACTTATTATCAGACTGCATTTTAGTAGTATCATTCTTAAACACTTACAATAGGCCTACATTAATGATTATAACATTTTCAGAATTCAAGTTGATTACCAATAATTATGTTGCCTTTGATTTTAAAGAAAATGTGCTTAGTTTTAGATCACCCCTGAATAACAAACACCAGCTATTGCAATTTACATGTCATAGCTCTGCTCACACCTCATAGTTTTCGACTTGATCAATACCTGTGCCAAAATTGGCTGCATGCCAAATATTATAGACCCACCAGCTCTAAAATATACACCAGTTTTGTACTCACATGTTTGTGTTGTGCCTTGGCCCATAATTGTAGGCGGGGGAGGAGGGGGTAAAAGCTGATATGCTCACACAGTGTAAGTAGCCGCAACATGTTTATATTCATCAGTGGGATGGGAGCTGGCCAACTGCCACCAGGCATGCTAATTCTAAGAATTGTTTTGACGTTTTTGGTACACTATGAAATCAGCTTTCACTCTATTGGGTACACATATATTTACGGTGAAAGTTGTATTTTGCCATCTGTATAACTGCATGTCTATAATGTGTGAAGGCAAATGAACATTTTTCTTGAAACATCAATCACTATGTTATATATATATGTTATATATATGGAGCCACATATCTGATTAGAGATAGCCATGAGATTTGTATTTCCATAACAATATTTCAAATGCCGAGATAGTATCAGGGAATGTGTAATATTTACAAATACTAGCCTATAATAGAATACGTATACTCGGTACATTCCTAGTATCTTCATCGATCGTTATAAACTGTGGCAGTGAAGATGTTGAATAAACTATAAAGTGATGATTACTGTAGTGTAGAAAATTAGTTAGCATTCGATATATTGTTTCCAGTCTCTCTAGCAGTAATCAGCTCCCAAGTAAAATGTCCTTATAACGTTGTATTTTCTTCCAATTTTGCAGAGGCGAAGGAACAGGTCCTTGCAAACTTGGCAAACTTCGCTTATGATCCAATAAATTATGAATTTCTAAGGATCCTTAAAGTGCCTGATCTATTCCTTGGTAAGTCATTCAAACAAAGGTGCTTTATTACTAGTATATTACTGAACTTGTCTTGTTCATCTGTTTCTGTTTGTAAATTTAAGATGTATCTTTATGGATGGTTACAGATTTGTCCTATATATTTATACTACAGAAATAGTTTAAACGAATTGACACAAAGTACGTCTTATCAGCATTTTATACTTTGCAGATTGCCTGACTGAAAACAATGAGAAGTTCGTCGAATTCGCTAGTGGGGGCATATGCAACCTGTGTCTAGGTCAGTTATCTTTTAGGGTAGTGATAAGAGTTTGAATTCGTATTACTAGCAATTTGTATAGGAAAAAATGCGCTTATCTAGTTGAACACATTTTAATCATCTTATTTATTTTTTATCTTTGTCGTTTTGACCTGAATCTGTGTTGACCTACATTTAATTTGTCATTGTAGATAAACGAAATAAAGAGTACCTCTTGAAAAATAATGCTGTCGACCTCATGATTGGGTGTTTGTCTAGGTACGATTGTTCTTTTATCACAAGGAGAAGGGATTGTTACTTTGAATTGACTGATATTGTCGCCAGGCTCAGAACTCACTCTGCCTATAGTATCAATTTGGGTCTATGAAAATTTATCATATCGACCTCATAAATAGTTGTTTGTCTAACATATCTAAACAATCATAACTATTTGTCTTGTTTCAGTCAAAATGAAGAGATCGTTTTGAATGGCATCACAACCTTGATCTTCCTTGTAACCCCCGAGTCTAAAACAGGTGAGAATATTTTTCTTTCATTATTCTGCCGATTTTAACTTAGCAATTTACTAAGGTAGGATATCTTTCCCCCATAAAAATGTTTCATAAACCAAGTCAGTTTCACCGATTTTAAAAATACGTTGAAAATATTCACATTCTCACTGATGTCACGGTCCATATCAAAATACAGACAACATAATTGGTTTTATTAATTATGTTTTTCCTTGTTCTATTGTTTCACTCCAGATATCACTAGTCTTCCTGTGATCGACGCCATGTTGCGTTTCAGTAAATCCCACAACAACCGCTTATCAAATTTAGCTACAATTTTCCTTGAGGTAAGCTGTATGATTATCTCTTGTGTAACTATTAAGTCGTGATTATCGCAGTTATTTATCTTTCAATAAATGACAAATTCTCATCACCATTGTCAGTTAAAAAGTACTAATTCGCTACTTTCTCTTCGTTGCAGGACTACTGCACACAAGGACAGATTCAAGAAGTACAATTATTGATAGAAGAAGAGATGACTGATCAACCCATAGAAGACCCACCCAGTAATGAATTAGATAATACTCGGGCCGTATATATTGACACTGGACAAGAAAGCGATAATAAATAGTCAAAGTTTGATATATACCGGTAGTTGTTTATTTCTTTGAAACTACGTTGTTACGATATCTTTCATTTCTAATCATGTTACCCTAAATAGTTATTTCAGGAAAACTTTTTTGCAGTTCTGATCAGTCAATATTGATCGTTCAAATTTATTTCATAAATTACTTCTATATCAATATAAGTCTGTGTATAACATTCATCTGACTTGTATGTTGTATAACGGTATGTGAACGACAAAAAAGTTGGTGTTCATGCAAAACTTGCAAAGTGTACATATTAAAAATTCTGGAAAGTCCGTTTTCATTTAACAAAATTTTCACAATCTGTATCACAGTACGGTGCATAAAACAAATACTGACAAGTAGATTAAAATGATCCCTGTTCATTCATAAATGAACCAATACGAGTAACTTCATTTACCAAGTTCATATATATTATATACAGCTTATGATTCAATAACATCTCCCTCCGTTTCATTGATCTATTCTCGTGGTTGTGTGATGGGATCTAGCCTTTTGTATACTGGAGTTTGCGCTTTGAAATGACTGTTGGCATACATTCCACTCTCGTCTTGCCATGTGTTCCTACCACACCTACGATAGTCAGCTGTATCTGTGTATTGTGAATGGCAGCGTCTGTAAGATGGGGAATAGTCTGAGGTGCCCGCTAGTTTTTCCTGAAAAATACATTTCGTTAGATGTCAGTTCTTAAAAGGAAGAGAGAGTCAATCTCTTCAGTAATTTGATTAGAGGTTTGTGGTCCCTTCTGGAGGAACTACTGGAAGTATGATCTAGCTTTTTAAAATATGGAAGGAGGCGTTACTATATCTTCTAGGCTTACCGTATCTTGATCAACTAATTTACTTCCTTTAATACAGCAGTATTAAAGTGCATGGGTTCTTTTCAATGGTTACTGTATGAGAAACTTTGAAATCTCGTTTTCCATTTTGTATTTTTATTCTGAAGTATCCAGTGTTGGCCTATCGAAAAAAAAAATACATCTATATCTCACCTGGTCTGGAGTGTACAGGAATGGGGGTTTATAATCGGCTTTGTTCGTTGTCTCTAGATGCACTTTGTTATGATCGGGGTGGTGATGTGGTAGCACTGAGCCATAGCCTCTGGAAGGAGCACCGGTATCCCTAAGATAAAAAATAAGTCCTTCATGAATTTACCCATTTATTACTTAGAATAAATCAAATTATAAGCATGCAGATCACGGGCGAGGTCGATATTTTATCAGATTTATCTCTATTCATGGAATCACTATTTATTTGTGTTGGGTTTTGTTTTTTTTATCACAAAATGATAAATACCTGTCAAGTTTTACGCCCAAGCATGTTTCAGCATTAACCATGTGTTTCTTAGCATCTTTTTCTGTGAAGTCATCTTTAAGATTATACTGCTCTCCCATGTCTTGGTACGTTGTATCAGGTAAAGTTCCATCTGTCACATCGCCAATTCTGTCGTAGGTAGCTTTGCAAAGGTCTCGCACTTGGTCATTACTGATATCATAATCCTTGGGCTCAGCTTCACGTGCTTGGTACCTGGTATTTTGATATTAAGAAAATTATAGCCCATGATATGGTGTTTCAGGATACATAACTTAACAAAGTAAAGAGACCCAATGTTACCTTTTTACAGACATTTTCTAATACCCCAATTTTGTTACTAATAATTTATCTTTTATTTTGCCATTTTTTAAACTGAAGCAATGTATTTATAGTCATCCTGGTCATAATATTCTCCCGCAAAATTTAATTAACTGAATACCCCAAATTAGCTACATCATCTATTTTACTAAATCACAGACGAAAATCTTGATAAATTGATGGAAAATAGCATCGAATATCAAGTACCCAAAAGACATCTATTACTCTACACGATCACATTAATGAAATACTGAAAGCGACGGATTGAAGTAAGAGGGCTTGTATCTAGGCCACTACTTACACAGTGAAAGTGAAAAATATAAGAGAATATTTTTCTAAAAGCATTATGCTGCTGACATTGATTGTTATGTTTGATTATTACATATAAGCAGAAGAGTTCTGAGACAGCAATAGAGCAGGACTTCCTTTTTTTGTGTGTTCGAGGGCAATAAACTAAAGTGTGGTCTCTGCAAATGTAAAGGATATGACCCTCTAGAGCCATTTTAAGCAGCAAGACCAATTATATTCCATGCATAAATACACTTATGAACCTGTTTTTATCTTCTGCATCTGGACTGGAAATACAAAGCATCGAATTGATTTGCTTTAATATTTTCATTCAAAGTTAATTGCGACACTGGAGGTATCAAAAGTAAAACGTGATATATTAGAAAGCATGATTAAAGTCTTTGTTAAACATCGGGAAACACTGAATTAGTCACATCTGGAAAAGACCATACATGTGCAGTGTTATTCTCTGAATAACATTCAACATAGAAAATCAACGAAACGTCACATTTTTGTACAGTTTTGCTTGACGTCCATTATTATATAGATTGGTGCTTTATGCAAGTCACTGGGACATCGCCATTCATCGAATCGACTGGAAATATTTCCATACTGGTCCCAAAAATGTTACGATCCAATAAGAAAATATAAATGTTACATTATTTTAAAGGAAAATATCACCCCGGTTGCATCTGTGTGTAATAATATAAATGTGGTTTGGTTTTTGTTCGCCTTTGGGTTACCCCAATACAAAGAAATAATCATTACCCTCACCATTACATACATTCATGATTAGGGAAAAGATAGTTACAGTATGAATATACATGTTAAGAACATAGAGTGTGAACAATCGAAGAGCAGGTCACAAGCAAAGGAAAAATTCAATGCACGATGTTAAAACACAGGCGCTTGAAGATGACAGATATCGAGACACCCATCTTACCATTCCAAGCCAGTACTAAAAGAAAAAATGACAATTGCATTTATAATACACATTCATGGCCGTTTCAGTACACCATATATCTCGCACATTATTAGGGGGAAAATGGTCCACTTACGTATAGAGTTGGTTTATTGATAGACTTAATAATTATAGATCATTACACATAATAATATTCAGGCAAGTATATTTGTGTGAACATATTGCCGGTGTAGACTGTCTATAGTATAGATGTAATTTTACAGAAAAGATTTTAATGCTAGGATTTAGCGTAAAATAAATTAATTAAGCTGGGGGTTTTCAAAAAGTAAACATTTAATATTATGTATTGCATCCCTGTATTTTCTCCCCGGATCATCTAAATAATTATGTATTCCATGTAGCCTAAACAAAACAACTAGGCCTAAATCTCATGTCTAGGCTAGCCATTCTACTATTTCTAGGTCTAGGACTAGGTCTAGGCTATCGACGTTGAACCGTTTCTGGACCAAGTCAAAGTGATGACTCGTTAGACCCTGGATCGAAGAGGGATGAGCAACGCTTCTTAAATATTGAAAAAGTGATTCTGAAGCAGACGTTTCTGAATTCTGATTAAGTAGATGCAGAGTGGACAGTGTATATGTTCCCAGACCGTAGTTATGTTTATGTAAAGATAATTAGACTTCTAGGCCTAGCTAGTAACTCACCAATTTGAGTTCAAAGTTGCTCTGCTGTAGTTCATATGTCCGGATCGCAGGAAAAGCGAACCCTTCCTTTCTGTGAAATCAGGTAAACTCGCGTAATTTGTCATCTTGTTGCAGAATTTTATGTAATCAAGTGGAAAAGTTGTTGGTTCCTACAGTTTGTTAGGCCTTCAACAAGTTCCCAGTGCTTGAGAGGGTGACGGGCTGGTCGATATGGACGTGATTGTGTTCAGCGGAAGTGGCCGTTGCCAAGCACGCACAAGAACCGCACAAGCTATTTTAGTACACACGTTCCCCACTTCCTCTTAATGGCGCTTTAAATTTCCCGCCCGTCTACATGATATTTAGTTTTATTTGGAGTCTGATTTCAAATGTCAATATACGTAAACAAAAATAACCAAACTATAATCGGTATCGATCAAGGGTTGGTTGGCGTATAGCACTAAATAAGACCCATGGGCATGGCATGGACACTTATAAAAATGTCAAAATTCTACTTTTTTTAGTTTTATCCCGATTGTGCAAATTATATTTGGTAGGCCTATATATAGCCTACATACAATTTTAGAGCCAAACGTGATCGATGTAATTATATTTTTTTAGATTATAATTACTGATGTAACCATGACAACCAACTAAGCGTATCAATTGCTCCATTTGTTGGTAATGCCATCGCTTTGGCCATATTTTGGGCTATATTTGCCATTTCACCAGTATTCCAACTTAGTTGACAATATTAGTTTAATTTGCTTTCACTTATTCCTAGAGCCAGATATTTGAGAATTCAACATTTAAAATACATCATGTCATCAATGGAATTTGGATATCAAACTTATAAAATAATCTGGTTGGTCTATCTTTCTAGCTGATGCTAGATAAGATATTTCCTCACCCTCAATTCATATTGTTTCATCAAGTAAATCACCAAATGTATTAATAGTTAGAAATACATAAATATTTTTATATATGTACGGTAGTAGTAATGTCATCATGGACGAATTCTGAAAAACGATGGTTTATAAACCCTAAATGTTTTTTTTTTTAAAAAAAAACGATATCACGTTATTGCTTAGTTTCGGCATGTTGTACAATGGTCTCCTTACACATCAATGTTTACTTTGGCGACTTTTATTTATACTCTCGAAATCGACTTTCTCCGTTTATTTTACAACACTCTGTCAGTCTGTGTTTGTTTGTTTTATTTTTTTATTTCTACTTTATAAGATCTTCCTCACTTTTATCTCTTATTGTATTTCATTTGTAGTTGTTACAAGAAACTTATATACCTACTTTAGATAATTATTACGACCCAATGGTTTGGTAATTAGTGACTCGATACTTTATGGCTTTCATATCATTTTGATTTCTTCCATACATTAAAATTGAAGAAATGGAATCAACTCAATTGAAGACACCTCACATCGGATTCTGTGTGGTGCATGTTTATTGGCGACCCATTTCTTCCACAAATATTGAAACAATGCTATTGTTTCTAAGGCGTCCCTTCAATCTCATTGATCATAGACTTTCACCCTCTGGTCTTTCTTCTACCTTTCCAGATGATTAAATTATTATATTCTATGACTCTTAGCCTAACTCTCACTTCTCCTATAAATACTTTAGTCATACTATCTTTGTTGTTGTGTATACGCTGACAGTGGATATAGTAACCCTAAGTAAATGTCAACGGAATCTACCGGGACACTGACACCACATCATCTCCAAGGTATACCACCTAGTCGGCTAGTGTTTAAAAGATAAGCAATGATGGGCATGTGGAAATTGTTTGGGAAATATATACTCGTGTAGCGATTCGCAGACTCTCGACAATAATAAACAAGTCAACAAGGCAACTCCTAGTCCGTCTGTTTATTACAGTTCTCTCAAGCGGCCCCTAGTCCGTATTCCCCGGACAGGGTAGTGTGTTTACTTACACAACACATCAAGGTGCATAAACACGGTAAGAAGTATGGCAAGACATACAGTAAAGAGATACATAAGATAAGAATGTTATGGAATAGGTAAACAGAACGGATACTCTATGAGAGTAATAAGGTAAGAGTTGATATAAGAATATAAGGGTAAATGAGGCATTTAGTGACACAGAAGGTATAAATGCAGAGGATCAAACGTAGATCCCTCTGTAGGAATATAAGAGTACTAACCCTTTATGGATTGTACCTAGAGGATTATAGTAGAACTACTACAATACCCCCCCCTTAATTTTAGATTTTTAAAAATCCCTTTAGAAAAATCGTAATAAAGATCAACACAGTACAAAGTACTAAAAAGGCTTCAAGTGGATAAAAAGAGAATTAACATTGCGGACCTGGAAAATTAAAGTTAAATATAGGTCTCCAAGGCGACAAAAAGGAGCAGCATAAGGTGTCCTCACGATATAGTTAACAAAATACCAGGTCGCTACATCTCTAGCACATACCACAAAGTAAGAAGAAACATAAAAGATACACACAGGAGCATAAGTGTCCTCACTACATAGGATAACAACAGTTGGATAAAGAAAAATTTTCTCATGGAAAATACAATAACCCAAAAGTATCCGTAAAATGTAGAAACAAGCTTCTAGTGGAGTATCTAAACATAAGGTAACCAAAGGTTGACAACGCAACAACAAAATAATATTCTTCAAAGGCGAATGGCAGTTAGAGCATGGAAGAATTTAAAGAATGTTCTCACTGGTCTATTAGCACAAGCTTATTCCATGGGAGTGTCCGTCTGGTTCCGCGGGTCCACAGTGTTTCCGTCCGTACCAAGTGGTTGCACGAGAGTGGTCGGACTAAACAACCAGGTTGGGATTTCAAACGCTCCCGGATTGTCCCGTACAGGGGTGCGATGAGCTTGCTGACCGACAGCTGCAGCTGGAGGCATGGCAGTGGTGGCTGGAACCTGCTGTAGCGTACGCAGCAAATTACTCAGCATGAGCAATTGCGGGAGTTGTGATGGGTCCAAGGGCAAGGCAGCCACCGGATTTGGAAGTGGAGGTAGAGGAGCTGTAGGGGTAGGCACTGTAACTGTCTGCTTCTGTTCTTCTTCAACAGGGTCGACAGGGGAAGAGGAGCGCGTGTCGTCCTCAAGCAGTGACCTCAGTCTCAGGTTTTCTTCCTCCAGGCGGCGGATCTTAGAGTCACTGACCGACAGGGATCGGCGAAGTCCGTCTACTAGACCTTCCTGGCTCTTAGCCTCCTCCCGGACGTCTCCTAGCTGTTCCACGGACGTCTTTACATCACTCAGCGCCAGCAGGGGTGTAGTTACCTCCTTGAGCAGAGCTTTTAGTTCCGCACGGGCGGAATCAGCTGATGCACAGACCTGCTCCAGGGCTGCGTCTACAATGATCTCGGCTCTAGCCACCAGCTCCAGGCTGTCATCAACGGAAGGTAGATGTTGTAACACACTTCCGGACCATTCCCGAGCCCGCCTGCATGCCCGCTTAGACAGGGGAGAACCAACCTCAGATGCAGCGGGTCGGTCTCTCTTCTTAGATGAACCAGAACTCACGGATTCCTTCACCACAGAACTACTAGCATCAGTGGCCCTGGCATGGCAACTCCCTGCTGCAGCGGCAGCAGAAGAAGAAGCTCTGGACTTTCCGGACGTTGACCCGGACTCGATAGTCACGGCAGAAGAGCACGACTCTGATCTTGATTTCTTGGAGCCTCTCCTGGTACTAGTGGCTCTCCTCATGACTCTAAGATGCTGCCCGGCCATGTAGGTTGTCCGTGGGAAGACATGGTTGGTATGAATGGAGGGCAGCACCTTAACAGTTTTATCCAAGGCATCTTTGCGGTTGAGATGATGCTGCACGGACTCCCCGTACATCAAGTGTTGTACTAGTTCGACACGTCTATCCAAAACTTGGTGACAGTTGGTAGACGGACAAACCCACACCTGGACGAATGGGGCGTGCTCCTCGCAAAAATGCCTAAACAGACGTTCACGAGTCGAGTACGCCCGGACCCCACCCGGATTCAGGGACAGAATCCGGCAGACCAAAAATGGGCATCGGTGGCCGGGTTCCCAAAGACGGTGGGCCTCGATGACCTTCTGGTAGGTTCCAGAGTCCATAGAGTCTGCTCTCAGAATCTCAGGCCAAACATGAGATTCATACCTTGCCATATGTCCGTCATTCTTGAATTCTTTGTCTTCGGAGTCGCTCTCCGGACAAACCACAACTCCAGATCCGGGCTGGTCGGAGCGCGGATCTAGAGGCAAGATGTCCGTGGCTGCATCCAGCTCCCTTCGGAAGGCATCCATACTACCTTTTCCGGACAGCTGGGCTCTCCGTCTGCCAGCGCGGTGGTAGTGGCGTTTCTTTATTTTTTTCTCAACAATCTTCTTCTCAGAGGTCCTGGAAGAACTGTGAGGCTTCTTGTCCTGTGAGTCTTCTCTAACAGTCATGACCCCACTAGCTGTGTGGCGTACACCTGGAGTTCTTCCACGAGACGTCCGTTCACGAGGAGCAGGGGAGGCAGAAGCATCACGCCTACCCGGAACTTTCTCATCCCCAGAAGACTTGGCTGCCTTCCTGGGAGAGACAGACTTCCTCTGACTTCTCCTTAGAGCGGGTGAAGTCTCCGGCTTCTTCCCGGACTTGTCCGTACTGGATCCGTTCTCTTGCTCATCCAACAGAGGCTGGATTTCTGTACCAAGGGGCTTGATACCCGAAACCGTCCGTCGAAGAGTCTTGACCGCAGCCGCATTCGCAGGATCCAACCCCATGAGGTCTTCTGCTCCATCAAGGAGACGGTTCTCCTCGGCCTCGGTCATCGGCGGAGCCGATTCATCACCCGAATCCATAGGTTCGTCCGTACGTCGTTCTTGCGACATCCTGATATCTGGCTGCTAACAAAAAAATCTTTCCCTGTAAAAGGAAAAAGAATAACACTAAGCAAGATGGAAAATGCCAGAATCTTTGTTGTGTTTACATGTAATACATTACAGTGCAAAACAATACATTACCCTCCACACCATATATTACATACAGGTGGAAGAGGGAACACAAAATCAATTATCACAGACTAACTTCTTGACAGAAGTTACCTAAAGTCAAGTATCACGAAACAAACTCTTTAGAAGAGCGATATGGGTTGGCGGATAGCCAAATAAATAAACATTGGTGGTGTAAAGAGCCCCAACACAAGCTACACTTTCACCTCATACATTCGCCATTCATTCAGTAAGCACCGGTGTCATGGCTGACGTCTCAAACATTTCACCGAACTTCCTCCTTCCATTACAAGTAATCAAAACTTTCCTAAAACTCCAACACACCGTGTCTAGTAGCAGACAACTATCAACTATCAAATTGATATCAACTCGGAATATGACAAGCAAGTTTTAACCCAATTCAACTCACTTCTTTCCTAGGGAGTTCCGAGTCCAAAGTGCGTTGGCTAGCTGTTGTTGTGCAGAGTCACAGAAGTGGAGTGAGAAAGGGTGCAACACTACAGCGCTCACGGCCAGCGTGGTAACTGTAGTACACAAAGTCGCCACCTCTCTCAGCGCCACCTTCCCGCTCAAGACCACGGCCAAACACAGCTATTTCTAGTGCTCTACTACAGGGCGTACATTGATGTTTAAGTATGCAGCCTGCTCTGATCTTCCGCGGAGACAATTGCGGATACATTGTCCATAAAGCCCACTATCCACTTAGCCGATTCAAAAGCAATTTCAACCCAATTTCTGAGCTGATTCAAGCTTCCCGGGGAGTCTTAGTTCAGTTAGAACTCAAGGGTTCTCCCAAGCTAAGCCTTTCTCAGTGCAGTTTCTAACAAGCCATACGGACTGGTTGGTTCTTTCCCAGCCACTCAATAAATTCAATAAAGAATTTCTCAAATGTCGTGAAAGGGCAGCATGACTTATCCGATATATCAGCCACCGACTTCTCGTTGTGTGTAACTTTTTGTGGAACCATCAGGAAAGTTCCACCTGTACTTTAAAGCCTAAGTTCCATATTGCAATCTCGATGGAGCTTTACGCGTGCGCTTAGCCCTTGCAATTACTGGTGGAACACTGTCCGTCTTCTTCACAGGAGAAATAGGAATATTTTGAACAATGTCCAAATTTTTCCTCGGCCTCCCCCTCCCTCTTTTCAAGGGCTTAGCAGAATCCGCCAAAACCAGAGGAACTGGTTGCTTTTTTACAACTGTATCCGTCTTAGCTTCTTTGGGCCTGCTTCTATTCTTAGAAGGGAGCACAACCGGAGAAATTTTTAATTTCTTCTTTTTCTTCTGAGACTTCTTCTTACCAACCCGGATAACAGCAGGACCAATATCTACTGTCTGTTTCTTGTTGGAAGAAGGAAGTTTCACTCCAGCTGCGTTTTTCTTAGGTCTACCCCTGGGTTTTACACCAACGGTAATTTTCTCCTTTTCTTTTCTTTCCGGACATTCAGCACCAGCTAGAACTTTTCCGCCTTCAAACTTCAGGATCTCGCGCCCAGCCTTCTCTAACTTACGGAATTCAGGAGCCTTATGTAAATTAACAGCCTGAATCGGTCCGTCCTCATCAAAGGCGGGTTTCAGATAATCTACATGATATCTGACGATTCCCTCAGTCGTCTCTAATTCATAGGTAGTACCCCCTATGAATCTACGCACTTTGAAAGGCCCATCCCACTTGGGACCGTACTTCTTATTAGCCTTAGGGGGACAGTACCTATACACAATAGCCCCTTCCTCAAAGCGCCTTGGACAAGCCCGTCTGTCAAAGACTTTCTTTTGGTGCACAGCAGCAACTCCAAGATTATCTCTGACAAACTGATGTCCAGTTCTCAATGACTGTCGCAAATTCTCTACGTATGCCATCCGACAAGGAAAATCCAGCCCTCCGGGCTCAACTCCATGGATTAAATCCACTGGAGTCACAAGCTCAGTCCCAAAAACTACTGAATTGGGCGTACACAACGTACTGGCATGCACCGTACCCCTGTAAGCATGCGCTATACACGGAGCGAGCAAGTCCCAATTTGAATCCGAGTAGCTGGTCAGGCAAGAGAGCTGCTCAACAAGAACTCTGTTAAACCGTTCTACCTGTCCATTTGACTGAGGCCTGTACGGAAGAGTGATTAGCTTCTCAACCCCTAACATGTCCAACAAACTTCGCAACAGCTGAGACCTGAATTCCGGCGCCCCGTCCGTTTGCAACGAAACCGGACAACCGAATCTCAGAACCCACTCTCTAAACAGAACTTCAGCACATCTTTCTGCCGTGTGGTCCGGCATAGGAAATGCTTCCGCCCATTTCGAGAAATGGTCTGTAATCACCATTACGTAGTTGTTTCCTCTAGGGGTAGTCTTAAATGGACCAATGATGTCCAACGCTATTCTACTCCATCGTTCACCATGGATTTCCTTTTTCAAAGGTGTAATACCTCGTCCGCCTCTAGATTTTCGCATGCTGCATTCAGGGCAAGCCCTAAGCCATCTTTTCAAATCATACCGCATTCCAGGCCAAAAATATTTCATTTTTGCCTTCCAGCTGGTCTTGAAATCACCATAATGGCCCTCCAACTGGGAACCATGCAGACAACGGAAAATATTTTTCCTCATAGAGGCAGGAATTATCTTCCTGACATACGTGTGCCCAGTGTTCTTACGCAGCCACCGCAGACATAAGACACCCTGGACAATCTCCAAATTATCTTTGTTACGGATGTAAGTACAGAATTCCTGCGGCTCACCAGACAATTGTTCTTTGCTGGGAACCGGACTGGATCCGTCCAACACAGCCATAACTCTCTTCAAGAGGGGATCACCTTGTTGAGCATCCCGGATTTCATCCTCCAAGGAACCAAGAACAACCACAGCCTCCGCAATTACAGCATCATGGACACCACAATCGGGACAGCCGGGATTCCCGCATTTCCTGGTCGGAATTCGTGACAACCCGTCCGCATTGGCATGTTTCTTCCCCGCTCTGTGAAGTATCATACTCTGCTCCAAACCGTATTCTTGCATCGTGGCTAACCACCTGGCAAGCATATCCGTTGGATCCTTAAAGTTCAGGAGCCATCTGAGGGAAGCATGATCCGTTCTCACGTAAAAATTACGGTTGCCAAGGAGATAGTGTCTAAACTTATTCAAGTAAGATAGCACCGCCAACAGCTCACGTTTCGTAGCACAGTAATTCTTCTGTGGCTTGGTGAGGCTGTTACTAGCGTATCCCAATACGACTTCTTTGCCGTCTTGCATTTGAGACAGAACTCCGGCCATTGCAAAGCCACTGGCATCTGTATCCAAGATGAAATAACCTTCCTTTCTAGGATACCCGAGAATCGGAGCTGATGTTAATAAAGCCTTAGCTGTCTTAAAAGCTTCATCACACTTCTTGGTCCACACTATAGGTTTACTATAGCGCTTCTCAACCCCAGCGTCCGTCACAATCTGTTGCAGAGGAGCTACAATTCCACCAAAGTTAGGCTGAAACTCCCTGTAATAGGAAGCAAAACCAAGGAATTGTCTCACTTCTTTAGCAGTTTTTGGGATAGGCCATTCCTGCACTTTAACTATCTTAGCCGGATCCGCCCGGATTCCAGCAGCAGAAACAATCCTACCCAAATATTTCACTTCTTTCCGGAAGAGCTCGCATTTCTTAGGTTTGAGCTTAAGCCCATATTCCCTAATGCGCTCCAATACCAATTTCAGGTTGTCCGCACACTCCTGGACAGTCTTTCCAAAGACCACCACGTCATCCAGGTATACTAAACAAGATTTCCAACGCAATCCGTCCAACATACGGTCCATCATGCGTTGGAAAGTGGCAGGGGCGTTACACAGTCCAAAAGCCATAACTTTAAACTGGAACAGACCCACACTGGACAGAAAAGCAGTTTTGTGCTTACTTTCCTCATCCATTGCAACCTGCCAATATCCGGACTCTAAGTCTAAAGTGCAAAACCATTGGTTCCCACCCAAGGCTTCAACACATTCGTCAATCCGAGGAAGAGGGAAACTATCCTTCTTAGTCACGGAATTCAGCTGGCGGTAGTCTACACAGAACCTCTGTGTTCCGTCTTTCTTAGCAACCATAACTATGGGAGCTCCCCACGGACTACTACTATGCTCTATTCTGCCTTCTTTATACATTTTCCAGATTTCAGCCTCTGCTCCATCCCGCCTAGCCACTGGTATTCTGCGATAAGCTTGCTTCACAGGGATTGCATCCCCAGTGTCAATCACATGGCGAACCAAGTGAGTGCAACCAACTTTGGTACCAGGCAAGGAAAAACAGTCTTTGAAATCATAGAGCAGTTTTCTAACTAACTCTTTTTCTTCTCTTTCAGACAGATGAGTTTCATTCAGCAACTTATCTAACGGATTTTCCGGACAAGGAGGGACAACTATATCAGGAGCCAAAAGCTCATCATCCACAATAGGCGAGTCCGTCACCTGTATGGAATTAATGATAGCTGTCTTAATCATTTCATTCTCTTCCTCATCAGGTAGGGAAGCATCGGACACCAAAGTCACAATGCTAACTCTCCCTACTATCATGTCACAATTCAGTCTAACGGTAGAACCGGACGGATTGGAAAAAGCTACCACGGACGAATTAACGTTACCCGATACGTATGTATTAAGGCTTCCCAAGGCAAAGTCTTTTAACAATCCCTGATCAGGCTCGAACATCAATCCATCTGATGTGTCAGAGCCTCTACCCAAGTCTATCTTAGCAAGTGTCACGGACCGGGGTTGGAGGACCACAGGTTCTTTCAACCTGACTTCTCCCCCGTCCACGAACTCTCTCACTTCAACAGCTTGAACAGTGGACTGTCTCAAACTTCTCTTCATGTGCTTCCATTGCTTACACATTACAGATACTGTTTGATTCTCAAGGAATAGCAATCCAGACCAGTCAAGATTACATTTGTGGACGTAATAAAAATCCGCCCCAATCAGTCCATCTTCCGGGCCCTTCAGGCCGGAAACTACTAGACATGTAATCATGTATGTCCGATCCCCTATCTTTAAAGGACAAAGCGCGCTCCCATGAGTGGTTATAGGCAGCCCATTCCCCATTGCACACACCATTTGGACCGGAACCAAAGGTGGTTTGGAAGAAAGAGAATCATAGAATCTCTTGGTAACCAGGCTAGTAGTAGCACCAGGGTCCACCAGAAAATCCCCATTCTCACTGTCTAACCCCACTGGGGCATACCATCTCTCACGGACAATCAAATTATCCGTGATCCTCAGCGTCTTTGGCTGTTGCACAGAAACTTTCTGTATCCGTGCCGACCTGTTGGGGTTCTGTCCAACCACAACGATCTGACCTTCAACAGCTTGGTACCCGTCCTGTCCCCATCTCACATGAGAATCAGAATCCGGGCTATCCAGGGAAATATTTCGACCTGAACAGGTGTCCCTTTCCGGCAACGACCCGGGTTCTCTTGCTTCCAGAAGCGTTTGACCTTGTGACAAAGCTAACTCCTTACTAACAAGTGCCTGGGCGACACCCCCAGTTTCCATACTACTAGCTAAATTCGTCCGAGCTGTAGTACTATGAAGCGGCGTCCCCACGACCCCTATATCGCTTCCTATAAGGGCCGTGTGGAGTTTTCCGAAGTCTTAGAGGCGGGTACCTTCGAAGACTCGGCAACCTCCTTCAAAACCTTAACGGTCGGACAATCAGGAGAGATATGTCCGTCCTTCCCACAGAAGTAACATTTCTTGGGTCCATCCCTTCTCCGACCGGAGAATGGCCCAGAAAATGATTTCTTCCATGGTTGCCCGTCTCTACTGTCACCAGGCCTCTTCCTGAAATCCCTATAGGCTTGCAAAGCCTGACAGATAACTGCTGACACCTCCTGTGTCTCCGAACCAGAGGAGGTAACATCATCCAGGGTCTCAGTCACCTGGGCTACAGCAGCGCCAGACTTGCGGCGGGACCTTCTTTTCTTTACTGACAAGGCGCGTTCCTGAACTGGTTCAGGAGCTGGCAGCGCGGCAACTTCTTGGATTACCACATTGGGTTCGGACTCCATCAAGCATCCCTCGTAGACCTCTGACCAATGGATGGCCTCCTGTAGGTCCGCGGGTTCCTTCAAACGAGCCCAATTTGCCTGTTTCCAGTTTGTCAACCCCTTCAGGTAAGCATGAAGAGCCATTGTTACTATGGTGCTGTTCATCCTTTTCCCAAAGGCGTACCTGGCCTTGCGAGCTACCTCGTTACCAAACTGCCGGACAGCCTGTCCGGGAGTCTGGCGACAAGCATGAAACTCAGCTTGTCTCTTTACACGAGAAACCTCGCCAAAATTCGCGTCCATATGTTCCACGAACTTCTTTAAAGTCAGGCCTGCAGGCAGATCACCCATATCCGCCAACTGCCGCTTGCATCCCCATTGCAACTGGATCAGGAACTCCTCTTCTGACCAGTTGCATGCAACCGCCATTACCCGCATCTCAGCCAGGTAAACACGCCAAGGGTCCTTTTGGTCCCACATCTTTATGACAGGTGGACGCATGGTGTATTTGCTCTTTCCCGGGCCTTGGGAGTATTCAAACTCGCCAAAATCCGAGTCGTCCGTACCGTCATAACTTAATCCCTGGACCAGGGATCGATCTTTTCTAGCTATGCTAGAACGTTCTCTGACTTTCTTGGAATTTTTCTTTGCTGGTTTCTTTGTTTTCTTCCTTGGAGCTGGAGATTCTGACCCAGAGGAGGAAGAAGATGAGTTGCTAGGGTCAGACGGGTCACTAGGAGAACCAGCTACTACCCGGATTTTAGGTCTGTAGACGTCTCCTCTCACTTGACCTCTCTCAAAGTCAGCGTCCGTACCACTAGCACTATCCTTTTTCCCACTCTTTTCAGCAATTTCCTCCGTCTGCGTACCCGCACTAGTAGATAAGTCACTTATCTTTACTGAGTCGGTTTCACAGGGAGTCTGTGTACTGAAACTTCTGCTGGTAACAGAGAAGCTTGTCTGAGGAGGCGTTCTTTTCCTTTCACTGAACGAACTTGTTGCTGGTGGTGTAACCCAAAGAGGGAAGGTTGCAGACTCAGTCTGTGTTGTTACCGACTGATCAGGTGAAGCATTTTGCAGATGAGACAAATCATCTACCCTTGCAACCTCACATTTCATTTTTTCATTTTCTACCAACAACGTTTTGATGTAGGCAGAGTCCCTCTCAGTTACAACATCCAGAGTCTCCTGGATATCTCTGTTCTGAAACACGAGTTGTTGCATTTCTGCTGCAAACTCGAGGTTCTTCCTCTTCTCCGTGGCCAAGTCTCTCCTCATTCCCAACAGCTGCAGTCGAGTTGCTTTTAGCATACTCTCCTCGTCTGACTCCACATCACTTGCAGGGGACCTGTAGTCCGTGAAGGCTACACGGTCTTCCCTGCCAGTTCTATAGTCTTCAGACTCCGAACCTACATCGGACAAGTCCGCCAACGTGGCACTCATGGTAAGAAGCTTACCAGGCTGCTCAGGTTGGTCACCTTCCTTCCGTCCAAGATCCGGCGGAGGTCCGCCCTCTGCTCCGGGAGCTGCTGCCATCTCTGAAAGAGAATCAACAAATCAAAAATCCACGGATTTCCTAATCCGGTCAAGGCTTAGCTTAAGGAACTGGTCAAGAACTGGTCACGGCACCAATTGTAGCGATTCGCAGACTCTCGACAATAATAAACAAGTCAACAAGGCAACTCCTAGTCCGTCTGTTTATTACAGTTCTCTCAAGCGGCCCCTAGTCCGTATTCCCCGGACAGGGTAGTGTGTTTACTTACACAACACATCAAGGTGCATAAACACGGTAAGAAGTATGGCAAGACATACAGTAAAGAGATACATAAGATAAGAATGTTATGGAATAGGTAAACAGAACGGATACTCTATGAGAGTAATAAGGTAAGAGTTGATATAAGAATATAAGGGTAAATGAGGCATTTAGTGACACAGAAGGTATAAATGCAGAGGATCAAACGTAGATCCCTCTGTAGGAATATAAGAGTACTAACCCTTTATGGATTGTACCTAGAGGATTATAGTAGAACTACTACACTCGCTTATTGTATAATTAATGCTCGCACGTAATAAAAACAAAAATGATAATAAAAAAAGATTATTTTGGTGATACATGGATGTTAAAAGTTGATAATTAATTTCATAGTTATTACAAATGTCTCATAACAAAAGAGATAATACAGAGTCGTTAGATTTACGTTCAGATTTAGATCGATGAAGGGGACGAAGAATTAAAGGGGGAGAATACAATAGTTCCATTTTTCACGAATTTAGAGCGTTCAAATCTCAGGGACCAATGCAACAATTCTAAGACAATCACAGGAGATTCAAGCTAGACTACTACCGTACTCTGAATTACGAATAATATTTCCGCTTTAGATTTTGGGGAAAACATACTGAAGATGTCTAGTTTTAGAAAACGTTTTTATTTTCAGTCTTCGGGGATCAGCCCATTAACAATAGAAAATACAGAAACATTATTATACTAGTTTTTATTTCATTACAAGGCGTGAATAAATATACATATATGTGTGCTGTATATAGTTCCTTTAAGGTATGTACCAATCAACTGTATCCATAAAAAAAGTTACACACGATATAATAAATAGTGTAAAAATGAAAAATAAAAATATTATAGTTCACATATACATCGTGAATCCCTAAATTCTTAATCGTAGCTACGATGATGTATTTAAAATCAGCTGTCTATGGAAGATTATAAAAATATACCACCAATCAAACATTGAATAATCTAATTAACTGACACATCAAGTAGACGATACAAATACATTTTATAAATATATTTTGATGTATTATAGTGTAATCCAATATCACAAGTAGTTGAATGATGCAAAGGTATGATTTGACTGCAACTTAGTTCCTATATAACTGTACTTGGCATACATAAAGTCATAAAGTGAAGCCTTAAATTCAGTCTTCTTCTCACAACAGCAGTATCACTGTCTCAATATTACAAATATTTTTTCAAAGACATCTATATGTCCGCTGGGATCCCCTTCTCTCGCAAAATTGCTTCCAATTTTTCCAAATAATCAGCATCTGGATAGCCTCTCCTGAAACATAAGTAGATTTCTTTATACACAACTCAGCGACTTCATGCGAGTTCAACTATAAATCTATGTTTAAGCAGGGAGCTATACCTTCCCGGTTTCAGCTTGCATGTAATTCTTGTTCTAATATTTAAATTTAGAATGCAAAGTGAGGGTCGATAAACTATAAGCGAGATGCCATAAATAAATTGTATGCTGTTTCTAGGGTTTTTTTCATATATTCACTGGATATTTATGTGCAAACTACATCATTTTTTATCTAGGTAATCCTAAGAGGGATGGTTAGCCCAGGCAAGATCCTGTAATGGAATGAAAATTGAAAACTCATTTTGTATAGTACATTTAACTACTCACCCTTCTGCTCCACCCTCAATATTGTCCTTATGTGGGATATCTCCCCACGATATGTTACAATGTTCATCTTCACTTGGTTCGCTTCTAAATATGATACCCATGTCGAATGCCTTGCGTAGATGTTGCAAACACCGTCGGCCATCTTCATTATTGGGCAGATAAGCAGTAAACTGCTTTTTAGCAGTCTTTCATGGAAAGAAAAGTAATATTGTAAGTCTTATGAAATGTTGGTCACATATGCCCTCATGATTCCATTTATTTTGATATAACAATTGTTTTACTATATCATAGACATAATTAATGTACAAGTACTTATCATTTTCTACAATTTTGCGACTTTAGGTTTTGAAACTGCTACTCTGAGTGAAATGGCCATTTAAATTATTATTAAATAATTGTGATTCTGCTCACAAGACAATCTTAATAAAAAAAGAAATAGATCGTTCAGATATGGATGAAAGGCTACCTAATGACCTACCCCATCAAATGATGAAAATGTATAGGTAATAATCAAGGCGCCAACATCAGGAACTCCTGGCAGTTGAATCTTTCTTTCCACCTCATAACTCATGGCTCCTGTATTGATATCAAACATATTTGCCCCTCTTTTTTCAGTGATATCAGCTTGGACATCTTCAACAGGACCATCATAAATCTTTGAATCCTGGCCATTTTGTAGAGAATGTCTGGGATCAGCCAGTTGACTTGCATTTATAACCTCAGGAAGGCTATCCTGTACATCTCTGGGTATGTGATCTATGTACCACTGGTGATTGCCTCCCGCTGCAGTAGCTACCACTCCGGCTGAGTTCCTCTGTTGTACATCAACCTGGTAGAACAACTGATTGCCGTGGACATCAGTCAGCTTACCACCACTGGCACACAAGATGGCTTCTGGAGCAGCTGTATCCCATTTCTTACATCCAGGTGATGCAAATACATAGGCATGAGCTCTACCCTCTATGACCATCAGAGCTTTGTATCCACAACCACCTGCTCGAAGCACCTCACTTGGCTCACAGGCAGCCACAGCTTCACCAACTGCTCCTGTTCCATGGGACCTTGTGGTGACAATCACATTGTTTCCTTTCCCCTCAGAGGGCAGGTTTTTATCATATCCAAATGAACCCAGTCCTACCATGCCCCATATGGATCGCCCACAGTGCCCATCTCCATCACCTAATGAGTTACTAGTATAGAATGGCTGATGAATCACACCAGCAGTAGCCATACCATTGACAGCAATTCCAATAAGGGTTGTGACATGTGATACCAGCCCCTGGGTGTATTCAGCGGTACCATCAATGGGATCCACCCAGACAACCACGTCTTCCTGCTTGATAGCTCTGAGTTCTTCACTGATATCTTGAAATTCAGACAAAACTTCATTGGACTGGCCCATCTCTATCAGGTCGGGATCAATGCTAGATACTTGGACTGCATTGGTGCCTTCTTCACCAACTACAGTAAGGCCTGGAAACTGGGCTAGAAGTGAAGCTGTAATGGACCGCTCAGCAGCTCTGTCACCTTCAGTTTGTAGATCATTGACACCTTTTTCCACAATTCCAAGTTCCCCTTTCTTCATGATGTCTCTTATGATCTTGCCAGCTCTTTCCGCTATTGAGACACTAGCAGCTAGTAGCTGCAAAAAAAGATGAAAACAAATTTTAGATGTTTTGGGGATGTACATGTATGGAATTTGAAATTAAGTTTAGGGACTCATAGCTAATGACTCATATCCATAATTTGGTTTAAAAATTGTTATCAATAATTCCTTCAATGAATTATTCTTGTATTAGTCCAGAGTATAAGACTTTACTTAGTCTTTTTTAAAAGTTTGGTATCAAAACTATAACTGAATATCATGAGGGGTACACTTACCTTTATTATGAATGGCATATCAACTTTCAGGCTTTGTAAGGAATGTCTGGGATCAGCCAGTTGACTTGCATTTATAACCTCAGGAAGGCTATTCTGTACATCTCTGGGTATGTGATCTATGTACCACTGGTGATTGCCTCCCGCTGCAGTAGCTACCACTCCGGCTGAGTTCCTCTGTTGTACATCAACATGGTAGAACAACCGATTGCCATGGACATCAGTCAGCTTACCACCACTGGCACACAAGATGGCTTCTGGAGCAGCTGTATCCCATTTCTTACATCCAGGTGATGCAAATACATAGGCATGAGCTCTACCCTCTATGACCATCAGAGCTTTGTATCCACATCCTCCTGCTCGAAGAACCTCACTTGGCTCACAGGCAGCAACAGCTTCACCAACTGCTCCTGTTCCATGGGACCTTGTGGTGACAATCACATTGTTTCCTTTCCCCTCAGAGGGCAGGTTTTTATCATATCCAAATGAACCCAGTCCTACCATGCCCCATATGGATCGTCCACAGTGCCCATCTCCATCACCTAATGAGTTACTAGTATAGAATGGCTGATGAATCACACCAGCAGTAGCCACACCATTGACAGCAATTCCAATAAGGGTTGTGACATGTGATACCAGCCCCTGGGTGTATTCAGCAGTACCATCAATGGGATCCACCCAGACAACCACATCTTCCTGCTTGATAGCTCTGAGTTCTTCACTGATATCTTGAAATTCAGATAAAACTTCATTGGACTGGCCCATCTCTATCAGGTTAGGATCAATGCTAGATACTTGGACTGCATTGGTGCCTTCTTCACCAACTACAGTAAGGCCTGGAAACTGGGCTAGAAGTGAAGCTATAATGGACCGCTCAGCAGCTCTGTCACCTTCAGTTTGTAGATCATTGACACCTTTTTCCACAATTCCAAGTTCCCCTTTCTTCATGATGTCTCTTATGATCTTGCCAGCTCTTTCTGCTATTGAGACACTAGCCGCTAGTAGCTGAAAAAAAAGGATGAACAAAATTCTAGATTTTTGGGGGATGTACATGGAATTATAAGTTTAGGGACTCATAGTTGATGGCTCATATCCATGATTTGGTTTAAAAATTGTTATCAATAATTCCTTCAATGAATTATTCTTGTATTAGTCCAGAGTATAAGACTTTACTTAGTCTTTTTTAAAAGTTTGGTATCAAAACTATAACTGAATATCATGAGGGGTACACTTACCTTTATTATGAATGGCATATCAACTTTCAGGCTTTGTAGAGAATGTCTGGGATCAGCCAGTTGACTTGCATTTATAACCTCAGGAAGGCTATTCTGTACATCTCTGGGTATGTGATCTATGTACCACTGGTGATTGCCTCCCACTGCAGTAGCTACCACTCCGGCTGAGTTCCTCTGTTGTACATCAGCCTGGTAGAACAACTGATTGCCATGGACATCAGTCAGCTTACCACCACTGGCACACAAGATGGCTTCTGGAGCAGCTGTATCCCATTTCTTACATCCAGGTGATGCAAATACATAGGCATGAGCTCTACCCTCTATGACCATCAGAGCTTTGTATCCACAACCACCTGCTCGAAGCACCTCACTTGGCTCACAGGCAGCAACAGCTTCACCAACTGCTCCTGTTCCATGGGACCTTGTGGTGACAATCACATTGTTTCCTTTCCCCTCAGAGGGCAGGTTTTTATCATATCCAAATGAACCCAGTCCTACCATGCCCCATATGGATCGTCCACAGTGCCCATCTCCATCACCTAATGAGTTACTAGTATAGAATGGCTGATGAATCACACCAGCAGTAGCCACACCATTGACAGCAATTCCAATAAGGGTTGTGACATGTGATACCAGCCCCTGGGTGTATTCAGCAGTACCATCAATGGGATCCACCCAGACAACCACATCTTCCTGCTTGATAGCTCTGAGTTCTTCACTGATATCTTGACATTCAGACAAAACTTTATTGGACTGGCCCATCTCTATCAGGTTAGGATCAATGCTAGATACTTGGACTGCATTGGTGCCTTCTTCACCAACTACAGTAAGGCCAGGAAACTGGGCTAGAAGTGAAGCTATAATGGACCGCTCAGCAGCTCTGTCACCTTCAGTTTGTAGATCATTGACACCTTTTTCCACAATTCCAAGTTCCCCTTTCTTCATGATGTCCCTTATGATCTTGCCAGCTCTCTCTGTTATTGAGACACTGGCTGCTAAAAGTTTGACAATAAAGGGAGTTTCTCTTTGAGAGACTGATCCACGCCTTGAGTTCTGGGGGCTGAGTAAAGGAGTTATCTGATTTGAGGCCCTCTCCTGTAGGACTTCTTCAAGAGTATCGCCAACAACTTTGGTAATTTTATCATCTGAATTTACTATATAAATTTTCTTCAGGTTGCTTGTCTGAGAAGTTGAGCTGTATTCTTCAATTGCAGCCAGTAAAGCCCATGAACACACATCAGCTGGGATGCCATGCTCTCCTGTCACAAAAGATGAAAATCAATAGGTTAGTAGTATGGGGCAAGCAAAGTATTAACCTACCTATTTATTGGACATTGGAGGATATTTTGGCAATTTCATTGGAACAAAACAAGTCTTATTAAAAGAATATCAACTTATACTATAGGTTTCACATCAAAGCTAAATATTAATTTGTTTCTGTACCTGTACCAATTGCAGGAAGGGCAACACTTTCTACCTTTAGCTTATCAAGAGACTCAAAGCTGTTCAAAAGTGCCTGTTTGAGAATCCCCTCACATTCAAACTTCTCTGGATGCAAGCACCACATAGGACAAGCTGCCAACAGCACATATTGGCATGCAAGTGTGCCTGTAGCTGCCACTCTAAAAGATTCTGCTTCCTGCATAAAGAGAAAGAAAACATTATTTCAAGTATGTCCTCTGATGCTAGGCTTGGCATGAAAATATATCAAAGGTGATAAGGCCTAACAAAATTCTTTGGCAAATTTGATTGAACTATAGGTTTGGAAATAGAAATACGTTTTCGGGTGACAGTCCACATACTGCTGAGGGAGAGGAAATTGGCAATGATATATGACTGATGAAGGGAAGCTACTGCAGTGAGTTAGCAATAGACCCACCACCTATCTTTACAGGCAAGCAAAGGAATTGGTTTTGTACTCGTCTTAAAACTGTCTAGCTTCCTTTTAAAAAAGATATTGAGAATCATCTGATAAGAAGTAATATTCAAATTCATTTATTAAGTAAAGAAATAGACTCACCTTGATATGACCTTTTTCAACAATGCGCCTAGTGCAGGTTTCCTGCAGTTCACGTCCAGCTGCCTGACTTATTTCCAGGGCCACACCATGTAATAATCTCATGTCTTCTCTAGTTGGACAAATAATTGCATCAGCAGCTACTTCAGTTATTTTACCGGAG
The DNA here is from genome assembly GCA_942159475.1 of Sthenelais limicola. NCBI lineage: Eukaryota > Metazoa > Annelida > Polychaeta > Phyllodocida > Sigalionidae > Sthenelais > Sthenelais limicola. The sequence continues at coordinate 30,192,868 of OW804094.1, read as the reverse complement.
TATACAGACACTTTCACTCCTTCTTTTGTGGCAAATTTAAATATTGAAGACTTTTCACTTCTATCTGTAAGGAAATCCCCACTTGACATAAAACTGATGCGATCAAGTAGAGACCTATTTGTGTCTTTTAGTGTGGAGGAACCTTGGGGTTGAAGGTCCAGAGATTGACCTAACCTGAATGGCTGACTGAATTGGAGGGATTGGTCCTGGTGGAAAGATCCCTCAGGTTGGCTCATGTTGTCAAAAGAAATTTCACTGAATTCTCCTGTTGCACTAAGATTTGCTGACGTTAAAGGTGTTACACCTGTCATACTTGTTTGCACTGAGTACTGGTCACTATTGCCTGCAAGCTGCCTTTTTGCCATATTTAGTGCTGGCTCAGGTGTTGACCATGCTACTCGTGGGATATTTTTATCTCGGAGCGCCTCAGATAAGTCAGGAATGCCCTCACTGGGTTCAGGAGTTGTTGGACTGAAAGCAGACTCCCTCGGAGGTTTACTGAATGTGGTAGATGTTCCTCCTCTTGAACAATTGACTGTGATGTCACTGGACATAGCTTGAGGAGAGACGGATTTACTTACAATATATCTGGGACTCACTATTGATGATCGGGGGCTTGGTCTTGAACGAACTGATCCTGTAGGACTTTCTATTGATGCCCTGTTATTCCTGCTTGAAGACCTTGATGAGACTGGTTCAATATCATTTTCTTGATCAATCAAAAGTGACTGGGACTTTGGTGATTCAAGATTCATAGCATCAGTTACCCTTTGTTTAGATAAATCATGGTCGGCAGAACTTGTTAAGCTCGAAATTGAAAACCCGACATCAATATTTGGTGCTGATCCATCATCTGTTATGGGAGCATCATGTTCTGGATATCTTTCAGTCTCAGATGAAAAGGATTTGGAAACAAAAACTGACCCTGACTTAGAACCATGACGTAAGTCTGAACTATGTGAAGCCTGGAGGGATGATTGTACTTTTCTTTCCTTTGCTGCAGAAGGCATGATTGGTAAACTTTTTGAAAGATCAGATGATGATTTTGGACTTTGCATCATAAAAACCATTTTTGGCTTTATTATATCACGATCTTTCTTCAAATCTAAGGCTTTTCTCAGTTTTTCTTCTGCAGCTTCAGCATGTTTCTGTTGGCCCACAAGGGTTAGCCTCTTTCTTATCTCCTTCAAATCAATGTAGAGTACAGCTTTAAAACTCTCCTTTATCTTTGCAACAATTGAGTCGACCTTCAGTTTCATCTGAGGAGATACTCTTTCCAGAGATACCACAATTTTTATGACATTTTTGAAAACTGTGTGGTAAAGGTTAATGAGAGGGTTTTTTGCTTGGTGAATTGCTGCGATTGCTTCAATTTCCTCGCCAATGGGAAGTATTCTCACAATAGTAACATCACCATTTTTCTTATACTGTAATTGTACTCGATAACTTCTCTCAAGATCCTTCAAACTCTGACCATGAACTCTCCTCATGAAGTTGAAGACTTGGGTGTCAAATTCTACAACAACTTTGTTACTGGAACTATCAATAGACCCCCATGTATTAAGTAATTCACTTGTGTTGTCTTCTGCCTTAAATGAGTCAGATGGCTTTGGCCCAGTGTTTTTTGTCAGTACACTTGAGGAAAAGATATTGTCCACAGCCCTGGCATTCTTCGTGAATATAGATTCCTTCTGGCACCCAGTGGAAATATCCAAATCAGAGTTACCAGAAGCATATGGTTTGAACTTACTAGAAGAGGATGCATGCAAAATTGAACTTTCAACAATTGCAGAAGCAACTGATCGTCCTGTTGATAGAGGAGAGTTGGTACTCAGCCAAGGTGTTTCATCTTTACCTAATCGATTCTTCCTTTCAGACTTAGAGGCAGATAAATCTTCCATCCTTAGAGTTCTTGGGAGGGAGTCAAAATCCTCAGACACCTGGCTATTTGGGGTTGAAGATCTAGCATCATATTTCCCAGAGGAATTCAAGGAAGCACCTGAAGCCAGTGGGACGTTCAAAACCTTTTCTGCAGCTTCAGTTAATGCTCTTTGCCTCATTTCCTCCTGCTCCCTGAATATGGCACTGAGGGCAGCTTGGGCAAACTGAAGCTGAAGAAATGACCCTGCCATGGACATGGTATGTGTCAGAGGGTCAAAGTGGACAGTGACACCAAAATCGTTCCTTAATAAATCCATGCAGGCCACAAGATCAGGAAGGCCAGCAAGGATAGCCTGATCAACTGTGGCTTTACATTGACTAAGCACCTGCAACGAAAGAGGAATTATTCATCAGCAAAAGTTACCATTCCATTTCATATAATACATGCTCACTGATTAATTACAAGAGTACTGAGATTCACACATCATGATCTTCATTACTGAGTTTTCATCCTCAAACACCTGCTTCTGAATAGTTTGGAAAAGGATATCACCCTAAGCTAACAGTTCTTGACGAAAACCTAGATCGGAAGTTGAAAACTCTACTTATATGAAGTAAAATGTATATTACTTGTCTTGGCAGGGGGGCAATATCAATGTTTCGGCCTTCAATGACATGTTCATGTTGCAGCACTGTGCGAGCACCTAAAATACAAAAATATCTTGGATTGATAAAGTATGTACATTTTCAACTATTACGTTCAATAAAATACAAAAACATGTACAAAACATGGAAATTAATTAACAGTAAATTGAGATAAGTCATGTGAGCAATCTATTGTTGGACAATGTTCTCAATAATTGAAGAGGAATTATAATCCCCCCATTTTTGCCAGGCTTTGTATAACTATAAGTATATATGAATATGTATAAGTATTGACATATTTCTATCATTAAAGATGCAACAATTCGATTGATTGGCTCAAGACGGTCTCTTTATTAGAATTCAGGGCTTTTATACTTGAGCAGCAGTTATATGAATATACATGTTGTACTTACTTTGATCCTCAGTAAATTTGATAACAGCCTTGGCAAGGTCATTTCCCAACGGATGAAGGATATATTCAATAGGTCCACCTCCATTGGCTAAAGAGGTAAAATGTTTCTGCAGGGCTGGCCTCCTCACCTTCCTTGGTATCCCAGAGAGCATAACACATCCAAGGCCTGCCATTTTCTATGATATGTCAAGCAAGCATGAAAATCAGAAGATCAGTAAAAAAGGACCTAACAATATATGTCAGATTCTATAAATTGACATGAGTTTCTTGAATTGATTGAAAATAAAATGATTTCAGTAACATTTATTTGTTATTATTGTGGTTATTATTCACTATGGGATCCATCTTAGGCGAAAAGGGAAGAAGAGAAATATAGCCTTAAAGGGTTTTCTGGTGAGAAGGCTAGTATATATGAGGTGGGGGAGGGGGGGGGGGGGAACCACACAAGTCTACTTTTTTAATATTTTTTAAATAAGTTTTCAGACTAGACTATTCCATTATTCTGACGAGGTGTGACAACATGCAAATTTGTATAGTGGCATTTATGGTGTCCTAATTTAAAATGGAGCCTACACGCATATACTATAGGCTATATTCCTAGAGAGACAGCTATATATATATGGGTACATATGGGTAAAATTCGACACGATTGACACGCGACACGGCCGCTAAATCACGGGCGACACGGCGACACGGTCCCCTTAACGTGCGACACACACAGCTTCCAAAAAGCTGATAAAATTTGACACACAACATTGAGAAATGTATTAAAAATCGACATGAGACACACTGATTTATTTAACAGGTGACACACGACATTGTATCGACCGTGAGTATTAATTAATGTATTGCTTAAAAAGTGACACGAGACATCATTGAATTGTTTTAAAAAGTGACATGGGACATGGAAAAAATTCTTATCTTGCGACACTCAGACACAGTCATAAAAAATGGGACCCATATATACCCCTATATATAGGACTAGGGCTATAACCAGGGAGGTATATTTTATTATATATGTTATAAATTGAGGTCAGACTGCATAATGGTAGACCTAATTAACATGAGGAGGGAGTGACTGGTGTGAAGTATGCACGATTTGGATTTACACTTGGTTAAATAATGCAAATACATACCGTATCATGCTTTAATTAATACTTTTAATTATTAAATTATTTAATCTAGATTGCTCTATTTTGTAATTTGATTTTGGAAATGGCAACGCCTAGTCAGCAAATCTGCCTCTGCACCTCTCGAGATTAGTAGGTCTATCGGAACATTAACTGGTCGGGCCCGGGGTCTGACGCTACATGTCCCGGCTCGTTCCCCGCCTCTTCCCGGGGGCAAAATAAACAATGCCCCCATGTGTTTCATAAGTTGTTTTCTTAATGACTCACCTCGAATTGAAGCAATTGCCTTCGCCTGAGAAACTAGCAATGTTAGATGCTCATTATAATCCCTAAAAGAATACCCAGAATAGTGTGTCTCTCGAAATATTTGGTATTTTAGAGACACTGGTCGATGGCCGGCTAGACTCGCGTGGACGGTCGTCAAGCAGCAAGCACCTGCTTCCGGGAGTTAATTCTCTCCCAAATGATTGAAGAGTTCGTTCCCGCCACGGGACTGCTCCAAGGGTCCCGACCCACGTCCCTCCTCCTCCGAAGAGTGTCTGGCCTACACTATACCGACTATAGATTTTTGGATAAGGACAAGACGGGTGGTTCATTTGCTGGCAGTCATTGGAATGGAGAAAGGTTGCGATATATTTTATTACATGAATAATAAAAGGTCAGTAAAAAATAGTAATTTACTTAGACACTAGGGCCTAGGCTATGGGCCTAGGCTATATAGTTACCAGGATCAGGGGCCACAGGGCAAAAGCCAATCTTAACTTCGATTATATCATGCCCACGACCAAGGCTAAATCCTTCTTTCATTCATGGAGGGAGATGAATGTTTTAACTTGTATTACCAGGATATCCTTCTAACCTCTTTCTTTGCTGCTGTTGTATTATATAAATATAGGAGGCACGTTTTTACAGTTCTCCGTTAGACCTTTGACGATCTGGGAGGAGCTGGTAGGAATTACTGTATACCAGTGGCCCACATTTCTCACCCTCTGGGTGCTGTCGAATTTATCACCATCCCTAAAATCATTGGAGTTCTGGTAGAGAGAGGCTGCTGTGGTAGTAAAGGAATGCAAGGATGGGGAACAGGCGCTGGGAGACGATGGGATGGGGGGTCGATAATTTCTTCCAGCCCATCCTTTCCTTCAGCCAAGAAAATTCCTTCCAATTCAGCACAGGGAATTAAAGAGAGAACTGCTGCTACTCTTCGCCCGGTCCAGGGGTCGGTTTCTACAGTGTTTTTCATGGGGATATTCCCGCAGCACCCACACCAAAAACGCCAGTCACCTTACCTATTTTCCCAAACTAAAATATCTGTAAGGATCCAATACCTATGGCGCAAAATACAGCTAGAAGTAGCTGCCATGAATGCTCCAATCGATACAGAAACACCAACCACTAGGCTTTATTTATTCAAGAGCTTTCTGTGAGGTTTTCCGATCAAATCCTTTTGTACTGAACAAGATTACCTAATGTTTCAACGTCTATTCTTATATTTTAAGGTCCCAGTGTCAGCTACCCAGAGGAACATTTTTTTTATATTTTTTGGGTCGCCTTTTATATAGACATAGTCGCATAGTGGTAATTTAATGCGCTTCACCTAAGTATTACCTGGAGTGGTCGATCTGCATTGTACTGCTTGGAGATTCAATGTGTATTACTTTGCAATTTTGGATCATTTATATTTTGATCATTTTCTAGTAGTAAACATGTATTTGGTATAAGTATACGCGACCCGGCGACCCTGACCGAAAGTAGGTCACAAAAAGTATGATGGCTGCCGTGGTGAGTCCAGACGGCGTGGGACCAAAATAGGGTTTAATTCCGTGTATTTTTTATTATTGTGATCATTCACACTATGCATGCACATGAAGCTTATTATCCCAGTGCAACTGACCGGATTCATTATTTATACTTTCCGGCCTTTATTTCTATTATTGTGTAGTGGTACGCCATAAGATGGTTAGAATTAGAATTGGTTAAATATTGAATCACAAATCATTCCAGATATTGTTGTATCTGAATCAGTATGACCCACGTTCCTTTCTCCATCTTTGTACCCTGAACATTGGACATTTTGTTATGGAATAATGATTTATTCTGTTTGAATATTACTCGCTTGGATGAAATAACAAAATAAAAGGGAGAATGATGTATTATCAGAACTCACAGGAGAGACAGGAAGAAGGACAGCTGTGGGGAGCTGTTAGTTAAAGGGGGTGGGAAGAATGGTAATGGGATAGGACTTGAGATATATTTGTAATGGGATAGGACTTGAGATATATTTGTAGAGAAGTTTTTAGAGAAGGTTACAGAAGCTAGGGAAAAGTGGACATGAGGAATGTACAGCTAATCATGTGGGCCTACCATGTAAGTAATTTTATTTTCATTTTCTTTTACAATCGTGTACGGTAGGCCTATACATGTATATTTCATTGCAAACATAACTTTATGGAAATGGGGAGGTCCCATCTGTGAACGACATGTCTTCCTATAAAATTTGATATAACATAAGTAGCCTAGTAGTAGTAATAGGCCAATCCTGGAAATACCATTAATTAACCTACCGTACATCAATTTAAAATTCACGTTTCCTAGGTAGGCCTATGGATCCTAGCCCTAAACTTTTCTCGCTGGATCCTAGCCCTAAACTTTTCTTTATCTATCCAGAATGAAGATAAAAACAGGTTCTTTTATAGGCCATATATAATTATATCAGTAGGCCTACCAAGATAACAGGTGATTTTGTGTAGCTATAATGATGCCAAAAGGTACCTTATTCAGTTTTACCTAAATAAAATCTGGGTGAGACTATCAGTAGCCTATGAGAGAAATCCTGAGACCTGTCTGATAGATCTACGGTACGCGGGCGGTACCCAGCAGTGCTGACACCTACCGAGGAAGAGCACAACCACCGCATGCGCTCCACCGCGCCACCTGGGCTTGATTGAAAGCCCACGCGATTCCTATACAAGCTAGAGAAGTAAAAAGTACGCTTTCAGAATTCTTGGAATTTAGCGTCATTTATTTGTTTTCCTTTTCTGAACAAAAGACAGGAGATGGCTTTCCAAGCTCCGAACGCGGGGCAATGTAAGTTTGAGTCTGATTCTGGGGTCTTTACTTATTAATATGCGATATTTGTGACAACGGCCCGCGAATGGGCGATAACTGGGGTGTTTACGAGTCCTACAGGTTGTTTTGCCGGAGTTCATACCGGTAAATGTTCACTGGTTTATTATGACATTGTAGGCTATTAAGGTACTTGAAACATCACCCTGATGTTCCGATCTAGGGTAAGAACAATTACATAGATGTAGTCAAAGGCTATATTATATATAGGCCTACTCGACAAGCGGACGTGGAATTATTTATTATATTTTTTATTTATTTATTTAAACTCCATGACTGATCGGTAAAATCGTTGATTTATGATCATGACAAGGCCATTTCTGCTAGCCCCATATCAAGCATATAGGAATGGAAGTGAGGTTGGTTTATGTTGGCTTTTAACTGTAGCAGTATAGGTCCTATCCTTACCTACCTTAGGCTTAGATGATTCTGGACGCAGGCCTAAATGGCCTCAGATCGTAATTAATTATCATGGGGAAAATGTGATTAAAATTATCCTGATGCCAGCCCTGACCTGTGCTCCATTACTTAATTTTCAGCGCGTGAAAATCGTAAGATTTTGGAACAATTGGAAGAGCAAAAGAGAAAATTGAAAATGGCCCAGGGAGGTCCTGGGGCTGCTGTAGCAAGCTTTACCCCAGGTATGTCCCCCACCACATTAGTTCCTCCAACTCAGGCCAACGCAGCAAGGTTAGTATCTGATCTGTTGAATAATTATATTATTATATTATATTGATTTTATTTCCATATTTCAGTAAATCAGGTTACATAGTCCGGAGTTATACATGTAATATACAACTCTGCATAGTCACATCTTTTCATATTCTCTGTGATATCACAGTTCTTTCAAATATGCCTATGAAAATAGAAAAAGTGCAAGATTATTTGTGAATACAATTTTCTCTATCTCGGTAGGTCATATAAATAATATCCAGTCCTTGTAGATGATCGGCTTCACATATTCCCGTATAGGCATAGAGAAATTGATGTATGATAAAGTTTCGTTTCAATTAGAATAAATAATTCCTTGTACCGTATTGGATTTTGAATGTTTGATAATGTTTTTTCTCTTCTGTTTGCAGTGGTCCCCTTTCCCCAGGCGTAGTTCCAAAGGTATGTAATTATTTTGATATTGCTTTGAAATTTACTGAAACTTAGTCTCTCTGTTTGCTGATAATATTTATATTCATGGATGCTGATAATTTCCATATTCTCTGATTTCACCTATAGAGTGTTCTAGGCCTGGCTGAACCCCAACACATGGCCCCAGCTCAGAGGACGGCACTTCAGGTACTTATACATTGTATTTGTATTCAAATAATTTACTTTCCTCTATTATTATAAGCAGGGGTACCGTATGTATACCATGATTCGGGTTAATTAGAATCTTAACTGAGAATAAATATTTATAATAAATACAGATATGATGTAGAAATGATACAGGATGTTGTCACACATACTTCGGCTTCGGATCGCAGCTGAATCAAATTACTTGTAAACGTGTAAATGTTGTCGAGTTCGTTCTATCGGATATTTTAATCAAAGATAAATATTTAAGCCGCGTGAATCGAATTACAATCGTCATTAGCTGTCTCTATTTCAAATCTGCACAGTGGTGAACCCCAACCAGATTCAGCATTAGCTAAAACACAGAGAGATTAGGAGGAGAGACTGAAAACACTTGTACCACGCTGTTTAAATATCTTGGATTAAAATATCCGATAGAACGAACTCAACATTTACATGTTTCCAAACTATCCTCATCAGCATGACTCATACATCAGCTCGGCTATGAACGAACGATTCAGCTCAGTCAGCCGCGGTATAGTAATGATACCCGTGTAATAATAGTGGCATGGGGATCTGGATCTTACACACCAGAAAGTATATTTACTCCCATATGTTGTTCTGGCCCAAGGAGACCTGGGGGAGATCGTAGATCGTAATCATTCGCACTACTGCACATCTACCGTCGTGCTTGTATATAACGTATCACAGTGCGTGTTTACATAATGTATGCCTTTCCTTTGTACCAAAAACATTATAAATATTTAAATATTATTGATTTCTTTTCCAGCATGCACACAGTAACTCTGTTGGTTACTACACCACCCAAGATTCATCCTTTGGGAATCTAATACTGCCCGTACTGCCAAGATTTAATACCACATGAAAAAGTTAAGACGATTGTTATCATCACACTCTCCAACTTCGTATATATGTGAATCAATGAAAATGTGTATTACATGTGTTCACCACATTTTAACTCATGCTAATCAGCAATGGCACCTCTGAGACGATAATCATTTTCATCATATTCATCGTAGAGAATCAGTAAAAGTGTAATGCGGTCACTTCATTCAAAATCATAGTTTACAATCCTTCCTTTTGGACATCGATAGCATTTTATGCTCAACTCTTGAAGAGTAGAGAGCTCTGTCTTCTCATTTACATTGTATATATTGTATATCTAAATAAACGATCATTCGTACATCGTATATGTACTCTCTTCTGCTCTAATTATTCATATTAGAAATGACGTTAAGTTCTGTTTGCGAAAATGTCTTTATTTCAGCCCCCACTCCCCGCTCCTTCATCGAAAGATATTTTTATCCCATTCCCATGGTATAGTAAGTTCAAAAGTAATCATTTTTATTTGTAATAATTTATTAGCGTTTCGTATGTTCCAGTATACAAATGTCTTGCTTTATCATGGTGAGTAATCGATAATGAGTAAACATCTCAGCACTCAGTCTAAAAATAATGGCACAACATGTTTTCATATGCTACAATAACAAACGTATATCCATAGAATATAATATAACCATCAATAAATACAAATAAACGCAGGTAACTGGCCTAATAAGATCTATACATCTTTTGATATTTACTCTCATCCGGCTTATTCAAAAGTTAATAAAGAGTATACCGATAATGAATTTAATCAAATCATAACAGAACATTTGATAAAGTCAGTACACATACCACGGTACCTTAACGTTAATGATAAATGGAATTTAATATACAACTAGGCAGATATACATAGCTTATAATAAATGAGGTCAGATCTTTGTATTCCAATATATGGAAGTGATTGACAATAGTCAGCTGGTGTCATGGGAGATATTTTCCTCATTGGTAATGATTGAATAACTGTATGAGTAACAGAGCGGAGATATATGTGAATATTAAGATGAAAATATAAATAAAGATTTGGCACCACTTTAAAAAGGTGGTCAGTTATTGTTCTAACGGGGTTCCCCCCATAATTAGAGTATCACAGATATGGAGTAGAAGCTATCACACATACGGTATACATGCATACTGTTTTTAAAATGTCTTGTCAGCTGTTTGATAGTTCCATCTTATATGGCAGAACCTACATCATATCATATAAAAATGCTAACTTTGTTAACACACAATGTCAACTATACTACTACACGAGTTACATTACAAAACTTCTGTTCGGTGTTATGCTGCCTTCACACGCTAGGATTCTGGGGCTCCTGAATACGAGATGAAAGAAATCTGTTAGTGCACGGAATATTGTGAATGAAAACATTTTATAAATAAGAACGGTAATACTTTTGTGGATTTTTAAAATCAATAGTAGCTCCATTTGTTTTTATAGATAAGGTAACAATAATACACTTTTAAATGTGCCCTTCAATTATATTCCGACAGAATGATCAATTAAACACATGCAAACTAAAAGTATTCAAGGTTTTTATAGAGATTATCCGAAGTAGAGTGATTGACCCAGAACGAGTACGGATTAGTATGTGATTTTTTATTTGGGTGGTTACCGACGTTTCGGCTTAATAATTGGCTTTTATCACGGTGATGTTTATAGAGATTACGTAATAAGTATTGGGGAAACACTCAAAGAGGAATGTATACCTTTTGGTTGCTGGTTGCGGACACAGTTTTCTAATGTATTACTCAATGTAAATTAAAGAATGGTCTACTCTTATCCCCCAAGTCATTCCTATATTTCTATATTTTTTTGTTATTTGTGTGTGTGTGGGGGGGGGGGATTTTATTTACACTGGGGTGGGGGGTGAGGGGTCACAATTCCCTGATATGAAATGATAAATAATGAAAACCTATAACTACATGCAATGTTATAATCATGTAACTATTTGAAGCAAGCAAGAAATATAACAGCTTTAGCCTCCATTAAGAAGTTGCTTTATTATATGCCCATGCTGTATATCTATGAGGAGTGCAATAACCCATGCTGTATATCTATGAGGAGTGCAGTTACATTTTTATTGTACACGTACAATAAAACAATCTAATTTGTTTTGCATTTAACTTGTATACACTTTATGGCCCAGGGTTGGAAAAGTCCCGCAGTCCGGTTGTCCGCACCACCCAGGTCAGCAATGAGGACAACCCAAAATGAATATTTGGGCGTCCGGCGGACAACCAGGTTTCACTTTTCATTGGTGTGAGTGGACAACCATATACTGTATGTCGGACAACCATATTTTGGAAAGTGGTTGTCCTCAGGACAACCACTTTTCGAAGCGATTTTTCCAACCCTGAATGGCGATTCAGAATCAAAAGCAAAGGTATAATAATATATTTCTTTGCTTAAAACATAAATAGTAAATAGTAAATAATAAATAGTGGGTGGAACTCCAGAACCTCGTCCAATAAATATTCAAATACTAGAACCTAGGTACATTCTCTCTATACACAAGACGATACATATCTCACCAGATCTGGATCGATTTCGCCTACGAAAACGCCCGTAGCTCCTCCTTTTTAATACCCTCTTTGGAAGACATAACGGTATATTATTTAAAGTATGAGTGGCGACAAATAAATGAGGTGGGGATCGCACTACTACTGTAACTGGACTGTGAAACCTGGGTTTGGTCGGTTGATCGTGAAGTATTAGAGAGACGACTATTGGTTGAATTTGTTTACAAATCGTTTTAGCTGCCAAACAATTCGAATCCCTATACAGACTTATCTTTGATATCAAGTCGCACCCTTACCTAAGTCATCGCATTTGCAACAGATATAACTACTTGAGATCTAAGTTGTAATACTTACTGAACCTTCAGTTTGTATTTCAGGGATAACTGACGAGTCCGTCAACACAGAATCTTCGTCTTGTCGCGATTCTGACCTTTCACGCCCTGTAAACAATTTGAAGCCTTGAATAATATATTTACAATTTCCCCCCTAAAAACGGGTATTATGTAAGCAAGAACGGTGTTAATCTGCAGTTCTAAAGCTACATTACCAGCTAATTTCAAAGACAGAATCAATTGAGAAAAATAGTTTGTAGTCGATTCAGCTGGGAATGCAGCTATAAAGCTTTGTTTCTTTGCCATGGCTTTATTTACATAGCTGCGTTAATTGGTGTAGCATTCTACATTATACGATATGAAACTTACTTCGCCCTCGGTCATCTTCTGATGTTACAGACCGACTCCTGCGTTTTCCCGTTTTCTTTCCATGGCGAGCTGCTGTTTTCTGTTGCTGCGCTAATTTTTCTCGTAAATCTTTAATGTCTTTCTTCCTCTTCTGGTCCAGATCATCCCTTAACATAGAGATACAAGAGTGACAGTTATGTATTTAACCAAATTAATCAATTTTGAAGTAAAAAAACAACATTCATTCTCTTATTTTTCCACGGTTGGATATTTATCTTTCTGTCTCAAGCCCTTTTCCTTACATTTTGCAAGTTTCTACAGTTGGCTTTACTTCTGAGATTTGATTAATGATCATATATTTGAAATATATTTCAGACTTGGTAAACCATTCTTTAACCTCCTCTTAGAGTCATCTGAAGTAATCTTAAGATAGTTTTTACATAATTCATTATTAAACAAACATACCATGCAGTGTCGGGGTTCTGAGCCTGTGTAGTAGCAACCCATTCCTGTGTAGAGTGGAGGCTTGGCGGTAAGACAAGAGCATTCTGTGATCTAGGCACAAAGCCTCCCGAGCCAAACGTACTCATCGGCTCTGGTATATCCATTATTGCAGCCCGCTGCATTAGATTTGGATCATAGTTTACCCGACCGGTTGGTGGTCGAGCAGCCGAAGAAAACGTACGCGCTCCACCTGAAATTAATAATTTGCATTAATGCAATTAGTTATTCATTGAATGTAGTAATTTTCATGTCTCTTACAACATGGCACGCCAGCAGAAATCTTCCTATATCCTTCATGAATACATACATTTATTTATGCACATTCAAACCTAAGCCAGCACTAAATTAATTAAGTTTATATTTACGTAGACCACATTCCAACTGAATACAAAGAATAGAAAAGGTTAAATCGCTAGTAGCATGATACACAATACAGTAAGTGTCTATTTGTATATCAGTAAGCATAATACAATTTTAAATGGAGTAAAATTTAAAGAAGCAAAACAAACCCATAAATTCTTAAATCCATGCAAACCAAACTATGAAAGACTAAAACCCAGCAATCGTGCATGACCATGTACGAAAATAGTAATTAAAATAACATGAAATATACTGCAAATGTTAAACGAACAAAAAAGAAACAGGTGCAGTGTGAAACGAATCAGCTTGATAGAAATAAAGTTAAATTTATGTGACTGTTCCGTATCAAAATGGTGGCATATAAGACATGGGTAAGGAACTCAACAAGGAAATATCGTGCATCAAAAATTACCATCAAAATCTATCATGAAATTGTTTTGTATATTCTTTTCTGCTGGGCCCCGATATAACGGCAATGAACTCGTTGACTCATTTCCATGGCCTGTGTGGAATATCACATGAAAATTCCAAATTCATGACTGGACACAGTGAAAACATCATTAATACAGTTTTGTATCTCCACTTCAATATAAATCACAGTTAGGTAGTAACGTTAATGACTGACAAATCAATATACACATATGAGACATTATTACATACCGGCCATATTGGAAACGGCAATCTGCTCTAGCATGGTCATAACTTTCTTCATGTCATTCGAGAAATGTTCAACCATGGCGTTTTGGTTTTCAAGGATGTCATTCATGTCTTCTTGAATTCGTTCAATTTCCTCGTCAAATATCTCCCTCGTAAGAGTTCCTCCCTTGCGACTACGTCTACCTGGACTGTCGTCGTCGTCGTCATCATCACCGTCCGTCCCTCCGTCCATAGCATCAAATTCCTCTTTCTCCTTCTTCGTCTTGTCATGGTAGTAGGTTTCTAAAAACTCGTCAAGTTGTTCCTAAAATTCGGAATGTAATAATATGAATACTTAACGTGTGAATCGAATAAGCTTGGTAAAAATAAAGATACATTCGTGTGACAGTTCTGTATCAAAATCTGTACCCTAATATCTTTAAATACGTGCTGTCTTTTTTTTATATATATATATAAATGTCTGAATTCGTAATTTATATACGCCTAACTCCGCCTTCAAATATGGGATCATTTAATTTTGTTCCAGAGATGTATTTCATCTGTATGATCACTTTTATTCATACACGCTTTAAAAACAAATGATTACCTTTATTTGTATTGTAACTTTCTGAAGATCTTCCCCCGAGCTTTCTGTCGCATCATCATCATAATAATCTTTCTCTGGGGCACAATTCTTGTGTATGTAGTTTCGGAATTTTTCCTTTTTGTTGTGACTGAGGCCGTCCTCAATACTTAAGATGGTAATAGCTTTCTGCATCACAGCATTTGCATTTGCGTTGTCAAATACTCTGAATCATTAAAAAGTTTATATTAGAATTAATATTCTGACTGAATGCCATTTGATGTTCTGTATGCCCGTTTCAACCTACGATAAAATGCCACACGACCTCTAATTCTTAAAAATCCCTGACTAAATCATTGTTTGGTACCTGGGTGAAGCTGATAAACTAACCTTTGGAAAGTATCGGACATGAGAGCAATGAGTAGATTCAGCATCACCACAGCAGAAAGAGCGAGCCAGGTCCCCACTAAAAAATATGTCATAACTCTGTCGACGCTTACCATGTCCTGTAAAACAATAGTTGAGATTTGACTATAAGAAGGGGTTTATCGTGATATTAACTGTTAATACAAATTTTATAAAGGACTCTTTTGCTATTATGATAAGTAAGGGATTTGGTCTATCTGAACACTTAGTGATACTGCATGTCCACCTTTCAATCTTTAAACACAGCTTTTTCAATAATCATATAGCTCTACGGTATATACAGCAGAATTGCGGTAAAAATCAATGAGAACATGTACTTACCTCAAAGGCATATTCATCAACTAGGGTTAGTCTAAACAGACTAAAAAGAAGTTCATCAGGTTGTGACATCCCGCCGACTGCCACTGAGTAGTTGGAAGCCCACGGCTGCCCTTGATATATCTCAGGTATTTTTGTATTGCCGTATATCATCCAAAATGCACAGCCTATCAATAAAAGAATACCACCAACCATTGAAATAGTCCAAATGAAAAGCAAAAGCAAGCCCTACGCTATTGATACTGATCTTGAAATGGGAATTTGCTCTCCTGTAGTGTGTATTATATGCCATGCATTTTGAGAATCAATAATACAGATAAACTTAACATTAAAGTGGCACGTATGTTTCTGCGAAGAATATTACAAGAATTAAACTTGATATGAGGGAACATCACTCACTGTATGGAAGAAAGAAGGCCAGGTAGAGAATGAAGAACTTAAACACGTCTCTGAGCATGTGGCTGACAATGACGATGAATGCACCCAAGAAGGAAAATGCTCTTGCGTTCTTAAGTAGACGTAGCCATATCAAAATTATAGTTATGGATAACAGACGAATATGTAGTCTCGCAACAAAATCTGTGTGTTGGAAGACGTCGACCAAATGAGTAATGACACAAATCAGCAGTAGCGTATAACATATCCAGTCGAATATATTCCTAAAAAAAAATCCATTCTTTGTTAAAACAGTAAACATGAATGGGGTA
Organism: Sthenelais limicola; assembly: GCA_942159475.1. Classification (NCBI taxonomy): domain Eukaryota; kingdom Metazoa; phylum Annelida; class Polychaeta; order Phyllodocida; family Sigalionidae; genus Sthenelais; species Sthenelais limicola. The sequence continues at coordinate 30,176,747 of OW804094.1, read as the reverse complement.
ACCCTTAACTAGGACGGCAACAAATTGCAAAACGAGATCTAAAGATTGATGACACAGACATAAGATTTGAAAGTATTTGCTGTAGTACCTACCAAAAGTCATTAAAATATTGGGGTCGAATTTTATCGAGTTCCTCCATCTCTTGATCCAAGTATTTTGATTCCTCTGGCCATTGTTTGTGAGCGTATTCCACATCTCGTTTTATTTCATTTTCACGCCAACTTTTCCAGTCCTTTAAAAAGAACAATGAACCACTTCCAATTATTGAATAAAATGGACAAGTTTAGGTCACCTAAATAAAATAAATATTTCAAAAGTCACCCATGGGAACACTCACTGAATGAGATTTCTTCGATGCGAAGTATTCTGATAATTCTTCTTTCATCTGCCATACCGCCATTAGAAAAGCCATAATCTGTCGAATAAATAACATTCACAAATTAGACGAGACTACGTGCAACCTTCCCACTCGAGTGATACCAGCTAATGAGAAATCTAGGAACGTTTCTCAGTAGTCGGCATCCGATACCTCACCGTTTCCTTAAGGGTGGTCTCCACTGGCTGCGGTAAGCCTTGCGATGGTTTGTGCTGGTTCTGTAGGTGGAGAGGAATGACAAGGTCCTGCCTACATGGATCACTGGCCATGTAGGCAGGACCTCGCCACTTATTCCCATCACATCACCATCGCAAGGCTTACCGCAGAGCTTAACACAGCCAGTGGAGACCGCCCTTTAGTGATATTATCCACAAATACATTGAAAATTTGAGAAGAGGAATTAAACCTAAACTACGGAATAGAAAATCGATCAATTCATATCTTAATATATTCATATATAAATGTTACTGACGAAAAGGAAGATTCTCCACCATTGGCTGGGGAGATCGTAGATGTGCTTTTCTTGATAGTCTATAAAAATCCCATTAGCCGTCCACAGCAAGATGAACAAGAAGTTTGCTATCGTCTGGAATACGGCTCTCAACCTACAGATAAGCACATTAGTAGCTTTACATTCCTATGGAGATTCCACACAGGATATACTTTTGTATTCTGATAAATAATGAGAAAAAAGGTTATAATTTTGAATTCTGTTGAATGGTGAGAAAATATGCTATAATTTTATTCTGAAGAATCATTAGACAAAATAATATGTACAACAAATGCGGTTATAAGCTTAATAAAATCAGGGTGGTGTATATATATAAAGACAACATGATCAAATTAATTGCATTAATGAAGATGCCACTTATGATATTATATTTATAAAATTCACAATACACCTTAGTTGTGAATTAATTATAATATAACCTTAGAATATAGTAGGACAAGTGAAGGTCACTCCTTAAACACTCAAAGGTGAAAAGGTTTATGAAAATAGGGTGCATTTAGAACCTTTTACGGGGTTGGATCAGGGTCGGGACCAATATTATTTTTAATAATTAATATGGAACAGTTTGAAACACACAGGAAAGTCAAATAAATAACTATTCTTTTACGTGGGGAATTAAAAAGAAAACTGGTTGCAGGTAGCAGTGTTGCAAAGCAGATATCATGCAAAGAGACTAAAAAAACTGAAACTGTATTATCCTTATTGTGTTAAGGAAGAATATCTGCTTGTTTTTTTGTGAAGAGGTGTCTGGTTTGTCCATAAATTGTATGAATGCAAGACGTAGGTATGCTTTCATATATTCTTCATACCCATCTCACCTTGCAAACTGCTTCCATTTGACTTCAAAAAGTCTTAGGAATACAGGATGGATAATGAGATTATATCTCTGGTATGCAACAGCTACCTGAATCTGAAATGAATGTTAGTAATAGATCGCCATAAGTAAATTTCTTTTAGTTAGAACTGTTATTCATGTATCCTGTATCAGCCAATTTAACTCTCCAACGCAATTTCCCTTGTATTGTAGGTGTATTACTCATTTGATTCTCAATTGTCCGATATACAATGATAGTTTTCCAATGGAAATATTTCTTATGGAGCTTATTCTAAATGACTATTTGAAAAACAGCATTATTCTTACGTATGTACAACTTATTATTATTAAGTCAATGGAATACATGTATATATGTATACCAATGTAAACAAACATTTCTTCCAATTTAGAATATCCTCCAGGGGCAATGTTTCGAGATAGAAATTTCTGAAAGGAATGATGAAATAAAACCGTAAACCAAATTTGGGGATTATAAAAAGTTGATGACTTGCATCTTTGATTTCACTTCTATGGAAAATGCCCCTGCAAGTGAAAACTAGGTAATTAAAGTTATAGGGTGCTAAAATGTACACAGTGAATCTTACGTCTAAGAGAGTATGAAATGAGTTATCCCAAACACCAAGATAAACCAATCATGCTAATCACTCCGGTGTTAGTGAAGCATCTCTGCATCACCTACTTTCCAAATTTTTTCCACTTGACATCTATGAGACGGGAAATGACTGGGTGTGTCACCAGATCATATTGACGAAAAAATATAAGGACCTGCATCTGATGACAAAATAATCGTGCAAAATTGGTGCGACTGTATAGTTCATTATGAGATCGAATATGTGGTTCTGTGTAATGGCTTAAATGTAGATGGAGACTTACAAAACGAACCCAAATTTCATCAGGCATTTTTTTCCTAAAAATCACTCGTTCATTCTTAAATAATCCCTCGTGATAATCATTTATACATTTGGGATGATTTTCTTTTTTTTACAAATCATATGAAATACATGCTGTCATCGACATTGCAATACAAATGTACATACCGCAGTTTGAGGGTGGACATCCGTTTTCCCTTCTTCTTCTGTAAAATAAAGCAACGAAGTGTTGTCTTATATATTGTTTTAATCATGATCTGGCGAATAAACGTGTGCTCGTTTCATACTATAAGTTACCGAAACATCCCATGCGAAGTAAAAACTAATTAAGTAAATAGAAAAAAATGTTTTAAATACTTACCTCCTGGTTTTTTCGGTTCAAGCCAATTCAAATGGAAAAACTGCTTTCGATTAGCACGATCCGTCGTATGAAATTGTTCCAGTGCCATCTTTGCCTTTGTTGAAAAAAATAAAATAAGTCCATCAGTTTGCCTCCTCTTCAAACGACGTATCCACATTTACTATACTACTTAGATAGAGAAAATGCCAAGTTCTTGAATGTAATATATATATGCTTTAATTAAAAATGGGTTTTTAATTACTTCCATGTACGGTTACATTTTCTTGAGGTGTTGTAATAGTTCTGATAGTTTAGTTGAATTGGGTTGCATATTAAGAGCACTGGTAATGAGAAAGCACTGGTAAACACAAAGGTCACAATTAATTTACTTACCACCGGTGGCATTTTGGTAATCATCCACACAATAGCAGCTTGCCCACTGTAATCCTTGACACCGGCTGGTGCAGGATCGTCCAACTCAAGCAACAGTTTTGCTGTTTCACTTCGGTCTAGTATGGGGCATGGGGTTGACAGTAAAGATTAAGTAACTCGGTCATACTGCCAGTTAATTTAATAAGAAATTATCCACAATTGATTTGTTTAAATCTGAACATAATTGAAACAAAAATTGATCAGATGGTGAGGAATTGTCTGTTCTTATTCGGGAAAGCGTTATACATGCATTATATCAATGGTTACCTAGCTCAGCTGCCACATGTAAAGGAGTTCTTCCTTTATAGTCTCGCACTTCTTTATATTCACTCCCATTTTTCACCAAAATCTTGAGTGCCTCCCTGGCATCGTTTCTTGATGCAAAGTGAACGGGCGTCTGCAACTCTCCAAGTGTTCTGGCCTCCTTATTTGCTACAACACGCAAAATAGATAATTATTTTTAAACTATATATCCCAAAATATTACCAATCTAAAGAGAATTATAGCACGTTTGCTACATCCATGGCTATATTTTTGGATAATCGTACTCAAACTGTGTCAGAGGGAATACTTACCTCCTTGATCGATAAGGAATTTAACCATCTCTGGATAATCGACAGCAGCCGCGACATGGAGGGGCGTACGACCAAGGTAATCTCCCTGATCCAGATTTGCTCCACATTCTACCAGGAATCGCGCCACATCAACATCCCATACCCGGGCCGCCTATTTGATGAAACCAATGACTTAATTTACGGTAATCAATTTAGGTCTTTATAGTCTAGCGGTAAAGAAAGATTAGATCTACTTTTTAACGATTGCATTTGCTACAGGGATTTCTGAGAAAAGCATCCCATGATGTAATGATATCTCCTGAATAAAAGAATTAAATCTTTAAATCTTAAAATTTTGCTATGAAGTAACAAAGAAATATCTGGCAATGAATTCTAGACAATCTCACCTCATGTAGTACAGTTTGCTTATACTTGTCTGTGCAATTAATGTCTGCGCCGTTGTTCAACAGAGACAGAACGTATTCCAATTTGACACACTCCTCTGGCTTTTCCGAATGAGCAAGTCTCGCAAAATACTCAATCAAATTCCTATTTTGAATGTTTCTCATTTCCCTATCTGCGGAACCATCCACTGCATCCTTGCGTTTAACCCCGTCATCGCCAGTCCCGATTTCAGGGGTGAGTCCGCTTCCCCCTGTGTTCCTTCTATCAGTCCCATCCTGGGTACCTGCCAGATCAGAATTATCTCCAAGAGGTTATACGCAGTTTGCAAAAGTCACTTCAATATAGAATGAACTTTATTACACGTCTGTCACCATTACGATTACAACCTAGGTAACAATTACTATGTAGTACTACTGTGTAAAAACGTTCGCCCCATTCATGATAATATAACTGCATATAAAATTCAATTCAATCTAAAAGAACATGAATAAAAATTATATAATAATAATTACCAATTTGATTGGGGAAAAAAAATAATTACCAATTTGAGTAAACACAAAAATATACATGATGATGAGATGTGTTTATGAAAGGGCTGCGCAGTGATATTTTATTAACGGTCAGATATCAGATGTTGGGAATTTACCTTTTTTTAACCATTTATCTTTTCGACTAAGACAATTACTTAGATTTGCTGTTTACCAATACTTAGTATTCGATAATGGTAGTTCTAAGCATTCATTGTGTTATGTATAGCATGGAAGTGTTGCAACCAAAATGCATTCAATAGTCAACGGGATGAGACCAGAAGCATTTATTGTCTTTGAATCGTTCCACATACTGGAAGTCGCCATAATTTATAGGCCCAATTCAAATTAGTAAAAACTAAAATTGATAGAGAAATAACAGGAGGTTACAAAATAAATGGACATACTGTAAAGCATTAATTGACCAGAAAGTAACAGCGTGCGTCAGGAAATTTATAAGCTTATAGGTAATGGAAAGTTGCATGATAGTTATAGGTTGCCATACAGTTTGGAGAATATATCACTGATGACTTGGATGTATATGCTCTTTTTAGCAGCTACTATTCGACATGTCACAAAGTACTACTAGACCAGAAGCAAGTTATATCTAACTAAGACACACATATGTTAATCATGTCAAGTACTTAAATGGTTTAAAAGTATTTTCTGAGAGATGGAAGAACTATTGGAAATCGCGAATTGTAACTATATTTGTAAAATCTATCATAAGGATGATACATGTATAGTAAGCCAAACTTTGTGTACTTTTATACCATGTATATATCATATCATACGCTACTCTGTTTACCTGTTGTCTCTGTAATAGAAACAATGCCAACGAATTATAACACTTCCAAAATATTCGTCCCATCTGCTGTGGTTGACACTCTTAAATAGCCTTCATCAAAATACCTTTTTATATATTACAAAAATTATCGATAATTAAATAACTAAGCCCATGTTGAATATCGTGTCCATACATAATAATGCCATGAGTCCCCATCCACCATAACATTTTATGTAATATAAAAATGTAACCGTATACATGGTAACCTAATCACATTTGACAGACCACACCATTATTTTTGTCAACGGGTAGAATGTACCCATTATAATCTAAAGTGGATGTGAACGCAAAGGAACAGGAAAACGAAGAACCGGTTTCCATTAAACATGTTTGCTTAATATAAAGATAGTTAAGGTTACTATAGGTAGGAAGGGATCATAATTTTATTGAGTGCTTGTTATTTGCCCACCATCATCATGCACTACTCACAATTAATTAACGTACGGTATATTATGTACTTGTTTGCTATTCTCACACACGCATGAAACCTACCGTTTGCTTGTGTCTTACGACGAAAAGTTGCATAGTTCTTCCACCTTTGAGCATTTTTCATCACATTTGAAATGAAGAGTATTGGGTTCTTCTTCTTGACAGTTTTGTTAAGAGCCTGTTTCAATCGGTTTGCTGCGCTCCTGAAAGAGTGACAGTGGGGATATAATGTTTAACATTTAAATATGTTCAGGGCTGAAACGTCTACATATAATGATAAATCCATTAGAAGTGTCACTACCAATAGATTAAATGGAGTTCAAAGAGTAAGTTTTCGAGTCATTCCTGATTGACGCATCTGTACCATTTCAGGGGCACGATCATAAGTCGATAATGAAATGAAGGCAGAGAAATCTAAATAGGCGTCTTAACTACGAGTGAGGATCTCAGCCTCGAACTAAGCCACTAAATTTATTTGATAATTTTGACAAACCACACCATGCGTGTAATAAGTAAGAATCAAGTATAGAAATTTAAAGTGCAGCATCCCCATTCACCTTCGGTTGTTCTTTTTTTGCTCGTCCATTGAATCCATTTCCATATCGTCTTCTCCACCACCGATAAGCCCATGCGCAGTGTCATCGTCACGATTGCCTATCCGGTTTCTCTTGAGCCTGGATCTCTTCTGTCCAGTATTAATCGAATTCATTTTTTGGTTTTCCCTTCATAGAAAAAAGTTATATGATTCACTTATCATAATCGTTATTAGCATTCAGGTCTCCATAAGTTCCACATTAATGATTATTACAATAATCAATCAATTATAAAGAACACATTTGTATAAACAATATATATATATATATATCATAGCTGACAGTCTCAGCCAAATTAATTATTAACTGAGCGTTAACTTATTATTTCATGGATGTGTGGATGTTCTTCGAATTAACCGCGCAATGCCTTTTAAAGACTTTGAAATAGATATAGTGTCAGAGGAGTGAAGTTGCACGATGAAATAGTTTTCAAGCTTAATTTATCGCATATATATAGCTTGTATTGTCTGTCTCCATGTTATGCAATTATGTCTAATGCCGCGTAACTTAATCCTTCTTAATCGGAACGATAAACAGAAACTGAAACCACGTATGTCTGAAATCCACACCTCAAACGTGTACATATTGATCATTTAAAAAAAAAATGGGTGTTTCAACTGGGCATGTATCTATTTTAGAAAGCCGTTTACCCCTTATAATTTCATTCCGTTATAATACAGACCTTAATACACTAAAAATTAACATAACATGAATCTGCGATTTCGTCCATTCAAAATTTAATTCCATATATTTGTTAAAAGTCATAATATATAGGCTATTCTCATAGAATGTTATTTTAAAGTAATTTGGTATGCTTATGATAAATCCATTGACATTGTAATGATGAAATATTTTGACAAACTGGAAAATTATTTAAGTCTAGATATTAAGTCTAACTCCTCTAGGGCTAGGCTCTAACGAGGTTAAATCTAAGACAGAATCCCATACATATATCCCATGTATAATCATATAGTATACTCATAGATCTGTAGACTAAATTAATTAGTTATTATTTGGCTATATGCAAAGACCAAACAAGATGAGATGACGTCTCATACATATTAAAATGTGTATGATATCACAATGAGTCAATGATTTATAAATTACTAGCCTAACTAGGAATTGTCCTCGTCCTATTCAAATTCCTACTAGTCTACTAAACCTACCGTAGCCGAATGCTGCAGGTTTTAAGGTATAAGCATAACAATTTTTGATCTGAGAACAATTTGCACGTCGGGTAATCTACCCTTGAAATATCGAAGCGCTATGACTCTTGCCCGCCTGCTGTTCTGAGCAAGGATAGGAGCCCAATCGGGCACCTGCTAAATATGGCACAAAACCAAAACAAGCCCAAACACAAACAACCGCGTTGGCGTTGCCTCTGTTATTCTTACCGGTTCATAATAAAATCCTTGCGCGATATGGTATTCCTAGATGAATTCTAGTCAGAAAATGAATACTTATGTGATCCAATCATTGCTGGTCGTAGTAACACCCACGCATTAGACAAATATCCACATTAACTCCGGGGAAGGATCTCGGATCACACGTAAGGAACAGCTCCTTCCGCCATCTTGGTTTGAGGGTGTTGTCATGGATACATGGTTTTACGTTTGTATTTCTGCATGATAAATAATTTTGGAGCTCCTTTTGTGAATAAACTTTATATTAGTTAGGTATAACTTGGGTCAAACTTGAAAAGTACCGAGGTGATTTTTTCCGAAAATTTAGCACGACATCCGTGACGTCACATGCGCCATGTTTGTGTTTCTGGACTGAAGTGAAAGAAGACGACGCCAGTGCTTGCCGTTTTCAGGCCGCAACAACCATCTTCAGAAATGTGTTCTGACGTGACTTTACGTGCGACTTGTGGTATCAAGTCTATAGACTTGAATCTTTCTTTCAGGATGATGTGTAGGTAACGTATTATGGATGGTAAACCTGCGTAATTCGCTGCTGTCATAATCTGCTTCTTGACCCATATTTTCATCACAAAGTACAAACACGGCGGAACAGGCTAAACTCCAATACTGCGGCCCACACTTGTTGGGCCGAGAGACAAACATTCATCATGAATGTCGGCGACCCGACCAGCCGTAAAAATGCCACACTTAATCGTCTTAGACAACAGCTGAGGAAAAAACGAGAATCACTTGCCGATCAGTTTGATTTTAAGATGTACATGATCTTCCATTTCAAAGACAAGGTTAGTTAATTCTTAGAGGCTCTCGTACTCTAAGATAACTAAGGTTTAGATTTGTGGTCAGGTCTTAGCATCCACCTGTCATCCCCCATCGCCCCCATCCTGAATCTGAGTGTCACAGAGATATCCGCCAATATTGCAATAAAGATGTCTTGCCCATTTGACTGCCAACAGGTTGCATTAAAAACAATAAATATTAGCAGAGCTATCTATGATTTTTCTATCAAATGTATAGCCAAAGCCAAGGTCTGATATCACAGCCCTTCCTCCCACGCCATGGCATGGCTTAGCCATAGGGCATAGGGATAGCCCCTTCATATCTGGCATAGATAAATACTCTGTCTATATCTATAGATATTTATCAGTTCAGTAGCAATGCAAGTCCTTGCTGTTCCTAAATTACTCTTTAAATTTGAGCAAAATTGTGAGACGTCTTCATTAATTATTTGGATATTTCTGTTGACACCTTTTTATCAGACCTCAGACCATATAGGTGGTTCACAAAATATTGACGATGAATGAATTATTGTATTTTCAATCATATTATCTAGTAATTTTTACCAATTATGATACTTTCACTATTATATCATGTTGTTTACTTATCATCAGCCCATTTGAAGTATTAATTTCATTACAGAAACCGTGTGCAGTGTTTGAGATTGCTGAGGTCGTACCAGTCATGACAAATAACTACGAAGAAAGTATATTAAAAGGAGTTAAAGTAAGTATCTATTTTAGTTCAAACCCATGAAATACGTTCGCTCATACTACGAGTCATAGATTATACATGGTTGTAACCTTCAAGTCTTTAACTTTAAGACATGTCCTATTCCTGATGAAGGCTGTTCACGTTAGCACATAGATACGGTTATTTGTGGCATTGGATTGTGTATGATGTTTATTGAATAAACTGGGAGTGGAGGCTCCAGAAAACGAAATACATTTACATCAATTCATATCCAACATTTTCAATAATTCTAAGTCATCGCCATTTTACATTTTTGAACCTCTGGCTCAGGTTTCATTTCCTTCCCACCCACATCAGACTACCAGGCTATTTATCTACTAAATCTTGTTTTTATCATAAAAGGACGAAGCCTATTCATATGAAAGTTCCAAGGAGTTACTCGAGAAAGATGTTGTTCAACTCCACGCCCCAAGATGGCAGTCTATGCGTAAGGTGAGATGCGTAAGATCTATTAAAACCTAATAATCGAAAATCCTATAGATCAGTACCAGATCATCTTCCTTCCATATTATAATAGATAAATATATCTATAATTAAAACCTTTGGAAAGCCCTTAAGGCTTCTTTCCATTGTTATTTCGACGCTGGATTATGAACCCTGGAGATAAATATATTTTCCCTAATATTTCATTCATCGGTTATTTTCTGGTCTCATTACAGGATGTTATTGGTTGCACTACTGAGATGGATTTTTTTCTTTGGCCAAGAAATGATATAGAAAAAATTCAGTGCCTACTTTTCTCTCGTTGGAAGGGTGATGATAACGATAAGTTCAAGCCTATTCAGGTATGTACATTTAACAAAAACACCTGCTACTTCCTTCTTAGCTATTGGAGCTAAAATGACCGATTACTGGGAGATGTATTTGTAATGGTTACTGTATTTTCTAAAGCACCTTTTTAAAGTGACACATGCCACTGGGCTCCCGATTTTGTGAAAGTTTGCTTGAATTTCAAATATGTGCAAGATGATCAGTATGGATTAATGCTAGGAAAAAAGGGATTTGCAGCATTTAAGGATTTAAAACTTTGACCCGCCGGTCGGTAACCTCTCTAAGATAGGAGACAGTTGTTGACCTAATTGTGTACTATAAATAGATTCTTGTGTCACATCAACTGGATGGGACTGGGCAATATGTGGCGGCTTGCAGGTTGACCCTGTCCTGGTACCAAACCCTCCACCATAATCAGTTGGCAGCTACGAGCTACTTCCCTAATAATTGAATAGACCCAACGAATCAAATCCAGTCAAACTATAGTTGCAAATATCAAAGAATCTAATTGAATACATAGCTGTAATAATCCACCCAAATGATCGTACCTATGTAAGTCATGGCAATCTGCAATTACATTTAAAATTGACATCCAGTGAACATAGTGATCTTAGCCACTTTAAATAGCCAAATAATCTCCGAACTAATATGCTCATCAAAAAAACGACGTACTGGTATGTCAAAATGTTGTTAACCTAGATGTATACCACTATTCCTTTCAGTCTGATTTCATCTTTGAACACGAAGACTATGAGAAACAGTTGTTGAAGTTGTTAGCGCGCAAGGACAAGTCGGGTTTGATCATCAACAATCCTAATCAATCCATGTTTCTCTTCATCGACAGGCAACATCTAGAGGTAATTTCCCTAGCATGCATTAGGCAGCCTAGACTGAGAATAATGCACTTTGCATAATGTCTTTGATAAAATAAAAACCTTTAAATACAATACGATGTGACACCGTCTATCTAAAAAAAATAAAATATATACAATATCCTTGATATTGGGCTGCCATTAGCATATTTTGTTTTAGTTGTGACAGTATAAGCTCCGAGAGACACTTTAATATAATGTATATACAATTAATCGGTTTGCTGTGATATATAATATATACAATTCTTCTCATAACAAAACTTGTTTAATAAATAGTGGTTCATTGAATCCAGGCCAGTAAACCCTTTATGCGAGACAATTACAATAAAGAAGTCTTAGTCTACATCTCTCAGAAGTCGACCTCATCTTTCTTTCTCTCCTCAATATTCCGTAATTAATAGCATCACATACCACCATCAATGGAATAATCAGACATAACGCTTGGCTTCGTTCTATGGGTCGTTAGGAGAACTAATATATTTAGTCACATTGTTTACCCAGATTCATGCATTATCTAATTAACCGATGATCATCTTTTTCAGTCATCCAAGAATAAAGCCATAGTATTCAAGCTCTGTAGTGTATGTTTATATTTGCCCCAGGTGAGTATCTAATCTACCTTTCTATCATTTAAAAGAAATTTAAAGAGTTTATTTATCATTCGTGATAGATATCTTCTCTGCTATTCCAGTTTTTTAAATGAAAACGTTCACGAATGTAACACTTTTGGTCTAATATTACAGGTAGGTCTCTAACTAGAAGGGAATCCCATGATTTTGCATGCAACCCCGCCGTTCAACCATTTCCTATTTTTTTTCAGGATCAACTCACTTGCTGGGGCCCAGGCACGTGCGATCAAGTACTGAACCCGTACTTGAACAAGTGATGCAGTATAATATATAAATTATAAAGGACGAATGCAATAGGTGCACTCTGGATAACCTCCATCCATCTCCTTGCCAAGGTGAACCGCAAAAGAATACGGCTTCAGCTCTTGTCATCCTGTTCCCGAATGAATCCACATACTTCTAGATTTCCACGATAAACCAAAGCAGTGTTTGAAAAGTGACAGTCATCCTAGGTAGGGAAAAATGATAACGCAATAATAGAGAGTCCCATATTGCGCACGCTTCTGTCGCGTGTTCTCTCAGCTTTTATATTCTAGTTTTATAACTTTGAAAAAGTCGGTCGTAGAACATTTTATCAGCATAATTTGTTAGAGAACAAAGCTGTTCTGAAGTAGATGTGGGTGGCCACTACTTATGGCTATCCCATTTTCCTCTCGGGGTGGTCAGTGGCAAGCTGGTCACCACTTGTAAATAGCGTTGTATAGAAGAGAAGCATATGCTACACTAAGGGTGTAAATAAACGGACCAGTCTTGTTCGAACCCCTTTGATCGGGGTTCATATTCTCACAGTAATATATAATATTATGTAAAAAGGAAGAAAACCTGCCAAACTGCTGGTTATGGATAGATAGTATCGTATTCAAGAGGAATAACAATGCTAAATCTCTGGCTACGTTGCAGTTAGCCAGTTTTGAAGGATGCGTTAAGGTTGTTACATATTCATATAGAGTGTGAGGTAATAATTACAACGTATACTGCACAAAGATAAGACTGGCAAGTCTTAATGTGTATAGGCACACGTTGTCCCTAAACGGCATATATATATATATAGGGAACATACATGTGCTCTCATTCTTAACTAGAAAAAGGTGCTGTCAATCTATTGATGAATAAACATCTTACTTTCTCACTGGGATTGCTGGCTTATCGTGCCTCTTCAGACAAACGTTTTAAAGAGGTTCTATTCTAGCACTTGCTCATTCATAACATTCGTTCCTTTGTGTACATTTAATTCATCACATTGTCTCATCCACATCACAAAATATCATCGGTGTCTGCATAATTCATTTTTCACTGTATTTTCATTTTCATTTTTCATTTTCTCGAGAAGTCGTCATTGGTGATAATCCATTTCTCTTTTAAGTTGTTGTGTATTGTTATTAGATATTGAGAGAAGGAGCTTTTTGCGGGCAAAAACTTGAGACTGTTGGGCTTAGGTGTTGTGTACTAAGGTTGCAGATTGAAGGGTAAAGAATGTTGTGTATATGACTCCCGTGTAAGATTTGGTTTCTGTGTTTCACTGAACTTTCAAAGGGAGTCTGTTCTGATCAAGAATGCCTACTCACTGGATTTAATCTGGATCCAAGATCTCATGTTGAGTTCTGAAGTAGGTCTATGGGATTCACATTTACGGAATAGATATAGCGAATCTAACAGTAAATTAATAGGATACTGGTTTGTTTAATGGCATATTCCAGAAGAATTCTATTGTATTGAATCTATTCAGAGTTGTTAAGGAAAGGCCTATAAATGGAATCATAATCGTCCCAAACAGGTGTTGTTGAAAGACATTGCACCGGTTATGCTACATAATAACATTTTATTGTAATGGTTATAAAGAAAGCACCTCGAGAATGTCTTATTAGTTTTGAATGTTAAATCGATATAGAATCGAAAGATATTTTGGCTGATCTCGTCCCTTTGTTTCTCTCCAAGTATACTCCTTGGCTTTCGTATTACGAGGACCATTGAATTGAGAAAATTGGAAGCTCATAAAATGGGCAAATTTCTGGAAGTCTGACGCTAGATAACTGTGAAACAATATGGTGAATATATTACCTTGTTCGTAGCAAACCTTTGAGCAGATTAAGTGATATTAATGTATACATTTATTTATGGGTCGGATGTCTCGATAAAATTTGAAGCTTCTATCTGTCCCTTCAAAGCATTTAATGCTCAAATGTTGCGTTTCTCTCATTGTCATGGCAATTATTGCATTTACATGTTTATCTAGAGCTGTTATCTCCAACGGCGAATAAAGCATCCCGATCCCATGGCTCAAAATCGATGCACTATGGTTAGTTAGTCTCATAGTTACTGTCGGTGTCATTTATTTTAGATCTTGTTCAAAAGAAAAATGCCGTTAGTATTTTTATGGTGATAATTCAAACTTCGTAACGTGCAAATCAAATCCACCCCACAAAGTAGCTGCTTTTGGAGACAAAACAAAATCTAAATTCCATCGAATTAAATATATTTGCCTGGGATGGTTTGATTTGCTTTGGAGTGCTTTCTCTCTTTAAGCTCTTGTTAGTCTTTGTAGCGAGAAATATGCAGGGTGATAGAGCTTGTAAATAAAATTTGAAAGTTATTTTTTCTATGGTATAGTTGTCATGAGCTGTAGATTGTAAAAAGTGTACATTTGTTCATCTTGTTTCTTCTGAAGAAGTGAAACGTTTCTCAAAGAAGTGTAATATTGACGACGTTCTAGGTTGCATAACTTGACTTTGATCATCTTTTCAATTTGCTTACCTTATATCATATGCAGATATTCATCGGTGGTAGAGCACCATCGACCGTTTAATCCCATATGTTAACGCAAAGTTGATAAAAAAAAGTTTGTCCCGTGACCACGGTGCTTGAGAGCTTGTTCATATTACAGATTAAAAATTGCAAGCTTGAGGTTCTAACAAAATCCATCTTCTTTTCACAACATATATCTCGGCGAGCCCATGTTAAAAAAAAATAATCACATCCCAGATTTTTTTTTTGTTATTCATGTGATAAAGGTTTGTTTGGGGAAGCATATATTTTAAAATGTATATTGTGGATATATATTGCTACATTTTCACCACTCTCCGCTGTTTAACGTCCCTTGTAATTTTTGTGTATGGGTTTTACTGCTAAAATAATTCTTGGATTTGTATGGACGGGTACGAATAACTTGGTTCTTGTTTGCCGTGAATTCTCTTCTTGCAAAGTATTTGCATTGTACCTTGATGTAGGAATTATGATACATTTTGTCAAATTAATCTTTTTGGTTTACTGGTGTTTTTAAAAAAAATACATTTTGCTTTGTGTTCATGAAAGGTCCATCACGTAAGAAAAATGATAACCGGTGTTAATATGATAAAGCCTAAGTCACTACTTCATGGTAACATAATGGGGAACTTACTTTCCCTAGTTATATACTGTGTGAAGACAATTAACATGGCAGTTTCCACCCATGTCTCAACTGGTAATCTACATTTTAACTGACACTAATCTAGCTTTACATCACTGTACTATATACTTTACCATGTCCCTTCACAGTAATTTTTTCAATCTTTTATGGAGCTTTCGAACTATTAAAAAAATCCCTTGATCTGAACTAGTGCTTACTTGTTTTAGTACCTTCTTAAAGCTGCATTTACTGTTTATATCGACCAAAAACTAACGATTTTTTACTTTTCGTTCCGTTCCTTTCCTACACAACTGAAAGCGATTCCACCAAAATTGTGGATGATTTTACCGTTGGTTTTGCCACATAGCTTTATTAAAAACTACATTTATATATCCTTTACTATCCTATATATTCTTTCTGCCGATTCTATTTAAATTCTTGTATTTAAAGATGTGGCCAATAAAAGCATTTTTAAAAAAGTATCGACATGAAACAGCAGAAAAATACATCAGTCCTATAGATCAAACTTTTGGTCAGATTTATTTTGTCGTAATAGCTGAAAATGCAGCTTTAAGTAATATAATTTCCAAACTCATTACGTAGTATAATTAAAAGAATCTAACTGTGTTCGATGAAATAGAACAAATTTCTGTAAACCAAGGTAATGATTTGTCTACCCACAACTCTCCTCTCGATAGATAACTTTCAGTGTGTTTGTTATTGACCATTTCCATCACCCTAGATATAAAAAAAAGAGTTCAAACTTAGATCATGTGCGTAGTGTCCGTTGTATATATTTGAAAATTGAGAATAAAACTTCTTCCCAGATCTTAAAAACGAGTTTCTTTTATTCATACCGCCGTATCTTTTTAAGTGATTTGAACTAAGGATAATCAGCTACTTACATAATGTTTTTGACTGAATACAAAATATTTAATATATACTGCGAATGTGGGGAGGTAAATGCGCTTTAATATTTACTACTTTATTAACTTAACTTCAGAAAGAGCGCTAAGTGTGTAATATTATTAAACTATAAGCCATTCACCGACAGATAAAAAAAATCATATCTTCAACATCCCAATTAATTGCAAAGCAACAAAATATTCATAACACCACAAAAGATCGAAATGTAACCATGTAATACTGTTTATTACAGACACATGATATTCACATATATAGAAAAAAGCCCAAATAGGTACCAAGCTTGCATTACAAATTGTTCGTCTTACACATGTATTACAAAAGCTTCACAACCAGCAGTGGTAACTGGCTCGTTGACATTATATATAAAAGCGAATGGCCACTTGCAACTATTTACATACAGGACTCAGGTTGGACACTATAACATTGGCAGTGCATAACTCGCGTTCAGGCATCCCTGGTGTCCCCGCTATAACCTATGAGGGGACCAACCAGTGGACCATCACCTTACACTATAAGCAGTCTCGCAGAGCCAAACCTGATCCCGTGCACCTTAGTATCAGAGACATCCAATAGGGGGATCTAGGTGTACAAGTAGACGCCTATACCCCCTGGTGGAAAAAATAGAATTCAAGAAATAACTGATCGTAGGTAATACACTATAATTGTATGAGTAATAAAATGTGAGATGCAAACATGAAATTAATAGAACAATGCGGATGATAATCTTAGGAGACTCTTAAAATGCCAGTTGCTACAGAAGTATACAATTATAGCGGATTTTTGTATTCACTAAATGAGACAATGGCAGGCACATGTAACTAAAATCTTAAGTAAAATACGATACACTTTCAAGTAAAAATATTTAAAAGAGCACTTCCGACGAAAAAAGACCAGATAGCATTTTTATCTCCAATAAAAGCTTTTCTCCCAATATGTCGGGACATAATTTCCATACTGTGAACTTGAATGAAAAAATAAATACAAAGTCTATAAAAAGCCTCATGAGCCCGTTCCCGAGCATAGGCTGCGCCATAGGATTCACCCCCGTCCATTCAGAACCGGCGAATTCACCACCATTTACACAAACATTAGGGTACACATGAAAATGTATGCCATGGACGAAAGTCATGAATGATCCGAAAGATGAATAGGAGCGCATTTACCAAGGTAAATGGAAACTCAACATCATTGAACGTTATAGAACAAAAGGGGTTACTTGAACCACTCAGCAATCCTACCAGTCTAACATTTAGGTATCCCGATTGACTGAATGACTAATACATAGTCCTTCAGGTAGAAAGGGGAGGTTACAAGCCATGGCCTACACTTATAACCCATCACTGGATTGCGAACAACCAGGATCACATTAATCTCCATCATGTACATGATTTGTTGCGCTTTAATCACAAGCTGAAAGACACGTAGATTTTTTTTTAATGTTTTGATTATCAATTTACACGGATTAATAAGTGTAAATGTTATCAAGCTCAATTGTTAAAAATACATCACCGCACGAGAGGAGAATTTTACACAAGCTCCCTCAGTAATGAATCTCACGAAACAAGTCATGAACCCGGTCGACCTTAAACAAGAATCGTTCCTTGAAATGGGTAAAAATATTTTCCGTCCCATGTAATTATACAAATACATCCGGAACGAAAGACTTAACCATATACCGATCGCAGATAGCTGATAACATGAATTTGCGTCTATACTTAGGGTAGCATATGCTCGATATACTTAACTACCAATTGTAAATATCAGATTTATTGTTGACTTATTATGCCAGTTGTTTCCGTATATCATACGCACAGAAGCGCTGCTTAGTACTAAAGTATGGCTGTAGCATTGCGGAGAGGTACACTAATATACAGACGCACTTGAAAGGGAGGGAGGTTCTACTCAAGGCATATATAATTCCTTTAGACGGTAGTATTAATTAAATGTGGTTAATCCATGACTACTTGATGAATGGAAGTATGACGATGAGTGACTGACATAAATGGGTGTGTCGTCGATGGCTCTATCAACATGCTGCCCTTGCCCGTGACTTCAACAACTCCTCCTATCACCTCTCGCACACCTAACATTTGCTCCAGATCCAATGTCTTATGATCAGCTTCACATATATATTTACTATCACTATTGCATGTATATCTGATCTGAAAAAAAACCTCAATCTATTCACATGCCTACGTCCAGTATAGGACTGAATGAGCAAAGCTTAGTGATGCACAACTCAAGAGTTAGTCCGTATTGCTTTGTTACGAATCATCTCAAGGGAAGACTTGAAGAAGGATGGAAGTATGCTTCGGCTAGATTCAGCTCTGTTATAATATGGCGGGGAAAAGGCAATGTCCTAGCGGTGTTCCTACATCTGAGGGTGATAGAACCAGAGGTGAAGTCGGTGGTGGCGTTTGTCTTCGCGTTGAGGGCGGAGACGGTCGAGTTTGGCACCAAGATTGCTTAACGTTTTAGTTACACTCATCTTCTTGCTAGCCTGTAAATCATATGAATTCTCAATTTTAAATTTGCCCACGCGAAAGAATTAAATCTCGAAATTCATATAAAATCTAAAATATATTCTTAAATGGTTTATAAAATTAGATACATTTGCAGGTATGTACTACGATTAAAGTTTGTATTTACATGGCATTAAGCATTTATCTATTTGTTCCGAATAGAGATGTATAGGGTACTATAGTACATATATTAAATATACAGGCCCTTAAAGTGTCATGCATATCATGCAGACTCTTGACAAGTTCATGGACGAATCCACAACCACAGGGGAAAGACAGGACAATGCATTCTAAATAATATGACACATTCTCAATGCTCAACAAAAATTTGCCTTTAAGCAATTTCGGAGCGGTACAGAACACCACAGGGGATGCACTTATTATCTTCGAGACGAAAACAAATCCAAGAATTTTTATTTACGTATTATTAACAAGGACAGGTACTGGACGGAAAAGATAGAAGAGATAATAAGCTCAGAAGCATGCCTTACCTGAATACCGGGTGAGTATAGCCAGAATAGTGATAATCTTGGGTCTAATACTTTTCTTTATATTACAGGATATTCAGTTAAATATAATAAAAAGCGTTTCCATTTCCAGCAGCAGGGGTAGGGTAAAGCATTGGGGAGTGAACCAATTTGATGACATTGGAAATATCTCTGACCATGCGGCGTCAAAGCTGTCAATTTTGAAGTAGTTCCCAGAAGCAGATCTTCCAGAATAGTTAAAATTTTCAGGGTGTATGGTACAGTTAAAAAGCTTCATTGTATTCAGCACCGTCGTTTCCTTTTCAATGTGTGCAAACTTCTTTTACATGCAAAACCATATTCCTATATCAGAAAACAGCATTCTATTTTGTTCGATAGCATTCCGAATTGTTGGCAGAATTCTTACCATGAACGACTCACTCAGTTATTTCAACACTTGGGGTTAGAAGAAAACAAAGAAAATGGTTATTAGTTTCAACCTTCAAAGCATTTCAAAAGAGTTGTTCTTTGAAGTGCTTCCAAGGGGCTATTGCGACGGTACACAAGCGATTTGGGACAACCGCTCTTGCAGACGATACAAATTAAAAGTTCTACAGCTGAAATAATGAGGGGGCGCGGAAATAAAAGACTGAATAATTTTTTTCCTGGTGCATCCAAATGAACAAAAACAAACAGAGCTTGACAAGGGGCGATTTGTGAAATAAATCAGGGCACATGAAATGATTACAAAAAGAATTTAGAGGACATATTGGCATCAAACAAAAATGATACACAAAAGAAATCCAGCCATATTTAGTCCTTTACCTTGGAGAGGTGGGACTGGTAACCTTCCATTTATGTTTAGCTCTAGCAAGAACCTAGAGTAAACAATAAAAGACGTTCATGAGGACTTGGGTTTTCTTTAGTTTATCTGCAATAATGTTGGGGCTCCCGCCGACATGCAGCCGCTGCTTGCTTGACATGCTCGGCCTGTCCTTGTCACAGGCCGTCATGATAAAATACGGTGCACCTATACAAGTCTCATCAAAGTGCATGTGTACCTAGAAGGTGTGTGCATAGTGCTATACAGACAGGACGCAGAGAGAGAGTCAAAGAGTGAAAGGCTTGTGAACTTATTGAATACTTGAGAAGAGGAGAGATATAAACAGATAGAGAGAAAGGCCAAAATGGGGGTGTGATATGGTGCTATTTACCATGACTTATTGCTTGAGCCAGTAAGGAAATCAAATGAAATGTTGGAATCGTCTTTTCGCTTCCTGGAAATAAGACATATAGAAAAGGTAGGATAACCCTTTTCGGTGAAAGACCTCAGAATAGGGAACGCGTGTGGTGGATTAATTATAACTAACTTCTTGACACTCTAGTTATTCACGACATCTTGTTCTAGGGCCAAGACTAACCTGAATACATCATCAAGACTCATCATGCGTTTCATGTGTTTTATTACCTAAAATATGTAAATAAAATTTTAATTTGGGTGATCATTTTTTCTTGCCACAAACTAAAATAAATAGCTATATACAAAAAATGATATTCTTAGTTATTTACATCTTTTTTTCCATATGAAATACAACTTTTTCGTTCTTAGGTATGACAAAAAACCCCGATCATATCCTCATTTTATATATATCAACGCATCTATATAAGTACCGCTATATCATATAAACACTCAATCTGTAATGCCCCTTCAGCTAAACCGCTAAATTTAGAATACATGTACTAAGCTTCTATTTTCTTCTAAACTGCTATTGTCCTTGAGTGATAAATGTGATATGGAATTCCCGAAAGAAGTAAATAAGCAGAGTTTTGTGACTACGTAAGATGGTATAGCCAAGTGCTGAAAGAGAACACTTAACAACACAATGCATCGACAAAACAATGTGACAAGTGAAGTGTAGTATACATGGGAAACAGATAGTTAATTATTAAAATTAATTGATTAATTAAAATTTGTCTCTGATATTAATAATATCAGAGAGAAATTTTACATTGATCCATATTGATATTCGTATAGAGCGAATATACAACCAAGTTCTGGAAGCATATTGCTTATAATCTTTATGTATAATGTAATAACATGTAAAAGCACTAGATTGAACGAATCAGACCACTCTGGTTGCCCAAAGCGACCTAATGTCGTTTGATTATTACTGATTTATATACACATGATAAATAGATAAGAGCCTTAGAGGAGATGTTCATGAATGCTTGGAGCATTGTATTATTTTCTATTCACATTATTATTGTTGAGCTCAGCATTTTCAAAGAATTCTTACCGGTGAACCTTGTTTGAAGTTAACATGAGCGTAGAGAAGCACCCCAACATCTCTATGTCCCGCCTCCATGGCTATTGATAATGCAGTGCTACCATCCTACAAAACAAACCATCAAAATATTTGTCACAATCTGCATATCTCAGTTGGGATACTGGGAACTGTCCGTATGCATGTGCTTTGATTTGGCAATGGAAAGTAAAGATAATTCCCAAGTCCTGAATTTAGAACTAGACTTCTAACAAACTACCCAAATAGTCTAGGTGGTTGCATAGTGACGACACCAACATAAATTATTAATATCACGGGGCTTGAAAACGTTTATTTGCTGAATGGGGCGCATCTTTCTTATTACTAATCTAAAATGACACATTACAAAATTACGTATTTTTATCAGTATGCCTTTATCTATAATCCATACACAGTTCCATTTCATAACACCATTTGAATCTATCGATCGGACAACAATACATTTGGTCGGTATAAATCTGATATATTATAAGAATTTTCACTCACATTATCAGCTAAGGTGGGGTCACACTCGGGGTGAGAAAGGAGAGCCTTGACGATCTCAGTGTGTCCATGCTCACAGGCACACATGAGGGCGGTAGAACCGTCGTCATCCTGGAGATTCACATCAGCATTGGCTTCCTGCAGCATCTTGACCATGTCCATCCGTCCATGGCTCACCGCCAGCATCAGTGCTGTCTGTCCAGCCTGATTATTTGCAAATAACATTCAAGAGAAATTCGATTAAATCAATGAAATAAAACTATAGCACACTATGATTGACATTATTTGAGTTTATAAAATCTTATAACTAATGATATCAAAACAAAATTAAATGTTAAGGCCAAGCCAAACCCCTATATATTACGTTTTAAACAAAAATAAACGTCCCATGATGTTGCACATGAGTATGGTCATCGGTGCCCTTTATGATATGTTTTAAACAATATTAGCTTCGAATATATATATGGTCATACATGGGTTTCCATTCTAGGTTATAGCTGGAAAAATGAAATCCGACATACATTTATAAATGCTTTTTTAAAATTACTGGCAACCATTTGAGACTGGCCAACTGTTAAGAAAATGCAAAAGTTGAATCTTATAACCTATAGATGCACGAAAAGATCTAAACGAAAAGGTCTAAACAGGGTAAATTGTTGGCAGGTTTGGCAACAGAACAAAGCTTTCCAAGTACGCGACACACGTTCTGGGTCGTAGCTCATGCAGTGAGAAATCACCATTCTCAGAATATATTTTATCATTATGGAACCATGTAGAAGTACATGAAATATTAGAAACATTCAGGGACAAAGGACTAAAACATTGCGCAGGGCTTACTAAAAGTATGAGTCTGATGTAATGTTATTTGTTTTAGATGATTCTGGAAGAAGAGGGTCACTAAGTAGTGGTTAATCACTGCTTGCTGAGAGAAAGTGTTGTTTGTTGTATAATGATTATAATCAACACATCAACACTTTCACGAACCAGCAAGCATTGATTAACTACTTTATCACACGCCACCAAAGCCATCCATACAGCCACAGAAGCATACAAGTGATATCAACACTTAAGTGTTCGTTATAATCCTACTGAAATCCTATAATGAACACTTTGGGCCAAACAGTATATCAATGAGGGAGTCCAATAATCAATTCATTTACTTCAGGGAATGAGTCCAATAATCAATTCATTTAACTGCAAAATGCCATTGAAATGCTCCAAACCGCAAATGTCATTAAAATCCCATTAGGACAATTTTTTTTTTATCATTTTTGTTTTCATGTACCTTGTCTAGCGGCTCCTAACTGCAAAATGCCATTGAAACGCTCCAAACCGCAAATGTCATTAAAATCCCATTAAAATCTCATTAGGACAGAGATTTTTTTTCATCCCTTTTTTTTTTATCTACCTTGTCTAGGGTCTTGCTCCTAACTGCAAAATGCCATTGAAATGTTCCAAACCGCAATGTCATTAAAATCCCATTAGGACAATTTTTTTTTTATCATTTTTTTTTCATGTACCTTGTCTAGGTGCTCCTAACTGCAAAATGCCATTGAAACGCTCCAAACCGCAAATGTCATTAACCCACTTAGACCCAAAATGGGAGTTTTGCTGCTAGAAATTTATTATTAAATATCTGATGTAGGCTCATAGACCTGAGTTCACACAAAAAAATTCAGACCTCTACCTAGCATAGGACCAAAGATACCAGCCGTCCTACATGTAGGACGCTGGGTCAATCCACTATACATTTTTGAGAACATTTTTTTATATTAAATCATGTATTTTACATAGGGAATCAATAGGATGCATTGAGACCAAAGTCTCAAAAAGCCGTTATTTATGAATCACCCCTACCTATTGTACAACAAGCTAAATTTGAAGTATTTCATGTAGAATTTCATGAATTTTCTGAATCTGGAGAGCAAAATTGCTGAAAAGCCTGGTCACATTGTCAAAATGGGCCGTTTCTATGGTAACTAGTGATATTTTTTGGCATTTTAGCAAAAAATAGGTTTTAAGTGCCCCATTTCTACACTGTTATCAGGAATGTGACCAAACTTGGGGATATTGATGTTAGATGTAAGGGCTATTTGAGGACCCTGAGTCAGTGACCTTGACCGAGGTCAAAGAGCCTAGATATGACCTTGAGATACAAAAATAGCAAAATTCTGGAATGTGACATGGTATTTTCTCCTGATTTTCTCTTATGAAAATAGGGCAATAAGGAAAAATGATAATCTAATGTATTGAAATATGAACCAACATGAGGGGAAATAAGAATTGGACATGCCCAGTTCCATTGGACAATGTGTTGCCATGGTAACCTAGACTTACTTTCTCCTCATACTAAATTGTGGTTAATTCAAAATTTCATATACTAGCCTGTATCTCTAGAAGTATTTACTCCTGGGTTACAAAATTTAAGCCAGTGATAGGGCTCTTAGAGCTCTGCCATTAGAATTGCTGTCAATGACCTTTGTCAAGGTCAAGGTCACCATTTTCAAGGTCAAACAAGAAATTTTGTTGAAAATGCATCATAAACTGAAAACTAAGTCATAGTTACCATGGCAACACACATTACAATGACACTGGGCATGGGCCAGTTTTCTTTCCCCTAATGTTGGTTGTTTTTTCTATACATAAGATTATCATTTTCCCCTGTAACCCTAGTTTCATAAGAGAAAAAGTGATGTCACATTCCAGAATTTTGTTATTTTTTGTATTTGAAGGTCATATCCGGTGACTTTGACCTTGGCCAAGTTCACTGGATTGAAGTCTGCAGATAGCCCTCATAGATACCATCTATGACCCCAAGTTTGGTCACATTCCTGATGCTAGTGTAGAAATGGGACACTAAAAACCTGTTTTCTGCTAAAATATAATAAAAAAAAATCATTAGTCACCATAGAAACGGCCCACTTTGACAATGATTGTGGGTTTATCAGCAAATTTTCTCTTCAGATTCAGAAAATGCATGTAATTTTACATAAGACACATCAAATGTGGATTGTTACATGGTGGGAATGGGTTCCCATTCAAATTCAGCTTATGGCTGCTGGTCTAAGTTTTTAGGATAATGAGCAGACCCAATGCTATTATGTTTTATACCCATATAGACCCAGCGTCCTACATGTAGGACGGCCACACATTTCTTCCATTTTCTCCAAGAATATAATACTTAGGAACTCAATTTTTGGCAGGGACATTGATCATACCTTAAACTATGGTCCCATAAAGGTTTCATCACAAAAAGAATGGTATGAATTTGTTAATTCCTGGGGTGAACTTTCAGAAATGACACTTTCCACAAATCGTCTTTGGGCCCTTCAGATGCAGTGATGTTACCATGGCAACACATCATTATTTATTTCTCAAACGTTCATAAATACTAAAATCTGTCTATGTGCATAACTGGTAGAAATATGTTTCTGTTTTGAAAAAGATTTCTTGATTTCTTTCAATATTTAAAAAGTATGTTCTGCCGTCCTACATGTAGGACGGTGGGTCTATATGGGTTAAAACCCCATTAAAATCTCATTACGACAGAATTTTTTTTTTTCATCATCTTTTTCATCTACCTTGTCTAGGGTCTTGCTCCTAACTGCAAAATGCCATTGTAACGCTCCAAACCGCAAATGTCATTAAAATTTTATTAAAATCTCATTAGGACAGAATTTTTTTTTTTATAATTTTTTTTTATCTACCTTGTCTAGGGTCTTGCTCCTAACTGCAAAATGCCATTGAAATGCTCCAAACCGCAATGTCATTAAAATCCCATTAGGACAGAATTTTATTTTTATCATTTTTATTTCATCTACCTTGTCTAGGGTCTTGCTCCTGACTGCAAAATGCCATCGAAAAGCTCCAAACCGCAAATGTCATTAAAATCCCGTTAGGACAGAATTTGTTTTTTTAGATAAGATAGGTAAAAGTGCCCAGCTGTGATAACATGTAGCATTCTATTCAGCAGTGCCAGCCACTGTCATAAAGCATCCGCATAGGAATGAGAGTCAATAATCAACTCATTTACTCCAGTTTCCTTTATATTGTGTTGTATAACATATTCATTTATAGCAGAAGGGAGTATAACATGTTGTATAATGTATCGTTTTCAGAGCTGTCTATCAGCCATAGCAGTGTACAAGTGATATCAACTCTTAAGTGTTCGTTATTATCCTACTAAAATCCAATAATGAACACTTTTGGCCCAAGGGTATATCAGAGCCTTCTTTTGCTTTCACTTTATAGCAAATAATTAATGGCAATTTTGCATGATAAGCCCCTAAAAATGTGATAAACAGACATATCCACTACGTCTTTCCCATATCAGAATGTATAAAAAGAATGCTGGAAGAAACGACCAGTCATTCATAGATGATACATGTAAGTTTCATGATTTAGAGATCATGAATCTACGGCATGGTAAGGAGAATGCCAGGACTTTGGTCAACTAAAAAGACACATTTTAAAAGTGCATGATTGCAATCCCCCAAAATGCTAGTGGTATTATATATAAATTACTCTGGCCTCACATTGCACGCCATGAAACGGTCGCCCTATAAAACCATTCAGGTTATATATTAGATATTTTGATTCATATTCAAACTTTTCGAATTAAACTGTTACTTTAATCATCACACATCAAGCTAAGTTATTGATATTAATATTAAATGCTAACATATCTAATGTGGTCTTAATCAATTCTTATTTTTGGCATATGCACCAAACATACATGGGCACATATAATATTTTATCATACTCTATTTCAAATTAATTTTAAATTAAATATATACAACTGTTAATTTTATTGTACAAAAGCGTTGGTCAAAATATTAAGAGACCAATATACGCCGAGATTCGTGTGGTTAACCAATATGACACATATTATATACAGCAAGGGTGGATGGATCATATGAGCTATGTGATCTATACTGACAACACAGGGGCCTAGTGAAGACAAAGTGCGCAATAGAAAATATTGCTCGTTTGGTAACGATCAAGATTTATGTCTATTAAATTACCCAATTACATGTACATGAACAGACCCGGGTGAAACCTCGAGCCAACACAATTTAGAGGGACGGACCGGTCAGCAATCAGCGCTAAAATGAGGATATGACAATCGAGAACAGCCAAATGTACAAGATTTGTAGCCTCGCCCTTAAGTGAAAAAAGCACCAGTGAGGTCAGTCGCCGACTACCAAAATAACGAGGTGTCGTGATTATCATAGCCATGGGGACCATACACTATTATGCATAATATACACAATATATGCACCGGCCAAATAGAAATAACAGATGGTGGTTTCGTACCACTTGCCCGTGGTACATATACGTCCTAGGATCCCCAATGATACACTGTTAAACCAATTGAATGACAACTTTTCAATAATTTTCAATAATTTTATAGAATAAAGTTAATTCTAAACGTGTTATATCGGGTAGATTCTGGCGGATAATTAATCCAAAATATCAGGGCTGCTAGCAGTGAGCGTTTTTTGTTTGGAAATCCATCTTCTCTCCTCCTTGTTCCGTTGTAGCTACTCATTATTTACTGACTTTCAAATGAATCTGACACTTCTTCTAATGTGAAACCAGGTCGATATATATACACAGACTCCTTATGAATCAGATGGGGAGAATATCATGATATTGATATACGAAGTAACTCACATCCAAAGTAACTCACATATTTACAGTAGTGGCGTTGCATGATTCACTCAAATGTCCTATTTCTATATGTAAACTGATCCCCAGAAGATAAAAAATCTACATAAACAGTGGCCTCCTTCAGGCCTAACTCCCCCTAGCATAAAAGTAAGGAATTAGCCTGGCGCGTCAGGGAGAAGGGAACTTGATCCTTCTTTTTTTTCCCCCTTTACAAGAAACGTGACAAGAAAGCGGGTAGGCTTTTCAAAAGGTTGGAACTAAACAACGACCAAGAAGTGGACGGCTCCCGTCTCCTCTTCGAATAATAGCTTCCATTTTGAGTGTGTAATCAAGCTCGACGCTCTTTTTATCGATGTGCTACCAATATGTGGCCCATTTTTTTTATCACAAAGACAACATTTACTTTTTGATATGGTATTTAACAATGCAAGGTCGCGGTGGTTATTTTGCACTGCTGCACTATGACATTGTTTGTTCTATTTACACATCCCATATTTGGCTTGCAGATAGTCGCCTACGACATTATAGCCACCCACTTGTCGTGCACAAAACAATGAAGGCATTACAGAAGGTTGTTTTGTAACTTTCGTGTTTTTCTAACTCTTTAGTCTCAGAATTATTTGATTAAATTCAACGTCCCAAAGCTTGAGATGTGGCTGAGGTATATATGTAAATGGGTCAGATCAACAGAAAATGCACAATTGGCAGCTCTACACATTTAGTCAATTCTGCTAAATAAGCTGCTAAAATCGAACCCAAATAACTCCTGTTAACACCAGACAGTATTCTTTGTATTAAGTTCGAGGTCCATACCAACCATAACCAATACGTCATCAGAATTTACGAGAATGCTTAAACAAATACTTCCACTAATAAGTTGTTTTAGAGTTTCAGATCTTTTTTTGGAATGAGGTATACAATATCCGCAGGGTGGCTGGCTCAATGCACCATGTTCCCAACTCTTCGAATAATAGCTTTCATTCAACTCCAGGGAAAAAAACCCAATAAAGTGAAACAAACAGAACGGCACAGACAAAAATATCCATATATCATCATACAAGACGGGTAAGGACTGATGCTGGTTGTAGAATATTGTTTACTCAATTATTGTCGGCGACTGTGTGTAAATAACCCGCTGGCAGCAACGTATGTACGTTATCATTAACTGATAACAACTCCTTTGACAATTACTTTATTAACCCACGTACGTTGAGCACTAGCTTTAGCATTGAATAGACTTGTCATTTCAACAACGGTTTATTACCAACACCGTGAATTTATAACGCCCTTCAGCAATAGGCTAGCAATATATACATCATACGCTTTTTTTTATCCTTTCCACTCTAACAACAATGGTTTGCTAGGCTGAACCTTACGTCTCTATGTAGGTTATGGAAATAAGCATATTCCCTAACTAAAATCCGGGGATATGATGCGTTGTCTTGGATAAAACATATTTGTTTAAGAGTATGTAGTGAGAGGGTGTTAGAGCAGAGCGCCAAAAGTGTTTGTTGGACCTATATTCGAGTCTTAGCATAAACCATATTCTTTTATTTTTGTCTTTCTATACTAAACTTCCTATTGTTATTCATCCTACCAACGACAGTAGAATCCTGAATGGGACCTCAAATTTATAACTCAAAACTAATTTACAGCTAATCTGTGCATAGGACAAAATAGGAGACAGGGCCGCAACGAAAGGATAACTGTAATTGCCAACAGTAATTTGCTGTTATTTTCATTAAAAAAGCAATTTAAAAGGCCCGTGCATAAATCACACCTCATTTTTTTCCCAACCAAGGTACAGCTCTTTTTAGTAGCTTTGACAGTCTCTTAAATGGCGGGACAAACGGTAGGCAGTGAAAGCTGCGCCACTCATCAGGGGACAACGAGGTCGAGGATATTATCATTTTGTTCAAGATTAATTATTTAGTAAAATAAATTTAAAAAAAAAAAGATAATTAATATAATTAATAAGCTTCATAGTGTACCTGCGAGGCTCTAGCGTTGACATCGCCCATCTCGAAGAGTCTCTTGACCACCGCTCGCTGCTGTTCTGTCTGGACTAGGGCTAGAGAGGAGAGCATGATGGCTGTGTAGCCAGCCTTGTTCTGCTTGTCCACGTCTGTAGACTCAGAGTCCAGTAACAGATTCACTATGTCTGTGTTACAGTGGGATACGGCATAGTGAAGGGCAGTGTTTCCCTGTGGTAAACAAGAGTTGAACAATGAGTCAAGAATGGGTGAAAAGAGTAATGTTATACATACATACCTTGTTGAATAATGGATAACATATGCATATTAGAGACCAGATTTTAAATTATCAAAATAACTTTTGGGTTTTTTTTGTGGCGTGACGTCACTCGTATGGGCTCCATGAGATTACCATTGATTGAAACTGGACTCAATAAAATTGATTAAAAGAAAAAAGTAGAGCTGTAAAGAAGGCCGCCCGCCGTGTATGATAATAAATCACAAGTTTGTGTAGTGTTTATTTTTTAACCCAGACCAATAATATTATTTAATTAGTCAGTCGTATTTGAGCATCATTTACTCTTTTGTAATAAACTGCAAAGTATTTCCCAACCGTCAAAACCAATTTTGACATAACGCATAAAACACGGCTAGATAAGTTGCATGCATGGAGTGGAAATAAATCCGCTCTAGGAAGAATCTTAAGAAGATAAGTATCATCCAGCAATCTGAAGGCATTGAGCTTCCATATTCTAAGTCCATATCTATTGGCATGATTAAATTAAGCTCAATTGCGAAGAAGTAAGATAGGAACCAGAGGAAACGCGCGTGTGTCTGTAAAGGGGAGGCACTTACATTGGCGTCTGTCATGTTGACTACTTGAGAGAGGAGACCTGGTGAGATCTCCTTAATCGAGGAAAGATGGTCCTCCACCTGACTCGGGTTGGAGAGCTTCTGACTGGAGACCTTGAACCATTCCTGCTGGATTTTGTTTACACCCGAGTTCTGGAAACATATTATATTTTCATTAAACATTATGGTGTTTACTGTGTTATTAATTTATTTCGGGTAGGCCTATCCTTTTAAAAAAAACATATATTAGTAATTAGAAGGGGGAGGATATATAAAGTATGGTACTAAAACTATTTCTAGTATCCATTAATAGTATCAGAACTATACATACGATGTATAGATAGCTCCGGACAGTACTCATACCAAAGTTATGAATAATGATCAAGGACATGCAAAAGCAAGGTCTTATGATCAACCATTTTGACTTTAATTAATTGATACCAATATATACCAATTTTGTCTACCTCAAATGTAAAACTTAGGCAAAATAAAGTATTCATCAATCAATACCATTACCATTGAAATGAAGCCGATGCCACATGCTCAATACGTTCAATATACAGTTTCACAGAGCAATAAAGTATACATTATTTTGTTCCTTGACTAAAAATAACTTTTCCCTGGCTCCAGGGAATTCATATATCATCTGAGCTCGACGTAAGTACATCACAATATCATACTACGGAGCATCGTGCCGCGATATAATTCCACCGAGTTAATGTTTTTTCACACATTTATAAATACGCAATCATGGATAGGGTTAGTCGATCAGAGAACAGAGGGCTATTTTCCCACATAATTTTACATTTAGCAAGTACCCATCTGGTCGAGTCCAATCTTGTCCTCGTCTCCAGGCTTCTGTCTGGTGCATTATAATAGTGTTATATTAGCACCGAGCCTGGTGATTCGGTGTGAATTAGAGACACATCACGGCACCACGACACACAAAACCTCGGATCTCTGCACTTTTTAAAAACAGAGATGGGACCTACTTAGCGAGTTGTCGCGGTAATGTTGGGACGTTACGATTATTACATGTAGGCGGATGACGCGTACCCACCCACCTACCACCAACCAACCACTAAAAGCGTCCCCAGCACAAAAAGCCATATCCAATGTCTGCTGTTGACGTCCCTGTTCATTTTACATCTCTTATTTATTTTTTACTCTAGGCCATTTTTACTGTAGGTACGTGGTTATGGATATGGCAGTTAATTCATGCACCAAATTCAACCTCCCTCATCTGAATGTATATATCCACATACACCGATTCAGACTGATAAATTACAGTAAATGAATACTTGCTGTTTCATCTAAAATTGTTGAAAAAGAAACAATTAAACATATTAATATCAACAACGGAAATCCTGATATTGCTATATGTGGTAATAAACAACTTACCAATTCCCTTGTGTTGATTTGGGTAGAGTCTTGGAGCCACTTGGCGTACACTCTGCAAGCGTCCTTCATGTCTGAATCCAATTCAAACCTTGCCACCGATAGATAATTCAATTAAATTAATATCATGTTTGATTCAAATTCAATTATTCACAAAAGAGAGCAGCAAGGAACACGATCTTACGATAACTACATATAATTATATGTAAAGGGAATAGGGGTAAGGGCCATCTATCCATATATAAGCTAGACATTTAACATGTAAATGGCTCTATACATACATATATGTTGTACTTAAAAAGCATTGTGTCGATGGGAATGGGGACTTATCACATTCACTCTACAGTTAAGATTAAATATCCATGGACAGGATAAACACTGGGAAACTGGAAACACATAAATATAAACTTAGTGTGAGCAAAAATTAGTTCCTTATTAATGGGCAAAACAAACATGGTAATAATTAACAATGTTGTTATTTGTTTCGAGAACTGAGGGTCAATACTGCGTAAGGCTTTGGCACCATAACCCACAGAATCAAACAAAACGGGTCTCCAGAGATTTTGAGCTTTGTTTCTGAACCAGTGCAAGTGGAAAATAAGGCAGGAGAGTGTCACTTTGGCAGCTTAATGTTTGAAGCAGTGCAAATTTTGTTGGCAATGAAACTCTGGCGGCGTTTGAAAATGTTAGAAGCGAACTGGAAATGATGAATCTCTTCGACGAGTATTCACGAACTCACTGGTGACGGAATGAATGAGTATACAAAAGGAAGAATATAAAAAAGGAAAAGTAATAATATCAATTAATGGAAGAAAAAATAGCCGGTCTGATGATGTTTGTTTGTTTTTTGGAGCTGAAAAAAAAGTAAAAAAAATAAGGTGATGCCGAACAGCGACAGCGGCACTTACGTCTCTCTGATATTCTGATCGAACATGGCAGCACCTGGGGCACCCTGAGCTATAGCCTCATCGTCTTTGCATTGGTATACGATGTTACCAAGGCGACCATCGTAGGAACCCTCATCGAAACTGACTGAATCGCTGCTATGGCTATCTGAATCCGAGCGCGCTCCCTCCTCAGCTTCGGCCTCGGATTCGGAACTGCTTGAGGTTACATAGCTGCAGAGGACGAACAGAGTAAGGCCCTAGATCAGCATATTAAACTGGCTCGAACACCATCAAAAGCAAAAGGACAGGGACAGCCAGCCACAAGCGCCAAGGTCAAGAATGGAAAAAGGGGTCAGGAGAAGGTCATAGAAAAGTGCACAAAGGCCAAAGGGTGCAGAAGGGGAATTGAGGATTGAGGATCTGCAGCTCTAAAGTTGTTTTGGTGATTTTTATACATGATGGTAAGCAATGGCGATTGTGGGTATTTTATTTATAATGTAGACTCAATGTGCCAACTAGATGTGAAACGGTTAAATAAATCATGTATCTTTTTCCGCCATGATAGGACCTAAATCACGAATTTTGACACAGAAATTTGGCAACGGATCCTTCAGGAGAGGAGGACGCATCCGACTGTGGATGTCATGAGAAATGTGCCTTTTCTGTACTGACTTACTGAGAAAATAACAGATTAATGCAATTTCAAGCTCTTCGAGTTCTCTACTACACGTTATGCATACACATACTTCTTATTTCTACAGGGTGATGAAAGCTTTTCCTACAGTGAGAGCACATTTATACAGCTTTCTAATGCTCAGGAGGTATGAGCTCACAATTAGGACTCGGACATAATAACCAACCTTGTCTGGTCGTGTCTGATTGGTGAGGTGTAATGGTAACGGGAGTATGGCGACCCATACATACTCCAACTTCAGCCCGGCACAAAACAAAAATGAACTGAGGTAAAATGTTCCCCACCATATGTATGCACACTCAAGAACTGCTAGGTAATCAACTCTTAGAATATCATGGCTCGGCCTCCATTCTGCATCCTTAGAGGTGGGGATCTCAACCGACATACTCTTTAGCATCTACATTCTACAAAGCAGTACAATAACAAGTACCGGGAGATCCCTTTGGGTCACAAAACCACAAAATATAGTAAACTCTTAAAACAAAATAAATAAATCATAGACTAGAGATAATAACTAAATAAATTATTCAATATCATCTATAAATAACTACTTTATAAATATCAAACTTGACAAGGGATGGCCGTGGCAAGGTGTATAATACAGAATTTCTTTTGAAAGGATGACCGGAGATACATATAACATCCCACAATGAATATGAAGTAATGAATCAACACATCTTATAGGAAACTTAATAACTCACAAAAAGCCATCGAATAACATTCTCCATTGCTCCTCTTGTATATATAAACTAACTACATTGTTAGATGGAAGCCATGCAAGCATCATTCATCATGCACGAGCGCGTCATGCGGCGCTCTGCTAACATATATGTATGTCATTGCTCTCAATAGTTTGTATTCTTGTATTTATGTAATGTATACACTTATTTATATGAGGCTTGAAGTTATGGTACAACAAGATAGATACAGAGTAGGTCCTTATATTACTAATAACACAGACTGTACATGTAGAGAAATATATAGAAGTTTAAACCCCAATAGAAACAGATGTACAGAATAGAGGAAGACCCATTTAGATCCGAAGGAAAAAGTTTAATGGGGAGGATATATTTAAAGGAAAAATCCCAAGAGTTAACCCAAGGCTGTTTGTTTGTTTAGGAAAATAATACTAAGCCAAAAGTCAATTGTGCTTTTCACATATTCAGATTCTATTCATAAATGATTCTGTTTTGACAGTTGTCATAATCATTCAAATATACGATAGGAAACATTTCAATTATACGATGGGTAACATTCGTTTAGGCAGCAATGTAATTGATATCCACCGAATTCATCCCAATTCATCCATGTGAAATAACATACCTATTCAACTGAAAGTCCAAATAAATGCCATATTACTCCATTTAATCTATGACAACAAAATCAAGGCAATTTCAGTTGAAAGGGTCAGCCACGTCTCTTTTATCAAACTTTTGGAAGCCATCCCAAATACCCCAAGGCAGTTTATGTCACACCAACGCAAACAACGTGAAATTGTATACTGTATATATCTCACATTGGATCTCAAATGATTTGAATGCAGGGCGCACTACTATATTATAAAGATCGATCACCAATTTATCTCTTGGGCCTCAAAACCATATTTTGAACGCTTTATGCGCTGGTTTTTAAATGGGAACGTGACATGTGCCAGGAACAAAATTATGCTATCGTTTGCAAAATTTTTACCGTCGGTTTGAATCATCAAATTGAAAAACAGCCCACTCTTAACCCTTGAAACCAGACTGGCAGTATGTTTTATAATATATTACAAACAGTTAAGAGATATGTCGCTAAGTT
The DNA here is from genome assembly GCA_942159475.1 of Sthenelais limicola. NCBI lineage: Eukaryota > Metazoa > Annelida > Polychaeta > Phyllodocida > Sigalionidae > Sthenelais > Sthenelais limicola. The sequence continues at coordinate 30,141,424 of OW804094.1, read as the reverse complement.
CCAAACCAAACGGAACAGAATGAATGTATGAACAATGAATACCAGGAAGCTTGTTTAAAATACTCCAACTGGACTGTCCGCGACAGGTCTACGTATAGAAGTCATCCCATACACAGATCAATGAGCAATAAATTTTGATAATTACTTTTCGGTTTATTTCAATGGCTGTTGATGGACACAGAGGAGGATGTAACTGTCAGATACTCTAACCTCATAGCTCGTGGCTAGGAATTATCACTCGGATAATGGATTAATCGTGTTTGATACACAGGTTTCCCAAACTAGCGTATATCAATGATATATGATATTCCTATGGATAATTGATCCAACAAATAAGGCCAAAATACTATTAGATATTCATTAATAGAAATTAATCCATGTGGTTCTCTACACTATTATACCATCAATATATTATATTAATTATTCCCTCTCACTCACAGATAATAAGTTAAGTATGAATAATAAATGGATCGCCTGAGGGTCAATGTACTGTATCTCATTAGTTTAATAATGTGATGTGTTGTAAGGTGCTATGTCTATGGATGTCGTTTTCATGACACATGTGGCTGATGGGTTCACGAGTAGACAAGACCCATGATCTTATTGTTAATTGATAGTAGGCCAACTCATGATGAAACATGGCGACCGCATTTATTACAGGGTTTCGTGAAAGAGTGAGTCATGGGAAACTAGACATGTAAAGAGTCAATAAGTATAACCCTTGTATTTAAAATAGAGATTAAGATTTGTGTAACCACAGATTATTTGTCCACATAGTTAGGGCGTGAACTAGATGATTGAGGACCACGCTGACAAAATACACACTTGAGGGTTAGGACACACACACATTTTAGACGAGACAAATATTTTACATGTTATGAGTTGCGTGAAGCCAAAAGCACATCACTTCATTCCAATCACACTCTGCAAACATTCAAGCCTCCTTGAGTTTAGATCGCCAATTACTGCTCGGAGCAGTTAACCCCCTGAGGAAACTTACCCTCCTGAGACCTCCTCGGCGAATTTGATTTCCTTCTTGACCGGCACTGGAGAAGTACCTGGTTTCTTCATAATGGATTTAAGACTACCTGAGCCGTCGTCCTCCATATAGCCCTGCGACCGTCGCTCGATCTTGGTTTCAGTGACGGTGACTGAGCGACCAGCGGGTTTTTGGGTTGTGACGGATCTGGTAGTAGTGACACCTCCAGAGCCTGATCCAGAAGATCCAAGCATAGCAGAGGAGGCTGAAGAGGATGAAGAGGATGAAGAGGACACTTGCTGAGCACTACTGCCGCTACTACTACTACTACTAGAATGAAGAGATGTCTCCTTTTGTTGGCTTTGGGAATGTCCAGACATTGCACTAGCACCAGTTGTACCATCTGCTAGAACCACGTCACTTTGACTATGGACTGGTTGGTTACCTACATAGCTAGTCTCTGTGTGGCGAACTACCCTCATCTGAGTGCCACCTTTACCATCGGATATAAACTGCACCTCAGTGTCCTTGTCCTTACCACCACCAGCCACTGCTGTGGATGTAGAACTTGAAGAAGAGGAAGAGGAGGAGGAGGAGGAAGAAGACCCAAACCCAACTCTGGGTTTGATGGTTTTCTCTTGGGTGGTCGTGGTAGAATCTACGATCTGAGTACTGCCTACGCCGTAAGCTTTCATTCTCTCTTCCCTGGAAGGTCTCGACTCAACGACAACACCTCCAGGCGTTTCCTTGTGGATGACAGATTTAAAGGAAGATGAGCCGCCAGATGATGATGAGGAAGACGATGAGCCTTCTACCATGCTACTACTACTACCTCCTCCTCCAGACCTTCCACCCATAGTGATTTCCCGGGTGATGTGAAGGCCTCCTCCACTTCCACCCTGGTCACCAAACCTGGAACCCCTCTGCACAGTCCTTTCCACAACCTCCTCAGTAACAGTAGTTGAGCTCTGACTCTGAGGAACGCTACTCGTGCGTGTCTCAACAATTTCTTTGTGGTACCCTCCTTGCCCACTGCTTCCTCCTCCGAGCATGCTTCCAAGGGCACCAGCTCTACCTCCTACTGTCATTTCCCTTGTGATGTGTAAGCCACCACTGGAACCACTCTCTCCGCCGCCAACAATTCTTGAACGGCCGCCACCGCGGACAGTTTTCTCGACCGTTTCTTCAGTCACAGTGGAACTGCTCGAGGAAGAAGAGGTCTGTGGGACGCTGCTGGTTGTGCGCGTCTCTACCACTTCTCTTTGGTAGCCACCTCTGCTTCCTCCTCCACCAATAACACCACCACTGCGTCCAGTGCCACCTCGAATAGTAACTTCCTTGGTTACAAAACGGCCTCCATCAGATTCACCACTGCCGCCGACTCGCCTTGTTGTCTCTGTGACTTCTCTGGTGTATCCACCTCTGCCTCCTTCAAGGCCACGTCCGAGTTTGCCTTCAATGATGACCTCTTTGGTGATGCGGTTGCCACCGTCGAGCAGGTCAGAAGCGCTGGTAGATGAGGACGACTTCTGTATGGTCTCCTCAGTGGTGGTGGTGGTGCTGCTGTTGCTATCTTGGAAGCCCTTCATCTGGTTATCCATGAGCGTTTGCACATTACCAACTTCCAGGTGCTCCTGCATTTGACCCAGCATTTGCTGCTGGGTCAAATGAGCAGCAGGGCTCCTGCTTCTCTGCCGACCACGAAGCCGTGTCTCCTGGGTGACCTCCTGGATGACCTGAGTGCTAGGGCCTCCTCTAGAGCTGGAGGTGACAGTCACCTCCTTGGTGTAGCCAGCTGGGTGGCTGCTCACATGGCGAGTCACCTCAGACCTCTGGAGGTGGTCCTCCTGGGTCTGTTGTTGTTGTTGTTGTTGTTGCTGGACCACCTCCGACTTCTTCTGCTGGGGCTTCACCAGGCAGATATCACAATCCACATGCTGGTTCACATTGGAGTCCCCAACACCTCTGGTCGAGGTCCTCACTTGCTCGGTGTTGATAGCTCTATTGAGCGTGTGCTTCACTTCTGTGGCATTTATTGCCTTATCAACTAGCCTGATGTCAGAGGTGAGCGTGTAAGCCTTCAGGTTCCTCTGCCCATGGTGCTCTGTGTTGGTCTCAGAATTCATCTTGCGCACAATATTGGTGTTGGTGGCAGTATGTTTCACCTGGTCAAGAGCCTGGAAGATCTTAGTATCTGTCTCAGTCTGGGCAGAATAGGTGCGTATAGGTTCAGTGTTGGTCATGGCAGGGAAGGTGGTCACTCCCTGGGTGTTGGTTGCCCTGTGGACAATCTGTGAGCGCTGGGTGTTGACCCCTGTATCAGAGGTTCTGGCTACGTCTGTGTTCAAAGACTTGGAGGCGACAGTTGGCCTGTTCTCTACTCCAATCGACCTGGTAGCTTTGACTTCCCTCACCTCCACATCGACAGTGTCAGAGCCACAGCCGATGCTGACCAAATTGGAGCCTTCATTACTGGGGCTGGTGGCCTTGTCCTCCGTCGACATCTTGCACATGGTGCCCACACTGTGCACATCCTTCTTGAGCATCTCATCCAAGATGATTCGGAGGTGCTCCGTCTTGATGTTGATGTTGCGCGAGTGGAAGGCAGCCAGGTTCATCTGCTGGAGACTGGTGAGAGTCTGGTGGACACTGGTATGGCTGTCTCCTCCACCGCCCTCTCCGAACTCACCCACCATCATACCCTCTCCTACACCGACAGCTACATTCCTGGTCATTGGCTTCACATCCTCATAGTAATACATGACGCCCACATCTCTCATGGTGGCCCGGCAGGACACTCCAACATTGCGGTGTGACTTCTTGTTCTGCTCTTTACCACCGATGATCACCGTTCTCATTTCTTTCTCGTGCACATGGATGTTGGAGTCCTTCTCATACACATTGCCCCCACCGACACCGATGCTTCGAGTGGGGACCTTGGTTTCTGCTCGGCGCAGGTTGCCGAGCCTGTTTTGCTCCTGTCCAATGACAAGAGTGTGCACTTCTTTCTCCTTCTCAGAAATGTGGGAGCTCTCCTCAGTGTGTAACTCTCGTTCCCTCAGACTGTTGTCCTGGTAGCCATTGTATTTCTGTACCATCTGGTATTGCTCGAAGACATTGCCATCTCCAACACCGATGCTCCTGCTGTCAGGGCGGCGGATGTTGTTCCTATTGTATGAGTGGAACTGAGTCATTTCGAACATTCTTGCTGAGGGTGAGCTACTCTGACTTCGACCATCCGGCTTGTCATAGTAATCGTCGATCCTGCAGTCGCCTACACCCACGGTGCGGGTGCGCGGTTTGGTCGGAGGTGGCGGAGGCTTGTAGTTCTGTGCAGCCTGTACAGCCTGTGTGGCGTTCTGCAATTGCAGATCCTGCAGCCTCTTCTCCTCCTTGAGGACTTGAAGCCTGACCTGAAGGACAGGAATGAACTTAACCTGCTCCTCTAGCTCCCTCAGCCGCTGCAAACTGGCAGCCATCTGCTCCCTGATGGCTTTGAGGGCCTCGGGGGTAATGTTGGCCCTCTCCTCTGTAGTCGTACTGTCGATTGCGAGGACTTGTTGGTTGGGCATCAGGTTTGCAAACTGGCCTGCCAGCTGAGCAGAATTGATATAGGTGTGGGTTTGGGTGGAGTAGTGTTTCTCAGTCTCTGTGATGGTAGTCTTGTACTCTCCTGCAGAGGAAGGGTGACTGAGGGGCTCACTGACAGAGGAGGTCAGCGAGCTAATAGAATCAGATTTACGCATGGGGCGTTGGTGAAGGACCATCTCGGTCTCCGTACGAAACTTCTGGGGATCTTTGTTATAAGGGTGGTGGGGATGTCTATTATAGGTGCCCGGGCTGGGACTGCCACTATCATAATCACCAGAATAATCATAATAACTGTCTAGATCATCATAATCCCCACTACCTTTCGGCGCCCGTTTCCTGGGGTGATTTATCAAATCGAAGTTGTACATTGTGTTGTCTATGTCATCTAGTATGTGCTTAGATGTCTGGTTCTCGTGCTCTATAAAGTTCATGAAATGGTCGCTAGAGTGGACCACATCAGGCGGTGGTGGTCCCTCAATCCCTTGCTGTTGATTGTTCAAGTACACCTCCATAGATTTCCGCAACTTTCTCTTGTTTCTCTTTATCTTTTTCAAATTTCTCAGGTAAGACCCATTGTTCAGAGATTCACAGTAACGGAGAAAGTCGAGGTCGATGTGGTATCCGTAGGGACAGCAGTTACACCGACTCTCTGGAGGTATGCTGGCTGGATCAACAGGCACCACTTCCATGTTCTCCATCTGGGACATTTCTGAAAAATACAAATTATTTTGTATTAGAAAATAGTATAACATTTTAAATTTACATAATACAAAGGCTCAAACATCAGGAATCTTCTCTATACCTATCCACAGAATCAAACGTACAAAACCTGATATTAAATGAATAGTTTAAGCTTACAGATACAACAGCAGGGGATGACATTAAGCGGCTTAATCTGGAAAAACATTTTGACTACCTTTATCGTTCCGAATTAAATCTCTTGGAATGATCTTAGTATATAATATGATCAAGGCAGCAAGCCTCAAAGACCACCTGACGCACGATTGGTGCCAAATCTGCCCAGATACAAATTTAATCGGGGACCACCCACAGGCCAAGCAATTGATCCGGATTATTGTGTAATAATCTTTCTATAAGCCAGGTCAAATCACATGGAATATTGATCCTCGCCCAGGAGGCGTGAATTAAAAGTTCGATCATGTATTATATATAGCCTCATGTCACTCTTTTATAATAACTTTAAAAGCGATTAAAGAACTGCTTGATTTAAAGATCAATCGTAGTTAATATTTGAAGTAACTTGTTTGGTTAAAGGACAGAAAACACCAATATGCTTTATGAAAGACCTGGTATGACCTTCCAACATAGTGTTAAAATGCGCACTGATATATTATGATTTTTTCAAAACCTAATAGTGTAGTGAGTAAATACTTGTACACTTCATTAAATTACTAGACTAGAAAATGATCGAAGTAATAGCTAAAACATTTATAAATTTACATAAGCACTTTAATTCTGATTAACCTAGTGTCACTAATGTTGCTCTTTTGTAATTACTCGGGTCAATATTTCACATCGATAATATTGGACAAAAACAAGCTACTTGGCTCAGGACTAACTACATCTCTTCGTCGGTGATGAACTCCAAACAACAGCCCTTAGCCCAGGCGACGATGATTAGACATGAATTCATCACCCAGGACCAGCCCACAGACAAATATGCCGGACTGTGGAGTGTCAGCCAAGAATCATACCATCCCGGAGGTAGTTTCTAATTCTGGCCTCAACGAATCTCCAGCCCATTCCTCTGGCAATAATCTAGGGGCTTCGGGATGACAGCAATTTACCAAACAACCAAAACATTCGGAGATGGAATAAATAAGTAAGGTTCAACAATAGTAATAATAATATGGCACCATAATTATCTGAATCGGGTAACACAAGTATCACCAGTATCAAGGCAAAGTGGGTATGCCACACGACGCTTAATACCTCTCCAAGTCTAATTAATACCCAGTTGGATCGTTCGACTCTGGTGAACAAGGTTGCTGAGAGGCCGGTGGAAGGAGAAATGTTTACACCTGGACCTATCCACTCTAAACACGTCCAGAGAACAATTTAATTAACACCCCTGGACTCCGCAATCATAGCAATAGGCGCTGAGAAAATTCTCACCGCAGCTGTGTGCGAAGTTTAAGGTCCTATTGTTTCTATAAAAAAAATGCTGTGGTCTTTATTGACCCGTGCACTTTATGTTGACTTGTTTAGACTAGTCACTGGTGACGCTTATTTGGATAGAACTACAATGTATACTTAGAACGGGAGAAGCCCGGAGGGTGCAATTAGAGCCAGAGCCGTAATGTGTAGTACACCCCCAATTACATGAAATTATTTAAAACATTAAGATTTCTATCTCAGGTGCGTCATGAATGTAACAGGTAAATGTACCCAATAAAGCCCCAATGGGAGGGATGAGTTGCTTCAATTTGCATATACCTTGTGTGCATATAATATACATATATGAGATAAATCATCACCCCCGGCAAGCAGTAATTTGGGTCATTTGCACTTGACCTAGAAGAACTGGTGCAAAACTAATCAAACTAGAACAATTTAAGCTAGCTTAAAACCTAATGTAAACACCGCATTTTTTATCCCCTTGAACACGATATCCTCTTTGCTAAAGTTGCTATTGTTCCAGCGGTAGATTGGGGCCATAAATCATACTTCTAATGCTGATTAATAACAGCGAAATTACATATAATAGCTGACAGGATAACAAATGAATAAAGAATGCCTCGAATATGGAATATAGCTTATCGATATAATGTAAATTTGCAAATGAATCGAGACCTGGATGAGGAATAGGGGCCATTATTTGGCCATCGTAAGGAAGACCATTGACACAGCCGGTAAGATAAGGTTTACACATATTTCATTGTGTGTATTGATAGTAATTATAAGCAAATCCTTACCATTGGGGAGGCCTTCTGCAGCCCGAATTATACTTTTAGGGATGGTACCCCTTGCATCTACTGTGAGAGTTGCCATCTGTGGAGCCGCCATCTTGGATAGGTATCAACTGTTCGTTTTCAACTTAGGTTAGTTTTCCTTGGGATGGTTATATGCACTAGTCTCCCTCACATGGCTGTAAAAGAAAAGAAAGTTTATTAGATAAGAACGAATGTCTCTCAGAGATGATTGTCACTACATGTATATCAGCGAGTTAACCAGGTTTGTCCAATACTAGTTGTCAGGTTGGAAGGTGGGGGCATGTTGAGTTGGATCTATTATTAAACATTTGGTCAGCCATTCCTGCCCTGGGATCGGTATGTGAAATGTTGTTTAACTCACTCTAAGAGTTTAGTGATGTTCTCCTCAAGGAAGGACGAGCAGTGAGAACAAAAATAGAATAGAGTCGAAATTTAACCAAGGAGTCACGGTACTCAATGAAGCTTATGCAAAATGACTTTGAAGCTGGGTAAAAGTGATTTTTTCTGGGGCTCTCCCTGAATTCTACTTTATAATTTTGAGTGATTCATGGCAGAGCATGAACAGACCTAAGACTACTCTAACTTCTACTGTCTGACAGGAGGTGGCTCCGGCAAAGCCACCTGCCATTCTTCACCTCTCTAAAACCACCACAACATACAGGCAAGTCTGGTTTTTCTGAGCAGTCACTGAATGCAGGGGGAGAATGTTAAGCAAATACTTTCCTGGCAGTAGTACTGATTCGTCTTACTGATTTACCAGTAAGATCATACCATATGCTTGGCGTTTCTCATCCATTTTTATTGTCCCGTTTTGACCTTTGTTTCTCAGGTGCTATTTAAGAATTAACGGTTCGTATGAATGGGCAGAGGCTTTTGATCTTTGCATTAAAAATAGTCAGACGTGGCCACATGCCACAATGATCCTACTGTGAAAGGTATTATGTATGTGTATATACACAAGATCTAATAACAGCACACTGAGTATGGAGCCATATACTATTCAGAATTCTCCATACAAGTATCAAGCCGCAGAACAACATTCTACATAAAGAAGAGAGGGCAGGGGTTGGAGTACTACGAAAATGCATAACCAGTTACATGACTATAACATAATTAATGGATATATATTCATATTAAATAGATTTTATTTACACGAATTTCTTGCACTTCTAGGAATCTAGCTTACTATATATATAGGACATGGATGCAGTACTCACAAAGGACACAATATCACATTGTAGAAGATTCCAGTCAATATAAAATCCATGGAACCTCCTCTTCGTGAACAACCAATATTTCTATCATACTAAAATGTCCTAGATCCTACAGGTACACCTTTGCCAGAAGGTAGGCATGAAGAGAAACCGAGGTGCACTGATTTATACGATTCCTTTTTTCCAACACACAACAGCTGAGCTGAATTCCTGCCCCATTATCAGACTGAGTACTGGATCCTAAAACAGTTGATCTGCGAAACGTAATGGAAGCCTCGACCTGGCGCAGATAGCGGTGTTAGTAACTTGCTCCAGCATTATATATATACTCTCTCTCTCTCTCTCTCTTCTCTGGCTCAATGTTAATGTCTGAGTCTGTGTGTGTGTATGTGTATGTATGTATGCCGTCCCACCTGGAGGGGACTTCACCACTCCACCTCCTCCTTCTCCTTCCTATAACATACTCTAGGGTATAGCAGCAACAAGCGCTTGTGCTGGGAACTTCAGCCCACCACCACTACTACCACCACCGCCACAGGTCCACCACCACCATATTACTGGCTGGTTGAGTTTACCACCACCAGTGTAGGTGTGTGAGTGAATGTCTGTTATTGTGAGGGAGGGGGGAGGGCTCTGCAGTTGTTCCTATACTACCAGTGCCATGGCCGTAAATAAATAATAAAAAGAATAAAACCAATGATTGTCAGCTATACAATCTAATAGCTAGATATTGTCTTTGTTTTGTTTTTTTTTTGGGGGGGGGGGGGAGAGAGAGAGAGAGAGAGAGAGAGAGAGAGAGAGAGAGAGAGAGACGGGGGCGGGGGCGGGGGGAGAGATATCGTTTTTTAGATCATATAGATCCAGTGATAAATGTGATAAATCAGTTCAGTTTTATACTTCGTGGGCAAATTAATATCTTTCCTCAGATGTTACTCATGAGGATTCATATGTTTTATATAGAAGGGGGAATTATTTCGCCATTATTCAAAATGTAGAGGGGCTGCAATACCTTCGCTGAGAGAAACATCTTTTTTTAAACGTATTCCTCATCGGCTGCTCCAGCCTACACCACATTGACCTGCACCGCCCCAAGCTAACCAGATGTAAAATCCCATTGCTTGCTATCAGATCCCTCATGTCCCTGTGTTGGAGAAATGGGAGGTTGAGCTCATCTCCTCTGGGGTATTGTTCTTACTGCAAATGCTTTACAGAGTCACGTGAGAGTTCCCATAGGAGTTGGCCATATTTATGCAGACATTCCTCTCTCAAAGTCTGGGATGTCAGACAGACAGCCAACTAATGAAATAAATGGCCTGTGTACGTGCATTAAATGTCATTGTACCGTTTGTGCGATAGGAGGAAACTTAAAAATTAAATTAACAGTAATACTTTTTGTTTATATAAAAAACACAATTAATATTTATTGTTTTTGATTTGTCTTTCTCTCTGTGGCATGGAGGAGAAAAAATATATATTTAATTTTATTCCTCTCCCTGGTACAGAATAGGTAAAAAGAGTTCGTCTACCTATTATTAACAGTAACATTTGAAGCAACAATTAATACATATTTCTTTTATCATTATTACAATTTTCAGTGTTAAAATGGCATTATTATTGCAATTAATATGTATAAGTAAAGAAACGTCTCTGTAAACAGGTCACCATACTGGGCTAAATTGCAAACTTGTGTTACTTATAGGCAACACTCTCACTCAATACTCTGTTAAAGGTCAACTGAAAGTTACCTCGAACACTCCTGAGAAGAATGAATATTCTGTGATACGAATTACTCTATTTAAATGAAATATTTGCAAGAGATCGAATTCAAAACTAGGTTGTTGAATTAAAAGAAACACGTGTAAAAAAATAACATTTTCTGTCCAAATATGATAATGACAAAAATGACTAGAATTATTATTTATGGTAGTGATACAGTCACGACCGAGAACTTTACCTTAAAATAAGGGTGTTTAACTTCGTGGTGACTGACACCATTCAGAAAACTGGATCCTCACCAAAAAACCCATAGTAGGCTACAGCAAATGTGCAAGCACGGATACGTCTATAAGTGGTATAATTGTGATACAACCATAGAAGTAGGTTGACATCACTAGAAACGCTATATTTTACCCCATCCGATTGAATACGGTCAAGCGCAATAAATCACATAGTATCCAGATCACCGACATACAAAGGGTCCTCTACGTACGTTGAGTGATGAATAGCACATATGTATATAAAACATGTACTGAGCCTATGTAAAATCTACAGAAATCCTGTCTGCCTTCTTTTATCCGTAGAAATCATTGATAAAGGTCCATATCGCGTTATAGCATAGAGAGAACGCCAGCTGTTGGGAAGAAGTGGTTTAACGAGGCTATACGGTGGTCCATGTTCAGCCCAGCTGATCTAACGCAAATTTTACATTGGCCCGTGTCAGGTACTATATTACATACCTTGGCTGTCCGCTCATTTGGAGCCAGTGCGTTCCTTCCACCTGATGGCTCCAATAAGCGAGCCTGTCTTGTAGGCCTACTATAAACAGCCAAGCTCATTAGACAATCATGGTTCATTCCAATACCTCCTCCAGCGCCTTCACCTCCCTCTCATTTTAGCTCCAAGTCTTTCTATGACTCTTTATGATATCATATTCATACAAACACTTCTCACTTCACCTCACCACCTCCACACCAGATGATCCCTCTCCCTTCTCTACAAAAACAAAACAAAACATCTAGAGAAAATAGCTAATAAAGGTTGCACCTACCAGGCGGAAAAATGGTGTCAATGGTTGTTATTTTTCTCTATCTGAGAACACTGAAATAATGGCTATAATAGATATGGGCGCCCCTTATAGATGGGACTGATAAGGGGCAGTGCTTATCTATAATATCATCTCTAGATAATAGGTCCAGAAGGAAGGATGGGTCGCCTCTAGGATAAGAGTTAAAACACGTGTGGCTTTGCTTATGTTCCATATATTGGTTTTGTCAGAGGATTTTTGTCTGTTAGCATGTCTTGCCTCGGTATTATTACCTCAGAGCATATGTAAATCAGTCACAGGGAAGAAGGCTGCTGACTTGGGTTTTGGGTGTGCAAGAACAGCACATGTGCGACCCTCAGTTATACCCTCGCCTATTCCAAAGCACTATGTTTATTTTCTCTAGAGTACAGGGAGCTTTTTTTTCTGACATCTCATTTCTGGGTTGTCTCTGTCAGCTCCCTAGAAGAAGACTTTCTCTTGCTCTGAAATGATTCAACCCCTGCAAGTTACACGAGGATGTATATTACAGAATAATATAGAGTTTTAAAAAACACCCGAGGTACTGGTATATTCTAGCGATCGCCAGTCAGTTAAACGTAAATCTGTACCATTATCATCTGTATTAAGGTTCTAACCAGCCAGTATTACCAGCCTTTCCTTCCATACATGGATCATGCAGATGGATGCTCGATCTAGGTTCTAACTATATAGACAAGCATTTTTATTTTCTTGTGGAATCTGATACCTGAATAAAATATCTCAGCCTTGGTTGAACATCTCGAAATCATTGTCTCTTATACAAATATATTCGATGATCTGTGGAGGTTTCTGTTTCGTTATCAAGATATTTAATATGATGTGCACAAAGCTGTTGACTACTCTGTACCCCAAAATGTTCTGAAATCGATACAACAACATATGAAAGAGTCATAACACGTCGTATAAATAAATTCAAGGGAATAACAGGAAACGCCCGAAAAATTATTACGTATAGTATTCATGGAAGATGTCACTGCTCTACGTCCGTCTTCAATCTGGGACTAAATAATTATAGAAAACAAGGCAGGATAAATGTTGCGGCAACAACTGAGTGGTTCTGTCAGCCCACGTCCCCGTTATGGAACAAAAGGTGGCTTTACTGGTAAACCACTGCAATAGTTGCGTTGTGCGTCAGCGACCATCTATTTCCACGAGAAACAATGTATACAGTGAATCCTACACACTCGTATGTGAGCATCCTACTGATGATCCATCCATCCTACCGATTGCTCCTAGAATCCTGGACAAGCGTTCATCATATATGGTCGGAGCAATATGAATGAAGAGTCCTTTCGCTAAATGAGGCACTCGTGAGTAATTTCTGGGAATTCTATGTAAAGGATTGGTCATAAAATCTGTCCTTTTGACCTTCTAAGTTTTGACCACCAAAACTTTTGGAGGATCTTGGACATAAAATCTATATTTCAGGTTCTCTGTCCCATCCATATTCATATCCATACCCTAAACTGTTATATATGACAAACGTAATTAAACATCCATTTCAAAGTGCTGTGATACATCACTGGATAACCCCAATCATAAAATAACTGTACCTTGAAGCCAGAATCTAAAGATTTTTCCGAGAAAAATCTCGATTTCCAATACGAACGCGAGACATAAAGTGGGATTTATTGCTCTGGGAGCTAACCCAGACCTCTACATAAATGCCCGGCGGGGGAAATAGGTATACCACATAGAGGACCTCGAGGAAAAAAGCGTGTAACACAAATGCGCCAATTTCTCAAGTCGTTGCCTCTTTCATTGCCACGCAACATGAAAAACTGACCGTCACCTCCACTTTTCTCACTGTTCTATATGGGTCAGATTTTCAGAAAGTGTACAATTGGCAGCTGTATACATTTAGTAAATTCTGCTACTGCTAAATTAGGTTGCAATTTGGTCAATACTAAGTAAATTCGAGTATATTTGGCATTGCTTTGACTCTAGCAATCTGTTTGGTTAGGTTGAACTGTATTTTAAACTTTATTTTCGTCTGAAATTTGTGTTATTTGAGGGTGGTGGTGAAAGTGAATTGTACATCTTCTGGCGACTTCACCCACATGGGCTTGTATAAACAGGTGGCGTGTTCTGAGAAACACCCACATCTCTCTCACACCTCTCTCTTCCCCTCTCTCACTTGCCCCTCTATTCTGTGTGTTATGCTTTTTAACAGGTAGCTCATGGCAAAAGAGAAGAACTACCCAGTCTGAATGCACTACAGCGGTCTACAGTAGGCTTGTAGGCTCTAGGCGTGTATCTAGACGCTTCCAAAACAACGCTCTGAGGCATCAATATCGGGCCTTGGCTACTTACTCTCTTCATGATCATCAACGAAGCCAATGGAAGAAGATAGATTCAGAAGAGGAAAACTGTAAAAAGCTATACAAAAAAAGAAGCTTGGAAGGGAGTACCGGCACGTACAGTCAATGTATCTAGCGGCTCCAGTTTCAAAGCAAAGCCTTTGGTAAATAATGACAAAACTGTATTAATGTGAAGGAGAAGAGAAGTGGCCGGGGGAAAGCCTGGGGCAGAAAAACAACTTTTCTCCAGTCTGTTTGCAAGCGCTGAGTCCCCTTAATTTGTTAATATGATCTCCCAATGCCCCAGACATTTTTCCCACATTGAAAAATGTTGGCACGTTCAGTTCATGTACACACACATAGCTGGGATGTTTATATTTCGTGTTTTACTGTGGTCCTGATGATGGCTACCCACAATAAATTTGGAACCAAGACTGGTACCACATACCTGAGTAGCCGAAGGTGTGTTTCAGCGCAGGGCCGCCAATGAATCACAGGCAGTCGTGGGTGGTGAGCATTGATACTACGATATGGGTCAGATTTTCAGAAAATGTACAATTCGCCTTCATCAATCCTCTCAAGTAACTCACATTTAAGACAAAAATGAGCTTCAAAATGCAGTTTAACCTAACAGAAAGTACTTTAAATCAATGCGATACCAACTATACTCCGATATGTACCCGGTATTCTTCATTTTTCAGCCTAATTTAGGAGAATTTCCTTAATGTGTAGATCTGCCAATTGTACATTGTCTGAAAATCTGACCCATATAGGCGCTCATGATAGAATGGATGTCTGCATGCTTTCAGGGACTGATACAGTGGCAATCATTCTACTGGAACAACTAGGTTTCTCGGCGGCCAAGGGCTTTGTTAACACCACATTTGACAGTGCCTTATAGTCCTTGTAAGCTTTTAGCAATTTAGTTTACCTCTTTGCTCTCACACGGCTCACCAAACACTTTACACTGATCTCCGGCTAGGATTCAATAAATATTGCTTCTTTTTTTGGCAATCTTTCTTTTTTACACACCCCTTCGATCCAGGTCAGACTCAAAAAGATTTACACCAACACTTGAACCTAATTGATTTATTCTGTAAGCAGCTTTACCCCTCTAAAGGGGTGTTGATAGGATCGTATAAACTTCCTAACAAATGCAAGGGAATTAATTCAAATGTCAAGATTTACAATAGGGTCCTTTAGATGCCACACCCCCTTTACCTGCAGTAGAACATCTCCCACTTTACTGATAGGACCCTGAACTGTAATGTTTATGGCTTGGGTCAAGCACAGACTCAGAAAGCCACCAGCAGCAGGATGAAAGGAATATGAACAACTCTTAACAGGCTTCACTTTGCAATACACTGTTTATGCAATATCTAACAATATTGTTTTTAAGTATGGGCCATGTGTTTCAGGTTGAGGCCATTCACGATTGGAATGGCACTGGGGAGCGGAACAGCTTGCCTTACACGAAGCAATTTTTACCAATGGACTCCACACGTACAGAGCAGATCGGGTTGGGAATATTTAGGGATAGGAATTAATATTGACACAACCTTCAAACAGGGCGAAGAGCAGAGAATTGGGAATTTTCGAACAACACTCATTTACTCCAACCCATAACCAATATTGATCCACGTGAGAGACAATGTTATCCATATGTACTGGAGTGACCCGAATAGATCACACTTTATGACTCAGGCCAAACTAAAGAACAAAGGGTGAACCTCATCATGGCAATTATGGCAACCTTTATCTCCCGTTCTTGAAGGCCAAACTCCATGTTTCTAGAGAGTCAGCGAACTTTAATTCCTCTAAATTATACCCCTTTGATGTGCCTTGTCAATCGCCTTTATCTAGTACTACCTGAACAATCCCATTCTGTGTTGACAGATGGCAAATACCCGGTAGCCGTGAGGGCATTAAATGACACGGGCAAATAGATCAGCGCTGGGATCCTATACATTGTATTCGAGGAGTTCAAAAGGGGTCAATGGGATCCTGGCCCCGTATGCTCAACCCCACCACCCACGAATGTGACCCTTGACTTGCGGCAGCATGTCCGAACGCTTCCAGGCCCTTGCGAACAATAGGTGGTGTGGTCAAGCCTAATGTCCATACACCAAATAGGATAGATGTACCTATGTCCAAGACTGATCACAGGACTCGACTTGATGGGTTACATGAAGTAGGGGTCTGGTTAACAACAACCATGGTGCTTTATATATCCTGGGTACTAGGTAGGTAGGTGTGTTTATGTTCCTTGGTAAATTAATACAATGATCGATGATCACAGAAAACAAGGTAATCACCAATAACATCTTCATCTGCATGTACCCTAAAGAAGAACTCTTTAGAGAGGAAGTTAAGACTTAAAATGCTGCGCAAAATATACAGGTAGGTTTCGCTTACATAGCATCAATAAAATTTACGACCAGCTAGGAAAATTAAGCAGTACAACCAGTTGTCCCTTTATTCAGTTTATTGAATCACTAAAGGTTAACCCAGTGTGCATATATATCCATCCTACCGTAGATTGAAGAATTGAAATAGGGGCGATATTGGTTTCTTTAAAGTAAGCAGTAGCTCCAGGCTGTAGGGTAATACATTCAATGGTTGGATCCCATCTTCACAGTGAGACGCTAACTGTGGGGACATGCGCTAAGATCAAAGGTGTTGCTGGTCTCGAGAGACACTGTTTGCCACATACCTGATGAACCAGACTTGGCCAGGTACAGGGGTGGCCCATATATTACACACAGGAGTGAAAAGTCCCCACCTTTGCCTCCAACAATGACGATAAACGGCAAGTCTCTTAAAAACTGCGCTAGGACAGAAAGAGTGGAAAAAAGAAAATACGTTTGCTTCGTTATGATTTCTAAACAAAATCAAATCTAACCATAGTGTATGTAACTTGTCATGCACCTTTCTCTGTCTTTGTATATCCCAAAATTCTGGGCCAATTGAAAAACCCCACCCGGGGAATTGTCAATCCAGTATAAATAGAATCGTTTTTTTAAAAAAAGAATTCTTCTTTATCTACCTGCCAAATCGCTGACTCAAAACGAAGCAAACAAGTACATCATAAGGTTAATTACATTTGACTTATCATTACAATTTCCAGTTGTCGAAAATGAAACCATTGAAGGTGACACTGTTTGACAATCCAGTCCAGGCCCAAACCCTCAGATCAGATAAGAATGGTATGTCAGTGATTGGACGCCTACTTCGCTAATAGGTTTCCGGGTGGACTAGACGTTCTAATGGGATTATAATGACATTTTGCGGTCTTAGTGGAATTATATTGGCGGTTTGAGGAGAGTGGCTTTCCCTCCGTTTGAAGGGACTCTCTCATCTTTGGGCTTAGACTGAATCCAGAAGGCGCCCCAAGGCTGTCTTTTATCTCTAGATTCTCTACGATTGTCGCATGTATAGATTCCATGATACAAACCTTAAAATGATCCACACCGTGACCTTGCGTGAGGGCACAAATTGGCCAGAAGTCGGCGAGTCACTAGGTTATCACGACATGAGATGCATTTGTATGCCTCAGCTCCCGCTCAGCTCCATCCTTATAGAACCAGAAAAAGTTTGCCAAGTGACAAGCATTTGACTAGTGTGGTACAAAATTGTTTGAGTACTATCAAAATTCATTCATTTCTATTGGTGGGGGGAACTAAAAATATCCTCTGGGAACTTGATCCCAAATGAAATTGCAGCCACTATAGGTCCATTGACCTAGGTTTCAATCGACGAGGACGCTAGAGAACCGGGCGATTGGTCTGTCATTACCGATGTAAATACATGGGCCAAAAAGGTCGCAGGGAACCAAGCTACTTAGCGGGTTTTTATGTCTGCATATATGTATAATCTACTCGGCAAAAACATTTCCAGCGGAGATGACATCATGTAGATTGGGGCCGTTCACAATTTGAGCCTGTCAGTGCCAATACATAGCTCATGATGTATCTGGTACGTTCGTGACTTGCCTGTCAATGGGGAAAATCAAAACTACTAGAAGGCCCTAATGGCTGCTACAGCAACACCCAAAGTTCATTTTCAAGACCACAGTGACGCACAGAAATACAATTATGCCGATGCCAAAATCAGTTGCCATAAGCCTAACTTGATGGATGAATGGCACACATCAGATGAGCCTGTATATCGACATTTACATAGGTAGAAATAATCCATGGTACATCTTCTTGCAACAGATTGATTTTTGGCAATACTTTCTCCTGCCTCAAACCCGAGTTATTATTTTCCATCAAAATTAGAATTCATTGGAAAGGGAATGGTTTTTATCGAATAGGTCCCACATTTTGGGACACGATAAATATCATTTTAGGGCTATGGTTCAAATTAATTCCAACTCGATGTAAATTGGTTCTGACGTCTTACTTGGCATTCGATTCAAGTCAGAGAGTGACTCATTTTAACTGACTTAACGCAATTTATTGGGGTTGATGTCGGAATGATAAACCCCAGTACATCTGGTGCAACTCTTATCGACATTCACACACTCGTGTACAAGGAGTTAGTACTTGAACATATCCAGCAGGCCCTGTGCATATAAATCTTACAGACCTGTCTTAGGCTCGGTCATCTCTGAGTAGAAAATTGGCATTTCGACTGAAATTATGGAAAAAAGTAGCTGGATTATATTCCACATGATTAGGGTATTTTGGTGAGGGCGATACAGGGTTCTGCCGAACACGATATATCGTCCACAGGTGAGAGATAAATGTACTTGACTTCACCTGCATCGAAATGGGTGCAGGAGCTAGAGAGAAATGGGTAGAGATGAGTTGGGGTATAGGAGCAGGGAGGCGTGGCACTTGTATATGACCCCATGGCTCCAGATAGCCAACCCAGAATATTCATCTTCATCTTTCATACATTCACTATTGCTTATAGTTGCCATAGTAACGGATCTAAACACCCTACCTTATAGCCCCTGGAGTGTACATGTATCCTAGTGAAAGGTACATATCTAATATTCCAGTCAGGGGGTCAGTTTGCTAGCCTGGGGTTATATTCCTCTTGATAGTGGTAAGTGCCACAGACGCTTGGAACAAAATTTGATACAGTTAGAAACCAAAGTTATTATCACTTCAACCCAAATACACCCGGCTACATTTCTCGAGGCAAACTAAGGTGAGGACATCTTAACCCATTTCAATGAAATCCTGTAAACCTCTACCGTAACCTCGTCAACGGGGCTTTGACAGTTTGACATGTGTAGCGTTTCTTCTGACTTATCAAGTTTCTTTAACAGAATTCTATACACCTTATAACCATTACCTAGCCTAGGGATGGAAATTTCATACCTGACTAGTAATTAGGGTAATATTAATAAATAACATCCCCGTACCAAATATCAGTTAAATTGAATGCATACTGTTATATATACGTAGCAATGATATCGGCAGCATATTTTATTTATGTTTACCAAGCAGTTAACATTAGGGAGTCGCATCAAGGTTTGACTAATTGGATCAACCTGTGAAGGATAAATCAAAGATACTTAGAGGAACGGTGATGGGAGCTGGTCTCAGTATTCACAGCATCTATCTATAACCATCAGACCCAACCCCCTCCTCCAGGGTTATAAGTTTGGCAATAGCCCCTCTGGCCCTGATCAGAAGGAACATTATATACAAGACCAGCTGGCACCAGAAACGTTTACCTTTGGTCAGGTAGGAGGAGGGCTATTTGTGGGATCGGTATTACACCTTATCTAGCCTTCATACAGACACTGATGAGCTTAGACTAGGCTTTGGTGAAGATGTGGAGTCCAGCCATGTAGGATCGAGTGATCAGGGAGAGATCTTCGTTTATGGGTGTAGTAATGGTACAAGGATCTATTGGCTTCAGAGAGCACATGTTCCATCTAAAGTAAATACATTTTAGTATCATGTACATCAACACTGACCAAATAAAAATAGCGAAATAGGCAACAAGTGTTCGCATGACCTAGCTATCTCTCTAAATTTAGGTCCGTCATGTCAGCCTCTATGTCCTGACTCTACTTTTTTTAAAAGAATAACTATAAGGATGGCCTGAGGATTTACCCAGGAGATAATAATATAAATAAGCATACACTACCAACATTACTCCACAGGGTCATAATATATTTGCAAGAGATTTCGTCATATTACGAGCGAATGTTTACAAGGCTAATAAGCTTTTCACACTTGAGGCATTTACCTGCGTATTGAGTGTTTGCCTCCATTGCCTACCCTCAAAACTCCCGAGCTTTAGAAAATGGGAAAACTGCGGAACAAACAGCATAATAATTTACGCTGGCTAAACAACAATGCATTTGTCACTCACTCTACGATCGGCTGGGAACAGAGGGGAAAGAGAGGAGACTGTGGGCTAACAACACCTCACGAACCCTGGGGCCATGAGGACCAAACATTTTCAAGTAGATGGGAGGGAGACCATGGGTACACAAAAACACAGGCATCAGTGTGTTTAGACTAAGGGGATCCCTTTCACGCAGCTGAAAGCCTTGGGGATCCTAGGCATTAAGACCATGGAAAGTACTCACTTGGGGCTGGTCCCATCAGTAAGTGAACGATTCTTATTTTCGGTGCAAATTCTGACAACAAATAGCAGGCAGGACCACAACCCATTATTCGCATTTGGTTGCCACCCCCACGAGAGTCAGTCATATTCCTATGGCTTTTTGTAGATGTTCTATAACCCCCGTGCTTTGTCTCTCACAGATATTATTTTCTTCCTTCATCTCTGACAGTCATCTAGAACAGCTGTTGATGAAGAGATGTCAACAAGGACAGAGACTTTTAAGTGTAACCCTCATGAGCACCACTCTACTACAGAACAGCTAAACGATAAGACGATCAAAAACGATACTCGATCCCTCAGAGATACACAAGTCTAAGATGTAAGAGCAACACACACCCAACTCGTAAAAAAGGTGGGTCAAAATATGAAAAACACTGCCAGGGCTTGGTATAACTTTTTTAACACGAAACCATTTCCAGATGTATTACTGGTTCATATAAACGCATGCCAAATATAGGAATTATAAACATATTTATCAATGACTATTTTTCAATTTCAATGGACCATGACCATAAATCAAAGTGACAGATAGTGTTCAGCACATTTTTAAGCCTCCAGCTCCTTCATTCCAAGGGACAAAGTCACCCATCACACACACCGACCAGCTTCTTAGAATCCAATATCAGGTGGTGTCTTATTTTAGTAAGTTGAACCATGTAAAGCGAGCTTTTTTGCATACAGCCCACGTAGCCAGAAGATGCACCGCCTGACGTCCTCTCCAGTGAAAGGGAGAGAGTGAATCAACATGATGAAAGAAAGTCATGTTGCTGTTGTCCTAAATGCCTGTTTAATCTGACACCGGGCACTGCACTATCCTGGCAGATACACACAGACATATGTGCGGGTATGCCACAACTACAACAACAGCTACCTGTCTGTGCTACCAACGAGACTACAGGAGAACTCTCGTTGGTGCTACCTAGCGTTGAGCACTGGATGGGACCATCAAAATATGTACAGTTTTTTTAGCTTTTTTTTTTTTTTTTTTTTTTGGGGGGGGGGGGGAAGAGGGGATGGGGGGGGGGGGGGGGTTCATTTGGAGGCCTGAATTAGGAAACTTTCGAACTTGATCAAGTTTAGAATATATGCCTTGGAATATGTCATTTCCTATAATATGTATAATTCCTTAGAGTAATATCAATTCCCAGTATTTCAGCTCAAATGGCAACATTCTGTGAATTTGCATACTTGAGTAACCCACCTGCTTTTAAATTAAATTATATCTTCGTTACTTGACCCAAACAGTCCTACCAGACAGGTGGAAACCATTACCAAGATGAGGGAAAGTGGTTTAATATTATACTAACCGCTGGTGGTAATGTTTATTCAACTCTAAGTACAATGTAAATTCATTACATAATTCCCCAAGGTATTTAATTTCACAGAAAAGTTATGTTGAGTATGTCCTAGCTAAACAAGCAGAGGCGGTGAATCAGAAGGGAGAAGACATAGACTGAGGCAATATGGAGGTGGGGGAACTCCCAATACCGCCTAAGGGGGATTCAACTCCATGCTGGAGATGAAGTATGTACTGTGTAATCTTGCAAGCACCTGATGTCTCATCCTTATGGCCAATGGTTAAGAATCACCCACACCTGCCCGCTGCAAGCTACTCACCCATCTGAGCAACACTCTAATAATTCACTGGGTTTTCATCCATATTGCTCACGAGCTCGCATACCATCGTATTCCCAGACAGCGAGATGGCTTATTGGAGTTCATGGAACTTTGCACACATACCCCAAATAAACTTGCATACATGTATACATACAGTTATGCCTTTAGTAAATTAAGTAATACTAATAGATGCTATCAGTGTAATGGTTATCCATAACCTTATAATAATGAACTAAATATTGGAATAGCATATAGCACCTTCTAAACTTTCTGTTATGACTCAGGCACAAGGAAAGTCATGAACATTGGTAAAGACGTAGAAGATAGAAATAGCAATAAAAACATTAATGTTTAAAATGCAAGCTCCACAACACTGCCAACAAAACAACCTGTGAATCCACGTCTAGATATAGTAGGCCTACATGCTATGAGCTAAAAACTTGAATAAGATCCGTTATCTCACCTTGTGAGGGTTCCGAAAGACTGAAGATACCTATCCCCGTACCCTTGGGACCTGGCGTATCAAGGGGAAAGAAAGTTGATCCAGTAAATCCACGATCTATCTCATAAGGCTGGATCCACCTCCCTCCTACCCTCTGATACAACCACCAGCACAGCAGATAGTAGAAGAGAGAACGTACTCCAACTCCCTGTCCCGACCGTGTCTGCACCGCTACTGGCCGAGGAGGCCGCGGCACTTCTACTGTCCTCTCAACCAGGCCCACTCCCCAACTACAAACTACTATGCCATGCACCTCCCCCTCTCTCCCTTCGCAGTGGTACCCATACCATCCGTGGGTGGTTGTGGCAAGGGCCTACTATAGACTTTCCATATTTGTTTGATCCCTTAAAGATGTTTACGTGCTGAGAGTACACTTTGGTCACAAAAAAATAAGAAAAATATTTATTTTATATTTCCATTTGAACACATCAACCTGTATTGATAAATTGGGGTCAGTACGAAGAGGGGGAGGGAGGGGGTTGTTATTATGGAAAGGTAATCAAAGATAATGGGGCGTAATACGACTGTGATGCATCCTACATGGACGATTGAAGAGATCCAAACGCAGGGCTCAGCGTTGAACCGTGCAGGAGAGATTGGACGGACATAACTTTATGTGTGGGGAAAGTGGACAGCAAGGGGGATGTACGTATGAGAGAACTAACCAGAGACATATCCTATCTCTATCTTAGGAAATAGACGGAAACCCAGAATCGATCAAAGTCAGTCATAACAATAATAAATGACTCACAAGTGTGCCAGGATTAACTCTAAAATCCAGCAAAGTATTGGTATAGTACACATCAGGCATTGTAAAGAACTGACAGAAAGGGCACATACCGGTGATGGCAAATTGCAAGTTCTAACTATGAATGTCAAACCCTTAACCTGTAATTACAGGAATAAGCAGAGGGAAGGATAGGAAAATAATCGTTACGCTCATAACTGCGAATAAACATCACCAACAAAAATAGACATAAAATCGTCAAACAGAATGACATGCTAGTATTAACAAGCGATGATTTGTGGCTTGGGTCATTTTTCATTATGTAGGCGCTCTGCATTAGCATGAAGCAGGGCACACCCATTCGTATACAAAGTTCAATAGCCTGAAGGCAGATATACAATCAATTTCTCCAATAAATACCAAGCTTTTCAGACAAGGTCTGAAGGTTGTGACTGGGGACGAATATGAATATGTCCCAAGAAGATTTCCAAAAGGAGATGAGAGGTATAGCTTTTCATATGATTGCCACTTGAACACTGGTCGTCACACTCCGCAGGGGGTCTTCAGACAATCAATACAATCAAACATATGGAAGATGTAGAACCCGTATTCGGGGGAGCAATGTAATTATTTTCTTATTTAGGGCTACGAGGATAAGGGTGCTATTCATTAGTGTGATTGGGAAGAAAACAACCATCGGGGCGTAAACACTGCAGATCGACTGGACCGCATTATAAACAGAAAGCACAGAGAAGAGCTGGCCTTCCCTTCTCTCTTGTACTGTGATTTCTGTGTCTAAACAAGTGGTGAGGCGAGGAAATAGCTGACAGTCCACATAGAGATAAACTAGGATGAATCACCGGCTCCTGGTAATAGATACCTGCGAATTGAGGCTCACCGTCAGTGTCAGTGAAGTGAGTGTAAAATTGTGATGTGTACTGGTGTGGTAGAGAACTGGGACAGAGGTCCTGTCCATCTCATATTTGTATTTATCGGTAGATGACATCTAAACATGATTGACTGAAGGATTCGTATCATATGGACACCTCAATAACTCCAGGCAATACAAGATGTTATCACTTTGTACAAGAAGCTGAATATTATCCCCAGGTGTATCTTAAGAATACATATTGGCAGATATTATTTCTAACTGCTCTCATATGAAATACCACAGGCAAGTGCATTGAAGATGTATGTATACGATACAAGAACTATATTACTGATATTCCCAAGGGGGTGGGGGGGAATGGGGGTAGATAAGCGTAATATTAAATTGAAATTCAGGGAGGAGGTCATTGATTAATTTTTCAACAATGGTTACTATAGAGAAAATCAGTCTTGATCATTGAATGATTTCTTTTTTAGGGGATATATTATTTCTGGTTTTATCTACAAATACACTTTTTTTTTGTCTTAAAGCCCATTTAAAATATCAAATAAATCTCTATCAATAACATTAACAATGCTTTGTATTTTTATTGATAGAATAACCAGTGGGCCTTTTCTCCCTCGGATACAAGTGCACCGACTATGACGTCACAATCGATCAGTGAGGTATTGGTTACGTCACTGCTGAGGATCCTTCGATCATCAGTAGCATGGTTGCATGATTAACCTAGGTTTTTTTTTTAAAAAAAAACAGCGAAAATTTACTAGCAAACTTGCAATAGACTCAATAATAATATATCGTTAATATCCATAATAAGTCCTTTTTTCTATGTTATTATGTTAAATAAATGTTACAATAATTATTGTTCCTCCAATATCATCTCCGAAATATCGATTGACAAAAAAGAGGAGAGAATACATTGAAAGCTTGAGTAGCGGTATATTAAAACCTATCACAACAATAGCCCACTCTCACGTTGTTTTCTTTGGATATGGCCAAAGGCCTTATCTACAAGAACCACAAAGGAGAAGGTACTCCGAGATATTAAAGTGAAGTAGGATTCGTGCGTTGCCACAATGGACTGAGGTGACAATATGACAATAATGTTCAGGAATCAGGGCAGTTTGCTACAAAAATAAACCCCGAGGTTAACATCCACAATGCCCCCATTACAACCATCAATTAGAAGCGTGCTTATTTCGCTATTCAGTCAATAGCTCTATGTCATGGGGGAAAATTAATAGCTTTGAACGAGACACAAAAGCGGGAGGAGGAATTCCATGCGTCTGACCACATAGATCAGTTAAATCGATTTATCCGGGATCTGTACAGCACTGACGCATGGATGATCAAAGAATAGAGGCGAGATCTGCAGCCTCCTGAGACACGGGGAGGACAAGAGGAATTCCACACAAGTCTGGCGTGCTAACAAACACCTCTCTACCCACGTACACGCACTAGGTACTGTATTTCTACCAATGTAAGGGCGAGGAACTACCATATGCACAGGGGCATTGCTGATTTTAGGACGTCCAGACATGGAAACAGAGCCTCAGGAATGTTCCAATGGATGCAGTAGGTTATCAAGGAGATAAACTATATTAGACTGAATATTGAATATCCTGATAATGATGTAATAGGTCGCTTAAATCTTTGTCATGTTTCTGAAATATGATCTTCATAGTAGCATAATTTTATCTCTATGGACTAATGTTATGTTAAATAGTGCATGGTTATTGAATACACATGTACAGAAAACTCTAGAATGTAAGGACATACAATACATCCCATTCATAAAAGTCTTATTCGGAGTTATGATCGAAGTCATACTGACAACAAAACCAAACAAATGGTGAATGTTGAAGGATCTTTAAATAACAGTATTCCCATAAGAAAACTACCGGTAAGCAAAATGTAAAACATCGATAAACAAAGTGAACTCCAACAGAACACCTTTAGTTAAACTAAATATGAAAACTAGTTTTGTATAACATAGATCTATGTATACCAATAAATAAAACACAAATGAACTCCATATAACTCAAGATAACAAGGGCCATAGTGTTCACTTACGTCGAAAGGAATTCAAAACTTAACATTTTCACAAATATTTGGGACCAGGTCTAAATCAGTACGTAAAGAGGGAGAATGGTACCCATTCTTCGCTTCAACAAATGGAGGCATTGGTAGACTCTGACAAAAGCTGAAACAGCACTAAGGCATGATGATGACAGGTCACTGTTCGACCTTACAACAACCACCCACTCGATTCCACAGATGGGCTTAAAAGTTTTCACCAAACTGTAAACCAAGCCCCTGTGACCTCATACAACATCTGCTTGTGCATAAATAT
Organism: Sthenelais limicola; assembly: GCA_942159475.1. NCBI lineage: Eukaryota > Metazoa > Annelida > Polychaeta > Phyllodocida > Sigalionidae > Sthenelais > Sthenelais limicola. Next base: position 30,114,898 of record OW804094.1, on the reverse strand, counting down.
AGATTTCCTAATTATACAACAGGTGACAATATTGATAAAGTATATCTAGAACTAAGAGGAACATGATCCTATTCAAGGCAGGCAATAAATTGAAGGTGATATGAGTAAGTTTGCTATTTTTTTAACCTGTGTGAGTAAATCATGCCTACATCTCTCAGTGAATAAAAATAATTGGGACATTCCTATGAGAACACCTAGGGTGAATTCCCAAGGGTTACTCCATTCAGATTTCATGATACTCTCAAAGACGCTGTGTAAGAAGTGGGCGTGGGTGTTCTATATGGTTGATGGGAGCCCAATCCTGTGAGAAACTAGTTCATCTGGGAGCTCACGAGGGAAGATTACATGTTATTCCTTATTCTAAGAAGCGAGATGGGGTTGACCTTTGGGTAGAAATCTAAGCCAAGATACCTGACATTGGGTATGACCTGACTTTACTCCCCTTACCGTGCCATGTTCTGTCAACAAAAGCCAAATTCCTATGCGATCCTGACAACCCGATAAAAAATGTACACACAAACAGTTCCTTTCTCATATTAAACACAAGAACTTCTCATAACACATATAGAACAAACAGGAGACAATAAAATACTGCTAGGGATAAAGGTGATTCACGAATTGTAGGTAAATCAAGGCAGGGGCGGAATAGGAAGGAATAGATATACTGTAATGGATACGGATCACATGGTTAAGACAACTGATGCTATCCACTGGAAGTAGTGAAATTTACAGTGGGAAAGACATGTGAGTGTATTAATCAATTGTAATTACACACTACAAAGAGAGTGATTGATAGTTCCCATTAGCTATAGATATGAGACAGGAGAGGAGGTAACAGCTTGGCAGGTCATTCGGGCTAAAATCTTGGTCACGTCAGTTGAATTATTGAACCTAACTTTCTCAAACAGAAGGCTAGTGAGATAAACCACAACTTTCAATTTAAAACCTATTCAAGGAGATTCAAATACCAAGATGGAGACACAAGGTTGCTGTTACCATATCCAAACCTAACAGAAATTTAACTCTCCTGATTTTTAGAGCTCTGAATCATTTTTACAAATTTGGCCAGACACTAGTATTTTAACCTCATAAACCAGCAAGTTCTCCCAGTCGGGGAAACGCAATGAATTATTAATCTATTTCAGGCACAACTGTTTAATAATACTATTTTAGAGTGAGAAGATTAGGCATTGTACAGGATGGTACAAATTAAAACCACTATACATCACAATGGGTCATATAGAATATTGACCTTTTCATTATACATCTATCCCCATATGGCAGTCACAGGCACCATTAGATGAGAATGAAAAACACACTGCTCATTTAACAGTTAGTGATTTATAGTACTGTCTCCCAGCGCTATACATTGTGTCCGTTTCAGGAGCATGGTGATTCCCTTGGCTCATCTCCAGATCAACACATTGAAAACACTTGCACACATACCACCAGTACATTCAAATCCAGTGAATATCTATTCAATGTCAATGATCTAACACATCACAGGTATTCTCTATAAATAGTTCTTTATAGATATGAGAGACAAGCATATCTGCAGTCAGGTTCAGAAGGCAGTTGTGGTCACCTAAGTTTCAGGGAGTCATTAACACTTTAGCCTTAGTTTTAGCCTTGCGGTTAAGCTTATCGCTGGATGTGCTATCGAGGAATTCGGGTGTCTGGACCTAACTGTCTGATCGCATTCATTTAAAGGTCTGTAACTAATTAAATCTGTTTCAATTGTATTAAATGCTATTAGATTAAAATGGTAGAACGTCACAACCGACAGGGATACAAAGCTTGTGTAAAAACTAAAATAGAATTTGTGTGATTGTTGTATAGCTTGTAAAAAGTTTAGGAACGTGTTTCGCATATTCATATTGGGAAAGAATAGGAAGATGAAACCAGGGTGAGGCCCTTTAAATTGTCTCGAGCAGTGTACAGCAGACACTTAAAACAAAACTGAGAAAAGGCATACAAGGTATATGAAATCTGAACTAAACAGCTTAACAATATTCTAAAGAGACCTGTTTCCTAAAGTTCACATTATTGAAATATATACCACTTCAGTCGACAGAGAAGAAACCTGCAGTAATTCTATGGCGAATTGGCGTCACCTATAGTTTATGGCAGGGTAATTATAGAGCGGGGATATCTCTCTGATGTCGAGGTGTGGAAGAAGGCATACTCCATTAGTTCCTCTTAATCAGTTCACATCCCCATAAAAAACAGCTGGGCCTCACCCCCCTCGACCCGATTTGGGGGGAAGTTCCTCCTGTGTTAGATTTAATCCTCTCTCCTCTAAGCCAGGTCATGATAGCACATATCAAGTAGGCGACCTTTAATGGCACTTAAAATAATAAAATGACGCCTAAATGACCAATGGATATATGGCCCTCCCTCCCCTTCCATCTACCCCTTCCCACTTCCCTCTAAAGGAAAGGAGCGCTAAACTATAAAAGGGTTTGTTTGAAAAGGCTTGGAGCTGATTTACCTTGCTCTAAAGGCCCCAAGCCCCGCATGAAGGAACAGAAGCTAGAGGGCCAGCTCCTAATAAAACCAAAGAATAAAGGCCTCACTCTTTCCTACCCACCACAGACACCAAGCAATGCATACCGATGAGGTCCAAGCATCCCCACAACACAGACTCAGTGCCAAGTTCATTCAACAAGCCAGGCTATAGTGCACTGACCCAAAGAGAAAAAGAGAGGATGAAAAATCGCCATAAATACAAGTATCAGAGAATTATATGCAGCGAGTTCTATCTCTCACTTTTTTTCTTAGCTGCATCGGTTTACAAAAGAGGCGAAATAAATTGGTGCTGCGCAATATAATGATATCAGTATTCGCCATGCACAAAGCCCTTCAGTGACTGTGATATGCTAGCGTCCTTCAAGGTTTTAAAATGTGCCTATGTGACAGCTAAGTGTGAACCATCGCCACATTGATAACGCAATTTAAGGAGTGTGGATAAGCTATGAAAGATATTCGATCAAAAAAAATATTTCCACAGCAAATAATCGCAAGGCTTGTTTCCACATCCATGTGGTAATGTGAGTAAGCTGCAGTGACTCAAGCTCATGAAAAAACGTACATGTATGTAAATAACATGTGGGATGCTGTCTCAGCATTATCATTCAATGTCATTAATAATCATTATTACGAATTCTTAGCTTTCTATTTAACCTATTCAGTATTGGATCTTCGTCCACAACAGGC